>JARYZH020000013.1:1133389-3533389 GCA_030021035.2 Notholithocarpus densiflorus | reverse complement strand
TTTAGGTGCTTACTGCTCTCTTACCATAGGTTCCCTCCTTAGGTGCTTCTCTCCCTTCATCCATGAATACCTCCTCCTTTTATAGTAAACTGATTCAATGAGATTTTTCCCTTTTACCCCTAGGGCTTCACCAACTGTTTTTGGCTTGTTGTGGGCATTCCTTCAAGACTACCCACCAACCCATTGGTTGCCCGGCCACTCTACTCAGAATACATTTGCTGCACCACTACTCATTTCATGACAAAATTCAATTTTGTTTGTTCTTACTATATACCTCTACCTCTAGGTTCAAATGGATAAGGATTGTGTTACCTCACCACCTACCTCTATGGCATGCATCAGATGGTCTCAGCCATCTATTACTTCTTTTGGGTAAGATATCATCCCAGCAGGGTATATTCTTAAAAGAAGTCACGGCTGGAAACCAAATATAGACCCCTTTTCCCCCCACCACCAAACCACGCCCTTTGAATCCCCTTGACCGTAGGCCCACCTCCCTTTATATTGGATGGGTACAAGTTGGTGGTGCTCCGACCCTTGTGTGCTTGCTCCACTATCTTTTGTTTTTTTCTTCTTTCATTCCCATGCCGTATCTGCCGTAGCAGATTAGCTTTGTTTCGTTCTACTGCGTGTCTCTATCTTATTTTTTCATGCGTTTCCTGCTGTGTTTGTCATTTCCTTTGGTTTGGCTTTTCTTATCTTCGCGCAATTCTTGCTGCTGACACTTCCTGCTGTTCCTTGTTTCTTTTCATCATGCTTCTTCATATTAGTTTTCACGCCTATCTTTTTATACAAAAGGATTTGGGCCTTTGTGGGCCAAATAATGTTGACTGGATCAAAAGGGTCTTAGGCCTAATTTGTCTTTATCTGCCAAAACCATTCTACTGGAGAACTGTATTCTGCAGCAAATCTATATTCTACTGTAGATTGCTTTTCCCTTACATTTCTTTCTTTGGACCTTTCTTGCTCTTTGGTTTTCTTGGTGGGCCTTTGGGCCTTGCTTTTCATTGGGCTTTCCTCCGTATGGGCTTTTGAGTCATGCTTCTTATTGGGCTTTCTTTTTCATGGGCTTTTGGATACGAATTTGCAAAAATGGGCATCAACATTCAGCCTCCTGAGCATATGGATTGCTCTTGCAATTCATATGCGAACACTTATGCAGTTTTCTTTCACGGGTTGTTTTACAACTCACGTGCGAATACTTCTCTTCTTTTCTTTGCAGGCCTGTTGTTTCAATCTTTACTTTCCTTAGGCAAATATTTCTCTTTCTTTCTGCAAATTTATGACCCTCCAAGGGTAGCCAAAAAGTTGCTCTTCATGAGGGTGGTGGTTTGTTGCTGTCACCCCAAAGCGAGTTTACTGAAAACTTTGTCTCTTTTTTGCTCAATCGTTTCTGCTGATTGCTTGCATGTTACTCTGTAGAAGCGAGAGGTCTTTACTGAGAACTCTCGCTTGCGATTTCTAGATTGCCCATGCTTACTTCAAGAGGAAAGATAGTGTTTGCCGCTAACTCTATTAATGTCGGTGTTGAAAGTTTGCGAAGGGAGCACTTTCTTTTTGCCACGCCTGCTCCAAATGACTTTCAAGATACTTTTCTCATTACTGACTTCATTTGATTTGTGTTATGTTGTTGATAGTCGTGTTTAGGCCCTTGACTTTTTTCTTTTTTTTTTTCTTCTTCTTTGCTCATGTATCGTCTTCTTTTTTTCTTCCTCTTTGTAAGGAAAGCGATTCTTTCACCACTTCTTTTCTGTAGAAACATTTCTTGGTTTTCTCTGCTAATTCTTTTTCTTTCATTCAAGAGGTCTGCCACCCAATTCAATGAATATTCTACGAAAGACCATTCTTAGTCTTTTTATATTTCCAACCTTATTCAAAGGGAATGTTAGCTCATGAGATCATTCTTGATCTCTTTTTTTATGTCCATTCCTATTTAAAGGGAATACTTGCCCCATTCTAGGGCTTTCTTTACAAAATACCATTCTTAATCTCTTTTTCTATCTCTACCCTCATTCAAAGGGATTATTGCCCCATTCAAGGGTCTTTTTGCAATAGGCCGTTCTTAGCCTCTTTTTCTACCTCTACCCTCATTCGAAGGGATTATTGCCCCATTCAAGGGTCTTTTGCATAACTCTACCCTCATTCAAAGGGAATGTTGCCCCATTCAAGGGTCTTTTTGCAATAGGCCATTCTTAGCCTCTTTTTCTACTACTACCCTCATTCAAAGGGATTTTTGCCTCATTTAAGGGTCTTTTTGCAATAGGCCATTCTTAGCCTATTTTTCTACCTCTACTCTCATTTGAAGGGATTATTGTCTCCATTCAAGGGTCTTTGCATACCTCTACCCTTATTCAAAGGGATTGTTGCCCCATTCAAGGGTTTTTTTGCAATAGGCCATTCTTAGCCTTTTTTTCTACTTCTACCCTCATTCAAAGGGATTATTGCCCCATTCAAAGGGGTTGTTGCCCCATTCAAGGGTCTTTTTGCAATAGGCCATTCTTAGTCTCTTTTTCTACCTCTACCCTCGTTCAAAGGGATTGATGCCCCATTCAAGTGTCTTTTTGCAATAGGCCATTCCTAGCCTCTTTTTCTACCTCTACCCTCATTCAAAGGGATTGTCGATGATGATGATGTGTGCATCCTTCTCTTCTTTATCATTCCTTTGTTTGTTTCTTGGTTTGCTTTTTGAAAATTCCTTGTGATCTTGGACTTCTATGGTGGTACTCATTTCTCTATGTCAGCAGCAATTTGTATACTTATTTCTTTACGTTTCTGTAGTAGCACAGACTCATTTCTTTGCTTTTGCTGCAATATGCATGCTTGTTTCTCTATACCTCTGCTTTCTATGGTAATACGTACTCATTTCTTTGCTTCTGTAGGGATAAATACTCATTTTACTGCTCCGCAGAATATGCAAACACTTCTTGCTGCTAGTTTCTCCGCTTTTACTGCAATATATGTACTTATTTCTTTGCGTTAATACATCTCTTACTCTGTTTCTCTAGAGTAGCGTCTATACTGCCAGAAGTGAAAGTTGTAGTAGATTTTGTGGTGGAAGAATTAGGCTTGACTGCTTCAGCTAACTTACTTTTTTGCTTTCTTACTTTTCCCATGTATTTCTTAGTATCATCTTTTCATTCTTCCATAAGTGTAGTTGCTCTTTGAGAATGGTCAGAAGGCACAAATGCCGTGGAATCCTTCCTTGTTGGGTTCTTCTTCATTATGATGTTTTACATTTTTTCATCTCTGTAGAATGCTCAAAATTGGCTCTTTAGATTCTTTGACTCTTCTTTCTCTTGCCAATTTCACGAACAGCACTTTGTGGAGCGAGGATCCTTCTTACGGTCTTCATTTTTCTTTTCTTTTAGCCACTTAAGGTTGCTTCACTTCAGGCTTTATTCATTCTGTAAAAATAGAGAAATTGTTGTCTTTTACTACCTTCGCATCTAAGCCGATGACTGAAAAGAGTTTTATCAAAATAATTCTGCCACGTTACTTTCTTCAAGTAGGGTTCTTTTCATAAGAGGAGATCTTCCTCTAAGTGTGTAGATCAAAGGGTGGCTTCGCTCCCTTTTCTTGCGCCTTCTTCTTCTCTTTGCATTCACGTATCTTCATTCCTTTTGCTCACTTTAAACAAAGCGTAGAGCTAACATTGCAAGCCATCATCATAATAGAGTACTCTTTCATTTGCTAATAATGTTTTCTGCTATGTTGAAGAACAAATGTATTCTTCACCATGATGAAGTTTCTGTGGAGAAGGATGTTGGGCCTTGTAGAAAGGCAAGTTTCTTTCAATGATGATATATTTATGGAGGACCTCCTTATTTGGAACTACTACTAACATGGGCAAATGCATTATTGCAATTGTAGAGGACCTTCAAGCCCCCAAGATCATCAATACTCTTGTACCTTTGTTGTTTGCATTGCGGGTTGTTTCTGATTCTGTCATAAATTCTAGTTCTGCTGCAAAATTGATCTTTCTGCAGAAGTGACTGAGTCTGCCACTCATTTTAAGGCGACTATAAGTGGTGCCACTATAGATATTTTTCCAAGGGGAAATGAGGATGCCTTCATGAGAAATCTTCACTTTCTTTTCATTCTAAACATTTTTTTTTTTTTGTCATTCTGCCACAACAACTATTGATTCCTTGATGTTTGCTTTTTTCTTTTTCTTTTTTTTTTTCCTTCTTTAACATATTCTTCTTGTTAATTTGCCGCAGCCACAGCTAGTGAGGATATCACTACTTCTTTGACGAAAAGGCATGGATGTTGTTGCAAACTAACTTTCTCTCGATTTTGTTGTAATCTTCCTAGATGAGTAGGATACACCAATCTCTTAGGAAGATTAAATGCTGCTCAAGAAAAAAAATTCCTTGAGATTACTGCAAATCTTATTTTTCCCAATTCTTCTTTGCTAAACTTGGCAGTGTCTTTCTAATTCTTGTGGAAGGTGGTCTGCCATTGAATGCGTTGCTTGAGAGATGTTTGGACTTCATCATTGATTTCCACCTTTTATTTCTGCTGTGAGTTCCTTTGTCACTCAGCTTTTCTGCGGAGCACTCTTGAAGCCTTAAAGTCTTGCAAATAGTATTTATTTTCTGCTGTAGTGCTTGTCGGTTCACCTTTACATATATTTCTGTTGGAGTGCTTGTAGGCCTCCTCTTCTTACTTCCTTTATTTGCTTCTTTGACATTTGCCTCAACAAGGGTGGTAGAATTTATTCTCATGGATTCACAGCTGCATAGACTTTATATCGTGTGAGAACTTATTCTACAATTGCTAGTTGATGCTTCTGTAGAAGATAGATAATGTTGTTGCTTTATCACAAACTAGAATGTTACTTGACCATGGTAGGTTGCAACAAATTGCATGGGTGTTGCACTATGCCATATCATAAAGTTTGAAGTTGCTACAGATCAAATGGCGGATGAATGTATACTTGTTGAAATACCACAATTAATACTTATTTCGTGGTGGGTAATGTTGTTACTACATATTGATACTCTAAGCGCTTTGCGGAAGGCTTTCTAAATCTGTTGCAGAATGGGCCTTAGCCCTCCAGCATATGAGACAACTGGATGAGTCTTTAGCTTTTTGAAAAAGGCTTTTTTTAATTTCTATAGAATGAAATGGCCCCCAATATGTGAGAATGAGTCCTTAGCTTTCTGCAGAAGGCTTTTTGTATTTGTTGCAGAATAAGACAGCCCCCAGCGTATGAAAATAAGTCCTTAGCTTTTTGCAAAAGCCTTCCCAGGTTTGTCGTAGAATGAGACTTAGCCCCCCAGCATGTGAGACAATTGGATGGGCTTGATGTCATACTTAGATCACCTTCTCTTAGTATTGATGCTACTAATAAAGCTTTTCAAGATAATAAGAGATCTTCTTTTGCCAAAATAGGAAGTTTTATAATAAGATCACCTCTGCCATGTGGTTCATGCATTCCTCAGTAAACATTTTTGGATGTAATGGATCTACAAGTTTCCATATTGTAGAAATTCTTTGTTGCTAGAGAATTTGGGAAAGAGCTACTTCCCAAGCATGCTTTGGCTTCGTTCCACTGCGAGCACACTTACTTCCCATGTATTTTTTGCTACATATGATTATGGCTATAGCTTTTCTACAGATTTTTTTTTTTTCTGAAAACTCACGATCGTGGTTCCTTTGTAGGTTTGATTGAGTGTAGCCCCCATTGTGAGCTTTTGCCAAGAACTCGCAATCATGATTCCTTTGCCAGCTTTTAGCCAAGAATTCATGGCCACGACCCTTTTGCTAGCTTTCACTACTAAGACCCATATTTCTTGGTTTTCTTCTTTGCTTGCTTTGAGTATGGGCATATTTTTGCTACGTCTCTTGCTTCTACTGTAGAATTCTCCCTTTTACCCCTAGGGCTTCACCAACTGTTTTTGGCTTGTTGTGGGAATTCCTTCAAGATTGCCCTACCAACCCATTCGTTGCCCGGCCACTACCTCTGCTCAAAATACATTTGCTACACTATTACTCATTTCGTTACAAAATTCAATTTTGTTTGTTCTTACTGTATACCTTTACCTCTAGGTTCAAATGGATAAGGATTGGTCTACCTCACAACCTACCTCTATGGCATGCATTAGATGGTCCCAGCCATCTACTACTTCTTTTGGGTAAGATACCATCCCAACAGGGTATATTCCCAAAAGAAGTCACGGCTGGAAACCAAATATAGACCCCTTTTCCCCCCACCACCAAACCACACTATCTGAATCCCTTTGACCGTGGGCCCACCTCCCTTGTATTGGCTGGGTACAAGTTGGTGGTGCTCCGGCCCTTGTGTGCTTGCTCCACTATCTTCTATTTTTGTCTTTTTTCGTTCCCACGCCATTTCTGCAGTAGCAAATTAGCTTTGTTTTGTTCTGCTGCGTGTCTCTATCTTATTTCTTCATGCATTTCTTGCTGTGTTTGTCATTTCTTTTGGTTTGGCTTTTCTTTCCTTCACGCAATTCCTACTGCTGACACTTCCTGCTATTCCTTGTTTCTTTTCATCGTGCTTCTTCATATTAATTTTCACACCTATCTTTTTATACAAAAGGATTTGGGCCTTTGTGGCCCAAATAATGTTGACTGGATCAAAAGGGTCTTGGGCCCAATTTGTCTTTATTTGCCGAAGCCATTCTGTTGGAGAACTGTATTCTGTGGCAAATCTATAGATGTGGTGGCTTATGTATTTTGGTGGAAGGGAAATTTGTTCTCATTAAAGATTACATGTCGGGAAATATAAATGCAACCTGTGGGAATGTGAAGGCATCTATACCCCTTGTGAGCTGCACTATAGCCAAGAAACACACATAAAAGTGAGCGATAAACAAGCTTAAGAGCATTATAAGCACGAATGTGAGGAAAACATTCACATCCAAATACTTTAAGAAACGTGTAATCTAGCTTTGTTTTGAAAAGAATTTCATGTGGGCTTTTGTTTTGAAGAACATGAGTTGGTAACCTATTAAGGAGATACACAACTGTATGAATGGCACCATCCCAATAAGAAAGTGGGACAGAGGCTGTGGCCATGAGTGTAAGTCCAGTTTCAACTATATGACGGTGGCGTCTTTCAACAAGTCCATTTTGTTCTTGTGTGTGTGGGCATAAAATGTGGTGTTCAATGCCATAATTTTCAAGTATGGATTTGAGTTTTTGGTATTCACCACCACCATCAGTTTGGAGTCTTTTAATTTTATAGCCAAGAAGATTCTCAACTTTGGATTTAAAGTGAAGAAAAACTTTTTGAACATCTGATTTTAATTTAAGAGGAAAAATCCAAACGAAGCGATTGTAACATCAAGAAAATGAATGTAATATCAAAATTGATTATTAGAAATGATAGGAGATGGACCCCAAATATCACTAAAAACTAGTTCTAATGGGGTTTTGTAAACAGTGGAGCTAAATGGAAAAGATAACTTATGACTCTTTTCTAAGGGACAAAAAGAACAAAAAGACTCTCTTTTATTTTTAAGAGGTAGAGAATTGCGAGAGACAACTTGATGAATAGTACACATCATGGGATGACCAAGTCTTCTATGCCAAGTATCAAAGGAAGAACTTGTTCCAATGAACACAGAGGGAGTAGAGTGGCTATTAGTGTGCTTCAAGTAATGTAGTCCGCCTTTATTTGGTCCGCGCAAAAGTTCCTTCCCCGACTGTATATCCTTAACAACAACAAAATTTGGGTGAAATTCAAAATAAACATTGTTATCACGAGCAAATTGAGAGACAGAGAGTATATTTTGAGTAATAGATGGCACATGCAGAATTTTTTTTAGGAGAAGAGATTTATGAGCAGTTTGGATTGAGGAAGAACTAGCATGGAGGATATGCAAACCTGTCCCATCGCCTACTTTAATTGTGTCTGGTCCTTGATACTCACAATGAGAATTCAAGTTTTGGAGGTCAACAGTCACATGATTGGTAGCGCGAGAGTCTGTGTCACAACCCAAATCCATAGAACGTGAATTTAAATACATGACTAACTTACTAATCTTACATAACTCAATAAACACAATTAATTTAAACATAATTCAAAACTCCGAATAAACAATGCTCTTGATAAATCTCTTACAATAACTAAAATCCACAATTTAGAAATAATCTCCAAATACTCTAAAATCTAAAGCGGAATAAAAATAACTAATAATCCTTTAAAGCTTCAAGTATTATTGACATCGCCTAAAAACTTTTACGCTCTACCTTGCACCTTACGAAGTGATTCAAAGATTCTGTTTCCCAACAAAACTTTAATCTAAAAATTGATATTGATGGGGTAAGTCACACATCTAGTAAGCAATTATACACAATACACAACAAAATAGAGTCAAGCAAAGCACGAGTATTTTAATTTCACAAATTCACTCAATGATATCAAATATAGTTTTTCCAAAGCATGTAATGAACCACTTAACACATATGTAATCAAATTTTAAAATCATTCGAAAATACATACAAATAATTGATCAGAGCACAATGTCACATATACACATATCACATATTCTCACATACAATCCTGTTAGCGGATACCAACATCTATCCCCTATTGGTGAGGAATCAACACTTATTCTCACATACAACCTTGTGAGCGGGCTTACACATATATCTGATCACAAAAGAAAAGTTTATACAAAATAGAATAATTTTCTTAATATTAACAATTATTCCAAATATAGAGAAATATCAAATATCACAATATCGAATTGAAACATAAATCAAAGGATGCTTGACTCTCTTAGGGAATGAATAAGAACTAAAGAGTGTATATAAATAATTTTCAATTCTTGAGTAAGTCTAAAAAATCAATTTGCTAAAAGAAACGTTTTAAATACCATTTGGAAAAATAGGAATATGACTTTGAAAATCACTTGGTTTTTTTTAAAATTTAATGAACAAGAACCTTCTTAGAAAACTTACTTTGAAACTCAATTATTTTTTGAAAATAGTTTAGTTTAGAAATTATCTTTCAAATGAGATTTGGACCTTCAAAACATTATTTAGAATTCAAAGTTTCTCTTTAAAACATTATTTAAAAGTTGAAGTTTCTCTTTCAATAATGTAAAAATACTTTTGATAAACTTTAGAAAACGTAAGCTTAAAAACATAACTTGTGAAAACCTTGACTTCTAAGAACCTAATGAACAAAATTGTGCATATTATGCATAATTACTTACAGCACTTGAATCACTCTGAAAGTCCAGTTGAAACACCCTCCAAATAGTCTCAAAATACTCTTAAATAGGACCTATATTCAATCATGGAAATTACTTAATATCCTCCACAAAAATATAAAGCTTATTGAACTATACAAATTGTTTCAAGAGACTTATACTTTGATGAACCAATTAATAACACTAATGCAAGGAATCTCTACCCAAAAATGTTTCCTTGAATTATTTATTGAACCTTAGAGGCAGTAACCAATATATTGTAAACTCGGGATTTGATATATGCCCCAATGAAAAGTAAACCTTTATACATGATTTAAGCTTTATAATCTTGACTTTTGTTCTAGAATACAAGCTGTAGGGACCCTAGGATTTAATATAAATATATATATATATTTATATTTATATATATATAACACAAAGAAAACATAAAAGCCATGTACATAATCAAACTTTGTAATCCATGGCTTTCTTCTAGCAAGTTTTTGTTATCCGTGGCTTAATCTCGATAGCACACAGTGGCTTTGTTCTTAAATGTAATCCGTGGCTTTATAGTCCCAAAGTAAAAAACGTTAAGCCCATCTAATCTATATAATCACTAGGAAACGTAAAAGCCATGTTTTCCTTGAATTAGGATTTGCAGTCTAGGAACTAATATGTATATAACCCAATGAAGAACGTAAAAGCATCTACACAAATTAAGATTTAAAACCATGACTTTTGTTCTTGAATACCAATTATAGGCAACTTAACGTTACAGTGTAAACAATCCCCTTTTAAACAATCTACCCATCACTACCGATTCCATGATAAGGTTCTAACCCTTTAATTCTTTGATTCTAACAAATGAGAAATCATACCTGAAATTTTTTGGTTGCCTCTTTAATTAACTCTTAAGGAAAAAAATACATCTCCTAGCCTCCTTAGTGATGAAACCCTTCTTATGAAAACTCTAATTTATCTCTTCTTCTACCTTATATTTAACACATCAGTGATGTGGATTTAGTAGGGTAGTGGACTGTTATTACTAACAAAAAAGTAGTTATGGCCCATCAACTATGTATATATATATAAATATATATAATAACCTAAAATAAAGATATGCCGGTATTACACTTTGGGTACCAATTTGGATCATAAAGGTGCTCTGTTGTGGCTGAAAGGGCTGATGGTGTAGTGGAATTTTGTTGTTGTAGGAGTGATCAAAGTGATACCAGCATGGGGCAGCTTGGTGATTGGATCGATTGCAAAGCTGACATATATGACTGATGAACGTGCACTTGATTGATTTGCAACAGGTTGATTTGGGCTCCTTGTGAATCCAGCACGTCCTCGTCCACATCCACGGCCATGTCCCTTACCACGTCCATTAAAACGAGAAGAGGAGTTGGCAATGTTAGCTTGAGGCTCAGGAGAAAAGGAGATCTGTGCGTTGTTAATGCGCATCTCTTGGTTAAGAAGCATGGCATTAAGATCTTCCAAGGATAAATCATCTGATCTGGTTGTCACTGAACTAAAGTGACAAACGACTCATACTCGGGAGGTAGACCACCAAGAATGTGAAGAATGAGATCAGGTTCTGGTATTGGCTGAGCAGCGGCAGCTAAACAATCAGCTAAGGATTTAATTTTTTTGAAGATAAGTCTGTCATGGACAGATTACCTTTCTTGGTAGTTTGTAATTCAAGCTTGAGTTGCATGATGCGAGCTCAAGATTTTGAGGCAAACATTCGGTCTAAAGCTTTCCAAACAGAGGCTGAGGTTGAGAGACCAGCAACTTGAGCAAGTACTGGTTCAGTGACTGTGAGGGATGTAAGGATCCATCCAAGAAGAATGTTATCTTGTTTTTGCCAAGTAATGTAGTTGGGATTGATGGTGGTATCCGTTGATGAAAGGAATTTTGGAGGGCAAGGGAGTGCACCACTTACATATCCTTCCAATTCATAGCCTCTGAGAAGTGGAGGAAATTGGGCCCGCCAAAGAAGAAAATTTTGTCGGTCAAGTTTTAAAGAGACAAAATGATTGATATTGATAGGAGTGGAAGAATTTGTTGAGAAGGGATTGTTGGAAGAAGTGGCCATTGTACCACTGGGTATACAAGGCTCTGATACCATATAAAAACTGAATACTTGTATTATATTTTCTGCATCTTTACAAGAGAATTTACATCAATATATAGCTATACAAGAAGAGGAATTATAGGAGTGGTTAATTACAGAATAGAGAGATTATAGGAGTAATTACATATTCAAATTCAAATTTGATTCGAGGGAGAGATTTGTGGAACGGTTACTATTACAACTCAAGTATGTGAGCTGGACTTGTGAGCTGTGATACTTAGTGGTGCACCGTAAAGCCTTATTGGAAGCTTCGGCAGAGGAATTGCCAATGGATACCATCCGTTTCTCTTCCAAGCTCACCTCCATCAGAACCAAAGCACAAAAAGGGTCATCGATTGCTCTCATTCAAATGGAAGATGGAACCACTATCAGAGCAAAAGTAACTGCCACTAACTTGTCAGTTCAACTTTCAAATACATTATGCAAATATTACAGTAGGAAGAAACAATAAAGAAAAAAGAAAAAGTCTAACATAGTACCTAGCACCATTAAAAAGATTTTTTTTTTCTTTTTTTTAATTTTTATATTCGATAGTTGGAAAGCATATGAGAGATTTGAACCTTGGACATTTCTATTAGAGACATCAAGACATACCAGTTGAATTATAAGATAATAAGAGTCTCTTGACTCTTATGTGTATGTTAATTAACAAGATGCATTTTTAAATTGCTACCATATATCTACGAATAACTAATGTGGACTTTATCAAAAAGTTAAGAGATAAAAGTTTCAGAAATTTTCACAATTATTAATGTAGTATGTTGAGATTGGTGCATAATAAAGCCTTTACATGAGTTTTGTACTCTATTTAGCCTTGCTAGATTGATTTACTCTATTAGACTAATTAAGTGTGTGTTTAGAAAGCACGTTTTCCATGCGTTCCTGCGTTTGTTGAAAAACAGTGAGTCCCATGTACTGTTCAAGAGACTCGCAAATATTTTTTTTTCAGAAAAAAATAAATAAATAAATAAAACTGAGTCCCACAGCACTATTCACGCATTTAAATACTAAGATGAATAAGCTGAAAATAGAGTAAGCTTATTCTAATACTAAGCTGCCTTATTGTCACAACAAATTAAGGTGAATGCCAATATTTGTCTATTGGGTTAGCTTTCTATACCCTAAAATATAGGGATATTTGAAGCGTAAATTCTATAGCTCTAAAGTTTATAATTAATACCCTAATTCAGGAATAATTTATTATATCCACTTACCAGCCGAATTAGAATCCAAATTAGAGGTGCACATTACAAAAGCTCTCATTATTATGATGCACATTGTAAATACTCTAATATATATAAGGTATGTGTCTGTAATATGCGTGTATCTACATATGTTCGCAAGTGTATAAAGACATATTTATATTAATTATAAATGCTCATTGGAAATCAAATTTTGGGTGCCACTGATTTTTTTTTTTTTTTTTTATAGATATAATAGAATGATGAGAAAATACATATAATAATCTTGATTAGTCCCTTAAAGATTCATAACTTATTTTTCATTTTTTTTGAACTAATTAAAGTTTTGTTGTTGTTGTATGAGTAATTATTATAGGTACTTGAGCTATTTCAGATGATGTAGGTGGATATTTGATATGCTTTCTACAAGGAGAATATTCATACAAGACCTTATTAATATTAAATTAAAAGAGAAATTACACTCCTCTTTCTTGAGGTTTGGAGAAATAATACTTTACCCCAAACTTAAAGGAAAAAAACAATTTCCCTCTATTGACATCCAATTAACCAAACTTTGTTAAATTAATATTAAAAATGTTGTGTACTAACATGCCCTTTGCTTAAGGGCAAGGCAAGTTTCTAAAATTATCTTATTTTGTAATTAAAATTCAATGTTTAAAATTTTAATTAAAGTGTATTTTAAAAATATTATGTGTAAATTTTTCTTTTTTTTTTCTTTTCTTTTTTCAATGAGTTATGGAGAGATTTGTTGTTGCAAAATTTTAGTGCTTGATAAATTTGCATTTTTATTCTAAATTTATTTTACTTTTTTTTACTAACCATAGTTAAAATTTTGTTAAAAGATTATTATAAAAATTTAGAATATTTCATTACAAATATAAACAAAATGGCAGATTGTTAATTTTTTTTCAAATCTCAAAGAAGCGGAGTGTTTTTTCCCTTTAGGTTTGAGGTAGAGTGTCATTCCCCCAAACCTCAAGGAAAGGGAAGTGTAATTACTCCTAAATTAAATTTAAAGAGCATTGCATTAAAAAAATTAAAAGAGCTTGATAACTCGAATATTCCTCTTCATTTGAGAAAGAAGTCTTACTTGTTAATTGGTGCTATCCCGCTTCCTTTAAGAATGAATATATTAGATCCCAAAGCATTAGAAAGTAATTAAAGCAAATAAATAAATAAATACTTATTTAACTAACTCATGCATGATTGCACTCAAAAAAAGATAGATACCATAGATTACAACAAAACACTCAACCTTGCCCCATCCAAAAAAAAAAAAAAAAACACTCAACCTTGACTCTAGATATTTGGATCCAATTTTCAGTATGCTGAGCATCAGTACTGGGGAATACTAATGCCAAATGTAAGAAGAATTTGGCATTTTAAGCCCCAAAGTGCTCTACATCAGGAAATGCTAAACACAAGTATTGTAAATTTTTTTGCAATACTGCTACAGTGCAATTCTACAGTGCAATTCTACAGTGCAATTCTAAAGGTAGAATTGCACTGTAGCAGTTTTGTAAAAAATATATATATATTTTTTTTTATTCTCACCTGATGCGAACTTTCTCTCTCCCCTCTCTTATTTTCTCTGTTCTCTTCTCTCTCTTCCTTCTCTCTTTCTCATCTGCTCTCTCCTCTCTTCAGACCCAAACACCATCCTCCTCCCAACATCAACATCACACATCACAGTGGCTCATTTTTTCTGGTGGGTTGCGATCCGGCGGGTTCTGTGGTTGCTTCTTTTTTTTTTTTTTTTGCTGTGACTGGTGCTTAAAGGAAGAAGTGGGTATGGCTGAAGTGGGTTGTGGGTCGTGGTTGGGTCCGATGTTTGGGTCGTTGGTCGTGGTTGGGTTGTGGCTGAAGTGGGTTGTTGGTCATCGAAGATCGCCAGTGTTTGGGTCCAACGAGGTCATTGCGAGATCGGCGTGGGTCACGGTGATGGGTTTGGTGGAGATTGGTGTGGTTCACGGCGTGGGTCAACGCATGGTTGGCTGGTTCTTCTGGGTTCTGCCTTTTCAATGGGTTTTTTTTTTTTTTTTTTTAATATGGATTTTTGTTCCGGTGGGATTTTGGTGGGCAGTGGGCAATTGTGGCGTGGTGGGCGTGGTGGAGGTGACTGGGCAGTGGAGGTGCGGTGATAGAGGTTGAGGGAAGGTGGAGGAGAAAATTGGAAAAAAAAAATACATTTTATTACGTAGATATATTATTTTAATGTGTACTATGGTAAAATAGAATTTTGAGATGTTGGGTGTGTTGTAAAATAATATGGTATAATTAATAAAGTAAATTTTTGAAATGGTAAAATGGGATAGAGTAGCTTTTTTAACATTTATCACGCCAAACATAAAAACACACTTTTATGAGATGTGTCAAATGCTAAATAAATTTGATATTGGCTACGATGAGATTCTAAGCATTAACATCAAATGTTCTAAAAATATGTCATTTTAACACATCAAAAAAGCTACTTTTATATTTAGGGTCTGTTTGGATACTGCTTATTTTACTAAAACGGAAAACTTATTACTAAAAATACTATAGATAAAGATAAAAATTAGTTGAAATAGTACAGCAAGACCCATGAATAGTACCAAAAAGTGAGACTCATGAATAATAACAAAAATAAGCTGAATAGTAAAATAATTTTAATTTTTCATTATTATCCAAACACACACTTAACATACCATTTTATAATTGACCGCACATCACATTTTCTATTCTTCAATTTTATACATTAAAATAATATATTCACGTTCTATTTATTTATTCATTTTTCTCCCTTTGTCTGTCTTCCTCGTCAGTTTTTCACTGTCTCTAATATGTTCCCTCTCTTCTCTTCGTTCATCCACACTCTAAAGTCTAAACTCACCACCACCGGAATATAAATAATAATTAAATAAATAAACACTAGTCTCTGAGCACGCGCGTGAGGCTCTTCTATTTTTTGAGTAAATTTTAATAATTTACATCCATCATAATTTGGAATTGCTATATTTTTCAATCACAAAAATTCTTAAGAGTGTGATGAATGTTATGGGTGTGTGTGAAATAAGAATCCCATTCCAATAAAGAATGATCTTAAGCTGCTTGTGTTTGAACTTGCAACATTGTCCTGGAATGGCAAGGACGAACCAAAAAAATAATGAACTTTAAGGAGAAAATTACTTACAAACTGATCCTCTAAGTTCAACTTCCAAAGTTGCTAGATATTTGAGAAGTTAAAAAAAATGCAAGGATTGGCTACTAATTCAGTTCAGAGGACTGAAAAATCTTGCTCAACAAAAGGACGGTAATAGAGCTATCAAAAAAGAATCGAAGTTAAAACAAACACAAACCCCAAACAATTTTGCAACCATCTAATAAGCTTTCTATAATAAAAAAAACAAAACAAAACAAATTTGCAACTATTAGATAAAATAAAAAATGCAGAAAAATTCAGCAGACGCAATGCCCAACAAAATCATCAACAATTTAAAAAAGAAAAGGCCATACCTCAACATGCCTTGCGTTCGAGGGCTCAGGTGGCAACTCAAAATCCAAGATCTCTTCCTTTGGCACTACTGCTTTCTCAGCATTAGGATCCGGGGAAACCTATAGAATATCAAGCATGTGATTATGTGAATATACAAATGCATTCAACTATCTCTAAGGACCAAAATTATCACAAAAACTTAGACACAGCAATCTTGGCCAAGTCGAGAAAAAACAAACACAGCAATCTTGAAAACAATTTTTAGCAATCCACTAAGCAACCAAATCAGCCTGCAAACAAAACTAAGCCAAAGTCAATGTAAATATGTAGTTTTGATTACTCTGCAAGTAGCAATTTTGTTACCTTTTAGTCTATCACGTGCCGAGAGATAAAGAGGTGTCTGTGTTTGTATAGGACTCTGTTGCTAAAAATACCGGTCTAATAAAATAACAATTTTTTTAAGAAACTACCCTAAAATTTAAGATTTGAAATGAAATAAATAGTTGGTTCAGTGTTTGTTACTTTTTAGGAAAAAAAATGTATTAAACGTGTGTGTGATATATATATATATTGTCAATTAAAAAATTAAAGAAAGAAAAAGTTTAAACGTGAAATTTGTTTCTGAATAAGTGGGTTATTGAAAAAGTAATCTTATTTTGTAGTCAATATTTTAGTGAGGGTTAAAAATGTATTTTTAGTTTGTTGTTTTTAGTTTTGTTTCTACTTAAACTTAAAAAAATAAGGGTATTTTGGACAAAAAAAAATATCCGTCCTTTAAATAGTAGGATAGATCACACCAACACCATCAACACCTTAGACCCACCACCCCAAATCACAATTCTCATAAAAGAAAAAAAAAAAAAAAAAAATCACAATCACTTGGTTTGAAACCCACCACCACCGGAATTAAAAACAAAAAAAACAAAAACAAAACAGAATAGAACACCGTCACCATCACCATCAACACCTCAAACCCACAACCTCAAACCACAATTCTTATATACAAAAACAAAAAACAAATCATAATCAGTTTGAAACCCACCACCACCAGAGGAAAAAAAAAAAAATACCAGCACCACCTCAAACCAAACTCTATAAAATAAATAAATAAATAAAACAACCAAACTCTATCACATGCGATCTCCACCAGTCAATCTCAAAGGCGAGGCCGATCTTAACGGCGAGGGCTGATCTCCACTGAGACGGCTGATCGGCGAGGAGAGAGAAAGATGCATAAGAGAGGCGATGAGAGTGAGGAAGAAGAGAGACCATGTAAGGAAGAAAAGAGAGGAGAGTCACTGACAGAGAAATAGGCAAGAGAGGATAGATAATCAGAGAGAGGAGAGAGAAACCGAATTAAAAAGTATTTTTATTTTTTTAGAATTTGGAACCGTACCGTTCCAAATTAGAGGATAGATAATCAGAGAGAGGAGAGAGAAACCGAATTAAAAAGTATTTTTATTTTTTTAGAATTTGGAACCGTACCGTTCCAAATTTGGAACCGTACTGTTCATAGCATTTAAAACATTTAAGGCTTGTTTGGCTAGCTTATTTTTTACCAATTTATTTTACTATTCAGCTTACTTTTGCTACTATTTATGGGTCTCACTGTACTTTTTAGTACTATTCATGAATCTCACTATACTATTTGAACTAACATTTACCTTTATCTACAGTACTTTCAATAAAAAGATTTTAATTTTAGCAAAATAAGCGGATTCCAAATATATTCTAATATGAGAAGCTTTTTCACGTTTTGTATGCAAAATGCCAAAAATCTCCTGATGCCAATGCTTTAATAATAGGAATGAGTTTTTACCCATAATTTGAAAAGAGAAATGATATGTTTATAATATTTTTATAACAAATCTTAAGTGGCAGGTTGTTACTGGTTGTTATTGTTGGGGCAAAAAAATAATATTAGTGTTAGTTTCAAATTTGAACCAATAACAACGGTTACCTGTGATTTGTTGTAAAAATGTTGTAGACGTAATATCTCTCATTTGAAAGTGGTTTGACTTACCTCCAGTACTTTTTTAACTGAAATCTTCTTTTATTTTAATGAGAAACTGTCACATCACCCACTAACTAAATAAAATGTGGAAATTAAAACTCATTACCACTGTAAGTCAAAAAAAAAAAAAAAACCCACTACCACTTGCAATTGTGTATTTAAAACAAAATGATACTTTTAGTTAAAAAAATACTGGAGGTAAGCCAAACTCATTTGAAAACTATATAGCACAATGTCATTGTTTTGAAACTATTTAGTAAAATGCTCCTGAATTGAAACTCGATTTTAACAAAATCGAATTATGTGTGAAACTCAATATCCACCTCAACTTGATTTTGTTAAAATCATGTTCCAAAAATAATGGTATTTTGCTAAATAATTTAAAAACAATGATATTTTACTACATAATATTTAAATTAGGGCTAAATACCCATTTTGACCATAAATATTTGGTTTTTTAATTCAAAATTTTCTCTCTCTTCAGAACTATTGGGAACTTGAAATTAATTAATAATTATTGAAACATTTTCTTTCCTCTATCTCTTTGCTGAACTTTGGGAACAACAAAAAAAGAATTAAAAAAAAGTAAAGAAAGAAAAAAATAATTAAGAGTATTTAAATAAAATGGAAAAAGAATAGAATATGTGATAGTGTATTATAAAGTGGTGTATTTAAATAAATAAAGTGGCATTTTAATGTGTCAAAAAAAACATTTTTTTTTTCTAGAGCATCTCCAATAGATTAGCTAAAGTCATTTTTTGGAAAACAAACCCAAAAAATCAATTCCAACAGATTTTTAAAAGCAAAAAATTTCCTTTTTTTTTTTTTTTTGAAGTTGCTACAATAGTTCTCTTGATCTAGAGAATACTGTAGCAACTCCAAATCATTATTTTATTTTAAAAAATATCCGGTTGAAAAAAAAAAATTCTTACTCTTTCCTCCTTTCTTCTTTGTTCATCTCTCTCTCTAATGCTTCTTTATCTCAACGGTTGAAAAGTACAACATACCACAATCAGAACAAAACACACAATCGAAATATTCGAATCATGAAAACGTTCTTTCTCATAAGCCTGTTGAAATGAGAGAGAGAGAGAGAGAGAGAGACCCATTTGGGCTGCATGGTGGTGGAGAGGAGGACAAGTGGCTATGGAGGCGGAGAAAATCGACGATGAGGCTTTGACCAATGTGAAGGATCTCCATGGGTCTTTCATCTTTGTTCTCCACCGATTCTCTATCTCTTTGGTTGAATGAATGGTTTTGAAACTCGTACCGTTCAATGAATCGTAAAATGAAAAGGTTCAAGCTTTTTGAGATCGGACTAAAGTCAAACTAAAGTTGAATCATAATGACGTCATAATTAATTTAATAATAATTTAAAATATAAATAAATATATTATAGTAATAAAAATAGACTAAAATAATCAAAATAAATATAAAAATCATCTTTCAAATATATTTTTTACATCACAACTTTCATTATAATGTTTCAAAAATCAAGATAATATTAACAATTGTTAAAAAAAATATTATTAATAAATTAGTAGTTTATATTATACTATTATCAATGTAAGATTTATATTATTATAGGCTAAACAAATATTTACAATATTGTAAGAATTTATTTAATAAAAAATGTCAATCTTAAATACATAACATAATTTTCTCAAAAAAAATCATAATATAAAAGCAATAAATGAATTTAATATACCAATAGGTGGGTTTGCAATATTAAGAAGTAATGTTAACGCAACAAAAAGTTTCACAATTTCTTTCTCAAAAAAAAAAAAAAGTTTCACAATTTTTATTACAACTTATTTTACTACGTAGCGAATTATGTGTGACAAAGAAAAATTTGTGAGTTTATAGGGTTCACATTTTCACTACTCGTGACTCCTCACATCACATGAGGCAAATTGTGAAAAAATATATAAAATTTTGTATGACACCAGCGTTACTACGAATAAATAAAAAATAATAATAAAAGAAAACTGAATCACATCATTCAAAGTCACGTTAATACCAATAAATAAAGTAATCACATGAAAAAAAAATTTAATTACAAAACATTGAAGGGTGGAGACATGGCCATATATCCAACTTTTCACATGGGAAAAGCGTGTAGTGCCTGCCAATGTACGTGCCACAGTGTTAGACAAGACAACTCATTGAAAATTTAAAAGGTTGAAAATTTAAAAGGCTCGAAGCTTGTCCTATTTTATTTTTGGGTACTAAACAGTAGGAAGAAGGAAAACTAAGAAGAAGAAGAAGAATAAGGAAAACTTAGAAGAAGAAAGTGTAAAGAAAATGTTTGTTCTTTCATTTATATTTTATTTTAGGCGAAAAGTACATTTTAGTCTCAGGTGATTTTTATTTTAGTCTCTACATTTTATTTTTATTGCTTTTTGTCCCTATCTTGAAAAATGCTTCCCGTTTTGGTCCCTGCCGTTACTTATTTAACAGAAATATCTTACGTGGCAAACAGTTCAACAGTAAATGCTAACGTGTCTATTAAAATAATATTAAATAAAAAATATTTGCATTTTTAAAAATGCCACGTCAGCAATTTAATTTTTAAAAAAAGCCACCTTAGATAAAAATAATATAAAAATTTCTAACCTAATTATTTGAAAAAAAAAAAAGAAATTAGTTAAATTAATTTTTTTTCCTTTTTTTTGGAAGAACATGAAGAATGTGTTCTTCATTTTTCTTCCCCAACTAAGCTTGCCCAAAAAATTTAAAATTTAAAATTTACTTTTCTTTTCTTGCATTTTCTTAGCAACCAAAACCATAAAATCACTCAAATTTACAAAATAAAAAGATATACCCATAAAAATTTACAAAACACAAACATTCAACAAGATTTTCTTATGCTTTGAAACCAAACACAAAAAACACAAAACTCAAACCCAAATTTTCGGCCTCCATGCACAACCAAACCCAGCGTACACCTGATTCCACTCTGGATTCGAAATCTTCTCCAAATGAGTAGTCGATTTGGATTCAGACAACATACACCACAAACCCATAAATCAACATACACCACAAACCCATAAATCAAACCACCCACTGCCGAGCAATTCAAACCCAAACCCAATACCTAACTCACCAAACACCTAAACAAAAAATCACCAAACACCCAAACAAAACCCAAAGGCACGACCACCACCACCACCTCGAACAGAACCCAGCCACCACCAAAACCCGGCTACCAATGAAACCCAACTATCAAATAGACCATCACGAAACCCAGCAAGCACCAAATCTCACCACCAAACTGATCTAGCAAGCACCGAAACCCACCACCAAATGGATCCAACAAACACCGAAAAAAACCCACCATCAAAGTCGGCCACCGATTCAACTCCACAACCGAAACCCACCACCGAAACGCCACCACTAAAACCCAGCAACCACCGATTCAATCCAACCAAAACTTAGTCAGATGAGAAGAGATAGATGAGTGAAACATGCTGTGAATAGAGAAAGAGGAATGGGAAACGTAGAAGAGAGATATAGAGGGAGAGATGGAGAACTGTGAAAAAAAATTAATTTTACTAATTTCTTTTCTTTTTTTTAAATAATTAGGTTAGAAAATTTTATATTATTTTTATCTGAGGTGGCTTTTTTTAAAAATTAAATTGCTGACGTGGCATTTTTAAAAATGTAAATATTTTTTTTATATTATTTTAATAGACACGTCAACATTTACTGTTGGACCGTTTCCCACGTAGGATATTTCTGTTAAATGAGTAACGGCAGGGACCAAAACGGGAAGCGTTTTTCAGGATAGGGACTAAAAGCGGTAATAATAAAATGTAGGGACTAAAATGGGAATCGCCTAAAAATGTAGGGACTAAAATGTGCTTTTTGCCTTTATTTTATGTGGATTTAGTGTGTTTTGGCCCTTTTGGGACAACAATTTCGAAGTTGAGGGTGAGGAGTAGTGAAAAAAAGACAAGAGTTTAAGAGAGAAAATGGCACAAATCGGTTAAGACAGTGTTTTACAAGAGAAAAGTCGTTTTTGCTTCTTTTTTTTTTTTTTTTTTTTTTAAGCTTTGACTTGAACTGTGAGACCCGGTCACGGTTCTTAAACCTGTGCGGTTTGATCGCGGTTCACAGTATGCTAGAATTTTTTGTGTAAAATGGCTTTTGAGGTTAAAAGAACCATTCCAAGAGGCAGTTCTCGATTAATCG
The DNA here is from genome assembly GCA_030021035.2 of Notholithocarpus densiflorus. Taxonomy (NCBI): domain Eukaryota; kingdom Viridiplantae; phylum Streptophyta; class Magnoliopsida; order Fagales; family Fagaceae; genus Notholithocarpus; species Notholithocarpus densiflorus. The sequence goes on along the minus strand of JARYZH020000013.1, from coordinate 3,511,200 downwards.
GGTTGGACCATACGGTTCGGTTCTAATTTCAAAACTATAACAAATCTTTGAGTCATTAAGGAGTGTGTGTGGTGGTCGCAACAATGGGTTGTAGATATGAAAGGGGTGTGTCCATGTGTGGGGGGGGGGGGGAATTGGTTAATGATAAATTTAAAAAAAAAAATTATGATCAGATTTTTTTTTCATTTTTTGAAAAAATTAAAAAATGGGTTAATGATAAATGAATGAATAACAATAAATAAAATTCACTAAAAAGATTATAACAATAATCCAGAAAAAGGTAAAATTAATAAATATTTTTAGAGAAAATTAATGAGATAAATTCAATCTAAATTGCATAAATTTGATAAATTTCAAGACTAAGATAGATTTGATAAATTTTAAAATACATAGAATTTTGTTGATGGCCATTTTGAAAGCCCAAGTGAAAAAGAGAAGCCAGAAAAGAGTTGGCAAATGGATAGAAAACCCATTAAGCCCAAGCGGCAGGAATAATGGATCACAGGCCTATGAGATAAACAAATGGGCCTTGAGGGAGTAAATGGGCTTAAAGGAGCCCGGAAAGAGAGAAAAAAACAAACCATGGGCGGTATATGATGTGGGAAAGTGAGAATGGGCCGCAGCAGGCCCAAAGTAATGAAAGCAAAGAAAGTAAGGGGTTGATGGCAAGCCCATGAACCCCAAGGATGAAGGATAATATAATTGGGCCGAAGAAGCCCAAAGAACTCAGTAATAGCCCATGGGAATGCAAAGTTAAGAAAATGGCCGAGAAAGCCCAAGGAAAGCAAATGGGTCAGGGATGCTCAAGAGAAAACAAATGGGACACAGGAGCCCGCCAGTGATATAATAAAGGAACCAATGGCCATATTGGAAGAAGAGTAAACGGCGGGCCCAAAAAGACCCAGCAGGATTGAGGCAAACAACTTCATAGCAGGAATGATAGAGTAGTAGGGCAGGAGACGGTAGCAGGAAAAAGGGTGGGCTGAAGAAAGGTAAAGCCCACCATTAAGCAAAGCCCAGTCCCTAAGTGGGGCAAGCTACAAAAGAAATGGGAACCAGAAAATAGTCAAAAACGGATGGCAAACTGTGCAGGCCAACCACAGCAAACGCATGAGCAACAGACAAATTTTGGACATATATGGAAGAGAGGCACGCGCAAGGCCCAGACTTCACCAGCCTGTACCCAGCCAATACAGGACATGGTGAGGTCATGGGTCAGAGATAAGAGGGCATGGTTTGGCAGTGGGGAGAGGGGAAAAACCTATTTTGAGGTTTGTGGTGGGCCTTTTTACGATTACGGTGGGCTGGGCTGCCTCCTGCGGTATTAGGCCCAAGTATTCTGAGTAAGGGAGTTGGGACTGGTCCAACTGCAACTCAATTTGGTCCGGCTTGTGCGCAAACTATGCCTCGTCTGCCAGAAGCACGCTTACGGTAGGCAAAACGTGGTGCTTATCCTCTGTTTCTGCCAATAGAAACTTTTCTCCAGTTTCTGCCGCAGGACTGACTTTTCTGCTATGCAACAAAACTTTCTGCTGTGCGATAAAGCTTCCTGCTGTGCAATAAAGCTTTCTACTGTAAAGTAAAGCTTTCTACTGTGCATTGAAGTTATCTGTTGTACATTAAAGCTCTCTGCTATGCTTTAAAGCTATCTGCTTTGCTTTAAAGCTGTTTACTGTGCTTTAGAGCTGTCTGCTATTCTTTGAAGCCTTCTGCCATGCAGTAAAACCTTTTGTAATGTGAATGACTACTCTTCGTTTCTACTGTAGAAATACTTTTCTACTTCCTGCACATAAATAAATCTAAAACTCAAAGAAAATACCCATCAAACAAATGTTAGTTTAAATAGGTTAGCATATTCTCAAATATATACATACATATATGAGTATGTATACTTATACGTATTCACATATACATATATAAAATATATTTTGCAGAACATGAGAAACAAGATATATGTATATATATACTTGTGGCAGGATAATGATTAGTTAGTATAATAGCTAACACGGTAAAGATAATGAAAAGGTGCTACAGTAGAATAACTAGTACAAAAAGTAAAGATACCACAGCAGGACAACTGATGCAGCAGATGTGATAAAAAAAACGTGCTACGGCAGGATGACTAAATACAACAGATATAAGTTATAATGAGAGAAATCAAATATATTTGCAATCAAAATCAAGTATTGAATCTTCGCATGGGATAAGTAAACCAAGAAAGAACCCAAACCCCAACTTGAACAACCTTATCATAGGCTTTTGCCATTAAAGTTGTGCATTTTGGAGAATAGGCCTAAATGGCTACTAGCTATTACTTTTGGGGACATCAAAGAGTGGGTTTGCTAAGAGGGAGGGAAAAGATGGTTTATTGATGCATGCCCATATTCCTACCGCGTTTTCTCTCTTCTTTTTACCACTTTCTTTCTTTCTTTCTCTTCGTTCTTTTACTCTTAATTTCCTATTACTCTCTTGTCGTGGGTTATTCCTCATTTAGTCTTTTCTTTTCTTGGGTCCTTCTCTCTAGGTGCTTACTACTCTCTTACTATGGCTTTTTCACCTTAGGTGCCTTCGCCCCCTTGGGTCCCCTTCTTTCGGTGTTTTTCTCTCTTCCCCTGTTTTTCCTCCCATTCCATTCATTCCCTCCCAGAGCTCTCTCTTTCTGCTATGGTTACCTTCCTTTTATAGTGAGCTAACTCAATGGAATTTCTCCTTTTTACCCCTAGGGTTTCACCAATTGTTTTTGATTTGTTGTGGGCACCTTTTCAAGATTACCCACCTACCCATTGGTTGCCCCTGCCATTGCTCAGTACAATACATGTCTGCCGCACCATTACTCATTTCACGACAAAATTTCCTTTTGTTTGTTCCTACTGTATACCTCTACCTCACTACCTAGCTCTATGGCATGCATCAGATGGTCCCAACCATTTATTACTTCTTTTGGGTAAGATACCATCCCAGTAGGATATATTCCCCAAAAGAAGTTACGGCAAGAAACCAAATATAGACCCCATTTTCCCCCCACTACCAAACCACACCCTCTGAATCCTTTTGACCGTGGGCCCACCTCCCTTGTATTGGCTGGTTACAGGTTGGTGGTGCCCCGGCCCTTTTGTGCTTGCTCCACTGTCTTCTGTTTTTTGTCTGCCACGCTGTTTCTGCCGTAGCAGATTAGTTATGTTTCATTCTGCTGCGTGTTTTGTCTTATTTCTTCATGCGTTTCCTGCTACATTTGTCATTTTCCTTTGGTTTGGCTTTTCTTTTCTTCACGCGTTTCCTGCTGCTGACACTTCCTGCCGTTCCTTGTTTCTTTTCACCGTGCTTCTTCGTATCAATTTTCACACCTATCTTTTATACAAATGGATTTGGGCCTTTGTGGCCAAATAATGTTGACTGGATCAAAAGGGTCTTAGGCCCAATTTATTTTCATCTGCCGAAGCCATTCTGCCAGAGAACTGTATTCTGCGGCAAAGCTGTATTCTGCGGCAAATTTGTATTCTGCGGCAGATTTGTGTTTTGCTGTAGATTGCTTTCCCTTGCACTTCTTTCTTTGAACCTCTCTTGCTCTTTGGTCTTCTTGGCAGGCCTTTGGGCCTTACTTTTTCATTGGGCTTTCCTCCGTATGGGCCTTTGGGTATGGATTCAAAAAATGGGTATCAACATTCAGCCCCTGAGCTTATGGATTGCTCCTGCGATTCATATGCGAAAATGCAATTTTCTTTCGAATGCTTCTCTTCTTTTCTTTGCAGGCCTATTGTTTCAACTTTTACTCATCTTAGGCAAATCATTCTCATTCTTTCTGCAAATTCATGACCCTCCAAAGGTAGCCATTGTTGTTCATGACGGTAGTGGTTTTGTTGCTGTTACCCCAAAGCGAGTTTGTTGCAAACTTTGCCTCTTTTGGGCCTGCTGTATACTTTCCAAATTCCAGTAGCCCAGTACTATCATTGGGCTTGTACTCATGTTGTTTTGGGCTTCCTTGGCCCATTTCATCGCTTTTGGGCTCCTTTGTCCCATTCGGGCTCATTTGTCCCATTTTATTCTTTTGGTTATCCTCGGCCCGTTTCATCGCTTTCGGGCTCCTTTGTCCCATTTTATTCTTTTAGGCATCCTCGACCTGTTTCATCACTTTCGGGCTCCTTTGTCCCATTTTATTCTTTTGGGCGTCCTTGGCCCATTTACTAACTTTGCATTCCCATGGGCTTTTACTAACTTCATTGGGCTTCCCTGGCCCAATTACCTTATTCTCATCCTTGGGGTTCATGGGCCTGCTATTAACCCCTTACTCTCTTTGTTTACATTACTTTGGGCCTGCAGTGGCCCATTATCACTTTTCTATATCATATACTGGCCATGGGTATGCTATTTCTTTCTTTCCGGGCTTCTTTAAGCCCATTTGCCTCCTCAAGACCCATTTGTTTATTTCATGGGCCTGTGATCCATTATTCCTACCATTCGGGCTTAATGGTTTTCTTCTCAATTTACTAACTTTTTTTTTTTCATATTGTTGGGCTTCTTCTTGCTATTAGGCCCCCTTGCCAAAAGTGGGCATCAACATTACACTCATTCAAAGGGATTGTCAATAATGATGATGTGTGCATCCTTCTCTTCTTCATCATTCCTTTGCTTGTTTCTTGGTTTGCTTCTTGGAAATTTCTTGTGATCTTGGACTTCTGCAATGGTATTCATTTCTTTATGTCTGCGGCAATTTGTATACTTATTTCTTCACGTTTCTGCAGTAACACATACTCATTTCTTCGATTTTAGGGGACAAATGCTCACTTTTCTGCTTCCGCAGAATATGTAGACACTTTCTACTGCAATACATGCACTTATTTCTCTGCGTTGATGCACCTCTTACTTTGCTTCTGCTAGAGCAACATCTATACTGTATGAAGTGAAGGTTGTGGCAGATTCTTCAAGTAGAGTTCTTTCACACGAGGAAAGCTTCCTCTAGGTGTGTAGATCAAAGGGTGGCTTCACTCCCTTTTCTTGTGCCTTCTTCTTCTCATTCACGTATCTTCATTTCTTTTGCATAAAACAAAGCGTAGGGCTAACATTGCAAGCCCTCATCATAGTAGAGTACTCTTTCATTTGTTGATAATACTTTTTTGCTGTGTTGAAGAACACATGTATTCTTTGCCAGGATGAAGTTTCTGCGGAGAAGGATGTTGGGTCTTGTAGAAAAGGCAAGTTTCTTTCAGTGATGATGTATTTATGGAAGGCCTTCTTATTCAAAGCTACTATTGACATGGGCAAATGTATTGTTGTAATAGTAAAGGACCTTTTAGCCCCCAAGATCATCAATACTCTTGTACCTTTGCTGTTTGCATTGCGGGCTGTTTCTAATTCTGCCATAAATTCTGGTTCCGCTGCAAAATTGATTTTTCCGCAGGAGTGACTAAGTCTGCCACTCATTTTAGGGCGCCTACAGGTGGTACCACTATAGATATTTTTTCAAGGGGAAATAAGGATGCTTTCATGAGAAATCTTCACTTTCTAAACATTTTCTTTATCATTCTGCCACAGCAACTATTGATTCCTTCGTGTTTGCTTTTTTCTTCTTTAACACATTCTTCTTGTCATTCTGCCATAGCTGCTGTTGGTGAGGATATCACTGCCCCTTTGATGAAAAGGCGTAGATGTTGTGAACTAAATCTCTTAACTTTGTTGTAATCTTCCGCAAATCTTATTTCTCCAAATTCTTCTTTCTCATGTTGCTAAGCTTGGCAATGTCTCTCCAATTCTTGTGGTCTGCCATTGAATGCGTTGCTCGAGAGATGCTTGGACTTAATCGTTGATTTCCACCTTTTGCTCCTGCTGTGAGTTCCTTTGTCACTCAGCTTTTCTGCGGAGCACTTTTGAAACTTTATAGTCTCACGAAGAGCATTTATTTTCTGCTGTAGTGCTGGTTGGTTCACCTTTACGTATGTTTCTACCGGAGTGCTTGTAGGCCTCCTCTTCCTGCTTCCTTTCTTTGCTTCTTCCACCTTTATCATTCTGCCACAGCAACTATTGATTCCTTCGTGTTTACTTTTTTCTTCTTTAACACATTCTTCTTGTCATTCTGCCACAGCTGCTGTTGGTGAGGATATCACTGCCCCTTTGATGAAAAGGCGTAGATGTTGTGAACTAAATCTCTTAACTTTGTTGTAGTCTTCCGCAAATCTTATTTCTCCAAATTCTTCTTTCTCATGTTGCTAAGCTTGGCAGTGTCTCTCCAATTCTTGTGGTCTGCCATTGAATGCGTTGCTCGAGAGATGCTTGGACTTCATCGTTGATTTCCACCTTTTGCTCCTGTTGTGAGTTCTTTTGTCACTCAGCTTTTCTGCGAAGCACTCTTGAAGCTTTATAGTCTCACGAAGAGCATTTATTTTCTGCTGTAGTGCTTGTTGGTTCACCTTTACGTATGTTTCTGCCGGAGTGCTTGTAGGCCTCCTCTTCCTGCTTCCTTTCTTTGCTTCTTTGACATTTGCCGCAACAAGGGTGGCAGAATTTCTTCTCATGGATTCATTGTTGACCATGGTAGGTTGCAACAAATTGCATAGGTGTTGCACTATGCCATATCATGAAGTTTGAAGTTGCTGCAGATCAAGTGGCAGATGGATGTATACTTGTTGAAGTGCCACCATTAATACTTATTTCGTAGTGGGTAATGTTGCTACTATATATTGATACTCTAAGTGCTTGCGGAATGCTTTCTAAATCTGCTGCAGAATGGGCCTTAGCCCCCTAGTATATGAGATAACTGGATGAGTCTTTAGCTTTTTGAAGAAGGCTTTTCGTATTTGCCGCAGAATAATGCAGCCACCAGCGTAATAAGTCCTTAGCTTTCTGCAGAAGCCTTCCCAGTTTTGCCGCAGACTGAGACTTGGCCCCCCAGCATGTGAGACAATTAAATGGGCTTGATGTCATACTTAGATCATATTCTCTTAGCATTGATGCTACTGATAAAGCTTTTCAAGATAATAAAAGATCTTCTTTTGCCAAAATAGGTAGTTTTATAATAAGATCACCTCCGCCATGTGGTTCATGTCTACTGCATCAGTTGTCCTGCTGTGGTATCTTTACTTTTTGTACTAGTTATTCTGCTGTAGCACCTTTTCATTATCTTTACCATGTTAGCTATTATACTAACTAATCATTATCCTGCCATAAGTATATATATATATATATATATATCTTGTTTCTCATGTTCTGCAAAATATATTTTATATATGTATATGTGAATACGTATAAGTATACATACTCATATATGTATGTATATATTTGAGAATATGCTAACCTATTTAAACTAACATTTGTTTGATGGGTATTTTCTTTGGATTTTAGATTTGTTTATGTGCAGGAAGTAGAAAAGTATTTCTGCAGTAGAAACGAAGAGTAGTCATTCACATCACAGAAGGCTTTACTGCACAGTAGAAGGCTTCAAAGCACAGCAGACAGCTTTAAAATAGGTAGTTTTATAATAAGATACAATCCCAGCAGGATATATTCCCCAAAAGAAGTCACTGCAAGAAACCAAATATAGACCACATTTTTCCTCCACCACCAAACCACACCCTCTGAATCCTTTTAACCGTGGGCCCACCTCCCTTGTATTGGCTGGGTACAAGTTGGTGGTGCCCCGACCCTTTTGTGCTTGCTCCACTGTCTTCTGTTTTTTGTTTGCTACGCTGTTTCTGCCATAGCAGATTAGTTCTGTTTCGTTCTGTTGCGTGTTTTGTCTTATTTCTTCATGCGTTTCCTGCTACGTTTGTCATTTTCCTTTGGTTTGGCTTTTCTTTTCTTCACGCGTTTCCTGCTGCTGACACTTCCTGCCGTTCCTTGTTTCTTTTCACTGTGCTTCTTCATATCAGTTTTCACGCCTATCTTTTATACAAAAGGATTTTGGCCTTTGTGGGCCAAATAATGTTGACTGGATTAAAAGGGTCCTGGGCCCAATTTATTTTCATCTGCCGAAGCCATTCTGCCAGAGAACTGTATTCTGCGGCAAAGCTGTATTCTGCGGCAGATTTGTATTCTGCGACAGATTTGTGTTTTTCTGTAGATTGCTTTCCCTTGCACTTCTTTCTTTGAACCTCTCTTGCTCTTTGGTCTTCTTAGCAGGCCTTTGGGCCTTACTTTTTCATTGGGCTTTCCTCCATATGGGCCTTTGGGCATGGATTCAAAAAATGGGCATCAACAAGGTTCCTGCTCAGGCTCTTTTGAGGGAAGTGTCTTGCTGGGATGACATACCACCCAGAAGAAGTAAAACTAAGTTGGAACCACTATGTGCATGCCATGAGGGATAGGGAAAGAGAAGGCACCCACACCATAGCAAGAAAGGGTGCCACGGCAGACAAACAAACAAAATAGTTTTCCTTTTGTCTAGCGATGGAGAGTGGCACACAGACGGATCAGTGGTGGTCGGCAAGTACACTTAGACCAGACAAAAGCGGTTGAGGGCCAAAATAGTAAAATCTGGTCACGACATGCACTATAAAGAGGCCCTTGCCATGTACAGGATAGAGAAAAGGAAAAAAAACAATACAAGCACCACAGTATCGGGAGTTTAAAAACCAGGAAATAGGAAACGAGTATTAAGAAAAAAGAAGTAGAAAAAAACAAAAGATAAGAAAGAGGAAAAGATAGAGAGTTAGAGCGGCAGGCATGCACCAATGGGTTGATTCCCTCTCTCCCTCTCAAAATCCTGTCTTCTGCCAAAAAAATAAAAGGAATCTTCTTGTGTACCAACCATTCAGGTCCATTTCCCTCAAAGTAATTAATTTTCACAGGAGGATTTCTCTGGGAGATTACTCACTTTGAGAAGAGACGTTCTTCCCTCTCTGGTTTTAGTCCTGTGGGTCAGATTTGATCCGATTTCTTCATTCCTTTTGACTAACCCATATACTACCCACTTATTCCCTTGCTTTTCTTTATAAAAGTAATTGTTGTTAAACTGTGATCATCTTTTCTTGATTAAGAATTATCTATTTACTTTATTAAAGAAATCAAAATACTTTCTTTTATCTTATTATTATCATATCTACCTGCCACGACTCATCTGAAACAGTTCTGCCCGCCGTAAGCATGCTCCTGATAGACGACGCATAGTTTGCGCACAAGCCGGACTAAATTGAGTTACAGTTGGACCGGTCTCAACTTCCTTACTCAGAATATTTGGGCCCAATACCGCAGGAGGCAGCCTAGCTCGATTTAATCAAAAAGGCCCAGTACAAATTTAAAAAAAAAAAAAAAAATTGCACAAGAATAACATACATATGATAAATTTCAAATTATAATAAACATTAACAACTCACTATATTGTTATCTCAAGTGTTTCACGAGATCCATTGAAAAAAAAAAGACCACCTACAATTTTAAAATCTTTACGCATCACAAGATTTTCAAATATATAGTTCTTAAGAATGAATAAAAAAATAATGTATGAATGAAAAAATAATATTTAAATAAATAATTTATTAGTAAATATATTTTAAAAAAGTAGGTAAATAATGAATAAATACTCTATCGACTCTTATTCATTTGAATAAATCGAAAGGAATTGACTTTCTTTTAGACGATTGATTGTACCCTTTCCAGTTTCCACTGTATGTGCAGTCAAAACGTCAAATGGTTTATTTTTATCTTTTTTTTTTTTAGCAGAAAAAATATCAAATGGTTGACGTACAGTTTTAAGTGAACAATTTGCCATTCGGTTCCGCTTGCCGTGCCGTGCAGCCTCTCCTTTGTTTTGAATATCTTAATCAAAGTTTTTCTTTAATGTGATGGTGTTTTTTTTTTTTGATGGAAATGTGATGGTGTTGACAGTTGAAACATAAGTTTTTCACATGTGCAACATAAGTATCTATATATATTCCTTCGTCTAAGAATTAAATACATTATCTTTTGCACAACCGTCCAACATTTTTGACTAGTCTTTTTTTTTTACTAGTAATTTTTGACCAGTACCTTCTACACGCAAATACATTTTTTGTAAAAGGTTGCGGGTCCAATACAAATAATGTTGTGAACTTGTCTTTGAAATTTCTAAAAGAATTGGTATATATATAGAACACTCAGACCCACCATTTTTCCTTCATGCTTGAGATTATTTGAGAGAGAGAGAGAGAGAGAGAGATTCAGCAAGAGAGAGAGAGAGAGAGATGGAGGAGCATGATGTGGTGATAGTAGGGGCAGGTATAGCGGGTTTGGCAACAGCAATAGCCTTGAAGAGAGTAGGGGTTAAAGCATTGGTATTGGAGAAATCAGAAGGGCTAAGAGCCATAGGTGCAGCCATAGGTCTTCACCAAAATGCTTGGCTTGCCCTCGAAGCCCTCGGCGTAGCTCACAAGCTCACCACCACTACCTATCCCCCTTTGATAAAGTACTGTACTTTCGCACCATTTTTATATCATGAATTTCCTTTTTCCATTTCAGATAACAATTATGTGTTTCTATGCCATTTTAAATTTCTTCATGAAATTTTTAGACTTCCTTTGAAGACACTTTGCTCACTTTTAATTGCACACACTCTCACTTATGGAAGCATTCATGTCAGTCTATTTAAATATTTCATTTTATTTTAACATAAAAATTTATTTTTATTATTTTAGACCATTATTTTTACAAAACACTCAATTATCTATTAACTAAGTATACCATTTTTATTTAAATAATTATTTTTTATTATTATTATTTTTAACTTTATTTGTTCTCACAGTCCCTCTTATCTCTCTTCTCTCTTTACATTCTCTCTCATTTCTCAACTCTCTTCTCTCCTGACCACCACAAAACTTCCATGGTTGGGCCTCTATGGTCAAGGTTGAAGCTCACATGGTCACCACAAAAGCGAACCTCCATGGCAGGACCTTCGTTTCCTTCATCTGCTGTGCGCTGTCGATGCTTCTTCTTGTGCTATAGCTATAGCCGCTGCTTCTTCCTGTGCTACTGCCGTAGCCTGTAGTCGTTGCTCTTTTTCTTCATCTTCTTCTTTGATGATTCACATAAATTTATATATGGGTTTGATGATATGGTTTTGAACTTGATGAATTTGATGATTTGTTGAATGGAGGAGGTAAAGAAGGAAGAGAGTCAGAGGAGAGAGTCTAATGTGAGCATGACATGAGAAGCAAGAGAAAAAATTATTAAAAAAATAAAATACAAAGCTACAGTAAGTTTGGATTAGCTTTTCTTTATTAGCTTCTAGCTTTATTTATTTATCTAAAATATATTATTTTCAAGTTTGCCTTCCAAAAATATATTTAAAGCTTTTATTTATTTATTATAAAAGTATAACTGTACTTTCACAAAATAAATATATAAAAAAAAAAATTTAATCCAAAGAGTGCATAAATCTCATCTCCATTCCACACTCTAATAAAATTAATATGAATAAGTGGAAATACATTATGGCCAGAAAATATGTGATCATCATGTACATATCATATAATAGTTAAGATTTTGATCTTTTTTATTTATTTATTTATTTTTGTCGTTTGTTTCTATAATAGGGGAAACGTAACAAATATTGATACCGGAGCAACTCAACAGATCGCTTTCCCCCAACCTGATAAGTATGTTACTTAAACCGTATCTTTCATGTTTTCACCTTCAGATCCATCCCCTAGTTCACTAAGCTTGACCCATTATTTCTCTCTTGTGGTGGCGCAGGCATGGACATGAATCTAGACTAATACATCGTAAAGCTTTATTGGAAGCTCTGGCAGAAGAATTGCCAGCGGACACCATCCGTTTCTCTTCCAAGCTCAAGTCCATTGTAAACCTGCAGGCAGAAAAAGGCTCATCCTATGCTATCATTCACATGGAAAATGGAGTTAGCATCAAAGCGAAGGTGAATTATATACTATCCACATTGTTAAGGATAACTTTTTTCCTTAATAACTTGGCTAGAAGTGATTAGAACGACTTCACTTTCATTTAAGTCCACCATTAATACAATATTTATTTGGCACTAATCCTGACCAAAAAATAAAATAAAATAAAATAAAAATTGAAAAAAAAAAATGTGAAAAATTGTGTGCGTAGACTCATTGATGTATGCACAATCCCTCAAAAAAGTTATTTTATACAAATAAAAAATTCCTTATATTACCACATAAATCCTTATAAGTAAAAACTTTTCTTTATAATCTATTACGACATAAATCTTTATAAATCTTAAACTTATTGTGAGTCAAACCTTAAACCTTACCAGCGTGTTTGGTGGCCTAGTAGAAGGGGCCTTCGGCCAACAAGACTTCATTATGCAAAGCGACTTAGATTCGAGTCACTGCTGTCCCACTAGCCACATGTTGGTGCTCCTTGTATTTTATTATAAATGAAGTCTTTGTCTGGGAACGATTAGGGGCTATTAAGGTAATAGTTAGGTAAAGAAGCCACAATAGTTGCCCCTCTCCTAACCATTTTATATTTACCACACAAAAAAAAAAAAAAAAAAAAAAACCTTAAACCTTAAACCTTATGTTTTATAATAAAGTGACTACAATGTCATTGAGTATAATAATATTGAGCCGCACCTCTTTAGCCTCAGCAATGGGCCCATATTATACCTCTTAATTAGTGGAGCTTGCACTTTACATGCTTAATTGTTAAATTTGTTTCTCTATTTTGAATGTAGGCTCTGATAGGGTGTGATGGGGTTCACTCTGTGGTGGCCCGTTGGTTAGGATTGACCACGCCTGTCAATTCAGGCCGATGGGCCGTGCGTGGGTTGGCCATATTTCCTGAAGGCCATGGGCTAGACGTTGACTTCCAACAATTCGTAACTATTGGCAAAAGGGCTGGCTTTGCTGCCCTCAATGATAAAGAGGTCTACTGGTTTCTCGCAGGCCAATCCTCAAAAGGTTAAGCCTTTTCATTCCACCTTAATACCTTTTCTCTTATGTTGATACTAATCTTGTCAAAGGTTTTCAAAATTGAGTCCATATTATTGAGCACAAATTCAGACTAGCTACCTTGACTTGAATTTTAAGTGACTATGCCAGTTTTCCCAACCTCATGTAAACTTTCTACTATGATCATTAATACAAGTAGGCTACCCCACCCCTAAACAAAATAATCCTATTGGAAGTTTAGAGTCATATTTACCAAGACAAGAGTATACAAGCGTGAGTGGAAGTCTCACATGAAAGAAAAAAAAAAAAAAAGCTTGAGAAATTAATATAATATAATTGGGTCATAACTTAATAGGCTTAGATTAAGTGATCTCTACCTATTATATTAATGCCCATCAATCAAATATTTTCATTTTTGTGTCCATGTTTACAGCTATTTGATACTCTAAAAACAAAGAAATGATGGACAACATCAATTGCATTGATTGAGTCAAAATTGGCAATGAATTTGTAAATTGCATTATTGGTCACCTAACCAATACTAATGCTCTTACAAATTAAAAGGAGTGAGTATTTTTGATAAAATCATTGGTTGTCCAAAAATTTAAACTGAATTCAATTATTTTGACCATTATAAATTCTAACAATCTTTATCATTCCAGGTGAGGACATCCCACACGACCCTGAGATAATAAAAAGAGAAGTTATTAGTAACTTTGCCAAGAACTTCCCTACATCATACTTGAGAGTTGTCCAGCATTCAGATCTTTCAACACTGACTTGGGCTCCCCTGTTGTTTAGATTTCCATGGGACGTAATACTTGGAAACCTGAGCAAAGGGAATATCACAGTGGCTGGTGATGCTATGCATCCTATGACACCTGACCTAGGACAAGGTGGTTGCTCAGCATTGGAAGATGCTGTTGTTTTAGGTAGACACATTGGGAACTTAATCATCAAGAACAAAAAGCTTGTGGCAGGAGATCAAGTTGCTAAAGCTTTAGAAAGATATGTTAAGGAAAGGAAGTGGCGTGTTGCTAAGTTGATCGTGGGCGCGTATCTAGCGGGCTGGGTGCAACAAGATGGGTCTGGATGGTTTATGAAGTTCTTAAGGGATTCAATATTCTATAGGCATTTTTCTAGTTTGATATCTAATGATAAGCAGTATGATTGTGGGAAGTTGCCTTGTGTTTCATCATCAAATAATGAATTGGACAATGACCCAAGAAAAATTTACTAGCTAAAATCCCGGATCAAGTGATGCGGGAGTGTACGGGCAATTTATGTGGCAGCTATACGGGTGACATGTGTCATTTATTTATAAGTTCATTTGTCTTTTATTTGTCTTTAATATTCATTCAAAGTTAATTATAAGTCTTGTTGGTAGTTGTCCCAGCCTAATAAATCTGATGTGATGCGAAGTCAGACTAAGGAGTTGTCATTTGTATTGGAAGTGATCAAACATTTAGTTGTAAGCATTTATTTCACATTCAATGTATTCACCAATCAATTTCAATAAGAAATTAGAAGAAGTCAGAGAGTTTTTATTTAGAAAATTTTTAGCAAGTGTCCTTGCCCTGGAGTTGAGTGATTCCTCCTAACAATCAAGTGTGTGACTTGGTCAGATTGAGTAGCATCCCAGAACTTTAAATCTTTGGAGCGTAATTTCTAAACCTCAAAACTTTATATTTAACTCCCTAATTTAAGAACAATATATTATAACCACTTACCATCTGAATTGGAGTCCAAATTGGACAAGCAATATTAGCAAATTACAAAACCTCTCATTATTTATGATTCACATTGTAAATACTCTTACAGTATAAGGTGGATAATTATCAACCAAACTGTTAATTTTGATACTAAATCGTAAATAAATAAAAAATACATTTCAAAAACGTAAAGTGCTCAAATTTTAATGTAATAATTTAGTAATTTTCATAAAAATGTGTGCAGTTTTCAAATTCTTGATGTCACAATTGTATAATAAACTCTATAATTTGATGTTGTTATCAAGTTATACTTTAAACTTTTTTTGTACAATTGAATACTATATGATTTTAAAATGTTATAATTTAATTATTTTGTGAGTTGCACAAAACCAATATAATTTGTATTTGAGATTTACGTAATTACTAAAAATTATTTCATCAGAATTTTACATGAGAATTATAAGTGCAATACAACTTATTCATATGTAAAAAGATTCTAACAAATAAACAGTATATATATATATATATTTATATAATGTCTGTGTTTGTAATATGTGTGTCTTCATATGTTGGCTAGTGAATGAAGACATATTTATCTTAATTATAAATCCTTTTCGAAAATCATTGCCACTAATTTTAGATATAATAGAATAATAAGAAGATACGTATAATAATCTCGATTTTTTTTTTTTGGATAAAAATAATAATCTTGATTAGTATATAAAAGATTTATAACTAATTCTTCTGTTTTGGAACTAAAGTTTTGTTTTTGTTGTAAATATGAGTGATTATTATATGTTTTAGAGCTCTTTTAGGTGATGTAAGTGGATCTTGGATATGTTTCTACAACACTAACTATATAATATTCGTACAAGACCATATAAGTCATAATCAAATTAAAAGAGCATTATAATCTGAATATTCCTCTCCATTTGGGAAAGATTACAAATTTTCAAACCTTTTGTTCACGTTTGCCATCGTGCTTTCAATATATTAGGTCCCACTGCATTAGATAACAATTAAAAAAAAAAAAACCTCTTTAACGGACTTATGTGTGACAGCATTAAAAATGCTAATCAATTACAATAAAATACTTACCTTAACCACCAAGTCCATATATCCATACCAATTTTCAAAAAGCCAAATATACTTCTCAACTGGAATAACCTAGGGACGGAGCAAGGATAGAGGGGGGGGGGGGGGGTGGTGAAAATCCGAATTAACGTCATGTATTAACAAATTATCAACAAAAAGAAAATGCATTAAATAATTGTTTATGTAGACATTGCAACATAATTATCTATCAAAATACAACTTATCATTTTTTAAAATAAAAACTAATTTAATATGTGAAATAGAATGAAAATATGGACGTATTCAATAATACAAGTAAACAATAATAAATACCATAAAAAATAGTAAATTAACCAGAGAAGTAGACAAGAAAAATAAAGCAATATCAAATTCAATAGCATGTCATCAAAGCAATATAATACTTTAGGATAAAACTTAGTTACAATTCATATAAAAAAAAAAAAAAACAAAAAAAAAAAAAAAAAACTTAAGTTCATTTCCCTAAATGCAATACAAACGAAAGAAACTAACGTTAGAAATTGAAACTAACGGGTTGGGGGATTGGTCAACAGTTTTTGTGGGCCAGGGGAAAAGTATTTCAGCAATTCTATTACTAAAAATTTAACACTTTCTCTCTATTTTTTGTTTTGTTCTTCTGTCTCGACAACACCAATACCGAAATTGATGTACAATTTGTCAGTTTCTTTTTTTTTTTTTTTGGTTAAAAATTTGTCAGTTTCTTTCTCTTCTTTTTCTTATTTCGGAAACACTAATACTGAATTTTACTATCTCCCCTCATTTAAGTAAAAACACTTTGCACAATACACATAAAAAAAAAGGCTTATAAACAAAGACTCCAAAATTGGTTGTGTTTTCAGCAAGAATAAAACCTCTTTAGGTGGATGAGTTAACTTACATCAACCACTTGGCTACACCAAGCATTGTTGTCAATAATGAAAGCTAAAAAATATTTATTCCGAATGTTGATAGCAGGCTAGTAGCTGTAGTTTCTTTTCCAAGATTTTTACCTTTTAAAAAAATTGGTTGTGCTGGCTATACAGTACACCACACTTTATTGTCATTATTGGAATCTAAAATTATTTATTATTAGATTAATTAAATATATCAACAACAAATTTTAAATTTTTTTAAAGGATAATTATGACAAAAAATAGATATGTTCAAAGTTTAGAGGTCGAATTAAACTTTGAACATCTCCATTGAAAATATCAAAAAATACTAGTTGGCATATATAAATAAAATAAATAAATTTTTGTTTTCATTTTTATTATAATTAATATATTTATAGTTTTATATTGTAAAGTTTTATTGTAATTAGTCTTCTCTCAAAATATAAAATATATTTTTCTATAAATATGAAATTATGTGTTTGTTTAGCAATTATGTCACGTAGTTGAAGTATTAACAATATTATCTATTTTTTTCCTAACTCATGTAATATTTTTGAAAAATATTTAAATTTTAGTGGATAATTTTAAATTAAGGTTACTAATTTTTTCTAAATTATTATATTTATTTAATATTAAATATGGATTCGACCTCTAAACTTCAAACATATCTATTTTTTGTCATAATTATCCTTTAAAAAAATATAAAAGTTTTGTTGAAATATTTAATTAATCTAAAAATAAACAATTTTAGCATTGACAATAAATTGCGGTGTACCGTAGCTACTATTAACATTTAGAATAAATATATTTAGCTTTCATTACCAACAACAACGCTTGATATAGCCTAGTAGTTAATATATAAGTTAATTCATTAAAGTGCAGAGATATGCCCTTAAGACACATATTAATTATCTACTTATAGAAAAAATTTATGGAGATTTGAAAAGATTGTAAAAAAGGTTTGTAACTTTTTCATTAAAAAATTTCTTAAAATGATTAATAATGTATGCTCTAATGACATATATTAGTAAAACTTTTATATATATATATATATATATATATTTATATAGAAATTGGCTTTCTTTGACGTAATTGATTGCGTAACCTATCCATTTCTAGTAGTGTAGCAAACCTAAATAGAAATTGGCTTTCTTTGACGTAATTGATTGCGTACCCCATCCATTCCTAGTAGTGTAGTCAAAAGGTCAAATGTTTAACGTGTTTTTTCTTGAGAGAGCCATACACGATACAACTAGTTTTTACCGAAAAGAATATGAGTTGTTTCAAGTTGTACCTTATATAACTCTAAATAATATTACACTACCTAATAACTTGTTATAGAATTTATATTTTGAGAATCCTACCATTGAATTACATGTTCTATATATTCTTAACATGCATGTCAATTTTCATGCCAATTGGATGTAATTTACCATTCAATCAATAAACGCGAGTGTCTCGCGGGTAAGGCTTTCCCGCGAGGTAGTCGCGAAACATTCTGCCTGGAGGATTTTAAAGAGTGACTTTCTTACCCTTCACCCATACTATATATACCTTCATTATCCACAAATGTAAATGAGGCTATTCAGAGAGAAAAACCCTAGATAGGTTTTCTACAACACACACACCCATCTTTTTGAGAGAGAGCTACTCATCCTTAGTGAGAAATCATTGTAGCCTCTTCTCCATCCCTCTCCCATTTTCATACCTTGAAAGGAGATTTGTACCCAAACATAACCCACACCTATTTAGAGTGTAGAGAGTGTGTTGGAGCTTGGGAAGCTTTGGGGAATTGCCAATTGGATGTAATTTACCATTCAATCAATAAACTCATCTTTTATGCATTATTTTAAATTACAAAAACTTGAATTTAAACAATTGATTGATAACATGGTCATTAATCTTTGATCATTTTTAAATTTTGCAAGTATGGAGAATATACGAAGATAATGTAATCTAACGGTAAATTTGTCAAAATTCGCATCTAATTAAAAAATATTGAGTGGTGTATTATTGCTTAAAGTTACACCAGGTGTAACTTTAACCCAACCTAAAGAATATATATATATTTCAAGTGTTTTATTTACGTATGCTCTAAGGGCATATGTTAGTATACTATTTTAGGAAAATTTTTATAAAAAAATGACTAATTGATTTAACAACTTTTTCAAATTTTCATATAAAAAATTCTTAAAATAGATAATTAATGTGTGCCCTTAAGGCACTTATTTACGAGACCCATTTTTCAATAACCCAAATAAAAATTGGCTTTCTTTTACATAATTGATTGCGTACCCAATCCATTCCTATAGTAGTGTAGTCAAAATGTCATACGCGATACACAATGGTAGATACTGGTACCGACTTGCTGTGCATGAATAGAGAAAAACGCAAAAAATGTGATGGTGTTGTCATAAAAGTTTCTTTAGAAATATATATCGAATAGATTCTCTTTTTCTTTTTCCTTCTCATTTTTCAATTAGAAAGACTTTGACGAGTTCAAGTACTGACAATACATGTGAATCTGTGATGTCTTTCACTCTTAATCAATTAATACCTTCTCAATTAGTAGAGGGTAATGCTTAACCATCCAACTTTTTTGACTAGTCGCCTCTACATGCAAATTTGTACATGCAACTTTTAGTTGACGATATATGATATTGTTTTTATTCCCTTTGGAATAGTCCTCCACACCCTTTCACATGAGCTTCCTATTCTGCTCATTTTATCAAAAAAGGGTTTGGGTCCAATACAAATTATATACGTAGAACACTTCTAGAACTCCCATTTGTATTCATGCTTTTGAGATTAATTGAGAGAGAGAGAGAGATGGAGGAGCAAGATGTGGTGATAGTGGGGGCAGGAATAGCAGGTTTAGCAACGGCAGTGGCCTTGAAGAGAGTTGGGGTTGGAGCATTGGTATTAGAGAAATCAGAAGGGCTGAGAGCCACAGGTGCAGCCTTAGGTCTTCACCCAAATGCTTGGCTTGCCCTTGATGCCCTTGGCGTATCTCACAAGCTCACCACCACTTATGCCCCTTGCAGAAAGTACTTTACTTCCACACCACTTTCATTTCAGATAACAATTATATATGTGTTTTTTTAATGCTATTTGAAATTAATATTACTATGGACACAGCAATTTTTACTCTCAATTTCACAACTTGTCGAGTACTGGTGGGTTTATATGGGCAAAATGTGCCCACCACCCACAATCACAAAACTCAACAAACTCTGAAATTTGGTGTCACTAAAATTATTCATTTACTATTTCTTCATGAATTTTTATTCTTTATGAAGACATTTTGGTCACTTTGCAGTTTACATGTACACATACGCATGTGTTACCTTGGATTAGCTTTGTTTATTTAGTTTTTTAATTTTTTATTATTATTTATGTTCAATTTAAGCCTTGCCTAATTGTCTTAAACACATATAAATCTCATCTCCATAATCTTATAAAATTAATATGATAAAGTAGAAATACATTATGTCCAAAAATAAATGATCATATACATATCACAGTAAAGATGTATATATTTTTTTGGGGGAGGGAGGTAACAATCTATGTTTACTCTTTTTTTTTTTGGTGATAAAAACACTATTTTAGTCCCTATATTTTGAGGTTATAGTCAATTTAGTTCTTATATTTTAGTAACAGTCAATTTGATCCATGTTATTTTCAATTTGCAGTCAATTTAGTTATTCCGTTATCTCACAAACGGAATATGCCTACATGGCAAACGGATGGTACACTTGGCACACTTAAGCTTACATGGCAAATAAAAATAATATTAAAAAAATTTTATTTCACATTTAAAAAATGCCATGTTAGCATTTAAATTGAAAAATAAACAAAAATTAAATTCTTAATTTTAAAGGAGAAAAGAAAAAGAAAATTTGAACAAGAAAGAAAAATCATAAACCCAAAAAAAAAAAATAATAAAGAACAGAAGAACCTGAACCTAGAAGAACAACATCAACCTAGAAAAATTAATTTCTCAATTTAAAATTAAAATTTGAATTTAAGAATTGAAGGTCAGAAAGCATTAACTTTATTGGGTTTGCTGGTAACTCATATAGCTTCTTGGATTGACTTTACAAATTGTTGTGATTCAAAAAATAGGAAGGAAAAATATAAAATTGTCCGAAGAGGAAATCCGAAGAAATGGTAAAGATTGAAGAGAGCACAAGTCAGATTGCTCAAGTGGGTCCACGTATTTTAGTGGAAATGGTAGATTTTCAAAAAGAAATATTTGCAAGCTATGAAAGAAGTTTGATTTCAAGCAAAACCAAAGTAAGAAAACCCAAATTTGAACAAAATACCCACAGCGTGTAGCAAAGTGATGCATCTTTGGCATAACTGAGTTATTTGCTTAACTTTGTGGACCTGTGCTTTCTCATCTCATAAATTAACAACAACAAAAAGGTATAGGTTTGACCAATTTGATGGACGAAGGGATTCAAAACATTACATCAAAAGGTTTTCTTCTTCCTAGTTTATGGTTCAATTTGAGGAGCTGGCTTCCAAGGCAAATGTTTTGTTTTTCTCTAAGTGGGTATAGGTGAATAAAAAGAGAAAAGAGACTGGAGATAAAGAGAAGGGATTAAAACTAACATGTTGTTACAAAGATGATGCTGTGGTTTGAATTGATGGGTAGTTAGCGATTGGTAAATATGATTTTTGTGTTTTGGTGTTGGTGTGTTTGGTTGCTAAGAAAATGCCAGAAAAAATTGGGAACGTTTTTACAAATATTTTTCTTTTTTTAAAATTGAAAATTTTATTTATTTTTTAAATTTAAATGCTGACGTGACATTATTTAAATGTCAAATAAATTTGTTTAACATTATTTTACTTGCCACATAAGTTTAAGTGTGCCAAGTGTACAATTTGTTTGCTATGTAAGCATATTTCATTATGTGACTAAATTGACTACAAGTTAAAAATAACAGATACTAAATTAACTGCTACCAAAATGTAGAAACCAAACTAATTGTTACCCCAAATTATATTTTCACTTATTTTTTTCCTGTGTTTCTATATAATAGGAGGAACGTAACAAATGTTGATACCGGAGCAACTCAACAGGTCCCTTCCACCAAACCTGGTAAGTATGTTACTTGAACCACATCCTTCATGTTTTCACTTTCTTTTGATTCAGATCAATCTTCCCTGCACATTCCCAAGTTCATTATTACCCTTTGGTGGTGACGCAGGAATGGACATGAACTTAGAATAGTACATCGTAAAGCCTTACTGGAAGCTCTGGCAGAGGAATTGCCCATGGAAACCGTCCGTTACTCTTCCAAGCTCAAGTCCATTGTAAATCAGGTAGAAGAAGGCTCATCCTAGCATCAAAGCAAAGGTAAATAGGAATTATATATGGCCAACGCAATACTATATAGCAAAAACATTTTTCACTAAGTTGGCTAGAAGTGATTAGAACAACATTGCTTTCTCTCACATGAGCCCATCACTAACATAATTTTTATCATTCGCTAATCATTACAAATAGTGTAGCAATTGTTAAAAAAAATTGTTTGCCTAGACTTATTGATACTAAGCACCACTCCCCAAAAAACTTATTCTATACAAACAAAAATATTTCTTACATTTCCACATAAATCCTTATAATTCCGAAACATACAGTAAGTCAAACATCAAACTTACTAATTAGTAAAGGTTACATTTACGTTCTTACTTGTCAAATTTTCTTTTCTCTAATTTGAATGTTTTCTTACCGGTTCCTCAAAATTTTTTTTTTTGAATGTTATAGGCTCTAATAGGGTGTGATGGGGTGCACTCTGTGGTGGCACATTGGTTAAGACTCACCACTCCTGTTAATTCAGGCCGATGGGCCGTGCGTGGGTTGGCCATATTTCCTGAAGGCCATGGGCTGAACCATGAAGCACAACAATTTGTAACTATAGGCAAGAGGGCTGGCTTCATTCCTCTCAATGATAAAGAGCTCTACTGGTTTCTCACAAATCTCGCCAGCAAATCCTCAAGAGGTTAAGCCTTTTCATTCCACCTTAATACTTATCTTGTATTGGCACCAATATTGTCAAAGGTTTTCGAAATTGAGTCCATAAATATTGTTAAGCACAAATTTATACTAGCTACCTTGTCCTGAATTTCAAGCCCCTCCCTCAAGCAAAATAAACCTCCTAGAAGTTTAGACCATATTTACCTCTACATGGGTATACATGTGTGAGTGGAAATCTCACATAGAAGAAATTAATTTAACACAATTGGGTCATAACCTATAAAAATTTAGGTTAATGCCCATCAATCAAATATTGTCATTTTTTTTTTTTGTGTCCATGATTCGAAAAATAAAAATAAAAATTGTGTTCATATTTATTGGAATATAAATCCTCTGTACCATTTTTTGTGTTCCACTTTATCTTCCACTAATCACAACTTGTCATGTATTTGTTTAACTTTCCTTATAAAATAGCCAAAGTTTAAAATGAAAAAAAATAAACACATGACAAGTTGTGATTGATGAAACATAAAGTAGAACACAAAATGTGGTACAAAGGATTTGTATTCTACTTACAGCTATTTGATACTCTTAAAAAAATTATGGGCAGCATCAATTAGATAGATTGAATCAAAATTGGCAATGAAGTTGTATATTGCATTATTAGTCGCTTCTATTAATCTGTTATCAATTAAAAGGAGTGGGTATCTTTGATAAATTACCAATTGTTCCAAATATTTAAACTATTAGAACATAGTGAATATTAATTATATAACTATTATTCTAACCATCTTTATCATTCCAGGTGAGGATATCGCACATGACCCTGAGCTAATAAAGAGAGAAGTTATTAGTAACTTTGCCAAGAACTTCCCCACATCGTACTTGAGAGTTGTCCAGCATTCAGATCTTTCAACAGTGACATGGGCTCCCCTGATGTTTAGATTTCCATGGGACGTAATAATTGGAAACCTCAGCAAAGGGAATATCACAGTGGCTGGTGATGCTATGCATCCCATGACACCCGACCTAGGACAAGGTGGTTGCTCAGCATTGGAAGATGCTGTTGTTTTAGGCAGACACATTGGGAACTTAATCATCAAGAACAAAAAGCTTGTGGCAGGAAATCAAGTGGCTGAGGCCTTAGAAAGATATGTTAAGGAAAGGAAGTGGCGTGTTGCTGGGTTGATCATGAGCTCATATCTAGCAGGTTGGGTGCAGCAAGGTGGGTCTGGATGGTTCATGAAATTCTTAAGGGATGCAATATTCTATAGGCGTCTTTACGGTTTGATATTTGATGGTATACATTATGATTGTGGGAAGTTGCCATGTGTTTCATCATCAAATAGTGAATTGGACAATGACCCAAGAAAAATTACTAGCTAGGATCCCAGATCAAGTGAATTGGATTTAGTATTTCTTGGTTTCTTGTTATGGGATTCAGATTAAGAGTTAGTTAAGGGTGGAGTTTGTAACTTTTGATGGATCTGTTTCCCATTCAAAGCTGCTTATGACACCCTTTCAAGTTTTAAGTAGTGTATAATATTTGTGTAACAGCATTGAATAATATACAAGTTGATTTTCTATTTGACTGGCTTAATGGTATTAGGATCTTAATTAACTTTGGGTTGATGCCCCAAATTGATCAGTTATTGAATTGAATTAGTTGAGTATGTATTGTGTAGGTATGTACTTAATATATTGGGTCAATCTAAGCTATATAACCAGCTGTACAAGGAACCTTAATTGAGACTAGACTATTCATTTGAAAAACTAGGCAAATATGGTTAACACTTTTACTATAGTATTTTGGCAAATTGAGCCTAAAACTATAATAAGAGAATGTGCAACATTGGAAGATACTGTTATTTTGGGCCAACAATTTGGGGAATTGATTGCTCAAAGAGCAAGCCTTGTGCCATTAGCTGTGGCCCATGCTTTAGCGAAATATGCTCAAAAAAGGAGTTGGTATGCAACTGGGTTGATTGCTAGCTCATATTTGTCTGGGTGGAATTGCAATTAGGTTGGTCTGGATGGTTCATGAAATACTCAAGGTATGTGGTGTTTTATAGGCTTCTTCACAATAGGATGTTGGATGTTATTTATTATAATTAATTGTGGGAACTTCCTTTTGTCTCTTCATCAGTGACTTGGAAAACTAAAGTTTTTCTTGGTGAGATGATTAAGCCTTGATATGAGTTTTGTACTCTATTTAGCCTTGCTAGATTGATTTACTCTATTACAGTACTAAGCTGCCTTATTGTCACAAAACAATTAAGGTTGATGCCAATATTTGTTTATTGGATTAAGTGTATCTATCCATACCCTAAAGTATAAGGATTTTTGGAGTGTAAATTCTAAACCTCAAAAGTTTATAATTTTTACCTTAATTGAAGAATAATTTATTATATTCACTTACCATTTGAATTAGAGTCCAAATTAGAGGTGCACATTACAAAAGCTCTAATTATTTTTCTAATGTGATAATTTATTAATTTTCATAAGAATGTGTGCATTTTTCAAATTCTTGATGTCACAATTATATAATAAAATCCTATTGTTTTTATAAACTCCTTTTGATGTACAATTGATTACCATATGATTTTAAACTATTATGATTTAATCATTTTGTGAGTTTTTACTAATGCAAGTTGTATTTGAGACTGATGTATTAACTAAAATTATTTTCACAAGAATTTTACAGAATTATAAGTGCAATACAACTTATTCATATGTAAAAAGGTCCTAACAAATAAAGACAATATAAGAGATGTGTTATTCTTTTATAAGTTTTCTAACATTAAGATATATATATATATATAGAGAGAGAGAGAGAGAGAGAGAGAGAGATGAGTTCAAATTACACCTAGTGTAACTTCATAAGAGTTACACATTTTTTGGACCATTGATTTGTAGTACATCTAAGGGTGAAAAAAAACTCATGGTCATGTCATTATTGTTCTCTAGAAATTAGTAATTAAGTCATTAACTCTTTTTATTAAAAATAAAAAAATAAAAAACAGCGTTAACTCTCTCTTCTCTACTCTCATCATCAACATTAACTCGATGAATGTTATCCATTTAAGCATCACATTCACCGACCCAATTCGACACAACCCTAGGCACGAACGATTGACTAAAAAAATCATAACTCCTTGATTAAAATTACACATCGACAAGCGGGTAAAAATGGCCCACTACCACTATTTAGCAAAAAAAATTAGCAATCTACCACTGTTTTGAAAATACATAGGGATCTACCACTTTTTTGAAACTCTAATTTGTGAAACTCAAGTTTGTCGTTAAACTCGAGTTCTTTGAAAAAATATACTCTGAAAATTTTTGAAAATTTTTTATGGTACTCGAGTTTATGAAACTCGAGTACCATGGAAAACTCGATTTCACCAAACTCGAGTACCAAAAAGATGGTAAATCCCTACATATCTTCGAAACAGTGGTAGGTTGCAACATAATTTGCAAAAAGATGCTATTTTACTATTTTTGCTTCGACAAGCGTGATATGATCTACCATTCCCAGCCATTAACTTGTCTTTGTACACATGACATGAGCAGTAACTGACAATTGATGGTTTTTGTTTTTATCCTTTACCCAAATTATATATCATGCCTTGTCAAAATAAAAAGTATGATAAATCATTATTGACAAAAATTCACTCATGTCGATTCCACTGTCCTGCTGCATTCCAGTTCTTTTTCCTTCCATTTATATATTAAACACTTAGATTTTTTCAGATTTAAGTTTTAAACTTTAACAAAATATAATTAAAAAAAGGACACCATGGAGAAAAATAAACAAGAAAATGATTGAAGAAAAGTCCCAAAACGATAAATTTTTTATAATTCGACAAAAATATCGAATTTCTTTTCCATTTTTTTTTCCTTCTTTGTTCCTTTGCGGCATTTTTTTTTTTTTTTTTTTTTTTTTTTCTAAACCAGCTATCTGAACAAGGCCAGAAGCCAAAACAGAAATTAAAAAAAAAAAAAAAAAAAAGTTCATACTCTGCTCCATCAAAGTCCCTTCTAAAAATCCTCTTCGCTTGGATTCATTCATCCTCAACCTCTCTCTCTCTCTCTCTCTGTGTACATTTACTTATTCGCTAACTACCACAATTTAAAGAAAAAAAAAAAAACCAAAGACCCAAATTTTTTTTTTCATCCCCTTCACAACTAATCGATCCTACTAACTCTGATTCTCTTCACAGCCACTTCCCTAAACCCATCTTCACTCTCATACCCATACCCATACCCATACTCATACCCATATTCATACCCATACAAATCCCAGACCCAGCTCCAGTTTGCTCCTTTAACCCAGTCATATAACTCCTCACTTCCTTCTTTATCATCTCCTGCATCACCGCCATTAACTCAGCACTCAATTATATAGGAAAGAATGGATATAATATAATAAATAAATGAACAAAGCAATCAAACACTTTGTCACTGGTGGTGCAACACGGAAAGCATGGCCCCATGAAAGAACAGCTTCACAGGTGGTAGCAAATGAACGAAGCAATCAAACACTCCCAGACATAAAATAATAATAAAAATTTCACTTGTTTCCTGAACACAAGACCATGTGAGAGAGGGAGAGAAGATGAAGAT
Source organism: Notholithocarpus densiflorus (assembly GCA_030021035.2). NCBI lineage: Eukaryota > Viridiplantae > Streptophyta > Magnoliopsida > Fagales > Fagaceae > Notholithocarpus > Notholithocarpus densiflorus. Next base: position 3,484,052 of record JARYZH020000013.1, on the reverse strand, counting down.
GATGATGGACAGAGAGGTGATGCTGTTTTTTTTATTTTTCTATTTTTAATAAGTAGAATTAATGACTTAGTTAATAATTTCTAGGGAACAATAAATACATGACTATGAGTGTTTTTTTCACCCTTAGATCTAATACAAATTAATGGTCCAAAAAAGGTGTAACTCTTGTAAAGTTACATCAGATGTAACTTGAACACATCTCATATAAATATATATATATATATATATATATAATGTGTGTGTTTGTAATATGTGTATCTACTTATGTTCACAAGTCTACTGAAAATATATTTATATTAATTATAAATGCTCACCAGGAATCAAATCCTGGCTGCCACTAATTTTTGATCTAATAGATTAATGAGAAAATACATGTAATAAACATGATTAGTCTGTTAAAGATTATAACTAAGTTGTGTTGTTACTGTAAGAGTGATTATTATAACTAGTCGCCGACACACATGTTGCACATCATAATATTTTTAGGGTAGTCTCATTAAATTTTTTTTTTTTTTTTTTTGCAATTTAGACTATTTTAATAAATAGTAATGTATTTCTTAATTATATTTTCATTTATTATAGGGACAATAACAAATGTAATATATATAATTTTTGTCGTATCTAAATGAAAACAATACAATTTTTCTTTGGAATTCAAAAGGTAAGTAAGCAAAAATATTAATTTTTTAATAAAATTTATTTATAACATTTTCTATATCATTAAATATTATATGAAATTTGGAAACTATTCTTCTAGTTTTCAAAAAACTTTCTCAAACCCAAATCTTTTCTACCATACACTCAAAAATAATTTTTCTATCTTTATTTATATATTTATAAAGATATATAATAAGGTATAACCTAAATATGATTTTAAAAATATATATAGTTATTTATATGTGATATGACCCCAAAATTTTTTTATAAGAATATTGTAGGGATGTTAAGCCCAGAAGTTGTAATCTAGTTACATATTGGGCCTGTGGCCCAGTCCGAGGACTAGGGCTTGTCCAAGGACAGGATATCTTTGTTGAAAAAAGCTAAGATAGTAGGAAAAGAGATCGGCCCTGGTCACAACAACTCGAAGGGGGTGGGCCGAGGATAATCTAATCCTCGGCTAACCAACACCGAGATCTGAGGGGGTTATTTGTCGTCCTAGATAACGCTCCAGGAAGTTCCGTTGGTACAGATACGTATTGCAATGAGAATAAACTGGAAGAAGCCTTAAAAATATCTGAAGGGAAAGCTGTTATCTTCGCATTAAATGCACTACAGCTAACTTTCTAGCCACATTAATGTGGAGGTGATGCCTGAACAGTGGGCTTCAGTCCTACAGCTACTATAGAAAGACTTATGGGGAGGGTTGATGGGACAAGTATCAGCACCAACCGACTGGCATGCACGTGGAGGGTAGGGATGAAAAGAACAGATAGTATAAGAGAGGAGGAAGGCTGTGAAGAAAAAGAAAAAAGAAAGAAAGAAAGAGAGAACAAAGAACAAAACACTGTAGTAATCAAAAAACCAAACTTGTAACTATCTTCAAGAGCATTATATAATAATCAGAGTCCTCGGATTTTGCTGAGAATGTTCTATCTTCAACCTGACTCGTATATTTTCATTTCCTCGTCATTCAAGCCTACCTGACTAGTTGGTCATTTAACTAAACCTAGTCTTTTCAACCCATTCTCTACAAATTTATTGTTTCGGGCCTTTTGGGCCTAAGTCCATTCACTCCTTGGGATAGGAATTCAAATTTGGTCTTTACAAATATTAATTGGCTACAATAAATGTGAATTAAAAAGAATCAAAGGTAATTACCTAAAACAATTAATTAAGAAGTAAATGAATGGATTTAGTAGTAGATGAATAGTCATTTGAATTATATTTTCTTTGTGAATCAATTAATAAACTCAACAAAACTACCATCCAAAATAAAATAAAATAAAAAAAGAAAGGGAAAAATAAAACTCACACTAAAGTCAAATTCCTTCTCCCGACTATGTAAAATTTAAACATATCAAATGTGATGTGATCAGATCAAATATTCAATGAATAATCAAATTCAAAATTTGTAATATAGCTTTGAAGTAGCACAACAGAAATATGTAATTGTTCCCAAGAAAAAGTGACGGATAAAGCTTTATACATAATGATTGCAACTCTTTGTCCTTAATAAAATAAAATAAAATAATTTGTAAAAAAACTAATACTACAATTCCAAAGGGGAAAAAAAGCAGAGAAAAGTTTTTGAAAAAATAAGATATATTGTGTTGATACTGTCATAATTTAATGGGAAAATTACACTCTACCATCCTAAACTATACCTTAGATTACACTTTGCACTCTAAACTTTTCGAATGAATGTTTTACACCCTAAACTGTGACTCTTGTTACACTTTATACCCTGATGTCAAGTTTTTTGTTATCTTAGATGAAAATTCAAAGTTTAGGGTGTAAGGTGTAATTAAGAGTATAGTTTAGGGTGGTAAAGTGTAATTTTCAATTTTATTTTTAGGAATTGAGAGGAGGGGTAATTGAGTCTTTTAAGATGATGTCATATTTTTCCATCAAATTTAATGGTAAATTTAATGCTATGGTGCAAAGTGTAACAATGGTCATAGTTTAGGGTGCAAAACATGCATTCGAAAAGTTTATAGTACAAAGTGTAATCTGGAGTTTAATTTAGGATGGTAATTAAATTGTAATTTTCCCTAATTTAATCTAAAATCTAATTCAACATGTGAAATATGATTAGATAAATAAATAATTTTAAACATAAAATTGAATTTGTTTTCTTAAAATTCTCGAAGAATACGTTAATGAAATAAGAAAGGTGAAGAGCAATATAAAATATTAGTAAACACTTAATACAATTACTCAAGCATCTAAGAACATCATATAACAAAGACATAGCAATTTGCTGCTAATTTGTTAAGTAAAATATTTACAATTTGTGAAAGGAAACTGCACAAGACCATCTTCTTCAATTACATTAACTGTTCTTTGTTATATTGTTCAAATTATCATGTTATTTTTTAAATAAACTAAAACCTGACAACAACACAAAATATGAACATATTATAATATGAATTTTCCTAAATTAGGTTAACAACAAACACCATTCATTAAAATTATTTTGTGTTGTAAATAAAATGATAAAAAGAATATTTGAATCAAGGAACACATGAATTAGTCAATAATAGAACAATGTGAGTGCAAACCTTTAGAAGGATATCCTCCTTCCTATTGGGCAGTTGTCATGTTGTATTTTTTTTCTACCATCAATAATTAAGCAAGACTTGTGAATAACATTTTATAGACAATTTTTTTTTAAAAAATTGATTCTTCATTGATTTCATTTTTTAGTTATAAAACACCAAAAGTAGAGTTCTAAAGAATACAAATATTCATCAATCTAAGGTAGGAAAAAAAATCCAACATAAAATGAAAAAAAAAAATTGAGAGAGAAAGAGAGAGAGAAATGACCCTTTTGTGTGGGAAAACTATGCATAGAATGGGAAAGAGTGCCAAATTTACAGTAAGAGTATGAGAATAAAAAGAGCCAAAATAATTAAGAAAGATAAATGGACAAAATTATATGTAAAATTAAAACTGCCAAAGTTGAAAAATGTATAGACAATACTTTTGCTTTGAATTTTCATTGATTTATTATTTAATTATAACACCAAAATTAAAGTAGATGAATATGTAAAATTAAAACCGCTTAAAATGAATTTGTAAAGCTAATATATTTATATATTTAATATTGTCAAAAAAATTAGAGATAAAAAATAATAATGATGTGGCCATTGATATGACAAATGAGGGGGCTCAATACGAGTACAACAACAAATGAAGAGGTTCAACATGAGTGTATACATACATACATACATACATACATACATAAATACATACATACATATATATATATAGTTGTTCTAGGTGATGTAGGTGGATATTGGATATACTTTTTACAACACTAGCTAGAGGAATATTTGAACAAGACCTTAATCATAATTAAATTAAAACAGTATTGCATTAAAGAAAACATAAAAAAAGCAGGCTTGATAACTGGTTTATTTCTCTCCATTTGGGAAAGATTATGAATTTTCAATCCTTTTTGTTAATGGATGCCATCATGCTTTCATTAAGAAGAAATACATTGGGTTTCACTGCATTAGAAAATAATAAAAGCAAATAAATAAATAAGAACTTCAACGGACTCATGTGACTGTACTAAAAAAGTTGATCGATTATAATATAATACTCAACCTTAAACACTTACTCTAGATATTTGGATTCAATTTTCTATTGGGTTAACTTATGTGAAGTTTAGTTTGTATTTGATGTGAATTATGACTCAACCCGATATAGAAGTGTTATAGTTTTTTGGCTTGTTTTTAAGCCATTGTGGATTCAATGTGTTGAATATAAATATTGTTGTCTTGAATAATATCCTTGAATATAGTGAAATCATTACAACTCCATAGACGAAGGTAAATTTCAGAACCGCGTGATTTCTTTTGACAAACACTACAATAAAGAATGCATTGCATTGTTTTTCAAAACACTGCTAAAAGTTTCAAAATTTTTTATTTATTTATTTATAAAAAGACTTTGTCCCTATAATTGATTTTTTTTTAAATTAACATTTATTTTAGTATCTTCATTTCAAATACTTTTTTTTTTTTTTGGACAAAAGAGATAGACGTATATTAAATATAAGAAAGCAAACTTACAAGGGTAGGTAAGAGAGTTAGGATGGTACCTACTGACCAAACCTGAAAGTCAGGATACAACAACTTCAAAAAAGTATAAAAAAACTGAAAAAGTATAAAAAAATATAAAAACACTTCTCAAGGAGAGTAAGTAGCACACACAGGTGCTCAGCTACGCGATAGGCTACATGCTAGCCTCTAATAATCTTCCATCAAGGACACTGCTCCTTTTAAAATTGCATGGGAAGGAGTCAGAGTTGCTCCAAAATGGAACCTGTTTCGCACGTTCCAAATGGACCACGTCACCACAGCCCATGTCTCCAAGTCTCTTCTGGGAAGTTTCTCCATCAACGTACAGGCTAGACTTAGAAACGTTTGAGCCAAGGAGTCACACTTTTGCAGTCTCCCACGAACTAGCGCCCACACATTACGGGCTAAAGGGCATTGCCAAAGGATGTGGATAACCGTCTCGTCATTCGTTCCACAGATAGCACACTTCAGGTCAATAGGGACCTTTCGATGAACCAAGTTAGCCCGAGTAGGGAGGATGTTAGAGCTAGCCCGCCATACAAAGGTATGCACTTTCGGTGGGATAGGCAACTTCCATAACCTATTCCAGACCTGCTAGTCATCTTGAGCCATGGAGTGCTCCACTCCCATAATTCTATTTATCCTAAGAGCTACCCGATATGCAGTTTGCACCGAAAACGTCTGGGACTTGTTCTCATTCCAGCACAGTTTACCAAGCGATTCCAAATTCCCAAGTCAAATTCTAAGCACTTCATCCCTTGACGACGGCACAAACCAAGCGTTAATCTTCCCCTTATCCCATTATTTGGTACGTGGATCAATGAAGTCACAGACTTTCAACGGCTGGTCCACTCCATCCCGAAACAACGGAGGATGAGGAAGCCACTTATGACTCGGGATACCGATTGTGAGGCCATCTCCAACCCTTTAGACAGATCCCTCCCGAAGTAGCTCCCAAGCACTAAGAAGGCTTCGCCACACGTAAGAGGGATTATGCCCTAGTTCTACCTCCATGAAGGAACAAGTAGGAAAGTACTTGGCTTTGTACACCCTATAGAAGAGAGAGTGTGTCCCCTGTATCAACCGCCATGCCTGCTTAGCCAACATTGCTAGGTTAAATGCATGAATATCTCGAAAGCCTATATCACCTCTATCCTTTAGAGTACACAGTTTACCCCAATTAATCCAATGGATTTTCCGCTCATTCCAAGTTTGTCCCTACTAGTACTTAGCCAGGATTGAGTTAACACCATCACATATTGCCCTAACCTAGGTAACTTGAAGATGCTCATGGAATAGGTAGGGATTGCTTGGGCCATTATCTTAATCAGGACCTCCCTCCCTGCCTTAGAAATGTACTTCTCTTTCCACCTCATTACCCTTTTAGCGATCCTTTCCTGCAAGGCTTTAAACATACCCATCTTTAATTTACCCCCCACCATGGACAAACCGAGATATTTCTCACAGTTAGTCAAGATCTGAGCACCAAACATGGCCAGAATATTCTCCTGGATGTCTCGGCTGGTATTTCGGCTAAAAAACAAAGTAGTCTTTTGGTGATTAATCGCCTATCTGGAAGCTTCTTCGTATTGTGTGAGTAGCTCTAATAGTCGGTGATATTCCACAGGTTTTACCTCACAAAAGAGCAGGCTATCATCAACGAAGAGGAGATAGGAAATCCAAACTCCACCATGACAAGAGAGAAGACCTTTCAACTGTTGAGCTTCAGTGGCTTTTTGTAACAAGGACGAGAGGCCTTCAACACAGAGGAGGAAAAGATATAGAGACAAAGGGTCACCTTCTTTGATACCTCTAGAGGGGGTTATGTAACCATAAGGTTCGCCATTGATGAGGATAGAGTATAAGGCTGTACGGACTGTCATCATTGCTAGGTTCATCCACTGCACCGGAAAGCCAAGCCTCACTATGATCCTTTCAAGAAACTCTCATTCCACCATGTCATATGCCTTGCTAATGTCAAGCTTTATTGCCATGTGCCCGACCTTCCCTTTTCTTCTATTCCGCATCCTATGTAACATTTTAAAAGCAACAGTACTATTGTTCGTAATAAGCCTATTCAGCACAAACGCACTTTGGGAGTCAGAGATAACATTGGGCAATATAGATTTCACACGATTCTTAAGAACCTTAGAGATAATCCTAGAAACCACATTACCCAAGCTGATGGGACGTGAAAGCTCGAAAATGTGTTAAAAACACAAGAGCTATTTAGACCCCCAATTAAAAGATTACGGCTTAATAGATTTTACACTAACTTACTACAAGTGCGGAATAGTGTAAAAATGAGCGGATAACCAAGCAAGCTACTCTAATCCATAATATAAGCAACACAGCAGTATAATGGAAATATAAAAGAGTAGGGAAGAGAGATACAAACACAAGATAACACATCGATGTGTTATCGAAGAGGAAACCGAAGAACTCGGCGAAAAACCTCTCCACCACCCTTTAAGTGGTAATCGATCCACTAGACAATTAGTTGGGATACATGGGTTAGCAAGAGACCCTCCAAGCCTAATCTACCCGATGTACCTAAGCCCTCCAAGCTCCTACTCCAACAAGGCTTCTCGGAACCGTGTCTTGTCTAGCTCTCCAGATCCTGCAACAAGCTCCATGTTGCATCTGCCATCCTTGGCTTCTTCTAATGCTTCCCAGCAGCACCAAAACCTCACTTGACACTCTCAAAGGGTGTGGTAAGTGTTTGGGCTATTAACCTCTCAATGGTATAGATATGGAGAGGTAGGAGATGAGGAAATTCCCAAAACAAATGTGTAGAGAATTGTAGGTATGACAGTCTCTAACTCTCAAGTTGTTTGGCTAGGGTTTTCTCTCAGAGGCTCTCCTTATCATTTGTGGGTAATGAGGGTATATATAGTGTGGGTGCAGAAAGTGTGTATCAGACTGGACAAGCTGGTAAAACAGAGTATCTCGCGGGTGTCTCGCGGGAAGGCCTTACCCGCGAGATACTCGCGAGACACAGCTGTCTCCATTTGGCCTGACTCTTCGCATTCTAGTCATGTGCAAGACATATACTTCCTTTCGCGGGATGCTTAGTCGCGAGATACTCGCGAAACTTCTTCAGACTTCAAATGCTTGAGTCTTCACACTCTCTCTCTCTAACACACAACCCTTACAATGAAATCTCACAGCAAATACAGAGTACAAAAGATTGAATACAATTACAATCAAATTTGGCACGGAATAAAAGCCAACAAAATACATATTGGAAAATCACAACTTTACAGGACGAAATTCCATGATATATTGTGGATTATTCTTTTTGGGAATTAACACAATATGTGTAAAGTTAATTTTATGCAAATACATCCCTAAGTGTAAGACAGACAAAACTGTTGCAGTGACATCGTGTCCCACAATGTGCCAAAATTTTTGAAGAAAGAAAGGAGACATACCATCCGGGCCCGGTGACTTGGATGGGTGCATTTGGAAAAGAGCCACTCTAACCTCATCCTCTGTATATGTATGAACCAAGCTCCTGGCCATGTCGTCAATGACCACTTTCTCCACCGAAGCCAGCACTTCATCCATGTTTAGGTTGTTGGAGGTGGTAAACAAATTCTTATAATAGTCATCTGCAATGGTTGCTATGCCCTCTATATCAGTACACCACACCTGATTAGAATCATGAAGACCATCAATAGTGTTCTTCCGTCGACGTTGACTCGCTCTTTGGTGGAAGTACTTGGTGTTTTTATCTCTAGCTGGAAGCCAAATAGACCTTGCTTGTTGTCACCAAAATACTTCTTCATGGTGCAGCAATTCATTAATCTCCCTCTTGACCTCATTAATTCTATCTAGGTTTGCCCCAAAACCCACTTCCATTAGCTCTTCCGACTCTCCCTGCTTAGAAATGATTCGATTCCTAGTATTCCCAAAGGTGGCCCGGCTCTACGCTACCAAGTCCATCCGACACCTTTTTATTTTTTCAAACAAGCAAAACATAGGGCTACCCACTGGCTGAGTTTGAGTCCAAGAAAAAAAAAATATTTTCTTCGCAATCAGGATAGGCGACCCGCTTTTCCTCAAACTGTTGTATCTTAGGTTTACGGCATTGACTTGTATTGGTGGCTTTAGTTTCTAAGAGAATCAAATCATGGTCCGAATAGGAGGCCGACGTGTGGAAAACTTTTGCTTGGGGGAATAGTTCTTGCCAGTCCATCGATGCACATGCTCTGTCCAGCCTCTGTTCCACGAAAGCATCCCCACCCCTACCATTTCTCTAAGTGTACCTATGCCCTTGAAATCCCAAATCTACTAACCCACAATGGAGAAGGGCAGTCATGAAGTCCTACATTGGTTGTAAAGGTTTCGGTATTTGGCCATTCTTCTCTTCAGAACATAGTATTTCGTTAAAATCTCCCAAACAAACCCACAAGAGTGAGGCTGGGACCATAGATGCCTGATCAACCTCCATGTCTCACATTTAAGCTATTCCTTAGGGTGACCATATACCCCCGTTAACCTCCAAATGGGATGAAAAAGTGAAGTGATATGAGCATCTATATGGTTAGGAGAGTAGGTTTAAGTCAAAATTACCACATCATTCTTCCATAGCAAGGCAAGCCCACCACTTCGTCTCACACTCGGCACAACCAGCATAGATGAGAAGTCCAACTCTGTTTTAATAGGTTGCATCTCACTTATTGTCAACTTTGTCTCCATTAGAAACAAAATTGTGGGTCCTTTTTTTCTTACCAAGTCAGTAAGTACCTGAACTGCTCGACGGTTCCCAAGCCCCTGGCAATTCCAGCTCATGATGATCATTGTGATCGGCGTGTCTAGGGAGTAGTCGCGGCCATTAGGGAAGGTGGTTTCATTTTTTCGGCCAAAACCTTTCGTTTGCTATTCTCCAGGTCTGTTTCAAATTCATATTTCTTCTAGTCTCGGATTGGACGTTTGCTACCTACTCGAACTTGTGGGTCTAGAGGCTCTACCTTTTTATCAGCACTGTGAGGCTGGGCAATATTTTTCTAAGTGACCACTGAAGGAGTGGTACTTGTAGTGGGTCTCGTGTCCCATGCAAGCACACGTGAATTCTGTAGGGGAAGAGTATCCACGAGCATGTAGTCCATTCCAGCAACATGCTTCATTCATACCGTAGTTAATGGGTACGCTAAAAAGGTCTTCCCTCGATAAATCAAACTCCACATTCTGGGGATCCAAAAACTCCTTAGGTTGCGACGAGTGTGCATGTCCTTGGGCACTAAAAATCGAAGTGGGGCCCAATCCCTCTGTCTTAGTTGACATGTCATAAGTGATTATCAAGTCTAATATGTCCCTCTCGATTCCCCGAATCGTGGACTTTCCTTTAGCATTGATACTTTCCGTGTCATTCCCTCGAATCTCGATCTCTCCATCTACGTCACCAATAGTCAACTGTAGGGTTTTTGTTTATGGTGGGTCCCTAGGTGGTTTGGGTGGCGGCTGTGTTGTACTTTGTCGCGGGTGGCCTTCCGCTCCACCCTGTGAGGCCCCTGGTTTTGTCCTAACACCCGCCCTTAACCACTCACTATACAGTTTACCTGCCAAGTTACCTGCACTTGGTTATGGGCATCCGTTTGCTTCATGTCCCGGTCTACCACAATTGAAACATAACCTTACCAACCTCTCATATTTATACGCGGCCTTGACACAGTCACCCTCTGGGCTTGCCACCTAGCCTCCCCGACGTAGTGGTTTGTCAAGAGGGGCTTCCACTCTAATCCGAAGGAAGCGGGCTTGGTTAGAAGCAAACGCTTTACAAGCAACCTCCACTACACTCCCAATCCCCTGGACAATATCCCAGCCAGCCTCTTCATTGATAAGGTCGAACGGCAACCCCCACACTTGGACCTAGATAGGTAAACTCGTGAACCTCACCGACCTGGTCAAAACCGATTAAATATCGGGTTAAACCGAGAACCGGAGGCAAATCCAGTTTTGCCCCCGGTCCGGTTTTTAAAACCATGGTATTTAGGGTCCATTTGGTTGGAGAAGTGAAAAAGTGGGATGATAAAAAATAAAGAATTGATAGAAAAGTGAGAGGATATAAGAGATTTAATTTTCTCTCATTTGTTTTTGGTTGGGAGGAAAGAAAGTGAGAGGAACGAAAACTTATTTGTTTGGTGGGAATTGAAGTTGGTATAAATTTATAATTATATCCCTATTAAATAAAACAAAAGTAACACATTTTTTAATTTAACAATTGGACACAATTTTTTTAAAAGAGAACAAGCCAAAGGAAAGGAAAAAAAAAAAAAAAAAACGGAATGAGAAGTATAAGAAAAGACAAAAACCATAAAAGATGAAAAAAAAGAATTTTAATGTGTATCTTTTAAGTATATCCATGCATATGTATGGAGTTATAAGCTAGTTTTATATAAAGAATCAAATGTCAAGGTTCAAATATAAATTTTAATAAAAAGAGGTGAAAGTTGAAATCTAAACTCCAATTTTTTAAGAAAAAAAAAAGAGAAAACAAAACGGAATAGAAGTATAAGAAAAGAAAAAAAAAAAGAAAAAAAAAAAAAAAACGAAATAGAACTATAAGAAAAGACAAAAACTATAAAAAATTAAGGAAAAAAAAAACACACACACAGAAGAGCCAGATGGTAGTATAACAGAGACAAAAATCATAGGGAAAAAAAGAAAAGAAAGAAAGATGCACTGACTATTGATGTATTAACAAAAATTATATTTTTCTCATTTTTAATATGTAAAAAATAAATTTTCTGTTAAAATTTTTAATCCAATTACTTGCTCAATAGTATATTTAAAAGCAATAAATATGGCTCGGTTTTTATCGCTTAGTTTATCTCATGTTAGGAGACACTGTAATTGTCTGGCACATGCCTTAGCACGACGTGCATCCTCTACCCCTGATTTGTCAATCTGGATGGAAGAAATACCACCAAACCTTAACTCTGTATACATGGTTGATTTGAGTGACCTTAGTTAATAATATTTTCCTGTCTTGATTCTAAAAAAAAAAAATAAAAAAAATAAAAAAATCTTTTATATATATATAAAAAAAAATTACACTCTTCAGGACAAAAAATGCAATAAACTACGAGTAAATGGCAAGTTTTATCATGGGGGTTCTGATAGCTTGGAGGTTATGGCTTACCATAAATATGGAAGTGGGAACAAGCATTGTCATGGGCCAACTCTGACTCTCTTTGTATTTCTCAAAAAAAAAAAAAAAAAAACCCCGACTCTCTTTGTTGGCGAAAAGGTCATAATTATAAGGTCCTTTACACGTGTAACCCACCAATTATTTGTGCCTCATTAACTAAGATTTAAACCACCTGGTCTACCCCCTGAAAATTATATGGTGTACTCGGAATATATGTCGGGTTTCTCACACATAGGTGGGCTCCATACATTGTGGGACCTGTCAGTGTGTGAGTGACCTAGCATATATGCCGGGTACACCATATACGAGCTCTTACCCCCCACCCCCAAAACCCTTGTTTTGTTTTTAGTGTAAAAATTACCAAACGGCCCCTTGGGCCCATTTGATAATGTTGTTCTAGTAATGTGTTGTTTGTATTTTTTGAAAATATGTGTGGGTGAAAAAGTGTGTAGAAATATGTATAATGTTATTTAAACATTAAAAATTGTTGTTCAAAATACACTACCAAACACCCCTTGAGCAGATATAAAAGATACTTCTCTTTCTGATGTTATGATCCACATTTACTTATTAGTATTAATCAAGGTGTACCTGTGTGCACGTTTGTATCTCTTATCAATTTTATTTTATTTTTTAAATCAAATCTTCACCCATTAATAAAAATAATTTTTTTATTGAGAAGATACTATTAATAATACAGTAATTGATTGTATAATTGAAGACGCTGAGAGAAAAAAAAAAGTTTTACGGAAATAATAAAAGCAATGTCTATAACAAGATACAAGTGCAACGTGTGAGAGAAATAAAATTATAGTGGATGGTCTCGCACTCTCTTCTCTTGAGATTTATTGCAAAGATTTGGTGCACATAATTTTGAGAGTGTTTTTTTTTTTTTTTAGCATAATCTAAGTGTATATGTGTGTAAAATTCCTTTCTGGAGACTTGAACCCCGACCTTTAGGGGTGTAATCGGTTCGGTTCGGTCAATTTTTTTAGTTTTGGCCAACCGAAACCGAAATTTTCGGTTTGTGAAATTCTCAACCGAAATCGACCGAAATAATTGGAAATCAATCGGTTTCAGTGGTATTTTGGTTTCCGTTGGTTTCGGTCGGTTTTCGGTTAAGCACATGGGGCTATCGATTTTTCCAAAACTCTAAGTCAACATCACAGTCACAAAAAGAAAATAACAACTCAACATCACATTGGTTTATTGATTTTTCAATAAAAAAAATAACAACTCAACATCACAGTCATAGATTCACAAAAAATAGCATTGATTTAGTATTAAACAAAACCCAAAATACAAAAAAGAGAGAGGGTTATCAAGAAATTAAAAAGAGAGAAGGTCACCGTGAGAATGAAAAGATCAAGCCGTGTGGGGAGGACGACGTGGGGAGGCTGACGTGTGAAGGCCGGCATGTGGAGGCAGATTCGTGTGGAGTGGAGGTTGTGAGGCGTGACAATGAATACGTGTGGGCTGTGTCGTTGTGGGGTATGTGGAGTAGCTGTGGAGCCCGACGTGTGGAGTAGCCGTGGAGGCCGGCATGTGGAGGCTGAAGTGTGGAGGCCGGTGGCAGATGTCGACTAATGGAGGCTGGTGTGTGTGAGAGGGAGCGATGGAGGCTTTGTGTGAGAGAGAGTGATGGAGGCGTGAGGGAGATAGAGGCGTGTTGTAACTGAAAGTGGGGTAGGTAGGGTAAGGGTAGGGTTTTTATTTTCTTTATTTTCAATTAGTTTATGTTTAACTTAATTAATTTAAGTTAATTAGTTTAATTTTAGGTAGTGGGCTTCTTTAACGTAGTGGGCGACAGTGGGCTTCTTTCAAAAAAAAAAAAAAAGGCAGTGGGCTTGAGTAATTTTGGCAAGGCCAAGCCCACGTTTACAAACTTTATATTATATATTTAATATAAAATATAATATAATAATATATTTCGGTTTGGTTCGGTCGGTTCGGTGCATTCAAATTTGCCACCGAAAATCGAACCGAAATTTTCGGTTTTTTATATAATAAAACCAAAACCGAACCGAACCTAAATTTTTGCAATAGTTTGGTCGATTTGAAGCGGGTTTTTCGGTTCGTCAGTTTTTTGCACACCTCTACTGACCCTTGCCCCTCACACCCCACAAACACTTAATACTTGTGGAGTGACTATCGCGCCAAAAGTGCGTGGTAGTAGAATTTCTAGAGTTGAAGTTTAAATATTGTTTAAAAAAAAAAAAAAAAAGAATAAATATGCCGGTGCTCTTAGGAAAGGGACCAAACTTGCTAACAAGATTTTAAGGTCTTTTAAAATCACCCACTTAATGTTTTCTTTTAAAGTTTGATCTTATGAGTACTGTATACTATGACAGACATTGTTATAACTTATTAGCTACTTCATGATTAGTCAATAGCCTTGTAGCTTAATTGCCATCTCTTCACACACAAACTGCTTTGGGATTTAGGAGAAAAAATGTTCAAATTGCGAGATTAACAAACTATCTCAAAAATCTTGTTGATATGGTATGTTTTATTTTCCTTAAAAATAATAATTTGAATTAATTTTTTAGTTAAATATAATATAATTTGAATTTATGTTGTTCATTTCATAATTGTTTATTTTAAACCATCAAATCAAAATACCAAAAAAATTACATACATACATATATATATATATTTTTTTTTTGAGAAACACATACATATATATATATATATAAAATACAATTAACCTAAAAAAAAAAAAAGAGATATTATTTATAAAAAAATATAAAAAATGGTACATAAGAAAATAAAATAAAAATCAATATATTTCAAATCACCACCAGCCTGTCTGACAGAGCTCTTATTATCCTAACATGGTTGCAAATTGGTGGTATTCTCAGCCTTAAAAACCACATTTATTCTCCCAACCGTCACCTCCTTTACAGTTCGGCACAAAATTAATTTTTTATTTTATTTTATTTTTTTTGAGAGAGTTTCAATTTATGGCGTCCGTTTTTTGTGATAGCTCTTTATCATCAGACCAAGACACCAATCAGTTTTTGATAACTTTTTATTTCCTTTTTCTGAATGAAAAACAATTTTGTTACTCTTATAATATTTAAATGTCAGTTCGTCCATAATACACACACAATTTATCTTTTCACTATGTCTATATGAAAGTTATGTCTACCATTCACAATTTATCTTTACGCTAAATTATAGCAAGTGTAACAAATGAAGTGACATAGAAGAATTGTAGTACCATAATTAAGGGGAGTAGAAGAACCATTCTCTCTGCTTGGTATAATTAGCTCACCCACTTGTAGTTGCCAATACACAATGTTAACCCTTCTATTACGTTTTGTTATTGGCTAAAATACAAATTGCATCTTCTAAATTTGATTGAAATTCATTTTAGTTTTCTAGTCTTACTTTTGTTCAATTAAGTTTTTTAAGTTTCAAATTTATTTAATTCAGGCATTCTGTCCAACTCTGTTAAAAATTTGTTTTTAAGTGTGAAATCAACTAAAGAAAAAAAAAGGTTATTTGAATAAAAAAAAAATCTCACATTTAAAATCTATAAAATAATTTTATTAATTTTATAGATTTTTTGATGTGGGAAAAAATATATTTTTTTAATGGCCAATTTTAATAAAATAGGACGAAAAACTTGAATTGAATAAGTTTAAAACTTAGAGTTCTCAATTGAATGAAAATAAAGTTAGAAGATTGAAATGAATTTCAATCAAACTTAGAGGTACAATTTGTGTTTCATCCTTTTTTTTTTTTAACCAACCACAATTTTTATTTTTTGAATTGATAAAAATTAGATATATACCTTAATTATAATATATTGAGTTTCTTAATTAAATTCAAATACCTTGATGTATTGACTAATAAACCGCCAACAATATTGTCATTTTCAAGAACAATTGAATTCAATTTATCAAAGTGTTTTAATTTAATTGGAGAGAAATTTTACCCTTCTTGAATTTAGCATAAAAAATAAATAACTTTTTTTTAATATAAAAAAATTAATTAAATTTTGTGTATCATTGTTGTTTGATGTTTACCTATACAAATTTTATAAGAGTAGTGTTATATCCACAATATTTTTACAACAAATTATACGTGAAAAGTTATTATTTCTAATTTAAATCCATGATTTAAATTATTTTTTTGCTCGCTTGTAACAACCAATAACAATATAACACATAAGATTTGTTGTGAAAGAACAATCTGACACCTAAGATTTATCTTAATATTTGATTTATCTTAAAAATATTATGATATAGCATTTTTTTAAAAATAATATATATTTTCTTTTTTCTTTTACAGACTGTTTCTTTTCAGCTCTTCCTATATATAAGCTCAGTGCTTTATTGTTAGTGGGCACAACTCATTGGTGAGACTGGAAAACAGCATCAAAAGGAAAAGCTTGAGTGGATAGGAAGGAGAGAATGGCAAAATCACCAGAAGAAGAACACCCACAAAAGGCTTTTGGTTGGGCTGCCAAAGATTCTTCTGGGCTTCTTTCCCCATTTCATTTCTCCAGAAGGTAGCTTTGTTTTTGTTTTTCTTCTTCTTGTTTTTGGTTCTCTTTTGTAAATTCATTTTCATTTTCTCATAATGAGAAAAAATATTTATAAAAAAAAAAAATGAAATCTTTTCTTATCTGGGTACTGGGTTTTTATTGCCATGCAGTATTTCAGATATCCATGAACCATTTTAGCCATCTTTTTTGTATTGCATATATGATACGTAGATTTTTTTTGATAATCCGCATAGACAATATATTGAAAACAAGAGAGAGATTACACAATAGCTAGCTGGGTTTGCTCCTTTACAATAACATCAACAAAAAACTCTGGAGCTGATGTGTATCTTGTGTTTTGTGTATATAATATTGCTAAGCCTCAGTTTGATTTCTTTTTAACATATAAAAAAAATACCATAAAGTAAGACATGGATTTGCCTAATCATTGAAAAGAATGGTTAACACAATAATATATATATGGTCGAGGGACTAAAATTTGTTTTTTAGCTGACTTTGTGCTTTATGATCCTATGATAGCTCTATTTGTAGCACCTTTATTTTATTTTCATCTGGTCCCAGACTTAGACTTTTCGTCTTTTGTATTTTGTCCTATAGTCATATTGTTGGGGGAATTAAAGAAACAATAGTAGAAAACAAACAGAGACTAAAAGAAGATCGGTTTAATAACTAGAATACCCTTGGTTTAATGGCAAATGACATACTTGTTTTTAGCAATTCTTTTCTAAAATACTCTATTATTAATGTTCGTTTATTTAGTTTAAGGATGGATAATTCAAGATAGAGTTGGTAATAGTGCTAGTTTTATTATTTACTTACTTGAGCTGGTTTTTTTTTTTTTTTGGTTGCATTATTGGCAGGGAAACTGGAGATGGTGATGTCACAATAAAAATACTTTACTGTGGGGTTTGCCACTCTGACTTGCACAATGTCAAGAATGAGTGGGGGTTCACAATGTATCCTGTTGTTCCCGGGTATGATACATATCTCACAAAAAACCGTGATTTTTCTTAAGATGTTTGTCAATTCACAGTGGTCTGTGGTGGAAAATTTTCTGTATGATATTGGACTTATTCGTATTTTTTTATATGGGTTATTTGAGAATAGTTAGATTGTTTTACAGGGATGTAAATTTGACTTCTAAAGGACTACTTCATGAAGGTTAAAAAAAAAAAAAAGGTTCTTTGGTTAAGTAGAAGGTATTATTCAGAATACAGAGCTAAAACAGATTTTAGTATTTTATATGTATCTTTTGGTTGTGTAGGTTCCATGTAGCCTTTTTTTTTTTTTTTTGGATAGAGTATTTTATGATTTATGATGTCTAATGTTGGAGTATACAAATCACAACATTGCTAACCAAAATTATATTTGTCCCAATTGATTTGAGATAGATAATTTTGTTTGTACATGGTTACCACTTATAATAATAATTCATGCATGTTTCTGTTAGAATTTAATGAAATCTCATTCTTGAATTTTATGTTGTTATTGAATTCTATGAAAGTTAAAACAATGAGCCAAAAAGTTGTTATTTCTTGTTAAAATTTCGTTGACACTTGACACTGATTCATCCCTTATCTGGATGAGTATGAGCCTTGATGAAATATAAATTTGATATTAGTTTCCAAAGAATTTCATCATCATATCAGTAGATACTAGCCTGAAAAAGCCATTAAATTTCAAGAGATTAAATTAAATCACATTTTAATGAAAGAACATGGCAATTCTAAACCAATCTTCTATAGATTACATCCCATAACACATTAACACTAATTTGGAAGGACAACACAACAAAAATAATAGGTCTCTTCCTTTTGATGCCCCTTTTACATTGTCAAGAAGTAAGTATTGGTGAAATTATTTGCTAGAATTAAACAGAAGTTCATGTTCTTCTTCACAAACAATGCTAATGGACAACCGGGTGCCCTATGCAAATGACCATGCAGTGTTTTATATTTATTTAATTAAGCAAAGCAAAGACAGTGGTTACTTGCAGTAGTTTACCTGTAAAATCCACACATTGATCTACACTTTGACATATCTTTGTAATTCAATCAAAATAATTAAAAAATATGGTGCAAAAATCCCAATTTCTCATTTTTGAATAAAAGCACACTAAATTCATATTCTACTGTATGGTGGTTTGCTAGGGCACCTGTTTTGTATCCATCCAGATTGCTAAGAAAGACTAACAGTAAATAAGGAAATAAGAGACCTGTTCTCAATATAATGCGTAACTGGGGAATGAGCGCTGGCATTATCAAGGGTGTATACTCCTAGACTTTTTTTAAAACATTTTTAAAAACGGGTCGGGCACTGGTTGGTCTTGTTGGGTCAACCATTTTTTGCTTTGAATCAAAAAATTTATTGTTCAGGTTGGGTATTTTTCTTTGAGTTATCAGGTTGGTCCAATTTTGCCATGTGGAGGAGGTTATGCATGGTGTTATTAATCATTAACCATCTAGAAAGAGTTAAATGTTATTTTTTGGAAGGTTAATTTTGTTTATACATTTTGCTCTTTATTAATTATAGCTACATCACTTCAGCAAAATCTGGTGAAGTAGCCAGTGCATGGCAATACATAAATTACATTTGCTTGCATAAATAAAATAATAGAAAATGTGACTATAAATGAATTCCTAATGGAGAGTAGTAATTACTTGTTCTCTGTGCAATGCAGCAATGCACTGTTTTTGAGTTTAGTAGCATGGTTGAAGCATGAAGTGTGATAAATTGTCAATTTGCATACATAAACTGCTTTGATTGCCCCTTTTTTAATCTACCTAGGTTGTTATGCTACAATGCAACCTATTATGTCTACAGGAGAAAATGATAGGATGTACTGTAGCCAGTACTATGATCCAGTGTTACGCTGTGAAATTCTTAAACCAAATTCAAAAAGTCTACCCAGGTTGTGTTAACAAAATTGCTTTTGCAAATTCATATGTTTAACCAACCTTTACATCATTCCATTACAAGCCACCTGGTTAGCAAGAGCATTCTAAATGTTTTCGCAATCTGACAGTGATCAATTCCAGTACTTTTTACATCATTCCTCTGCTGAAATGATGCACATGCCAATTCTCAAGAACCAGCTCTAGAGCAATGCCCTTTGTATCCAATACAAAGCGAGACTCATGGTGGCATTTTCCACTATAATATTTCCACCAATCCAGGAAAGCCATCTCTTCATTGGGTTTACTACTTGGTTGGTCATGTTTGAGTACCCAATCATCTAGCCTTGATACTACCGCCCACCATATCACTGTTTTGAGGTCTTTATAGGTGGCTGCAGACACTTGTTATGAATAGCAAGGGAACTACTAAAATCTCCAGTCAAATTCTGGAAAATTTTTCATTCAGAAAGTTCTTGGAACATTTTCTCTGCAACCTGAGAGATTCTGTACAAACTCTAAAAGTTTATTTTGCCAAGGCGTGAATTAGGATACTCGTTGGCTTGTTATTTGACTCAATGCTTGGCAGCTGAGGTTTGCATTTAGGTGGTAGATGAGCAGTATTCTCTAATCATCAATAGAATGCATGCCATTTTCTAAGGATTAGATGCTACTATTTGCTTCTTCTTTTTTTTCTTAAGCTATATTTTCTGTGATTTGTTGTAATGGGTTTTAAGTATTTTTAGCAGGCTACCAACTTTATCAATTTACCATCCAACATTATTTCATAATGCCAGCTTTGACCTTTAGTTTATATTATCTATTCATTCTAGTGTCCAGAAACCTTCTTTATGTTTTCTTCAAACAATTGGCAACCAACTGATATTATTTACTGGAAGATGTTTTCCATGAATCAGCCAAGCCAAATATCATTGAGGAAATGTTCTACTGTTTTTTTTAGATGACAGTGAAAAACAAGAAAAAACACATTATTGAAACCCTGATTTTTTACCTGGTTTGGGTTTTCTTGGAACATATTTTTGGTTGGCATTGTCCGTGGATGAAGGCATAGAGTTCACATAGCCATGTTAAATATTGTTGTCTTTTGTGGATGCTTTTATTTCTTATTTGTGTGAATGCGCTTCCACTAGCCCCAAATTCCAACAAATTGGTATCAGGGCTTCCACTATCATAACAGATACACATCTTTGATCCATACATTTCCATAGTTCCCAAATAGTTTATAGAAAAAAGAAAAAGATAACAATTCTTTCCCATTCTTTCACTTTAAAAGTCAAATGTATTTGGCTCTGAACAAAGCTGATAGTCCAGGTGAGTTTGGCACACCCATCCATTAAACATATGATAGAATTGTCTCTGGCGTAAAAACTTTTCGGAGTTATGTATTGATGTGTTCCCTAAGCTGCTAGATTGAAAATTAATCCATTAAAAAGTTTTATTCATGTTAAATGCCATTTCGGAACTTGACTTGTGGCTTTTCGTTTTAGTATGCAGTGCTTGCAAGTGCACACACACACTGCTGCGCTTGCCAAAGTGTAATCAGTTTCAGACAAACCAGTAGTAAAATAGGAGAAATTTTGGCAGTGCATGTTGGAGGAACCTTTATATATATAAGATATTACTTGTTATTTTGCAGGCATGAAATTGTTGGTACTGTAACCAAAACTGGGAAGAATGTGAAGAAATTCAAAGTGGGTGACCGAGTTGGAGTTGGTGTCCTAGTGGACTCCTGCAAGAGATGTGAGAGTTGCCAACAGGATTTGGAGAATTACTGCCCTCAAATGATTTTAACCTATAACTCTTATTCTCAAGATGGGACAAAGACTTATGGTGGTTATTCTGACATTGTGGTTGTTGATGAGCACTATGTGCTACGCTTTCCTGAAAACTTACCCCCTGATGCTGGGGCTCCACTTCTCTGCGCTGGGATCACAGTATACAGCCCAATGAAATATTATGGAATGACTGAGCCTGGCAAGCATTTGGGTGTTGCAGGACTTGGTGGTCTTGGCCATGTTGCAGTGAAAATTGGTAAGGCCTTTGGGTTGAAAGTTACTGTCATTAGCACTTCCCCAAAAAAGGAGGATGAGGCAATCAATAGGCTTGGGGCTGATTCATTTCTTGTTTCCAGTGACCCTGCAAAAATGAAGGTATGCTGATTAACCTGAAAAGTTAAAAGTTAAAATGAAATCAAAGTTTGTCTAGGTTCTTATGAATTTGGATCAAGAGGTTAGGCTGCACAAGGGGGTAGTCTGATGGTGTGGATTGATACCTGGTTTCAAGTATTTAGCTTAAGCTGTTGCGATAGCTTAAGGCCCCTTTTGAAGTTGTCTGCAAATTGATGTCATTATGATGATCTTATTGTTGCACAATTATAAACATGTCCCAATAATCCGCATATTAGAATTGTATGAGAATTAATTATTCTTAATATTCTTTTTTTTTGGGCTTTCACTTTGCAGGCAGCAATCAATACTATGGATTACATCATTGACACAGTGTCTGCAGTTCACCCTCTGGCTCCGCTGATTAGTCTGCTGAAGCTGAATGGGAAGCTGATCACTGTGGGTTTGCCTGAGAAGCCCCTTGAGCTGCCCATCTTTCCTTTAGTTTTGGGTAAGCCACAACAAGCCCTCAATGCCAGCACTAATAAGAAGGATAGAACATAGGTACAGTTTCTTAAGTGGCGTACCTTAGGTTCTCCAATTGAATTCAACTACATGGTTGTATTGAGCAATGTAGAAAAGATAGTGTTTTTTTTTTTTTTTTTTTGATGGGAAAAGATAGTGTTATCTTTTTCAAGGAAAATTAAATTCAACTATGTGGTTCATTGGTCAATGTAACCACATGGTTGAATTAGATTGGAGAACCTAAGGTATAGCAACTAAGGATTTGTACCTAAGTTTGACAATTGCTTTTTCATTTATGAGAACTTTAAATGGATTGTTCCCCTTTTGGGTTTGACAATATTTTTTTGGACAAATGAGAAATTTCATTAAGCATCAAGCAAAAACAGTTCAGTACAACAACTTGGGTTTGACAATTGCCTTGGATCAATCTTGTTTTTAACATTTTGCTTTTGCAGGGCGTAAACTTGTTGGAGGAAGTGATGTAGGAGGGATTAAAGAGACACAAGAGATGCTAGACTTCTGTGCAAAGCATGGTATTACCGCAGACATTGAGCTGATCAAAATGGGAGACATCAACACGGCCATGGAAAGGCTTGCCAAATCTGATGTGAAGTATCGGTTTGTAATTGATGTGGCTAACTCCTTGTCACAGTAGATTAATTATGCCTTGGCTGCCAGCCTTCTCGAGAACTGACTCCTGGATATTTCTTTAAGTTTAGAATCAATAATTTAGTGTTATGGAAGTTTAAGGCAGGGGAATCATGAAATTTTGTTATCTTGGACACATCGGTGTCCTCTTTGGTTAAGTAATTCAACGCTATGCTTTATGGTATCTATTTCACCTATTCCTATTGCAATGAAATTTAACTGGCTATCAATGTGCTTTGTTTTTCACACTTCTAGTGGCCTGCATTGGTTTTCTTTATTTATTTTATTATTATTATTATATTTAGCTGCTATTAATTTTTGTGTCATTATTACATAGGTAAAACTTAGATACAGTTCTCTAAATGATGCATTTAAAGTTCCCAAACTAAATTTGACCGTGAACCACATGGATAAATTTAATTGTCATTAGAAAATGCAACACTATTTTTGATAAACTGTTTGGTTAAATTCAATTGGAGAACGTAAAGTAACACTTAAGAAATTGTACCAAAGTTTTGCCCTAAATGTTGACCATATATTTGTTTTCTTTCTCGCAAAGTTTATATAATATAGTATGATTATTGGCACCATATATACAAGTTCTTGATAGAAAAACTTTTCCAAGAGTTTGGTGGATCTATTCGAACAAAACTCAGTGAATCAACCCTTTCTAATTTGACCTTGCCTGGTCCACCTCAATGGTTTCTAGCCATGTCATGCTTAAATTGTGAGAGTTTGTCTCATAGGAGGTATGAAAAGAACATCAGAGGGACGTTCGAAAATTATAAGGTGTAGATATTACAGCAAAATGTATTTTGTCAATATGAAAGGTTGTCGTATTTGGACGTGTATGAATATGCCTATTTGGTTAAATTGAAAATACCTCCTGCGTCTCTCTTTTTTGGCATCTACTTCACCTGCTCCAGTTGCAATCAATTTTCATGTCTCGTGTTAATTTTATTTCCTCTAACTGCTTTTAGTATTTTATTTTGTGGACTTAATCTATCAAAAGACAAAAACATGAGCCAAAGGCCAAAAGGACAAGAAGTAATACATATGTATTGAGAAACATCATCAACAAAAACATTGAAGTAGCAAGCATCACCCATAGTGGGAATTTGTGCAGGCTTCCAAATATTAAGAGATATAAGAGTGAACAAGATCAAAAGATGCGCAAGATTCCAAATATAAGTGCACAAGATCGATTGGCCATTGGAAGACCGTGAAGGAGATGCATAAACAATTGCCAAAGGCTCAAGGAGGAAGTTGACAATGTAGAGCTACATCTACAATACAATCTTAAAATGACTAGTTAAGTTACAATTAAAACTTATCGTAATTACTTATAAACGTAAGATCTACCTAAATACCTGATGTGAGACTCAATATATGCCCACACCACAAACACTCAAACCATCTAATCTGCACAATTTAAGTATCACATGTCTAGCCGATTATTGGTAATGCTAGGCCAATTGGTGGTTGATGGTGGCAAATTCATGTGATGGTCGGCAACAAGGACGGAGCCAAGACTTGAAATTAGGGGGGCAAATTTGCTATTGGTTGCGTGCGGCGGCTTTAGCTTTTGGCTTGGTTGCTTAACAGCTAATGGTTTTTTTTTTTTTTTTTTTTTTTTTTTTTTTTTTTGTGTGTGTGTGTGTGTGTGTGTGTGTGTGTGTTTTTTATGTGTGCATCCAGGTATGGACAAAATTATTTTGTTTAAATTTTTTTAAAGGGCCAAGTTGATTGTTTTGGGTAAAATTGGTTGATTGAATTTAATTGTTTTTAGCTTTACTATTGGTAATTTTTATTGTTGAATAATTTTTTTGGGCTTGTTTATTTTGCTTTAGATTTTAGATCTGTCATTTAAAAGGGGGGAAAATGCTAGAATTACAAACTTTTTTACAAATTATTAATGTGGCGAGTGATTATTAGTAAGTAAAAATATGAAGTAAGTGATAGGCCCAGATGCAAACCAATAAAATTTTATTACCTTAACAGTTTGTAAAAATGTTATAGAAAAGTTTGTGGTTAGAGTAGTACTCTTAAAAGAATTAATGATAATGTTAAGGGGGGCAAAGTGTGATTTTATAGAACAAAATTGCTAAAATTGGTGCCTATGTATATATTAATTTAAAAAAAAAAAAATAGGAAGGACATTGCCCCCCCTAGTCCAAGTCTCCCTCCATCCCTGGTCGGCAATGGGCTTCTTGAATCCTATTAAAGACAGCAAAAATGGTAGTTCTTATTTTGTGTTGAAAGGAATGGAATATGGAAGATAATCATATATTTATTTTATGTTACTAAGGTTACAATTAATATATATGCACATTACAGAGAAAGGAAAGAGTGAGTCAAGGCAAGCTAATTTAACCATGAAAAATTCTAGAAAATGTCTAGAATATTCTAATAATATACTAACAAATTGGACATATATATATGGATGTCACTATTTGATTAAATTGAGAATACTCTCTCTCTCTCTCTCTCGTCGTTGTTATTGTATGTTGTATGGTATCAATATCACCTGCTCCAGTTTGCCATCAATTTTCATGTCTCGTCTCATTTGTTTTAAATTTTGGTTCCTTCAACTGCTTTTAGTATTTTATATTATGGCCTCAATTTTCTGAAAAGAAAAAAACTACGATCGAGTCACATTCAAAAGTACAAGAAGTAGCTACAATCTTTTCTTGGTGTTTCTCAATATTTCCTTGGGCTTGGAAAGTATATTTATGTAGCTAGCATGTTCAAGCAATTTTAACATTCCCAAAATCACCTACTTCAGTACACTCCCCTTTCTTCCTTCGAAAGAATACATTATACATGGCTTCTTTCTTTCAATCACTAGTACTACTAGCCTTTTCCTACTTGATCATTCCTCAACTTATCATCACACGCAAAGCCTTGGCTGTGAAACCTGTTGATACTAATTTAGGTTTTGTTTCCCTACCACTAAATCTATCATACTATCACATTCAGAGGCCCTATGATGTGCCTTTAAACCAGCGTTATAATTTCATACATGGAGTGCACAAATGCTGGGTTTACTCAACAGACAAACCTCACTTTTCTACCAGTCAAACTAAACCTCGCACGTCTGAGATTGCCATACAGGTAAGTATATACGTTATACCATGCAGAATTCTTAATTTCCCTTAAACCCAATTTTGTTTGGTTCAATATTTAATTAATCTTTCTTTTCTTTGTTTCCTTGCTTTCATTCTTTTTTTTTTTTACAATATACCCTAAGTAATAGAGTGAGATATACATGTCAAAAACTTAATTTATAACTCAATTAACACCTCCTGGTATTTCCAACAAAAATTTTCATGATTCAAACCACTCTTCTTCAATTGTAATTATGATATTATATATATATATTAAAAAAAAAAAAAAAAAAAATCTATTGTAACCACCATAATAAAACTATAACAACCCATGGATGTAAGTTCATATATATATATATATATACACACGTTTTTGTGTGTTTGCTTTGATCTCTTTTGCTATTTCTTTTTCTGTTGTTCACATGCCATAGATTTGGATTGAGTTTCCTGTTTCCCAGCACCCTTCATTCCTTAGAAACAAGAATATTAATTTATGCTAATTACTCTTAGGGTTATGGTTATTCGTCTGGAATTTGGCAATTTGAAGGACATGGATATGTTCCAAATGGGACATCAGGTGTGAACATTATGCAAGTATTTGGAGCAACTCCTCCTCGAGCCACCACACTAATGCTTAGAGTGTACAATGGGTCCCTAGTATACTACAGCACGGGTCCAGTCCTAGTGCCAAACATTTACAACAGGTGGTTCAAGCTAAATGTGATCCATGATGTTGATGCTGCAAAACTGAAGGTTTACATTGATGTATATCTCAAACTGGAGGCAAAAGGTCGTGGGGGCACATCTCATGCCTTCAAATGTGGTGTCTATGCACAATTTAATGACTCCTATTACACGGAGTCTCGTTGGAAACACCTCAAAGTTCTAAGAAAATGTGACTGATTTTGGGTGCAAGAGTGTGGCACTTTTTTTTCCTTGATGTGAGGAAATGACTTGCATGCCTAGCTACTAGCAAAGCAAGAAGGAACAAAATGAATAATGTACTTTGACTTATCACCAGGCTATTTCTCCCAGAATAATTTTCTCTCCCTTTTTGTTTGGAATTAAAAACATTTTAACTAAAATTTTTGTAACTCAACTTGTTGTACCTCTTGAGTTCAGATCTCTTCACCCAAATTATCGAATTATTAAAATAAAAAATAAAAACATTTTAGAGATATAGATAGTTAATTTGCAAATTTTGGTATAATATGTTTTACCAAATTTTGCAATCACTACTTCAATTCAAGATTAATTTGCAATGTCCACCTTATCATATAAATCAATATAATACAATTAACATATTAATGAATTATGAAAATTTGTCTAATCTTCACTCTAAACACCTTATTAAATATTACTTCGCTCAATAATTTGTTAATTTAAACGTGAATTTGGATATTAGAGTAAGAATTGTAAACTAATCTTAAATTAGGATATTGATTGGAAAATTTGGTAAATTTTAAGTTACACATTGAAGGGTTTGTTTCACATACTTATATCGGTATGGACCTCAGTTGGGCCCAAGTTCGCTCCCACCGCTCTAACCAAGATTACCTCCTAATTACTAGTGAGGCAGTCCAGTCTAACACATGAAACAGATCCACACAAAGGAAAAGCCAATAGCTTTATGGAGTGCTCAACAATAAAATGAATAAATTAGTACTAAACTAGTAATGATAAATAAATCTTGGAAGTTCAAACCTGCTCATCCAGTGAGATAAACTGGTGCTGGTCCTGAAATCAATGAGAGAGATGTGTGTAGTTATATATAGGGGGAGGAAGATACAACTATGAAGCGGTGGTCTCGAATTTCTTACAGCAGATAACATGTCCATGTATCATCTACAAAATTTTTAGCATGTGTTATCCTTCTTTGCATCACATAAAATCGCAAAAAAAAAAAAAAAAAAAAAAAATCTTTATCTTTATTTGGTGTCATCCACATATCATTTAGGTTAAAATGTGAAACATATTCATTCATCGTGTAGTCTATATATATAAATATATATATTTATATATATTTTTTTTTTTGCGCCACGTATTCCATATAATCTAAAATTTTAAATTTTTGTGCCAAGTGATTTCAAATTGGATTTCAATTAAAGTCTAATTTTTGTACCAAGTGAGTTAATTCAGTATAGAAAACAAGGAGTCTTATATAAACAAACCATAAAAAACCTAATCATATGTCTAATTCTATATATAAATTAGAGAAAGAGAGAGTTTGAATTATTTTATATTTATGAGCCATTTTTTGTGTAACTAAAAATAATTCAAATTTATAAGTCATTTATATAATATACCATGACTATGTACAATCTATTACTAACTAGTATATATATATATATATATATATATATATATATATATATGATTTAAAAATTATAATTTTGTTACATAAATGAGTTATAAATTTGTTAGCTTTCCATACAAATTAAAATGTTTAGATTTTTGCTGTTATTTTTTCTTTGCAACTAATGAGTATATTTTTTTATATTGTTTTTATTAAGATATTTTGTGCGTGAAGATCTTGAACGTAACAAACTGTAATTGAGCTAAACGATCTTTTACACCTATCTCCATTCAATTTATGAGATACTACTGGACTAATTTTTTCTTTTATTTTGTATTGTACTTAGTAGAATTTCACGAACAGTGATTGTGAATTGATATTGTATATGTAGTATCCAATAGTTATTTTCAAAATTATATACTTAATAGTAATGTAATAAGAAACTTGGCGTAACTAATATCAAGAAAATTGTAAGGAAAAACCATTTTAATAGCTCCAAATGTAATGGTCAATCTAATGTCCTATACGTTTTATAACCTAAGCTAACATTAATAGCACCACTACGATTCATCATTCTCATACGTAAGCACGGGTTACATACTAGTAACAATTAATATCTAAGATATGCACTTTCATAAACTCGCATGATTATGCATTCTTATGTACTTTCATTAATGTCAAAATACATTGCATCTCATTGCATTCTATTTTTTGTTGATTATTTTGCTTATCATGTTATCAATGGTTTCGTTAATGAAGAACCCGTTTATGTGATGATGGATTAGTTGTTTTTTTTTTTTTTTTAGAAGGTGTGGATTAGTTGTTATTGTTAGTTATGCTAAACGATATGTGCATGGAGTTGTTTTTATTTCACTTTTTTTTAGTACTTTTCGTATCTTTATTATTTAAATGTATGAGAGGGTATGAGAGGATAGGCGAATAGTTTATGTTGGTCGTTGTCCTTTAGAAGACCAATTTAGGTTGGCCATGGTGGGAGCTTAACACCTTCTCACCAAGTTACATAACCCCTAAACGTAGAGTTCATTTGGTTGGGGGTGGATGGAAAAGTGAGAGGATAGAAGAGGTTTATTTTTCTATTATGGTGTTTGGTTTAGGGGTGTAAAAGTGAAAAGATGGAAAACTCTTTTATTTGGTCGAGAATAAAATTGAGAGGATGAAAATTTTAGTTTGTATAAATTTACTCTCATGCCTCTATTAGATTAAAAAAAAGTAACAAATTATATTTTTATTAAAAAATTGTGTATGGATGTACACTTTATTAGAGAGAGAGAGAGAGAGAGAGAGAGAGAGAGAGAGGGAGAGAATAAAAATCCAAAAGAAATGAGGAAAAAAATAGATGAAGAAAGAAAAAAAACAAATGAACAACACATAAAAAAAAAGTACCAGAAAAATAAAATAGGAAAGAAGAAAGACTTGGTAAAAAAGAAGAAGAAAGCGACAAAATGAAAGTGAACATTGCACAAGATAAAATGGTCTCTCTAGGCGAGATTTTTTGTCTCTCAGTTTTTCTCAAGTTTTCTTCCCAATTTGGAGAGATTACATTTTAGTGACTTAGGGAGAAAACACTCGGACGAGCCTCACCAATTTTCCTTCCTATTTTAATTATTCTCTCACCAAGCTCACCAAAATACTATTTTCTCTCCCCATTTTTCATCATACTTAAAATCACCTCAACCAAACGGGGCTTTAGTCTTTATTGGGATGTAGGTTTAGACATTTTTGTTGTAAGTTCTCTTTTGTTTTTGTTAGATTGTAACAAAGAAATGTTGTCATGTAATTTTCTTCGTTAGATGGTATCTAGATCAAAAGTCCTGTAATTTATTTTCATTTCCAAACGTTTTTTTTTTTTTTTTTTTATAAATTTTCATTGATGATTAATAAAGTTTATTTTATGAGGTTCCTTAATTTTTTTAATTTTTATTAATTAAATGAAGACTCTAATTTTTTTTTTTTAATACAAGATAGAATTCTACTCTAGCCTAATCTAAATGTATATGTGTGTGAAACTCCCTCCTGAAGACTTGAACGGCCCTTACCCCCCACACTCCATAAGCACTTATACTTATGGAGTGACCATCGCACCAAGAGTGTGTGGTAGTAAATGAAGACTCTATTTTAAGTCAATTAGATTAGGGAAAATTATTACCGACAATAAAAAAATCTACCTTGAGATTCACAACTAGGAGATTTCTTCTCTTTACCCAAAAAAAAGAAGAATTAAAAGCATGTTGCGGTTCTCACAATAGTATGATTATTGACACAATATATATAAGGGAAATGTTAACAAGCACCGTGCGGTGCTTGTTAACGTTTCCCTTATAGGGTTGTGTCAATAAAAAAAAATTACCCAAAATTGCCAAAAACTGAAAAACTGTCAAAAGTTAAAAAAGCTACCCAAAAAATTACCCAAAATGTGTTGTTAACGGTCACCTTAAGGTGCCCGTTAACACAACCCTATATATAAATTCTTGAAAGAAAAACTTTTGAAGATGTTTGATAGATCCAATCCATACACCGAAAAAAACTCAGTGAATAACCCCTTTCTAGCTAATTTGACCTTGCCCAGTCCACGTCAATGATTTGTTTTTTTATGGGAGTCCACGTCAATGAATTGTCATGCTTAAATTGTGGATGTATGTTTCATAGGACTATAGGAGGACCAGGTATGAAAAGAACATAAGAGGGACGTCCGAAAATTTTAAGGTGTATATTTACAATAAATATATTATGTCAACGATTTCCCACAAATCCACAAATACGCAGAGTAACTAAACAGCACAAAGGGTAACAATGAGTGAGACGGCGATGAGGTCAAGAGAGGAGGATGAAGAACTTCAACGGAGCACAAAAAATGTTAAAGAAAACAATAGTTTGGGAGCATCACACGCTAAACCCTCCCAGTCCCCACAGGATGGAAGTATTTCCTACAAAGAAAAGCTGCTCGGGGAAATCCCTGGGGCCTTTGAGCAAGCTTTCAACTTCGGGTTTAACATGGATACTGAAGCGGAATCAAATGATGAGTTCTTTGAGTTACTGCTCAGCGAGAAGGCGGTGAGATTTTCCGGCAACATGAAAACGAAAATTAGAGCACCATGGGCGAACACGTTAATTGTCAAGGTATTCAGAAAGACCGTGGGTTACCATTTCTTACATTCTCGTATCCTAAGTCTTTGGAAACCAACAGGGAAGATGGATTGCGTCGACTTGTACAATGACTTTTTCCTTATTAAATTCCAGCTCAAGGAAGATCATGCAGAGGTCCTTAGAGAAGGTCCATGGTTCGTCGGAGGACATTATTTATTCATCAGGTGCTGGGAGCCTAACTTTAAGCCTTCCACAGCAAACTTGTCTTCCGTGGCGGTCTGGATTCGGCTCCCAGAACTTCCTATAGAGTATTACAAGCCTTCGGCATTAAGGGAGATTGGGGAAGCTATCGGACCAGTCCTTAGGATTGATGCCCACACGGCGGCAGAATCTCAAGGAAGGTTTGCGAGGTTATGCGTCCAAGTCAATTTTAATGAGCCTATTATCAATCTTCTGAAAATGGGAGGGACAATACGAGGGAATTCATTCCTTGTGTTTCGCCTATGGCCGTGTGGGGCAGAAGGTGGAGAACTGCCCTTACAAGATCAACACTTCAACGACAGAGGGAGCAAAGAAGGAGGCGGGAAAAAGCCAGGAAACATCAAGACAAAAACCAACAGAGGGAGCAGGAGATGCTTTTGGACCTTAGGTCTTTATTTCACAAAAACGGCAACCCAACAGGAAATTGTTGAAAGAAAATGTTCAACTTTCCCACTTAAGGCCTTCTAACCAAAGCCCAAGAAACCAGGTTGTCTATAGCCCCTTCAGGCCTGCCTTGGGCTCAGTTAAAGCTGGTGAAGACAGCTTTGGCGGAAAGTAAAAGCCCATGTATAGTCTGAACCTTAGTGTAAGTCGGGCAGAACACTATGAAGAGCCCACGTTCTCGAGCAAGCCTACGCCTGGGGTGAAGATGCTAGGTGCGAAAGGCAATGAGTCAGGCCCAAAGTCAACTAAACAAAAGAAGAAGCATCGTGATACTTTTGGGAGAAAGGACACCAGCAAAAAGTTTACCCCCTTTTGGAAAGAAGTGGTGGCCAACCCATTTGGCACCACATCGGACTGTGGTACGAAGCCGATTTCTTTGAGCT
This sequence comes from Notholithocarpus densiflorus, assembly GCA_030021035.2. Classification (NCBI taxonomy): domain Eukaryota; kingdom Viridiplantae; phylum Streptophyta; class Magnoliopsida; order Fagales; family Fagaceae; genus Notholithocarpus; species Notholithocarpus densiflorus. The sequence goes on along the minus strand of JARYZH020000013.1, from coordinate 3,451,843 downwards.
CACCGGATTCTGTCATGACTGATTTCAGAGAGTTCAAAGCTGGGGGATCCATGCCTCTCATGGCAAAATTTTCGTGCTCGAGTGCTAATGTTGAGGGTCCAAACATGGTGGATGGTGATGCCCAAGTCAATCTGATGGAAGATTCTCTTATAAAGGCAGATGAGAGCGTAGTAGGTGCAAAGGTGCCTTCGAACTCATGTATGGTGCGGCATTCGTTGATGGAAATTTCTAATCAACAAGCTTCTGATGGAAGACTGCTTGCCTCCACTGAAATCATCTCTGCGAACATTTCAAACTGTCCTTTGAAGCGAATTAATCCATCTCGTCGATCAGGACGCGTGTGTAAGAAGGATGAGGAGAGTCTAACATGATCAGATGGGGACCCCTGAAGTATCTGCTGAGGAAATGCAATTTGATGAAGGAGGGGATGCTCTCAAATCCTCCTGACTTGCTAGTATTTTCTTTCCTTTTATTGTGAATATGAATATGCTTATTTGGAATTGTAGGGCACGCTTAACCCCACCTTTTGTAGTAATGTTATTGAGTTGGCTCGCATTTATTCCCCTGCAATTTTGTTTCTAACCAAGACTAAAGCAAGTGGTGATAAGGCAAAAAGGATTGCCGATAGGTTGCCCTTTGATGGGGCAATATTTGCTAACACAATTGGGTTATTGGTGGTTTATGGCTGCTCTGGGATAGTTCTCAGGTGGACATAGCTGAGCTTTCATCAACGGAATAGGAAATTCATGCTATGGTCACTCCTAGCTACTCAAATTTTCCATGGTTGCTGTATGCAGTCTATGCCAGCCCAAGGCTTGTTGAAAGGCGCCTGCTTTGGGAAAATTTAATGGCGGTTTCTAAGCTCCATTCTCTCCCTTGGGTGATTGCATGGGACTTTAATGTGGTTCTTATGGGGGAGGATAAATATGGGGGTAGGCTTGTGAACATTAGTCGAGCTCTCCGACTCCAAGATTGCCTTGATACCTATAGGATGATAGATATTGGCTTCTCTTGGGACCCGGTTTACTTGGTCTAATCATCGACCTCTAACCCACCTCGTCCAAGAGAGAATTGACAGGGTGTTTGTCAATGCAGAGTGGAATGGTCTATTTCATTATGCTTCGGTTCAACACCTTGAAAGGGCCCATTCCAACCATTGTCCTGTTTTGTTAAGTTTGGAAAGAAATCAGGATATTAGGCTTCCACGCTTGTTTAGATTTCAACCAATGTGACTGACCCACCCTGAGTTCCCGACTGTTGTGAGAGAGGCTTGGTCTAGTCCTACAACCCTCTGTATTGCAACTTCGAATTTTGTAGACAAAGCTAAGGTTTGGAACAAAAATATTTTTGGGAACTTGTTTCACCAAAAGAAGAAAGTGCTGGCTAGACTCTGGTGAATTCAAACAGCATTGCCCATTAATCCTAATGACTTCCTAGTGGATCTGGAGAAAAATTTAAGAGCTGAATTTCAAGAAGTCTCCAAGCTTGAGGAGGAGTTCTGGGCCATGAAATCCCGAATTACCTGGTTGGTGGAAGGGGATAGGAATATAGGATTCTACCATACTTTGGCCTTGGTCCGTTGAAGGAGAAACCGGATCTCTTGTATGAAAGATAGAGCAGGTAATTGGATTAAGGGGGAAAGAGAGATAGCAGAATTTATTCGAAATGGTTATGCTGAATTATTTTCCTCTAGTCACAGCCATGCTATCTGCTCAACTGGGCCCTGCCCTTTTGGCATAATTATCTTTTTGATTCTAAAACAGAAAAGCTTATTCTCCCAGTCTCTAACGATGATATCTTTGCTGGTCTTTGGTCTCTTAAGGCTTTCAAAGCCTCGGGTCCTGACGGCCTTCACGCAGGGTTTTTCCATCGCTTTTGGTTGTTGGTTGGTGACTTAGTAAGAGAGGAGGTGAAAAATAATTTTTCCTCAAGGAAGATCCCTGAGTACTTGAACCAGACAATCATCACTCTCATTCCCAAATGCAAAAATTCTGAAGCCTTCAATCGTTACCGTCCTATTAGTTTATGCAATACGGTTTATAAGATTGTCTCCAAGATTATTGTAGCTAGATTAAGACCTATCCTCCCTAGCTTGGTTTCTCCTCTCCAAACCGCCTTTGTTCTCGGGCGGAAAGGTGTTGACAACGTCATTATTGTGCAAGAGATTATCCACTCCATGTCTAGGAAAAGGAGGAGAGGTGGGAGCATGGCAATTAAGATAGACTTGGAAAAAGCATACGACCGTTTGGTAAGGAGTGTTATCAGAGATACTTTAACTCTTTTTAGATTCCCTAGCCGGTTGATCACTATTATCATGAGTTGTGTTTCTTCGTCCTCCATTTCCATCCTTTTCAATGGAGGTGGCTTGGAACCTTTTCTTCCATCTAGAGGCATAAGGCAAGGGGATCCTCTTTCCCCATATCTTTTCATTTTATATATGGAAGTTTTGGGAGCTCTCATATCTGACAAATGCAATGCCAAGCTTTAGAACCCTATCAACGCTTCTCGGGGTGGCCCTGCTTTCTCTCATTTGTTCTTTGCAGATGACTTAGTATTGTTCGCAAGAACTGACTGCAAGAATTGTGTGGCAATCAGAGAAGTGCTTGATTCCTTTTGCAGCATATCAGGCCAAAAGGTGAGCCAAGAAAAATCCCGAGTTTTCTTTTCTCCTAATGTGCCTCCTGATGCAAGAATAGAGATGTGTGATACCTTGGGGTTTCGGTCTACTCCATCCCTTGGGAAATACCTGGGGTTTCCGATCAAACACTTGGCAATGCCCCAAGATTTTGGATATATTGTTGAAAGGGTTCAAAGCAGACTAGCTAGGTGGAAAGCGAATTTGCTTTCCTTTGCGGGAAGACTCGTCTTAACCCAAGCTGTAACCACCACTATTCCAAATTATGCCATGCAATGTGTTGCTCTTCCCACAAAGATTTGAATAGTGTTGACAGATTGAGCCACAATTTCCTTCGGGGATCCATACAGAGCAAGAAGAAAATTCACTTAGTGAATTGGAAGGAAATTGCCAAGCCGAAGAGAGATGGTGGTTTAGGTATCCAAGCTGCAATGGTGAAGAACATTGCCAATCTTGCTAAGCTGAATTGGCACCTCCAGTCTGAGCCTCTTTATGGGCCAAAGTGCTTTCCCATAAGTACCGTACTCTTAGGAGAGCCTTTAGTCCCCGCCCCTTAAATAGGACGTGTTTAACTACCTGGGCTGCAATCCGCAAAGGTGAGGCTGTTTTTAAAAAAGGTTCTAAATGGATTTTTGGGAAGGACAGCTAGCTGTCTCTCTGGTATGACAAATGGTTGGATAGAGGACCCCTTAGGGGGCTGATTGCGGGACCCCTGAACAGGGGGGAAGAGGCCACTACCTTGAAGGATGTGATTGGTTTCTCGAGTTGGGATTGGCAAGGCTACTCTTTCTCCTTCCCTAAGAGGATGCTTTCGAAAATCAAGGCCACTCCCATAACCTTCTCTGCACAGAACATTGACCACATCACTTGGTCTTCTTCCCCGAGTGGAAATTTCAACATGAAGGAAGCCTACAAGTTAGCTGTTTTGGAGGTGGAAGGAATGTATAATGGCAACTTTGATGGGGATTGGATTTGGAAAGTGCCAACAATCCCGAAAATCAAATGCTTTTTGTGGCAATGCCACCATAATAGCATCCTGGTCCGATCCACACTTGTTGCCAGAGGGATGCACGTCACTCCGTTGTGCCATCTCTGTAAGGGAAGCATTGAATCAATTGTGCATGTGCTTAGAGATTGTCGTGTTGCTTGAAACCTCTAGACCTCCCTGCTTCCCCCTATGTCTGATGCTTTGTTCTTTGGTTTACACCTGAATGAATGGCTGCGGTTAAATTGCTGCAAGATGAGCACTCATTCTTCTTCGGGCATCAGATGGGGAATTATTTTTTCCTTTGGTGTTTGGACTCTTTGTCTGCATAGGAATAGAGTATTTTTTCGGAATGAGAGAGCCTAGAAAAATTTAAAACCTGATGTTCTTTCTAAAGCCGTAGAGTTTGCTTATATTGGCATCAATGGGAAGCAGGCTATCAATTGCCGAAACATGTCATACCACTTGCGTAGCTGGGGAATTGTGGGCTCTTCGTTATGGTCTCAGGTTGTGCCCTACCCTTAAGTTACCTGCTATGATTATTGAACTAGATGCTAAGCTTATTGTGGACCTTTAGCAGAAAGAGGATGGTCACCAAAATTGTATTGATGCCTTAGTTAGTGACTGTAAATCCGAATTAGGGGCCATTCCTATGGTCCAAATTCAGCATTGCTATCGAGAGGCGAATAAATGTGCCGATGCTCTTGCTAGAAGGGGGGCTTTGCTTTCCCAAGATTTTGTTGTTTTCTTAGACCCCCGGTAGAAGTCTCCTTGTTACTTAGTCTAGATTCTGCTAGGGTGGCTTATGATCGTTGTATTCCTGCTATTTAGTTTTTAATGATATTATCCTTTTCTACCCAAAAAAATATATATATTATGTCAACGTGAAAGTTTTGGTGTATTAATTTGGACATATATGAATATCCCTATTTGGCTAAATGAGCTACTTCCTGTCTGTCTCTTTTTTTTTTCATTGTCTTTATATGATGTATATATGGCATCTATTTCACCTGCTCCAGTCGCAATCAATTTTCACGACTCAAGGTTCTCAAAAAAAAAAAAAAAAAAAAAACTTCACGTCTCAATTTTTTTTTTTTTTTAAACTTTATTTCCTTTTAACTGCTCTTAGTATTTTGTTGTGTGGCCTCAATCTACCAAAAGACTTCTAACTTATTCTTATAAAATAAAATAAAAAAATAAAAAAATAAAAAAAATCTACCAAAAGACAAACCCATGAGCCACAAGCCCAAAGCACAAAGTACTAATAACTACAAACTTTTCTTACCAAGAGCATCTTCTGATATTTCCAACTCTTAAAATCTCTCCCTTAATTGTTACTGTCAAATGATAAAATAAAATAAATAAAAAAAGAAACCTACAATTCTTTCTTAGTGGTTCTTAATATTTCCATGGAGGGCATATTTATGCAACAAGTGTTGGAGCAATTTATAATTCTTAATTGTGCAAGAGAATTGGGTGTTAACAATTTGATGAAATTCTTAATACGGTAAATTTTTTTTTTTGAAGATTTGACCTATTTTGTAATAGGTAAATCCATATATATTAGCAAGAAAAATTGTCAACAAATTAAGATAATAAAGTAGTGAACACGGCCCATATGGTGGAAATTGTTGAAGGCCCCAATGTATAACGTATAAATGTTATCTATGATGTTGATGCTAAATATTATCCATGGTTCAGGCTAAATGTCATCTATGATGTTGACTCGTATTGCATAAAATCTCGTTGGAAAGACATCAGAGCTTGAAGAAAAATGTGATTTATTCATATTGTAAGCTGTAGCATTTTAGTTTAAGGGGATGATGATTTGCATGCATAGCAAGAATAATGAAAAAAAAATGTAATCCTCTCTTCTCTTGTGTTTGGAAATAAAAGAACATTTTAAATATATGAACAATTATTTTGCATTATTTGGTATAATTAATGTATTTTAATAAATTTTGCAATCATCACTCTAATTCAAGATAATTTGTAATGTCCACCTCGTTGTCCGAATCAATACTTAAAATTGATTGATTAATGGACAATTATTCATGTAATTATCAAAATTTATACAATCTTCACTTTAAAAACAAACTCGTCCAAACACATCGGACAAATAGAAGCCACTGAACCTGACTTTACATCATGCATGAGTAAATAAAAGGATGAATAAAAACATTGAACATCTACTAGAACTAGAAGTAACTTGGTGTCAAATAATGTGTCACGGTCATGAAAAATAGGGAAATTGCTCAAAACAAAGATGTACGTTTTTTAATTAAATATAAAAAGGGCTACTTCGACTTTTTTAATAGTTATTGGAAGATCATTGTCTTTTTCTTTTTGGTTACACTGATCATTGTAAACAACATGAAATGCATACCTTTCATAAATTCAATGCGAGAACTTGTGAATTTTTATTTGTTTTTTATTTTCAATAACTGAAATTTCAACATCTGAAATAGGTTTCTTAGTGCAACAATTCCACAAAACAAATTTTTTTTTTTTTTTTTTTTTTTTTTTTTTTTTTTTTTTTTTTTTTTTTTTTTTTTTTTTTTTAAGGATAAGGACCTTCGAACCTTGCTAAATTTATACTCCATAACTATTGTAATTAAAAAGAAAAAAGAATACTCTTAACCCATTACAGTCTGTTGCATTTGTTTTAAGTACGGGATTCATTGTATGAATCGAATATTTCTAACTTAATAGAAAGCCATGGGTTATTAACCTAATCCCCAATTTAAAACTACTCAAGATAAGTTATACAAGCTACGTACACTCATCAATGTATTCGTACTTTCTCTGATATATAAGGTTGCCTCAGAAGGCACAATGCAGATGCCAACACAATTTGAAAGGCATAACCTACACCTCTGAAGGCACAATGCAGTTTCCTCATAGTTTCAATATATAACGTTCGCTTCTAATGGTAGTTTTTTATTATCAGACCAAGACATCAAACGGTTTTTTGTGTAAGCAATAGTTTTTTATCATTAGACAAGAAACCAATTGGTTTTTAATGTAGGCAGTAATTGAACTTAAGATCTCTTCTTCAACTATCAAGAACTTTACCTGTTAAGTTAACTAAAACTCACAATTGAACATATATATATATATATATTTATATAGATGTCATTGTTTGATTACATTGAGAATACTTATACTTAACTCTCACTTTTTTGTTGTCTGTATGTTGTATTGGCATCCATTTCACCTACTCCAGTTGCACCTAATTTTCATGTCTCATGTGTCATTAATTTTTTTTGTTTTCTCCAACTGCTTTTAGTATTTTATGTAATGGCCTCAGTCTACCTAAATAAAACCCATGAGTCACATGCAAAAGGACAAGAAATAGCAACGATTTTTTTTTTTTTTTTTTTAATGGTTCTCGATATTTCTGTAGCTAGCGTTCAACCAATATATACATTCCCAAAGTTACCTACTGTAATACACTCCTTCCTTTGAAAGAATACATGGCTTATTTTTTTCAATCACTATGTTAGGGACGTATTTATATAATTGGCTAATCCTTTGACAAAATGTATTTTACTTGTAATTGGGTAGATTTAAGATGAGTTTAGTACTTTAAGAAACAAATGTTCAAGTTAAGTATTGAAACCATGCAATTATGACCAAGAAATAAGTGAAGGAAGTGTTGTTCATTAAAACTCGACAGAAGTCTCGACATAATTTTTTTTATCGAGATTTAATGTTGAAGCTCGACAGACGCTCGACACAAGCTGTATCTGTCGAGAATTACAAAATCAGACTTTTCAGATCTGATTACACGCATATTCTTATGTATTTGTGTAAGGTCTATTTTCTCACAACCCTAGACATATATAAGGATTATTTTAAGTGCCGTCACGAGGTGATGCAAGAACAGTACAAAAGATTGAGTGATCAAATACAAAAAGTGGCCTAGTTCATTATTCTCTCTGTAGAAGCTACTGCATCTTTACGCCAAGGGTTTTGTGACCAATGAGCTTCCTAATCTTCATTGTTGATGAACTGAAGAACTTTGCAGCCACCAATCTTCTTCAAGTTGGTGGAGTTAGTCACGTACTGGGATTCGTGCATCATTGGTTAGTCACGTACTGGGATTCGTGTATTGAACGGAGAGATTGCCGCTACAATACAAGTCCAATTGGGTATTGGTGTAAAAGTTCAACTGTAAGTTGATATTTTAGGATAGGCCAAAGGGTTTGGTAAAATTCCTTATACTTGTAACCGCTTGTGATTGATAATAGTGGATTCTCGGGAGTGGTAACCTTAAATTCACCCGGTGGGGTTTTGCCTCGAAAATTTTCCCTATTCGTAAACAAATCACTGTGTCAAATTTATTTTCTGCTGCATTTAGTTTAGTTGGTGATTTGTTTGTGCTACCACGCTATTGCATGTAATTTGACTAATTAATTAACTTGGGTAATTAATTAATTTGCAATGGGTCAATTCATTTTAACCCAACACACTAGCTTACTTAAGCATTCTTCTACTCATCACACATAAAGCCTTGGCTTTGGGACCTGTTAATACTATGTGATAAGGATAATTTTGTACTATTGATAAACTCGTCCATATTAGGCAAAGGCGACAACCCTAATGAACTCATCAGCCTCACTTGTGCGTTCATTTCCCAACAATGATAGGATAAGGTCGACGGTTCCACCTCAAAGCTGACGACTGCACCTTGAGGTCAACAAACACTTGAACAGGACGACTAAAATATACAGACGGGGATAAGAAGTTGACCGAAGGAAGCTGAAGAGGATAAGTGAACCCTTGACAAGTCTGACATGGGTTTACTTGGCCTCCACGCATGAGTATATAAGGAAATATTTTGTGCCCCACGTTTAACTCTAATCAAAGGAGTTCTATGAGGAAAGGATCCCATAAGATACGCGAATTAAAGAAGATCTCTCCCACAAGATCTTCTAATCCAAGGAACAGATGTCAACCCCATGCTATTATAAAAACTCCAAGACCCTCACAAACCAAGGTACGCATAATTTCCCCAGCTCTGGCACTCTAGAGTTGTGAAAGTTCTCTAACTTAACTTTCGGAGGGTCTTTGGCCGATACCACACCGGTACTCTCCCAAGGTCTTCTTTGTTTTTGTTTTGCAGATGTTGTCTCGGGCACGTGAGGACTGTGTGACTTACTAATGATTTTTGGCGTCATTAGTAGGCACCGTCTATGGGAAACAAGAGCAAAAGGCCATACTATCGCTTCCTAGACCAAGAGTTGCATGGTGCTTACTCACTCGATGGTGACCACCAACAATGTTCAAGGAGACAAACCACGCGCCATCGCCCTCGAGAGACAGGTTCAAACTCTCGCCACTGCGGTCGAACGTCTCACCAAGCAAAACCATGATCTAGAAGAACAGCTGTGCCAAAAGAACGCGGAGCTTAACACTCAAGAGGGGGACCAAGAAGGTACAAGCGCTGAGAGAAGGGACCAAGAAGGGCTTGAAGGTAGCAACACCCTAAGCAGACCAGAGCGACAGGACACAAGCCATCCATCCACCGCAGATTCAGCTCTACCTCACATAGTTGCAGAGATGCAGATGATGAAGGAACGGGTGGACTTCATGATGAGCGCCCTCAGAGGACGGGTGTCTAGCGATCTCGATGACTTGGTCCATCGCACTGATTCACCATTCACGGCATCCGTCACTTCATTCCTCCTTCCATCGAAGTTTCGTTTACCGCAGTTGGAGACTTACGACGGATCTACGGACCCCCTGGACCACCTAGAGTCTTTCAAGAGCCTGATGCACCTGTAAGAAGCAGCAGACAAGATCATGTGCAGGGCCTTCTCCACTACTCTGAAGGGACTCGCAAGGATTTGCTTTAGCAGGTTGACACCCAACTCTATTAGTACCTTCAAGGAGTTAAGCGCCCAGTTCGCCTCACACTTTATCGGGGGGCATAGGTATAAAAAGTCCACTGCATGCCTGATGAACATTAAGCAACGAGAGGACGAGACGCTGAGGTCTTACATAGCCCGTTTTAACAAAGAGGCCCTCTCGATCGATGAAACTGACGACAACTCCATTAGTACCTTCAAGGAGTTAAGCGCCCAGTTCACCTCACACTTTATCAAGGGGCATAGGTATAAGAAGTCCACTGCATGCCTGATGAACATTAAGCAATAAGAGGACGAGACGCTGAGGTCTTACATAGCCCGTTTTAACAAAGAGGCCCTCTCGATCGATGAAACTGACGACAAGATACTCGTGGATGCATTCACGAAAAGGCTACGGAAGGGTAAGTTCCTATTTTCTCTATATAAGAACGACCCAAAAACCATGTCGGATGTGATGTACAGGACAACCAAGTACATGAACGCGGAAGATGCACTGCTGGCTCGAGAAGAGAAGCCTAAGAAAAGGGAAAGACAGGAAGACGTACGGCAGGATAGAGGGCGAAAGATGACTAGAATCGGAGAACGGCGGGAGGACAGGCGCTCTAAGCCCCCTGTGAGGAGGTTCACGAGCTTCACCTCGCTGACTGCCCCGATCGACCAAGTTTTGATGCAAATCAAAGACGAAGGAGCCCTAACATTTCCTGGCAAGCTGAAGGGAGACCCCAATAAGAGGTCTAGAGACAAGTACTGCCGCTTCCACCATGACCACAGTCATGACACAGCCAACTGCTACAACTTGAAGCAACAAATATAAGCTCTCATTAGACAAGGAAAGTTGCAGAGGTTCGTCAGTAAAGAAAGAGCGGATCCACCACAAAAGTAGCTCCCCCGACGGGAGAACGAGTGTCCTAGGCGACCTAGAGGAGATATAAGAATGATTGTAGGAGGCACTGTGACCTCTAGTTCGTCCAAAAAGGCTCGAAAGACTTACCTAAGGATGGTTCAGAATGTCCAGCTAACGGGCTTCGTCCCAAAGATGGTGCGAATCGACAACCTTATCATCAAATTCTCAGAAAAAGATGCACGACGTCTCTACCACCTGCATGACAATGCACTCATCAGTAGCATACAAGTAGGAGACTACAACACACACCATGTCCTGCTCGACAATGGAAGCTCTGCTGACATCCTCTACTACCCGGCGTTCCAGCAAATGAGGATTGACAGAGAACGGCTGGTCTCGACCAACGCCCCACTCGTGGGGTTCGAAGGGATTAAAGTGTACCCCCTCGGTACAGTCACGCTGCCCGTTACGGTTGGTGATTATCCTCAGCAAATCACTAAAGGTGTTACATTCCTTGTTGTCGATTGCTCGTCCACCTATAACGCCATCCTCGGACGACCTACCCTCAACGCGTGGAAGGCCATAACTTCGACCTACCACCTGATGATCAAGTTCCCCACTAAGTACAGAGTAGGAGAAGTACGCGGAGATCAGGTCGCTGCACAGGAGTGTTACATATCAATGCTGGAGATGGACGATCATGTGTAGACAATGAACATAGAAGAGCTGCGGACAGTGGCAGAGCCAATTGAAAGGCTTGAAGAGATACTTCTCGACAACTTCAAGCCAGATCGAACAACAAGGATTGGCACCCCGCCAGTCCGATGGTCCGCCAAGCACTCATGACTTTCCTCAAAGAAAACCAGGATGTATTTGCCCGGAGCCATGAAGATATGCCAGGAATCGACCCTTCGGTCATGGTGCACAGGTTGAATGTGTCGCCCTCCTTTCCACCCGTCCGTCAGAAGAAGCGGGTGTTCGCCCAAGAACGAGACAGAGCTATAGCAGAAGAAGTCTGCAAGTTACAAGAGGCAAGCTTCATCAAGGAAGTTTACTACCCCAACTAGCTGGCGAATGTGATGATGGTTAAGAAAACCAACGGGAAGTGGAGAATATGCGTGGACTTCACAGACCTTAACAAAGCATGCCCCAAAGAGAGCTACCCCCTCCCGCAGGTTGACATCCTAGTTGACTCTATGGCTCAACACCAATTACTGAGCTTCATAGACATTTTTTTAGGTTATAACTAGATCAAAATAGACAAAGCAGATGAGGAGAAGACATCGTTCGTCACCAGCCAGGGTCTTTTCTGCTACAAAGTGATGCCATTCGACCTCAAAAACGCGGGCGCGACATATCAGAAGCTCATGAACAAGATGTTCACACACCAAATTTGAAGAAATGTCCAAGTCTACGTTGACAGCATACTACGTTGACAACATGCCGAAGGGAGAACGATCATTTGGATGATCTCAGGGAAACGTTCAACACCCTACGCTCTTACAAAATGAAGCTCAATCTTGGCAAGTGTGCATTCGGGGTGACAGCAGGAAAGTTCCTTGGGTTCATGGTGTCCCAGAGAGGTATCGAGGCCAACTCGGACAAGATCCGGGCCATAATAGAGATGGCACCCCCAAAGAGCATGAAAGAAGTACAGAGCCTCAATGGCAAGGTAGCTGTGCTGAATAGATTCATGTCAAGGGCAACAGATAAGTATCTACCTTTCTTCCGCACGCTAAAGAAATATTTTGAGTGGACAGTCGAGTGTCTGTAGGCATTCGAGGATCTGAAGGCTTACCTCTCTTCCCCACCATTGCTAAATCCCTCAAAACCAGAGGAAGAATTATTCCTCTACTTGGCTGTATCCCCGACCGCTGTCAATGCAGCCTTGATCAGAAAAGAAGACCAGGTGCAAAAGCCCATATACTACGCCAGCCGGGTACTTCGTGGTGCAGAGGAGAGGTACCCACTGATGGAGAAGCTCGCCTTCACTTTAGTTACAACAGTCCACAAGCTCAAGCCATACTTCCAAGCCCACACAGTGGTTGTCCTGACTGACAAGCCTTTACGGTGAGCAATGAGCAATCCTAAAGCTGCCGGATGAATGGCACCATGGGTAATAGAGTTGAGTGAGTTTGACATACAGTATTGCCTGCGTACCGCCATTGAGGGGCAGGTGGTCGTTGACTTCATTACGGAGTTCACTAACATGGAGGGCCAGGGAGCAAAAGAGTATCCTCAATGGAGTATACACACGGACAGGTCATCCAACAGACAGGTTGGTAGAGCGGGCATTGTACTTCGTTCTCTAGAAAGGGACGAAATTGAATGCATGGCTAGTCTCGACTTCCCTACGACCAATAATGAAGTAGAGTACAAAGCTCTAGTAGCGGGACTAAATCTCGCTAAAGCAGCAAAAGCTGCAAGGGTGGTTATTCATTGCGACTCCCAGGTCGTCACAAACCAAGTAAATGGTGATTACGAATGTAAGGGCGAGAGGATGAAGAAGTACCTGGAGCAAGTAAAGAGAAGGGTGGATGATCTACAAGCCAAGATTGTTCAAATCCCCAGAAGAGAGAACGAGCAAGCCGATCGTCTTGCCAAGACCGCATCAGCAGAACACATGATTATCCCCGACAAGATACTTTCCTTCGTTCAGCTTTCGCCATTAATAGATCCCATCGATGTGTAGGAGATAGGTTCTGAAAGCAGCTGGACGACACCATTAGTCTCCTACTTAAAAAACAGTGCATTACTAGAAGGTAAGAAAGCCGCATGGAAGTTGAAGGTCCAAGCAGCACGATTCGTTCTGATAAAGGACGTCTTGTACAAGAGAGGCTTCTCTCGCCCATACCTAAGGTGTTTAAGCCCTGAAGAAGCGGACTATGTCATGAGAGAAGTCCACGAAGGGATCTGCGAGAACCACTCAGGATCGCGGTCGTTGGTACACAAACTAATTCGAACTGGATGCTACTAGCCTACTATGCAGAAGGATGTCCAAGCTTATGTCAAAGCCTGCGACAAATGCCAAAGGTTCAGCAACATTATCAGACAGCCGACAAAAGAACTGACCCCAATGACAGCCCTGTGGCCATTCGCTCAGTGGGGATTGGACATCATGGGCCCGTTCCCAATAGCAATATGGCAACTGAAGTTCCTTATAGTCGGCATAGATTACTTCACCAAATAGGTAGAAGCAGAAGCCTTGGCCGCCATCACAAAAAGGAACGTGAGAAGTTTTGTATGGAGAAACATTGTCTACAGGTATGGGATCCATAGAGTCTTGGTCTCAAATAACGGGAAATAGTTCGACAACGACTCCTTTAGGGATTTTTGCTCGCAGTTGAGAATCAAGAACCACTACTTCTCCCCCGCCCACCCTCAGGCCAATGGACAGTTTGAAGTCATGAACCGATCCTTGTTTAAAATCATCAAGACTCGACTCGAAGGGGCAAAGGGTATATGGCCGGAAGAGCTGCCAAGCGTATTATGGGCATACAGGACAAAAGCCAGGACGCCTACAAGAGAGACACCGTTTCGACTAGCGTACGAGAGCGAGGCAGTTATCCTAGCTAGGTCAGACTCATAAGCTACAGGGTGGACAACCATGATGAAAGAAAGAATGACGAAGCCATGCGTCTACAGCTTGATCTAGTGGACGAAGTCAGGGCAGCAGTTGAACATAGGCTCGGGAGATACCAAGACCTCATGGCCAAGCAATACAACTCCAGAGTCAGACATAGGGACTTCAAGGTGGGGGACCTCGTTTTAAGAAAGGTAACGGGTGCCACTAGAGATTTCATCCAAGGAAAGCTCGGCCCCAACTGGGAAGGACCCTACAGAATCACTTTATGGTAGAGGAAAGGCACCTACCACCTAGAGACGCTAGACGGACAGAAGTTGCACCATCAATGGAACACCGAGCATCTCCGAAAGTACTACCAGTAGATGACAGCATGAAGAGCGACACTCCTCATTTTCCAGTTGATTTCTTTAGTTAATTTTTGCTACAATACTTTCTGAGCCCAAAAGGCAAGTCTTTTTCTTTAAAGAACAATTTTTCTATTTATGTATACATTTATCATAATAAGAGGAGTTTATTCAGGCATGACTTGTGTATTTATCTGTCTCTACAAAACTACTTTTATTACAAAGTCCACAAATGGACGAGTTCATTATTAAGTCCACAAATGGACAAGTTCATCCTATGAGGATGCCTGAAAATTAGTCCACAAGTGGACGAGTTCATTACTTAGTCCTCAAGTGGACGAGTTCATTACTAAGTTAACAAATGGACGAGTTCATTATTAAGTCCACAAATGGACGAGTTCATCCTATGAGGATGTCTTAAAATTAGTCCACAAGTGGACAAGTTCATTACTTAGTGGACGAGTTCATTACTAAGTCCACAAGTGGACGAGTTCATCCTTAGAGGATACCTTAAAATTATTAAGTCCACAAGTGGACGAAGTTCATTACTAAGTCCACAAGTGGACGAGTTCATCCTAAAAGGATGCCTTAAAATTATTAAGTCCACAAGGGGACGAAGTTCATTACCAAGACCATAAGCGGACGAGTTCATTATTAAGTTCAAAAGTGGATGAGTTTCTTATTTGGTCCTCAAACAGGACGAGTTCTTTGTCATGGCTGAAGACGGACGAGTTCAACAAAGCGAACGGATTTATCCTAAGTCCTCTTGCATACAGGCACAAAGAATGGGCAAACATATATCAATACATAAAGATCAACACATGCTAAAAAGCGACAGATGTAAAAAGTATACCATACATAAAGTAAGGTCTTTACCAAAAAAAAAAAAAAGGCCCAAAAACAAAGGGGCATTTAACATTGTTTAGAAATTAGACTAAATATACAGTAGAATAATCATTAAAAATAAAAAGCCAAGTTAAGAAGGCTGGGGCGTCTTGAGGGTTCTCGTTGCCTTTAGGAGGAAGATCCTGAACATCCTGGGCAAGGGGGCTCTCAACATTTAGAGGCTAAGTGGACGGGACCAAAGGGGTGATGGGAGGATCCGCAACAGGTTAAGCAAGGACGACACTATCATCTTTTGGATCAGGCTCCGACTCTGTGGAGTCGTCAGTTTCCTCAAAGATAGTGTCGCTGGCAGGAGTTGACGGCTAGGGGTCGTCCATGGTGACCTTGGATAAATCCAAGTGTGGGTAAACAGATTTGACCTGTTTAAGGCAATCCTCAAACCCGTCACCATAGTAGACAGCGCAGGAATCAATGAAAGGCTGTGAAGCCTTAAATTCTTTCACGGAGTCAGCCCTAGCCGTCTCCACCTGCCCAAGAAGGGCCGTTAGCTCATTCTCCACCGTCGCCTTTGCTTCCTGGTCCTTTTCCCTTTGGCTGGCCTCCTCCTTCAACTTTTCTTTCTACTCCGTCACCTCCTTATTTAGGGTATGAAGGGCGTCCTTGTACTGCGCCTGCTCGTTGGTTAGAGTCTCGTTGCGCTTGCGCAAACGGCTAATCACCCCTCCTCAGCAACGCACCTGTCTTGAAGTGCCTTCATGTACACCAGTGCCTAAAAATGGAATTCAACCATCAGCTTATGAACATACAATAAAGGAAAGTTTGAAAGGACATACCCTGGAGAGAAAAAAAAGACCCGACGCTCCTAGGTCCTCCATCTCTTGCTCGGCGCAAGGGTCTATGTCCGTCTGTCTAATGATTGATTTTACCATTTCTAAGGCGTACCCTTTGTGCGCGTGGAGATGACGAGCTCCCTCAGTGACGGGGCCAGACGAAGTCATCAAGCCTTTGCCTACCCCATGGCTTGGCTTGGGAAGCGACAGCTTCTTAGGATGCTTCTCCCCAGGGGTGACTGATACTTTCTTGGAAGGGCGGTCATCCTTCCCATTAGCCTTCCTCTTTGGAGCCCCCTTTCCGATGACCTTAGGGGCTGACTAGGATGCCCCTTCCTTCCCTTTCTCCACTTTATTGCGCGCCATTGTCGCCCTCACCAAAGCCCTCTGTCTGGCTACCTCAATTTCTGCAAGGACAAGTAACGGGAGTAAGACAAAGACAACAAAAAGAAAAACAACAGAAAGAAATAAGTAATAACTTACGCCAACGTGAGTAAGTATTTAATCTACGTGCTGCAGGCGTTGGCTCTAGACCACCACAATATGCGTGCAACGTATTAAGGGTGATCAAATCCCTATACTTCCGCTGCTCAAACGGGATTTCAAGAACCCGACGAATGAAAGCCTCTTGCTCGTCAATTATGTTTGGACGAACACTGGCTGAAAAAGGAAAACGATGACATTAAAACACTTTACAAATAAATGGAAAAAGTTAAAGCAAAGACTGACGGTGCTAAACCTGAATCTTTGACAATACCCCAAGTATTGTCGAAACCATGGGGCATTGTAGCCCACTCCTCTGGACAGCATACCCAATCCGTCCCCTGAACAAAGAAGTATCTACCCTTCCAGTTCCTATTAGAGTCAGGCATATCTGACATGAGCCTAAGCCTTTTCTTCCGTGCAGTAAAATGGTATATTCCTTGGAACGAGACGATATGCTGAGGTCTGTAGCAATAAAAGAACTCATCCAACGAAAGCTGACGGTTCCCACCACTCAGACGACCCCACAAAATCTCAGCTCCTATAAAGATCCTCCAAGCATTTGGAGCAATCTGGCTGACGGACAATCCAAGAAAATTAGCCAACTGACGATGCAATGCTGTCAGTGGCAATCTTAGTCCTGCTGCGAACATGGCATCATACATGCCGACGTCTGCAGTCTTCCCTGAGTAGTACTTCTCAAATTTTCCAGGGAGCTGGATTGGGATTTGGTCAGAGATTTGGTAACGATCCCTCAGATTCTTAAAGATGTTGGCCGTCATCATTGGCTTGAAGTCATTGACGATCCACATTTTGGGGAGGATAAATGGATGGGTATGCCCATCTCCAGGGCTTCCTGAACTTCCACCTTTAAGGGTTCTCTCGTCAACCTCACCCTTGTCCCCGTCATCCTCTCCTTCCTCTCCTCCCTCATCACCTTCGTCCTCACCCTCATCTACCTCCTCTTCTTCACCTTCCTCTCCATCACAACTTTCCACTTCCTCATCAAGAGAATGGGCTGACATTTCCCTCTCTGACGACCAGGAAAGGCCCTCCTCGGGCTCATGACCTGATTGGAAGACCTCGTCGTAGCCCGCTCCCTCACGGACTGACGACTGCTCACTCATCGCTTCTCTAGACATCTATTTACCTACAAGTAACGAAGATATTCTAAGAACCTAAGTTGACAGCCTCTCTAAAAGAGTTAAACAATCAACTAGAAAAACAAAGATAAAAGACAGAGGGAAATAAAAGAAAAGGTGACTTACCAAGTTAGTAGACGGTTCCTTGAGAAGTGACGGCTTGAGCAAGAAAACGACAACAAAAGCAACAGGGTTGACAAGATGACGGGAGCGAAGTTCTCGAAGTGACGAGCTCTCTCTCTGGAGATCAACAATGATGAAATAGGAAAAATGAGGAAGGAAGTGAGATATATATAGGGTGAAAAACGCATGAAAGACAAAGCGACACCCTCGTCCAGAAACGGGGCCAACCTGCTTATGCCTCATGTTCAAGCATTTAATAAAGGCTGCTCGAGGAATCACCCATAAATGCCCTCTCTTTTTTGAAAAAAAAAAAAAAGAAAAAAAAAAAAAAAGCTACAAATTGAACTCCATAACCCGTCGGCGGGGCTATGGAGTAGGGGGCAGCAGATAAGGATAATTTTGTAGTATTGATAAACTCGTCCATATTAGGCAAAGGCGATAACACTAAAGAACTCGTCAGCCTCACTTGTGCGTTCATTTCCCAACAATGATAGGATAAGGTCGATGGTTCCACCTCAAAGCTGACAGCTGCACCTTGAGGTCAATAAACACCTGAATGGGACGACTAGAATATACAGACGGGGATAAGAAGTTGACCGAAGGAAGTTGAAGAGGATAAGCGAACCCTTAACAAGTCTAACATGGCCTTACTTGGCCTCCACGCATGAGTATATAAGGAAATATTTTGTGCCCTACGTTTAACTCTAATTAAAGGAGTCCTATGAGGAAAGGATCCCGTAAGATACGTGAATTAAAGAAGATCTCTCCCACAAGGAAAGATCTTCTAATCCAAGGAACGGATATCAACCCCATGCTACTATAAAAACTCCAAGACCTTCACAAACTAAGTTACGCATAATTTCCCCAACTCTGGCATTCTAGAGTTATGAAAGTTCTCTAACTTAACCTTCGGAGGGTCTTTGGCTGGTACCACACTGGTACTCTCCCAAGGTCTTCTTTGTTTTTGTTTCGCAATTGTTGTCTCGGGCACGTGAGAACTGTGTGACTTATTGACGATTTTCAGCATCATCACTACGGAAGGTTTCATTTCCCTACCACTAAATCGATCAAATTATAACATTCAAAGGCCTTACGATATGCCTAAAGACCATCGTTATAGTTTCATTGATGGAGTTCACAAATGCTGGGTGTACTCAACAGACAAACTTCACACTCCTACCAGCCTAACCAAACCTCGTACTGAGATTGCCATACATGTAAGTACATATGTAATAAGATGCAACATTCTAAATTTTCCTTGTAACAAGTCTAATGACTCAACAAATTTCACAATTGTTGATGCAAAAGGTTTTGATTGGTGTACAATAAAAGTGATATCAGTAATGATTCTAATGAAAATGTTGTTACACTAATAAAAGTTGTACAATTTGTTGTATATGCGTTCCTGGCTAGCATTGTTGTTTCCCTTAATGCCAATATTTTTTGCTTTTTTTGCTTTTTTTTTTTTTTTTTAAGAGAGTTTTAACATATAGCGTCCGCTCCTAATGATAGCTCTTTATCATCAGACCAAGACACCAATCAATTTTTGGTGTAAGCGGGGATTGAACCCTAGATTTCTTATACAACCATCAGAGACTTTACCAGTTGAGCTAACTGGAACCCACATAATGTCTTAGGCCTTTTAGTATAATTTTTTGCATGCGTGCATGTAGCAAAGTCATAGAGTTGTGTGTATTTATATAAATATATATAAATATATATATATTTATATAAATATATATATATTTATATATATATATATATATATATATATATGCTACTGATCCATCTAACTTCTGTTGTAGCATTATCATAATAAAATTGTAGCAACTCCATGGACATAACCCTAATTTTGAATGAATTGTGTAAATCTAAGTGTTTGAGTTTGTGCATTAATCTTTTCCTTCATTCCTTGGAGACAAGTCTAATAATTTATGCTAATTATCCTCAGGGTTACGGTTATTCGTCCGGAATTTGGCAATTTGAAGGATTTGGATATGTTCCATATGGAACATCAGGTGTGTGCATTATGCAAGTATTCGGAGCAACTCCTCCTCATGCTTCCACACTAATGATTAGAGTGTACAATGGATCACTCGTACTATAGGAATACAGTCTTGGTGCCAGACATTTACAATAAGTGGTTTCGGCTAAATGTTATCCACGATGTTGAAGCTGCAAAAGTGAAGGTTTTCATTGATGGTTATCTCAAATTGGAGGCAGAAGGTCGTGGGGGCATATCTCATGCCTTCAAATGTGGTGTCTATGCACAAAATAATGACTCCTATTGCATGGAGTCTCGTTGGAAAGACATCAAAGTTTTAAGAAAATGTGACTAATTTTGGTTGCAAGATTGTGGTGCATTAGTGTAAGGGACTGACAGACTTGCATGCCTAGCAAGAATAATGAACAAAATAAATAACGTATTCCTCTCCTCTTGTGTAATCTTATTTTAGAGATATGAACAGTTATTTTTCATTACTTGGTGTAATGTATTTTATCATTTTTTTAATCATCACTCTAATTCAAGATTAATTTATAATGTCCAGTTGTGCACCTCAGCATCTAAATCAATACTTAAATTGATAAATTAATGGACAATTATACGTCATAAATTAACAAATTATGAAAATTTATACAATCTTCACTTCAAACGCTACCAAAGTAATGAAATCAATATTTTAATTCAAGATTACTCTACTCAATGTAATTGATTTAGACATTGATTTAGATATTAGAGTGATAATTGTAAACTAATCTCACATTAGAATGTTGTATGGAATCTATATATATCTATATATATATAATAATAGATGAAACTGAGTGAAACTCAAATTAGAATTCTAAATTAGAGTTCTAATTTTGTGCCATGTGTCATAAATGATTTATTCTTAAAGAATTTTATTTCTTAATTTTAGAATCAAATGTGGAACCATATCATAAATATTCATCCAAGTAAGTTATTAAGTACAAAAACCAAAGAGTCTAGAATAAATGAATCGTAAAAAAAAAAAAAAAAAAAAAAAAAAAAAAAAGTGTTTCACAATAATTAAAAAAAAATGGACAATTTACATTTTATACCTAATAATTTCCTTACAAAATTTTTTTAAAAGTTAACAAAATATAAAAATGACTATCAATAGAATTTAAATTATATATATAGGAATTATACTATGCATCTTATTGTATATCTTTAAGTGTATCTATGCATGTGAATGGAGTTACAAGCTAGTTTCTATAATTGTCAACTAATCCAATAGATAGCTTGAAACCAGATTTAGAAAGGGAAAAAAGATGAACCTAACAAGCACACTATAGGTTAGTAGAATGACCTACTAGAACCCTAATGGTCCATTTGGATTGAGGAAGAAGGAGGGAGAGTAGAGTAGAATTTACCAAAAAATAGGTTAATTTCCTGCCAACCGTACTCTACTCCCTCTCTCTCCTCCTCAATCCAAACAAGCCCTAACAATATTCCAAATATATGTGTGAACACTTCATTCTCTCTCTCTCTCTCTCTATTAATTAACATATGTTACATTTGGGTGAAAGCCATTCCCATGTTATCCATTGCAAAATTACACAAACGAGTATATATATGACTGCTTTTCTCTAAAAGAAATTCATAACCACACGTAAAGGGGGGAAATGGTTATGACTCCAATTAGTCAGTTTAATTATCTAAATTCAGTCATGATCATCGAAGCTTATTAGATTAGGGTTTTGATGTCCTGATGCTTTTTTTTTTTCATGCAGCATAAATCTGACCTGAATCACATACTACTAATTCTACTTTTCCAAAGATTGTTTGTTTTTCTTTATCTAACACTATTGTAAGTTTTCATAAATGATAGTATTGACTTCCTGTTTCATTAGTATACTTTCATCTTAAAATGGAATGCACAATAAAAGTTCAGGTTTAGACTCCTAGAACGGTTTGCTACTAATTGCACTTTAAATTATCTTGAACCAAGTGATTAATCAATTCAATCTAAATAGTAAACACAAAGAACAACATAGAGGAAAATAAATCACAACGCATACACATAGAGATAAGAAGTTTCTACGGAGAGAAATCCTTAAGGAACAAAAACACTTCCAACAGAATCTACTATAAAGATAGTTGTAGGACATGACGACTTACTAAACATCCAGTTAAGCAATGTGCATGTACTCGAGCCTCTAGCTCCTACTAGCAACAAACCACACAAGTCATTTCTCTTCTCAATCTCCAAACATAAGTTGAGTATGCCGATTGTAAATCCCAATCTCTCAAACAGTCCAAGGCCTCTTGAAGATTTCTTATGTCTTTTTGGTTTTCCAACAATCCAAATCACTCAAGGCTTCACTCAGCGTTTGGGTGAAGTTCTCTCAAAGATGGTCAATAGAAGAGGGTGAAGGCCGTATGGAAAAATACAAGGAATTCTCTCAAAAGTAAACTAGCCTCCTACCTTCGTTCTGTATCAATTAGTATTTTATTTTTCATGCATATATCAAAAGTTTTATATCAACGGTTGGATGGCTGCACTCAAATATGAAAATCTGATAAGGAAAATTTTCTGGAAAAGTTTGTTCCACTCAATTGTAGGGTGAGGGTCGAGCGAACAACTCTGTGACTCTTCTCTTGATTGTTCACTTGACAACTTAATTGACCCAACTCATTAGATCAACAACTTCAACTTTCAACTATTTTCTTCTTGAAAACCCGAATTTACATAAGTACATATAAAACTTGTTGCAATTACAATAGAAATTTTGACACTTAATATTACCAACACTTAAATGATCCTAACATTCAACATATTAAACTATTACTACAATTTTTGAAGGTATAATTATACTTTTTACACTATAAACTGAATAAATTGAAAAAAAAAATCCAAACGCATTGGATAAACCTGACATTACATCATTCATGAATAAATAAAAGAATGAATAAAAACCTTGAGCATTTGCTAGCATGGTTTTCAGATCCGGGCTGTTTAATGAAGTGAAAAATGGAGAAGTTTAAGGTTTTTAAGGTCGAACTGAGATTCAACTAAGGTCGAACCGTGATAATGTTATAATTAATTTAATAGTAATAAAATACAAATAAAGGTATTAAAATGGTAAACATTAACAAAATTTTACTTAAAATATGTCTTAAAAAATTTAAACAACTTTCAAATGAATTTTCATCATTTTTATAAGGTTAATAGAAAATAATAAAGTATAAAAAAGTGTAAAAAAATTGTGTTTAATAATCTTTCAAATAAAAAAAAAATAGTCTAAAATAAAATCATTTTCAACATAAATGTATAAATTGTATATTCACATATAAAAAGCATAATTCTTGAACTAGTAATAAATTATCAAATAATAATAGATTAAGAGGGAGGTAATATGATAAATTGAAAAATTATAATATAAACTCAAAATAAATAAAATATGAAATCTTAGTACACACCAAAGGGGCTCAGCACAGTGGTTAGCCTGTAGGTGCATACTTCTTGAAAGAGGGAGGAGCCCAAGTTCATAGTATGAACCGCAAATCAGAGTTAAAAACAGAATTTTCACCTAGTTCAGGGTTAATTGGGTCGGACCGGCTAGTCTGGTCTGAGTTTGACAACATTGTCTGCTAGAAGTGAACTCTCAAATAATGTGTCACTGTCGTGAAAATTAAGGCAATTGCTCAAAACAAACAAAACAAATAGGTTTTTTTTTTTTTAATTAACTAGATAAAGAGCAACTTCGACTTTCAATAGTTATTGAAAGATCATTGTCTTTTTCTTTTTGGTTGCACGGTTTTGGGTCATTGTCAACAACAAGACAAGGTTTTTAGTAACTGAGGATTAAAAACTCAATAGGAGAGCTTGTGGTTTTTTTTTCAGTAACTGAGGATTCAACATCTGAAATAGGTTTCTCAATGCAAGAATTTCACACATGGAGCACGTACAGCCACTGGGGAAATTGTCTGAGCCCAGAAAACATTTATTTTTAAGGATAAGGATCTATGAATTATACCAAATTTTCTCTCTCTCTCTCCTTTAACACTGAACAAGAAAATTTCTGTTCGGCTTGATTCTCTAGGCGTGATGTGAAACACTAGTTAGAAGTGCATAGAAAACTAAAGCATAGCCGAATATATATATATTCCATGTGGTGGGTGTGCATCAGCTATTAACTGAAGCTTTTTTATGCACATTTCTCTCCATTGATTTGTTATCATTTCCTGCAAAAATGTCCAAACAGGAATAATCATAAATATATTTGGCTGTAATTTCCTAAAGAAAATGACCTATTATATCAAATTTTATGTTGCATTTACATATTGAAGCCTTAATATAACATATAGGAGTATCACTTAATCCAAAAATTTAAACATATTGATTTAGGTCAAATATATTCAGTTCATTATTCAACTTCTTTACTCTGTTTTTTTCTTCTATTTGGGACTTCTACTCACACATATATTATAACCAACACTATGGTAATTATAACTTATAAGAGGACATTTTTTCTTGGAGTAGTTTCAAGTATGATTTGTAAATTGTGTTCAAGTAAAATACATTTACATGATTAAGAAACTGTGAGTTAAAAAAAGATTTATTTAGCACCACTATGCACAAATATATGCATATTTTCTCTCACATTATGCAAAACTACACATTATGAAATGGAAAATACATATATCTAAGACATGAGACAATTATTGAAATAGTTGGCTTTTAAGATTGTTCCCATACAAGAAAATCTATACATAAACTATTTTACAACAATTGTTAATATGACTTATTGTGATTGTTACATAGTAAAAATGTCACCTTGTGAGGTTTACCAGCATGCGAGTAATAAAATACAGTAGGATTTTTCTCTTTACACATGAGGCCAGGGAAAAATATAAAATAATATCAATCATGTACTTAATTATAATTAGACATCCCCTACCCCACCCAAACCAATTATAAATATCACTTCCATTATCTGCATTACTTCACATATCAAACTTTGTAAGACCTCCCCTTCTCAAAGGCAAAGATATGGGTGCTTTCCATCACATTGCTCCTATTATTTTAGCTTTCCTTGTATTCATGGGTTGGGCAACCGGCCAGCCTATGAATCCAACCCAAGGCTTCATCAAACTCCCACGAAACACAAGCAACTTTCACATCCAAAAGCCCTATAACTTGCCCATAACCGATCGGTACAGCTTTCTACATGGAGTTCACAAGCTATGGGTGTATTCCACAGACAAGCCTCTATCCAAAAACAGTCCCACCAACCCTCGTACAGAGATCCTCATAAGAGTAAACAGTATCAATACTCTCTCTTTTTTCTCTCTTTTTCCACAATATATAAGTCAATAATTTTATTCAAAAATTGCAAACACCAGTTATATTAGATACGACATGTAGGGTCAAGGGCCCAAATTCTATTTTGGGCCTTGGGCTTGTCTGAGGATATGGTCAACCCGAGGACAATCCGAGGAGGAACAAATGATGTTGAATGATTCAGGCTCGAGATTTGATGAGCAAGGTAATGACGGGAGATCAGTCCGAGGAGGAATAGGTCCTCGGACACCGTAAATGCAACTCAAACACGCGTCCCAGCAATTCAGGAAACCTTCCAGGAAACTCCGGTAATAAAGACACGTATCCTAAGCACACAAAGGTGAGGGGGAGTTTAGAAATATCTAAGGAAAAGCTGCTACCATCACATTAAATGTGTTGTAGCTACTTTTCTAGCCGCATTTATGTGGAGAAGACCCCTGAACAGTGTTTCCTTGGCAACCGCAACTCATAGAGAGCCAAAAAGAGTGTCTGATGGGACAGCCACTCAAGTAGCGGCTTGGATGATTGACAAATGGAGGGCCAAGATCACCGGGAAGGGGGTATATAATATAAGAGAACTTTGGAAGAAGAAGGACCAGAAAATTAAGCAAGATACACTGTAGCAATCTAGAACCAGACTTGTAACAAAGGCTTAAGAGCAATATTTAAGTAACCAAGTCTCCTCGGACTTGGCCGAGGACATTCCTTCTTGAGTAAATACCTATTATTTTCCTCTATTCATCATCAACATCTATTGGCTCATTGCTTAACTCACTAAGGTCCAGTTCTTCAACCCACTCTTTACAAATTTATTGTTCTGGGCTCATTGGGCCAATATCCCGTACCTTTTAGGTTTAGGCTGTAAAACGAGACCCTACAATTGGCGCCATTTGTGGGAAGAACTTGTGCATCAGTGAGTGCAACGGTTAAACATGGTGGGATCAGGTCCACACCAAGCAGGTCCTGTAGATTCTTAACGGTTGGACAACTTTCTCAACCTCGAATGGGAAAGGGACTGGGGGAAGTATCGAGAGGGTAGCGTGCATACTACCCATACAAGCAGAAGCCACTCTAGGATGGGAAGTCATGTATCCCAAAGGCAAGATGGTAATAAAGCCTTGCGCAGGGAGATTGATGATTTGAAAAGGAAATTACGTCATGCGCAACGGAAGCAGTCCCCTTCCAGTTCTGATACGTCCTCTAATGCTGGAATGGACGATAATTATAGGTGAAGGTTAAGGACCCCACCAAAAGAAACTTTTTCTTATGAAGAAGAGTGTCGTCATAAACGCCGACACAAAAGCCCATCTCGTAAAGGTCTAGGAAATGACGCCATAAGCAGAGCCTTGGATCGGATCTCCAAGTCACCCTTCACGTGCAAGATAGAAAGGGCTAAGCTCCTTCGGCGATTCCATCAGCCTACATTCATCATGTATAATGGTCGAACGGATCCCATAGAACATGTAAGCCAGTTTAATCAGAGGATGGCCGTCCATTCCAAAGACGAGGCTTTGATATGCAAAGTATTTCCGTCCAGCTTGGGACCAATGGCGATAAGATGGTTTGATGGCCTGAAGCCAAACTCCATAGGTTCCTTTAAGCAGCTCACCCAAGCCTTTGGCTCTTGCTTTATCACATGCAGCAGGGTCCCTCAGCCTTTGGATTCTCTACTATCCTTGTCCATGAGAGAGAGGGAGACCTTGAAAGCATATTCAGATAGATACTGAGAGATGTATAACGAGATAGAAGGCGACTTCGATGACGTCACCGTCAGCACCTTCAAGAGAGGCCTCCCAACTGAGCATGGCTTAAGAAAGTCCTTAACAGGAAAACCTGTCACCAGCCTGCACCAACTCATGGATCGGATTGACAAGTACAAAAGGGTTGAAGAGGACCAACAATTGGGTAAAGGTAAAGCGAAGGTTATCCCTCAGGAGAGGAAGGATTTCAGGTCGGACCAATTCAATACTGGCCGACCTCGAAGAGATTTTGCTGGACAATCTGGACTTGCCAGTGCCCAGGCGGTTAATACCGTGTTTCGAAAACCAGTGCATTAGGTGCTAGAAAAGATTAAGAACGAACCATTCTTCAAATGACCCATTAAAATGGCGGGAGATCCCATGAAACGTAACCAGAGTCTTTACTGCCACTATCACTAGGACTAAGGACACACCACCGAGAACTGTAAAAATTTGAGGAACCATTTGGACCAGTTGGTCCGAGAAGGAAAGTTAAAGCAATTCTTACACCACTCCAGCGGCCAAGGGAGTCAAACGAATCCGAAACCCTGGAGAAATGCTCCTTCGAGACCCCCCTTAGGCATGATAAATGTCATTTTTGCCACCCCAGGGAGGACTGGTTCTTGTCCCTCCAGAATAATGTCTGTGGCTCGGTTGACCGCCAAGGACTCTAGTCCGACATCAAAAAAGGCCAGACTGAACGTCCAACCGGCCCTAACTTTTTCAAAAGATGATAAGATTGGAACCATACAACCCCATGATGACGCTTTGGTGATCACGCTCAGAATTGGGGAGTATGGTATGAAGAGGGTCATGGTAGATGATGGCAGTGGCGCTGAGATCATGTATCCTGACCTATACAAGGGGCTGAACTTAAAGCCCGAGGACCTGACGGCCTATGATTCACCCCTGTTAACCTTCAATGGGCAAGTTGTCATTCCAAAGGGCCAGATCAGATTGCCTGTGCAGGCTAGTCCAGAAATAGTGGAGGTGAACTTTATCGTGGTGGACTCTTACTCCCCCTACACGGCCATTGTAGGCAAGCCATGGCTCCATGCCTTAGGAGCCGTCTCCTCCACTTTGCATCAGAAAGTGAAATATCCGTCTGAGTGCCAAGTCAGAGAGATCGTGGGAAGTCAATCAATGGCTAGGCAGTGCTTGGTTTGCGTCAGCCCAAAGCCGAACCTTCGGCCTCTACTGAAAGGGGCTTATAGCAATTAAAAGTTCCGGCGTCGCCTGCCGACGCATTAGTTGAGGAGGCGAAATGCGAGGACTTGGAAAGGGTTGTCGTTGATGAGGATCCGGAGAAGTTCTTTCAAATTGGGTCTCAGCTACCTTCCCTAGAGAAAGAAGAGCTGGTGGAGTTTCTTAGAAAAAATGTTGATGTATTTACGTGGAACACTTACGAGGCCCCGGGGGTGGATTTGAACTTCATCTGCCATCACTTAAACGTAAATCCATCCGTTATCCCCAGAAAGCAGCCTCCTCGGCGCCCATCCAAGGAACATGTAGACGCTGTCAAAGATGAGGTGATAAAGCTAAAACAAGCAGGGGCTATCAAGGAAGTTTTCTACCCAGAATGACTGGCTAATACGGTGGTAGTAAAGAAGAAGAGTGGGAAGTGGCGAGTTTGTGTGGACTTCACGGATCTGAATAAGACTTGCCCAAAAGACCCCTTCCCTATACCTCGAATAGATCAGTTGGTGGACGCAACGGTGGGACATCCTCGGATGAGCTTCTTGGACGCTTTTCAAGGATACCATCAGATACCACTGGCCTTGGACGATCAGGAAAAAACAGCTTTCGTCACTTCCATCGAAAACTACCATTACAAGGTAATGCCCTTTGGTCTGAAGAACGCAGGATCCACCTTCCAAAGGATGATGACCAGAATGTTCGAATCACAATTGGGTAAGAGCATTGAAGTCTATTTAGATGATATGGTGGTAAAGAGTAAAGTAGTATTCAAGCACGTGAGAGACCTTGGAGACATCTTTGAAACTCTGAGGAAACACAAGTTACGTCTCAACACTTCGAAATGTTCCTTTAGGGTAGGATCAGGCAAATTCTTAGGCTATATGGTAACCCACAGGGGAATTGAGGTCAGCCCCGATCAAATCAGAGCCATCAGCAGCCTACAACCACCTCGGAATCCTAAAGAGGTCCAGAGGCTTACCGGCATGATCGCGGCCTTAAACCGTTTTATTTCCCGGTCAGCGGATAGGTGCAGACCCTTCTTCCTCTTGGTGAGTAAATGGAAGGGATTTGAATGGACCGAAGAGTGTGCTTTGTCCTTTCAACAACTCAAAGAATATCTATCTCGGCCACCGATCATGTCCAGCCCTAAGGTCAATAAAGTCTTGTTCACCTATATCGCTGTAGCCTCTCATGCGGTAAGCCTAGTACTAATCCGAATGGACAACGGCGTACAACGGCCTGTTTATTATGTAAGCAAATCATTGCATGAAGCCGAGGTCCGTTATTTACCACTAGAGAAGGCCATCCTAGCGGTGGTTCAGGCTACACAAAAGCTCCCCCACTACTTCCAGGCACAAATAGTTATCGTTCTGACCCAGCTCCCGCTCAGATCCGTACTTCGTAGTGCTGATTATACGGGGAGAATTGCTAAGTGGGGTATGATTTTGAAGGCTTTTGACATCAAGTACATGTCTCATACCTCCGTCAAGGGCCAAGTCCTCGCAGATTTGGTGGCTGAATTTGCTGAACCATTGTTAGGGGAAGTAGCTAAGACACAAGACATGGATGAAAAATCGGTCGACACCATTTCTCTACAAGGACCTACATGCTGGGAAGTATATGTTGATGGCGTAGCGAACCAAAGGGGCTTCGGAGTGGGGCTGGTACTGATTTCCCCTGAGAGGATTACCATCGAAAAATCACTCAGATTGGGATTCTCGGCCACGAATAATGAAGCTAAGTATGAAGCCCTGCTGAAGGGGATGTCCATGGTTCAAAAACTGGGTGGAAAGACTGTGAACATGTTCTCGGACTCAAGATTGGTTGTTGGTCAGGTGAACGGGGAATTAGAAGTAAGAGACGAAAGAATGCAAGGATACCTAAGCCAAGTTAGGTGCCTACAACCACATTTCAATTCCTTTAGCCTACTGCATATCCCTAGAAATGGAAACACACACGCCGACTCTTTGGTCACACTTGCCACCTCCTCGGCCCAAAATTTACCCCGGATCATTCTGGTAGAAGACTTGTGTAAACCCACAGTGATAAAGAGAGATGTAATTGGAATCCATCAGGTCAGAGTATGGCCTAGCTGGATGGACCCTCTGGTGCTGTTTTTAAAAGATGACATCTTGCCCAGAGAGAAGTCCGAGGCTGACAAAATACAAAGAAAAGCCTCTCGGTTCTGCCTATCCGAGGACCAAAAGCTGTATAAACGCTTTTTCTCTGGACCGTACTTGCTCTGCGTACACCCTGAGGCCTCATAACTAATCCTAGAGGAGTTACACGAAGGGATTTGTGGGAGTCACACTGGAGGCAGGTCTTTATCTCACAGGGCCATCACACAAGGCTACTAATGGCCGAACATGCAGAAAGAAGCGCACGAATACGTGAAGAAGTGTGACCAATGCCAAAGGTTCACGCCGAACATACATCAACCGGGAGGAATCCTCAATCCATTGACCAGCCCTTGGTCATTCGCTCAGTGGGGTTTGGATATCGTCGAACCCTTTCCCAAAGCAGCGGGGAACAAGAGGTATCTGCTGGTCGATACCGACTATTTTACTAAATGGGTTAAAACTGAACCTTTAGCGAACATCCGAGATGTGGATGCTAAGAAGTTTGTCTGGAAGAACATCGTTACCCGGTTCGGGATTCCTCACACTCTCATCTCAGACAATGGTCTTCAGTTTGATAGTAAGGCCTTTAAGAGATACTGCTGTGAATTGGGAATTACGAATAGATATTCTACCCCAGCTTAGCCCTAAGGGAATGGGCAAGCCGATGATATTAATAAGGCCATAGTGAACGGACTTAAGAAAAGGTTGGATGATGCGAAGGGAAGGTGGGTTGAAGAACTGCCACATGTCCTATGGGCGTATCGAACCACACCTCGCAGATCAACGGGAGAGACCCCCTTTTCAATGACTTACGGAGCCGAGGCTGTCATTCCTCTAGAAACAGGCTTTCCCACGCTAAAGACCAGCTTATTCAATCCGAGCAGCAATGATGAGCTCCTAGAAAAGAGCTTAGATCTTGTCAAAGAAAGAAGAGAAAGTGGAATGGTCCAATTGGCGTACTACCATCACAAACTTAAGCAAGGTTACGATGCCAAAGTAAAGCTAAGGCCCCTGGCGCCTGGAGACTTGGTGTTGAGGAAAGTTCTGGGCATTGCAAAAAACCCAGCATGGGGAAAACTAGGACCCAATTGGGAAGGACCACATCGCATCACCTCAGTGGCTGGTATAGGGGCATTTTTTCTAGAAGATTTAGATGAGCATGTAATACCACGCCCTTGAAATGTAAACAACTTGTAAAGATACTATTACTAATGAAAATTTCCTTTATCAATAAATTCATGTGTTGCATAATGGCATTCTACTAAGTGATTAAACAGATCCCAAGCCATGTCAAGTCTCTCGGACCACATACTTGGGTGAAATTAACACTTAATGGCATTTGTTCTTGGTCTTAATGGATATGGCAGATTATGTATAGCTTCAAATCTTGATCTGCATTGAAAGAAAAAGAGTAGTATTGCTAAGTTATAAAAGGTTTAATTATTTATTTACCAGTCTCACAATCTCCCTTGGGTTGTTTGTTTCCAGTCCAGAAGTCGCTTGAATCTCTCTTTTGAAACTGCTTTTCATGCTGCAAGTTATCTTGATCGATTCATATCTATGCATCAATGCAATGTAAGGAATACTCCTGGAAATATATAGATTTCTTCTTCGATAAAACAATATTTGGATTGAGTACTAAAATGTAACTTATTTTTAAGGGATGGGAACATTGGATGGTTGAATTGTTGTCTGTTGCGTGCTTATCTATTGCCTCCAAGTTCAGTGAAACCTGCACTCCTAGCTTGCATGAAATTCAGGTAACTCTTCTCGTTATTGTGGTTGTTGGTGTTGTTGTTATTAAGATATATAATTGATTGGCTTTTAATGTTGTGACTGAAGATGGAGAATTTGGATCATTCATTTCATCCAAGCACTATCCAACAGATGGAATTTCTAAGTGATTAAACAGATCCCAAGTCATGTCAGGTCTCTCGGACCATATACTTGGGTGAAATTAACGCACAATGGCTCTCTTTTAAGTGATTAAACAGGTCCCAAGTCATCCCTGCGGTGGTACAGGGCTAAGAATTAACGTGGACTTTTATCTATCTTTTACTAATTAAGGAAATGGGTCAAAGCCCTCATTTATTTGTCCAAATGCTTGGCAGAGTGTAAGATGTTTACTCTCTATCTAATCCCCTGTTTCTGCCTATCGTTATTAAGTTCATTTTTTACTGCAAGCTAATAACAGGTTGCCATCGTTGAGTGTGATTGCAAATAGTTATAACAGTTTAGGTCTGTTGGCGGTAGTCATAACCTTAAAGATGTATGAAATAGAAACATAAAATGGAAAGGAAAGTTCTTTCTTTTTCATTAGTCTAAAGAAAACACATTACAAATAATGGCAAAGCGCCCTTACAAAATAAATATACAGCAAAACGCCCTTATAAAACAGAAACATAAGGTTTTTTCTCTCTTTCCATTATGCCTTCGCTTGTGGGGGGTCCTCCTTAGTATCAACCTTTTCGGAGTGGGAGACATCTGCCTGAGACATAAGCTCTACATCCTTGGCCTGGGCGACCACGTCCCTGATCGTAAGGGCATCCTTGGAAAGCTTGGCCGTCGTCGGAGGATTACCCCCCTCAGTCTCTCCAAGAGGAAAGACTTGAGTGGAAGGGGGTTGCTTAAGAAGGGGGATTGCCTTCGAAATTTCTTGAATATCCTTCTAGAAGAAGATATTCTCGATATTCCTCAACTCGAAGTCTGCAGAAACTCCCGCCCGGTCCATCGCCACTCCCTAGGACTCGGTGCAGTAATCACTGCACACTACGGCCACCTCCTCGGACAGCCTAGCCTCCGTATCAAGCACCCCGTGCTCATAAGATGCTTTCACCGCGGCCTCAACTGCTTCCCTGGCCACTCGAGCTGCATCCTTGGCTTTTCGCAGCTCTGCCTCCATATCCAAAATGGATTGCTTCTCGGTGGCCAGATTTATTTCAGTTATATGCAGCTTTTGGCGCATGTCCTCGGCCTGCCTTTCCATGGTCTTCAGACCCGCCTTAGCGCTATGGCGAGCCTGGACAGCCTCCTTGAGTTTCTCAGACAACCTCGCCTGCTCTTACTTCAAGGCCCCAAAAGCTTTCTCGGCTTCATGATGGGCGTGGGTCACAGCAATGACCTCATCGCGGGCGTTCCTAACCCACTCCTCAGCTACATAAATTTGTTGGGTAACCTGCACAAAAGCGACAAAGGATTTACAGAAATAAACACGTGTTAATAAACGTACGGCTCAACATCTGGATATGAAAAATGTTAGTCGGCTCACCATTGCGAGGTCCCTCTTCAACGACATGAAGAGGTCCAGTTGACGGGTGCGCTTAAGACCCTCCATATCTCGAGGGAGGATGAGAGGTTGCTCCAGAGCCTCGGCGAGAAAAGTGGCATGCCCCCTCTGAGACTCCCAAATCAAGGAATCCTAGGGAATCGGGGCACCCTCCATCTCCAGCCGAAGAGCCCATGTACGCTGTGCTCAGCGTATTTCTGCTTCATCTCGGCTCTCCACTGACTTAGCCCTTTTGTTTTTGGGATCCTTGGACTTCTTCTGCTGCTTAGCACCCTTTTGGGGTGCCACTTCACCTTCCTTCAAGTCTTCTATAGGCCTCTTCTTCCTTAGATCTAGATTGGCCTTTAATCCGAGGTTGGCAGGGATCACAAGGAAAGTAGGAGGAGGTTCGAGGCAGCCTGGGTTTTAGGGGCATCTTTCGAACCTTGCCCTTTGTTACGGTTGGCCATCAGGCCCTTTAAACCAGTCCTTTGTTTTAAATCCATAACCTCTCCCTCCTCAGAGCTAGTCTCTAGCCGAGCGACTATTAAACGGGGGTGATGGACTACGGAAAGTCTTTCGGACTCAAACTCGGAATCTGAAACCTCTACTGGTCTTTATGCGGCCCCTTCCTCTTCCTCGAGGGGAAACTGATCGATCTTGGCGTCTAGAGAATGGCGGGATGAGGCTGACTCTTCTCTCAGAATAGCCACTTGTTGAGGAACACGTTGAAGAGGCAGCTCAACAGAGGGAAGTTCTCTCCGAGCCAAGAACCCAGGCTTAGAGAGGTCTATTCGAGCAAGCTTGGAGCTACCTACTCTAATCGCCTGACCTGCGTCCTGAAATATACGCGATATGGGCTCATAATCTAAGATCAGGTGGGCAGCCCGTAGTTGTCCGTCTTCACTCACGAATATCTCCGATCTCAGCAAATAGTTGAGTCCTGAGACGTTAACTAGACTAAGCTTCGGAGCTACGTGATTTTTATCTGCAAAACATTCGAAAAAGAGGATATGGTCAGATCAATGGTAGATGTTGTCCGAGGAGACAAAAGGCTCAAAATGAATAGAAGAAAATTTGAAAACTAAGGGACCTAGTCCTAAGATACCCCACCTGGTGTTCCCGCCCTAACTAGGCAATGAAGACCGCCGTTCCACGCCTCGGAGACGACCAAGTAATCGTCCTTCAAGCCTTTGTTGGACTTAGGAAGGCAGGATATCAATCTAACAACATCGGACCATGACTTAAGGTAATATCCCGCGTTAGCAAGAGAATGGCACTCGTACAGGTGAACGACGTCATGCCAAGTGAGCCCTAGGTTCATTTGATCGTTCAAAGCATCTACACTCCCTAGGACCCTAAACAGGTTGGGAGCGCACTGATAGGGGCACAACCTGTGGTTGCGCAGGTAGTCTGTGGTGATCCTACCTATAGGAAGTGTCATTCCTCCCTCTATAAAGGCGATCATTGGAATGAGAACTCTACCTTCCCCTCTAACTGAAAGCACTTGATCTGGGGCACAGTACTGAAGGTCTACCCCTTGTGGGATATGATATTTGGCTCTAAAACCCTCCATGCCGGCCGAAGAGTCTACTAGGTGTTTGAACCTACCCATCCCAACAAACACGAGCGACACAGGAAAAGATTTGTAAAAAGAAAGGAGGCCGAGAAGGTTGGCCGAGGAGAAAAAGAAAGTTAAAGCTATAAATACTTACGAAAGCAGACACGCTAAGTTTTGAACCTTTAGAAAACCTTTAGGAGATTTTTTAAGGAACGGAATTAAGGAAATTTAGTGATTGAGGGAGTTGTAATGCTTGAGATTCTCTAGAGCGCTTGAAGTTTCGTAAAAGAAAGAAAGGAACGACTTCCCTCAAGGCTTTATATTGAGGGAGAAAATAGGTGGGAATACTCCCACTCAAAATCCAAGGAAAAGCTCAGCCATTAGATCTGCGCTTCACCGTTGGATGCTGAGAACATAACGCCACCTAGAGCAATTAATGACGCCTCGTGGGCCACGAAACGTCAGGAGCAATCATAGGGCACGCGAAACGGAGATTCTACACGTGCGAAGTAGAGAAATAAATGATCTCATCCTTTAAAAGTCAAAACCCCACCTTTTTCTCCTCAGATGAGAAAGAAAAACTGGAGTTTTGAAGGGCTATTGTAGGGTCAAGGGCCCAAATCCTATTTTGGGCCTTGGGCCTGTTCGAGGATATGGTTAACCCAAGGACAATCCGAGGAGGAACAAATGATGTTGAATGATTCAGACTCGAGATTTGATGAGCAAGGTAACGACAGGAGATCAGTCCGATGAGGAATAGGTCCTCGGACACCGTAAATGCAACTCAAACACGCGTCCCAGCAATCCAAGAAACCTTCCAGGAAACTCCGGTAATAAAGACACATATCCTAAGCACACAAGGATGAGGGGGAGTTCAAAAATATCTAAGGAAAAGCTGCTACCACCGCATCAAATGCGTTGTAGCTACTTTTCTAGCCGCATTTATGTGGAGAAAACCCTTAAACAATGTTTCCTTCGCAACCGCGACTCATAGAAAGCCAAAAATGGTATCTGATGGGACAGCCACTCAAGTAGCGGCTTGGATGATTGACAAATGAAGGGCCAAGATCACCGAGAAGTGGGAATATAATATAAGAGACCCCTGGAAGAAGAAGGATAGGAAAATTAATCAAGATACACTATAGCAATCTAGAACCAGACTTGTAACAAAGGCTTAAGAGCAATATTTAAGTAACCAAGTCTCCTTGGACTTGGCCGAGGACATTCCTTCTTGAGTAAATACCTATTATTTGCCTCTATTCATCATCAACATCTATTAGCTCATTGCTTAACTCACTAAGGTCCAGTTCTTCAACCCACTCTCTACAAATTTATTGTTTTGGGCTCATTGGGCCAATATCCCGTACCTTTTAGGTTTAGGCTGCAAAACGAGACTCTACACTACACTTTGTAAGAGAGTTTTAGAAAGTATACAGTGCATTTAGTGGGCCTAATCCTAGTTAAATTTTTTCACAAATATATATACCTATAATATTTTTTTAAAATAAAAGTTCTCTTTAGCAAGTCATAAATTACAACTTTCTAAGTCAATCTTGACATTTCCAAGCTATTAACAATTAACCTTTTTTTTTTTTTAGAGAATCAATAACTATTGGTATGTAAAACTGCTACGACCATGACTTATCTTTTATTAAGTTGTTCCCAACTAAAAATAGATAACAACAGAACAACATGGGCTTCGCCGTTATTGTTTTTGTCTCTACTTCAAGGTTTCTAGGATACCAGTACTTCAATCCAAACAGATCATAGGTTCTTCTCTTTATTTTTTTTATTTTTTATTTTAATTATTTTAATCAAAAAAATTTTTTTTTTTTTTTTTTTTTTTATGAGAAGACAAGTAGCTTTATTAAGATGAAAATAATTTCAATACATCATGAGCTAAAGCTGACTCAATAATAATTGGATCATCCTCTACTCAAGCTATATAACTAACAATTCCTTTGGTATATTGAACTAAAATATGTGCCAATTTGTTACCTCCCTACCTAACATGAGACATTAACACAGATCTAAAAGTTTGTAGTTTATGATAGATTCCAGTTACAATATTATAAATTTTGTTTTAATTTATATGTTATTATGGTTTTTTGTTTGGTGCTATAAATAGCATACTACATACAAAGCATGCAAAAAATAAAAATATATTTCATCGTGATAATTTTTGTTTAATTGATATCCAAAGATATATAAATTGATGGCTCCTTTATTTAGTGCGAAGGTCAAAAGGCCAAATGAAAATTTTGGTCAGGCCATTCAAGTCCTTAAGAGCAATCCACCTATGAGTTTTTTTCTTTAATTTATATATTTATATATATATATATATATATTAATAGCCAAAACTCAGAGAAAATCCAATTAGATTTATATAGTGAAAAACCATTACATATTTTAGAAATTTATGATTTTAAAAAAAAAAAGTGTAAACTATACCATGTATAATTTAAACTTTTTAAAAAAAAACAGCTATAATTTGAACCGTATAATTGTGATTGTTTTTAATTATACTCGTGCATATGCACGAGACTATACACTAGTGTTTTAGATAATAGGGTGTTTTTTTTTCCTCCCGATATAATGCTTTAGATTTGGAGAAAGTCATACATATGAACCACTTTATTTCAAATATTAAAATTAGTTTGTCCTTTTAAAATTTCATTTTTCTTTTATTAACTTACTCTAATCTGAATGGAAATTAACTTGCAACTATAATGGCTCCTCAGACCTTATGGCAAATTTTTTGCAAAGTTGCCCCTAATCATATCCCTTATTATGTAACTCTCTAATTACCATTCATGATCTTCAGGGATATAATTATTCTTCTGGTGTGTGGCAATTTGAAGGACATGGGTATGTACCAAATGGTACATCCGGCGTGTGCATCATGCAAGTGTTTGGTGCAAGCTCTCAAGCGACAACCCTTATGCTTAGAGTGTACAATGGTTCACTCTCTTACTATAGGGGTCCTGTCCTAGTCCAAAACATCTACAATAGATGGTTCCAACTAAATGTAATCCATGACGTTGATGCCTCGAATGTAAAAGTATATATAGATAGGGCTCTTGTGTATAACGTAGCTGGACATGGGGGGATATCACATTACTTCAAATGTGGAGTCTATGCACAAAATAATGAATCATATTATATGGAGTCTCGTTGGAAGGAAATCAAAGTTTTTAAGAAATGTTAATTATGGATTATGTTTGTGACAAGTATTTAATAAGAGTTTGCTGAAATTAAATAAATTATATAATTTTGTTTCTTGCTAGATGATGAATTATTGATTCTGTATACACAATGATTATGATGAGCATTGGATGATGGCTTTTGAATCAAGAATGAAAATAATACATTACTGTACACAAGTTTTGAATTGGACCTTTTTGACAATCAACATGATGTGATAATATGTTTTTAAGGCTGTTTAATATATATAAACTAATAAAAATGAAAATGGCGTGACATCAATTGATTAGACCAACTAAACAAATGTTGCAAGTTTAGATGTCACTTTATAATTTACAGCCAGTACATCACTATTTTTCTAACAGAAAAGAGTGAACAATCAAACCATCCCTAATTTTAGGGGCACATATCTAAATTTGAAACTTTAGAGGACAAAATCAAAATAACTCCAATCTTTAGGAGTATGTTATACACCTTATCTTTCTAGAGAGATGTACATAATGCAACCAAATGAATGATAGACAAAAGAGTTGGTAGGTAACAGAGGTTAGATCTCTCCCCTGTAGGAGCTCTTTCTCTCTCGTCATGAAGCGAGCCTTCTCTCCATTAGGTGTCAAAGCTTAAGGGTCTTTTCTCATCCTTTTCTAGTTTCTGTTCTCTCTACATCACCTCTGTTTTCTACATGATATGGAGCATACCATTATTGATAGCCTGAAAAATCTACAGCTTACTAAAGAAGAAGAGGAAGATATTTTCATTTCATCTGATAGCACACCAGACCTGCTGGAAGAATGTGCATTAAGCTTGTTTGGAAGATTGCTGGCAGATCGCAATCAAAATCAAAGAGCTCTTAAGAATACGTTGAGATTGGCATGGAAGATGGGCTCTGATCTTAGAATAGTTGAGGTTGGAAATAATATCTTGCAATTCAAATTTAGTTCAATGTATCAGCTAGAGTGGGTGGAAAGAAGTGGGCCTTGAAATTTTGAAAATAATCTATTGCTCTGGTGCCGGTGGAGGAGGTGTTTATCATCAGCCAATTTGGTCTTCACTCATGCACCATTTTGGGTCCAAGTTTGGGGCTTACCGTTTGAGCATATGACTGAAGAAGTTGGACGAGATATTGGGGGCAAGATAGGAAGAGTCATTGAGGTGGACAAACGGTCATGGCAAGCAGACCAAGCTAAATTTATGCGAGTGAGGGTTGATTTGCCTATTGAGAAAACACTAAGAAGGGGTGGATATGTCACAAATATGGATGAAGAAAGATGCTGGGTTTCCTTTAAATATGAGAGATTGCCCACTTTTTGCTTCACCTGTGGAAAAATTGGACATGATGAAAAGCATTGTGGTATGGTGATTGAGAAGCAACCATTGGAACGACAACATGGAGAGTGGATGAGGGCAAGGGGTTCTTCAAAAGGAACAAATGAAGGATCCAAAGCCTCTGGGAGTAGCAGTCACGAGCAAAGGAGCGGAGGTGAGTCCAGGAAAAAGTCTCAAGCCACGGTAGGGGAGCTGGTGGTTTCCATTCAAGATGATAATGGAGGGAGTGGCAGCCTAGGCAGACAAGACAACCTCGAGGAAAGGGAAAATTTTGAAAAAAGGAGGCATGATGTGAGGTCAGATGTGTGTGCAGAAAGTTATCAAAGTGGATGGGACAACCATGGGTTTGAGAAGCACGAATTAAGCAAGAATAAGGGGCCCGATTCTTCACAAAAGGTAACTAAAGGGGGTTTAGTCAAAGAGTTGTTCAAATCAAATGAGGAAGAGCTGTCACTTATGGGCCAGACCGAAAAGCCCAATAAAGAGGAGCAAGAAGTAAGCAGTCCTCTTAAGCCCAAGCTGAATAAGGTAAATGAGGAAAGTGGAGCTGTGCAAGTCGGCCCAAGTAAAGGAAAAGGAGGGGCGGGTAAAGTGAATTTAAAAAAGTTTGCTAGGGAGGTTGGAAAGGCCCAAGGTGCTGGTATGAAAACTTAGGAGATATTAGTGGGCACAAAGAGACGTGAGAACACAGAGGTGCTGGTAGTAAGTGAAGGCCAGCTCCAAAAGAAAAGCAACGATGGTGAAGGTAAGGAAAAAATTCTTTTCAATGAAGAAACGGCGGTGGTTGCTAGGCAGCACTGCCGAGAGCAATGATAGCCTTAGGTTGGAACTGCCGAGAGCTTGGGAACCTCCAGACAATTCGAGTGTTGGGCGAATTAGTCCAATGGTGGGATCCCAAAATTGTTTTCCTGTCAGAAACAAAAATTAAGAAGAAAGCTATGGAAAAAGTAATGGAAAAAATTAATTTTGTTAATGGGCTTATTGTGCCTCGAAAGGGCAGGGGTGGAGGTTTAGCTTTGTTGTGGAAAAGAGAAGTTGATTTGGAGATTATGGGATACTCCAAAAGTTTTATTGATGCGATTATTACAGAACAAGATTCGAATTTCAGGTGGAGAATTATAGGTTTTTATGGGAATCCAATGGCACATAGAAGGAAGGAGTCATGGGAAGAGCTTAGGGCTTTAAGCAGAAAATATAAACTCCCTTGGTTGTGCTATGGTGACTTCAATGAGATTCTGTCTGGGGGGGAAAATTTGGGGGGGAGGGGGGGGGCTCCAAGGTCCCAAAGGCAAATGGATAAATTTAGGGAGGTGGTAGATGCTTGTGGTTTTAAAGACCTGGGGTATAGCGGTCCTGATTTCACGTGGTGTAATATAGGGGTGAGCAAATCATTACCGGAGCCAACCCAACCGACCGGCGCCAACAACACCGTCCCGACACCAACGCCGACCAATTGAGCCGAGGCCGGCGTTCGGAAGGTAAAACCCGTTCCGACACCGGTGCGGTGCAGTCACCAGATCAAATGATACCACACCCAATCTACACCGAACCGAACCGATACCAAGCCCAGACTATTCGTTTTTCTCCCCCAGTTTGGATATGGTGTCATTTCACAGGTTCTGATTGTAATTTAAAAAAAAAAAAAAAAAAACGACGTCGTATGGGTGTTATTAAAAAAAAAAAAAAAGAAGCAAAACGGTGCGTTTTGCTTTAGGTTTCCAGATTCTCAGCCATATAAATTCAATCTTTTGTCTGCTCTATGCCTCTATCCTTTAACTCACTCTCTCGCTCTTGCCTCTCGCCTGACGTTGACGCAGCGACGCTCGCTTGAGCTCTCGCCGTTCACCTGAGCTCTCACCGTCGCTCACCAGTCACGACAAACCAACGGTAAGCCTCTGCATGAATGATTCTTAAGCATGGAAAATCTTAAGCACGGTACAATGGGTTTTAGGCTTGTGAGAGAAGTGAAGTTTATGATTTTGATTTATTGGTGAGAGCTTGTGTTTGTGTTTGTATTTGTCTTTGTGATTGCGAGTGATTGAGAGTGTTTCAGTTTTGTTTTCCTTTTCATTTGTTTTTTGTTTGGGAAAGCATGAATGCATAAGTTGGTTTGATTAAGTTTAGCTGTTTGGGAAAGCATGAATGTCTTCGTGTTTGAGTTTGATTAAGGTTGATTAAGGTTGGCTGTTTGATTAAGGTTGTGATTTTTATATAAAACTTTAAATTGAATGGGCCTTGTTAATTGTTATTATGCTGTTGTGACTTGTGAGCTCGCTGCCAAATGGGTGGGCCTGCCTAACTCATATATAAGTATAACATTAATAAAACAAAATGGTATTCCTTCGCGCTGTTTAGATTAGAATAGATTTATTGTTTACTATCTATGCTTTGCTTCCACTATTTGGGCCTCTTTTTTGTAACTGGATCTGGCCCATTTTCAATAAAATCATTTATTTTAAGGAAAAAAATTAACTGTTTGGGTGAACAGATTTTTTTTATAAAAAAAAAAAAAAAAAAACAAATTGTTTATGTTTCAAATCAAACCGACCAAACCGATTAAACCGAGCCGATCAAACCGCACCACTATAGGTCGAAAAACCGACCCTAATCGGTATGCATCGGTTTTAATTATTACAAAACCGATCCCTATCGGTTCGGTAACAAATTTGAAAAAAAACCAAGCCAACCAAACCGCGCACACCCCACTGTAATATGCAAAAAGGGGAAAATCACGTATATCTGAGATTAGATAGAGCTCTCGCCACCAATGATTGGATTAGCTATTTTAATGGAACAAGAGTCCTCTATTTGGTAGATTCAACTTTTGACCATTGTGCTCTGTTGATTGCCGATTC
This sequence comes from Notholithocarpus densiflorus, assembly GCA_030021035.2. Classification (NCBI taxonomy): domain Eukaryota; kingdom Viridiplantae; phylum Streptophyta; class Magnoliopsida; order Fagales; family Fagaceae; genus Notholithocarpus; species Notholithocarpus densiflorus. The sequence goes on along the minus strand of JARYZH020000013.1, from coordinate 3,409,575 downwards.
CATTGCAGTATAGCCATCTCGAAAGCGTAGGTTCCATTTCGAGGAAATGTGGACAAAAAAAGAGGAGTGTAAGGAAATTATTAGAAACGCTTGGGAGGGTGGTTTGCACCAAGGTACACCTAGAAGCATAGCTATAAGTCTTCAAAACTGTGCAGCAGACTTGGAGAGATGGAATAAGTCAGTTTTTGGTTATGTGCCCAAGCAAATTCAGAGCAAAAGGAAAGCTCTCAATGATCTGACTCTCCATGATAGAAACGAAAGCATGGGGAAGGAGATTAACAGCTTACGAAGGGAGATTAATGATCTGATTGATTGTGAGGAGACTTTATGGCATCAAAGGTTAAGAGTTCTTTGGTATGGTCAAGGGGATTGCAACACAAAGTTCTTCCATTCAAAGGCTTCGCAGAGGAGAAAGAAAAATACTATTAGCGGCATATGGGATGAGTTTGGGAATTGGTGTGATACAAATGAGAGTATTGCTGCAACGGCTATTTCTTACTTTGAGACGTTGTTCACTACTTCTCACCCTAGCCGAATCTTGGAAGTCACAAATACGATCCCCACCAGAGTAACTGATGAGATGAACCAGAGACTAATCTCAACATTCACAAGGGATGAGGTGGAGGCCGCCCTGAAACAAATGCACCCCACAAAAGCTTCAGGACCTGATGGTATGTCTGCTATCTTTTTTCAAAAATATTGGGATGTGGTAGGGAATGATATTCTGTGTATGGTTCTGAATGTGTTAAATTCCAATATGTCAATTGCTGATATAAATAGAACCAACATTACTTTGATCCCAAAAATCAATAGTCCATCCAAGATGTCTGATTTTAGGCCGATAAGCTTATCCAATGTAGTATACAAGCTGGTATCTAAAGTAATTGCAAACCGTCTAAAAAACATCTTTCCTCAAATTATATCTGAAAATCAAAGTGCTTTTCTCTTGGAGAGGCTCATTACTGACAATGTATTAGTTGCTTTTGAGTTGATGCACTATCTTGAACATAAAAATGAGGGGAAGGAAAATTTTATGCCGGTCAAGCTCGATATGAGTAAGGCTTATGATCATGTGGAGTGAGGTTTCATTGAGAAAGTAATGGAAAAAATGGGCTTTCACGAAAAATGGATTCAACTTGTTATGAAGTGCATTACTACTATTTCTTATTCTATGATTATCAATGGAGCAGTCCACGGATGCATTTTCCCTACAAGGGGTCTCCGACAAGGAGATCCTTTATCTCCTTACTTGTTCCTATTATGTGCAGATGGTTTCTCATCATTAATTAAGGATGCAGCTAGGAATAAATCGTTGAGTGGAATCTCCATTTGCAGGGGATGCCCTATGGTGACCCATTTATTTTTTGCGGACGACAGTTTACTATTTTGTAAAGCAAATGATTAAGAGTGCCATAAACTCATTGAGATCCTTGAGCTTTACGAAGCTGCCTCTGGTCAGAAAGTAAATGCTGAGAAGTCATCTGTTTTCTTTAGTCATAACACTCCCCATGAAAAAAGGTATCGGTGTTGAACATCCTTGGCCCAATGCAAGACATTAGGCATGGTAAATATTTAGGGCTTCCATCCATTATTGGAAGATCTAAAACTGAGGTGTTTGCGGAAGTGAAGGAAAAAGTTGGGAGGAAATTAGCGGGGTGGAAGGGAAAATTATTGTCCATTGGAGGAAAGGAGATCCTGATAAAGGCCGTGGTGCAAGCGGTTCCCACCTATACTATGAGTTGCTTCTTGATCCTGAAAGGGTTGTGTGAGGAGATTGAAGGAATGATAAGGAAATTTTGGTGGGGACAAAGACAAGAAGAGTCAAAGATTGCTTGGGTGAGTTGGGGAAAAATGTGTAAAGTGAAGTCAAATAGTGGTATGGGCTTTTGTAACTTCCAAGCTTTTAATCTAGTAATGCTTGCTAAGCAAGGATGGAGACTCTTTTCAAATCCGGATTCCCTTTGTGCCAAAGTCTTTAAAGCTAGATACTACCCAAATGGAGACGTTTTAAATTCAAAGTTGGGGTGGAGTCCTTCATATACTTGGAGGAGTATTTTCAAGGGCCTAGAAGTGATCCGGAAGGGTACTCGTTGGAGAGTAGGCAATGGAAGGCTCATTCATATTTGGGAGGACAAGTGGCTTACCACCCCAACAACTTATAAGGTAATATCTCCTCCTTGGCCTTTTGATGATTTCCCTATGGTTTCGGCCTTAATTGATGAGGATACTAGAAGATGAAAGGTTGACACCCTGAAGTCTTTATTCCTCCATTTTGAGGTTAAAACAATTCTCAATATTCCGCTGAGCTTTAGTCTTCCAGAGGATAAAATAATTTGGGTAGGGAATAAAAGGGGGGAATTCTCAGTGAAAAGTGCGTATTACGTGGCCCTTACTGTGATAAACTCATCAGATTATAGTGAGAGTTCTCATGGTGATCCTAGAACTCCTCTTTGGAAGCGGATTTGGCAGTTAAAGATCCCCCCAAAAATAAGAATTTTCTCTTGGAAGGCTTGTGTTAATGCCTTGCCAACTCTGTTAAATTTAAGGAAAAGAAGGGTGAATATGGATGGTATGTGTCCCGTGTGTGGTCTGGAGGCTGAATCTATTTACCATGCTCTCTTCAAATGTGGTGGTGTAAAGGAAATATGGGACCTATGGAAGGAGTGTCCAATTGTTATTGGGGCTAAAAATATGGATTTTTCTGATTTGGCATTAAAACTGCTAGAGGTGGGAACTCCTAGAGACATGGAGCTGTTGGTTGTGGTTGCTTGGGCAATTTGGCATAGTAGAAACTTGAGAGTGTTTGAGGCGGTCAGTCAGGGAGCTGAGCAAGTCTGGAATCATGCAGTTAGTATGCTCTCTGATTATAAAGAAGCTGTGAAGTTTTGTATGTTGGGTCCTTCGGCCTGTGAGGTTAGCTGGAAACAGCCTCCAGTTGGGGTTTTCAAGATAAATACTGATGGGGCAACTGCAGATGAAGGAAGGCAATCAAATATAGGGGTGGTAATAAGGGACTCTAGAGGAGAGGCTGTTGCTGCTTTTTGTAGAGTTCTCCCTGGTTGCTTCTCGGTGGATGAGACTGAAGCGCTTGCTGTCGAGGCGGGGATCCTGCTTGCAAGGGAATTGGACCTGCATCAAGTTATGGTTGAATCAGACTCACTCTCAGTTGTTCAACTAATATTGGCGAAGGATTTCAGTGGAGGTCTAGGCCATATTGTCCATGGTATTCTGGGTTTCCTTGAAGAGTTTAGCAGTTGGCAAGTCCGGCACCTGAAAAGGGATTTCAATAGGGTTGCTCACGAGTTGGCCCATTTCGCTAAATGTAATAATATAAACTAGGTGTGGAGAGGTGTGTCTCACTTGGACCAGTTGTAGCTGGGCTGCTCTTTGTTCCTTGTTGTAGTTCAATTTCTGGTTTAATGAAAGCTTACTTCTTATCAAAAAAAGAAAAAAAAAGTTGGTAGGTGATATAATTACATTCTTTAAAAATTTTATCGTACATTGAATCTAAAAAAGATGTTAAATATACAAATGAGAAAGACTTGAATTAGAAGGATATTTTGAGTGCTAAAATGGCACTTGGCTGGGAGGATGTACTCGTAGATAAGGTTGAAATTAAGCTTGGGCAGGTCCTAACATGAATCAAAAAGTTTTAAAAATTCAAAAATGAACCACCTCATACATTTGGCGTGATGGTAACTCTACAAGTATAAGTGTTTTTGGGGTATAGAGAGTAAGAGTCGGGGTTTAAGTCTTTAGGAAAGAGCTTCACACACATATATACTTAGATTAGGTTAGAGTAGAATTTCTATTTTGTATCCAAAAAAAATTCAAAAATTAAAAAATATATATATTGCCTACAAAAAAATGAAAAAATATATATATATATATTAAAAAGTAAAATCTACCCATTCAATGTTAAGAAATACTATAAACATATGAGAATATATAAAATAATTGTTTTTAATATATTTTAAATCAATTATTTATCAAAATAAAATTTGAAAATAGTCATCAAGACATGAGACTACCAACTCAAACATTTAAAATTTACGCATAGATATGGTAGTCATCTAAAAAGATAATGTCTAATCAAGGAATATGTTCAAGAGTTTGAGCTAACTATATTTTCAATCACGCAATCGGAGATTTTACTCTCTCTCTTTTTTCTTTTTTTTTTAATGATAATGGGTTAAAGTTGAACACTTCAAACTTTAAACCTAAATAATTTATTAGAACAATTGTTAAATAATTAAATTCATTATTTTTTAACCATTTAAATTTTGGGACGAATGCTAATTTCTCTGTCTCTCTGCACCAAAAAAGTTCTGTTCGGCTTGATTCTCTAGGCGTGACGTGAAAAAGTAGTTAAAAGTGCATAATCCATAGCCGCATTTGATTCCCCTCGTGATATTGTTTCTCCTTTGCGTTTTGACAAGTTGGGCTTGATCCAGGACCGTATTTGTAATTTTGTGCCTGTTGCCATTTAGTCTTTTATATGTTATCCTTTTAACCAAAAAAAAAAAAAAAAAAGCCGAATACATATTCCATGTGGTGAGTGTGCATCACCTTTTAACTCAAGCCACGTTTTAACTTCTTCCAAAGCAAAAACTACCATAAATTAGGAACTACAGCTCCAATTTTTTCATGCACATTTCTTCCCTTGATTTTTTCTCACTTCCTGCAAAAATGTCCTTCAATATGGTTTTGTTACCACTATTAATGCTGATAGGCCAAAAACATATTGACCCATTGTGATTAATTAATTGATTAATTAGCCAAGTTTATTAATTAATCAAATTAACATGCAAATGCGTGATAGCACAAACAAATCACCAATTAAACTAAGTGCAGTGGAAATAAAATTTACACGGTGATTTGTTTACGAATAGAGAAAACCTACACGGCAAAAACCCCATTAGGTGATTTTAAGGTCACCACTCCCGAGAAACCACTCCCAAGAATCCACTATTATCACAACAAGCGATTACAAGTAAAGGAATCTCAATACCTTATACCAACCTACAGTTGAACCCTTACCGCAATACCCAATTGGACTTGTTCTGTAGTGACAATCTCTCATTTTCAATGCACGGCTCCCAGTACGTGACTAACCAATTGTGCGGATCTCAGTACGCAACTTCAATCACCAACTAGAGAAGGTTGCTGGCTATAAAGTTCTTCAGTTCATCCAGACGATGAAGATCAATAAGATGCTTGGTTACAAAACCCTACGGTGCACAAACACAGCAACTTCTTCACAAGAATGATGAACTATGGCAAATTCTGTCTCCGATCACAATTTGCTTGAACAAACTTTGCTCAACACTTGTAAAACTTGTGTCACCTTTGACGGCTCTTAAAATAATCATTTTATATGTCTAGGGTTGTGAGAAAAGAAGGCCCAAACACATAATTACGGATTAGAGTCAAAACAGATCTGAAATTCTGTTTTTCATAAATCTCGACAGATGCCTATCTGTCGAGCTGCTGTCGAGCAGCTGTCGAGCAACGGGGCTGGAACAACTCTTCAAACTTGATAGATGCTAGCTGTCGAGCTTTAATGAACTTGCACTTTTCAGCTTGAATCTTGGACAGACTTGCATGGCTTCAACACTTGATCTTGAAACAAAGTTTCTTGAAGTATTAAACACATCCTAGATCTACTCAAATATAAGTAAAGTGCATTTTGTCAAAGAATTAGCCAATTACATAAAACAGTGACATATATTCCTAACAAGTGAATTACATATGTCCTAACAAATGCATTTGAGTCTTTTTCTTTTCATCATAAACCTCCAAATTTGTGCTTCGGAACCCTTCAATCTCATAGAAGGGTTCATCTCCCTCCCACTAAATCAATCAAATCTTGTCATACAAAGGCCCTACGACGTGCCAAAAGATCAGCGTTACAGTTTCATCGATGGAGTTCACAAACTGTGGGTGTATTCTACAGACAAGCCTCATAGTCCTATTAGCAAAACTAGTCCTCGCACTGAGATCCGTATTCATGTAAGTAATGTGAAAATACTCTCTCTCTCTCTCTGTATTTAAAAGCTAGAGTAACCCCTTTAGATATGGACACATCTTATTATATAGTTAGGTGCATTTTCTTACTTATGATACAAATTTGTTTACACCGTTTAACTCTATGATTGTTATATAATAAAAATAAAAAATGATGTCAACAATGAGTTTAAGTAGAAATAATGTTACTTAAATCAAAGCTTACGACCTCAGCAAATAATAAATAAATAAAAAATGTGAGTCTCTATTACATGTTTATCTATGAACCAACCACTTATACATAATTAAGCGTTTGTGAGGATTACTACGGTGTAACAATATAGGATTTTCTTTGTACAGATGAGAAGGACAATAAAAATTGTAGTATATCCTTTAACGGTTTTCACAGTTTTAAAAGTTTTCTATTATAATACTTATTGACTCCTGAATCTCCATTCATGATTTTCAGGGATATGATTATTCTTCGAGTGTTTGGCAATTTGAAGGATAAGGGTTTGTTCCAAATGGTACAACCGGCGTGTGTATCATGCAAGTGTTTGGTGCAAGCCCACCTGCCACAACCCTGATGCTTAAGAGTATACAATGATTCACTAACTTACTATAGGAGTCCCGTCCTAGTCCCAAATATCTATGATAGATGGTTCCGGCTAAATGTAATCCATGACGTTGATGCCTCGGATGTGAAGGTATATAGAGACGGGAATCTTGTGGATGAGGCAGCTGGACATGGGGGAAAATCTCATGACTTCAAATGTGGAGTCTATTCACAGAATGATAAATCCCATTATATGGAGTCCCGTTGGAAGGAAATCAAAGTTTTTAAGAAAGAATAAAATTTATATATAGTACCTTAAATGCAGTACATTAGGTATCTTAAATGAATTCAAACAATTGGCTGCATTTTCTCCCAAAAAAAAAAAAAAACACACCTGTCTGCATTGACCAATAAGATAAGAATAATGTTATATTTTTTCAGAATAATTAAATTTAAAACAACTAAAGGTTTGATATTGTATCTAAGTTTTACCCTTTAAGAAATGTTGATTCTCGATTATGTTTGTGACATGTATTTAATAAGAGTTTATTGGAATTAAATAAATTAAATAGTTTTGTTTCTTGCTAGATGATCAATTATTGATTACTATATACACAATGATTGATGAGCTATGGATGATATTGGTTATTAAATCAACGTTGTAAAGAATACATCAAGTACTGTGACAAAACTTTCTCAAAAAAAAAAATACTGTGACAAAAATTTTGAACGAAAAAAAAAAAAAAAAAAGAAGAAGAGAGAGAGAGAGAGACTAACATATGGGCCGCAAAAAGTTTACTTTAGTTTTCTCCCCACAATTCCATTATGTAGTTTAACTGAATACAGAGGATGTATAGAATTGTTCATTGTAAAGGACAAAACTCATCATCCTAATTGACCCGAGAAACTAAATTATACGAAATTACCAAATGAAATGAATGATGTCTAATTAAAGTTATCATGACGTTTAATGGCTTCGAATCTAAAAAATATGTTAAATAAATGTATAAGTGGAAAAATCTAAGTGCGAGAGAGCTCAAGCAACCATTGAAGGGTTGCACAAATTACATATTTTTTGTTAAATTATTAAATTACTTTTTTAACCTCCTGTCTAAAAGTGGAGTTTGTCACAGTATAAAATATCCAAACCCAAATGCAGCGGTTATAGGCTATAATAGCTAGCCTGGCCCAATATGTATTAAATAGCCCAGCCCGATTTATTAGGCCACTCGGAAATATTAGTGAACAATCATTTACACATGCATTTTCTGCAATAGAAGTTTCCAATGAAAATTGATGCTCAACATATTACATATCCATAAACGATACATGCATGCATCACTAACAAACAACTTAAAAATAAAACCATAGCTTAGAACCGGAGGAAAAAAAAAAAAAAACAAAACCAGGGACAGAATTTTTTATATTAGAGATATCAAATTAAGGCAACGGAAGTATGGGACTAATTTAGTCAAATTACTCTTTTCTTTTAACCCTCAATTGTTGTTGGTGACAATGGTGGCAATGTTTTAGTAGTGGTAATCTTATCATCATCATCAGAAGCATCACAAAAGCCAAGTAAAATATCACTCTCTTGCTCAGTGAAGCCAATGGAGCCCATCATGGCTGGCCAACACTCATGATGTATAATCTTTATAGCATGACAACAATTGGGTCCAAGATAGGTCTCACCATTGAGGAAGAACATTATGACTTCTCCAGTGCATGATTGGAGCTCAAATAAGGATTCCCAGCAATTAGTCTGGTTTTTCAATTGTAAGCGAGTTGCTAAGGTTAAGTGAGAGTTAAAAGGCCTTGCCATGGCTAAGAAGGCCATGGAAAATGCTAGAAAAAGTGTGAGAAAGAGGTTAAAAGAGTAGGCCATGAGATTGAGATATATAGAGAGAAATGCGATTTGAGAGAATGGTAATTGGTATGTACTCAAATGGGGCTAGGATGGTTGCAATATATATACACGAAGTTTGTGCATGAAAAAATTTGAAAAACTTAATGGGTGCAGAAGTGGGGAGGCCAAGAGATATAGTAATTTATAAGAGGAATTTTAGCAGTTTAGATGTTATAGCAGATGTAAAGGCCATCTACATTTATGCTCTATGCCTTTATATGAATGAATTGATTAGCATCACCTTAAAAAAGATTAATTAAAATTAAAGTAGAACAACAAATGAGTTTACCGGCAATATTGCTTTGTTGGTCCTAGATCAATGATTAGGAAACTAACCTAATCTGATCTAATATATAATTTCAAAAACCTAATCTAAGGTTCTGCCATATGTTAAATTTGGGAGTTCTATCGCTTAATTTCACCTTTGGCATAATTGTCTCATGACATTCCTCTTTTTAAGTTGTTATAAATGTGCAATACAAATGCTTAAATATCCTATTACAAGAGAGTTTAAGAAAGTAGAAAGCACTTGCAAGCCCTAATCTCAATTACCAATTTGCTAATATTGGTTTATCATTCCTATAATTGCTAGACAAGTTATTTAAGTAGTTCCCAAGTAAAAATAAATAACAACAAAACAACATAAGCTTCGTCAATATATATGGTTTTTGTCTCTATTTCAAGACTTCTAGTTCTAGGCACATAATTAATGTTAGAAATACTGAAATCTGTAGTATTGTATTTTATATTGAAAGAATATACACGAGTGCCTTTATATAGGAGGCATATGTGTGCAGTACAAGTAAGAGTGTAGTACAAGAATGTGTGCTATACAAGTAATCTAGCTGGGCCTAAAGCCCACAACATTATACACGTTAACAGCCCCCCTCAAACTTAAGGTAGATGTGAGACTAGCTTGAGGTTGTCAACCAAATCACGAAGGCATCCCTTGGGATGTGACTTGGTGAAGATATCTGCAAGTTGATCTTTAGAGGAAATTGAGAAGAGCTTGAGAGCACCAAGAATAAGATGATAACGGATAAAATGACAATCAATCTCGATGTGTTTAATCCGTTCATGGAATACATCATTGTGAGCAACATGAATGGCACTCTAGTTGTCACAATAAAGAGGAGTAGCAGAGGATGTGGACACACCTAAATCCTTAAGAAGTTATCGTAGCCAAAGGAGCTCAAATGTGATATCAGCAAGAGCACGATATTCTGCTTCAGTACTAGAGCGAGCCACAAAGGTTTGTTTCTTACTTCGCCAAGAAATCAAAGAAGAACCAAGGAGAAAGCAATAACTTGTAGTGGACCTGCGATCAGTGGGATCTCCTACCCAATCAGTATTAGAGAATGCACGGAGTACAAGAGGAGATTGAGCTGAGTAGAAAAGGCCATGAAAGAGAGTGCTCTTCAAGTATTGAAGAATGCGCAAAACAGCAGCATAGTGAGTCGATCGTGGAGCAAACAAATACTGGCTCACCTGATGAACAGCATAGGAAATGTCTAGACGAGTAACTATGAGATAAACTAGGCTGCCAATCAATCGTTTGTAGAGAGAGGGATTAGACAATGGTTTCCCCCCCGAGGGTGTCAGATGCGTATTAAGTTCAACTGGAGTGTCAACAGTCTTGCTGTTAGTGAGTCCAGCTCGAGACAAAAGGTCAGAAGCATACTTGGCTTGAGTAATATAAAGACCATTTGTGGAATGAGTGATTTCAAGACCCAAGAAATAGCTGAGATGTCCAAGATCTTTCATCTCAAACTGCTGACTGAGAAAATCCTTGAGTTTTTAAATGCCACTAAGGTCATCACCAGTTATGATCATATCATCCACATATAGGAGAAGCAAAATGGTGCATTTATTAGTGCGACAAATAAATAAGGCAGATCAATGAATCATAAGGACTGGCAGTGTAACCCAAGCAAAAAATGGTGGAACTGAACTTGACAAACCAAGCTCGTGGAGCTTGTTTAAGGCCATAAAGTGCATGTTGAAGACGACAAAACTTGTTTGATTCAACAGAGAGACCAAGAAGAGGTTGCATATAGACTTCTTCACTCAGATCCCCATTAAGGAAGGCATTTTTAACATCCATTTGAAAAAAATTCCATTTACTAGCAGCGGCAACAGCTAAGAGGGCACAAACAGATGAAATACGAGCAACTGGAGCAAAGGTCTCTTCATAATCAATCTCATACTCCTATGTAAAACCTTTTGCAACAAGACGAGCCATGTAGTGCTCAATGGACCCATCAAAGCGAGTCTTGATCTTATACATCCACTTACAACCAACCACAGACTGTCTAGGAGGGAGAGTAACCAGATCTCAGGTATGGTTTTTGGTTAATGCATCAAGTTCTTCTTTCATTGCAATCTGCCATAAAGGATCAGTGGAGGCCTCGCGATAGGTGTGAGGCTCGTGGAGTGTAACAAGGGCAGTGTAACAATGATAGTCTAGTAAATGTGCAGGAATGGATCTTACCCAAGTTGAGTGGCAAGGTGGAATGTCTTGTGGAGGATCTTCAGGCGGAGCAGGAGCAAGGGACCTAGGCTCAAGGTGGGGTAGCTTGTCATCAACCTGTTCATCTTCGACCTGTCTAGGAGAAGCATCAAAAATATCTGGAGGTTGGATAAAGAAGTCCAAAGGAGGATCAAGAGTATCTGTAGAAGGAACATGAGACTCATCTAGAAAGATTTCTAAAACAGAGAAGGTAGTCAGGGAAGAACGAAAGTGAGAGAGTTCAACAAACAAGCGGTGTTCCCAAAAGACAACATTACGGGAAATACGAAGACGATGAGAGACAGGATCATAACACTGATACCCTTTTTGAGTTTCGCCATAACCAAGGAAATAATAAAGTCTAGATCGAGGCTCAAGTTTGTTGTGCTCATGAGCCTGAAGAAGAACGAAACAAGTAGATCCAAAGGAGCGAAAGTGATGATAGTTAGGGAGTGACCCAAAAAGGCGCTCATACGGAGTCTGATTATGGATGACAGTGCTTGGAATGCGATTAATAGCATGAACAGTATAAAGAGCAGCTCCACCCCAAAATGGGGCAGGAACTTTGGCAGAAAGAAGAAGAGCACAAATAGTGCCAAGAATATGACAAAGTTTTCTTTCAGCTCAACCATTTTGCTAAGAGGTACCTGGACAAGTTAGATGATGTATAGTGTCATAGGAATGTAACAGAGCTTGAGAAGCATATTGAGTATATTCAAGAGCATTATTAGATCGAAAGGTTTTGATACATTTGGAGAATTATGTTTCAACCATTTTTGCAAAGTTACTGTATATTGGTAAAATTTCAGAACGAGATTTCATAGGAAAGATCCAACTATAACGAGAATAATCATCAATAAAAACAACAAAATATCGAGATCCATTAATACTAACCACAGGAGAAGGTCCCCAAACATCAGAATGAATTAACTCAAAAATACTACTAGAGATAGATTCACTGTTATTAAAAGGCAAAGCTGGCTGTTTTCCTAACTAGCATGAAGTATAATCAAAATTGTATTTGGACACAGAACCCAACAGACCCTTAGAAGCTAACTGTTGTGCCCGAGAAGATGGTGCATGACCAAGACGAGAATGCCAAAGTGCGAGAGAATGTAAGGAAGAAACCGCAGCAGCTGCAGCAACAACAGAAACAGAAGCAACAGGTGGAAGATGAAGATTGTCCATGGGGAACATACGCCCAACTCTAGGACCAGTCCCAAGCTCTTGCCCCATCCTCAGATCCTGCATAATACACCCAGAATAGTAAAAAATAAGGCGATATCCTAGTTCAGCTAATTGTCCCACAGAGCACAAATTATAGGATAGGTCAGGTACATGGAAGACCCCCAGAACAGAGAGGTTGGAGGTCGAAACAAAACCTAGACTATTCCCATGCATGGTGAAACCATCAGCTATATGAATATTAAGAGGATGTGGTGCAGGGTCAAGTTGGAGAATAAGGACGAGTGAGGTGTCATGTGATTGCAACAAGCAGAATCAAAAAGCCAAGTTTGAGACTTACCGGGTAGAACAGAGAGAGTAGTGGAAAGAGTGCATTACCAGCCATACGAACAGCCTGAGCTATGATATCCCGTAGTTCAGTAGGGGAGAGGTTGATAGTGGATCCAGAAGATTGGGACTCAACTAAAATGGAAGGCATCGGCAGAGTAGGCTCAGTATTAGCAACAGCAACAGCAACAGTAGATTTGTTGTGACGGTAACAAGTCTCAATGGTGTGGCCAGGACGCTTGCAATAGTTGCAGAACTTTTTGTTGGTCTGCTTGCAACGATTGCTAGAGCCAGTGGAATCACTTGATTGCTGAGGTTGCTCTATGGGTGGAGCAGAAGGAGTAATATCCAAAACATTGAGCTTATTCTAGGCTTGAAGGGTTGCAAGACGAGCTTCTTCTCTAACCAACTTGTTGACAGCAGTATCAAGAGAGGGAGAAGGACTGTGATTAAGAAGCTGACCTCGGATGGGCTCAAAGTTCTGGTGAAGTGACATTAGGAATTCATAAAGACGAAATTCATCTCTAATGGTATCATATTGCTGAGCATCCTTTGAGCATGCCCAAGTTGGATCAGAAAGGTCAATTTGGTCTCAAATGAAATGAAGCTGGTCATAGTAGTCATTAATGGATTGCCCTAGTTCTTGCCTGAGTTGATGCAATTCAACCACTAATTGATATTTCATGGATCCGTGAGTAGTGGAGTACCTTTTTCCCAACATATCCCATGCTGATTTTGCATCATCAAAGCTGCCCAACAGATTGGAGATAGAGGGAATGGAAGTGTTCTGAATCCACGTGAGGATCATGTGGTTGTGACTATCTCATTCAATCATGCGACTAAGGAAGGCAGCATCTTCTTCACTTGCCCCCTTGACAGGAATAGTGATTGCACCATTACAATATTGCCACAGCATGTGACCCTTAAGAAAAATGCGCATAGCTTGAGACCAAGATAAGTAATTCTTATTCCCCTCCAATATAGTATTGATGGGGCGAGGAAGAAAAATATCATTTTTATCCATTTAGAGACACAATATGCAAAAATAGACTGCAAAAATGAAATCTACGCTAAAAACTGGGTAAGGAGAACCTAGACTGCAAAAGTCAACCCTAGAGAAAAGTCAACGGTCAAAGTCAACGGCTCGGGTCAAAGTCAACACGGTCAACGGTCAGCGGAGATTACATTAGCAAGATGACGTGGCGCTGACATCAGCAGATGACTGGATGCTGACGTAAGCTAGGACTGACGTGGCACTGATGATATCACGAGTGACGTGAGCCTAGAGCTGATGATGGCGCGTGGGGTGCGTGTGGCGCCTGAGCTTTGATGTAGAATCTTTGGGCGGCGCGTGCGGTCTCCGATGGCTGCGAGGCTTCCACCAACGTGTAGATCGGGGCAAGACGATCTCAATGATACCTGCAGAAACGTAATCAGAGCAATATTCACAATGGTGATGACACGTGTAGTGGTCTATGCAATGTAGGACTCCTCAACGACAACAGTTGTTGGTCCGCAACCCAAAGACAACGGTTGGAAGACGTCGGAGGTTCAACGGCAAGAGACTGCGGCGACTGTTGTGACGACGGAAGCGATGTTGAGAATGGAGTAATACCAATAAAGACAAGACTGCGAAGAAAAGGTTAGAGCAGTGACTCTGATACCATGTTAGAAATATTGAAATCTATAGTATTGTATTTTATATTGAAAGAATATACATGAGTACCTTTATATAGGAGGCATATGTGTGCAGTACAAGTAAGAGTGTAATACAAGAATGTGTGTTATACAAGTAATCTAGCTAGGCCTAAAGCCCACAACATTATACACGTTAACAATTAACAACTACAAACCAGAGCTTCAATCCAATCACATCCTAAATTATTAAAAGTATCCTTATTTTTCCTTTCTTTTCTATCTTATTTCGATCTCAGAAATACCTGAACTCTTCAACACTTACAAAATTCGGAGCAACCTTGGCTCCGTTTTCTGAATTGGCAATTTTTCTCTCACTCACACTTGGAAATTTGAATGCAGGTGGTTGCATCTATTTCCAAGGCGAAACTAAAAAAAATTTTAGAATGGGGTCAAAATAATAACAAATATAAAAATTGAACCTATTAAAAAGTATCATACTTGAAATATGAATGATGACTAAATGATTAAAAGCTTTGTCAAGACATGTTTAGGCTTGTAATAATATGTTTGGCTTTGTCAAGACATGTTTAGGCTTGTAATAATATGTTTGGCTTGATTCTCTAGGCGTGACGTGAAAAGCTAATTAATAGTACATAGAAAACTAAGCATAGCCGATCGAAAATATATACAAATTTCATGTAGCCGATCGAAAATATATACAAATTTCATGTAGCCGATCGAATAATATATACATATTTCTTGTGGTGGGTGTGCATCACTTATTAACTCAAGAGACGTTTAACTTCTTCCCAAGCAAAAACTACTATAAATAAGACAAACCACAGCTCCATCTTTTTCATGTACGTTTCTCTCCCTTGATTTGTTCCCATTTCCTGCAAAAATGCCCTTCAATATGGTTTTGTTACCACTATTAATGCATTTGAGCCTTTTTCTTTTCATCATAAACCTCCAAACTTGTGCCTCGCAACCCTTCAACCTCACAGAAGGGTTCATTTCCCTCCCACTAAATCAATCAAATCTTGTCATACAAAGACCCTATGATGTGCCAGAAGATCAGCGATACAGTTTCATCAATGGGGTTCACAAACTGTGGGTATACTCTACAGACAAGCCTCACACCCCTACTAGCAAAACTAAACCTCGCACTGAGATCTGTATTCATGTAAGTAATGTGAAATGGCTCTAGCTAGGAGTATTTAAAACCAGAGTCACCCTTTTATATATCAGCAAAACTGAATTAGGTGCATTTTCTTCATTGTGTTGTACCTTAACAAACTAATAGGGCAAAGCCTTGCTCTCAAAACAACACTCAAGTAATCTATAAATAGTAAATTTAGGGATACACAATTTTTCACAACTCTTAACCTGACATGTTATGGTTGTTACATAATATAAGTGATATCAACAACGAGTTGATGTAAAATAATGTTGAGTATTAAGTCAAAATTATGTACCACCTTAGTAAATAATGAAGGGAAAAAAAAATTGTATCTCTCTAACATTGCTCATTTATAAACTACCTCTTACACATAAGCTCTTAGCCTCCAACACATAAGTTGCTTGTGAGGATTACTACCGTGTAATAAATTATATTTTTTCTATACAATCAGATCAGGGGATAGGATATTACAAATTTTACTAACATGACTCTGCATATTTCAAGCATCAAACTTTGTTAGACCTCCCCTCAAAGACAAAGATATGGGTACTTTCTATCACATTATTTTAGTCTCTCTTTCCACAAGAAGTCAACAACTAAATAACAAGACGTTGCAGTTGCATTTGCATACATAAACATTACATAAAATACTACACTTTTAAGTATGTAGTGCACTTGCAAGCCCTATTCCCAATTAAAATTGTTTAAAATTATATGTACCTATAAATTTATTTTCTTTTCAAAAGTAGTTCTCTTAAGCAATTCAAATTAAAATCACTCACTTGCATTTGACTAAAGTCACAATCTTTACATTATAGTTATATTGATTTATCTTTAGTACAATTGCTATGACCATGGCTTATTCTTTTTATGTTGTTCCCAACTAAAAATGGTCCAATGGATAATAACAACAACAACAACAAAAACATAAGCAATTCGCCGTTACTTTTTGTCTCCACTTCAATCCAGTGCTTCAATCCAAGCACATTCTAAATTATTAAAATTAGTCCCTTTATTTCTACTTTATTTTCTATCTTATTTTGATCAATGTTTTGTTTAAGTTTATATGTAGTTTGGATTTTTTTTTTTTTTTTTTTTGAAAAAATAAATTCAAACCACACACACATATATATACGTGGATTGAATTGTGTTATATAATGATTTTTTGTTTGTACCTGTATAACAACTATATACATCTAGCATATACATAATATGCAAAAAAAAATATTTAATCATCATAATTTTTGTTTAGCCCCCAAGGAGAAATTGATGGCTCTTCTATTCAGCGCAAATATTAAAAGTCCAAAAAAAAGAAAATTTTGGTAAGATAAGGCCATTCAAGGATAGTTAAGTAATTAATCGGCCAAAAACCTTGTAACTCAATTTGTATCTTTTAGTATTTCCAATAAAGATATTTAAAGTTTAAATTTTTCCACCTCCAACTATCAAATGTATCAAAAAGTATAGTTAAGCAATTGATCTTTAAATCTTTCCTGCATGTTTTAGATAATGGACCTCTTTAATGAAATACCTCCGAAAACTTTTTTACAAACATGGAATTAGTTTTTCATTTTAAAATTTTATTTTTTTATTATTATATTGCTATCATCCAAAGGGAAAATTGAGACCATAATATTATTATTTTTACTTAGTTTGTGATCAACTTAGCTTATTTCTGTTTGCTAAACGTTTATTTACTTATAACTTATATTAGTCACAATCAATTTTTAGAACTACTCACTTTTTGTTGAAAGTTTATTAAAATGAATTTAAAAATTTATACATAAGTAAATTTATTAAAAATTTAATTAAAACATACTGCTTGAAATTGGTATGTGGTCCTTGATTTGCTGGGTTAATATTCAAGCTTCTCAAACATGACATAAGTTTGAAGTTCAACTTTTTAATGGTATCCTTAGTCCTTACCTATATAAATTACAGTTTCTCTCACCAGCTTAGCTCTTAAGAAATTTTGAATTTGATCATTTAGCTATAGGGATGAAAAACAAACTTTTTAATTCTGAGTAACTTTTTTTCCAGCCATTAAAAAAAAAAAAAACAAACAAACTACTAACTCTCTATTCTCCATTCATGATTTTCAGGGATATGATTATTCTTCTGGTGTTTGGCAATTTGAAGGATATGGGTACGTACCAAATGGTACATATGGGGTGTGCATCATGCAAGTGTTTGGTGCTAGCTCTCAGGCTACAACCCTAGCGCTTACAGTAAACAATGGTTCACTTTCTTACTATGGGGGTCCAGTCCTAGTCCCAAACATCTACGATAGATGGTTCCTGCTAAATGTAATCCATGACGTTGAGGCCTCAGATGTGAAGGTATATATATAGATGGGGTTCTCAAGTATGAGGCTGCTGGACATGGGGAAAAAAAACACATTACTTCAAATGCGGAGTCTATGCACAGAGGAATGATTCATATTATATGGAGTCTCGTTGGAAGGAAATTAAAGTTTTTAAGAAATGTTGATCCTCAATTTGTTTGTGACATGTATTTAATAAGAGTTTGCTAGAATTAAATAAATTACATAGTTTTGTTTCTTGCTAGATGATCAATATTTGAATACTATATACACAATGATTGTGATGAAAATAATATATTAAGTACTATGGCAAAAGTTTTAAATTAGACCATGTTGCCGTTTGACATAATTTGATAATATGTTTTTTTTAATTCACTTAGAAGAACACAAAGAAAAAAAAAAGACTAATATATGACTAAAAGATTACTTTATTTTTCACCCCACTATTTCATTATGTAGGTTAACTGAATAGAAATCTGGCATTTATAGATTTGTTCATTGTAAAGGACAAAATTCCTTATCCTAATTGATCCAAGAAATGAATGATGACAAATTAAAAAGTCGGTAGGTGATAGTTACATGCTTTGAAAGTCTTATTTTGACGTTCAATGGCATCGAATCTTAAAAATATGCTAAATGTATAACTTAAAAATTCTGGGTGAGAGAGAGTTCAAGCAAGCAAAGAAGGGTTCATATTTTGTGTTAAATTATTGAAGTATTTTATTAACCACGTCTGAAGGTGGAGTTTTTTGTCACATTAGCTCGGCCCAATATGTGTGTAGAAGGGAAAAAAAAAAACAAACAAACATGGCCCATTTATTTGTAGGCTTGTAGCCCAGATCGATTTAGAAATAGATAAGTTTAAAAAAAGTGGCCCATGCAGGTCTCGAACCTGCGACCTTCGCGTTATTAGCACGACGCTCTAACCAGCTGAGCTAATAGGCCAGTTGATATTTCCTAGGACAAATATAATAAATAAACCAACACATACATTTTGTGTAATAGAAATTAACAATGAAAATTGATGCTCAACACATTACATATCCATATTTAAGGACCTCTGATAGATCAACGCTACAAGCATCAGTCACAAACAAGACGACTTAAAAATAATGCCAAAACCATAATATAAAACTTAAAAAAATAAAACCCAAACGAGACAAACAACTTTTTATTAGAGATATCAAATAAAGGCAGTGGAACTCTTGGGACAAATTTAGTGAAACTAGTCTTCTTAGCCCTCAATCGGGGAGGGTGGTGGCAATGTTTGAGCAGTGGTATTATCATCATCATCATTAGAAGCATCACAAAAGCCAAGTAGAATGTCACTTTCTTGCTCAGTGAAGCCAAGTGAACCCATCATGGCTGGCCAACACTTGTGATGTATAATTCTTATGGCATGACAACAATTGGGTCCAAGATAGGTCTCACCATTGAGGAAGAACATTATGGCTTCTCCAGTGCAAGATTGGAGCTCAAATAAGGAATCCCAACAGCTATTCTGGTTGTCCAATTGTAAGCGAGTTGCTAAATTTGAGTGAGTGTTAAGAGGCCTTGCCATGGCTAAAAAAGCCATGGAAAATGCTAGAAAAAGTGTGAGAAAGAAGTTAAAAGAGTAGGCCATGAGATTGAAAGAGATAGAGAGAAATGGGATTTGAGAGAATGGTTATTGGTACGTACTCAAATGGGGCAAGGATGGTTGTAATATATATACATGAATTTTGTGCATGAGAAAAATTAAATGACTTGAACGGGTGCAGAAGTGGGGAGACCAAGAGGTATAGTAACTTATAAGAGGAATTTAAACAGTTTAGATGTTATAGCATATGTAATGACCATCTACATTTATGCTCTATGCCTTTATATGAATGAATTGATTAGCATCCCCTTTTAAAAAAATTAATCAATATGTAAATTAATACAGAAAATGAGTTGACAGGCAATGTTGTTTTTTTTTTTTTTTTTGGTTAACATGCAGGCAATGTTGTTGCTATGTTGATCCTAGAGTAAAGTTATTAGGAATATCATAAGTCACATAAATTGTATCGTTGTCCAGTCAAAGTTTTTTTTTTTTTTTTTTTTTTTTTTTTTTTTTTTTTTTTTGAGAAGAGTCCAGTCAAAGATTTTGATTGAACCAAAATTGGTTTGAAACAAATTCGTGATCACATTAAGTTCGTGGGCTTTTAGTGGGCTTAAAGCACCTTCAGCTCTATCTGATCCACAATTTTTTTATGGTTCTTTTTTGGATCTCCAATCCATACTGTATCAAAATTTTGTCATAAAACCATCCCCTTTTTTTTTCGCTAAACTATCCTTTTTGGGCCTTCAATTTCATAACATACTAATTACCTTCTTCTCAACAAAAAAAAATTCATAAGATACAAAATTTCTCAATCCAAATTTTGAACCCAATACCTTGGCAGAGGAACATCGTTGAGTCTGAATTACACGACTAAGTAACAAATATTAAGACCCTTTGCACAAAAAGTATTTATACAGTTGTGCTTCACCAAAAAAATAAGATCACATATATTTTCTATACACTTTGTACCAAGCTGGTGGAGTTTCCAAATCAATGTTACGCTAACGAGTCCTTTTTTTTTTTTTTTTTTAGAGAGTTTCAACTTATGGAGAAATTATAAGGTTCTCATGGTGGACAAGTGATATGGTCCACCATTCCAGTAAAAGACTCTCACCTATTTAAAATTGCTGAATCAGTATTTAGTTTTTATTTAAAACTTTATAATTTTAAATAGGTATGAGTCTTTTACTAGAATGGTGGACAAATGACGTGGTTCACCATGAGAACTGTATAATTTCTCCAACTTATGGCGTCCGCTCGTGATAATAGCTCTTTATCATCAGATCAAGACACCAATCAGTTTTTGGTGTAGGCGATAATTGAACCCCAAATCTCTTATTCAACCACCAGAGACTTTACCAATTAAGCTAACTGGAACCCACGCTAACGAGTCCTTCTTGAGACAACAAAATTCACAATATTACTAAATTAATCTACCCCCTCATATATGTACTATTAAAAAACTTATCGGACCCACAAGCTTGTTTTTAAAGTAGTTGTAGGGAGTCAAATTGTGGTCCCCCAACAGTTCCTCCATCATAATAACACTCCCGTAACTCGAACTTATGACTTTGGCTCTAATACTATTTGTCAAACCGTGAGCTATGTCATTTCACCTCAAAACCAATTGGTGATGAGGAAGACATATTCAAATATTTTATAGCCTTCAACATCACACCACACGAGCCTATTTTTAGAGTAGTTGTAAGGAGTCAAATTGTGGTCCTCCCACAAAACTTAAATTTCAAATGATGGTGACTAGTAGGTTTACGTGTGAGGTGATAAGTTAATTTAGTAATGCTGTGAAATTGTTATGAATTTTTGCTATGTTTCGCAACTTTGTTGTAAAATGAATCCATCTCAAATGGATAAATGATTTTTTTTTTTTTTTTTTTTTTTGCTTTTGTAATTTTAATTGTTTATTGTTAAAATAATGATGCTGTAATCATTAGATTTATGTAGAAACTCGAAGTACATCTCTTCATTTAGTAGCATTATGGAAAAATATGAGATAAGTAATATTGCAATCATCAGCTCAATTAAAATTTACTCAACCAAACAAAAGCATGTACTTTATTCATAAGGATCATATTTATTGCTAGATACAGCACCAGAAAACATCAACGACTCAACATCATGCAGCCACGGAATAAAACAGAAGCTACCCACATAACACATAATTGTGCCTTATTTGATCACACCAATATTACTGACTTATCTAACTAGGAGCTTCCTAACTTATTTCTTTATTTCTTTTTCTTTTCTTTTCTTTTTTTTTTCGTTTTTTGTTAGAAGAAAAAGTGCATAAAAGGGGAAGGTGGTAAACTCTACGCGCCGAGGGCAACATAAAGGGTGATATGAGTACCAATACGCTCAATAGTGAGAATTAGGGGGACTTGAACCAAGACCTAGCCACTAGACCATGTGCCGCGCTAGTCCCAACTTATTTGGACACTGTTGCAGAATCAAAGAGCTAGCAGAGAGGACGCAGTAGAACCAGATGCTGCATGACAATGGCTTCGCAATATGACACCATGTGTAGGTGTGAATCCAAAGGAAACCATGATAATTGGCCAACAAGTATGCCTAGTGGTGGCAATTACACGGTAGCAACAAGGGTCAAGATCGCTCTCGCGGTTGATGAAGAAAGAAACAATCTCATTAGAGCAGGATTTCAGCTCCAAAAGTGCATTCCAACAATTGACAAGCTCTCCAGTGTTTTGAAGCATCTCTGCTATGTTGTATCCTGTCAAAACTCCTAGGTTTCTTGATCGATGCTGTTGCATTCTGCTCTAAGACTAAAGCAAGGGCCAATAAGATAAGCACATTTTTAAGTTTCATTGTATTAATGTTAATGTGTTAACGTTATGTGAGAGAGAGAGAGAGAGAGATGAAGGAAAGTCTTAGGTTCCAAGGGTTTTATAGAGACAAGGTGGAGAGGATAGGAGGGAAATTGTTATTTAAGATCAATGTTATTAATTAAGATGTAATTATTGTTTTCATAATATTGTTCTATTGGTTTGAGCCAAAAAAAAAAACATAGAGAAATGATGTGTTTCTGTAGTGTCATTGGTCAAGCAAACCATTTGGGAAGTCATAAACGGTTTAAAATTTGCATGCAATTTGGGTTAAGTGATGAATGAACATCATTATTAATTATTATTTCTTAAAAATAAATAAATAAAGGTCATGCCAATGCAAATGGTTTGCATGCCATTCGGAGCAAGTAGTGAAACATTAAAAAATAAAATAAAGTCAAGCCAATGCAAATATATAAATATATATATATATATATATTTTCTAATTTTGTTAATTTGGTTTGGTAAAAGAACCTCGGGAAAATTTTAATGTTTTAAGTTAAGCAACTAAATATAGACCTACGTTAAATGACCAATGAGCTTTAAAAATACCATGGTTCATTCACGAAACGATGGTGTCTTGGTTAATGATAGAGTAATGTTAAAACTTACTTTTTAAACAATTCAAGAAGAATACTGCAAGCAAATTATGATTTAGCAACTACTACTGTACGGCACCGTGGTACCCAGGCCCATTTGGGCCTTGAATTCTGACTCAACAGTGTGGCCCATGACACCAAACCCTTTCTATCTAAGGCCCAAGCCCAAGCTCAAGCCCAAGCCCAATGTAGCTACAAGCCAGGTCTCACGTTGCCTCAAAACTCAGTGAGTAAACAACCTTAATTAACACACACCTAGCATCACCACTTGGGCCTTACTCAGTGAACCACCTCCCGGGCAAGAAGACAGTTGCTCGAGGTTGTTGTCTTTCGGATGCCCGGCAGTGCCTTGGGAAGTATCGCTACCGGGCATATGTGCTGAAGTGGGAACTAGTTCCAATGCCACTCCTACCACACCCCACTCCTAACTAAACACCCACTTTGAGCTAACGACATTGGACCTCCTATTGCACTAACCATGGAAGTAATCATAATCTCTCCACTAATTTTTGGCTATAAATATGAGAAACTAAGGGAGAAAAAGGGGTTGAAAGAATTCCAAAAAAAAACTAAGAACAGAGGGAGTGAGAGAGCAGCAGTGGGAGTAAAGGAGTGCTAGGGAGAGGTTGTCTTGTCGAGTCTTTGCATTAGGAACTACCTAAGGTAGGAAATCCAAAGCCCACATTACAAATAGATTGTGAGCCTAAGTGAGAACCGACCCATTAACCTCACTTTTAGTACCCACAATTGGCACCGTCTATGGGGATCTCCTACAAAAATGTGGTTCAACTGAGACTCACGCTTGGGAAAATGTCGAAAAAACGTTCAGGAAGCCATGCTGAAAGTGGTTCCATAGGGTCCTCTCAGGGATCCACCTGGCGGGAACAAAGGCACAAGAGGCGTGAAGATAGGGATAACAGACAAGAGGAAGATCGGTCCGGCCTTGGAAAGGGGTTGTACCAAACTCACCAAACAATATCAAGTGCTTCGAGGCATGGGCAGTTTGACGAGAGAGATGAGGAGCTAGAGCGATTACGCGGACTGGTGAGAGATCTGGAGTTAGAGGCGAGAGGTAGGCACCAGAGAAGGGATCGAGATGACCGAGAAAGGAGAGCTGATAGTGGGGTAAATCGATATGAGGCGGGGTCCAATCAGTCCGGTTCCCGTCGACGTCAAGACCATTCGCATTCATGAGAATCCCGTCGACGCAAGGACTGTTCCCATTCCCGAGAGTCACGTCGACACCGGAACCGTTCATGTTCACACGAGTATGCTGATCGGGGTTTAGACTCCCTAGAGGAACGACGGCCCCACAATGCCACTATGGATGCTATGAGCCACACCTGCGCAGAGCAGCTCGGTCGCCATTCTCGAACGACATTGAACGGGCCCCAATGCTAAGCAGATTCACACGGCCACCATTTAACTCCTACGATGGGAAAACGGACCCGGTGGAGCACGTCAGTCATTATATCCATATGATGTCTCTGCACACACACACAATGACGCGCTGATGTGAAAGGTATTTCCCTCAAGCCTTGGACCCACGGCATTAAGATGGTTTAATGGATTACGAAAAGGTTCCATTCACAGCTTTGCCGAGTTGATTCGGGAATTCGGTACCCGGTTTGTAACATGCAGCCGGTGGACACACTACTATCTATGAAGATGAGGGTCGGCAAAACCCTTCGCAGTTATGCCAGTCGGTATTAGGAACTTTACAATGAGATTGGTGGGGGTAACAAGAAGATTGCAGCAAGAACTTTTAGGATGGGGCTACCCGAGGATTCCGAACTATGGGAGTCGTTGACGAAGAGGCCTCCCGAAGATATGAGGCAACTCATGAGGTGCGTTGAGGAATATAAACGCATCGAGGATGATCAGCTACAGAGTAGAGGCAAGGCCCCATTATTAAATCGTCCTCAACAGGGCATTTTTCCGCCAAGACCCCGGAAGGATTTGAGAATGCAGGAGCCGGAAGTTCAAATAGGGGAGGTCAACGTGGCATTCAAGAAACCGATGCACAAGATCGTAGACCGAATTAAGAACGAGCCGTACTTCAGGTGGCCGAATAATATGGAGGGAGACCCATCTCGGAGGAACCAGAACTTGTACTGTACCTATCATAGAGATAAGGGGCATATCACCGAGCAGTGCCGGGTTTTAAAAGATCATTTAGGGCAACTGGTAAAGGCAGGATATTTGAAGGAGTTTGTAGTGAATTTTGGAAACTGGGATGCCGGGCAAGGTGCTCAACGAGGAGGAAATCCTCTCCCACCGCCATTGGGAGTGATTGAAGTCATCCATGCTGCTCCTAGGGGTACGACTGTAACCAGAAAAGGAGTGTTGACCGTGGCACCCATGGGAAATTGCTCGGATGACCAGCCACTCAAGAAGAAAATGAAGAGTAGTCGGGAGCCCATCGCTTTTGACGATGATTATTTAGAAGGAACGATTCAACCGCACGATGATGCGTTGGTAGTCACGGCCCGGATAAGCGGCTTCTTGGTAAAGAGGGTGATGGTAGACTAGGGAAGCGGGGCCGACGTGATGTATCCAAACCTATTCAAAGGGCTCGGGTTAAAGAATCAGGACTTAACAAAGTATGATACCCCGTTAGTCTCGTTTAATGGCAGGGTGGTGATTCCCGAAGGTCAAATTTCCCTTCCCGTGAATATGAAAGGTAAGGAGGTAATGGTGACATTCATAGTGGTTAGATCATTTTCCCCGTACACGGCGATTCTTGGAAGGCTGTGGATCCACGCAATGCAGGCTATTCCATCCACCTTGCATGTGAAGGTTAAATTTTCCACCTAACAGGGCATTGTCGTAGTAAGGGGAAGCCAGCAAGTGGCTAGGCAATGTCTAGTTGCCGCAGTTGATTGGAAAAATAAGTAGGCTAAACAGAAGGAAACCGCCGAGGAGGGTCCTTCATAGCAATTACAGGAGCCCCGGGAGGAAATGGGGGCTGGTTGTGCTGAGGAACTGCTCAGAGTTAAGATATTACCGGATGTTGACAGGTATTTCCAAATAGGAGCAAATATGAAGGACTAAGATAGGACAGAAATGTTGTTATTTCTTATTCAGAATATAGATGTCTTCGCTTGGAGCCCATATGAGGTGCCCGAGGTGGATCCCAAATTCATAGTCCACAAGCTTAATGTAGACCCGTCGTTTCCTCCCAAGAAGCAAAGGCCAAGGAGGTCGGCCAGGGATCACGTTGAGGCAGTTAAGTTAGAGGTTAAGAGGTTAAAGAAGGCTAGGGCTATAAGAGATATCATCTTCCCGGAATGGTTAGCAAATACCGTGGTGGTGAAGAAGAAGAATGGCAAGTGGAGGGTTTGTGTAGATTTCACGGATTTGAACCAAGCATGCCCAAAGGATCCATTTCCTATGCCGAAGATCGATTAGTTGGTAGATGCCACGTACGAACACCCAAGGATGAGTTTTCTGGACGCCTTCCAGGGGTACCATCAGATTGCTCGGGCAACCGAGGACCGAGAAAAGACAGCA
This sequence comes from Notholithocarpus densiflorus, assembly GCA_030021035.2. Lineage (NCBI taxonomy): Eukaryota > Viridiplantae > Streptophyta > Magnoliopsida > Fagales > Fagaceae > Notholithocarpus > Notholithocarpus densiflorus. The sequence goes on along the minus strand of JARYZH020000013.1, from coordinate 3,383,393 downwards.
TTCATCTCCCCGGAGGCCAATTATCATTATACTATAATGCCCTTTGGATTGAAAAACGTTGGGGCCACATACCAACGAATGATGACAAAGATGTTCCGGGATAAGATAGGGCGTACAGTTGAGGTGTATATTGACGACATAGTTGTAAAAAGCAAGCAAGACGTATAGCATATAGAGGATCTTCGAGGGGTGTTTAGAGTGCTTCAGCAACGTAAGTTGCGCCTTAATGCATAGAAGTGTGCTTTTAGGGTGGGGGCTGGTAAATTCCTGGGATACCTAATCACTAATTAGGGAATAGAGGTCTATCCCAATCAAATTGAAGCCGTGAAACGCCTGAATCCGCTGAGCAATCCGAAATAGGTGCAAGTACTGACTGGGATGTTAGCTACCCTTAACCGATTCATCTCCAAGTTTGCTAATCGTTGCCGACCATTCTATCAACTTCTGAAGAAGTGGAGGGGATTTCAGTGGAATGAAGAATGTGACAGAGCTTTTTGAGATTTAAAGGAGTATTTGATGCAAGCACTCATGTTCACGGTCCTAGAGCCTGGGGAAAATTTATTCATGTACGTCTCGGTATCCAATCATGCTGTGAATGTCGTGCTGCTAAGGGATCGAGGAGTACAGCAACCTGTGTATTACATCAGTAAGACCTTGCTCAATGCCGAGACAAGATATTTACCCCTGGAGAAATTGGTGTTGGCGCTTGTGCACGCTACGAGAAAGTTGCCATATTACTTCCAAGCTCACACCGTATATGTATTGACCGAGTATCCTTTACAGTCACTATTGAAGAGATCCGACTTTACGGGCCGGATAGCTAAATGGGGAACCCGGCTAGGTTCCTTTGACATACGATACAGGTCCTTGCTGACTTTGTTGCGAAGTTCTCCCCTAAGAATGAGGGGAAAATGGTTTGTCATATGGAGAGTCACCCGTGGATGGTGCATCAAGTTCCATGGGAGCTGGGGCCGGGATCGTCATCATAACTCCTGAGGGAATACGGTTAAAGCATTCCTTTAGGTTGGGGTTCAGGGCCTCCAATAACAAGGCAGAGTATGAGGCCTTGCTCGCTAGATTAAGAGCCGTTTTGGATATGGGTGCCCGGGATGTGGAGATTTATTCGGATTCTCGGCTGGTTGTCAACCAAGTACAAGGCAGTTTTGAAGCCCGGGATTCTCGAATGAAAGCATACTTGCAGGTGATAAAGCAAATCATGAATAAGTTTGGCACAGTGAAGGTGGCCCAAGTGGCCCGGGTGCTTAACAGACATGCTGACTCCCTAGCTACATTGGCGTCATCGATGACGGAAGAGGTGTCTCTGTTAATCAAGGTGGAGCTCATAGTGAAGCAGAGCATTAATGCGACAGTTGGTGTTGGTATTGCCGGAGTTGACATTGCCATGATTTCAGCAACTGGGCCATGTTGGATAGACCCAATCATTGACTTCCTAGCCGAGGATCGAGTTCCGGAAGATGAAAATGAGGCTAGTAGGATTTGCCGAGTAAATCCTCGGTACTGGTTATCGGCAGATCACAAGTTATACAAGAGGTCTTTCGGGGGACCATACCTATTGTGCTTACACCCCGAGAAAGTAAACGAACTCTTGGCCGAGTTGTATAATGGGGTGTGCGGCAGCCACGTGGGAGGACACTCATTGGCACACCGAGCAATGACTCAAGGATTTTGGTGGCCACGGATGCAAAAAGATGCCATCGAGTATGTGTGCAAGTGTAAGCAGTGCCAGAAGCATGCCCCCTTAATCCACCAACCAGCAGGACACTTGACTCCGATCTGTAGCCCTTGGCCCTTTGCACAATGGGGGCTTGACATTCTTGGCCCATTTCCCCGAGCGAAGGGCAATCGAAGGTTCATTTTAGTGGCCGTTGATTACTTCACCAAGTAGGCAGAGGCAGAAGCGTTAGCCAACATTCGGGACATAGATGTTAAGAGGTTCATGTGAAAGAATATAGTCACCAGATTTGGGGTACCAAACTCTCTTATATCCGACAATGGGTTGCAATTTGGCAGCAAGGCTTTCCGCGAGTTCTGCAGTGACCTCGGCATCAAGAACAGATACTCTACCCTGGCGTATCCTCAGAGCAACGGCCAAACAGAGGCTACTAACAAGGCAATCATGAACGGATTGAAGAAAAGGCTAGATGATGCAAAAGGTAGGTGGGCCGAAGAGCTACCTAATGTTTTGTGGGCACACCAGACAACCCTAAGGAGATCTACAGGAGAGACTTCGTTCTCTCTCACATATGGAGCAGAAGCTGTTGTACCAACCGAGGTAAATTTATGTAGTGCCCGGATTACGAAGTTTGCCCCTACTGAGAATGAAAGATTGTTGGCAGAACGTTTGGATTCGCTGGAAAAGTACCGAGAGGCGGCAACTATAAGGCTAGCCGAGTATCAACAAAAACTTGTCTGACGATATAACCGAGATGTAAGGACTAGGGGATTCAATGTCGGGGATTTGGTGTTACGGAAAGCAGTAGGGAATATACGGGATACGAATGCTGGGAAGCTGGCTCCAACTTGGGAGGGCCCTTACAGGGTCACAGCCATCGCAGGTGCAGGAGCATACTATTTGGAGGACTTAAACGAGAGACCGCTTCCCCGACCATGGAATGTTCATAATTTGAAAAAGTTCTATCACTGATCATCTGTACATAGGGGTGTGAATTCAATTAGATCTTAAATGTACATTTTGCTAACTAATATGATGATGATATTTATCCACGCAGGTGCATCACTACTTATGATTTTATCATTATTAACTCATTAAACTTCGGTGGATGCACGCAAAATATCTCGTATAAAATTATTCTAAGGACAGAAACCTGTCCTCGATTCAATTTTCATCACCGAGTAGGTGGGAACCTTGCGCTAAAATTATTCCAAGGACAGAAACTTGTCCTCAGTTAGATTTTCATCACCGATCAGGTGAAAACCTTGTGCTAAAATTATTCCAAGGACAGAAACCTGTCCTCGGTTCGATTTTCATCACCAAGCAGGTGGAAACCTTGTGCTAAAATTATCCTAAGGACAGAAACATGTCCTCGGTTCGATTTTCATCATCGAGCAAGTGGAGACCTTGTGCTAAAATTATCCTAAGGACAGACCTATCCTCAGTTCGATTTTCATCACCGAGCAAGTGGAAACCTTGTACTAAAGTTATCCTAAGGACAGAAACCTATCCTCGTCTAGATTTTCATCACCGAGCAAGTGGAAACCTTGTACTAAAATTATCCTAAGGACAGAAACCTGTCATCAGCTAGATTTTCATCACCGAGCAGATAAGAACCTTTTTCTCAAAAACTATTCACATATATCAAATTTGTTTATTGCCGCCGAGGAGCCAATTCTTTCTAAAAAAATCTCGTCTATATTGGTCCAGGTCACTACCAACAGCCGGCAACTGCCCGACCTTTAACAAGTTGAGAAAGTAATTTCAATCACGAGGTTAGACCACCTGATCATTTAGAATACATGCATATTTATAAGACAGAAAAACAATCGAAGAACATGACAGGAGAGATAGCAACAAACATTTGTAGATATGACTAAAGCAAGCAAGTAAAGGCTAAAACAATGTTTTGTCACCACAGCCCGGTGACGGTAGGAAAATTAAACCCGAAAAAATAATTGTTCCATCACCACAACCCGGTGATGTAGGTAAGCCGAATAAAGAAGTTAAGCTAAATATATATATATATATATTTATATGTATATAAAGTAGACACTGAGTTCGGAAATCAGGCTGAAGGGTTTGCGGACTGGAGTTGGGTAACATCCTCGGGAGTCTGCTGGGCTGCGAGAGGTGGCTGAACATTCTCACCAGGCTTATTACCAGCATGGGGGTTGCTGGTGGCTTCCAGGTCAATCGGCTCCACATGGGAGTTAATTACCTCCACCAACTCCCTTATGCTAGTAGTATCCTCCTCATCAATTACACTAGGAGTGTTCTGCACGGCAGCTGGAAGATCAGGGAAAGGGATTTGGTTGGGGTTCCTCAAAGGGGAATCCTCGGGTACCCCCATAACCTGCAGGGTAGCCAACCACCCTTCCTCAAACCCAAGCTTTTGGGCTTGACGAACGACCGGCTCTGCCAAATTCTCGGCATCAGCAAAACCCTTGTCGTACCACTTGTCTTCACAAGCTTCTAAAGCTTCCTTCAAATCAGCCAATTCTTCAGCTAGAGTAGTGTTCAGACTCCAAGCCTCCGCCAACTTAAGCTCGGTACTGCCCAGCTGCACCTCCAGTTCTGCAAACTTACTCTCTGCCAAAGCCTTAGCCTTCTCGGCCGCAGCAGCCTTTTTCTCCGCAGCCCCGGCAACCTTCACTTTTTCTTTCACTGTAGCTTCGGCAACATCCTTAAGAGCTTTCTCTCGCTCAGCGTCTCCAGAAAGCTCCTTTAGCCTCCCATCGATGATATAAGTCAGTTGCGCGGCCAGATAACACAGTAATGATGAATATGAAAATGAAAAGAGTGCGTGTGAAAATAAATGGAAAACCAGAGGACAAGAGATTACTACTATAGTGTGCCATTGCAACTGCCTGCCTAATGACTCGTCCGTCCTGTCCTCAAAAGCGTGCATGTCCTCGGGCAAGAGGAAGCCGTGCACCAAACTCTAGGCAACATTACCCCCTTGGCCCTTATCCCATACTCTCACACTAGCAGACGCGGGAAGAGGTTTACCATCAAGCTGAAAGGAAGGCTGCCATCTCGCCACAGCTCGGGAAGTCGATGCGATGTTCGTCCCTGTTTGGACCGTCGGCTCCCAGATGGCGATACTCGTCAATCGTCAGGGAGGAGTTCTCACGGGCACGTCACCTAAGCTTGCATGTGTATGCTCAACTGTACGCTGCCTCTTCTGGGAACGGCTCGAAGGAAGGAGAGGAGGTGGTGGATCTCAGCCTTGCAAGTCTTGCTGTTGTGCGGCTGGCCTAGCGCCGGGCACAAAGAGGCTGATCGTCATCGCCTTCCTGGTCACCATGTCATGACCTTGATCAGATTCGGTTCCTAAAGAGCTAACTGATTCGATGATTGCTTCCTCGGCTATCTGAAGGGGAGCCTCGGGTTCAAAAGGAGCTTCGGGCTCTACTTGGACCTCGGGCTGAACGGGGGCTTTCGGTTGAATCGGAGCGTGCGCCTGTTCTCGACGGCATTGAGACACGCGTTCAGTCGACTCATCCCGTATGGGTGCAAGTTCGTCCGAACAAGTGTACCGTGGACCGAGGTCACGAGCTTCGCCTACTGTGAACCTTGGAGGAAGGAAATTCGCATGTCGTACGTCGATGTATGAAAGAAGGGGACTATCAACTAACAAAGCTTGGCCGAAGGCTTGCCAAGTGGAGTACATAGGATCAACGCCGAGGATTAGATGGGACACTTGGAGCTGTCCGTCCCAATGAACGAAAATTCCCGACCTAAGCACAAAATTTAAGTCTCTCGCGTGCACCACTCTAAGGTCAGGCTTAAACCATTTATTCTCTGCACAGAAACAATACAAAAATTAGTTAGTAGCCATTCAATCAAAATAGTCAAGTCCAATTGAGGAAACGCAAATTTACGGACAAATATACTTGATACCAACCTACATCATGAGGCGAGAACGGACAGGAGAGCTCATCGGCAAGCCAGTTGCTGCTCACCCGTACAAACTCGCCAGTCGAGTTTCTATTTGAGTCAGGCAGGCAGGATATGAGCCATACTCGCATGTCCCTTGTTTTTAAATAATAGTTTGAAGTAATTTTGCCACACAAACTATACATGAAATTAATGTCATAGTGATCCAATTGCAACCCGAACAACTGGTTCAACCTACTAACGCAACTCACTACTCGGTAAAAGTTAGGGGGGAATTGGTCGGGGCAAAGGCCATAAAACCTAAGGGTGCTAATGATGAGGGGATCAACAGGGAACCTAACCCCACCCTCAAGAATAGCCATTAAAGGAAAGAATACGGTGTTTGCGCCACGACGCCTCTGGACGTCGATATCGCCCTCATGACAGTAGGCGATATCAACATCCTCGGGGACGTTGTAGGCAGCCCTAAAAGTGGCCAAAGTAGCTTCTGAGGAAAGGAGATGAGAATAGCCCATTCTCTAAGCTAAGAATCCTAGAACTACGATTGCGATAGAACAGAAAGAAATAGAAGTAAAAGGAAGCACAGAGAGGACTTACTTCGAGGGCTCTAAGGAGGAGTATTTTGGGGAGGAGTATTTTGGGCTGGAGTATGGAACACACGAAGGGTGTATGCTCGGTAGAGGAGGAATGTGAGAAATGAGGAATGCAAAAAGTGAAGGAGAGATTTTCTGAAGGTTATTTATAGGAGCCTTGGAAGGAATAAAAAGCATTTAATTAATGGGGAGGTAGGAGACCTTACAAATCCCTTTGGTAACTGACACGCGTGCCGCCTTGGTTCACGAACTGTCAGGTAATGATGACAACTGAACCAAACGACCAGGTACGACACGCCTTTTAAGAGCGCATTAATGGGTTTATAAGCTGCCCAATATCCACCCATAGAGCTTCCCGGATGGCTATTGTTCTTTGGACTCCTTGATCCGTCCCCGAGGGCCAAGCACGGATCAAGGGGAGGCTAATGTACGGCACCGTGGTACCCAGACCCATTTGGGCCTTAAATTCTGACTCAACAGTGTGGCCCATGACACCAAACCCTTTCTATCTAAGGCCCAAGCCCAAGCCCAAAGTAGCTACAATCCCAGGTCTCACGTTGCCTCAAAACTCAGTGAGTAAACAACCTTAATTAACACCAGTGGCGACGCCACGTTGAGGGCAAGGAACACCCTGGCCCGAAAATAAAAAAATTTTTATATATAATAATTTAAAATTTTTTATTTGTTTACCCTTAAAAAAAAATAGGAACACTCTCAAGAAAAATCAAGAACACCCTCAAATAAAATTAAATTAAAATTAAATTATATGTTCTACTTTCAAACAAAAAAAAAAGCCCAAAAAAAATTTTTAAACTAAAATCTTAAAAAAAAAAAAAATGTAACAGAGCAAGCCCACTGCCCAAAGCCCAACATCAATCCTAAACAATAGATGGGAAAATAAACCCAATCTAAAGAAAAAAAACAACATATGGTAGAAACCCACGGGCCACGGATTCTCAAAAAAAAAAAAACAAAACAAAACAAAACCCAACCTAAAGACAGATGGTAGCAAACCTAACCCACAGATGGTAGCAAAAACTGAAATCAGAAACGGAGAAACAGAGCTCATCACCTCCGCCTTAAACTCGAGCAACAGAGCTCATCGCCAATCGGATCAGAGATCGGTCATCACCTTGGCCTCGCCAGTCGGATCAAAGATCGGTCATCACCTTGGCCTCGCCAGTCGGATCGGAGATCGGAATAGCACAGATCGGATCGGAGATTCCTTCCTCACCAGTCGCCTCGACGTGCTGCCCAACCCGACGATGCCACCCCTCGGCCTTAGCCTCCCTGCTCCCTCAACCTTAAGGTATTTCATCTTTACTTAACACTTTTCTTCTCTCTGACTCTCTCTTTTTCTCTAATGGGTTTACTCTCTACTCTCTTATTTCTCTCTATCTCTTTCTCTCTTTTATCTGAAGACTAAAAGTATGAAAGTGAAATGAGAGTCTCTCTCTTTTTAAGACTAAAGACTTAATCTGATTGGCTGATTCTCTTTCTTTCTTTCTTTTTCTTTTTTTTGGTGAAATTGCTTAGCTTTATTTTATTTTATTTTTTTGATACGAGCTTACTTAGCTTTATTGAACTGTTATTGCTTAGCTTTATTGTAACTTTATTAATATTTGTGATTGGCTGATTCTCTTTTTTGTCTTTTAGTGTATTATCTATTGTGATTGGTGGTTGTGAATTTCTGATTGGCTCTTGTGATTGGGGCTTGTCTGTTGAGTGGGGGGAGGGGTGAATGGGGCATGGGACTGAGTGGGAAGTAAAGGTGAGAGGCAGGCAGTGGATAATGCACATGGGGTGTGTGCTAATAGTTAGTAAAGAAAAATAATGAAGCAACTAATAAACAATAATTAATAATTTAATTAACTAAAACATTATAAAAGATAAACAAATTAAATTATGTTAGGCTAAACAACAATTAATAATTTTATAATTAATGAAACAACAATATAACAAATTATAGTTTATAAAAGACAAAAAAATTAATGAAACAACTAAACAACAATAATTAATAATTTTATTAATATTTCAAATGAACTTATAGTTTATTGTATAGGTAACTTTGTTCATTTCTTTTCTTTTCATTTTTTTTCTTTTTGTGGTTTTTCGGTGTACAGAATGCAAATTTGTTTTGATTTTAAGAACATTTTTTTTTTTTAAGCACAAACTTCATGCCGACCAAATCTTGAATTTCGGCCGGTATTTCCCGAAACACCCAAAATAGACCAAAATTTTTTCAAAGTAGAATAGGAACACCCTGGACAAAATTCCTGGAGTCACCACTAATTAACATACACCTGGCATCACCACTTGGACCTTACTCGGTGAACCACCTCCCGGGCAAGAAGACAGTTGCTCGAGGTTGTTGTCTTTCGGATGCCTGGCAATGCCTTGGGAAGTATCGTTGCCGGGCATATGTGCTGAAGTGGGAACCAATTCCAATGCCACTCCTACCACACCCCACTCCCAACTAAACACCCACTTTGAGTTAACGACATTGGACCTCCTATTACACTAACCATGGAAGTAATCATAATCTCTCCACTAATTTTTGGCTATAAATATGAGAAACTAAGGGAGAAAAAGGGGTTGAAAGAATTCCATAAAAAACTAAGAACAGAGGGAGTGAGAGAGCAGTAGTAGGAGTAAAGGAGTCCTAGGGAGAGGTTGTCTTGTCGAGTCTTTGTGTTAGGAACTACCCAAGGTAGGAAATCCAAAACTCACATTACAAATAGATTGTGAGCCTAAGTGAAAACCGGCCCATTAACCTCACTTTTGGTACCCACAACTACAATAATACAATTACATATCCATGCAATCTATATTGGATCATTTCATAAGAGAATATATAAAAATAAAAATGATATTTTAAATTTTGTTTTGTCTCTAAAAAGGACTCTTGACTCAAGGAAGAGCTTTTAATTTGTTCATATTGTTGTTTAAGGATATATAGTGTCATTTGACAAAGAATGCTGACTTTTGATCAAAGGACTTTTAGTTAAAGTTATATTTTCCGCTACCCTCGCCTTCATCCAGTAGCTACTGTCAGAAGCAAGTTACTGCCGTCACGCCCACAGTCCCTGCAATGCTCGGATCTCTTCAATCTGTTCACCAAACTACCAAAGCAAAGGCATAGCGTGACAGATCAGCCAATCCCGAGCAAAACCCAACCAAGAACAACCCGAAATCACTAGACACGCGCCCACACACGCCGCCTGAAGTTTCTGACTCACAAATACGCACTCCATGCGCTGCCAGAAGCTCACACGCGCCTACACGCACTCCACGCGCCTAATTCGGTTTGCGTCATGCCATGTCAGCCCTAGGATGATGTCATTCTGCTTGTGTCAGCGTCCGCGTCATCAGATTACATCATCACACATCAGCCGTTGACTTTTTTGTTGCTGACCATTGACTTAAACAGTTGACCGTTGACTTTTGACCAAAAGTCAAAATTTTTCAAAATGGCCTATTTTGCTCAGTTTTTTGCGTAGATTCCGTTTTTGGGCCCTGTTTCTCCGTTTGAGGTCTCTAAATTCCTCTTTGTGGTCATTTTCTTCATGATGGCTCAACAAAACGAATAAGACATTATTCGTCCTATCACAGTTATCTTGGATGGTTCTACTAGCTATCACGCATGGTCCCAAAATATGACTGTCTTTCTCAAGGGTCGCAAGCTATGGAGGTATGTAACTGGTTCGATTCCCAAGCCAATGCCACTTCCTCAGTCCAAAGCCACTACTGACGCCAATGCCTCTAAGACTACTGTTGTAACAGAGGATGATTATGAAGCACACCTAGAGGAATGAGAGAGTATTTAGAGTAAGATTCTATCTTAGTTTATCAATACCTCTGTACCTTCCATTCATAGTCTTCTTCCTCGTCTTGGTACTGCTGCGGCTGCTTAGATATTTCTGTCTAATCGCCACAATTGCACTAATGATTCAGAGTTCCACATTGAATCCAAGCTTTATCAAATGCGCCGAGAGACAGGTCAGTCTATTTCTGATTATTATTCTATTAACTAGTTAATGGGTCGGGTTGGGCTGGACCGAAAAAGAAAAACCCGGCCCATGACCTTGTCCATGGGCAATGTCCATATTGTCTTTAGCGGGTTGAGCTATCGAGTTAGGCCTAATGGGCTACTCATGGGCTTATGTTGGGAAAGAATCAATTTTTTATAAGGGAATAATTAATTTATTTTTTAAAAGGAAAGAATGAAAGAATTTAATACTTAATTAAATTTTTTTACAGTATTTATTTAATTTTTTGTTCGATTGATGGAAACCTATTTATTTATTTTATTAAGGGTTTAAATGTTTTTTTATTTTTAAATTTTAATAAAAAAATCAAATGGTTAATTTTTTTTTTTTTTGATAAATCAAATGGTTAATTCAAAATTACTAGACTACTAGAAAAATATATATTTAGTAAACTAAGTTTAAAATAACCACTTTAAGTATGTTAAGAAATTTTTTTTTATAATATTTCTTAAGAAATTTTTCTATAATGTTTCAAGATCAATCTTTTATATTCTTTCTATATATTTTAAAAAATGCTATGTCTATAATATTTTCACAACAAATTTTAAGTGACAAGTTATTACATAATGTTATTGACGAGACAAAAAAGTTATTTTAATAATAAATTCATATTATAACCAATATTAACTACCTCGGTCAACATAACACTTCTCATTTTTATTATGATTTCTAAGCTAGCGATGGGCATAAAAACTAGCCGACAGCCTTTTCCTTTTACACTCCTTTATCTCTGCCGAAGAGCCAGCGCCTCCACATAAGGTATGTTTGTTTCATCCTTCTTTTCGTAGCTCACTTGCAGCTACTACTGTGTTTTTATGGAAATTTGATAATTTTCAAGCATGGCTTTTTAGATTGTTATATAATTTGATTTTGCTGGATTTGTAGTTATTTATATAGTGTGTGATACATATTTGTTTATATCCCCAAAAAAAACTTTTTTTTTCTCTTAGATTAATATAACCAAAAAAAGACAGCTTCTTTTTTTAGTTTTCTTCAGTTGCAATCATTGTAGAGATCTTTAATCTGATGCATTGGTTTTTTGATAAATGGGTATTGTAGTGAAATATTGGTTGGCATGGCGGTTGACAATATGTCACCATTTTTGCAGATATGAGGTCCTGTGAGTGAGAGAGCATTGGTTTTGGTTGATGATGTGTTGGCTATTTAGTTTTTATTTTGGGAAATGGGAACTAGACTGAATCATAAGGCCTAAGATACTTGGATTTCTTACTTAGCCTTGTCTGCTTGAGAAAGAAAGAATTCACTTTTTCCCCTTTCTAAAAATAAATTTTAACTTAGAAAGCTGTCTTCTTTTTCTTTTTCTTTTTCTTTTTTCTTTTCTTTTCTTTCTTTATTAATGAGCCAATATTCACCAAATTAAAAAAAAAAAGGAGTTTACTGGAGACTCAAAAGGGTCGATTTTTGCTGTCAAAGTTTACCCTTTTTTGTGGTCACAAGATTTCTTAGTGTTCATGTTACATTGTAGAAACTGCTGAAGTGTGAGACCTAATATATACCTTCCACATTGATTTTTGTATTGGAGCTTCTGGTGTTTAATTTTTATGAGTTGTTAGTGGACTTCAAGTAATGCTACAAGCCCCCAAAACTTTTGATAAGGTGTCATGAATGTTTTACTTCTCACTCATGGTTGTGAAATTTAGTTATTTTTTAAAAAGTTTGAAGTCATTTTTAAGAATTAGTAATCAAGAGGTAGTAACTCATATCCTGCAAGGAAACTTTGTGCGGAGTTCTGCTACTATCAATGGGTGGCTCCATGAATTCTTATGAGCAGCTAGTTGTCTACAATCTACATATGTTAAAAAAATAATAAAAAATAAAAAGAATGAATGAATGAAATTAATATGTTGGAGATGGAATGCGATTTCTCATATCTCCTAGGCAACCAGTTAGGATGTCTAAAAGTAGAGGATCTGGACTTAACATAGCTTTGTGGAATGTGATTTTTTAGATTCATAACCACAATTTAATCGATGAACCTTGTTTTGCAGCTAGTTTTGTGGATAATGTAACTTTAAAGAATAACTGTGTCTAATTGTTTGGGCTATGCTAGTGTTATGGATTATGTAACTCTAAAGAATTTCAGTGTCTAATTGTTTTATTTATTATTTGGGGTGTATTAGAAGGAAAATTAGTGCACCAGAACACTAAGAGGAGGGCAAGTGGACCTTAAGTGTCCTCTGGCAAGAGGATCCAAGAGGTACGCCATTTTTTAGTTTTTTTTAATTTGTCTGTTAGAAACCCAAAAATGATTGAAACCCAATTGATCTTTCACTCTCACACTATCCTCTTTGCAGGCTTAGCATTCTCTATTTGTAGTAAGTTTAAAGAGGTGTGCACTCAGCTTGAGAATAGTAAGTAATTTCTGCTTAAATACTTGTAAAATTCTATAATGAAATTTATAATGCATGGTTTTGTGGCAGGTTGTTAAGCTGGAGCATGCAGGTGGCTTGCATGGTGTTATAAGGTGGTTTATATTGATATTGGGAGTATTGATTGTTTTGTGTATTTTTGGATGATTATTGATAAGTTTTTTTTATTATTTTTATTTTACTTTCATGGACTTTTATTACAAATAATTTCATTGGCTTCTTGAAATTCTCTTTTCTTTTCTTTTTTCTTTTTCTTTTTTTACACATGCCAAATACGTGCTTAGTTTTCCTCTCGCTAGGCGTATTCTTATTTTACACATGGTGAGTTACCTTTTGATGATGATATACGGTTTATATTACACTCCTACTAAGTGTTTGATAAATACCTTTAATGAGGGTTTTTTTTTTCACAATTTGGGAATGACTGCTTAATGAAACTTTATTAGTAGTGTGTATTCGTTGGTGTCAAAAACTTTTTTTAAGGGATTTTAGGTGTTTTAAGACTCCTTGTGTCCATGAGTATGAATTGCCAAGAGAACCATTCTTGATTCTTAAACTTGGCTTTTGTCAATCTATTTGTTTGGTTTTTTATTCAATTCTTTGGTATAGTGCAATAACTATATCCTTGAGATGCCCACATCAACAATTAGGGTTAGACCTTGGTGTGACTTGCAAGTCATTTTCCCAAATTTAGAAATTTAGTCCTTTTTTCTTAGGATTATATGTTTCCTTTTTGTGAGATAAAAGATGTTTTGTTCTTCAAATAAATGTGAAACAAACTAATTGAAATAAGGACTAACCCTCGGTGTGTGCATTCATGAAACCGCAATATAGGAATTTCTTGTAAAGCATTCTATAGCAATGGATAAGAGCTGGATGATGATTAACAATAGGATATCTATGGAATATTTAAACGGAGTTGAACAATTTCTGAATTTTGCGTCTCAAAAAGCACAGCAGGATGGAAGGATCATATGTCCCTGTAGAAAATGTGTGCATTCAAATTTTTTTGCTATAGATGTTGTACGAGTTCACCTAGTATCACATGGAATTTGTAGGGGTTATCAACCTTGGATTTTTCACGGGAAATCATTTCGCAAAAGATCATCAACTGCATCTCATCAAGAAACAAACCACTCATCTCATCAAAAAACAAACCACCTGGGGTAATTTTGGTATTTTGAAGACTAACTTGAGTACTAAATAGATGTTTTTAAACTGCCGCATTTATTGTCAAGTGTTTTATTGTATTTATTAAACAGATTGGAACTTTGATTATGATATTGACTTAGTTTGGGTGGTAGTTTTTATTCTTTGGATGATGATATTTTAGACATTTGTAATGTATTGGTTTGGGCATAACAATCATTACTATTATATTTGTCTATTTGACTATGGTTATAGTTTGTTAGTTTGGAGATTTTTTTTTTGTGGTATTGTGTATAGTAGAGCCAATTTTTTTTTTTTTTTAATTGTATTTGCATTATTAACCGGTTATAAACTGGTCATTAAAGGTGACTTTAAAACCTAGTTTTCAGGGGAAAAAATACTGGTCTGCCCCTACAGGTCGAGGTTTTCGTAGTGCGTATACATTATGATGCCTTGCTTAGCAACAACTTTCACACTTCCTTTTTTCATCATCTTTTGTCACTGGTTGGATATCATTTTTTTTTTTAATAATTCACTTGTTATAACAAGTAGAGAAGGGGATATGAAATTTAATCTTCCTTCATAAAAGAGATCAAGCAGTGTTATTGAATTACATAATTCTTGACTGGTTAGATGTTATGTTAGTCCTAGTTAGACTTATTATTGGTATTATAAGTCTGATCATTTATTATTTAAATGAGATCTACTCAAATTTTAACCCCAAACAAAACCAATATTGCTAGGCTCTACTTGTGCATTGATTCGATTCTTAATAATTGACCAAACGTATTGTAGGGAAAGGGTGTGATCTTGGGTCAATTAAGTTCTTGGTGCTTATAGTAACTCCAAAAGCGAAAGAGATACATATACATTGAGAAAATAGATACTCACAACGGCCCTTCGTCATTAGAAACTTTGAAACTTGAAACTTGAAAGTCCGTCCAATTGAGATCTTAGCTTAGAGTTGATGTGATGTAGCTCTGCTTTGTAATTCTGTTTGGACCTGCTAGTCCTTGTACTTGTTTGTTTTGATCTTAATAAAAAATTTCTGAGTTACCAAAAAGATTTTAGTCTAATTTAAGTTTATATATATATATATATATATATATATATATATACACACTACTTACTAATGAAACATATTTGAAGACATGAGATGCATATATAGCTGTCACAGGAAAAAAATTTATTATGAGGTTCATTATTACATAGCGGACTAGACCACATCAAAAACCCCAACATGGACCCATGGAGCAAGACAAAGAGACAAACCCAATTTGCCCCAGGAAATATTCCATGTAAACACAAACCAAAATAAAGCAAGAGAGGGACATGACAGTAACTGGAAAAGGAGTAATAAACTGTCTAGAAATCCTAACTGAGAACTTCGGAACTTTGTGTTACGACCTTTTATATATATTTGACCCCAATGTTTAAGCCTGGGGCAGTGGTGAAGCAGCAGGAGGAGCTATAGAAGGCACCACGGCTTCTGCGTCACAATAACCTCTTAGAATATTGCCTTCCTCAGCTGTGAAACCGAGTGAAGTGAGCATGGCAGGCCAGCAATGATGTGTTATGATAGTAATGGCACGGCAACAATCTTGGCCAATATCAGTTTGGCCATTGAGGAAGAAAGTGACAATTTCATTTGAGCAAGATTTGAGCTCCAATAGAGCATTCCAACAAGGGACTAAGCCTTCACTGGTTTCAAGCCTCGCCGCAAGCCTGTGTCCAGGCTTAATGTACAAATCCCTTGTTGCAGTCACATTTGTCACTGCTAAGAGACATGCAAGGGACAGTAACATAAACACAATTTGGCTAGCCATTGGAAAATGATATCTGTGTACGTGTTTAAGAGAGAGAGGGAGAGGCTGAGAGATATGTACAAGTTAAGAAGTGGGAGGCTATTTATAGAGCTGGTGATGAGGGAGAGGAAAGGATTGAGTGAGTTTTAACCATTGTATAATGATAATGGGGTTTAATTGTATTAATCAAATGGAGTTAATAGCAGATGATGGGTTTCTGTAACTTCCATTGATCAAATTAACAAGATTTTAGGAAGCTGAAAGTGCATCTAAGTTTTCTAGAAATTTATGTCAAGTGATGGCTCATTTGTGAGAAGCTTAAGCAACTTCTTCTACCACATATGTTATATGAAGCCCTTAAACTTGTAACGCACAATTTTCCCCATTGCTTTTCTTTTTGTGGCTTTAGGAAGGATTATGGTTCAAGACTTCAAGCATTTATGGACTGCAAAACCGTTTAAATCAGGTGGTTGGACATCATTTTTTTTTTTTTTTGATTGGACATCATTTTTCTTTTTTTTTTATTGGACATCATTGTTGTGCTTGGCTTTTTCTCTTTTTTTTTTTTTTTTTTAATGGAAAATTTGTCTTTGTTATTAACGCAACTTGCATCAAGAGCATCCGCATAAGTGGATGTAAAATTTCTGTCTATTTTGCAAAAAAAAAAAAAAAACATACTTTTTTCTATTTTGCACACATATTTTTACAAAACACCCACATCAATTTGTTTATTCTATCATCTATTTTATTTAAATAATAATATTTCTTTAATTTTTATTTATATCAAACAAACAACTACCCACATGGCCCCACCCACCTATTTCTTCCTTTTTCTCACACCAACCCTCTGAACCATCTCCCTCTTTCTTGTTCTCCTTTTCCTTCTTCCTTCTGCTCTTTATTATTTCTTCTTTTTCTTCTACAAATTTCTCAAACTTGAACCAACTTCACTGCCGCCATCATCACACCGCCGCCAACAACCCAAGCAAGCCCTAGTTGCAGCGCTAGCGACCCACCATCGCCACCTTTGATCTTGATGTAGTGCTGCCATGGTCCTCGCTTGACTTCATTTGGGTTTTGGTTAAATTTGGGGTTTGATATCATCTGGTTCTTGCTAGTTCTATGATGGGTTATTGCTAGTTTTAGTTTTTGAGTTTTTGTATTATGATGGG
This sequence comes from Notholithocarpus densiflorus, assembly GCA_030021035.2. Lineage (NCBI taxonomy): Eukaryota > Viridiplantae > Streptophyta > Magnoliopsida > Fagales > Fagaceae > Notholithocarpus > Notholithocarpus densiflorus. The sequence continues at coordinate 3,366,639 of JARYZH020000013.1, read as the reverse complement.
TTATTGCTAATTTTAGTTTTTGGGTTTTGTATTTGGGTGGTACCACCTTGATATGTGGTTGAGACTAGGCAGGGGTGGTTTTGTGGTTTTGTTGTGAGAAGAAGACAGAGGGGAAGAGCAAGATGAAGGGGGAGAGATAAATAATAATAAAAAGAATAAAAAAATCATTTACACATAAACAGTAACTGTGCATATATGCACGGTTACTGTAGCACTTTTGTATATATGCACAATTTTGCAAGTACTTATGTGGGTGTTTTTTTGGTTAAAATATGTATAACTACTTTTTGTATTTTGCTCAATTTTGTAACCACTGATGCGGTTGCTCTCAATGATTACATATATTGACATAATCTCATGTTTGAAATCTTTACTAAATGAAAGTTTGATAATTTGGTTAGAAGAGCTACTAACATGATTGGATGCTAGTCTTTGAGAACAAAGTACATTGTCACATTCTCTGCTAAATGGAAATTTGATTATCGTTTGGAGATTTTAAAAAAAAAAAATAGTGATGGAATGGAAGTGACAACAACGTCAATCATAATTATGCTGAATTCTAATTTTGTTGTTTTTTTGTGTCCACCGCCTGTGGTGGTTGGCCTTCTTCTTGCTGATAAGGAGGCTTCTTATTGTAATAGACTTGTGCCTGCTTAGTTTTTAATGCTATGATCTTGTTTTACCAACCAAAAAAAAAAAAAAAAAAATTATGCTGAATTGGAAACAACAGTTATAATTACTAGCCTCTGAGCACGCGCATGAGCACGTGCTCAGAGGCTCTTCTATTTTTTTGGGTAAATGTTAATAATTTTCATTCATTATAATTTCAGATTACTACATTTTCTAATTACAAAAAAAAAACCTAAGGGTGTCACGCACGTGCTCAGAAGCTAGTAAAAATAAAAAGTTTTGGACTTACGTTGAACCTTTGGACTTGGTTTGGAACTTTGCTGGTCAAAAATTGTGAAGTCTTGCTTTGAGTGCTTTTGCATATAGGACAAAATTTATATAGAGGGAAGTACAGAGAAAGGGTGAGAGAGAGGAAGAAGAGCGTATAGAGAGATAGAAAAAGTGTTTGTGTTTTTTGGGAAGGAATTTGGTACTTGCAAAATTTATGACTACCCATGTAAGACTCTTTTATATATACGACGGTTTGGTTTTTTAAATAAACCGAATCAAGCCACCAACTGTAACAAAAATTGTAGTGAAATGGTTCGGTTAAAAAAAAAAATGAATACGGAGGGTGAGTTTTGTAGATTGGAGGAGTTTTAAAACTAACAAAAGAGTGATCCTATTTTTTAGAGAGTTAGTGAGTAGAAGTAAGAATTTAAATCAACGTAAAAGTAGGAGTTTATTAGAAGCAAGAACGTAGAAATATGAATTTATTATTTTTGTCAATTTACTATTTTAACCTCATTTTTAAGCTTTAGGTAGGAGTATTTTTTACAGTAAAAAAAACAATAACTAATTTTCTTTTGCCAATTAATAATTTTAACCCCATTTTTAAGTTGTTGGTTAATTAATTTAGGAGTATTTTTTATAGAAAAAAATCAATAACTAACTTTCTGAATCCTCTTAATATATACAAATTATGCTGATAACGGTTGTGGTGGTGGCTGTGCTCGGAAAGGTAAAGGCAACAGTTGTATAAGGATATAATCGTGCAGAAATGGTGGTAGCAACGTGAATCTTATCAAGATCCTTTCCATTAATTTTAAAATCAATAGAGTATTTTATATTGAAATTTTAGTTTTGCATGCATCTATAAGTGTAAATATAAAATTATTATTTTAAATCGATACTTTCTATTTCAAAGCAAACGAGGATCATTTTCCGCGAGCAATATGTTGGTATGGGATAGTTGTAGCGGTGACAATAATCCAACAATCTTGTGTTGTGTCAATATAAAGAGTAATGGGGATGTATGAAATGTTATTACTGCTAAATTGTGTATGATAGTATTCTCCCTGTGAAGATTGAATTTGGGAATTGATGCGTTGGATGCTTGAAAAACTTAAAGTAAAAAATTTTAAATAAATCCCTTGTTGATCTAAACAAAAAGAAAATCAATTTTGTACATCCCCAAATTTTTACTTTGTAATAAAATCCCCCATCCAAATTCCAAACATAGCAATTATTTTTTTAGAGTAAACATAGCAAAAGTTGGTTAAAAAACATTTGACTTAAAAGGCTCTAAGTGTCATGTTAAGAGAGGCCTAATAAGATTATTTGGACTCCAAACAATAAAGGTAACTTCACGGTCAAATCAGTATACTGGTTAGTTCTAGAGTTGGATAACTATCTGCCTTAATCCAATCTCTCTTGGAAAAGACTATGGAATCTCAAAGCCCCGGAGAGAATGAAGATGCTGCTTTGGAATACACTCCCAACTAAGGAGAATCTTTGGCAAAGGATGCTAATACAGGATTCATGTTGTGCTTTATGTAAACATGAAATTGAATCTCCTATTCATCTCTTCATTGAATGCCCCATAGCCAAGGCGCTCTGGCACTCCTGCTGTTGGGGCTTAAAGCCTGAGGAACACTCAATTCAATCCTCTGAATCCCTCATCAAACTGATCCTTGATCCACCCAACGCGCCTTGCCCCAAGGAAGACCAGTGGCTTATTCCCCTTAATATGGCTTCTATCTTGGATGAAATTTGGTTCCTTAGAAACCAATCTCTTCACAAGGGATCCCAAATTGATATCCAAGCTGCAATCACCAACATCCATGGAAAGTTTGCTGAATTCTCAACCTTGTTTCTAGCAGAGAAACCACCTGTACCTCATCTAGCACAAGTAGCGTCTCAGTTGTCACGGACTCCTCCTCCTCCTCCCCCTAAGGAATGGATTGAAGTCAATAAATATATTACAATCTCAGACAAAGCCGCTGCTGTAGCAGTCATCCCCCGCAACTATAAAGGTGAAGTTCTTAAAGTCTAGACCAAGATCATTCCTCCCTGCTTTCCACTTCTAGCAAAAGCAAACACCACCCTATGGGCTATGCAGTTGGCACTTTCTGAAACATGGAACCAAGTCATTTTTGAAGGCGACGCTGAAGTCTGCTTTGAATTTGTTGGGTGAAATGAATTTGTTGGCTTTATTATATTTATTTAATTGAGTTGTTTATATTATTTTAATACGTTAAGTGTTAAAATAGAATGTTTGTTAAAATGGATAAAGTGGTCTTTTGAGTTGTTAAAAGGCTATATATTTTGACATCTTTGTTGTGAATGCTCTTAGTAGTAGCCAATTGCTACAACTCTACTCAATATTTTATTATTGAATGTGGATTTTGATAAATTCATTATTGAATTATATTTTCTTCTTATATTTTTCATACTTGAAAATTTTTTGAAAATTAAAGATCAATAGCTATGCTATCAATCAAATGTTTAAATTTCAAATTTTTGTAATATAAAATTATGCATAAAGAACAAGTTTATGGATTATTGAGTAGTAAATAACATTTGATTAGCACGAAATTTGATATGTATGTTAAGAACATAAAAAAACATACAATTCAATTGTTAGATTTTCAAAATACATAATCATATTAATTCTTGTAGTGAGAGTTATAGTCATTCGCTATAACCAAATGTTGTCCTATTTTTATATTGAGGATGAAAAAAAAAATAACCACTATATTGAATCATTGATTGCTCTAAAAGTTAAATAAGTAAACAGCTTTATGGAATTTATGAAAGACAAAACGACAGATTCTCTTGTTCCTTTAATAGCAATCTTTCCTAATGAGATGAATTTTATGGGTTTTATCATTTAATTTGACACACAGAACAAAGAAAATAACTTTTTTATTAGAGACAATTTCTCATTTACATACTCTATTAGCAAGAAGCATTATTACAGGACAGTACAGTAAACAAAACATCAAATGCATGACATGAAGGACAAGACCAAACGCTTCCCAACCAACACACGGTTGAGTATTTTACTTGCATTAGGCGACTTAATTTTATTTGTTCAGAGTATTTCATCAGCATACTCTGGAAGTACCTAATTATAGTTTTCCCCGAAGAGGATATAGTTTCTCATTCTTCATCATCTAAATTGTCCGACGTGAATATTGTAGCTGTGATGAGCCAGCAACAGAAGCTGTAGCAAGCCTAGGCACTGTATCACAGTAACCTTGCAGTAAATTGCCTTGCTTAGTGTTGAAACCAAAGGAAGTAAGCATGAAAGGCCAGCACTTATTGGTGAAAGTGGTTATGACTTGGCAACAATCAACGCGGAGACTGTTCTGGCCTGTAAGTACAAGAAGAAAGAGCTCATTTGAGCAAAACCAAGCATTTGACTAAACTGGCCTTCTCTTGTTTCCAAGCTTGCTGGAACGTTGAATCCTGACTTTAGTGCAAGGTCCCTTGATGCAGTCACATTTGCCAAGAGGCTTGTGAGGACCAGTAAGATGAACATGTTTTTGATAGCCATAGTTTACCTGCGCGTGTTGTGGTTTGTGTAGTTGTGTTTGATTCTGTGTATATGATTGAAAGAGTGGAGAGAGTTCTTTAATTTATAGGGGAAGGTACTTTAAATTAATTGAAGGTAATTGATATAATAATTATATTTTTTTAGGTGTCAAAGAAAAAGAATTTTCTGTAATGTTATTGATCGAATAACTCTTATAGTAATGAAATATACATGATATTTGGGTCTAATGACACATTGGGAGTGAAACTAGCCAATGCAAATTATTGTGGTAGACATTTAGTGTGTGAAAATGTTTTTTATATACTGAGAAAAGCTTTTTGTCAAAATAAAGATTTATTAATTTGTTGAAGAGTTGTTTTGGATTATTGATGCCCAAGAGAAGTGACTTTTGGCACCAATGAGGGAGGATTTAGTGGTCTTCTCAATGTTTACTATGAATAGGTAGGAACCAATTATATAGTTTAGCCTTTGGTTGAAACGCCCATTCAAAATATGCAAGAACAAGTACAAAGGAGTACAATGAATAGCTAAGTGGAATTGTACGAAACATCAGATTATCAAAACTTTTGTTTATTATGTGGTTGATTATTACATAGCAAAATAGACCACATCAAAAATCCCAACATGTCTTCAGGGAACGTGATAGAGAGACAAACCCGGTTTGCCCTAGGAAATAATTCTATGTAAAAGAAACCGAAACAAAAAGCAAGAGAGGGACATAAAATCTTAAATATGGTAGCAAGTAAAAAAAAGTACTGATAAACTGCATAGAGCTTCTTGCGCTTGGTACGACCTTTTATGCATATATTATACCTCAACGACTAGGCCCGAGGCGCTGGTGAGCAAGGAGAAGGAGCTGCAGATGGAATGGAGGCTGCTGCATCACAATAGCCTCTTAGAATATTGCCTTCCTCAGTTGTGAAACCGAGTGAAGTGAGCATGGCAGGCCAGCAGTTGTGTGTTATAATAGTAATGGCGCGGCAACAGTCAGGACCAATATCAGTCTGGCCATTGAGGAAGAAAATAACAATCTCATTTGAGCATGATTTGAGCTCCAATAGTGCGTTCCAGCAAGGGACTAAGCCTTCACTGGTTTCAAGCCTTGCTGCAAGCCTATGTCCAGGCTTAATGTAAAAGTCCCTTGTTGCAGTCACATTTGTCACTGCCAAGACGCATGCAAGGGACAATAACATAAACACATTTATGCTAGCCATTGGAAAATGTTATGTGTATATGTTTGTCTATGAGAGTAAAAGATAGAGAGATATGTAAAAGTTGAGAAGTGAGAATCTATTTATAGAGCAAGTGATGAGGGAGAGGAAAGGACTGCATTAAGTTTAACCATTATAATGATAATGGGGTTTAATTGTCTTAATCAAAAGGAGTTAACAGGAGATGATGGGTTTCTGTAACTGTCATTGATCAATCAAGATTTTAGCCTTAGGAAGCCGAAATTGCATAAGTTTTCTAGGAATTTATGTCAAGTGCTGGTGCATTTGTAAGAAGCCTCGGCAACTTTTTCTACCATATATGTAACCTTTAAACTTTTAAGTTGTAATGTAACGCACATCTTTCCCATTTCCTTTCTTAAATCAGCTAGCTGATTGGACATCATTATACTGCTTGGCTTTTGTTTTCAATGGATTTTTTTGTAAATTTTTGTTGTGTCCTGGCTCTGCTGTTAAATATAATCTCATGTTTGTAATCTTTATTGAATAAAAATTTGATTATTTGGTTCGAAGAGTCGCCACTAAGATAAACAGTGTCTCATTCTCTACTGAATGAAAATTTGATTAATGTTATGGAAAACAAAAATATTAGTGATGGCATGGAAGTGACAACAATGACATTAATGATAATTATATGTGCCGAATTGGCTATAAAAATAGTGTAATGGACAAAGTAATAATTATTATGATGGTAAATGAGGTTTTTGATGTACAGTGGTGTTATGATCATGGTAATGTTAAAGATGAAGGTGGTGGTTGTGCTAGGAATGGCAGTGGTGACAACGCTATGGCACCAGTGGTATAAGAATGGTGCAGTAATAATTGCAATGGTGGTAGCAATGTGAATGCTATCAAGATTCTCTCCATTTGTTTTAAAACAAAGAGAATTCTTTTCATGTTGAAATTTTAGTTTTTAATACATTGATTTAAATGTGTAAATTAATAGTGTTATCTCTGTTAGAAATCAACACTAACTCTCGTCTCTAGAAATTTCTAGAAACTCCTAGAACATCTCACACATTATCTAGAACATTCTCTTGCATTCCAAGTTTCTCTATGAGTTGTCTCTCTTTAGTTCTCTAGAGACTTCTATATAGAAGTAAAACTCAACTACATGTTTATAGAATAGTCTAGAAGGTTGGAGAATGGCATTCATTTAATGCCAATAAAAAGGAAGATGCTAGAAGCTTCAAGTTGGTTTCCTAACCAACATACACCTAGTATAAATAGATGTGGTGGTATGTGAAGGTGTAGTGTGAGAGACTAGTGAGAGGTGTGTGAAGTGAAGTGAGTGTCATAAAGCATCAAGTGAGAGGTGTGTGAAGTGAAGTGAGTGTCATAAAGCATCAAGTGAGAGATGTGTGAAGTTGTATGAGGTGGTGAATTGTGTGCCATAGATAGCAAGTGTGAAGTGCAGAAATAAGTAAGAGCTATTGTGTAGTGCCAATACATAGGTGTCAAAAGAGTTGGTGTGTGTCTTGTAAAAGCAAAGTGTGCTAGAGTAGCTTTGCCGTGTGTTGTTAGTGAGTCTTGTAATTGTGTCATACGTGGAGCCACATTAGGCTTTCCATAAGTCTTAAGTGTTGTAATTCAAAGAGTCAAGTTTTAAATAAAAGCTCTTAGTTCAGTCTTTTGTTCAACAATCTAGTGTCAAAGCTTCCGCTAAATCAACAATCTCACTTAAAATCTCATGTAACCAAATTTTTTTAAAAAAAAAAAAATGCTAACTTTAAATGACATGACTCTCCTTCTCAAAGAAAATGAAGAGAATCATTTCCGTAAGCAATGGTGCTGATATAAGCTGGTAATGGTGGTGGCAATGTAAACAATTAAACATTAGTCTTATGGCAATATAAAGGATAATGGTGATGGTGTGAAAATATTAATGTTTGTAAAATTTGTACGATAACATGCTCTCTATCAAAATTGGTTTTGAGATTTGGTCCTTTGATGCTTAAAAATCTCAACAGTTTTTAGAAAACTCCCATGTAACCTAAAAAAAAAAAGGAAAAAAAATTGTAAATACCAATATTATGAAGGTTGTCAAAATCGAGATCTTACGTAGGATCATGGGAGGTAAGTAGGATTGTGGATTGTAGGATCTGATCGTGGATCATAAGATCTTACCTATTTTCAGATTTTAAACAAAAAACCTATTGATAGTGACTTTATATGTTATATAATCACTTAAAATATGAATCCATCCATTAAAAAAAATTGCATCATAAAATGTAATTTGCATGCACTACATCGTTCTTATGTCATTCTAACAAAACAAAATATATTTAACTTTTAACATAATGTATCTAAAAAGTTCAATACATGTTTAATTAACAACTAAGTACCAAAATATTATTTACACATATGGAAAATGTTTTCCAAATTCTAAGTTCCAAATCCAAAATAAGTTAGGCTAGTTAGCATATAAAAACTAGCTAACTACAAATTTACAATATATAATTCAAAAGAGAATTCTCAATCTAAGGTAAACTAGCTAATTACAAATATGAAATCCAAAAGAGAATTCTCATTCTAAGGTTCTTCTAATCTAATCACTGTCATTGTCAAGTCCCATTTCATTATCTAAATATTTTAGGTTTTGTTTTTGAAAACATTAAACTTAAGTACTATAGGTTTTTTTGAGATTTTATGTTGACATAGGGGTAAATTTGAGACTTCAATTCACTATTGGGCTTCTAATAACCCATTGGGCTTGTGGGTTTAGGTGGATTATCTTACCCAAATGAATCCCACTTAAAAAAAAAAAAAAAAATCAAGCCAAATGGTAAGATCGGTAAGATCCCATACAATCCTATGATCCTATGCGATCCTACACGATCCTACATACGATCCTACTATTTTTGCGATCCTGCTACAATTTTAAACTTTTTGGTGAAGTGAGATCGTAAAATTGTGCAATTTTACAATCCGGATCGCGATTTTGACAACCATGATTATGACTTTAAATAAAATCCCTCCCCAAAATCCCTTGGCCAAACATAGCAAACTTTTGTGTAAAAAAAATGGTAAACTTAGGGTCCGTTTAGATATAGCTTATTTTGCTGAAAAACTGAAAATACTATAGCAAAATAATTTTTAAATGTATAAATTGTGCTGTGGGACCCATTTTTAATGAAAAAGTTATTGAAAAGTGAGGTTTGTGGGTCTCGTGAACAGTGCACGAGACCCACTGGTGTGCTAAAAAGTAGCTGAAAAGTCAAATATTACAGCTACTGTTTACTCTTTTTTACTATTCATATGCCTTGGTGCACTGTTCATGTCCCATGAACAGTGCACCAGGCGCTGGTGTTAAAAAAAAAAAAAAAAAAAAAAAAAAAGAAAGAAAGAAAACTCGCAAACGTGAAAACGCTGAATCCAAACAAATAATTAAAAGTTAAGGATTCTTTTTAGGTTAAAAATACTTAAATAATGTGTCCCGACGATGAAATTATGAGTATTTTTTGTATTTTTCTGTAAAAGCTTGGAGTGTTAGGGTATATGCAGGGGCAGAGCCACCTTGCTCCTTAGGGGGGCCATGGCCCCTAAAATTTTAAAATTTCTCCATAACATACATAGCAAAAAGATACAGACCCCCTCAAAAGCATATAATTGGCCGCCCATGTATTCCAAAGACATAAACTTAGGTTGTGTTTGCCATTACCTCAAAAAGTCAGTTTTTTTTACTATTCAGCTTATTTTTGCTACTATTTATAGGCCCAGTGCACTTTTAATACTATTCATGAGCCTCACTGTACTATTTCAACTACTTTTTAGCTTTATTTACAGTACTTTTTGCAAAAAGTTTTCAGTTTCAACTAAATAACCTGTTTCCAAACGAACTCTTAAGTTGCATTTGACATCGACTTAAAAAGATAGCTTTTTTTACTATTTAGCTTATTTTTGCTACTATTCATGGGTCCCATTGCACTTTTTGATACTATTCATGAGTCTCACTGTACTATTTTAGCTACCTTTTAGCTTTATCTACAGTACTTTCAGCAAAAAATTTTCAGTTTCAGTTAAATAAGTTGTTCCCAAACAGACTCTAGGTAAGGCTTCTTCACAAATAAAATAATAAATGAGTCCTCCAATTGTCCAAAGACTTGTGTTTAATCCGATGGATAATGACCCACTCTCTTTAAATAGTATAGATATCTGCCCATACATTTTTCTCTTCATTCTCATTCTCAAGCTAAGTGTCTTTTGCTTTTTCTCATGACAGACCCATTGTTTAGTTGTTATTAACAAAACAAAGCTCATCTCAACACAACCAAACAAAGCTGTAAACCTTAACAGTTAGTAAATAAAATGTGTTCTTTTTTATTTTTCATCCCTTCGCTCCTAAAATAGTAGAGTGAACTTGCAGGTGTGAGTATGTTGGGTTGTGTTGGGTGGGTAATTCATTAAAAATAATAACAATAATAATATGAATGATGAGGTGGATGTTACTTAAAATAATAGTGAAATTTGTTTTTCTTGAAAGTGAGTTACATCTATATAATTGAGTTTTTTTTTTTTAAACAAAAGTTATTTTTAGGTTCATTCTTGAGTCATATTAAAGCTAAAAGAAATATGAGCAAACCAAAAACATTTGATGTATTCTTTAAGAAAATTGATATTAGTCATTCAGAATTTAAAACACATGTAACAACCAAATTTTTTTTAATGCAAAAATGTTCTTCTTTAATGATTTGATGATAATGGATGAATTTAAGATGCTTGTAACAAAATTCAGAATTTATAATTTGATGATAATAGATTTATTTTATTTTATGAAAGATTCACAGTAGACATAATTTTGATGCAAAATATTATTTTTTGGATATTTTGTATGTTTATGGTGAAATAGACAATTTATGGAAATATTAGAGTTGAAATTTTTATAAAAATACTATAACTCGGTCCCGTCATGTAAAAAATCATGGCTCCACCGCAGGGCATATGGTAACATTTTCTATTAGATTGTTACAAAAGATTGTTGTGATATGTAATGAAGAAGTGTCGACTTAACAACTATAAAGAATTGCTACAATAATAGCTTTAAAGTATAAATAAATAATCAACTTTATGGAATTTACTAAAAGCAAAAAAACAACGGGCAACTCAAGCCCTTGGCCTAAGGAATCCCATTAAGAATAGACCCATCCTAATTAATAATATAAAAAAAGGCCCCATCTTGAGTGAATAATTGGTTTGAAAAAAAAAAAAAAAACCCCGCATATCTTAATAATTGTTTTGGAAGAAATTTTTTTTCATAAACTAAAATTGATAAAATCATATTTTAGATCAATTAATTTAACCATATTATCAATTCAAAATTAGATGTTAACAAAATATATGTACAAAACTTTTATTAATAATTTTTTTTATCTCAAAAATATTAGGTGAGAATTTAATTAATAATGTTTTATCTTAAAAGGCGAGAAGCATTAAATTGAAAAATTAATAACTAATAGGGTCTCTTTGGAATTCGTTTATTTTGCTGAAACTGAAATTTTTTTACTGAAAGTACTGTAGATAAAGGTAAAAGTTAGCTGAAATAGTACAGTGAAACTCATAAATAGTACCAAAAATTGTAATGAGACCCATGAATAATAACAAAAATAAATTGAATAGTAAAATAAGCTAGTTTTTTAAGCAGGAGTCAAACGCACACTAAATATAAAAAAATGCCATTAAAATTATAGCTTTAGGGCTTTCTTTCTTCCAAAAAATAAAATAAAAAAACCAAACAAACAACAACAACAATAATGATTACTTGTTTCTTTCATAGCAATCTTTACCTCCAGGGATCATTACCATGGCTATTATTATCATTTAATTGATACGAAAAAAAAAAAAAATTCTTTTTATTAGACATAGTTGTCAATTACATGCTTCATTTGCAAGATCCAAGAAGCATTATTACACGATTGTATAATAGAAAACATCCAAGGCATGACATGAAAGAGGAGACCAAAAGCTTCCCAACCTAACACACAATTGTTTGCCTTATTTGTACTACTAGGTAAGTTGTTTTTATTGATGTGAAGTACCATGTCAACTATGCTCCATAAATAACTAATAATTTTTCCTAAAGATGACATCATTGATATCTCGTTTTTCATCATCTAAATAGTCCGAAGTGGATATTGTTGCATGGAACCAGCAATAGAAGTCATTACAAGCCTTGGAACTACATCACATAAACTTCAGACAAAATAGGGATATACTCCTTTCGGCGAAAAGTTCTAGCAAAATGCACCCTTTTCTAAAACTATTTAGGGGATATGCCCCTGTTTTGAAACTCTATTTTATCAAAATCGAGTTTTAGTATGGAACTCGAGTTCCTTGAAAATTTTCAAGTGGAACTTGAGTTCCACAAAAAAAAAAATTTAAGTTTAATTTGGCTATAACTCAATTTTCTAAAAATCGAGTTTTACGTTAAAACTCGATTTTAGAAAATCAAGTTTCAAAACAGGGGCATATCACTAAATAGTTTCAAAAATGGGGTATTTTGCTGGAACTTTTCGCCGAAAGGGGTATATCCCCATTTTGGCCCTTAAACTTCGCAATACGTTGCCTTCATGCTTAGGTTTGAAGCCAAGGGAAGTAAGCTTGGAAGGGAATGAAGCAGTTATTGGTTGATAAGGGTAATTTTGAAAAAAGTGTTAAACTCGTTCACATAAGATAAACCCGTCGGTCTCAAAGAACCCGTCAGCCATACTATGCATTCAAAGAAGAAAACGACGACTCCAACTCCAAGCCGACGACTTTTAGTGGGACGACCAGATTGCCTATACACGGTAGGAAACTGACGGAAGGAAGCTGATGGGGATAAAGAAGCTCTTGACAGATCCAGCATGGCTTTTGCTTGGACTCCACGGATGAGTATATAAGAAAACATCTTATGCCCCACGGTTAACCCTAATCAAAAGAGTCCCTATAAGGAAAGGATCCCACAAGATACGTGCATTAACGAGGATCTTCCCCACAAGGAAAGACCCTTTCCACCAAGAAATGAATGTCAACTCTACACTACTATAAAAACCCCAAAACCTCACAAACCGAGGTACACATAGTTTACCCTAACTCTGGTACTCTAGAGTTATGAAAATTTTCTAACTTAACCTTCGGAGGGTATTTGGCCGATGCCACACCAATACTCTCTTGAGGTCTTCTTTTTCTGTGTTGTACAGGTGTTGTCTTGAGCACGTGAGGACCGTGTGACTTACTGACGATTTTCAGCATTATCAGTTGGAGCCGTCTGTGGGAAACCAACAATAAGCCATACTACCGCTTCCTAGACAAAGAGTTGCATGGTACTTACTCGCTCGATGGCGACCACAAACAATAACCAAGGAGACGAACCGCGTACCACCACCCTCGAGAGACAAGTCCAAATGCTCGCTGCGGCCGTAGAACGCCTCACCAAGCAAAACCACGATCCAGAAGAACAGCTGCGCCAAAAGAACGCAGGACTCAACACTCAGGAGGAGAACCAAAAAGATACCAGCGCTGACAAAAGGGACCAAGATGGGTCGGAGGGTAGCAACACCCCAACAAGACAAGAGCGACAGGATGCAAGCCGTCCATCCGCCGCAGATACGGCTCCACCATACATGGTCGCAGAGATGCAGATGATGAAGGAACGAATGGACTTCATGATGAACGCCCTCAGAGGACGGGTGTCCAGCGACCTCGATGAGTTGGTCCATCAAGTTGATTCACCATTCACTGCATCCGTCACTTCATTCCCCCTTCCACCGAAGTTCTGCATGCCACAAGTAGAGGCCTACGACGGATCTAAGGATCCTTAGATCACTTGGAGTCTTTCAAGACCCTGATGCACCTGCAAGGAGTGGCGGACAAAATCATGTGCAGGGCCTTCCCCACTACGCTGAAGGGACCCACAAGGGTTTGGTTCAGCAAGTTGACGCCCAACTCCATTAGTACCTTCAAGGAGTTTATCATCCAGTTTACCTTGCACTTTATTAGGGGACACAGTTATAAAAAGTCCATCGCATGCCTAATGAACATCAAGCAACGAGAGGACGAAATGCTGAGGTCTTACATTACCCGCTTTAACAAAGAGGCCCTCTCGATTGATGAAGCTGACGACAAGATACTCGTGACTGCATTCACGAATAGGTTACGAAAGGGTAAGTTTCTATTTTCCTTATACAAAAACGACTCAAAGACTATGTCAGATGTACTCTACAGGGCAACTAAGTACATAAACGCGAAAGACGAGTTGCTGGCCCGAGAAGAGAAGCCTAAGAAGAGGGAAAGACAAGAGAAGGCACAGCAGGACAGGGGACGAAAAACAACAAGGACTAGAAACCGACAGGAAGATAGCAATGTTGGAGATGGACGATCATCTACAGGCCATGAACATAGAAGAACAGCGGACGGTGGCGAAGCCCAATGAAGGACTTGAAGAGATACTTCTCGACAACTCCAAACCAGATCGAACGACTAGGATCGGCACCCTCACTAATCCGATGGTCCGCCAAGCACTCACAACTTTTCTCAAAGAGAACCAGGATGTCTTTACTTGGAGCCATGAAGACATGCCCGGGATCGACCCTTCAGTCATGGTGCATAAGTTGAATGCGTCGCCCACTTTTCCACCTGTCCATCAGAAGAAGCAAGTGTTCGCCCAAGAACGAGACCGAGCTATAACGGAAGAAGTCTGCAAGTTGCAAGAGGTAGACTTCATTAGAGAAGTTTACTACCCCGACTGGCTGGCCAATATGGTGATAGTCAAGAAAGCCAACGGGAAATGGAGGATGTGCGTAAACTTTACGGACCTGAACAAAGCATGCCCCAAGGATAGCTCCCTCTCCTACAGGTTGACGTCCTAGTAGACTCTACAGCTTGACACCATTTATTGAGCTTCATGGATGCTTTTTGGGCTATAATTAGATCAAACTGAACGAAGCTGATCAAGAGAAGACTTCGTTCGTTACCAGCCAAGGCCTCTTCTGCTACAAAGTGATGTTGTTTAGTTTCAAAAACGCGAGCACAACATATCAGAGGCTCATGGTCAAGAAAGCCAATGGGAAGTGGAGGATGTGTGTAGACTTTACGGACCTGAACAAAGCATGCCCCAAGGATAGCTACCTCCTTCCGCAGGTTGACATCCAAGTACACTCTACGGCTCGACACCAGTTATTGAGCTTCATGGATGCTTTTTTGGCTATAACTATATCAAACTAAACGAAGTTGATCAAGAGAAGACTTCGTTCGTCACCAGCCAAGGCCTCTTCTGCTACAAAGTGATGTCGTTCAGCCTCAAAAATGCGAGCACAACATATCAGAGGCTCATGAATAAGATGTTCACACATCAAATTGGAAGAAATGTCCAAGTCTATGTCGACGACATGTTGGAAAAAAGCTGAAGGGAGGACGATCATTTGGATGATCTTAGGGAGACCTTCGACACCCTCCACACTTACAACATGAAGCTCAATCCGAGCAAGTGTGCATTCAGGGTGACGGCTGAAAAGTTCCTGGGGTTCATGGTGTCTTAGAGAGGTATCGAAGTCAACTTAGACAAGATCTAGGCCATAATAGAGATGGCACCACCAAGGAACGTAAAAGAAGTACAAAGCCTCAACGGCAAGGTAGCCGCGCTGAATAGGTTCGTATCAAGGGCAACTGACAAGTGCCTACCTTTCTTCCGCACGCTAAAGAAGTCTTTTGAGTGGACGGCCGAGTGCCAACAAGCATTTGAGGATCTGAAGGCCTACCTCTCTTCACCGTCGTTACTAAGTCCCTCCAAACCATTGTTATTGATTCCGTTCCGTTCCGGCCGGAACGGCCGGAATTTTTCGTACCGGTATGTAAACCGGTACGAGAATACCTCACGTTCCACCTCGGGTCAAATTTCGGGCCGTTTCGGGTCATTCCGGTCATTCCGGACAATTCCGGCCAATTCCGGCCGAGATGTGAATTCCGGCCGGAATGGGATTTGGCTTGTTAAAAAAAAATAAATAAATAATTTTTGGTTCATTCCTTCTCCCTCTATCATAATTTTTTATTTTTTTCTTATGATTTGTTTTGTGGTTAAGAACTTAGGAGTTATTATTTGATATTTAGTTATTGACTTGTAAATCTTCTTATTGTGTGATATTAAATTGATGTTATATTGGACTCTCAAAAAAAAAATTTGATGTTATATTGATGTTTAAGACTTAAGAGTTAAGACTAAATAATTTGTATTATTTGATATTTAGTTATTTATTTATTAGAATTGACAATTTTATGTTCTACGAGAATATATAAAAATTATTTTTTAGGAATACCGAAACACCCTGAAACGGTACGCCGAAATCGGCCGATACCGAAATATTCCATTTCACTGGACAAACCGAAACAGGGTCCGAAACGGTATTCATAACATTGCTCCAAACTAGGGGAAGAACTATTCCTCTATTTGGCTGTATCCCCGGCTGTCGTCAGTGCGGCCTTAGTCAGGGAAGAAGACAGGGTGCAGAAGCTCGTATACTACACTAGCCGAGCACTCTGAGGCGCGGAGGAAAGATACCCACCAATGGAGAAGCTCGCTTTCGGTTTAGTTACCGCAGCCTGTAAGCTCAAGCCCTACTTCCAGGCATACACTGTGGTCTTCTTGACTGACAAGCCTCTACGGCAGGCAATGAGTAATCCTAAAGCTACCGAACGAATGGCACTATGGGTAATAGAATTGAGTGAATTTGACGTGCAATAAAGTCCACGTACTCCCATAAAGGGACAGGTAGTCGCCCACTTCATCGCAGAATTCACCAGTATGGAAAGCCAGGGGGCAAAAGAACAATCTCAATGAAACGTCCACACGGATGGATCGTCCAACAGGCAAGCCAGCAAGGCAGGTATAATGCTCCGTTCCCCAAAAGGGGACGAGATCAAATGCATGTTTTGTCTCAATTTCCCAACAACCAACAATGAATCAGAGTACGAAACCTTAGTAGCAGGGCTAGACCTTGTAAAAGTCGCAAGGGCAACAAGCATAGTCGCGTACTACGACTCTCAGGTCGTCACTAGTCAGCTGAACGGTGACTTCGAATGCAAAGGGGAAAAGATAAAGAAGTATCTAGAGCAGGTGAGAAAACAAGTAGGCGAACTAAAGGCTAAGTTCGTCCAAGTTCCCAGGGAAGAAAACAAGAAAGCTAATCGCCTTGCCAAAGCTGCCTCTACGGAACATATGCTCATCACCGGTAAGGTACTTTCTTTTGTTCAGCTCTAACCTTTAATAGACGACGTCCGCGTGCAGGAAATAGACTCGGAAGGCAACTGGACTACGCCGATAGTTTCTTACTTAAAAAACGGCATACTACCCTACAGCAAGGAAGCCACAAGGAAGCTGAAGGTCCAAGCAGCACGATTCGTTCTAATAAAGGATGTCTTGTACAAGAGAGGCTTCTCCCGCCCGTTCCTAAGGTGCATAAGCCCCGAAGAAGCGGACTAGGTCATTAAAGAAGTCCATGAAGGATCTACAAGAACCACTCAAGGTCACAGTCTTTGGTGCACAAACTGATTCGAGCTAGATACTACTGGCTTACTATGCAGAAGGATGCCCAGGCTTATGTCAAAGCCTACGACAAATGTCAAAGGTTCAACAACGTCTTCAGACAACCAACAAAAGAGCTCACCCCAATGACGGCCCCATGGCCTTTTACTCAATGGGGATTGGACATCATGGGCCCATTCTCAATAGCAATAAGATAGCTGAAGTTCCTAATTGTCGGCATAGACTACTTCACCAAATAGGTAGAAGCTGAAGCCCTGGCCACCATCACAAAGAAGAACGTGCGAAGCTTCGTCTAGAGGAACATCATCTGCAAATACGGGATCCCTAAAGTCTTGGTCTCAAAGAACGGAAAGCAATTCGACAACGACTCTTTCAGGGACTTTTGCTCACAATTGGGGATCAAGAATCACTACTCCTCCCCTGCCTACCCTCAGGCCAACGGACAAGTGGAGGTCACGAACCGATCCTTACTTAAAATCATCAAGACTCGACTCGAAGGGGCAAAGGGTATATGGCCAGAAGAGTTGCCAAGCATACTATAGGCATACAAGACAACAGCCAGAACACCTACAAGAGAGACGTCGTTTCAACTAGCATACAGAAGCGAGACAGTTATCCCAACTGAGGTCAAACTCATAAGCCACAGGGTGAACAATCATGATGAAAGAAGGAACAACGAGACCATGCGTCTACAGCTTGACCTAATGGACGAAGTCAGGGCAACAGCTGAACAAAGACTAGCACGATACCAGGACCTCATGGCCAAGCACTACAACTCTAGAGTCAAACACAGAGACTTCAACATCGGAGACCTCATCTTAAGGAAGGTGACGAGCACCACTAGAGATCCCTCTTAGGGAAAACTCGATCCTAACTAAAAGGGACCCTACAGAATCACTTCATGGCATAGGAAAGGCACCTACCACCTTGAGACGCTAGATGGACAAAAGTTACACCATCCATGGAATATCGAGCATCTCAGGAAATACTACCAATAGATGACAGCATGAAGAGTACCACTCCTCATTTCCAGTTTATTTCTTTTAGTTAATTTTTATTTACAATACTTTCTAAGCCCAGAGGGCAGGTTTTTATTCATTTTAAGAAAAATCTTTTACTTATGCACACATCCATCATAATAAGAGAAGTTATTCAGATATTACCTGTGTGTATCTCTATGCCTCTACGAAACTATATCTGTGACTAAAATCCACAAGTGGACAAGTTCATCCCATGGGGATGCCTTAAAATTATCAAGTCCACAATAGGACAAGTTCATCCCATAGGGATGCCTTAAAATTATTAAGTCCAAAAGTAGACGAGTTTATTATTAAGTCCACAAGCAGACAAGTTCATCCCATGGGGATGCCTTAAAATTATAAAGTCCACAAGTGGACAAGTTCATCCCATGGGGATGCCTTAAAATTATCAAGTTCACAAGTGGACACGTTTATTATTAAGTCCATAAAATGGATGAGTTTATTATTTGGTCCTCAAACAGGACGAGTTCATTGTCACGCCTAAAGGTGGATGAGTCCACCAAAGTAGACGGGTTCACCCCAGATATTCACCAAGTCCTTTGGGAGACAAGTACATCCTAACATGCATGCACAAAACCAGACAAACATACGCATATCTCAGAATAAAGATCAACACATGAGAAAAATATACTAAAAGTGACGGATATAAAAATACACCATAAATAAAGTGAAGTGTTTACAAACAAAGCCCAAAAACAGAAGGGCACTTAATATTGTCTGAAAATTGGACTAAATACATAAGAAATTATCATTAAAAATTATAATAATTATAAAATTTAAAAAATAAAAAAAAATAAAAAAACTAAACTAAACTAAACTAAACTAAAGGGTTCTAGACGTCCTGAACTTGAGGATTCTCGTCGTCTTTGGAAGGAGGATTCTGGGCATCCTGAGTAGAAGGGTTTTCAGCATCTTGAGGAGGATCTTCAGTAGACGGGATCAAGGGAGTGACGGGTCTCTCCACAACAGATTGAGCAAGAATTACACCGTCATCTTTTGGATACCGCTCTAACTGAGTAGAGTCGTTGGTCTCCTCACTAACGGTGTCGCCACCTGCAAGGTTCGACAGCAGGGGGTCGTCCATGGTGACTTTTGATAGATCCAAGTATGGGTAGACAGACTTAACCTGCTTCAAGCAATCCTCAAACCCGTCACCATAGTAGATTGCACAAGCATCAATAAAAGGCTGTGAAGCCTTGAACTATGTTATGGCGTTAGCCCTGGCCGTCTCTACCTGCCCACAGAGAGTCGTCAGCTCCTTCTCCAAGTTTGCGTTGGCCTCTTGTGCCTTTTCTCGCTGATTGGTCTCCTCCTTCAGCTTCTCATTCAAAGCTGACACCTCCTTGTTAAGAGTACGAAGGGCCTCCTTGTATTGATCTTATTCATTTGTCAAGGTCTCATTGCGCTTCCTAAGATGGTTGATCACCCCTTCTTCAGCGATGCACCTATCTTACAGTGCCTTCATACGCACCAGCGCCTAAAAATGAGTTACAACCGTCAGTTGATGAATAAATAACAAAATAAAAGAGTCTGGGAAAAGAACATACCCTAGAGAGGTCAAAAAGACCCGACGCCCCCAAATCCTCCGTCTCTTGCTCGGCACAGGGGTCCAAGTCCATTTCCTTGATGATTGACTCAACCATCTCGACGGCGTATCCCTTATGAGTAAGGAGACGACGAGTTCCCTAGGTGACGGGGCCCGTCGCCGTCATTAAGCCTTTGCTTGCTCTATGACTTGGCTTAGGAGGCAACAGCTTTTTAGACTGTTTGTCGCCAAGAGTGACCGTTCCTTTCTTAAGGGGATGGTCATCGTTCCCTTCAGCTTTCCCCTTGGACGCCCCCTTCCCGACGACCTTAAGGGCCGACAAGGACGCTTCCTCCTTCCCATTCTCCTTCTTCTCCTCTTTTTTACGCGCCGCAGCTGACACCCTCACCAACGCTCTCTATCTGGCTGCCTCCACTTCTGTAAAGGACAAAGGACGAGAGTTAGATACAAAGACAACAAGGAAACGACGGAAAGAAATAAGTAAGAAAGGAAGGACTTACGCCGACAAGAGTAACTGTTCAATCTACATGCTGCAGGTGTCGGCTCTGGACCACCACAATAGGCGTGCAGCGTATCAAGAGTGATCAAGTCCCTACATTTCCGTTCCTCAAATGGAATCTCAAGAACTCGACGAATAAAAGCCTCCTGCTCGTCTGTTATACGCGGACGAACACTAGCTGAAAAAGTGGAACGACGACGTTAAATACTTAACAAATAAACAAAGAAAGAAGTAAAAGAAAAAACTGACGGCACTAAACCTGAGTCTTTGACAATACCCTAAGTATTGTAGAAGCCATGAGGCATTGTAACCCACTCCTCTGGACGGTATACCCAATCCATCCCTTAAACAAAGAAATATCTACCCTTCCAATTTCTATTGGAATAAGGCATATCTGACACAAGCCTAAGCTCTTTCTTCCGCGCAGCAAAATGGTATATCCCTTGAGACGAGACGATGTGCTGAGGTCTATAACACCAAAAGAACTCATCCAGTGAAAGCTGACGGTTCCCACCACTAAGACGACCCCATAGGATTTCAACTTTAATGAATATCCTCCAAGCATTGGGAGTAATTTGGCTGACAGATAATCCTAGAAAATTGGCCAACTAACGGTGCAATGACGTCAGTGGCAACCTCAGTCTTGCCGCGAACATGGCATCGTACATGCCGACGTCCGCGGTCTTCCCCGAGTAGCACTTTTCAAACTTCCCTGGAAGACGGATTGAGATATGGTCAGGAATTTGGAAACGGTCCTGTAAATTCTTTAAGATGTTGGTCGTCATCGTCGGCTTGAAGTCATTGACGGTCCACATTTTGGGGAGAATAAATGGACGAGTGTGGCCATCCCCGGGGCTTCCTGAACTTCCTCCTTCAGAGGCTCTCTCGTCACCCTCACCCTCATCCTCACCCTCTTCTCCCTCTTCTTCCTCACCTTCCCTTCCATCATAACTTTCCCCTTCGTCATCAGGAAAATGGGCGAACATTTCCCCCTCTGACGACCAAGAAAAGCCCTCATCGGGCTCATGACCTGACTAGAAGATTTCATCATAGCCTGCTCTCTCACGGACTGAAAACTGTTCACTCGTCGCTTCTCTAGACATCTATTCACCTACAAGCGACGGAGTAATCTAAGAACCTATTTAATGGGTCTCTATAGAAGTGCCGACTAAACTACAAGGGCCAAAGTAAAAAGAAAAAAGAAAACGAAGGGAAAAGAGGACTTACAGGATGAAATGACGACTCTGGAGATGACAGGATCCACAAGCTGACGGCAACAAAGTGACGGATGATAGCTTTCTTTCTCTTAGGGTTTGCAAGGATGAAATATGAGGAAGAGGTGAGATATTTATAGGATGAAAATACACAAGAAACGAAGCGATGCTTTTGTTCAGAAACGAGGCCAACCAGCCTATGCCACGTGTCCTAAGCATTAAATGATGGCTGCTCGAGAAACCATTAATGAACACGCCTTTTCCTGAACAAATAAAAAGCTATGAATCAAACTCCATAACCCGTCAGCTAAAGCTGACGGGGCCATGGAGTAGGGGACAGCTGATAAGAGTAATTTTGAAAAAGGTGTTAAACTCGTTCACATAAGATAAAACCATCGGTCTTAAAGAACCCGTCAGCCATACTATGCATTCAAAGAAGAAAACAAAGACTCTAACTCCAAGCTGACGGCTTTTGGTGGGACGACCAGATCGCCTAGACGCGGTAGGAAACTGATAGAAGGAAGTTGACGGGGATAAAGAAGCTCTTGACGGATCCAGCATGGCTTTTGCTTGGACTCCACGAATGAGTATATAAGGAAACATCTTATATCCCACGGTTAACCTTAATCAAGAGGGTCCCTATAAGGAAAGGATCTCGCAAGATACGTGCATTAACGAGGATCTTCCCCACAAGGAAAGACCTTCTCCGCCAAGAAATGAATGTCAACTCTACACTACTATAAAAACCCTAAATCCCTCACAAACCGAGATACGCATAATTTACCCTAGTTCTGGCACTCTAGAATTGTGAAAATTTTATAACTTAACCTTCGGAGGGTATTTGGCAGGTGCCACACTGGTACTCTCTTAAGGTCTTCTTTTTCTGTGTTGTACAAGTGTTGTCTTGAGCACGTGAGAACCATGTGACTTACTGACGATTTTCGGCATCATCATTGGTGAAGGTGGTAATGACATGACAACAGCCAAGGTTGAGATTGTCTTAGGCAGTAAGTATAACGAAGAAAAGCTCATTTGAGCAAAACTTCAACTCCATGAGTACAACCCAGCAATTG
The DNA here is from genome assembly GCA_030021035.2 of Notholithocarpus densiflorus. Taxonomy (NCBI): domain Eukaryota; kingdom Viridiplantae; phylum Streptophyta; class Magnoliopsida; order Fagales; family Fagaceae; genus Notholithocarpus; species Notholithocarpus densiflorus. The sequence continues at coordinate 3,344,073 of JARYZH020000013.1, read as the reverse complement.
ACTTGAGCTCCATTATTAATTGTTTCCAAGCTTAATGCTGGAACAACGTTGAATCCTGACTTTAATGCTAGGTCCCTGCTTGTTGCAGTCACATTTGCCAAGGGGCTTGTGAGGACCAGTAGGATAAACATGTTTTTGATAGCCATATATATATAGATGGTTTGCTTATGTTATGTGTGGTTTTTGTATATGAGTGAGAGGAGGGAGTTCCCTAATTTATAGGGAAGGTATGTATATTCTCCGATTTAATTAGAGGTAGTGAATAATTAAGCTGTTGATATTATAAATATATATATATATATAAATATATATGTAATGTGATTGATCGAAGAAAGCACTTTGGAAGTCATAGTTATGGAAATATGTATGGTATTGGGGTCTAATGACACATTACAAATGAAACTAGCCAATGCAAATTCTTGTGGTGAACATTATTAAATAATTAATCTAGTGTGAACGTACATACATGTATGTTTTAAACTTATATATATATATATATATGCATATTTGTTGTCTAAATGTATTGACTCCTTGCAAATTAATTAATTACCCAAGTTAATTAATTAGATTCAATTACATGCAATGGCGTGGTAGCACAAACAAATCACCAACTAAACTAAATGCAGCGGAAATTAAATTTGACACGGTGATTTGTTTACGAATGGGGAAAATCACCAAGGCAAAAACCCCACCGGGTGATTTTAAGATCACCACTCCCAAGAATCCACTAATCAATAATCAAGCGATTACAAGTAAAAGGAATCTTACCAACTACCCTTGGCCTATCCCAAATCACCAACCGACAGTTGAATCTTCACTCCAATATCCAATTGGACTTGATCTTGTAGTGGCACTCTTCCGTTTAATGCACGAATCCCAATACGTGACTAACCAATGATGCATGGATCCCAGTATGTGACTAACTCCAGCAACTTGAAGAAAGTTGTTGGCTACAAAGTTCTTCACTTCATGCACAATGAAGATCAGAAAGCTCCTTGGTTATAAAACCCTTTGGCGTAAAAACGCAGTAGCTTCTTTCATAGAGAATAAGGCACTAGGTCACTCAATGCATGTGCGACGACCTTTAAAATAATCCATATATATGTCTAGGGTTGTGAGAAAAGAAACCTTACACAAATATACAAGAATCTGCATGCAATCAGATCTGAAAAGTCTGATTTCGTAATTCTCGACTGAAACAGCTTTTGTCAAGCTTCAACATTAATTCTCGATAGAAATGATTCTGTCGAGACTTCTGTCGAGTTTTAGTGAACAGCTCTTTCTTCACTTGTTTCTTGGTTAGATCTTCATGACTTTAACACTTGACTTGAACTCTTGTTTCTTAAAGTACTAAACACATCCTAAATCTACCCAATTACAAGTAAAGTGCATTTTGTCAATGAATTAGCCAATTACATAAAATATGTCCTTCACATAACTATAGTTAAAGATCTTTCATTCATTCTTATTATCACATTCACACTCACACACTGAAAGAGTAAAAGAGTAAAGACAGACAGTAGTAGTGTACATTATTACTTTAGGTAAATTTCACTAAACTATCTTGAAGTATGGGCTAATACCACTCAAATCCACAACTTTTAAAAAGTGACCAACTTGGTCTTGAACACCATTTAGGGCCATTTGGTAAGAGATTTTGAGTAACGTTATTTAAGTGTTATGAAAATACGTGTGAGTGATAAAGTATTGTGAAAATACATGTACTATTATTTAAACAACGAAAAATGTTCGTACCAAACAAGACCTTAGTCTCTAGACGCCGTTTAAACCCGTTAGTTGTTCTCAGCCTATCATCTCTCTTTCCTCTTCTCTCTTCTCTCTCAGACCTCTCTGCCTCTCTCTTATCTCTCTCACCCACGGCGGTCGATGGCTAAAGACTCCTTCTCTCAACCTTTGGCCATGGCCGAACCCATGTTTTGCTATTAAGATCTTGCACTCTCTCTCGAATCAGTGCCATGAAGACAGTTGGCTAAGGATTTTCGAGCTTCTCCTCACCACTGTTGCTGTTGTTCCTCGTTGAAGGCTCCAATTGAGAGCTACCCACACTAGCTTTGGTGGTCCTCAGCAATGCAAGAAAAAGTTTGTATTTGTGCTTCTGTTTGGGTTTGGGTTTTGGTTTGTGTACCAAATGTCGAACGTTTGGCGGAGACCTACGAGCTCTACCATTGCCACAGGCGACAAATCACTCCAGCAATGCCACCATTAGTGACTACAGGTCCTCCTGCTCTTTCTTCGTTGGTTTGGGTTTTAGTGAATTTAGGACTGGGTTTTCTCATAGTGGCGAGGATTTGATGATTTTTTATTTGGGTTTCAAATGTGGGTTTTGGGTAGGATCATTTATGAATCTGTGGGTATTTTCTTATTTAAGTTTTGTATCAAAATGGGTCTAATATAGTGTTTTTTTTTTTTTTTTGTATGTATGATTATGAATCTGTGTTTGTAATCTGGGATTTTTGGGGTTGCAAGTTTTATATGGCTATGTGTGTATGTTTGTGTTCTATGACATGGTGCAACCATTTATTGTGATTCTTAGAAACTCAAAGATCTTAGCATGAGCTAGGCATTCAGTAAAGGGGAGAGAGAGAGCATGGGAGAGGAGAGAGAAGAGGAAAGAGAGAGGAGAGGCTAAGAACTACTAATGGGTTTAAACGGCGTCTAGGACTAAATGGTGTTCAAGGACCAAGTTGGTCACTTTTTAGATAGGGTCTGGTTAAATATTAAACTATCTATTTTTAGAAATAATTTTTAAAAAATTAAAAAAAATTTCAATAATTTTTCAATTCTCAAAAAAAAAAATTTCAAAAAATGAGCACATATTAAATTCCTTTTAAAAATTGGGGTTGATTGATATTAACCCAAACCTTTACCCTACTTTTTGCAGTGAAAGCAGGACAACCAGAGACGTTCCCTTCCCGCCTTAAAAAGAAAAAAGAGAGAAAGAAAGAGAGAGATGAGCGAATCGGAAGTTCCAGGGAAGGAGGCAAACGTGCTGAAAGGTCACGAGGGAGCAGTATTAGCGGCGACGGAAACTATTGTCTGAGTTGCGGCAAAGATACGCCTCTGGAATCCCCACCGTGGCATCCACATCAAGACCTACAAATCCCACGCCCGTGAAATCCGTGACGTCCATGTCACCCTGTACTCTCTCTCTCTCAACCACTTGTTAATTCAATCCCTAATTGTTTTTTTTTTTTTTTTTTTTTTGTAGGGATAATTCGAAGCTATGTTCATGTGGTGGAGACCGACAAATCTTTTACTGGGATGTATCAACGGGTCGTGTTATTCGTAAATTTCGTGGCCATGACGGTGAGGTTTGTTTTCTTTTTCTTTTTTTAATTTTAACTGTTTTTCAAGTTTATCATATAATTTTTTGTTGAATTTTTAATTTTATTAAATTTGGAAATTTTTACTAGCAATAAAAAATTTGGTGTGCATGTTAAGAAGAACAAAGAAAACCTGTAATTTTGAGGTTGTAGCGGTTACATTAAGTTTGACTTTAATGTGAAATTAGGGTAGCTAAAACATGAGAATGTTAAGATGGATAAGTTGAAATAGAAGGAAGAATAGGATATGAAATGAAGAAATTTTTATTAAAGATAGAGCAGCTTCCATTGATGTATAGATGAGGGAGTTTGTTTAAGATATTGGTCGTGTGCAAAGGAGAGCGATTAGTGACTAACAGTGATTTGATATAAGTCAAGACTATGGTGGGAATGAAAAGAGACAGAGGGAGATCTAAAATAACACTAATAAAAGTAGTAAGAAATTATATGTTAATTTAGGAGGTGACAGAGAGTGATTTTGGATATTATAGAATGGTAAAGAACAATATATGTGAATGATTAGGCTCAAAACTAAGGTTCTTTTGAGAATGATCCCTCACTGTCTTATGTGGGTCGTTTAGAGGGAAAGGAATACACATACCTTTAAAGGGAATGAAAGATCAATTCATGAGTTGAAGCTTCTCCTTTTTTCAGACTTTGCTTGCTTGAGTAAATGCTTCGGGTGTTTTTTACTTTCATTTCTTTACCTGATATGCTTGATTTATGTACTTTCTTTATTGCCTTTTTTTTTCTTTGTTGCATCTAGCACACTGCCTGTGTGCTTTTTTCGTCTTTATTTTCTTACCCTTTTTTTTATGAAGTTTATTACTTATCAAATGTGTGTGTGCGCGCGCGCGCGCAATTCCAATCAGTCTTTTGAGAAGCCATAGTTGATTTCATAGTTTTGGGACTAAGGCTTTGTTGTTTTAGAAATTTCAATCATGGGTGTGGATTATGGAGAGGTATTCGTATAGGTTGGGAGGATTTTAGCAAAAAAACTCAGTTCGTTGTTGAGATGGAGAATAGAGTGAGATTTTGGCAAGATGGATGGTGTGGGGATCAACCTCTCCAACTGGCTTTCCCGGGGTTGTATGGTATTGCCACGGATAGAGAGGCTTCCGTTGAGTCTTCATTGACAAGAGTTGGGGCAGGGGAAAGGAGAAGTTGGGATGTTCGTTTCATTCGGGATCTTAATGATTGGGAGTTGGATGCAGATTTGTATCTTGGAATCCAATATTCCTTCAACGGATATTGGGGACCGGATGTAATGGAAGTTGAAGTCTAATGGAGAGTTTGACATCCATTCGTTTTACAATAAGTTGCGAGGTTCTTATTCCGTTGTTTTTCCTTGGAAAGTTAAGGCCCCTAGACGTGTTTCCTTCTTCGTTTGGATTGTAGCTTGGAATAAGATTCTTACGGGTGATAATTTGAGACTTGGGGGTTTTGATTTTGTTGACTGGTGCATTATGTGTCGTCGTTGTGGGGAGACTGTGGATCACTTACTGCTTCATTGTGAGAAGGGTTCCTGATCTCCTTTTTTGGTTGGTGGAATTGGTTGAGGAAGCACTCGTCTAACATTTGGAATTTAGTTCCGTTGTGCTTATTGCGGTGTCTGTGGAAGGAGCATAATAGGCGGACTTTTGAGGACTTTGATAGCTCTAGAGACCAGTTGCTTACTTCTTTTACTTGATCTCTATTCGACTTGTCTCGATCTTGGGAACTCCCATCTAGTGATTCGCTCCCTTCTTTCCTTTGTTCTCTCCTCCTTTGTAATTAATTTTCTTCTTTGTTTCTTTCTTTTCTTTGTAATTTTTGGTTTCCTTTGTGCTTTTCTTGCTTAAAGTACTCTTTTGAATATACATCTTTCTTACTTGTCAAAAAAAAAAAATTTAGTCATTGCTTTTTTTTCTAACTTTCACTATTTTTTTTATTTTATTTTTGGGGTTCAGGTGAATGCTGTAAAGTTCAATGAGTACTCGTCTGTAGTAGTTTCAGCAAGCTATGATCAATCATTGCGTGCTTGGGACTGCAGATCTCACAGCACTGAGCCAATTCAGGTTTAAATGCCTTTTGCTTTATATGATGGTGCTCAGTGGTCATGGTATCTCCTGTACTCATACCACTAACATTTTCAAAAGGGTTTTTCCTTCCTCAGATTTTGAACTCTTCTATTGAAAGTAGTTGGATAAGCTTATTGAAATGTTTTGGGACCAAAACGTGTTCTTTGCACACATCGCCTAACGTGTTGAAGTAGATTCACAAGTTCTTGGAGTCCTAGATTACACATATCAATCTATTTATCAAAAAAAGATTTCACATATCAATCTAAAATATCTTAATAGCCCAATGGTATAACACATAATTTAAAAATTAAAATTTTGGAAGGTAGAGACACAAATTTTGTGACAATGTGCAGATCTTTTGTTAATATCCTCTGGTGTTTTTCCCTTTCCCATTCCCATTCCCCCTCTCCTTGTGGCCAAAATTTACTTATCCAAAAATAAATAAATAAATAAACCTCAGTTAGTTTACTATAAATTGACAAGACATTTATAATTTGTAGTAATCACTAGTTTCCAGAGTCATGAATTTTCACATTTAGCTATTTTCTTGTCTTCTAGTCATGTTAGTAATTGGCTTAAATTCCACTAAAACTTTATTTACTAGTATCAATCTTTTTCTTCTGCCAAACAATTAAAAGATTACTGGATTAGGCTTATAAGCGTATGGGTTTCATTTTGCAGGCGACAAGTGTGAGTTACCACCCAAAGGACAGCTGCATGATAACTGCCTCTGTTGATGGCACCATTCGTGTTTAGAAGACATGAGAACAAAATCAATAAACCTTCCTCAGCTTGTGCCAGCAATTTGGATTTGACAACTTTCACTTGTAAAATTTTTTACATAAACCCCTTCCATATTAGAGAGATTTCTTGAAATTCCATTCCAAGCTCCCAGCATGCTGCAATTCTCTGGCTACAAGTTATTAATTAATGAGAATTTTAATTCTCCTGCCTTAATTGTTAAGAACACTGCCATAATTCTTTTGGGGTTCACAACTACTAGTGCGTTTTATATCCATCAATGTATTAAGGGGTGACAGTTTTTTGCCTGTCCAACTCCAAAAGAACCAGTACTGAACAACTCTTGCTGAAATTGAGTTTGGAGTTTGGACAAATTCAAATCTGGGTTTGAAATTTCAGACAATCCGGTCATTATACCCGTATGGGCCGTATGTATGTTGAGATAATTTTGATTACAAATGTAGTAATGTAAAGATTGTTTAAATTTTGTTATATTGGCAAAGACATGTGTTGGGAGTTTTGATTAATCAAATGTGTTTTATACGTTATGTATATTAATGTGTCATACTTTCTTTTTTTTCTTTTTTTTAGAAAAATGTGTCATACTTAAATGACTTGTTGGATGATAGAAAATTCATAATTAAAAAAATGTATAGTAAAGAAGCTCACGTTGAGGGTCAGATTTTGTTAAACCAAGTTACAAGTTGTCCAAAATAAATCAATGTCAATTTTGGTTTTGGTTATTTGATGTTGTTGCCATCCTTCTCTTTCAGTATACTAATTACAACAAATCATGTCAAGTATCAACAGCCATGACAAAGTGTTAAAAAAACAAAAAATAAAACATTATGTCTTAACTTATTTTTTAGGTTAAGGAGCATCAATTTGTTGATATTGGGTAATTTTGGTTCAGCTTTTTGATATTGTGTTTTTTGAAAATGTGGTGATTTCAAAAAGTGCGATATGAAATTGAGTTTTTTTTTTTTTTTAAGTAGAGCATTTGGTAAACAAGTTTATTTGGGGGGTGAGGACATTCAAGAGAGTTCTTGAGAGAGAGAGAGAGAGAGAGAGGTATGTTCGACGAGGTGCTAGGCTTGGCGAGTCCAACAAGGAGTTTGGTCAATAGCAACATTGATTTTCTAATGGTAATATGTGTTCAGTTATTGGGTTTTTTGTGCTTTTGGTCTTTAGAATAGAGGGATAAAGTTGGGTTTTTTAAGAAAAAAATTGTAGGCAATTTAGGAAAAGGGTGTATCCAACGGTAATTTTTATGTTTGAATTAAAGTGCGTTTTGCAATTGCAACTCAAAGGCAGCCACACGAAAACGCAGAAAAACACGGTTTGGGGAGAAAAAGTGCTTTTAATTTTTTTTACCAAATACACTTTTTCACTTTTTAGGTTGATAAACGCGCATTTTAGACCCAAAACATCGAACCAAACGAGCACATTACTCCATTTTATAGTCAGTAAAGTGCTTGTTTGGCTAAAGCTTATAAGCTCAACTTTTTTAGTTTTTAATTTTTATGTACAGCTTTTTAAAACCTTACTTTTTCTTATATTTTTCTCACTTTTTTAGAGTACAAGTATACTTTAGCACACTTTTTACGCACTAAAAGATGTTATATAAGTTGTTTCCAAACATATACTAAAAACAGGATCTGTGGCAGCAATCAATACATAAGTTTTGCTTTCTTTTTTGGCTAAGAAGTACTCTTACTAGTCGTGTTGTGTGTTTGCACATTGCCTCTTTTTATTCAAGGCAACATTACACTAAAAATAAATCTGTCTAATATCAAAAAATGAATTCCGTCAAGTTATAGGGGCGAAAATGGCCCGTTACCACTATTTAGCAAAAAAATTAGCAATCTACTACTGTTTTGAAAATAGATAGGGATCTACCACCTTTTTGAAACTCGAGTTTGTGAAACTTGAGTTTGCTGTGAAACTCGTGTTCCAAAAACTTGAGTTCTTTAAAAAAATATACTTCAAATTTTCCGAAAAAAATTTTCATGTTACTCGAGTACCATAAAAAATTTTCAAAATTTTTTCATGGTACTTAAGTTCTATGAACTCAATTACCATGGAAAACTCGATTTCACCAAACTTGAGTACCCAAAAAGTGGTAGATCTCTACATATTTCCGAAACAGTGATAGATTGCAACATAGTTTGTAAAAAGATGCTATTTGACTATTTTGGCCCAACTTATAGTTTCTTTTTCTTTTCTAAATTTTGTAAGTAGGGTCTTCTCAACAACAACAAAAAAAAAAAAAAAAAAAAAAAAAAAAAAAAAAAAAAAAAATTGTAAGTAGCTTCTCAAAAAAAGAAAATTGTAAGTAGGATCTTTTAATTTCGATTAGTGGACCTGCATGCCTGCTTCTCATATATTATGGGTGGTATTGGTGAGCTTAGGTGGAGTGTGTGTGTGTATATATATAATATCTAAAGGAAGTATATACCACAAGAAGTGGCTGTAGTTTAGTGGTAAGAATTCCACGTTGTGGCCGTGGAGACCTGGGCTCGAATCCCAGCAGCCACACAATTGGTCATAATAATTTTTAAAATCCTTACATCTTACAATAAAGACCTTCACTAGTGCCACAAGGTCACAATTCTTTTTTGATCCTTACAATAAGTGTATGACCCTTCACTTCAGGGTCAAATTAACATGCCATCCCTATTTGCCAAAATGTTCGTCGGTCCGACAATTTTTTTTTGTTTTTAATAAAAAAATTTCACAATAAGACCTTTCACTAGTTCGAATCCGACAAGAATTTATATATATATATATATATATATATATATGTTAATGTTAGCCATATACAATGAGACCATGTGTTCACACACAGTCACAGTGATGAAAAATGCCGTACTTGGGAAATATTAATTAGTAAAAGTCTTTTCCAGTTAAAACATAGTAACATGCGGCCTTTACATGGTTTCCCACGTATTCTTCTTTTTAGCTAGGTCACTCTTGTGAAGCAAAGTACAAAAGATACCAAACCAGTACATGACACCATGTGATCATTTTGTGATGAAATTAATGTATCTCATTTTTTTTTTGAATTTCCCTTATTATATATATTATAGAGTTGTCTTTGAACAATCCACATTTTTTTAGGTTAAAATTAAGGAGTTTTGCCAATTTTACACAAAGCCACATGCCAACACATATCAACTACTACTCCCAACTCATTGTAGTAGACTAGTTTTACCAATTCTCCTATGCCCACTGTAATCTCTCATTCGCTTGTGTTTCGAATTTAGTGAGAGAGGGTATGGCTAGTGTGAGGTTTTTTTTTTCCTTCTTATTCTTTTTGGCTAATCAAATAAAATTTTATTCAAACAAATAAAGCAGGAGAGCCCAGGGTCATTACCATCTGACACCTGTGATGGAATTTTTTCGAGTCTATTTATTTATATTTATCTTTGTTACAATAAGTTTTTAGGCCTAGGCCACACCAGTGCATGCCTGTGAGGAAAATTATATTATATGGTCTGACAATAAAAGTTATTGATTTGGTGCTAATAACTGAGAAAATAGGTTCTCAAAAAAAAAAAAAAAAAACTGAGAAAATATTAATTATCCTAACAGACCAGTAGCTATAATTGCTTTCGTACCTAAGTTTAATTTGTGATAAAGAGGCGTGACAATTCAAATTCATGAGTTTTTCTTTTCCAGAATGATAATGCAAGCACAAATGATGTGAAGATTTGATAGATGCCACCTTAAAACATTGATTATGTCATTCTAGATTGAATGTGATATTTTTGTCATAATTAATTTGCTTATGAAATTTATATAGTTTATATATCCCTCATATTAGATTCTCAAAAAATATATATATATATATATCCCTCATATTAAAATTAAAGTAAGAAAATAAAATATTTAGTGAATATTAAAAGAGCGGAAGTAAGGAGAATTGTATAGTTTGGCAAAAAAATTTGTCACGATGAAGCATGTAAGGAGGTTGACAAATTTCGCATATATTGAACCCCAAAAGAATGAGTTGTTGTGTAACTTTGGAGCAATGGCGGCTCCAGGATTTCTTTTGAGGAGGGTTATTAAAAAACTTAAATTAAACAAAATTTAATATATATATATAAATAAATAAATAAATAACTTGAATATATCGAGTTATTAACCCAAAAAAAAAAAAAAAAATCACACGAATACATGACATTTTAGTATTTCCTTCTACAAGTTTTCATATTTTGACATTATTATGAGTTTTCATTATCTATCGTCAATGTAGGTAGGTGTAACCATTTTATTTTGTAAAGTTTGTATAATATTTTGTATTTTTATGTAATTGTCGTTATCAATTTGTCATTGTTTTTATAAAAATATTTTAAACTAAATGAAAAAACTTAACCCACGTGCATTAATGTATTAATTATTGACCCAAAGAGCCACACATATCCATGCATATGTAAATAATACACTGTGTGTCTACTTAACCAATCAAATGTTTGAAGAGTTAGACCTTTTTGGATATACACCATTGTTAGTTTCTTTAAAACCTTCTCTCATCTTCCCTTGTATGTGTGTGTTAAAATACTTAGGTTATATTTGGTAACAGTTTTTGTTTTCTATTTTCAAAAACTTGTTTTTAAAATATAAAGAAAAAATATTTTTCTGGTATTTTTGAAATAAAAAACATGTTTGGTTAGTTGAAAATATAAAAATAGTTTTTTGAAGAAAAAAATAGAAAATACTAAAATATTTTGTTACTAGGATTTGAACTCTAATACTAACTCATTAAATGAGACAGATTCATTAAATTAAATGCATGTTTTCATTGACTTTTGAAAATTAAAAACTGAAAACAGCATTTTGCATGTTTTCAGTTTCCTTCACAAATTGAGTTTTGAAAACAATTTTTGTTTTCTGTCCATTTTGGGTTGCCAAACAAGTTTTTTAGTCTCAAAAATAAAAAATTGTTTTTGAAAACAGAAAATATGGGGAAAAAACAGTTACCAAACATACCCTTAGTATTCTCAAAATAAAAAACAATGGGTTAATCTCACATTGAAAAATGAGTGTGAGTTATAGAGGATTTAAAGTCTGTGTTGTGTATCTAAGAGTTAGACCATTTTGGATATACACCAACACCACTGTTAATTTCTTTAAAACCTTCTCCCCTCTCCCCTTGTGTGTGTGTGTTAAAATACTTAGTATTCTAAAAAAAAATATTTGAAGAATTACTAACTTTTTTTTTAATCACTAAATTTATAACAAAATGTTATTCAGCCTATTCTTGAAATAAACAGCTCGCACACACTCCCTTTCCAAAAAAAATCAATAGGCCGAGCACTTATAACATGATAACAATACACACACATATAACAAACCCTATATATTTCCTAATTATTAAATTATATAAAGTTAAATTATATTTTATTATACACGCACACATTTACACAAATAACAGTGTAACAAAAATAAATAAATAAATAACGCACGCAGTCAGTATAGACATGCAATCACACAAATAATATATAAATTTATAATAAAAAGATATACATTACAACTCACAAATACTCACTATTTACTTTTAAAGTCAGAGATACCAATAATCAGATAAAGAAAAGAGGTTCATGAAAGAGATTTGTGATTTATGTTACTAGTTGGTTTTAGGATGGTCTGATTTGTGTTGTTTAGTTTTGGGTTGAACTAATTTATGTCAGAGTGTGCAAGATTTAAGTTAGGATGCACAAAAATATTTTTGAAAGTAAATTAAACTAATAAAATAATATTGTATACATATAATTTTTTAATATAAAGTCAAGGGGTTCATTAAGTTAGGATACGCAAAAATATTTTTAAAAGTAAATTAAACTAATAAAATAGTATTGTACACATAATTTTTTTTATATAATGTCAGGGGGTTCAAAAGAATCCCTTGAAGCATTCGTAACACCGCCCCTACTTTGGAGCCATTTGATCCCTTGAAGCATTAGTAACGCTGCCCCTACTTTGGAGCCTCAAATAGATAAATGGATCCCAAAATCGAAAATTTACACAAAAAATATAGTAGGAAAGTGATATATCCATAAGAAAATAGTAGTTATTCAACGGCGGCCTGCGGTGGTCAAATGCAGTCAATTGTTGATTCAAGTGATAGTTGGCGATGGACTTCTTGAAATTTAGTGAAGGTTAGAGACAAGTGACTTTGATACCATGTTAAAATTAATTTAAGAAAAAAAAATATTTAGAGAGAAAATGAGAGAGTGGAAGTAAGGAAAATTATATGGTTTGGCCCTAACGTTTACTCTAAGCAATATGTTTCTAATAAGCTGTTTTATTATTGGAGTGAAAATTCATCATTGTAAATTTGTATTCATATGATGCAATAAATTTAAAAAGGAATTATTCCTTACAAAAAATAAATTTGAAAAGGAATTTTTTTAGAGGAAAAAAAAAAAAGGAAAACAAACAACGAATCCCTTCCTTAAAATATTATAAGTTTAAAGAATGTCTTTTTTTTTTTTTTAGAATCAAATTTAAAGAGTATCTAGTAAACTAGTATTACCTTATTTGTTCATCAAAAATAGTATTACCTTATTTAAATTTTAAATAATATGACGTCATATATATTCTTAAAAATCTTTAACTCAAAATATATTTGCTAAAGGTGAGGCTCTTCCACACTGATTTTTTAAATCTTTTTTTGGGCTGAGAATCTAGTAAACTGAATAGGATATATGACAATTCTCAAAAAAAAAAAGAAAAAAAGAAAGAAGGATATATGACCGACACATTCTTATTTTAAGAATCTTATTATTGTGGTTGTACACTCAACTCAACGCAAGCCACACCCATTTACTAATTGCTAAATTGCAGATCAACATGTGACTAAACTCTAAAGAACCAACCACTTGTTTTTTTTTTTTTTTTGATGAAAACCACTTGTTTGACTTTAAGCTTGGATCATACATTTTAAGAAGCTGAGCCATACTTACGCGTGTTTTTATGGTCCAGCTTAGCATGGAATCATAATATTATGAGTTGTCCTTCTAACTAAATACCAGATGTGTAATAATCATTTTTATTTTAACATGCTACAATTTAATCAAGTTTATTGTACTTTATTATCAAAATGTGATGGTATCAAAAATAAATTTGATATTTTTGAATGTTTATTGGATTTCTAGGTAATGTTAACATGAGATAAATATTTCTTCTTTTTTCAGTTTTCTTAAATCCAATATAGGTAGATGATGCTAGTGACATGTCCTTTCCCACGTCAAAATCCACAACATATTTATATATCAACTCGTGATTAGTGTATAAGTTGACACGACAGCGGTTCTAGGATTTTTTTTTTTATATTTTTTTTATGGTCATTATGAATATTAAATTATACAAAATTTAATAAAAAGACAATTTCATATATTGACAAAAAAAATGCAAATTCATAAAATCTTACAATTTCTTCTTACAAATTTTTTTAAAAAAAATTTTGAAATAGTTGCATGATAGTCTCATTATCAATATTATAAGTTACATCTCTTTCAAAATTTTAGTTCAATAAAAAAAAATTGTGCATTTTCTTTTTGTTTGTAAGGGCCTAATATATTGTTAAGGGGACTAAAGTTTGGCTATAAATTTAGTTGTAGCCTAGAGCTACAACTCTTATTAAACAAAATTAACTTGACTACATATTTTGAAAATATAACTCTTAAGTTGCATGTTCTTTTCTTTATGTTTTTAAAACACATGTCAAAATCCATGTCAATCGGATGTTATTTACTATTCAATTTATAAATTTATTTTTTATATATAATTTTAGACTACAAGAACTCGAAATTTTAATATTTGATTGATGACATAGCTATTGGTCTTTAATCTTATTGAAATTTTGCAAGCATGAAGGATATAAGAAGAAAATGTAATCTAATGGTGGATTTGTTAAAACTCATATCCAATAAAAAAAAATTAAAGTAGAATTATAACCTTAATCTACAACTAAGTTTGTTAACAAACTTTGTCCAAAATTTAATTATGTTGAGCCTAAAAAAAATTTGGGTTGTCACAAATTTTTTTTAAAGATAAAAAAAAATTCATAAATTTTTAAAATTTTATATATAATAAATATTTTTCCCAGGTCAGGGTGGTTAAGCGACTAGGGCTATCCAAGGGATCCGACAAACTAACCCGACCAAGTGACCTGACTGAAACCGATCTAATCTAGTGGCAGTGGTGGTTGGTGACTTCAAAACCCGAATTCAATGAGTTGAGTTCGATTTCTCTCCTCCAACACCTGAACAAACTGGCCTAACTGAAAACCCAACCAAAACATGGTGAAATCTCACCAAATCTCTAGTGAGTTTTCCATCAGATCCAGTGAAATCTCTTCAGATCTGGTGAGTTTTCCATCGAATCTAGCAAGTTTTGGCCAATCTGTTGAGAGATCTTGCTAGATCCGATGAGATTTCCACCGGATTTAGCAAGATCTCACTAGATCTTTATCGTTTTTTGTCGAAATTAAGATCGTCGCCACCTGTATCGATTTCGACTGAAACCAATTCGACTCGTGGAACAACCGACTCAATCCGACTCGTTGAAGTTATTAGTCGGCGACAAGTCTTTCGTTCTGCCACTTGCCAGGATTGGGTCGAGTTTGGGTAGAGCCTAAACCCGACCCGTGGACAACCCTACCTGTGAGGTTGTAACTACCCTAGCTTCAATGTGGAGTCACCCTTGAGTTGACAGTATGCTCAAATACCCCTGGGTAGCCCTCATAAAAGTATTAAAATTCAATCACAAGTTGACACATAAGTATTATGTGAATTTGAGATTCAATCATGAGTTGCCACGTAAGTATTATGTGAATTTGAGTGTGAGAGTAGACTTGTGTGAACCATTTCTATATAAGTCCATATTCAAATCAATTCCTTTTTTAATAATAAAATGAGTTACTTATTATACCACTATACAGTTGTAATATAAGTTATAAATACCAATGTCGAACAAAGGGCAACGTTTATAATAATAAAAAAGAAAAGAAAAAGAAGGACAACGTTTTTCATGAGGAACACCAGAAATACTACAAAAGTTTCAATTTACAGCATTCCCTTCTTGACTAATAGATCAGCACAATTATTCTGTCCTTGAATTAACTTTTTTCGTTAGGTTATTAGAGTTTTTCACTTTTGGATCCTCAAAGAAAAAAAAGAAAAGAGTTTTTCACTTTTGTGAATAGCTTTTAAAGTCTTTTTTTTTTTTTTTAAATATACAAATACAGTTTTGTCAACTTTCAAAACAATTGATTCTCAAAAAAAAAAAACTTTCAAAACAATTATGCAAATAATTTTTTCGACCAAAAACTTATTCAAACCCACGCCACGCTGAGATATATATTCCCAATAAGAACGAAGCAAGTCTGTTTGTTTGAACAATTGTGCTTAGTAAATTTTATAGAAACTCCACCTAAATCATTTTAAAATGTTTTTTTAATTAAAAAAAAAGGGCCCAATAGACTTAAATTGAACTAATAAATCATTTAAAAGTAAGTTTTATTATTTTAGAGAATTGGGTTTTTGACCCGCAGAATTCAAAAACCCATTTCTCTAATTGGAAATTTGGATCCCAACTCTGAATTTGAGAAGCTGACTTTAAAGGACTATATGCTATATTAGTATTTATATTACAACACTGATTCGTACAAACAGAGTACAATAACAGTGAATTTAGTGAATGAACTGGTGCTAGGCTGTAACCCTATAAACCTGTCCGCCAATCAGATATCTCGGGCAAGTCTACTTTTCATTTCCTGCCCAAACAATCCAATTCTACGACCCTAAAAATTTTCTTCTCTAGATTTTTCTGGGAATCTTGTGGGTTTCCACTTCACTTTCCATCCAAGCAAACACGGGTGCCAGCTGTTTCCTCTGCTCCACAAAAGTCTTTGTCAAGGGCTTAGCTTCAAAGGGACCCCACATCATCAAAATAATAAGAGTAGTAGTGTAGTACACTAGTACTTAAATGGGTAGGACCCACTTGACCCACACGTATTAGAATTTTTTCTTAAAATTAAAATTGTCTCTAGACCCCAACTTCACATGGCCTACCACGTGTCTTGTTTCAATTGGTGAGACTTTCTAATCAATAATTAGGTCCTACGTTTGGTGATAATCTTACATAATTAAAATCATAAATAAACCATGGTAGGAGAGAAGTTTTAACAAATACCCAAAGATGATTGACCAGGACTCCCTTGTTTAAACGTTTCATAAATTATGCTCAAGTTTTTAACAAATGCACGTAAATTTATACCATTTTTTTTTATTAACATCTTTATAATAAATGATCTTATTACAAGAATTTATTAGATATTATAGATGTACTAACAATCTAAGTGTGTCTCATCAAAAAAAAAAAAAAAAAAAAAAAAAAAATCTAAATGTGTGTTTGGGTTGCAAATGAGTTTAGGTTAGGTGACATCTTCTTGTACTTTCAATTAAAATATTTAAGTTCACATTCCCATTTTTTCACTAAAAATGTATCTAAAAAAAGGTGTGTGTTTTTTTTTTTTTAATCTAATCATTTTCAAAGAAAATATACTCTAAAAACGAAAATTTAAAAACTTCATTATATTGAGTAACCAACATATTTTTTGTGAGGTATGCTTCATTAGATTAAAAATTGGTCTTAATTATTTTCATAAACTCGAAATTTGGATTGACTACAGTAGAAGGTTGGTACCAAAATGCATCTAGATTTTCTTCACATGCATTATAGCCGCCTTCCTTACAATTCACGTTGTGCAAAGGCTCTGGAGTAACATGAAGGTTTCTTTTATTTTCTTTTTGCTAATCAAGTAGCAAGAAATGATTAATGAAAGGCTAAAAAATACTGTAACAAGTTAGGGTAACACGTATCTGATATGATAATCATTTTGGAGGATTTACACCAATTACCGATTGCCAAGTGTAAAGTAAAAGTTGTATAATTTTATTAAATTAAATTGATAATTTGTATTCATTTATGGTGTAATCATGGAAGTTAAAAACCCAAATCAAAAGGCAGAGTTCTCTTTTTATGGTAGGAACGCAAACTTTCATAATCATATTTTCTTATTCATCCAAAAGAAAAGGAAAAATAAAATAAAATAATTTTTTTAATATTCAAGCACACATTTTAATTAATCCACCGACACTTTGATGTCCATGTGGCAATGATGGCACACCGTAACCATACAACTTTGACACTATCAACCAAGACAAAATATAAAGGACATGTGAAGTGGGAGCCCACCAGAAGGAACATAAATATTGCTCTCAAACCAAATCACATAATCCTACTTAAAAATGTAACCTTGATTTGACAAAGGTGAAAAAGAAAGATTAAGGACCTGTTTGGTAATGTTATTTTAGTAATATTGTTTAAGTGTTGTGAAAATAAAAAAGTATTATAAAAATACGTGTTGTGTTGTGTTGTTTAAATAACGAAAACTGTTATGTAAACAACACAACCAAACATGCCTTAAGAGATTTGTAAAACAACAATCAACATGAAGAGTTGCTCATATAATAGAGGTTTGTTGAATTGAGTAAAAATTAGGTACAAACTTCAATTCATAAAAAAAAAAAAAAAGGGAACATTACATTTTTTTTATAAATAATTTGTTAAGATGGTAAATTGTGATTATAATAAATTATTTTTATTTAGATGAAACTACTTTTATTTTTTTGATGGGAAACTATGTTTATTATAAACTAATTATATCATGCTACCTTAATGGTTAAGAAAGATATATACAATGTTTTTTTTTTTTTTTTTTTTTTGATGCACGCGTTTCAGCTTTTAGGAGACAAAGTGCACTGTTCATGCACTGTTTATGCACTGTTTACGGGATCCACAACCACTTTATTAAGGAAAAAATATATTAAAAATGGGTCCCACAGTACTATTCACACATTTAAAAATTATTTTGCTACAGTGTTTTCAGTTTTCAGCAAAATAAGCTGTATCCAAACGAACCCTAAGACTTGTTTATTGAAAATGTTTAGGCATTAGAAGAACTTATTTTCTCAAATGGTGACAAAACAAGAGGCTTTGTAATGTGATAAGCTTTCTCATTCTTTTAATCTTATTAAGTCAGATATGGGTATGAATCACTCTTAACCATGCCAAGAGAATTTACCATACCTAACAAAGTACAGGGTTTTTTTAATGACCAAAAATATGGTTTTCTATGTACCTTAAAGACTAAATAGAAGAAGAGAACGTATACATCTCAACAAAGCTTTTTAACAACTACTACAAAGTCTTGTCCTACTTCCTAATTACTTGAGGCCATAACTAGAAGCATATTATATTTCATTGTCAATCCAATTGAGACCCACAATTGTTTACATAACTGCATATTGTCACTTCAATCTTGTGTGTATAAATATATATATATATTTTTTTTGATAATCTTCAATCTTGTATATTTAATATAATTTGATGGAACCATTTTAATAATTGGGTGATAAGGAAGGGTTCACATTTATCCGAGGAAGGATTTGAAACCTACCCTCTACCATACAACTGGACACATTACATTATTAAAAAAAAAAAAAAAAAAAACAAAACAAAAAACAAAATAAGCTAATCGTATTAGTTGGAAAGTTGATACCTCTTGATAACGATGGCTCAAAAATTAGAACTCAATATTTATGGTAAAACCTCTCAAGTTATACAAAGTTACACACTATTCATATATCTCCGGTCTTTGCTATGGTTGCTAAAATGATTCAACCTATGCTTCACATGTCTTAAAGATTTTAAATGGTGCCAAATCCCATAAACAGATCAACTTACTGAAGTAGGACAGTTTGTTTATTTTTATTTATTTATTTATAGAAGTCCTAATTCTGAAATTTTTGTATAGATTCAAATTGTGATTACATTTTACACACAATAAATAGGTCATGGAAAACTAAAAACTCTTTAGTATTTATGACTCTCATTCATTCTAATGTGACATGTTATTATTATTATTTTTTCTAATTAATGAAAAGGAGAGAGAAATTTATGTCAATATTTTAAGATGACAATGAAGAGTCTTCATTGTCTCTTCTGTTATACAAAGAAGAGTCTCTTGGCATGTTAGTGGAAATGTGAAGTTGGAATTAAGTTTTGGGTTGCTATATTTCTTATATGATCTTTTTATTTCATTGCCCTAAAAGATAATTGATTTTACAGATATTTTTTTGGATAAAATAAAAGACTACGGAAAATTCTTTTAAAGAAATCAAGATGACAACAAATAATTTGTTGTATTTTTCTCTTACACGTTTGTACAATCAATGTATATATACACACGCATTAATTTACCATAAATTAGTATTAAATTGTGACATCTTAATAAAATTTAGATGGTTTCTCACAACTCAAGAGACATCCTTTGGTTTTTTTTTTTTTTTTTTTTTTTTTTTAAGGAATCCTTTGGATCTTTTGATGGGAGATATTTGATGCACACCACTCAAATATCCAAAACAACATTAGGCTTAGTAATGACATTTTGGATATTTTTCATTCAAATAACTAAAGCGAAAAAACATTTAGTCGTAATTATATAAGAGAAAGAATAAGTTAATTTGTAAATAAAATCAAATTTATTTGAAAAAAAAAAGAACAAAACTTAAATATTTAATATTGTTTGGTGATTAACTCAAATCTGACTTGTGTTTAAATAATGCAATATAAATCAATCTTTAAATTTTGATAATCAATTAGATTATTCTCGTGTACAGTCCTGAATTCCTGGTAGTGGTAACTTAAAATTTAGATAATTTCCGGTTTGATCAAAAAGTCCAAGACCCAGATCAGAAAAACAAAAATGGGAGGGCTCATGTGTCATTGCACAAAATAGTCAACACTTCAAATAGTCAACAAAGACAGTACAGCAAAAGCTCCACTCCCCAACAAAATTTTCTGGCAAGAAAATACAATACAAGTATACAACACACTAAATAAATATAAAATATAGAAATTAAAAAAAAAAAAAAATCCTACACACTCACTCACACGCGCGCGTGCACACACACAGAAGAACTGTAAAAAAAAAAATACCCGCGTTGAAGTACAGCTTAAGTTACTATTTACTACTGTATCTTAGTACAGAATACTGATGAGAGAGAGAGAGAGAGAGGGGGTGTGTATGTGAAGAAAAGTAAAGACATCACATGATCTAAGCCGCGTGAGCAGATCCTACTTCTTAGGTCTCTCTCTCTCTTCTCAAATACCAAACAAACCAAAGTGTCACACACTCTCTCTCACTCAATGTACACACAAACACACCTACTTTTGCTTACACACACCAAAACCGTGAGTTAAGATAGTCAGAAAGTCCCAACAAAAAAACAACAAATTCAAAAGAAACCCACTAGATTCCCAAACACAGTCACAGACACTCTCTCACACCACATTTAGAAACAAAAACAAAAACAAAAACCGAACATAACCCAAAACAGTTTCTCAGTTCTCAGCTCTGCAGAAAAAAAAAAAATCATAACTTTTTTTTTTTTTTTTAGAAAAAGAAAAAAGAAAAGAGCTTTTCTATATTCATTTTTACTAACCCCTCCGGTGGGGACATATCCCAGAAGCCACCACCATTTTCTGGGCCCCACCCACCTCTCTCTCTCTTACCTTTTGAGTTTTCTCTATCATCTTTGTATTGATTTTAATTGATCTCACTCGCTACGCGTCCACATTTCCACACATACATTACTCTCTCTCTCTCTTTCTGTCTCTCACTCACATAATAGATTAAGACCAGCCAGGTAGCAGACCAGACTTGGCTTGCTAGGGAATCAAAATCAAAGACTTTTTTTTCTTTGTTGGTTTGCTCTCTATATATTTGTTAAAAAAAATTAATAAAGACCCACTTATTATTTAATTTTTTATTTTATCAATTGGGTTTCTCTTTATTTTTGGTTTTGGTGGCTTTTTCTATACGTGGGATTTGGGTTTCTTCTTGTGTGATGGGTGTTGAACCTAGTGGTGAGGACGGCAAAGTTGGATCTTTTGGCTGAGTTGGGTCAAGCAGACTCGGTTTCAGATCGATTTCTCTCAGTTGGGTTTTGTGGATTTGTGTAGCATTTGTTGAAGTGTGTGAGATTTTGCTGCGCTTTTGTGGTGAGTTTGATCAGTGATGGACACAAGGGGTAGACTTGTTGCTGGGTCTCACAATAGGAATGAGTTCGTTCTGATCAATGCAGATGAGAATGGAAAGGTAAGAAGCTAAGAGTACTTGTTTTTTTATTTTTGGATTACCCATTTGCATTTTTTGTTTTTTTGTTTGTTCAAATCTGGGGGTTATTAGAAATGTGAAAAAAATGGGGCTTTTGGTGGATTTTTGATGCAATATGAGTACCTTTGCTTCTGATTTGGCTGATGTGATTTTTGCTTATGTGAAGTTTTGGATTTCTTGCTCACATTTTGACTTAGTAGTATTTTGATGCAATATGAGTATCCATGCTTATAATTCTGGTTCACTGTTTCTATAAAAAAAACTGTTTACAGCTTTTGTCGGTGATTGATTTGGTTTTCTGGACCTGGGTTAGAATAAATAAGTTCATCTAAAGGGTGTTTTCCGTTTGGTTAAATTCTTTGAATTTGGTATTGATTTTGGAAACAACTCAAGATTCTCATTCTGATGAACTGTTTGACCTTTCTGACTGTCAAGTTTCTTGAGGTGTCTCCAAAATTTCTGGAAACCGTTAGGTAAGTTGTGTACTATAAGATTGTGAAATAATTGGGAATGCTGTCCGGATTTCTGCACATGTTGGAAATACTGATGGATACATCAAATAAATTTCTTTATAGGAGATTTCATTAATCTATTCTTCAGGATCCTCGCACATTACTGTAATCTAAGCCCACTGGAAAAATTGATAAGCTTATGAAAAGTTGGAAACGAGGATGGTAATATTTGTGCCTGTCTGTAGGAAGTAGAGCTTCAACGGTAGAGATTTAGTAGTAGAGCTGTGGTGATATAGAGCTTTATAACTAAAAAGCTGTCTAGTGTTTTGAGTGTTTGGCTAATTATAGTAAATAGTGCTTCAAAGTTCTGGGTTTATAAAGCATGAATAGCGAGTTATATAGCTTTTTTCATATAAGCTGCAAATTTCAGCCTTAGCCTGCTTTCAGCTTTAAGGACCCTAAAAGAGCTTAATGCCCCTACCAGACACACCCTTGTTTAATTGGACTTAAGTTGAATTTTTTGTAAAATTTATAATCTTATTTAGGAGCATGTAAATTTTATAAAATTCAGCAGACTGAACTTTTCTTGTTCTTATTTATTGTTTGTTTTGGTAAGTAGCAAATTGTACTTTAAGTACACTGATTCATTAACCTCATTTTCTTGCTAGATTTTTCACCTCTTGTAATTAGGTGCTTGTAGCACTGAGTTTATGGTTTCTGGGTCTTTGCAGATAAAGTCTGTGAAAGAATTGAGTGGGCAAATATGTCAGATTTGTGGGGATGAAGTGGAGTTTACGGTGGATGGAGAGCTCTTTGTTGCCTGCAACGAATGTGCTTTCCCTGTGTGCAGGCCTTGCTATGAATATGAGAGAAGAGAGGGCAATCAGGCTTGTCCTCAGTGTAAAACCAGATACAAGCGCCTCAAAGGTGAGATTGTCCTGCAGTCTTCTATTTGCTTATTTATTGAATTCCCCCAAATTTTAAAGTTTCTAACTAGTGATGTCAATTGCAGGAAGTCCTAGAGTTGAAGGTGACGAGGAAGAAGATGACATTGATGATTTGGACAATGAGTTTGATTATGGAAACCTTGATGGTCTTGGGCCTCAGGAAGCCGCAGAGGCAATGCTCTCTGCACGCCTTAACACTGGCCGTGGTTATCACTCTAATGCGTCTGGAATCCCCACATTCTCAGAACGTGAGACATCTCCCCTTAGTCCTGATATCCCTCTGTTGACCTATGGCGAGGAGGTAAATCAGTTTGAATCCTCTCTCTTGTACGCATGCCCTTGCATCTCCACTTTTTCATGTGCATATGTGTGGAAATATGCGATCTGATGAACAGCTTCTAATGGCGCCTTTTGTTGTTATAGGATTATGAGATTTCTTCTGATCGGCATGCTCTTATTGTACCTCCATTTATGGGCCATGGAAACAGAATCCATCCAATGCCCGTTCCTGATCCATCTATTCCATGTAAGTCATTTTTCCTTGAGTAATTGATTGTGTATCTTTCGTCTAGTGGCTGTTTAGAATTTATTTTAGCTTAGTCATTGAGCTTAGTGCTTTTAATATCTGTGTCACAGTGCAACCAAGACCAATGGTTCCTAAGAAAGATATTGCAGTATATGGGTATGGGAGTGTGGCTTGGAAGGATCGGATGGAGGACTGGAAGAAAAGGCAGAATGATAGACTTCAGGTTGTACAGCACCAAGGAGACAATGATGGGGGAAACTTTGGTGGAAATGAACTAGATGATGATCCTGATTTGCCCATGTAAGTGGCTCTTTTGTTTTTCCTGTTTACAATGGTGTTGGTTCTCTCTTTGGACCCAAAACTAAAAGTGTTCTGTTAAGTAATGAGCATTTTTTCCCAAGGAGAAAGTTGATTAGGATTACTGAGAAGAAACATCTGTTTTAAATACCTAATAACGTTACTTGATATGATAGAAAGGTTCTTGCTAGAACCCCCTTTACAATAATATTAATATTAGAGTCCATGGACTGCATTCTGGTAAATACATATAAAATCTAATATGAATCTTTCGTTAATTCCTTATATTTTTGGGGGGTGGGGTGGTTGGTTGTTACTGTGTCTTTTATGCATTAGTACTGTGTGCATGACCTTTATATAATCGATATGCAGCACTTGGTGCTGACAGATTGCTTAAAATTATTAATAGTCTATTAAGAGGGTGTTACAATATCATTTTATGAAATTATTTTGAAAATAAGTTTATGTTTCTTATATTCTGTAATGAATTCTTCATTTATTGATTTACTTTTTCGACTACTTATGAATTTTGATATTTATTTTTCAGGATGGATGAAGGCAGGCAGCCACTTTCAAGGAAGTTACCCATTCCTTCAAGCAAAATAAATCCATACCGACTGATTATAATAATTCGTCTTGTTATCCTTGGGTTGTTTTTTCATTATAGACTTCTCCATCCAGTTAATAGTGCATATGGCTTGTGGTTGACATCAGTTATATGCGAAATATGGTTTGCTGTATCATGGATTCTAGATCAGTTCCCAAAATGGTACCCAATAGAACGAGAAACATACCTTGACCGGCTATCACTGAGGTAAATGGGCTAGTATGGTTTATCTAGTTCCTTTTTTCATATGTCATCATTACCTCTAGTCTTGTCTGCAGACATTCTTTATCCTCCAATTTTGGCATTTCAACTTTTCATATTGGATTTGTTGACTCATCTTTTGCGACTTATACTCAGGTATGAAAAAGAAGGGAAGCCATCTGAGTTGGCCAGTGTAGACATCTTTGTGAGTACAGTTGATCCATCAAAAGAGCCTCCTTTAATTACTGCAAACACGGTTCTCTCCATTCTTGCAGTTGATTATCCAGTAGATAAAGTCGCTTGCTATGTCTCGGATGATGGTGCTGCGATGCTTACTTTTGAAGCACTTTCCGAGACATCAGAATTTGCAAGAAAATGGGTTCCTTTCTGTAAAAAATATAATATTGAGCCAAGGGCCCCAGAATGGTATTTTTCACAGAAGATGGACTATCTGAAAAACAAAGTTCATCCAGCATTTGTCAGAGAAAGACGTGCAATGAAGGTATTGACATCTCTTCATGCAGTTTCTTATATAAATAATTTTTAAGTTTCAAAATAATGTCTAGAATACCAAATCATTTTAATATATGTATACCTTATTTCTTTGAATCTGGTCTAAAAATAAGTCACAAGTAACTTATTATGATTCTTGAATGATATTATCTGATTCATCTTTTTTGATGGAACAGAGAGAATATGAAGAATTTAAGGTTAAAATAAATGCGCTTGTAGCCACAGCACAAAAAGTTCCCGAGGATGGCTGGACAATGCAGGATGGGACTCCATGGCCTGGCAACAATGTACGGGACCATCCTGGCATGATTCAGGTGAGGTGGTATTTCTTTTACAAAGGGTGACAGTATTGTTAATGTGAAACCTGAAAACTGCTACATGTCTTGTATTCCCTTTGAAATACATAAACAAATGGAAAATTTGGCTGAGATGCCATTTGATGCTAATTATGTGCCTTTTCTATCATACCTTTGTGTCCAAGATGGTCCTTATGCCACATTGTCAGTGTTTCTTAATTTTTTCATTCATGATCATGGAGTAATGACTTGTTGGTCCAACTGTTATTGGGCCTGAGTAAAACCACCATCACTAGTGGTTGGTACCTCAAGTGATTCCCAAGTTACCCCGGGGAAAGGAGGCAGGATTAGGTGTGATGTATGCCAATTAAAAACAAAATTTTTCTTTTACAGGTTTTCCTCGGCCATAGTGGTGTTTGTGATGTGGAAGGAAACGAGTTACCTCGTCTGATTTATGTTTCTCGTGAAAAGAGACCAGGATTTGACCATCATAAGAAGGCTGGAGCCATGAATGCCCTGGTAAGGCTTAAGTTTTATCTTTCTGATTTATATACTTTTGCCTCTATGTTGCTCTTCTGGTTTTTGCTTCATGCACTTTTTATCAATAAATGCATGGCCTGCAATTTTGATATTTGTTTATTTATAACTTCTGAAGGTACGGGTCTCGGCAGTTATTTCAAATGCTCCTTATCTTCTGAACGTTGACTGTGATCATTATATTAACAATAGTAAGGCACTAAGAGAGGCCATGTGTTTCATGATGGACCCCCAATCAGGGAAGAAGGTTTGCTATGTACAGTTTCCTCAAAGATTTGATGGGATTGATCGTCATGATAGATACTCAAATCGGAACGTTGTATTCTTTGATGTATGTATATGCTTCTTGTTGGTATTATATCTGTATGTCTAATACATGTTTATATGCACTTCTTTTCTGTCATTGAGAAGTCTAATTTCCCAAATTTAAACAGATCAACATGAAAGGCTTAGATGGGTTACAAGGACCCATATATGTCGGAACTGGATGTGTTTTCAGAAGGGTAGCACTTTATGGATTTGATGCACCTGCCAAGAAGAAGGCCCCTAGCAAAACCTGTAACTGTTGGCCAAAATGGTGCTGCTTGTGTTGTGGCTCTAGAAAGAAGAATGCGAAGACAAAGAAGGAGAAAAAGAAGAAACCTAAGAACAGGGAAGCATCAAAACAGATACATGCACTTGAAAATATTGAAGAGGGAAAAGATGGTAAGGATTCATTAGCAGAGTTGATTGCCATTTTGAGTGTCATATTGTTATATAATAAAGAAGAATCCCAAGACAATAAGACTAAACTGTGTTGCAATTGCAGAACCAAACACTGAAAAATTATCCAATATGTCACAAATGAAATTGGAAAAGAAGTATGGGCAGTCTCCAGTGTTTGTAGCCTCCACACTGTTGGAAAATGGTGGAGTTCCTCAGAATGTCAGTCCTGCATCACTCTTGAAAGAAGCCATCCAAGTCATCAGCTGTGGTTATGAGGATAAAACAGAATGGGGAAAGGAGGTAAGCAAAAAGTGAAGATCTTCCAAATTTTTTTAGAACCTTTCTTCTCCAGATTCTACTTTTGTCATCATATTGCCCCCTAAATTTTTGAACATCAAACAGGTTGGCTGGATATACGGTTCTGTGACTGAAGATATCTTGACTGGATTTAAGATGCACTGCCATGGCTGGCGGTCTGTGTACTGCATTCCCAAGAGGCCAGCATTCAAGGGGTCAGCTCCTATCAACCTCTCAGATCGTCTACACCAGGTTCTTCGGTGGGCCCTTGGATCTGTTGAGATTTTCTTGAGCAGGCATTGTCCAATCTGGTATGGCTATGGGGGTGGTTTGAATATGTTGGAACGGTTTTCCTATATAAACTCTGTTGTGTATCCTTGGACATCCATTCCCTTGATCGTTTACTGTACTCTGCCAGCCATCTGTCTTCTCACCGGACAGTTCATTGTTCCTGAGGTAACACCCCTTTGCATCATGTTGTGAACCTTGTTGTTCTCAAAGCCCACTTTTTCATTCAACTGTTAAGTCAGAAAAGTGTAATTAAGACAATATAATGGGAGTTTGGGTTGCATTTAAATTTCAATCCCAAGATTCCAAGGTTTTTCAAGAATAAAAAATTAGCTTATAGCACCAAGTTCAAAATCGTTTAATCTTAAACCTTGTTGGGTAGTGATGTACAGGCTGCTACTCACTTGTGCAAAAAATATGCTGTTTGGATCATAATCTACTTTTGTCTGTCAGGCATAAACACTTTATGCAACTCACCTTGGAAAGTAGTGTTTCACATTGCATCATTTTGTTATAAATTTTTTGCTTGAGAGCTTAATGCATGGCTGTGTTTCTTAATTTTAGTCCATTTGCTTACAGTTTCACATTTAAACAATTGGAAAGTACTCTTGGTATGAATAAGGTTGACCTGATTTGTTATTTACTTCACTTAAACCCCTTAAACATATTCTGTGATAAAAAATTAAGTTGTCTCATGGCTGGTTTAATTGCTATTTTTCTACTCATCTTTGTGCTAACTCAGGGTTCTTAACTTTGTATTTACAGATTAGCAATTACGCGAGTCTAGTATTCATGGCCCTTTTCATATCTATAGCTGCAACTGGTATCCTTGAAATGCAGTGGGGAGGAGTTGGGATCGATGACTGGTGGAGAAATGAGCAGTTCTGGGTGATTGGAGGTGTGTCATCACATCTTTTTGCCCTTATCCAAGGTCTACTCAAGGTTTTGGGCGGTGTCAGCACAAACTTTACGGTTACTTCTAAAGGGGCAGATGATGGAGGATTTTCCGAGCTTTACATCTTCAAGTGGACATCATTGTTGATCCCTCCCACAACTTTGTTGATCATAAACATAGTTGGGGTGGTTGTTGGGATCTCAGATGCCATCAATAATGGGTACGATTCATGGGGCCCACTTTTTGGTAGGCTATTTTTTGCCTTTTGGGTCATTGTCCACCTTTACCCCTTCCTCAAGGGTCTACTAGGGAAACAAGATCGGATGCCAACCATTATTTTGGTCTGGTCGATTCTGCTGGCCTCGATCCTAACTCTTATGTGGGTCCGAATCAACCCATTTGTGTCGAGAGATGGTCCTGTGTTAGAGGTTTGTGGGTTGAATTGTGACAAGTAGGAAACACAAATAAAGCTTTAATTGCTTCTCAGCCAGAACAATCTCCAGGTATAGTTATGGTGTTGCAGAAGAGAGATTTGTTATGTGGGTTGAGACTTTCATGCAATTGCACGAATTTGTGGGATGCAAGTTTTGGTCTTGGGATATGTAGATACAAAAGGGCATGGGGCTGACACATTATTATTTTGTTTTATAGGGTTTCATCAATTCTTTTATTACATTCCAATGAGTTTTAGGGCAAATTTTTCAGTACCTGTATTACAAAGAGTATTGAATTATAATTTATTCCCTTTAAGTTGGGATGTGTAGTTTAAATGTCTGTGTTGTTTGTCTCATACACTGGACTTTGGACTTTGTTATGTATTTTCTCGATTTGGAGTTCTAAATGTTATGGATTTTTTTTATTTCTGTCATTAGTTGATTGATATAATAAAGTTGGACTCCCACATGCTAATTATTCTCTGTTATTGAGAAGTCATTCCCAGCAATTACAAGCTGGATTTAAGATGCAAAGCAGGCTTCTTCCCAAAAAATAAAATAGGAAAATAGAAAATTTATTGCAACGTAAACATAAGCATGAATTCTCATTATGTGTATTCGTCTTAATTTTATACTAACAAATTTTTTGTTTTGATAGATATGGTAGTATTTTAGGGGCTATTTGATTTAAACAACAGTTTTCAATATTTAAACAATAATAATACTTTTGACACGTATTTCTATAACACTTAAACACATATTTCTACAACACTGAAAATTGAACAATGATACTAGAAATCTCTAACTAAACGGGCTCTAACTTTTAGCGTTCGGTCTTGATGATTGTTATTTATTTTCGAAGTTAACATGTCAAATTGTTTATGGTGTATTTAACCCCATCTCTCTTTTAGTAGATAATAAAATATTTTACTAATTGAATTAATCGGAATTTAAGAATACTAATAAAATTTTGAATGACTATGAACTTGTTTTTGGATGATAATAAAATATTTTACTAATTGAATTAATCGGAATTTAAGAATACTAATAAAATTTTGAATGACTATGAACTTGTTTTTGGATGACAATTGACAAAACTATGAAACTGTGTCAAAGTTAAATTGCGTATCCAATGGGTCCTTCGAAACAGCATTGTGAAATGCATGTCATTTTCGTTTTAGTAATATGATTGGCATGAGTATGGCTACCAGTTAATGATTTGTGCAACACATTTAATAGGCCAGCTCAGTGTCAGGGTGATGCTACATGCAATTGTTGTACAATACTATAATTGCAATACATTAGATTTTTTAATTAAATTTAAACACATTGTTGCATTGACTAATAAAATACAAATAATGTTATGTTTTCCAATAACATTAAATTCAATATGGTTATCAGTTTGAATTTGATTGTGGAAATAATGAACTGCATCTAAAGTGTTTTATCTAAATTTTACCTATAAAATTTGCTTGAAGTAATTGATAAATGTTTGTTTGTCAACCAAACTTCTGAAATTTTAATATTGTTCCTGAACTTCACCACTTTATAGTTTTTGATTCTCTCTGAAACATTGATAATAGGCGAGCTTTGTACATAAAACTTTTCCAAAATCTGGCATTACAAACTTGCATAACAGATTTGCATACTTAAATTTTTTTTTCTTTCCCCCAAATTGATGACTACATTTTAGTTTAGTAGTCGTTCCTATCTTGTTGACTGTCAATAGTAAGTTGTATCTCTTGCGGTCTTGCCCTTTACCATAATACTAAGGTTGCACTATCAAAGAACTTCTGCTATAAAGCCAGGAAAAAAAATAGTTAAAGGGAAAATAATCATATTTTACTAATTAACAATAAATAAATAAAATGAGGACTGCCTAGTAATCCTTCTCTAAGTTGTAAGTAAAAAGCCATTGATGTGTGAACTGAAGCATATGGAAAGATGTAAGAATTTGGTTCATCGTGCCTGCCACTATGCCCAATTGAAATTTTCAAATAGCTGGAATTGGCTCCTGTTACACTGGTAGTAGATATTCTATTCTTTTCTTTTCAATTCTTATATGAAGCATATCTTTTTTGTTCGAGCAATTTTAAAGATGTAATTTTTCACAATCTTTTTGTAACTTAATAAAGTGATAAGTTAAATAGAATATCATCACTTTTGTGTGACACAATAAATTATGTTAACTATTGTAACTGTAGTAACACAATCTATTTGTCCGCTTTGGGCATACTTTGCAACGTCCGACCCTTTGGGTGGCATGCTTAGGCAACGTTCTCACGGCTTTGTCCCCTAGCAGACATGGGAAGCTTGTCCCACATCGACTAGAGAAGCGCCCCCCTCATGCCTTATAAGCTTGAGCTCAGGACATGTGTTGTAGTGGTACCCTCATGTCCTGAGCTCAAGCTTATAAGACATGAGGGGGGAGCTTCTCTAATCGATGTGGGACAAGCTTCCCATGTCTGCTAGGGGACAAAGCCGTGAGGACGTTGCCTAAGCATGCCACCCAAAGGGTCGGACGTTGCAAAGCATGCCCAAAGCGGACAATTATCGCTTATTTTGCTTAATGAAATCAAACGCAGGAATTTGCCTTCTACATTTAATTGTTTGTTGTGATTATACAACATGATTCATTTAGCTTTAACGGTGAAATTCATAGTTAAACTTCTAGGAAGCACGAGTACATGTTTTGGCCCAATTGACCAATTGAAGTCAATTCCACTTATCTTTTGACTGTCCATGGGAAGGAAAAGGGAAAGGGAAAAGCAGAAGAATCATGTGTTGACTGGTCATAACCTTATCATACCTTAGTTTTGGCCTTTTTTGGGTTCTTGGACTATACGCACGCAGCCGATGCTTCTGTGGAAAACTGGTGCTGCTTACACATTTATACGAATTAGTATTTGCCTATTTGGCTTTCAAAATGTAACATATCATTCTTTTCGTACTGTTTTCTTTTGGTTTTCCCATTTCCTTTACCTGAAATCTAGATGTCTGACAAAATTATCAATCTCACACTCACGACTAATTGAACAAGATTTCAATTAAGCAATCAAATTGAAGTGAAGGAATGTAGATATTACTATAGAGACTCTAGTTTGTATCAAGATTTTCATTTTGTAAGAAGAAGAATGTGTAACTAATTTTTATTTGGATTGGGATAATT
Source organism: Notholithocarpus densiflorus (assembly GCA_030021035.2). Classification (NCBI taxonomy): domain Eukaryota; kingdom Viridiplantae; phylum Streptophyta; class Magnoliopsida; order Fagales; family Fagaceae; genus Notholithocarpus; species Notholithocarpus densiflorus. The sequence goes on along the minus strand of JARYZH020000013.1, from coordinate 3,312,511 downwards.
AAAATCCAAATACCTTGTTTTGATAGTTCAAAAAGCTCCAAATTTTCAATTAGCTAAATTATCAAAGAGATTTATTAGAGTGCCAGGGATCATAGTTGATGCAAACAAATAATTCGGAGAGAAAATTTGCTTATACGTGAGAGATCTCTTGCTCAATTCCAATCAAAATTCTTACTCTACAAAATTGACCACACTTACTGATAAAAAAACCCCTAAACTAAAAAAAAAAAAAAAATGCTAAATCGATCCTTTCATAACAAGGATTTGATTGTAAGAATTTATCAATAATCTTGTAATCTAATGGTGTTTTTCTCTTTTAAACTCCTAAATATTTAGGTGCAACTAATCTTGTATACCATGAGATTTGTGAAATTAAAAGTTTTTTATTATTTTAAAAAAAATCATATAATTTTGTTCCATCGTACATTCATAAAATGTTTGTTAATTAATTAATGATGTCCTAATCCTGTCAATGCTAGCCGTGTCTACAATTTTCCAAGCCTTCCCACTAAATAAAAAAAAGCAATATAACACAAATGTCTTCCATCAAACGTTGTTGTACTTTGCTCTTAAGGACTAGTTGAAAAAGAGAGGAACATATATATTACAATGTAGCTATCTGCATGAGCTGGGTCAACTCTAATTTTTGTTGACCCTTCTCTTCTCCTCTTAAACTTGGCCAATTCATAAACCAAATCACGGCAAGCAAGAAACATGTGTACCCTATAGACTATTGATCTAGTACATACTCTTTTTTTTTAATTTTTTTTTTTTTTTGATGAGAAGATCTACTACATACTCATATGAAATAATTTTATACATATCCACGGCTCAAAATCCAACCTATAATTATATTGGCGGAGCCCTACCTTAAGGTTCAGTGAATTACATACAGGAGATGGGTTCTAATTGGAGGACCACGGTCAATATCTGGTGGGACCCTTGGTTTATGAGGCAAAGTATGTACACGAATACGATGTACACAAGATCATATTGTCAAATATGAAATATCATTCCAAGAAAACCAAGATATCACTACCAACAACGACAACACATTGTAACCGTTGGATTCATCATCAAAATCCCAAAAGAAGTCAATGTTGTAATAATTAATGGATCCAACGGATTATAATACTTTTTAATAATGTAATAAAATAAGAATGAGACTACGGAATTTATGATAATGGAATAAATTAATAATAAAGCACAATAGTTTATCAAAAAAGCAATAAAGCACATTATATATAAAAAAATTATTACATCTTCCACTCGTCTTCATAGAACCAACGTTGCACTTTCTTTTTGTTCTCTTTCTCTCTCTCTCAAAACTCAAACAACACGTACCCTCAAACGCGCTCTACGCCAAACCCTTTTAAAGAAAAAACTCTTCCAAAACCATATGAGATAAGCAACATATGTAGATAGAGAAACACACACAAAGAGAGTTGAACCAGTCCTTTGTTGTGAAATTGTGAGATATCTTCAGCATTTTGCAATGGCTGAATCATTATCTTCTACAAGTAAAACCAATCCCCAGAAGGGTCTAACTGAGTCGGACATGGCCGCGGCTCAGCAACTCATGCAACTTAGCGACGAAGATAGCAACAACGATGAAAAAAAGTGCAACAAGAGGGACTCAGATGATGAAGAGGTTGATGATCAGAGTCAGAGTCGAAGTGAAATAACCTCGGCTTTGATTGAAGAGATTTTCGGGAAAGAAGACGAAGAGGTGTATCGTCCGAAGAAGAGGAGGTATCGGTCTCTTGTTAGTATTTACACCGCCACGAAACCAGTGAATGCTAGATTTCAAAAGAAGGTGAGATCTTACAATAACCCTAATGGGGTTTTAGCTTAGGAGAGAAAGTGATGAAATCTAGTAATTAACGACTTGTTGTATAGAGGGTTTTCACTAATTTTCCTTTTTGTAGGAATAATTGGAGACTGTATTTCATTGTTTGCATATTAATAAAGTTGAGAGGCTTTTAAAAAAAAAAAAAAAATTATTGTAGAAATTAATTTTCCGGATTAATTAGTTTGGAGATTGATCCAATACCATCATGGGTGGATCGAAATATGAGGTTTATAGACTACGAATATGAGGGTGTCTATACTTTAATAGTACTCTTTCCCAAGTTTAATCTAAACTAGAGAATGGTATATTTCTCTCTCCCTTTAGGAATTTAGGAAATTTAATTTGTTCAAGTTTATTGCTTGCAAGCAACAGCAAAGTTTCGGAGAGTATTCATGATTTAATGTGGTAACGATGTTTAATACAGTAATAGTTATGGTTGAGATAGCAAAGTGAGTATCTGTTGTACTGTACATGTGCTGTGTGTGTGAGTTAAAACATAAATGACGTTAATGTATATTAAGATAGAGATTGTATTTATAATTGCAGGTAGAAGATAAGATAAATCTCAACAAATCAACAATTAATTCCAAATACAAGCCAAGAACAGTGTATCTCACTCATATCGTATTGCCTGCTGGTTCTTTCATAAAGAAGAACAATCCTTATATTCCACTTGTTGTAAGCATTAAATATGTATATATATATATATATATATGTTAATATCAAAATGCAAACTTCAATCACAAATTCACAACATTATATTATACGCCCCTCAAGTCAAAGGTTCACAGGAGAAGAGTTTCAACTTGACTACATTTTTGGAAAAAATAGAGGAATCTTACGAAATTCACCGCCCCTATATATCTTTTGAATTGCATGCTTTTATGGTGCTGGAAATTTATTGTTTAAGAAAATATTTAAATTGGAGAAAGACATTAAAATCATCATATTTTTTAGACAGAGGATAAAACCAAAGAAATTTTGAATAACCATCCAAAAAGATTCCATGAAATAACAATGGCCATCTGAGGGTATAAGAAAAGGTTCCTATTAGACCAAACTTAAATGTGAAGAGCATGGTGATTGGTGATGATGATAGCCAAGTCTATGATCTTAGGATGTAGAGTTCTCTAGTTCAGTGAGATGAGCATTCAAACTGAAAGAGGTGGTTAATTAAGGAAGCTTGTAGATATCACAGTCATTTTCCCTTTGACGCAAAACCCTCTTAGTGACCTGATACTTGCTAGGAAAATGTGAGGGATAAATTGAAAGAAGATACCATTATATTTGTTCAAACGAAAGACAAAATATGTAAAGATTTAGTGATGGAGGGTACATGTAGAAGTAGAACATTAAATAACTGCAATGATGAAAAAGGGGTATGGATAGAGATCGAGCAAATGTGAGAAATAGGTAAACCTTTACAATTACAAAGATGCGGTTGATCAAGATTGTGAACAGATTTATTGTGTTTGGTAAGGTGCTGTTTGGTCAGTGCGGACCAATCTATGGGAACGACAACATCGAGGAAGTGAAATGCGATGAAGAGAGAGTGAGAGAGAGGGAAAAATCCAATTGATCGGTTTTGCCAACTCCAATCGGAAAATGAATGATATCTTCATCCATTAAGATTTATTATTTTATAGACTTTATTCTAAATACTTCAATTTACGCCGACTCTACAAAAAGTGCCCTTACATGTAAGTCTATAACCTAAGAACATTACTTCAATAGGATTTCAAAGCTATGGGATCAGACCTAACATACCCAGAGAAGGTGTGCAAACCCAAGAAAAGTAGGTCGGTTAACACCTACACTAGTCAACCATGTAACTCGACCAGCACCGACATAAGTCGACCAAAATATACTCTGGTCGACCACCTAGGTTGGCCAATATAACAACACCTACTCTACTCGACTACATAGGTCTACCAACAACTATGCTCAAACATTGTACCTAATTTGGTCATTTACCTATGAATCATTTCCTTTTGGTATTGATCAACTAGTACAGTCATCCTTAAAAAATGTGCCTACTAACCCTCTTTACATCAGCATTTATTGTGTCATAACAACATATCATTGCATTTAATGCTATTAAGCAATGTCTTATCCACTTGAAAACTTGGTTTTGCCGACCTAACACACATCCCTTCAGCTGACCTCAGAGGACAAGCAACGTGCAAGTCTACTGCCTAGTTTTAGGACAAAACATGTCTCCCATGCTCTATAAATACTTCTTCATTCAACAAAAGAATGTATGCAAGGCAAGTTCTAGCAGCTTTGTCATTTTCACTTATCTTCTTCTCTAATGGTTTCTAACTTAACCATTGGATCCTCCATGTTTACCCTATTCTGGATGGTTTTGGTTGGACGAAGGTCTTCTTCTTTAGCAGGTGACTAATTCAGTCAAAAGCTAGGTTCTATTTCGATCAGAATTGCAAAGTCCTTGTTGCAATTCCATTGTGTCCCCTAGATTTCACCCACGTACTCAAAATATATATATATATATATATATATACACACATGTGGGTTGTAATATGTGAGAAGATCTCACTTTAGAAATGGATGAATGAATAAAGAATTTGGATAAAAGAAGACATTTTTTTTGGGTTTCACTCAAGTAAAATATAGTTTTGCTCGAGTGAAGTTGCCCAAGCAAGTAACAATCAAATGAGGAGAAATTTATATTTGGAAATTTATAAGTTTACTGAAAGGTTCACTCAATCGAAATCGCTAACAAGTAACAACGAACAAGTATATGGCAAAAAAAAAAAAAAAAAGAAGCCAAAGCGAATGTTTTATGTTCATAATTGTTAGTAACTGTCATAACAAAAATTTAAAGGTTATGTCTCTTTACAAATGACATTTCATATCTTTTTATTGATTATAATCATTCATATTCGTTTTTTTTTTAAAGCAAATTTTGCTTCTTTTTAGAAAAATTCATAGGAGTCTTTAGTTTTATTATTTGTAGTATCTGTAAGATCCTAGTTTATTTATATCTTATATTCTAGAAATGATTTGCCTATAACTCTTTAACAAATTCATTTGAGTGGAGACAAATATTATCTTAAAGAAAACAACAAATTCATGCTTCAGAAGCATACTTCAATTCTTTATTCTTCCATTGTTTTTCTCGTAATTAACCTGCAGAATATGCTCTAGTCTTTTACATTGGTTGAAGTTGGGTTCTAGTAGTAAATCATGTGTAGCAATAAATGGAGAAAAGTCATATTGCTACATATGATCTCACCACCACGTTTTTCCAAGAGAATAATAGATCATTTTCCTTTTCTTTTCTCAAAGTGTACTACTACTCGTGATAAATCACTGCTACACTTGGTAGTTGCTCTTTGTTTGTAAGAGCCACTCCACAAAAGAGATACAGAATTGCAGTATTTGTTAAAAGAAGGAACACAACTCCGACAGGTGGAATCTATCTTCGTATTTTTCTATTGGTTTTTTGTTCTTTTGTCAACAACAGGTTTAATCTAAACTTATGAAATTGTGAATTAATTTCTAAGAAGCACTTTGATATTTTCACAAGTTGACCTTTTAAGTCAATTCTACTACTTTTTACAGTCCATAGCAGAAAAATTAGAAAGAATTAGTTTTTGACTAGTCAAAGAATGTCTATGTCATCTTTGAAAGACTGGTTTTGCAGACTAATACTTGGTCCGAATTGCATAATCCTATCATTTAGAAAAGTAAGGCACGTCGATGTTTTACCGTGAGTAAGAGATTTCTCCACAAATATTTTAAAAAATTATATCTTGTGCAGTAATATTTTATAAGTTAGAGTCAGTTAATTTAAATGATAAAGTATCTTATAATTAAATAAGAGATTTGAGATTGATCTCACATATTACACTATAAGGAGGGACTTTAAGGAGAGGAATAAAGTCGATGTAAAGAATCTCTTATAGGCCTCGAAAATAAGGTGTTTAGGAATCAGATATAAAATAGGATAGTATGTACTTAATTGTTAAAATAACATGGAGAGAAAAAGAGAACCTTGTGTCCGGAAAAAATTTCATCTAGTCCAAGTCAAATTTCAACATAGAAAAAAATTCTTAATACAACCAGAAAATTTGTAATACGGTTGAGGATGCCTTTTGTCCATACAAATTGTTGATATGTGTAATAAATTTATAGTATTAGCTAGGTTCAATTAAACATAACTATTACATATGCAGAAGTGATCATAACTTCGTAAGGATCATATTATTTATTTTCCTATAAAAAAATATCCTCAATGAAAAAAAGAATTTAAAAATTGGATAAAAAAACAATGTTCTCTAAGACATTAATTGCTCTCTCTTACGAGAAAAATCAAAATTAAAATCTACATTCCTTTATTATTGTAACTATCCAATTGTAAAGTAAAATAAAAAATCATCAAAGTACACAAAATGTAGGAGATTATATATATCCGATTGAAGGACTTGAACCGTTTAGAAGGTCAGATTAGGAATGAATTCATAGTGGACCATAAACTTATAGGAAATGGATCATTTTTTTTTTTTTTTTGTCATTTGAAATGCATCCACGTAAACGTAATGGTTTAGATGGAAATGTGCATTTAGTATTACTTAACTTAAAATGTCAAATGACGCGTAGATACCAAATAAAATCTTAACGGTTACTAAACAAAGAACAAATAAGAAGAAAGGAAAAAAGGACAGATTCAAGCCGTCGGATTGATAATCAAATAGAAGAAGTAAGTCAGTGATGTCATATTGAATTAATCAACGGACTATAATTTTGTGTTTTTGTGTATAAATATAGGATTGAGAGCACAGGAATCAATGAAATGTAATAAATTAAAAGGCACATAAAGAATTAAATAATAGTACATATGTATATGTTCCAGCCGCGCGTCTTCATAGAACCAACGCTGCAGTTTCTTTTGTTTTTTTGATCCCTCACACAAAACTCAAACAACACGTACCCTCAAAACCCGCTCTACGCCAAACCCTTTAAAGCAAAAACCGTCCAAAATTCATAAAGAGAGAGAGAGAGAGAGAGAGTTGTTCAAATCCACTCTCCTTAACTTTGTTGTCCAATTTCTTCACGTTTCAATGGCAGAATCATCATCTTCCGCACGTAAAACTAATCCCCAGAAGGTGCTATTGGATAGGGATATGACTGCGGTTCAGCAACTCATGCAGCTAAGCGATGAAGATAACAACAACAGCAACAACAACAAAGATAACAAAAAGAGGAACAAGCCGGAGAAAGAATTAGGAGAGGTTGATCAACGCCTGAGTGAAAAAACTTCAGCAAAGATTGAAGAGATTTTCGGAAAAGAAGAGGCGTCTCGGCCACAGAAACAAAGATATCGGTCTCTTGATAGTATTTACATGGCAACGAAACCGATGAAAGCTATAGGTATGGGAAGAAGGTGATCAGGTCTTAAACTAGTTTAATGGGGTTTTGACATAGGAGGTAATTTAGTATTTGAGTTAGTGTTAATGTAAGGGTTTTTCATAATTTTCTTAGAAAAGAAAATTAGAGACAGTCTCTTTGTTTGCTTGTTAATCTCAATAATAGTTTAGCTTTTTTGACAACATATATAGTGTGTGTTGCATGGTTGGTGATGATGATGGAGATCGATGATTCAGTTCTTTTCTTTTTCTCTCCATAGCCGCCTGCTTAATTGATTATATATTTTTCTCCTTATTAGATTGGTTCCTTTGAGTGATTTAATATCATTATAGAGAGTGGATTGGGGAATTGAAGCTTTACTTAGCATTTATCATAATTCAGTGGGACAAGATCTTATTAGAATAGGCTAGACAAGTAGGCTCATAGACAAGTTTGAATTAATGTTGCATGTGGTAATTGTAATGATGGTGAAGTTTTATTGTATGGAAATTTATTTCTTTTTAGTTTACTATGGCAACTATGAGTTTTATACCATTTAAGAGAGAGACATCAGAGAGGGTTTTAATTTGTGTGTGTGCACACGCATGCGTGCGTGTAAGAGAGAGAGAGAGAGACTTTAATGTTGTGTATGTGCACGCAAGTTAGAGTAACTTAATTTGCCATAGATGGGGCACAAGAATGTGTTCAGTCCAATATTTGTGTCGCTTGGTTTTCCAGCAGTTAGGTATAGATTACAAAGGGTGGAGAGAAACTTTTCCAACACCGGTGAAATTCATTCTTTGTTTTAAATGAAGAAAGTATTTTTGAAGTTTGAACAAATTGTTATTGCAAAGAATTAAAATCTCTCTCTCTTTTTTCTTTTTTTTTCCTTGAAGAATTAAAATCCATTTTTATATTTATAAGCTTTCTATGGTAAAATCAGTAGTAGTTTTAACATTTTTCTTTGTGTATATCAACGGCACATTAAATATTTTTCAATAGATAGCGCACTAATTAAATATTTGAAGCTAGCAATGATTTTCACAAAGCCAACTAAGTTTAATCACATCTATACGTTACTGCCTGCTATCCCTTTTCCACACAAAGTGATCTTCTTCTCATTGGATATCATTTTTTTTTTGATAGGATAGATGTGTGTATTGATCAGTTCAAAAGTGACGTAGCGGTATCTAACAATGTTTAACCTATGTCAAATTCATCATAAGCTCTGAGTAAGGAATGTCAAAACTTGCAGAGGCACAGTTTTTGGTTAGTTCTTCAAGCTCTTGAGCACAGAGTGTATAACTTAATTATTACACTGATTTTGGTCATCCTACCTAGTTCTTTTAACTGCTACTTTATACATGCACTAGCCACTAGTGATTTGTAAGATAGATAGGAGTAAAACAAAATTCCTAATATACAAATGAGATTGTGCAGTTAAATTGAAGCTACAAATGATGTTTGCTTCTTCAGTCTTATGAGAGAAATGGCCGCATATGTAAAGAGCAAGCGAAAACTATATACATGAATTAGTAATTCAGATAGTGTACACGGCACAGCAAACGTGCTCTTTTCGAATTTTTGGCTGATCAAGTATATTAGTGCACGGTGAATTAAGTAGCAGGTTAATTCCATACGCATCAAAACCAATAAAAGGCCTCCTTCATGAGATAGAGATCTAACTGAGGATAGTACAAACTGTACTTCATATATCTTACATTTTCTTACAAATCAATGTATCAACTTAGTTCACATTCATTGTCTTGACACTTCGTAAAACTTTTGTGGTAAAAATTTATACTAGTTTTAACATTTTCTAGTAGGAAAAATAAATTACCTCCAATACAAAGTTAATTGATCAATAGAGAGCATTTGGAAGTAGTCAAACCAAGAGACTTCCAAAATTGTGTGGCTTATCATATATCTGGTGTGGTTTGATTTGGCAAAATTGAACTCAACTTATTAACCTGTCCAAACCCACACCTGATTTTGACCCATTCCGACGCAACTAGATCAAATCTGTACCTAACTCAACTTGTCTCACTCATCAAGCCTTTATTTTTGTATACTAAAGAGATTAAATTTTCTATATTGTAGATGAAAATACTAATGATATTACTCATCAAATTGACGAGTAATTCTCAAATTAATAGTTTCGGATAGTAGTTTTTTAAACCGATTATAAATTTCCTTCCTCTTTTTTCAAAGAAAAATTGAAGTATATAATTTTGCCAACTTTCAACAAAGAAGCAAATAAGCTTTATAGAAAAATCTAATCTAAAAGCACACTTATAGGTGTAACTTTATTTCATGTTTCATGTATATGTATTTTTTTTCTTCTTTTGTAGAATTATTAGACTAGTAGACTATTATAATTAAATATTGGATTATAATCCTGAGGGTTTATGTATTATTGAACTTTTGTCCTCTAAGTTTTATTCTTTGTTGTTCTTCTATTTGTATTGATATAAATACACACACAAAAAGTTTAGAAAGTATATTAAAGTTTTTTTTTTTTTTTTTTTGGTGAAAAAATGCGAGTCACTTTAGATTGACCCAGCCTATTAAAGTTTGAATAAAAGTTATAAGAACAATAACCATTTAAGTTCAACAAATTTCAACCTAAACCCGATTGACCTAACTCATTTGCCAGATTTAATCCTTGAAGATAAAAAAATAAAAAGTGGAATTTTCCACAGCATATACTCATATGGAATAGAGATCAGGTCTTGGTAATGTTTAATGCTCTCTATGTAAATAATGTATTGTAAGGTAAAGTCCAAGATTCAACCTTTCCAAAAAGTTAGGACTTAGGAGTAATAATGCTTACCTACTGTTAGCATATATGTTATTGTTATGATGTACATATGTTTAGGCATGAATATTGATTTGACACAATGTATATCAATTAAACTTATTTCAAGAAATAATCAAGGCTCCAAGGTCGAACACTATTATTAATATAATTACTCTTTTTGTATGTACCATATACAAATAAATATGAACTGAATATAAGCGAATATAGAGATTTGCATATTCAGGAACTCTTGTTCCTTTTTCCTCTATTTACATGGGTATCAATTCAAACATTTGACGCCTTTAGTAGCTACATCGCTATTTTGTTGAATATATGTACTCAAACATTTTCTTGGTGTTTTCTCTGCCCAAAAAGCACAAACAAATGTCTTCTGAGATTGTTCCTACACGTCCTTGCTGATGGGATGGAGGTCTTCCCCAGCCCCATATTTTGACCTGTGACCACATGAGATGAATGATATTGTTGTGTCAATCAAACCTGAATCCATTAAGAGGGTTATTATAATATTAAAATGTCTATTTTTATGTTTCAAATTAGATTAGGCTTGTACCAAGTGCTTGCTAGTGGATAGGTGACGATGCTTTATAGCTCATGTGAAGTTTGAGAGATTCGGCTTCAAAGTTGGTCATGTAATGTGATTAAATAAAGTGAAAATGTTCTCAATTTGTATAAAAAGAAAGAAATAAAGATTCACTCGTTCCTATTGATCAACAAATCGCAGCTTTCCAACTTTGATTAAAATGTATAAATGGTTGGAGAGGTGGACTTCCATCTTACCATAACACTTAACACTCAAATTATGAGGGTTTAAAAAATAAAATAAAAATCTTATCCGTTTATTTTGAAACAGTAGATTAGATTTTAACATTTCATCAATTAAAAAAAAAAAAACTGACTATATATCATTATTTTTATATCTATTTAATTCATTTTAAAATGAAGTGATAGCATTTTGGAAAAATTTCTCCTATAATAAAGTTACCTTAAAAAATTTTAAAAATCTTATTCAAGAAAAAGCAATGGTTACCAAAATTGTTGTTTCCATCCTTACCTGAAAATATGGAAAATATTGGTCTGCTTGTTACCATTAGCCATTAGGGCTGGCAAATTCTCAACAAGTTCAAAAATCTCTAGGCCATGTTTCCCCAAGCAGTTTCTACGTAAACTGCATTTTATAAGAGTACTTACATCAATTATTGTAAAATATAAAAAATGGTCAATTTTACACATTTTTTTCAAAAAAAAAAAAAAACTACTCACATCAATGGGTCTATAACACTGTACATATACAACATTGCTACAGTAACCATGTATATTTACATGGTTACTGTAACTTTCTATTTGATTATTTAAATCTCTCTCTCTCTCTCTCTCTCTCTCCCCCCCCCCCTAGACTCTTCAATCTAGAAAAAGGAGGAAGAAGAAGAAATCAACGTAAAACAAACAAACAAACTCAAACAAACCAAAAAACTCATCACAAATCCAACTTAAAATTAACCCAAAAAAAAAAAAAAAAACCCAATAGAAAACCCATTTGAAAAACCCAAATCAACCCAAAACCCAAGACGACGCTTCCGTTGCCGCTGCCATTAGAGAGAAAGTGAAGATTCAGACCATATCGTAAAGGACCCAAATCGGGTCTGTGATGGTTTGTGTTGAAGTGAAGCTTGGAGGTTTGTTTATGAAGTTTTTATGTGAAAGAAGAGGAGAAGAAGAAGAAAAAATGACGAGTAGAGAAAGAGAAAGAAATTATTTAAATGAAAGTGAGATTGTGAGAGAGGGAGTGTGTTTTGATGTGGGTAGGTGAAATAATAAAAAATGAATAAAAATGATTACTTAAAGAAAATAGAGTGTATAATAGATAATTTGATGTAAGTGTTTTTGCAAAGTACTTATGTAAAATAAATAAAAAAGTAGGTTCTTATGTTAAAATAAATAGAAAATTTTAGACAAATTGATGCGATATGAATGCTCTAATCATCTAAAAACTTGACAATTTCCATTTCCTTCCTGCCATAAAAAGAGTAAATAACAAGCAAATATTCATAAGGAATTTCAAAAGCCTTGTAATACACTTTTTGGTGTTTTCAATGAAAATAAAACCAACTCATAAATTAGTGTTATACAATCTTTAGAACACTTAATACAACTAGTAAAATCTCTTATCATCAAATAAAAAATCTATGATTCAATGTCCAGTTATACAAAAAACTAATTGGTATCTTAACCTAATTATGATAATAAAAGTCATCATTATGGAGTGGACATCATATATTTAAATCCTACCGTGTCTATCAAATAAATAAATAAAATACACTTACTACAAAAGATTATGTTTTATTCAAGGACACAGACCCTTAGGAAGTCAAGCCCTGGCTACACCAAAATGCAAAAATCAATTGATGATATAATGATAAAAGCAATCATTATAGAGTGAACGCTATAAATTTAAATTCTATTGTATCTATCGAATAACTAAAAAATACACTTAATACAAAAAATTATGGCTTGTTCAAGGACTTAGACCCTTTTAAGAAATCAAGTTAGGAAGGAAATTTATGGATCATAATGTCCTAAAAAAAAAAAGCCTTTCAATTTAAAAGGTATTTGTATTTATGCCTCATTTTAAATATTATAATTATAAAGGTATATATAATATCACATCATTCAAAATTTTAAATAACAACACATTTTATAATATATATATATATATATATATATATATACACACCAAATAAATACTAAAAATTAAATCCTAGCCTTTACAAGAAAAGAAAAAAAATGAGACAAATTCAAGCCGTCGATTGATAATCAAATGCGATAATTAATTAATTAATTGTCTATAATTTTGTGTTTTTGTGTAAAAAATATAGGACTGAGACCATAGAGTCAAGAAAAATAATAAATAATTATAAATATGGTACATATTTATATATTCCAGCCGTCTTCATTGCAATTTCTCTCTCTCTCTCTCACAAATTAAACTCAAACAACGCGTACCTCAAAACCCTTTAAAAGCAAAACCGTCCAAACACCATAAAAAATAAAAATAAAATAAAAAAAGAGAAAAGGTTGTTCATATCCGATCGATCTCTCCCTTTCTTATCCAATTTTCTTCAGCATTTCAATGGCAGAATCCCCATCTTCTACACGTAAAACTAATCCCCAGAAGGCACCAATAGAGACTGACATGACTGCGGTTAAGCAACTCATGCAGCTAAGCGATATAAACACCACCACCACCACCACCACCACCAACAACAACAACAACAAGAGGAAGAAGCCGGAGATAGAAGAAAAGGTCGATGAACGCAGGAGTGAAACAACTAGTTCAGTAAAGTTTGAAGAGATCTCTGGTGATGAAGGAGAGGAGTATCGGCCAAATAAACAGAAATATCGGACTCTTGCTAGTATTTACATGGCGACAAAACCGATGAATAATGATAGGTATGCGGGAAGAAGTTGATGAGGTCATAAAGAAGCTGTAGATCCCTAATGGGGTTTTGACATAGCAGGCTAATCTAGTAATTAAGTTAGTGTTAATGTAAGGGTTTTTAATAATTTTCTTTTCTAAGAAAAATTATGAGACTGTTTATTTGTTTGCTTGTTATTAATCTTAGGAATAGTTGAACTGTTTTGACAATTTATATAGTGTGTTGCATAGTTGGTGATGATGATAATGATGGGTATGATTCAATAGTTCTTTATTCTTCTTCTTTCCTCTCCATCCTGCTTAATTGATTATATATTTTCTCCTTTGTTGATTGTGCTTGAATTACTATCATTGTAGAGTGGGTTGGGTAATTGAAGCTTTTTATGTAAGCACTGATCAGAATTCAGTGAGAAAAGATCTAATTAGACTATTCTAGACAAGTATCTAGGCTCATGGGCAAGCTTGATTCAACTGGGAATGGTGATGATGAAAAGCTTTATTTTATGGAATTCAATTCCTTTGTTTACAATGGTAACTATATGAGTGTGTGTGTGTACGCTTGCATATGTGTGTTTAAGAGAGAGAGATTTCACTGTTTGTGTGTGAGAGAGAGAGAAACCTCTCCAACTCCAGTGAAATTCTTTGTTTCAAATGATCAAGAAAGTATTATTGAAGAAAATTGTTATCGCAAAGATTTTGCAATGTTTTTCAACTAAGCTAATTTATGTTTATGTATGTTATTGCCTGCTATATAGTATATATCCCTTTCCCACACAAAGTGATCGATCTCCTTCCTCTCTATAGATATCATAATCTTCAACATTTTCTCATTGCCCGCATGTTTATGTATATATACGTTAACATTCCTGCATGTGTGTATTGAGTTCAAAAGTAACGTAGCAATGTTCTTGTGCATCTTAACAATGTAACTTGTTCAAACTTCTTTACCTAAAACGGGTTTTCAAAAGGAACCTATGCAGTACTTCGAATGAAGAAAATGCATTAAAAAAAGAGGGTATCTCCTTTGTATCTTTGTACATCAATAAGTATTTTCACCTGGTGGCTGGTATACTTTTTGCTCAAGACCGGTGAAGGAGAATTTTACATCTCCGTAATATTACTAAGTAAGTTGGCGGGTTGGCAGATAAGTTAAACTGGATTATAAATAGCTTAAGAGGAATGATAGTTATAGTGCCTTGGTTTTAAGGTTTGTCTAAAATACTATTTTATTATTATTTTGGGGAATGAGAGATATCTTAGCATCCATCGGAACTCAAACAAATTTGTTGAGTAAGTTGTTGTGATCGATTTTAATAATTTTGGGTTTTTTTTTTTCCTTTTTTTTGTTTTATGCACAAAAAAAAATGACAAGAATGTTCAAACAAATTCTTCAATTATATTCGGCTTGTTAAAGGCATTTGTGAACGATTTCTCTGGTCATTTTTTGGGAAGATTAACATTATGCTCAGTTTATCTTACCAAATAATAACTTTAATTTTTTGAATAAGGTTGATTCTACACTACTCCCCAATCATTTTTAAGTGGAGTAAAGCTTAAGCATTTTTTCTTGGATGTAATACACTAAATTTACTAATTAAATTAAAATGTAAAAGTGAATTGAATTCAATCACCCTTAAGAAAGATAATATTATTTATGTTTTATTGGTCAATTCAACAGTTGAATCAAATTTGAAAACATAATGTATTACACCTCATATACTATATTTAAGTTTTATCCTTTAGTGGATTCTATGTTTTGGATGATTACTCTATATGATGATAAGAGCAATCATCATTAAGCCGACGCCATAGGTTGAAATTCTACAATATCTATCAAATAAACAAAAATTACCCTTTAAATGAATGTGTTAATGCACTTGACCCACCTTTGATCAATGCCTTAGATGATGAGTACAAATTCATTTGGTACCCTAATGTCACTACGAAAGAGGGTTTTGTTAGTGTTGACATGGCAATGGACGCAAGTAAGGACGGTTTTTAGACCTTCCTTTGAAACGGGGTGATATGAAGATGTATGCATTCTTAGTACTTAATTAGTAGCTTCAACTCCTCTCTAGTTACCCTCAGTTGGTCAGGAATTGATATTGGCCACTGGCCATTAAATACAACCCTCATAGGGTCAGGATGCAATTTGGCTTGAACCAAGATATCTCAGATGAGAATTCTGTTGTTTATGATCGAAGCACCGTGATGCACCACCTTTAGGGAGATAAATTGTGGTTTTGATGTGCGAACAAATGCTTAGGGTGTATGCATCAGAGATAGATTATCCCTAAAAAGCATCATCACTTGTAAACATATCAGAGGCATATGCATAACGCATGGCTAAGAAACCCCAGAGGTTAAGTATCATTACATTCACGTAGCAGCCATGTTTTGAACAAATACATATTTAGTAATTCACACTAAAGAATCCATGCTATAATTAAAAATAAAAAGGGGACAGAAAAACACAAACAAAATTCTGATCCACACAAGGATCATGAGCTGAAGCTAACTTGCCTATGCATTATCTAGCAACATTCTTGAGAATCCATTATTTTCAATCAGTTTTTCTATGATGATCTTCAGTGCAGGAGCGCTCACCCCGCATTTCTGATCAATGAAGCAGGATCTACCTTCTTCAGCTGCCTTACAAAGCTGTGGATCCAATGGCACCTTCCCAAGAAAAGGCACACCCATTTCCCTACACATTTTTTCTGCACCACCACTGCTACTATCAAACACTTCACTGCAAGCAATCAAATCTTGAAGTTCTGGTGCTTTCTCTCTAAAATATTCCCTAACCCACTCCGAAACATCTATATGTTCACCTGTCTCTGTCATCCTCATAAACTTGAAATCCATCACTGGCTGGGACAAGCCGCTCATGTTCTCAACAACCCCAAGAACCTTAACACCAACCTTTTTGCAGAAATTGATTTCTTTCCGCACATCAATCAAGGAGACTTGCTGTGGAGTGGTGACAATAATTGCACCATCTATTCCAGTAGCCCCAAGGCATTGAACAATTGAGATGTGCTCATCTGAGGTCCCGGGAGGAGAATCAACAACCAAAAAATCAAGTTCATTCCAGTACACTTCCTTCAGGAAATTCTTGATGAGCCCATTCTTGCGAGGACCCCTCCATATGACAGCTTCATCAGGATCAGGAAGCATGAATCCAATTGACATGACCCCAAGATTAGAATCAACATAGACAGGAGACCAGCCAAGGTTGCTCTGGTGGATTTCTTGACCTTCTAGGCCAAGCATCTTTGGGATGCTCGGGCCACAAATGTCAACATCAAGAAGACCTACCTGGAAGTCCATGGCTGCTAGGGCGAATGACAGTTGAGCAGAGAATGTGCTCTTGCCAACTCCACCCTTCCCTGATAAAACAAGTATCTTATGCTTAACAGTAGCCATCCTTTCTGCAATAACAACCAAGTCTGCAGAAACAAGAGTGTAGGGAACATTAAGACAAAAGGCATACCACATCTGTGACATAAAATATGTTCGCAGAATAAAAACTAAAACGGATTTAGCCACACTTTAAACATGTTATGCATATATGAAACGCCATCCTTGAATATTTAATCCACGTGTATACCATTCTTTTATTTCAGAGAGCAATGCTCTTTTTGGAATTTTCACTTAGTTCTAATTGTGAATTTTTTTTTGGCTAAGTGTATGCTTAGGCAAACAGGTAAATCAAGTAATTTAATGCTCATCATCAGTAAACACCTTATCAGGGAAAAGAAAAAGAAGTTGGCACTGTGCCACATGCTTTCTATGGATATTAATATCAAGGGCTAACTAAAACCATGCTTAGATGCCAGGATAAGAGAACTAACAATGCAGGGACTTAAATAAGTCACCTTTTCTAATCGAGCTCACTCTGCGCACCATCTCAATTCCCTCCCTTTCTTTTCTAAGAGTAAGATAAACCCTTCTATCTCCTTTGTGTTTTAACAGAAAATTTCCAAGATTTCTTTTAACCAACCACTACTTCTCATTGTCACACCTCTAAATAATTTGTCCAAAGTTGTCAAAAGTTCATTGTAGTGATTTCCTTTTCTTTCTACTTAGTAAATGGACAATTAATTACATAGTATTGCTTAATCATATGCTAGTTTGGTATATAGGCAGCGAAACTTAACTAATGTAGGAAGATACCCATTACCCACGAACATAAATAACCACTACAACAACATAAACAAAAACAAAAACAAAAAAATGAAGAATTTTAGAGAACTGGGAAAAAAATGAAAGAAGAAGAGAGAACCTGGGTCAGGGCCTTTGGGGGCAGTAGCACAAGCTTCTTGATTAGGACAACCTTTACAAGCGTCAGATTTTCCTGCTGACTCTGATTGGGCACCAGGACAATCTGACATCAAACATAAACAAAATTTAAGAATCAATTTTAGAGGTTACCCAATTCACAAAGCCCAGTGATTTTTTTTTTTTTTGGAAGGTTTAAGGAGATGAAAATAAAAAGAGGGAAAAAAAAAAAAAATTTCTTACGCTCATTGGCGTTTTCGGGAATTTCACCGTTCTCCATAGTCATGACTGTTTTTTGCTTCTGCTTTTGCTGTGCTATGGCCTACGACTATGAGAAAGTTGAGAGACCCAGCAAGGAATGCGAATATATATATATCTTCTGGTTGGGACTCTCTCTGGCTGTTGAATCAAATCAATTCCCACCGTCAGATTGACGAGGAAAAATACAGTATACTAATTTCCATTTCCATGGGGTAACTTAGTAATTCTGATATTGAAGTTAAAAATATTTATACCCTTATTGTATACTGTATTTTTCTGTTTAAGAGGATTCCCATTAAAGGTGCTAAAAACCCACCCCCCCCCTCGTCCTTTCTTCTGTTTAAGAGGATTCCATTAAAGGTGCTAAAAATATTAAATACTATTTTTTAACATTTTTAGCACATTAAATGATAAAAATATACTTCCATCAAACATGCTAAATCTTAAATCCAATTGGATTGTAAAAATAAAAATTTATATTCTCACCGACTCTCACATCTGTCTTCTCTTTCCTCTCTCCCGATGGTTGTAGTCCGGCGATGGTCGTGGGTCATGGGTCGTGGGTCGTGGGTCTCTGATCGGCGTGGGCCTCTGACCGGCGTGGGCATCGGCGTTGAGGGGAGATCGGCGTGGGTCAATTGCTTGGAGTTTAATCGGTCCACCCAAAACACCTAGACTCCGAATCAGAACCCGGCAAAGACGCCAAATCCCGATGCCACCACTCGGTTTCACTGCCTGTCATCGACCAATCAATTCTGTTCTTCGTAGGTCTGAGTTTGTTCTTCGTGGGTCTGAGTTTGTGAAATTTTTCCATTCATCGTGGGTCTGGGTTTGTGAATTTGTTCTTGGTGGTTCAACAGTTGTGGGTTAGAGTTTGTGATTTGATTTTGGGTTTGTGACTTGTTTGTGGTTTTGGTGGTTGGGGTTTAAGGTTGTGGGCGGTGGTGGTTGTGGCAGTGGGTGTGGGTGTGGGTTGTGGTGGCTGGTGGTAGGGGCAGTGGGCAGTGGGTTTCGGTTTTGCAGTGGCTTGGGTTTTCTGATGGTGGGCGGTAGCTTGGGTTTTCTGATAATGGTGGTGGCTGGCGGTGGTCGTGAGTGATAGGTTGGGTGTTTTTGTTTGGGAGAAAAGATATACACAGAGAAAGAGAGAGGAAGAAAGAAAGAGAAAGAGATGCATTGACAATAAAAAAATAAATTAAAAAATAATAAGGAAAGTAATATTTTAATGAAATGTTAAAAAATATAAGACGTTGATGTTGGTAATAATATAAAATGGAGTGTTTGTTAATAGGATAACTGAACTTGATCTTAACTCTTCTATGAGTTAAGTCTGTTATTTGTATTTCCCCTTAACCAAAATAAATAAATAAAAAAAAAAAAAAAATGGAGTGTTAAAATAAAATAAAAAATTAGTTAGCCTAAATTAGTATAAACAGACTAACTCATAGAAGAATTTAGTCTGTTATTTATTAGTAACTGCTTAAAAATTAGTATAATTATAAATCTGTCGACAGTCGAAGTAACTAAGGCTAAAAGTGAGGCCAAAGAGCCTAACAACAGCAGTTTCAAAGTGGACTATCAAATCCCCCAATCCATCCTAGAATAATAGTTAGCCTCTATACAAGTTCGCTCATAAACAGACTAAATTCAGGTTGACCTTTATGGGTCCTTTATCCTACCCTTTTGTTCCATTTAAATACATGAGAATTCAAGTTGTGATAATCAACCTCTCCAAAATTGGGGGGTAAGACTGCCTGCTAACTACCTTTTCTAGACCCCAGAAACAGAAGCCTTGTTTATGCACAACCAAACACGCATATGGTTTTAGATTTAGGTTGATGGTTGTTTCAAGGGTCAGGCTTGAATTTTCCAATCCATTTTATATTTGGATTAGATCATATCAAAATAAGCTATCAGTACTAAAGCTGCTTAGTTCAACGAAACAATTGCTTTATACTCATGCATCCATGATCCATGAAACCTTTCACTTCTCCAAGCCCAAGAAAAATACCTGAATTTCTTTGGGAAGTTCCCTATAATGGTTCAACTTGTTTTGCGTGACACGCAGTAAGTCTCGAACACTATCAAATTTATACCACCTATAATGGCCAATGTTATTGATAAATGCAGCCTCCATCTTTTCATCCCATTTCCCACCCAAAGCCACTGCTCTGGTACTTTCTAACACTTTCAAGAGATCAGAATTAGTCTCCATATCTTCCAATTCTACTCTGTCACTAGTGTCCCGAAGAAATGACAATCTCATCTCAGAAGTCCAGAATAGAGGATGGTGCAACACCTCCATTGCCTTTGGCCTGAGAGAAAATCAGAGGAAATCCGTCAATTAAAAAATTACAGAAGGAAGCATTTATAACTGAAAGGGCAGCAAGCTTAAATGAGAGCGTAAGATCACTATATATAATGTACCAATTAATGCATAGTAGAGTCAACTAATAACTAATTCATTGTGTTCTATGTTCATTCAAGACAAGAAATTTTTCTGTAAGTATAAAATCATCTCTGGCAACTCCTAAATTGCCATGCAAGAACATCGCTTAAATATATATATTTCTAAAATATCAGTTCAAAGTAAGCAATCTAAGGTCAGACAACCCTCCTGCCAGTAAGCCTATACAAAGTTGACTAGAGATCAAGACCAATCATGATGTGTCAATACTTCAATCTATAAACTAAACCAGAAATAGTTGGTAACGTTGGTTCTACTTTTGTGCCTTCAAATGCTATCAGAAACAAAATGAACTCTTCTCCAAGTGCTGCCTTACCCAATGACCAGTAGGTTCAGTCTAATGGTATACTTTTACCTCGGGGACAATCACTCATCATAGAAGAACAAAACTTCAACAGCTAGAATGGTAAAAAATTATTTAAGAAATAGCAGGCTGAAAACCCATTATATGGTAGAAAAGCATTATTGCCTATAAAATTTATTTTTAAAAAAAAAGGAAGATATTGCCAGGCAGGCCGCAGGAGCACGCATTGAAGGAAAGTAATACCTCAATTGTGTGTGTGTGTGTGTTGGGGGGGAGGGGGGATATTATTTTTGGTGTACTTAATAATTACTTGTAACTTAGGTATTAAATGAATGAGTTCCACAGTGTGTCAACTGATCCACCACCAAATTGGGAGATGTTTGAGCAATAGAGTGGCAGCTTGGTAAGAACTATAGTGAGTTGAGACCAAATTTTCAGAGTCCCAGAACTCATATAACTATACAAGCCCTTCATGATTAAAGACTTTGCATTTAGATAAAAATTTGACAACTACGAAATTTGCTTTAGCGAGTTTGGCAAGTCCCACTCACAAAAAGAAAATTCCACCCCTCCCTTTTTTTTTTTTTTATTATTATCATACTTTCAACAAATAAGCAATTATTAAAGCGCATCCAAACTAACTTTGATATTTTGAGAGGAAACTAGGGCTGAAAGTAATTCATTCAGGGTTGAAGATGACAAGTCTACTTTATGAATATTAAGATAGATTGACAAATAAAAATTTGACTGAACCAATTCCACCAAACAACTTTGATAGTTGAGATTAGAGTATTAGATACACACATATATATATATACTCCCTCCATCCCCAATTGTTTGGCCTGTATTCCATTTTGGGATGTTCCAAAATTATATCATATTTGAAAAGTCAAACACCATTAATTTATTAACATTCCCCTTATGCCCTTAATTTATTTGTGAGAGCATTTTTTTTTAATTAAAAAAAAATTAAAAACCTAAATTTTGAAATCCACTAAAGCTATTGGTTTGCCACCAATAGAGTTTCTAATCTACCGTTTTAGAATTTGATTTAAAGATAAAGATTGAATTTGGATTAGGCTTGATGGCTATAGAATTTGGATTTGAATATAGGTTTGCAAATTGTAAGAGTTGTACACTAATAGAATTTGAAATCTACAATAACTTTGAAAGTTGCTTGGCAGTAGGCGCCAATATTAGAAATGTTTTTTTTTCTTAAATAATTTTTTGATAAATTTGTTTAAGGGTAATTTAGGGAATTTCTAACTTTTTTTAAAGAGATAAGGCAGTTACTGGTGTTTCTCTAAATAATTGGGTTTTTTTAACTAGGCCAAACAATTTGAGACAGAGGAAATATATATTTCTTGTTTTTTTATGAAATTTTTTTTTCTCTTGTTTGCTTCAAGAGGAAGTGGATATCTAAGTAATAATGCCTTGACTGTATTGAGCATCAAAAACCAAGCTATCGTCAATTTGATTTAAATAGCCCAAACTTTCTTAAAATTATCAATCCTTTGCATTATCCATTTTTGTATTAATCTGTCTTCAATTACTTTAGAGTTATCAAGTATTTGTACTAAAAAAATGTACTTGAAGTTCCGGGTAACTCAATTCACAAAATACATTTTACTAAAACTTAGGTTTCTGTAAATTTAATAATTGATGATCCTATATAATAGCCAATTAGCCATACATTTGGCTTCTAATCTGTTCTAGCTTGAATGAATAACATAATGTCCTTATTTATGTGTCAGGTACTATCTAAATTTGTAGAGTGTGACTATGAATAGCTATTGGTAGAAGTACATCAAATATCACTATTGGTGATAACGTATGAATTTTACCTTGGTGTTTGTGAGTTACTGGTTCATCCTATTAGTGATTTGGTTGCGTTTAAAGCCAATATGAATGAATTAGTTGGTTTGGCCCCTATTAAGCAAGGGCTTGATAAGAAATTCCATGATGAGCTGAATTGCAAAGCTTGTAGATTTGAGTTAGACTCGTAAAATTTGTACATTATATAACCATGAGAGAGGTCTCAATTAGCCAAAATGTTTTAGTTCAAAAATAATGAGGCACTAATAATGCAAAACTGAACGTTGCTTGATGATGCAAAAAATGGTCTTTAGAGTGGTGCTAACCAACGGTTCTCCAATTATTAAGTCAATAGAATTCTCAATATCTCTCAGAGAATCAGAATGTAATTCTGTATGTTCGAATGTGCGTACCTTTCTCTCTTTCTCTTGGTGCTTAATGACTTATTTAAATAATAATAACGAACACAAATAAATATAGCACCAATTGGTGCTGTCCTTGTTTTCTCAACAAAAAAAAAAAATATGGTGCTGTCGTTGTCTTATTCTATTATGAATGGATTTTTTTTTTTTTTAGCATCTTCAATCCACTTATCATTTCCACAGAAATGCAGTTAAATGCCTCGACTTTCTTCAAGTACCAAAGCTATGCAAATACCAGAATCTTATGTATCATTCAATTCAAGACAACTTTTTTCACAACTAGTTAATGTGACAAGCTATTATTAAAACATCACTTTTAGATGAAAATTTTCAACATGCCTCCGACAGAAGAATAAAATTCTATTGGATGGAGTTGCAATCTTTCCAAACCAAATCCAATTGGGAAAAGGAAGGCTGTTTAAGGCAATCAAACATATTAGGCATCAATTACATAAAAGTTTTGAATCAAGAACCATAAAAACCCAGTTCTCTAGTGACGTTTTTTTTTTTTGGCAACTCAGTTCTCTAGTAAGTTTAGCTTGCAACATCTATTGAACTTAAGAATGAAAGAATGTACTGCTATAATTCCTATCCAGGAAAAAAAATGTACAACCTTTTTTATAAAATCTTGGCCAGCAATAACTACGAAAATATTCCTAGTCCACAACCTACAAGAACAAAACTGCATGCCCATAATACTTGATTTGAAACAAGATACAAAGCCCACAAATATCAGCAAACTTCACTAAGATCCAAACAGAGCACACAACCACTCGTTCTTCAACTCTGCAGCATAACACCACCCACTGCTCAATTTCCAGCTGCTGCTGCTTGTGCTGGACCATCTGATCTAGGATTACGACCACGTCCACGACCCCTTCCCCTGCCACGACCACGCCCTGCAAAACCACCACACATGTATTACCAGAGTACTCGCAGCAAAATTCCATTAACCAAAAACCTAACAAGTAACGAATAAAAAATGCTAATTTTGATAAACATTTAGCATAAAGCATCTTAATTACAAAAGCTATAATGGCTTTAACAGACACTGCATCACAAATTAGGGACAGGCTCACCTCCTGTTCAATACCCTCCTGTTTTCTCCATTTTTTAAATAGATGAAGGACACGTGTAAGTGAAGCAATCCAAAGGCTAAAAAAGAACCCACAAAGCAACTTACTCTCTCTCCGTCTTCCTCTCTCTAGAACTCCAGAAACTGAGTATTTCTCAGTAAATTGTCTTGTTCCTTCTTTCATCTTCTACACAAAGATGGTAAAAATCCACAAAGCAGTGCACAAATCTCCAGTACTATAGCAATTACTGAAAAAATCAACTATCTCCATTACTCTCTCCGTCTAGCTCTATTCAGAGCAAAGCATCAGACGCTCCAAGATCAGACCTTACTTGAGAAGATCGGTGCTTGCCAAAGAAGAAAGGGCGAAATTGGGACATTGGATGAAATATTCCATGGGATCTCCAACAAGATCAGGGAAAGGAAATTGAACCCAAACCTCACCACTCAATCATAAATGGTTCCACAAGAACACCAAAGCAGGTAAATCCTAGTCTATAGTTGTTTTGGGTTTCAAGAAAATACAAAAGCCTGGCTTAAACTCACCTAAAAATGAAAAAAAAAAAAATTTCTTACAGATGAAGGGGTTCCATTGTAAGTAATAATGCCCAGAAGCCCAAAAAACTGAATATAAGATTCAAACAAAAGGGAATTTGTCTTTGTGTAGAAGATGAAGGAAGGAGCAAGTCACAATTTAATGAGAAAGAGAAACACCTTTGATGCTCAGTTCTGGAGTTCTAGAGAGAGTTGAGATAGAGAGAGACGAAGAGAGAATAATGGAGAAAGAATGAAAGAAAAGTTGCTTTGTGGGTTTTTTTTTTTTTTTTGGCCTTTGGATTGTTTCACTTACACGTGTCCTTCATCTATTTAAAAAATGGAGAAAACAGGAGGGTATTGAACAGGAGGTGAGCCTGTCCCCACGAATTAAACATCAAACAAACAATAACATTAATGAGTGATTGGTTAGCATATATACCCAAAGGAAAGAAAGAACAGCTGAAATACACAAACCCCTGCCCCAACCAAAAATAGGGACCTTTTTCTTCAGCTACAATAATAATATTCAAGAAACGAACCTCATCCTCCAAATGTTATCATTGGATCTCTCATGTGAAAATACAGTGCAACTTATGCATGAATTATAGCTTTTATCAGGATTGCTGGAAAAGGGAAAATAAAATAAACAGAAGGTTAAAACTGACTATTCTGCATGCTTACCACGTCCTTGGGCAAGTGGTGCCTCTGATTCACCATAGTCATAGTATCCACCTGACTGGCCGTATCCACCTGACTGGCCATATCCACCTGACTGGCCATATCCACCTGACTGACCATATCCACCCGCTTGGCCATATCCACCTGACTGGCCTCCATATCCTCGTCCTCGACCCTGGTAAAAACGGCCTCTTGCACGGCCACGACCTCTGCCGCCGAAACTACGTCCACCATCCCACCCATCCCCATTATTATACTCCCCAGGCCCATTATAATATCCTGCATGCAATAAAATGAAACAGATCACAACCAACAAGAAACTTTACCAACTTGTCATAGTCTTCAGAGTTCAATATGAATTATAACAGTCAACTCAAACAGCACGTTTCAGTTGATCATCCAGAGTATTTAATTCTTATTCAAGAACATTTTTGAAGTTATAACTTTAGAAAAACCTAAAGAAAGCCTGAAATAAAGTCTAAAGCCAAAATCTGTATGCATCATATGTCCAAACAAATGCTATGTGCAACACAATGGTTATAGTTGTTTTTGTGTGTGCATGTGTGTGGAAGGCTGTTTCAAAAACAAGGATACAGTTCAAGGAAAATAGTTCTTTTTTTTTTTTAATACTTTGATATTGTGATAAAACAACAATAACAACTAAAATCATTTGCCAGCTAAAGAAACACATGTAACTCCAATAATGAGCAGTGGTATACCTCTGCCTCTACCCCTACCCCTGCCCCAACCCCTTCCACGACCGCGTCCCCTGCCTCGCATCCTAGGTGAGCCCTCTGCATTACATCAAATTAAAGATTATAAATTTAACTACATCCGTAACAGCAACAAAGGACTTGAAACTATAAACACGTCCTGCAAAAATAAAAAAGGTAGAAACTATCTCATCACCTCCTTCATCTTCATATTCATTTAATGGTTTCACTTGATCATCTGGAAGAGGAGGCTGGTATCTGCATAAAAGCAGATAAACCTAAATTTAGCACTATCCAGGCAATTACAATTAGAATTATACAATAAAACCATATTCCAAATGGCAACAACATTTCAAATGCGGTTCAACATTTCCAGTTTACATAATAGTGTTTCTTTGAATTCAAAACAAAGTAGTATTTCAGACCATTATGAGAGTGTAAAATTGTATTCAGGCACCATAAAAGTGCATTTCAAATTATACATTGTAGGTCAACTTAGATGAAACTGACTAAGAAGCACATAAACTATATACTGATACGGCAGATACATGGTTCTTTAATTGCTTCTCATGTTTCGGAGGCTATCACATGCAACACCATTGTCTAGTATGATTGTGTCCTCTTGGTAAAGTCTTTTTTCACACGACAATAAAATATAATATACATGCTACCCACAAGGAATGGCCATGTGTGCCATCTAAGTTATATCATTCCAATCAATTTTGTAAGTCTCCTCCAACATAGTAACTTTGTTTGTCTTTTTTTTTTAAAGAGAAATAAAATATAAACATGGTCTATCTATGTACCACCAAAAAATTGAGTGCAATTTCTTTCATGCAAAGTAACACTTTTGACATGTGGCTGACCCCAATTAGTCTATTGAGGATAAATAGTCAAACCCAAAGTTTTAAGGCCTGTTTGTTATTGTTGTATAAAGGTAACACTTACAAGTTACAACACATTACAAATATTCAAAACAGAGGATAAGATATATCTTTATCTTTATCCTGAAAGTTTTAATGCATTAATGAGCCACACCAGGCAGCAGTCTGTTGCTGTGGCTCAGCTAAAAAAGAGTGGCTAGATTGGAGATAGATTGAGTTTGTTGAGTTCATCAAGTAGGTTGAACTAGAATGAAAAACCGATGAGCTAAAATTATAGAGCTCGGATTTAACTCACAAACTAGTGCTGAACGAGACTTTTAGCTGGTTATCTTGAGCCAAGCTCAAGTAACTTGATGCATTTGTAAGAATCTAAAATGATCTGTATCTTAACTCTTAACAATATGTATAATTTCAACTACAGAACCAAATATACATATGTATAATCTAATGCACCAAGAAACGTTGAAAAAATAAAAATATGAGACGGATGGGGGGTGTGGGTGACAGATTTTTCCTGATGTCAAAAAGGCATCCAAACCTAAATAACTTACCCAGTGGATGAAGTATCCAACTCCCTCTTTGAAAAAGTAATTGTGATCATTGAAACATGACGAGTGGTCTCCAGACTGAAACAGAACAGAAAAATAATTGTCCCCATATATAATAAAACTATAGCACTTGCATGAACTTGATAACAAAAAAGAGTAATGTTTCATACGGAAGAAGGCCTTCTTCTAGTGGCTCCCACGTGTCAGTTATATCAGTTGATCCAATTGAAGTATTTTGATGTAGACCAGCAATCCTTCTCTGAAAGGGGAGAAAATTGATAAATAAAAAGTTCTCAGAGAGAGAGAGAGGGAGGGAGGGAGCACTGTCATCCCACCTTAATTAGTTCAGCAATCATCACAGTCTTATTAATTGCTCTGCCCATTGCTTTAAGGACAATTTCATCGGACCCTTTCTCCTGCAAAAAAAGATGGGATAATTAGAGAGAGACTTAAGGGTGAGTAGTACAAAATTGAGTAGAAGAAATTTGATAGTGTACAAGAAAAAAACATCAAAATCAAAGGCGAGTTGTTCGAGTCAAATTTCTCTTATGGGGAAAAAAATACATAATTTAGCAGGTACTAAAATAGAACAGCAAGTCACGTCAAATCTGGAAAATAATAAGTCATAACCATGTATGGTAAAGATATCGTGTGAATTTAAAGCACATCTTTAAAAACAAATTATTTCTCCAACAATCTCACAAAATAAATTCATAGAATCAAAATCACGGTAAGTATATCCATAATCCAGCACAGAAAACATGAGTCAGCATCAAGTATCAAGGTCAAGAAGTTAAAGGCTGCAATCCTTTCGGTTGACACACAGCTATTGCACCATTAGTTTTCTTGAAAATTTTATTCAATTAGCTACAAAACAAGCCATAAGTTAAGACAGTAAGGTAAACAAGGATTACGTAAATTCCAACCAGAATCAAGTGAAGTCGAGCTCAATGGGTGACAAAACAATTAACATTTCTACATTCTTCTGGTTAGGCAAGACTCAAGGAAGTCTAAAAAAGTTTAACATGTAAACAACATATGTCATTGTTCAGTGCTAACACCAAAAAACTAAATGGGTGTGTGTTTCAAGTTTGACTTTAAAATCAGAAATCCAACCCCAATCAGTCTTATAAGAATCCATAGCCGACCCAAAGTTTTGAGACTACACCTTTGTTTTTGTTGTTGATGTATTTAGTATATACATTAAAAATTAATTAAACAACTTCCATCCCTCAGAGAAATAACTCGATTAACAGGAAAAAAGAAATGTCGCTAGAGTATATTTCTGAGCATGTCTGTCATATACTAAGGTGTCATGCTGTAAAAAGTAGTTGGTGACTTCAATTGCATGACTTCCAGGACACAGAACTGTCAAATTCAAGTACTGCCAACACATACAACACCCAAGAAAAAGGCTGTTTCTAAAGCAAGAGGAAGACTCATTCATAATAACAGTAGTGCAATCCCACCTAATGCCTTAATTAGTGGGACTCCAAAAACACCCCCAAACAAGATCTCTAATACATACATTCATTTATAATAAATAAATCTTGTGATTTTTAAAATATACTAAAAATAACGCCCAACCAACCAATACCATCAATAGAGTTATCTTCTTCTTCTCTTTTTTTTTTTTTTTTTGGGTGAAAAATTACGGGCTAGGAGCCCGTTTAGCCCTGAGATTTCATGGGAAAAACTGGCAATTTGCAGTTTTAAAACTAGGCATAATGCAAAACTTTCATATCGCAGCTCGTGAGGTGCTGTTTTACAACATATATATAAAAAATTAAAAATTAAAAATTAAAAAATAAAAAACCCTACATCTTCGAGTAAAGTTTTTGACAACAATAACATTTCACAGAAATTTTAGCGAACAGCTCTCCTTAATATTAAACTTTCATAGAAATCGCTGCGCTTTCAAACGGTTCATAAAAATCCAAAGATATGAACACAGTTTTTGAAAATCAGCTCTAGAAAACACAAAAAATAGAGAGAGATTGCTAGCACTTTGTCCATAAAACTTCAGTGCACAATTAATCAAAGGAAATGCTTACAATTACACATAAACCAACAAATTAAACGAAAATAAAATTATTTTTAAGAAAAAAAAAAAAAAAGCGAAAGCGAAAGAAGAAGAAGAAGAAGAAGGAGGTACCTGGAGGAGAGTGGTGGCGTAGGTAATGTAATTTCTCATTCGGCCTTGCGTAGTGATTCGAATCTCGTTCTCGTTTATTGCTGTCTCTGCCTTTGGCTTCTCCACTCTCTGGTACCTATCCATCTCTTTCTTTCACTTTTTCACAACAACAACAACAAACAACAAATCAAAAACTCCTTTTCATTCACTCACTCACTTACTTTTTGCTTTTTGTTTTTCGAAGCAAGAATATGAAAACAGGAAAAACAAACAAAAAACAAAACTAGGGTTAGGGTTAGAGAAAGAGACAAAGATTACCTGTGTGTTTTTTGCTCTGAGAGAGAGAGAGAGAGAGATTGGGTTTTTGGGGTTTGGGCGTGTGTTGTGGTTTTTTTGGCTAATTTTGAATTTTACGGAGCGAGAAGTGAGGGTCGGGTGAGAGAGTTTTTAAGTTACTATTTATATGAGAGAGAGAGAGAGAGAGAGAGAGCAAAATAAGGTTGGCCAAGTAGGGCTTTCAAACTTCATCACGCTCCTATCGCCGTCCATTCCGCTTTCTTATCAAAAAGGCCCCCCTATATGGGCCTAAGGCCCAAAATTTGGTTTTCTATGATTGGACAACAACAACAAAAAACTCAAAAAAATTTACTAATTAAGCTATGTTATTATGAGTTGATGTTGTAATGTGGAATATAATTAATGGTGTTAGGAGGAGAGAAAAATAGATGAATATAAATGATTGTTGCCCCTTTAGGGTCTTTTAATGCCACTTTGATTTAGTGAAATCATTTGTTTTGATTGTTTTGACCTTGTGATGTTACTTTTTACAAATGGATGGAGTTAACTAGGTTTTCATCTCATTGAATAACAATAAAATAAAAAAATAACAAGAGTCATTAATTTCAAAACTTTAAAGTTAAATATAAATCTTTTATAGACTAATTGGAATCAAGCACAAGTCATTTATCTGGAATTCATCCAACATCATGTTATTTATCACATCATTAAGTAGCATGTCTTTTTCAATATCTCTACCCATGTTGTTTTAGGTGTTCTGTTAACTATTCTCGTCTCATTACTTCGATCGATTCACTCCTCCTCACTAGTTTTTTAATTGCTTTCTTTTTGCAAATAATAAAATCATCCCAAGTGATTTTTCTTCATGTTCTTCTCAATTTAAGTCATCTCATCCATGTCTTTAATCAAATTTCTTAATTTGTTTCTTCATTTAAAGATCATAACTATTATTAAAAACAATTAGGGTACATCTAGTGCTAAAACAACATCAAAACAAGGAGGCATATCCTCCAACCATATTTTTGGTACTCCACACGAATATAATAAGAAGTCAACCAGTGTACAACAGTATGCAGTAAAACAAACTGCAATATCTAACTATTCTCAAAATCCTCTAAAACTCCTCCAACAAACAACCATGCATTGCAAAAGAAGTTTATTTGCATCCCAACACTATCATAGTCTTTATATCATCTTCAATATCAAATCAAAAATTCAAAAAACTACACAAAAATATAATGGTTTCCAAAGCACCAAACACAAAGGATAAACTCAGTGCAAGGTTGAACTCCTTTGTGTTTGGTGCTTTGGAAACCATTATATTTTTGTGTAGTTTTTTGAATTTTTGATTTGATATTGAAGATGATATAAAGACTATGATAGTGTTGGGATGCAAATAAACTTCATTCAAGAGGTCAATAATAAGCTTGTTTAACTAATGATTAGTTAAATATTGCACCAAACAATATTTAACTAATAACTTCATTCAAGTAATGTTTTATACCACCTCGATTCTAAGGGATGTATCACTTATAAAAAATCAAGCTTCATAAACAAGAGGTCAATAATACTTCACTTTCTTTAGAGTCACTCACTTTATTTTATAAAAAAATTTACATTGTTTGCTTTTCTTTATAAAAATAAAATGTATCGTCTACTCATTGTGTTAAAAACATTATAACTCAATGACATTGTTTGCTCTTCTTTATCCTCTTTTCATCCTAAGTATCAAATTATTAATAAATAAAAAATTGTATATATATATTTTTTTGAGAGAGAGTTTATATATATATATATATATTTGTAGTTGTATTCTGGTTAAATAATATATTATAAACCCAATTTAAAACACTAATATTACTATTTTTGTGTGTGTTCTAATAAATATTATTATTTACTAAAAAAAAAATGTTTAACCTTTGTAGTTGTACTCTAATTAAATAATGTATTATAAACTCAATTTAAAATAATAAGGATTATGGTTTACTCAAAAAAAAAAAAAAAAAATTTACGAGGATACGCATAAAATAATAAAATAAACTTAACGACCGAAACGGCAAATACCTATCTCGTACCAACGACATTAAAAACTCCAAAGTCCTAATCTTTACCTTACCTAGGCTAGGGCTCCAAATCTCTCTCTCTCTCTCTCTCTCTGAGCCCCAACTGAGAGACACATACACACACACACACTCACAAACACACTATAAATTCATAGAGATCAGACTAAAAGCTCTCAAATCCGCCAGTTTCACTGTAAGCTAATTTCAATCAGCTTTTTTTTGTTGTTGTAATCTTCTTGTTATTGTTCAAAATTAAAAGGGTTATTAGAGCACGCTATTGAAGCTTCAAAATTGTCTTTCTTTTAATACAGTTCCCAATAGACTTTCATGGGTTTGTTTGTTTTATATCAAATTAACAATCTTTTCATTCTGTATCAGTTAAATTTCATTTTTTTTCATTGAATTATTGATTTGGTTGCTGAGAAAATATAGAATAAAAATTCGAGCTTTCAAGTTTTAAATCAACCAAGAAACTAAATTTTGGGTCCAAAGATATATAGTCACTATTTTGTTTTTCTTGGGTTTTCTTCGTAGCCAAACATACCTAATGCTGAACATTTCTTTTTTTCTCAGGCATTGAAAAAGTTTATATATTTAACAAGTTTTATGATTTCTTACAGTAATTGTCTAAGATGACTGACCCTTCAAAAGTTCTTCATATTCGAAATGTGGGTTATGAAATAACCGAGGTAACTCTTGCATTAGAAGGAATTTGTCTCTGCTTTTGCGTTATGTAATGTGTATCATACTGTTCATTGCAATTTTTTAATTTTGTTTATTTGTATTTCTTTGTTGGATTTGCCAGAATGATTTGCTCCAACTGGTTCAGCCATTTGGGGTTGTCACTAAATCAGTGATGCTACGTGCTAAGAACCAGGTTACCATTTTAGGCTCCATTCTATTTTTGAACATTTTAGTGTTTCTATGCATATTGGTGTATATGGCTGTGGCAATGGAACGGTGTAATTTATTTAAGTGCTTTTCTGTTTTTATTGTTATTGTGAAGCAGGCTCTTATCCAGATGCAGGATGTAGCATCTGCTGTCAATGTAGTGCAATACTACACGAATGTTCAGCCTAGTGTTCGGTAATAAGATTTCTATGAAATTTCTGCTTTTCTTATATGCATGGCTTTAACAATGGGAAACTCCTCTAGTCAAAATCCCTTTTTCAGGTCACATGATTGGGTGGTGTGAAGAGATTAAAACCGTCAATGTTTTAATTAATATTTTTTCAGTATATTTTTGAAATGTTGAGCTGAAATTTAAGTATATGTTGTTTTGTTATACTAGGGAGAGAAATGTTTACATTCAGTTCTCTTCACATCAAGAACTGACTACAGTGGATCAGAACACTCAAGGACGCAGCCAGGTTGGTGATCCAATTTTGAATATCCTTCTGTTCATGTGGCTCTTAGACCAATAGTGTTTCTCTGAATACCCTTGCACTAGGGTGATAGTGTTACGAGACATATGAATAGAAGTCATGGTTATGGACATGGAATGCTTTCTGTGTAATATAACTGTTTAGTAATAGAGATCTTCGCAGATTCGTATGCCTTTATCTCTTTTGGTTGGGAGAATTTTATTAACCAACAAGAACAATTTCTTCGATGTTTTTTTTGTGTTGATACATGTACATGTTGATAATGTTCCTTTAGAAAGTTTATCTATATCCTAAAGTGGATATTAAATGAAATGATTGAACAATTACACCAACATAACTTTTAATTTTTGAGAGCCATGATCACTGAAGAAATGAATTACAATGTTTCAAATATAACTTTCTTTCAAAACAGTCAAAGTCTCACAGAACCAAGGACAATATGTATTTTACTTTCAAACTTGAGCTTATTATTCTTGTGCAAATGGAGATTTTGTTTTCCCAACCCACCCAGTCTTGGTTGATTTCCATCAGTAGAAAGTAGAAAATATAAAAACCTTCCTTCTAGGTATAGGTTCACCATTAAATTTCAGCAAAATCCTTACCTTTCTAGCTGTAGGTGCATGGCAACTGTCCAGCAACATATTTTAACAAGCATAAATATGCGAAGATTAATATTGGACTTAATTATTTTGGCTACTTGGTGCCTTTTTTTCACAAAGTCATCCATTTTCATTAAAAATTTTCTTACTTATATATATAATTAATATAGGACATGACTTATTTTCCCTTTTTTTTTTATATAAGATTTATGGGACAAGAGTCTCTTTTCTCAGCAGCATGTCTGGCTCTCCCCTATGGGCAGTACCTAGGTTCAAATCCAGGGTGTCATCCCTTAGATCATTTATCTATCAAAAAAGAAAACAAATATTAATATTGAGGTTTTTTTATTTATTTTTTGTTCTTTGTTTCATTTGCAAATGCCAAATTACTAGGTAATATAGTAACTTATAACATCTCTTAAATCTTTTCTTCTATCTTCTATTTCTCTATTTATTTATTTCTCTCCTCTCTCTCTATCTCTACATTCTCTCCTGTGTCTGCTGGTATACTGCTGGGAACTCTCAGGATGCGCAGCCTAATCGAATTCTCTTAGTTACAATTCATCAAATGCAATATCCAATAACAGTGGAAGTGCTTCACCAAGTGTTTTCTCCTTATGGTTTTGTGGAGAAGATTGTCACATTTCAGAAGTCAGCTGGTCAGCTTCTTCAAGTCTTCTCTCTCTCTTTCTCTATCCCTTAAACTTGAAAAAGTATATATGCTGTTTATTATGGATAAGGAGTTTCATTTTAGCTTCTTCATATTTCTTTCTGTTTTGGAGTATAGAGTATTGGAATTTTAACTTGTTCATTGTGCCAGTAAAGCATATCCTGAGTGTCTGTGACTTTATGCAAGGACTTGTAAAGAAAAATTTCAGAAACATATTAAATATGCTTCATGGGCCTTCAAATTGTGTAGGTTTTCAAGCCCTTATCCAGTATCAGTCGCGCCAGAGTGCTCTTTCTGCAATAGATGCACTTCAGGTGGGTGGGTCGATGGGTGCTTGCATGTGCATGATTCTTGAAAGTTGATTTCAGAGTTTGTTCTGATTAAAGCTTCAAAACTTTACAACTACTTTGTAGGGACGAAATATATATGATGGCTGTTGTCAGCTAGATATTCAGTTTTCAAAGTAAGTGTTATCATTTTAACAGTCTTCAATCCAGCAGGTTTGATTATCAGAGAAGTATTAAGTCTTATGTTCTTTTTTCCTTTTTCTTTTTATTTATTTATCAGCCTTTCTGAGCTACAAGTGAACTACAATAATGAGCGCTCCAGGTGTGTGCAAAACACCTTAACTTCATTTAGCTTTATATGCAACCTCAATTCATTCTGGTTAAAAATTCACAGTTAATTATTACCGTTATTCTGATTATCCACTGTGTAGGGATTTCACAAACCCAGCTCTACCTTCAGAACAAAAAGGCAGATCCTCACAAGTATGTTCTTCTGTTGATGTTGTTTTTCTTAAAAGTGCATGTAGTTTTTCATCACCGCTTTCACTCTGGGTGTCTACAACATCAGCTCTTTGTATTTCTGAAGTTTGTTTTTGTACTGCTTATCTGTAACAGTCTGGATATGGTGATATGGGGGGCATGTATGGTCTTCAACCTCCTGGAGCTAGGGCAGGTGCATTTTCATGAAGCCATATTTTTCTTTTTTCCACCTTTATGTTATTTTATTAATCAATTACTGATAAATGTGATGTATCTTATCTGTTGCAGTAGCATATCCACAGGTTCGTATTGCTCAAGCTTTACTCTGAGCCATGACCAGGTTGTTCTGTTCATATCTGAGTGTTTTATTAACTAATGGCTTTGCCTCAGAGTATGAATAGTTAGTATGCTTAAATGCTAACTTTCCTGTCCCACAAATTATTTAGTTTGCAGTTTTTTAGTCATGGTAAAAAGTCACAAACATAACACAATTGTAAAATGTCATTCCAAATGTTATATTTAGCTCTTGCTAATGAGCTCTAGCTCAAAATTAAAATGGCACTTACTCCTTCCCCAGTAATGGAATGGGTGAGGTTTTGGGTTAATGTATGTGTAACTTATTAATCAAAATATTATGTTTAGATCTTTCTTCATTCTTGATATTTTTTTCATTCCTTTTTTTGGTTATAAATTCTTGGGGACTCAGAATTTCTAATTTCATTATTAAGCAAGCACACATTTAGCTGAAAATAAGTAGGCAGACATGCAAATATGGATGTGCGTGCATGCGCACACACAAAGATGGCTTTTTAATTGTGTAGATTTGCACAGGATGCATACTGACCTTGGCCTCCACTCCATAAGTCTCACAAAGATACGTGTAGTCGTGTGTGAAGTTAACAAACCGGAAAATTCATCATTGTTTTAGTTATGGTTCAAATTTGTAGACAATGTTGTAAAGGGACTGGTTGAATGACCAAGTCTGGCACGGGGAATGCCTAGTTATGTCATAGACCTGAGAAGGATAGATTGTACATTACCTCATAGAGTCACAGTTACCTAATCTGATACCTATGCTTATTACTCTTAATGGTTTTGCAGAATTGCCTTAGAAATGTAATTTTGTTTTATCTGTTTAGTAGTTTTTTTTTATGTATAAACCTTCTTCATTGTATCATTTTAGATGGGAGATGCAGCAACCATCGCAGCTGCCTTTGGTGGGCGCCTGCCTCCTGGTATAAGTGGCACAAATGATAGGTGCACTGTCTTGGTGTCTAATCTAAATCCTGATGTAAGTGATATTTCTTATATTTTTTTTCACAGCCATTTCCTCTATTTAAAGTTCATTAATGCTTTATGAAACTTTCCTTGTTCAGAAAATTGATGAGGACAAGTTATTCAATCTATTTTCCCTCTATGGAAACATTGTGAGGATCAAGCTTCTCCGTAGTAAACCGGACCATGCCCTGATTCAAATGGGAGATGGATTCCAGGCCGAGTTTGCTGTAAACTTCTTGAAGGTTTGATTTCTTTTTCCCATATCTTCATCATAATCCAAATTAGAATTATAATTAGAAAGAAATCAAAACAAAACTGCCAAGAGCCATGTAGCTCAATTGGTACTTCCTAGTGTTTCCAAAAGAGACATCCAAGGTTCAAATCCGCCCTCCCTCAAATATCGAATTATTAAGAAACAAATCAAAACTAGTGGTTTTCCATACAGCATTGATTTACTAAAGTTGTAGTTCATACAATATTGTTTATTTCAATAAAAAGAAAATTTAAGCTACACCTCACACCATTTATTTTAATTATCATCTTATCAACTTCTTCTTTAGGTTGAGAAATGATTATCTATATCCCAATTGAGAAAATTTTCTCTGTGGATATTGAAGGGATCTGGTTCACTGTGCCTTCTCCAACTATGACCTAGCATTAACCATCAGGCGATTATTCTTGTGTTCTTCTATGCATTCCAATTATGATTTTTTCAGAGAGCATTCTTAAAGTTATTGACATTTGATCATAGGGGATTAAGGTTTTGTAAGAGAATTCATGTCATGACATCATTTCATTGTTCTTTCTTCATATTGGTTGCCAACAAAAGTGGATATGTGGCCTCATTCCCATCATTGGATATTCTTTTTAAAGATTACAACTCCCGAGATTTGAATGGTTCAAGTTTTTAGTAAGCAGGCATTTAATTAATGCTTTCTATTTCGATATAGGGAGCACTGCTATTTGGGAAACGTTTGGAAGTAAACTACTCCAAGTATCCGAACATAACGCCAGGCCAGGACACACATGATTACTCGAATTCAAACCTTAACCGCTTTAACCGTAATGCTCAGAAAAACTACCGTTATTGCTGTTCACCAACGAAGATGATCCACTTGTCCACCCTCCCTCAGGAAATTACAGAGGAAGAAATAGTGGCCCAGCTGGAGCTGGAGGAGCATGGGACTGTCGTAGGCACCAAACTCTTCGAGGCAAATGGGAAGAAGCAAGCCTTAGTCCTGTTTGAGACTGAAGAGCAAGCTACTGAGGCACTTGTCTGCAAGCATGCAACTTCCATTGATGGATCAATTGTCCGAATCTCCTTCTCCCAATTGCAGTCCCTTTAGATATACTGCATGAAGCAGTGGAGCTTCATTTAAGGACAGATGTGTACAATAGCAGGTTTTATTGTTCTCTTTTTTTTTTAATTTGCATGTGCTATTCAACCTCTGACAAATGTTGGGATGATGTTTTTCCTTTCTAAATTTATCTAGCTTTAATCGTTTTCTGTTCTTCATTTGTGTATTCATTTCTGGGTTTGTTGTTGGGGTTGGGGAGAATTTTTTTTACACTTTGGCCGGCGTAGTTGGGGAGAGATTACTTCCTCTACATTTGTGGGGAACTCAAAGATAAGTGCAGCTTTGGTTTGGAACAATATTTCATTATATTGGGTGCCAAACCTTTTTCCAATGTTGTCTCTTTTTGTCCTTTAACCCCTTTTTAACTTATGTTAAAGCGGAAGGAATGTCTACAACTTATAGTGAAATTATGACTTTTGAGCCATCACCT
This sequence comes from Notholithocarpus densiflorus, assembly GCA_030021035.2. Taxonomy (NCBI): domain Eukaryota; kingdom Viridiplantae; phylum Streptophyta; class Magnoliopsida; order Fagales; family Fagaceae; genus Notholithocarpus; species Notholithocarpus densiflorus. Next base: position 3,274,066 of record JARYZH020000013.1, on the reverse strand, counting down.
TCCATCTAACTTGGGACTTTCAATGTGCTCCTGGAAAATTGGGTACAGATACAAATTCTAAGTTATGCTGCATCGTTTTGAACTGCAATTTATGCAGTTAGTAGGGGAAAAAGAAGAAACTATCCAAGATATGTATTCCCATGCATGATTGCGTTGATGGAAAAAGTGTGCTCTCTTTTCCAGGTCAGTTTTGACCAAGTTATACGTGAATCCTACCAAATCAAGCCTGATTATCTCCCAATATAAGTTCTCTCTACCTTCAGTTGCCACCGGTCCTTCCATGAGCCAATGAGTTACAACTGAAATGGGTTTTTTCCTGATGGAAGATAAATTCATGCATGGTATTAAGAACATCAATCAGAAAATCATTTATAGAGTGAAAAGTCATGTGGCTCAGTGGCATTGTCTGGTTCTCTCATGGAAGAAAACCTGGGTTTGAATCTCCCCTCCCACCTGTAAGGGGAAGAAAAAGCAACATTTATGAATTCATTCATTTTCTTCGAATTTAAGTTGTTTTTCTTATTACAGTCATTTGAGTTTTTATCGACTTCTATGCAGAGTTGTCTTTTAGAGGTAGGGAGCAGACTACCAATTGATGCTTTTTGCCTTGTTTGAAGTAGCATGAAAAAGATGACAGAAAATGGACAGGGTTTGGTGTTTTTATCAAGGATATATGGGAATAAGTTTGCAGTTGCTGCAATGTCCTCTCAATCTAGTTCTTCTTTGATGACCGAAATACATGATTGCCTCACTGCTAATAGAAAAGTTATGGAGAGTTCAATAATCACTATCAATTGCCTTACGAACTCTCTGCGCCTGATATAAGTCTAGAGTCACTAATTTCATAATTGTCAAGATGATAAGTTGTGAATGACAAATTAATGAGTGATGTCAGTGGTGAAAAAAAAAAAAAAAAAAAACCTACCAGCTCAATTGTTGTGAAAACTGGCGTCTCTAACTTAACTCATTTTCTACATCATAGAAGGGATATTAAGAAAGGTGTTTTGAATTACCCTCTCTCATGGTATTGTGCATTTGTTTTCTTGTCAATGGTAACCTTCGCTCTCTCATATTATAGACCTATACAAGCTTCAAAATACAAATTTCATACATAGTGCCTTTGTGCATTAAGATTTATGCATAAACAAAGTCTACCAATGGCCTTGAACCCTTGATATGTGAGCTTTTAGAGCAAGAAATTTAGGGTATGTTTGGTTGGGGTTGGAATAGGGTGGATGGAAAGTAATGAAGAGAAAATAAGTTTGTGTTGTTTGGTGAAGAGAAGGGGGGGAAGAAATATTTTGGGTGGGGCTCAAGTATTTTCCACCAGGGCCCAGACAAAACTTGTTTCTCCGAAATGAAGAGAATACAAGCGTGAAAACACTTGTTGAGGAAGAAAGACAAAACTGGCCCTCATTTTTTGCTCTCACCTAATTCCCACTTTCTCAAGCTCTCATCATCAATCTTCAGACTTCAGTCTCTTCACAGTTTAACGGTAATAATCTCAACTTCTCCCTTTTTTTTTTCTTTTTTTTTTTCCTTCTTATTGTCTCTCTATCAGTAATAATCTCAACTTAATCTTCTTTGTTTTTGTTTTTTCTGTTTTTTTTTTCTTCTCCAGCCAAAAACAGGTATGACCCTTCTCTTTTTTCTTTTTCTTTTTCCTTGTCCTCATTCTCTTCTTTTGTTATTAATCTATTCTTTTCTTTCTTTTCTTTTTTTTTCTTTTGGTCTTTGTGTAAATTTGTTGCCCAGCTCGGAAGAAAAACTACCCAGTTAAAATCTTTTGCTGAACTTATATTAATTTTGCCCACGTTTTTGACGATGTTGCCCACGATTTTAACTAGATCTTTTCTGCCTAGTTAATTTTTTTTTTTTATAGGAAGTTGAAATTAATTTGTTGAACTTATATTATCGTTTTTGTTGCCCACGTTTTTCATCCCAGCAAAATTAACACATCATAAAGTTTTTGTTGCCCAGAAAATTTATATTCTATATAATAATAAGGAAAAATAATATAAATTTGTGTATGATGTGTTAATTTTTATATTATTTAATGAGTATAAATAAATCTATTTCTTACATATTATATAATAAGGGCATAATAGTCAATTTATATAGAGTAAACTACATATTTAGTATTTATCTTAGATAAAAATTGCTGACATAACAAACGATCAAAATAAAATTTAAGTTTATTGTCACATCAACATAAGCTAATTTTTTTTGTTTTGGCTATTAGACACGTCATCAATTTTCATCCAAAAGATAATAACAGGGATGAAATTGACATGGTACTAAAAAGTTAGGAACCAAATTGACATAATTGAAATGTTAGGAATCAAATTAAAATATAGTGTATAGGATAAGGATCAAATACGTAGTTTACCCATTTATATAAACTATATTTTCTATCCTCCCACTTTTCTCTTCAACCAAACAAAAAGTTTTACACCCTTCCACTTTTTTCACCTCCAACCAAAACACACACAAGAAAAAACTAAATATTTTCTACTCCAACCAAACGGACCTTAATGACTCATTTAGAAGGAAATTGTAGGGGGAAAAGTTGGAACCACCACTCCCATATTCGTAAGATATTTTTTTTTTAATTCTTTTTAAAATGAACGGCAAAGAAGGAAATAAATCATACTTCATTCCATTCCCTCCAAACAATGAAAGAAACACCTACTGCTTCAATGAAATGATGATATAATACTAAAATCCCAAATTTATATTAAAAAAAAAAACAAACAAAATGCAAAGAATATAACAATAAAATTATATATCTCTTCTTTCCACTCCTCTTATGTAACTCCAAAACACACTAAACAAAAAAAATAATATAGTCCTCCACATTCAATTCATTTATAACCTATCCACTCTAATTCATTTCATTCTGTTGTGAACTCCCAAACAGTGTTAGAACTTTGAGTAAGCAATGCAAATTCATAAAAACCAACACAAGCACTAAAGAGCCGGAAATGAAAAACAATGGCAAGATATCTAAAGTTTTACATTACAACAAAATGCTTAGTCGTAAAACAGATTACAGCAATCCATTGCTGGACAGAGCTATCACTGTTATCATACATAGGATGCATTGTGTACGAACAAAAATGAATTATCTTGAAACCCAGGGAAATGGGGGAAAGAGAACAGAAGAGGATTGTTTATCTTCCAACTTTAACATATCCAAAAGCACCCGTCAAAAAAGATTATTTTCAGTAATCCTGCATGTAAGCACTTCTTCAAGCTCCACCATTAAACTTGGCTTCATACACATGGGGTTGCTGCAAAAATGAAATATTCTTTTAAATTCTGAATGGATGCAACTAGTTGAACACAAGAAATACAGGCAGCAAGACATTACCATGTACAAGGCAGAAATCGACCTACAGGCAAACCACCTCATATGCATTGCACGTTGAGCACCCATTGCACCGTCTACAGTTTCAAACCGCAAATACACACAACCAGCACTATTTCTGTATGCCAAAAATCTAAGTTTAAATATATCATACATACACATATAACTATAACATGAATTGGATTCAATAGGATATCATTTACTATCCAAAATAGAACACATTTATAAATATTAAAACTCATAATTTTGAACATTTTTTAATGAAATAGTTCTGATCTCCAAATCATCTTGATATTTCACAAGCATAATAGATATGCAAAAATCTTGTAATCCAATAACAGGTTCACTAAAATAATCATACACTATATAAATATATATATATATATATATATATATATATATATAAATCAACCTGGGGTACAATGAAATGTGATACAGCTGATACACTCACCTATCTACATAAATATGTTTCACTCGGCCATATTTAGAACATTCTTCTTCCACATCATCTTTAATGTCCATATCAAAGTCTGGATCCGTCTGCATAAAAATATAAAACATTAGGTATGAAGGATCCAACAGGTATATAAGTATACAAGAAAATCACAGACCTCAGTTGCTGGATCAAACATATTCTTCAACAGTAAGCATTCACTGGGGGTTCCAACGGGTTCTGCAGCTGGAGTAAGGATAGCTTGTGCTGGAAGAGCTGGCACAGAAACTGCGGCTTGCCCATTGATAGGCAAGCCCATGGCTTGTGCATTTGGAGCTGGCCCATTCACCATAGGAGCTCCAAGAGACTCCGCAATACTATCAAAATTATTAGAATTAAGCTTAGTACTTGCATATCATGACATGATGCAATGATAGCTAACAGACAAACCTTGTAGCAATGCCAGAGCGATCCAGCTTCTGCATAAGTAGTGCTCTTGATTGAGCATTGAGAGACTACATGGAAAGAGAATTATATCAGTGAATAGCTCATACTGTAAAAATTTGACCATAAGGCTTTAGTACCAAAAAAAAGGCCACAAGTTGGTGATGCTACACAGGACCTTGGCTTTCTAAGTTTAATTTATCTACTTTGAAACAAATATCTATTTTGTATATAACAACGCCATAGTCAAACTTCAATGCATCCATAACATAATTATTAGCGAGCTAAATTCTTCAACTAAACTGCTCTTATAAAAAATCAATCACTATGGCTATGCACAAAAGTGTTGCCAAAAGACAAGCCCCCTAACAGCCTAACTACATTGAAAATAATCTTAAATTAACCATACTCCTAATTGCATTATGCAGCACTCTACCTATGGTAAATGAGTATCAACATAATCTAATAAACTGAACCACATAGATCACCCATCTTTATGCTAAAGCTAAACTCCCTATATATGATAACAAAATTTAACTCACCAAACCACCCCCATCATCATCATCAAAGTCCGCTGATTTTGCTCCAGTATCTTGTGTTCCAACATGCTCTGTAACTGATGAAACCTATATATACAGGCACAGGATTAGTCAAGAAGATATTCACACAGAACTGCAAAAATAAGTAATGATGGCCACAAAAGTACAAACACAGATAAATAACAGCAATATCGATGTAGAATGATCAAGAGGCTCTAGACACTTGTAACATCCAAGTTAAAGCTTCATAAAGAGAAACCTACCTTGATAGTTCGACCAGCAATTTCCACTTTTCCATTCAAAGATTGGGCTGCCTTTGCATCTTCAAGTTTGGCAAACTGCAAACGCATGAAGATCAAACAACTACTTGTATACCACCTTATCAATTAAAATCAATCTTTTACAAAACTAGAATTTGTACTGACTTGAACAAACCCAAAACCCTTGCAGTGTCCTGTCTCAAGATCAAGGGGCAGTTGAACAAGCTCCACAGGACCAAATGGCTCAAAAATCTGAGTAACAGAATGATTTCAAGAATTGCATAGATGAAAATTTATAATTATCACTTCAATTAAAAATTTAAATAAAATAAATAAAAAACAAACAATGCCAATGATAAACCAAATTAAGTATGCAATTGCAGTACCGCTCTAAGTTGGCTTTCAGTCATGTTAAAGTGCAAGTTGCCCACATACAGTTTTCTATCAACTGCTCCATATGGACCTGCAAGACCACTTGAGCCCCCAGTAGAAGCATTAGATTGAACTAGGTTCTTTTCAGCCTCAGAAGGTTTAACCATAACAGGCTGTCCAAGAAGTAGGTTTCCAGAGAGAGCAATTGCCATTGGCACAGACATTGCATCATAAAATTCTATATACCTGCAATTCCACCAAGGCTTACGATTTAATTTTCACAGTATATGAGACTAAAGGACTTGCAACCAAAACTTACAAAGCATATAGCAAAGAGATGTAGGGAAACAAAAACTCTAGTGCAGAGAGCTCAAGCTGAGTTTCTTTTGATGAATCTGATGGACTCATGTAAAAGAAAATGTTAGCTCAAAACAGAAAAATACAAAACTACAACATATATTAAATGACACAGTAACAAGGACAAACAAGAGATAAATATACTCAAAGAGGTGGAACAAAAACCATATCAAAACAGGAGGAAGAAGTGACCAGAAGATCATCTTCTTGTTCAAGCGATGTCAAAGTAGATGTGGGCATTGCAAATCTAGAATAAATGATTTATGGGATAATTTACTTAAACTTTACATACCACTAATATGAGACTCAGCTATCAAGTAAATCCTAAGAACTACCAGATTTAAAATAAATAAAAAATTGTGAGCCGAGAAAAAATGGACAAGGAATGATGGGCAATTATCATTATCTAAAGTTGTTACCAAAAGTAAACTCCACCCAAATTAAGGAAATTCTTTCAATCTATAATCGGAAGGCTGTAAATGGAAGATGCAAGGGGACATCCTTACTATAACAAGAAAATGTAGCTGAAGAAAATTACAGACGGACCCAAAAAAGTTCAAAAAAAACTCAGGTTATGTCATCTACCTTGAGTACGCAGCATGAATTGATTAAACATGAGTGCAAGGTATTCCCATCATCCCTCATCATTATCGCAATGCTAGTCCATTTAAGAATACAGTTAAACTTGATTCTTGAAAAGTGATATCCTAATAATTATTTTAGGAGATTACATGCATAAAAGTATAACATTGTCCAACAAAAGGGACATACCCAACTCCTTTAGATCTTCTTGAATTCCTGTCCATGATTAGTCGGACATCCCTCACCTAAAAATGAAAAAAAAAAAAAAAAAAAAAAAAAGGTTTTACCAAATAGGACCACGATCTCACTTGAAAGGATAATGTATAAAGGAGAAACTAGACAATCACACTGCATATAGAAACACCTATGTCGGGGTGTTCACAAGATCATCGCATAACTCATATGTACGTTTTCACTCACCCCACATATACAGAATGTTGAAACACAAGAGTCAATATACTACCTCTTACTGAAGGCATGGGAGGATATACTGCAATAGGAACCAAATTTTTTTAAATAACATGCATTCATAATGTTTGAAGCAATGTCTCATGCAAAAAAATTGTAAATATTTAATATTCTTACACATGTAAGAAGAAATTAACAAAGCTGAAAGTCATTAAAGCTTCACAAAAGGATAATACCACTATTGAGATTAAATACAATATATTGTAAAAGAAATCCAACTATGCTAATGATCCGTAGTTTATCAAAAATAAACCCCACTGACCTTGCCCGCTTTTGAGAAGAATTCATATGCGTCCCTCTCGTTTGCCTTGAGAGGCATCTGTCAACACCAAATTCACATCATCAGATCAAAGTAATCAATAAACACATGCAAACAAAAGATATTAATAAATATTATTCCTTATAGCACTTCAAGAACATAAATTAATGGGAGCAAGGCTCTACCTGGTATGCAAAAACAGTTCTCTGATCCCTTTCTGGGTCTGCTTCCGGCTCCACCACTTCTTTCTTATCTTTAAATCTCCTATTCTCCAACAGGAGTTTCAAAATAATTAAGATGACAATGTTAAAAAAAAATTATAGCAGGAAAATACATTATTACAAAAAAAAATTTACAAAATATGCTGGTGATAATCAAACAAGTTCATAGATTAAAGGATGCATAAGACCAAACTAATTAATTTGCTCCTTGTATCAATACACATGCTAGTGAGAGTTTCTGAACCCACAGGGATCACACAGATTTTTCTAGGCTTTTGTTTATGTCATCATGTCAGTCAAATAACTAATCCTATCTCAATGTCCCTATCAATTAAGTAAGCATATCAATACAAGAACAATTATAAAACATTCATACAAAACTTCCCATCTGCATGTTGTTAGATTGCAAGTAAATGCATTTCTTTCATCTATACTCCACCTTCCTCAAATTTCAATGCCCCTGAATGAATGTCTTGTTTCAAAATGCCCCTTCTACTGGTGACCCACCAATTGAGATAACAAATATTGATCACATGACTATCATGTGACTACATGGACAGTTAAAATATCAATCTTGTTCTTCTATAAGGGCAAATCTTAAATAATCAATTTACCCTCCAATTATGATAAATAAAATCACCAACATCACTCTAAGCCAGCCCAATGCGACAAAGCCCTTTTCACTAGTAACATAATAGGCTGACACGCCTTCCTAATTATAATATCCAGATGCTAATAACAGTTACCATGCTGTCGGCTATGCTTAAAGCAGTTCAGCATGCATGGAGAAAATCCAAAGAATCAAATTTACAAACACCTAATATGAAATTCTGAAAAGAACTCACAAGTTTAAGGATGAAGAGTTTTCTCAATATCTTAAAACAACCTCTTACTATATATATATATATCACCATATCATATACAATCGCCGATAAAATTTTATTAAATTAATGATTATTTTAGGTGAGGCATATTATCCACACACGTATACACTCCACATGTACAAGTTACAGAATATGGTGATTGAATGTCCTAAAAGCTTAAGTTAATAGGAAATGGTGAATTTAATCAATTAACATTTTTTTTCTAATACCCCCTCACAATTGGGAATCAGGACTAGACTTTACATGATTAATAGCTTGCATAACACATGTCTGATATGCACTGGAAATCCTCGAGTTAAACTTATTTGATCTCTTTTAATAAAATTACGCCGTCTCGTGTCATGTGTTCCACTTAAATCTCTTTTAATAGAACGAAGTCGCTTCACTGTTTTTGTTTCTCTTCAGTATGCTCAATAGACAATACGATACTGTTTGGATATTTCTTTCTTTCCTTTTAACACTCCTCCCTCAAGATAGCCCTGGTTCCTTTAGTTGCTTGCTATCTTGAAGTGATTCAGATTGAAATGAGGTCTGGACCGTCTGGTATATGCTTAAGAGCCCCATCTTCTCTACAAGGTCTTGAGAAAATTAGAAGTCCCAGTGTGAATCTAATGGCATTGATGATTTCTTGCACAGAGAGACTTTCAGTGCATGAGATTGGAAGTAAAATGATTACTCTGATGTATGATGTATCAGTAGTAATCTATCAGATGATTCTTTAGTGAAGATATCAGCTATCTGACTTGCGCCTAAAATTTAGAGGATCTTTATAATTCCTTGTTGGTTTTTTTCTCGAATCAAATGGCTAAAATTTGGTGTGTTTAATTAGTGTTTACATTCAGATCTTTCAAGATTTGAAGTAACCAAACTATCTCACATGTAGTTGATGCTATAGCTCGGGTCCAACAAGTTTTTTTTTTTTTTGATAAGTAATAATTTTTATTGATATCCAAAAAGGGACACCCCAGTACACAGGGAGCGTACAGGGGTTCAACAAAAATTACATGAATCAAGAAAATCAAGAAACAAAGAGAATGATTGGTTTCACAAAGTAGCCAACCAATCTAATACTTACTCTATTACTATGATAAACTAATTCCAATAAGAAATGGTGAAATTTAGTCATACTCTAACATATGATTACAAGTCATTTTACTCATACCCAGAAAGGTGAAACAGTCTTGTCATTCTCTAATGTATTGCACAATGCAGCTATGAACATTTGAAAATAAATTAATGAAATGGATAAAAAAGCAAAGACAAAGTAACCAATTAGTTGCAGAAACCATAAACAGAGAATTAAACCTGTAAATCAGAAACAGAAAATTACCTAGTGTCTCTTATCTCTAAGTCTCTTTCTCTCTCTCTATCGCGGTCCCTGTCCCTGTCCCGTTCTGACCGGCTCCGGCTTCTCCGAGACCTTTCTTTCTCTTCTTTCTCCTTCCTATGATCCCTCTCTTTCCTCTCTCTCTCCCTCTCTTTCTCCTTATCTCTCTCCCTCCTCTCCTTCTCTCTCTCTTTCTCCTTCTCCTTCTCCTTATCCTTATCCTTCTCTTTCTCTCTACTACTCCTCTCTCGCTCTCGCTCTCGCTCTCGCTCGCGATCCTTTTCTCTATCCGAATCTCTATGGTGCCGATCCTTCTCGCGATGACCAGACCGTTCTCGATCTCTGTCTCGGTCACGATCTTTTTCTTTCTTATCGCTTCCATTCTCTTCATCGGCGGTAGCTCTGGAGCGCTTGCTCCGGCGGTCATCTCCGTCAGGTAGAGCAGGTTCTTCCTGATCAACCTCTCTCTTCCTGTAACTCCTCTCACTGCTCTCCTTGCTCTTACTCTTGCTCTTCTTGGAGTCTCGGTCCTCTTTCTCCTCCACCACCGTCTTCTCCAGGTAGTCGTAAGCGTCGAAATCCATGGGAGGTTTCAACAAGAAACCCTAGGTTTTTGCAGAAAAAGAAAGAGGAATGAAACGGTGTCGGACTGGATATCTCAAAATTCTAGGGTTTTGAAGAGGGTTTGGGTTTGTGTTATTTCAGAATTGAGATACAGAATGAATGAAAATGAAAGAGATAACAGTGTAAGACTGACTCTAGACTCTTAACTGTTAATTGGAATCTTGGGACTTGGATGTCCTTTTTGCTATAACACCTTGGCCTTGTGGGAATTCTCGCTAAATTTTAATTGGGCCGGTAACACTCCTCTCCTGATGGATTTAGCCCAAACTTAAGGACTTGACTTGGGTCAAGTACACTAATAAACGGGTTTTTTTTTAAAATAACTATAAAACCCAAACTATATTATAAGTTAGGCAATGTTTCAAACATATTTCATTTCTAACAATTCGAGTCCAGTGGACTCGATTTACCCAGCAGCTGACGCGGACAAAGAAGGAAACCGAGTTCATTGAACTCGGTTTCTATACATAAAAATCGAGTTCAACAAACTCGATTTCTATATTCTATGTATAGAAATCGAGTTCATTAAACTCGGTTTCTATACATAGAAATCGAGTTTTTTGAACTCGATTTCTATGTCTCATATGCATGGGTTTTTTTTAAAAAATAACTATAAACAACTAGAGAACACGTGAATACATGTTCTGTTTTACTTTCCACAAAACAGAGCATGTGGGTACAGATTAAGAAAATAAGAAGAGCTTTTAGAAACAGAGCATGTGGGTTTCTAAAAGCTGCTTTCTCCTTAAGTGTCTGTAGAGCAAAAAAAAAAAAACCCCATTTACAAAACAACCCCATTATGTATTTGAGAGTTTGATTACCAACTAAACAAGAAGCAAGAACACTTACCTGCAAAGTATCCTCCTTTTTGTGAAATGCTTGTGCACGCTCAACATAGTCCTTGTGTTTTTCAAGAAGCCCAAATTTTTTGCTTGCATGTCTGGATATGAAAATGAAAAAATATTTATATATATTTGAAAGGGTACAATATAAAAAGAAACTATTATTTCTGGTGAGACTTACGGTTAAGCTCGCTCCTTATGAGCTCGTCTATTAACAGCATTCCTTAGGGACGACATGTTGGATAAAACAAAGAAAGCAACACCTACATGCTCTGTTAGCCACCACTCTTCTTATTTTCTTAATCTCTACTTGCATGCTCTGTTTTGTGGAGAGTAAAACAGAGCATGTCATTCACGTGTTTTCTAGTTGTTTATAGTTATTTTAAAAAAAAAACCCATGCATATGAGACATAGAAATCGAGTTCAACAAACTCGATTTTTATGTATAGAAACCGAGTTTAATGAACTCGATTTCTATACATAGAAATCGAGTTTGTTGAACTCGATTTTTATGTATTGAAACCAAGTTCAATGAACTCGGTTTCCTTCTTTCTCCACAACAGCTGCTGGGTAAATCGAGTCCACTAGACTCGAATTGTTAGAAATGAAATATGTTTGAAACATTGCCTAACTTATAATATAGTTTGAGTTTTATAGTTATTTAAAAAAAAAAAAAACCCTAATAAACCAGTTGTATTAGATTTAGAGGCACTGAACCTAATTTTACTTTACCCTACTCTTAAACATATGGATCATTTGTGTCAACAAACACAAGTCCTAGTCAAAGGTTTTGTAGCTGAATTGGCACATCTTCATATATAAAGTACTTAGAAGTTTAGGAGAGTAAGGGTTCGAGCTGCGGGATTAGCAACATGTTATAATTATTTCTCAAAAAAAAAAAAAAATTCCAAAATTATATCTACTAACTCTTCAAAAACCTTTTTATATTCTTGAGTTTGTCTTCTCTTGTTTTGGATTGTAGGAAGTTTCTGGATTGCTAATGGACTGTGCATCCTCATCACATGTACGAATGAGACCAGAGAGAAGAGCAAGAAACCATCCCAGTCCCAGTGTCCTACTTTTGTATATCATTTGGTAGATGTAACGATTCTTAGTAAGTAATGTTGGCACTTATCACATCATCCAATTCCATGAAAGTTAATGGCAAATGGCAATGCCTCATAGAGCTAATCACAGGGGAGGTAAGTCTCAGAAAATAAAACATGTATTGATTATCAAAAATTCAAACGATTGTATTGGAAACTGTTTCTTATTATTGAGTAACGAAACATCTTGAAAGTGAAATTCCAACACTCCGTACCAATTTGAGGTGCATTACAATTCTCCTTTGCAGGAGAACCTTGAATCTCCATCCCCCAATTGTTGTGGAAAAAGCAACACCTATAGGTAATGGCACCGAATTACTAATAATATTATCAAAAGGCATCATCAGGTAAAAATGCAGAATTGGCTACCCAATATGAATGGAAGAAAATTTTAGTGATAATGTGATCGCAGACTTGCAATGCACCTCAAAAATCACCTACTTGATCATTAATCGACTGCACAAGGGCAAAGTGAGAAATTATTTTAAAGGTGTGAAATGCAATAACTAAAATATATTGTCAACTTTCCTCCTTTGTGACCAAAGATGTAACAGAGCAGGCAGTACTAAACATTGTATACACATGCACCAACAAAGATGCCCAAGAAGACTTATAACTAAAAAATAAACTTTTGACCTAAAAGAATACAAAATAAAGCAACCATAAGAGCTCATCCTAAAACCTGCTGCTACAAACGAACATAATCTCATCATCCCCGTCATCAAACGTCACTATTATGCTTGCACACAGTTCTTGGATTTCAAAGTAATTACAATTTCAACAGGCATGCCTCTTCTCTGATGTCATTAGGTTATTCTATTCAAAGGGATTCTGTCATTCTGTCGAGCAACCCTTTCCAAAGGAGAAATTGTTTGTGGCATTGTCATACCCCCAGAAACAATGATCTCTGCAGTATTGCCCAAAAATGTAAGTAAAAACAGATAAAAATATATGTTCAAAGGTAATAGAAAAATGTTCAACATTCATATACTATGATTAACGCAACAAAGTGGAGATAGCAACATAAACAGAAGACATGCCTATGCCTTCTCGGATAGAAAGATTTGGTCTGATGATTTCATTGGAGTTAACTAGGAATATATCACCAATATATAGATGATTTGTTGGGACAAAGACACTACATAATTCTTCATCTTCGTTATCTCTCTGCATTAAAAACCAACAAAAGAAAAAAAAAAAATAAGCAAAAGGACTATGATTCATGTAAATAAATGCCTGATCCCACACAAATCCCATGTCAAACAATTTTACCTTTTAAACTGAAACATATTAAAATGGAGATGACCATTAGAAAACTTATATCAAAAACTATTTCCATTATAAAAAGAAATATAAATAAATAAAAACTCTCAGAAAAAAATGACCTGTCATGTGGACCTTCTTAATTATAATTCTTGGTGTGCTCAAGTGAACTTCACAGAAAACAGCTTACAAGATGATAATAAACAAAAAAAAGATAAATTACTCGAACTTGACTCAAACCTAAAGGTTCAACATGTTCAAGCAAATTTGTGTACTCATGGGATAAGCTTTTCAAGTCAAAAAGGGAGTATAAAGAATACCTGAAGGATGACAGTTGATGTGATAAAACCAAAGGCATATTCACCAACACGTGGATGACGGATAATTGCAACCTCTTTGAAAGCCGTGGTATTTTGGTCTGCAGAAAAGGTAATGATACAGGCCAGTTTAGAGTATATTTATAGAGTTTCCAGAATCTGGCTAACAAAATTGATTGAAAGATCAAAACTCAGGGCCGAAATAAAACTAGCTTCTATACAACCATCCAATACCAAGTGAACCTAACTCTATCATAATGCATCCAAAATTACCAGCCATACTGGAAAGAAGCAAACAATTTCAGGTATGGAGTCTATGGACATGGGTGTTCAGTATGCATCTTAGCAAATAATTTATGCAAGATTCAATCACATCATCAAAGGAGTTGAAGAAACATATATCCTTTCCATGTTTAAAATTTGAATTTAACCAAGTTATACTGTATAAGTGTATATTCCATATGAAGACTGCCACAGCAAAATGCTGAATAAAAATTCATCGATAATTAGCTGTGAATATAATGATTACATATCAAGTGTAATAGTTCATGTAGTACGATCACCTAAGCAAGTCATGTGTTGTGATTGCAATGTAAATGCATAAAAAAGAAAGTATTAAGTGTTTTTTTGTAACAGAACTATCAACAACAATACAATGACCTGACCACTAGACATTCCTAGTTAAACAAAGCCTGAGAGGTCCAGAGAAGAGAATGATGTCACAGCATTTTGATTCCCTTTATCCAACTAGATATAATTAGTAAGCAAGCAAATATTAATGGAATTATGTACCTGGAGAAATCGCGGAACTAATTTGTTTGGAGGCTGAGTATATATGCCTAATGAAAGGCATTCGCTTTATAAACCATTCTCCAATTGAGAAAAGAGTACCACCAATCCATGACGAAACAAAAACACCAACAAGGAATACAAAGAGTAAAGATGTGATAAACCCAAGTCCTGCATCATAAACCAAGCGTCTTGATACATATAATAAAAGATGGAGAATATAAAAGCAAATTGAAGAACGATTGCCCAAAGCATAATAACAACTAGTTAAGTCCACTTAAAAACAGGGCAAAGCATAAAGATGATGTGCTGCAGATTTTTACATCAACAAAATTTCTATAATGTCATGATAAATACACTATCATATGAGTAAATATCTATTGAGACATGGCCAAGGCATTACAATCCAGTCAAATTATAAGCAGCCAGTGAATCAACGGAATCCGCAACATCATTTAATTCTCTAATAATGCCCACAACCACCAAGGTCTCTAAATAACTTGGATATCCAACCAACCTTGTACCTTCTGGACAAATTCAATTACTACCGCCACACTGAAAACTTAGTTTTCATAATCAATATAGTCTGCTCATAAAAGTGAGAGATAAAAACTACAAGCGTAAAGGTAATTCATAACTTAATTGTGCAACAGACAAACCAATGTTGACTAGCCTAGTTGTTTTCATGGCATTTTCTAAAACAATTTGAATTATTTTTAACTGAACTTCCTCATTAACAATATACATTCACATTCAAAAAGGATACCCTGTTCCTTAGCAGGGTTTACAAATTGTTTAAATACTGCTGAAGTTGAGCAGTTGAGCTATATATGTTCACCATACTTCTTAAAGGCAGCATTCATCAAAATTAGTAATAATGCATCCAAAATTTACCGAATATGTACTCTATGCACCCTAAAAAAAAACCTTACCAAATATGTCAAAACCAAGCTGGTCGTATAATGGACTGAAGAAACCATCAACAAATTGAATAAACCACCATGTAATAAAAAATGTAACTGCAACCGGAAAAAGAACCACACTGCAATTTCACAATTCAATGCAATATTAGGCTTGGAGATAAGAAATTGATAAGCAATAAGAAATTCAAAAGCAATGCTAAAGTTTATTACCATCCAGTCATAAATTTCTTTGAAACCCAACTCTGAAGAACAAAACAGCATGCCTGAAAAGTGATTGGAATGGGAAACCAGAAGTGAAAACATTGTATGTTCCTTTTCTAATCAACATAACAAAACTGCCTATATATGACAATGTAAATTAGAACACTTTCCAAGGAAAACAGTACCAACGTGCTTAAGCAAGACTACAAGGTATGCATATTTAACATGCAAAATGTCCTAATTGGAACAAGACTAAATTTGATCTGGGTAAATTTCTTTCTAGGGTGATCCAGGTCATCTTAAATCATATTGCATAAGTTCAAATTTGAGAAATATTTTTAGGCTAACTAGGAATAGAGGAAACAAATTTCAAAAACATCCTTCTGGAAAGTGCTTTCTATAATGATTCCAATTGTTCGAATAGGCCATTGATCCCTCCCTTGAAATTGCTCCTTGTGATCATTGAGTTGAAGGAATTGATGCTTGCATGTTGCTACTTGATGATACAAATACTTCATAAGATCACTCTAGAATATCAAGAGGTCCTCCAAAAATTCTAAATAACCATCAATTCACTTAGATATCCCTTTGTAACAAGGAAGAGGGTACCATTTTATGCAAGAAAATGATTGATGAGGACCCAAGAGACAGATCAATGTATTGCTTGCAATTACATTTGCAAGTCGGTGAAACTTTTCTTCCCCCCCAAATTGCGATGCTCTCTAGTTCCACCTAGTATATACTTTAGGAACATCACCTCTTAAAAAATTTGAGATGGTGTTCCTATCTTAAGGAATTCATTACCAACTGATCAACGTATTGCTTGCCATTGTATTTACAAGTTGGTGAAACAATTGACAACCATAGAATCTATTCCATATTCAACCATAACCTTCAGTAAGTCTCTCACTTGATACAGTAGGTGTTTCACCCAAAAAGAGGGGGGTAAACCTCCATAATGACAACAACAAGAAGAAAAAGAATAATAATAACTATAACAAAACAGAGATTTTGCCCCTGGGCAAGAGGATAAACTACTTAGCCCATCAAGGGTAAAAAGCCCCTGGATTACTCGATAACTAGTTCTTTGGGGGGGCGGGGGGGGTCAATTGCCTGTAGGAGTTTGATTAACATTAAAGATTGTTATACAGTATGCTTTGCGACGCAAAACTAATCTGAGTGAAGTTCTCTTATGTAATCAAAAAATAATAATAATAAAAACAGAAACTTTTCAATGGAAGCTTCTCTTTGCAGATAACCATCCATCTAATTAGTATTAGTTAGTTAGTAGTGGAATTAATTGTACAGCTGGACTGTTGGGCAATTAGTTACTAAATCTGGCTTCCTATTGGCAGTTGTAAAGGTGAGCCTAGCCTAAATACTTGCGATGTACCTTTTAGAAAAGAACGGGAAATAAGACTACAATTTGTTTCCTCTTCTTCTCTGTGTTCCCTCTCTTTTCCCTGTCTACATTTCTTGGAGGGTGACTCCCTCGAACCAGTCAACATTCCTCTTCATTTCTTCCATTAATTTCCTTTCAATTTCTGTTCTACTTCATTAGTTTTACTCCACTATTACCAGAAAGTTCACTGCACAACTACCCTATGGCAATAAAATATGTAAATCTTATTCCTAACAGATTTTGATCAGAAACTCTAAAATGAAAAGGTCTTAAACCATTTATTACTGTTCCCCTCTTTTTTTACTACATTTGCTCCAGAAAAATAGGAATTATTAAAAATGCGGAACACTGAATATTCTACGCCAAGCAAAGACCAACCAAATCTCAAAAGAGGAACAATGATCCTTTTTTGTAATTGGCAATTACCTACGCATTTGGTGGGTCTTAAACCCAAGACCTCACTCATCATTGCACTCTTATGAATGGAGAAGATGTCATTTGAGCAAGAGCGCTCAAAAGAGCAACAATGAAATGATATAATGACTGTATCACACAATTGCTCATCAGTCACCTCTGCTGTATTCTCTGAACATTCTTCCTCAGTAGTAAATTTAACTTCTCTACTCCATGAAAATTTATGTTTCTGTCACTAAGAACCACAATTAACCACATATGTGGTCTCAACTTCACACGCAATCTACAATATAATTCTACCATCCTCAAAACTCATGAATTAAATAGGAACCACAAAAGAAACTGTAGTTACTGTACATCCCTCATCTATTGTATGCAACTTTCTTACGAAAACCACTTCCAACAACAACAGCCGAGCCTTACTCTCAAAATTTTAGAGCCAACTATGGATCCTCAACAAACTAATGAGGCTTGACCACATGTCTAATTTACAAAAACCACCTCCCTGTTCCATATTTATTTTCATAAAAACCAAACCAATTTTGCTTGCTACCAGCATCTACCAATTCTATATGCACTCTTTAATTACCTCAAAATTCCTAAACTTGCCTCAACCATTCTGTTATCTAAACAAAAACCCGTGTCCATTCCAAATTACCATCAAAAGAAAAACCAATAGCATTTCAATAAACCCATCATCCCAAACACAATGTTTAAAACAGTAAATTACGAATTAAGGTCCTCTGAGTCTCCAAAGTTCTAGGGTAACTCCACTCTGGAATTGTTAAAATCTTATCCATACATTTTAAAAATAGCGGATTGGATTTTACCACATCTACAATAATTTAAATAGAATCCAAAATACAATCCTAATCATAAATTACAGCACATCCTACTCTTTTTCCCAACTTCAATTCTTGCATTATAAATTATTTCAAATCCACACCTGGGTTTCTTTCTTTTTTTCCTTTTTTAACAAAAATACATCTGGGTTACCTTTTTCAAGCATCAAATCCAAACTAAATACTATTTCACTATAAACCCAAGTAAGCTTTAAGCACTACTAACATCCCTCTACTACTAAACACAAATTCCCAGTAGCTAACAATGATACCCAGTAGATCCGTACAGTGCAAAGTCAACATCACCCACCAAAGTCAACAACTTAGACGGTGCAGATTGAAATAAACACACACACACACACGGAGAGAAAGAAACAGAGACAGACCTTGCGAGTAGAAGAGTTGGGAGAGGAAGGAGGAGACTTTGCTGGATCCTCTGGATCTTCACCACCATTAGCAGCTTGACTCAGAGGAACTGAAGTCGATTCCTTTTCTTCCGCCATTTTTTTTTTCACTTGCTGAACAGTGAAAACCGATGAGAATTCAAGGCCGAAGGAAACGCCTTCTTTCTCTGAGAGAGAGAGAGTAGTTCTAATGGGTCAATGACTGTGGAGATGGTTGGGAAGTGAGAAGTAATGATAATAATAATGGTGATAGATTACAGAGACTTGGATATCAAGCGATGGTTTTTATTGGGGAATTGGGGAAATTGTATTCTAAGTAATGTATATGCACTTTTGCATGTGGGAATTGTAGTTAGTATAGATAGAGTTGGGTATGGGTCACAACTTCTCATCAATGTTTATCTTGGTAGTGTCGGAATAAAAATGTTACCAAATTAATCTTTCACTTCACTTATAAAAAAAAATGATGTTCGAAATTTTGAATTGATGATGTGTGGATTAATGAGGTTTCCATGATCTATGAATGTAAGTTGGTGGATTCGCATTATGATTAATCTTTTATGTGCACAAAAATTTTCACAATGGTTTATGTTGAACATTTTTTTTGGCATTTTTTTTATTTTCTACTAATCACAATAAGTTAGATCAAATTGTCAATAACAAATGTTCGTGATAAATGATATATTACTAAACCTATTTTTTTAATGGATAAAACTTCTTCTTTTTAACATATGTCATCTGCTTCTGTTGATTGTGCTATTTATCATCAAACCAAAACACCAATCGGTTTTTTGTATAGGTAAGGATTGAACCTTAGATTTTTTATTCAATCATCAGAGACTTTACTAGTTGAACTAACTAGAACCCACAATAAAACACTTTATTGACAAAGAAAAAAAAAACAAAAAACCTACACAAAAGGGTCAACCTCCTTTACAATTACATCTTCAACACTACGAGGGCAATGACCAAGACCAAAACTACCAAAATGAAAATGGCTACAAGACCATTTGGCTAGTTCACGAGCCACTAAATTCGCTTCATGATAAACCCAGCTAAATGATATTGAACCAAGATCAACAAATATATAACCCACTAATACAAAGCTAAGCAACCTCCATGGAACTTGATTAACAAGAGCTCTTATAGAATCTATGCATATTTTTGAGTCACTTTCGATTGCAAAATGGGAGGCATTAAGCTTAGTAGTAATATTAAGTGCTAAAATAATTGCCTCAGCCTCAACTTGAAGAGAGATGTGGGTATTTACCTTCTTTGAGTGAGCACAAACCAATTTCCCTCTCCAGTCTTTGACAACCACAACAATAGAAGAGACTCAACCCAACAACAGCATCACAATTAAGTTTCAAGGAATTATGCCTTGGTTTTGACCACCTACTTGGACTTATATTTTGCCACCTCATTACCTTCTTCTTCTTCTTTTTTCCTTTTTAAAGATAGTTTCCACTTATGAGATTGAACCCTGGATCTTTTGTTCAATGATAAAAGATTTCAGGAGTGCAGCCAACTTGCCGAAACCGACTTAATCCAACCCAACTCGTTGAGTTTGGTTGGTTTTTATGAGTTGGTGGGTTGGGTTGGGTTGTTAATTTATTTATTTATTTTATTTTTACTGTGGACTGAGTTGGGTTTGGATCATAAAATTCACAATCCGCCTAATGCAAGCCAACCCACCTATATTTAATATATATTTAAAATTAAAAAATATATATTTAAAGATATATTATACAATTTTGTTATTTGCTTTTTTCCCCTTCTTCCTAAATAAAACTCAAGCCCTAAGTTCTCCTCATATAGTTTGTGTTGATTTGTTGTTATAAATTTGCTCTTATTAGTGATGGTATTGTTCTAATGCTCAATTTAATAATAATAAAAATAATTATAATAATTATAATTATAAAAAAAATTTGTCCAACCCATGGCCCAATCCGATCCACGTGGGTTGGGTTGGGTTGGATCCTTATGATGATAGGTTGGCTTAAGTTGGATTTTTTTAACCCACTATGGTGGGTTGGGTTAAAAAAAACCCTTCAACTTGGCCCAACTTGACCCATGCAAACCCCTAAAAGATTTTATCTAGTTGAGTTAATTGGAACCCACTTGCCACCCCATTAATTAAAACCACAGTACGAAAATATTTTGTGAAGAATTTATTTTAGGTTTGTGAAGGATTAGTTACCATATTTATTTGTTTTATTTTTCTATAATCTATAATTTACAATAATCTATATAGAGTAATGCTACAAACACAAACTATTCTACAAACATTTTACAAACTGCTGATGTGGCATGCTCCACATCAGATTTTTAAAAACTAAAATGCCACATAAGATACTAACAAATTCTAACTAAAAAAACAAAAAGAAACCCAAATTAGAGCTAACTTCAACGGTTCTGCCCTAAACACAAAACGTATTCACAAACCCTAACCTCTCTGCCTCACGATAGTGCAGCATCCTACCTCCCTCCCTCCTTGCCTCTTCGGTCTCTAACCCCAAATCAGATATCTACTTCCTCTTGCCTCCACTCCACCACACTCTGACTAACGTCGTCGCCACACAACTCACTGGAATCGTTGCAGAAGCTGCCAAAACCATGGCTGAGAACGGTGTTGCAATCCCGTCTGATGAGAATGATACTCCTACAATGCTATCTGATGCTTATAATTCTTCTACTACTGGTGATTCCTCGACTACTTATGTGTGTGTCAACTCAAACAGAGACTACTATGAGTATATACTATTAAGTATTGTGGTGGGCCTTTTGTATCTTGGGCTGGGTTACTCCTGTTGTACTTTGGCCAGCTTAGGCCAGCTTGTGCGCAAGTTGAGCCCTTCTTGTGCCGACGCGTCCTGGCAGGAGTCTTGAGTATGTCACGTGCTCACCGCAGGAAATACTGTTACAAATTGTTATAATAGGAAAAACACAATACGGCAGGATAACTAAAACACTTTAACTAAAGTACTTTCTGCTAACAACAATAATACATGAACAGTTCCACAAAGGAAAAGTATCATAACGTGATTACGATAAGAATAAATTAATGGCAAGAAGTCATGTTAGTCCTTAATCAACCATGGCAAAAGAAAAGAAGGTTAATCTACTAAAGGAATGGGCTTGAGTCTTCAGCAGATTCAAGTCCAAAAAAAAAGAACCAATCTCCAATATGGGTAACCTCAGAGGGAAATCTTGTTGTTACCCACTTTGGAAAATTGACCTAAATGGCTTGATCTCAGATTCTTGACTTGTTAGAGAGTAGGCTATTGAGAATGAGGGAAGTGGGTAGCCTATTGATACATGCTTTTACTCCTATCACTCATATTTTCCTTCATTACTCTTGGTTTTCAGTTTTTTTTCTTTCTTTCTCTTACTCATTTTTCTCTGTTTTCTTCCTTTTCCTTCTCTTTTTTTTTCCCTCCTTCCGTCCCCCCTTTTACTGTGCACATCTATGGCCTTTTATACTACCTATCATGACAGGATTTGCCATTTTTACCCCTTACTAGCTTTTGGCCCGTTGTAGGTGTCCTTCCAGAACTGCCCACTGGTCTGCTGGCTGTCCAGCCACCACCACTACACTGTGTTGGCCGTGCCACGCCTCATTCCTAGACAAAAGTGGTTTTATTTTGTTTTTTACTCCCCTTGACACTCCCATCCAGATAAGGGCTAGACTTCTCCCTTTCCAACCTCTATAGCATGCACCTAGTGATTCCAGCTCATGTTTAACTATTTTGGGTGAGATGTCATCTTAGCAGTACATTTTTCCCAAAAGAGCTAAAGTAACTGTTCGAACACAGCTAAAATATACTAAGCTGTTCAAACTCAACTAAGGTCGTCATTCACGACTCAATGAAAATTGTTCAAACACGGCTAAGGAGTACTAAGCTCGTCATCCAAACATGGCTCAATAGAAAGCTGGTCAAAACGCAGCTTAAGTGCTAAGGTGTTCAAACATGATCAGAATCTTCATTCACACATGATTGTTCCAACATAGCCAAAAACAGAGAGCTATTCAAATGTGAGCTAAGTATAGAAAGTTGCTTCAGCACATCATCATAAAAGGTCATCCAAGCACAACCAAACATAAAAAGAGTTGTCTGCTGCAACCAACCTACCTATCATTGTCAAAGTGATTGTCTAATTGCCCAAAACAACGGACCCCAAAAGAATTGTTCAATTGCCCAAAACAATGGGCCTGAAGAAAAATATTGTTCTTGCCTTGCAATAAAAAAAGGGGGGGGGGGAAAGGAAAAAACATAAAGATTACTATTCGTCAGGGACTGGGTTTGTAGGGGTTGTAATTGTGGCCTCCTCCATTACTTCAGCAACGTCTGTGGCTCCCTCCGTCACGTTCTCCGTTGTAGCCTCAGATGGACGATCACACATAAGTTCCTTCTCAACGTCATCCACTGCCAAGCCAGAGAGGTCCAAACCAGGGTGATTATTTGCCATCGACTTCACGAGAAGATCAAAGCCCTCCACGTAGTACTTGCACAACTCATCGGAATACTCGTCAGAGTCTTTGAAGTCCTGTACCACCATGGCCCCAACTGTCTGCAGTTTCAGCTCCAGGTCACCAATCTACTTGTCCTTCAGCTTGTAAAAGTCTTTTTCCACCTATAGGCTTTTCTCCAAGGTTGCCACACGCTCCTTGTCATTTTCAGCTTCAACTGTGAGAATAGCAACCTTGTTCTTAAGCATCTCATTCTCAACGGAAAAAGACTTGACCAAAGGCTCAGACGTAGCCACCTTTTTTTCTAAGTCCAAGAGCCTTCCCGAGACGAACAAATACTCCCCCAAAGCTTGCAAAAAACTTTTTCCCTTAGCAGAAGTAAAGCAAAGAGAAAGAAAGAAGTAAAAAACAGCCTGCAATGCTTACTTGCACAAGTTTTTGAATATGGGATGACATCACCTCACTGGACGACTTCGCCATCAGAGGGCTTAGGTCATCCACAGAGAGCGCCTCATGAGCCTTCAAAGCCGCCGCGTCAGCGT
Organism: Notholithocarpus densiflorus; assembly: GCA_030021035.2. Lineage (NCBI taxonomy): Eukaryota > Viridiplantae > Streptophyta > Magnoliopsida > Fagales > Fagaceae > Notholithocarpus > Notholithocarpus densiflorus. The sequence continues at coordinate 3,250,410 of JARYZH020000013.1, read as the reverse complement.
CATCCCAAAAGGTGGGAAGAAAATACTTGCCACCAGCCTTCTTCTTCTTCCTAACCTCCTCTCCACTTGAGGTAATCACCTTTAGTGATGAGGTAGGAGAGGCAGGGCGCTTGGCAGGCAAGTGGGTTGAAGGAAGTGTCATCACAGGATCTTTCTTAGAGGGGTCACCCATCTTTTTCTTTGACAAGAGACCACTAACGGTGCCACCCTTGGCCGTCTTCTCTTGGGCCTCAGCCAGTTTTTGCTTGCTAAACCTAGTCGTCATTCTTGAAAGGACAAAAAGGTAATATAAAAAAAAGGAGAGAGAAGAAAGAAGAAGACAAAAAGAAAGAAGCGCTTACTCTTCTTTACAACTTCCAAATTCCTTCGAACCTTAGTAGACGGTTCCGAACGTATAAAGTGAAGAAATAGAGATTGAGGAGAAACGAGCTCATCAAAATCTTTGATGGACTCCAAGTACTCCTTCACTCTTTCAGCTCGACGCTGATACCTTTTCTTCAGACGAGGACGCTTGGAAACTACAAACAGAAACGCAAATAAGTTATCTATCATCGTCACTCATAAAGGAAGGGAAAAGCAATTGAAAGACGAGGAAGATGCACCAGACACGGGAACTCCCCAACTACAAAAAAACTTAGGGGCTTCGTCCAGGTCCTCACCAGAGACGTACTCCCGACCACTTCCAGAGACAAAAAAGAAATTTGGCTTCCAATTTTGAAGAGACGATGGGTAATCGAGGATTAACCTAGAAGCCCTATCCCATGGCTTAAACTCATAATAGTCGGGGTCCTTCAATTTCCTCAGATGATGGAAATGGAGGAATTCGTCATTCCTAATGACATCACCATCATTGGCGGACATCCAAACTGATGGAAAAATACATATTTGTATCGCATACAAAACATACGTAGCGGAAAATTAACAGATCTACTTCATTTGTAGTTGATAATATGTACTATGTAAATTTCAGAATGTAAGAATAAGAGAGTGTACCTTGATGGGCTGAAATTCAAAACCAAAGATGAAGAGTACTTGAGAATACTTTTAATCTTCACTCCAATTTCACTTGATGCCCAAGAAGTGTGGTCTCTCAATCAGTTATGTGTGTATGTTCTAGAGAGAGTGAAAAATCTCCTACACATAACATACAAACCATTTCATGTTCATAAAATTCTGTATGTTTCTCTTCACATAACTGATTATCTAATTGGGCTAGCCTTTTAGGTCTTCTCAATTGGGTTTTAGTGTGTGGCTTGGAGTGGGACCAAAAGGGAACAAATAAGACTCTAGCTCCAATGGGCCTTAGGCTTTTCTGTCAACTCTTGACAAGTTCAAAGTTACCATTAATTATATTTAATATCATTATATAAATATAATTGCGCTCTAGGCCTTATTAATAAATTATATCCCAAGACTTTATTGTACATGCAACCCCTTCATAAAATATTCGTAGTAATATAAAGTCATGAATCTAGACTACCACTTTGTGAATTACTACATCTTAATCCTTGAGTACCCGGTTTAATTCTTTTAAGTTATTCACCATATATTTATGAAATTCAATTTCATAAATATATACTTTAGTAATTTTTTACTAAAGTAGTTAGGCCTAACTTTCTGAATAACTGAACCCATTAAACTTATCTCAAGGGAATATTTTATATCTCTGTTAAGAGACTATAAATTCCATCTTGAGAATATAAGTTTCATCAACACTAAATGTGGCTGCCCAACATACTGAGGTTTTGACCGTTACTTTAGATCTCACTCCTGATATATCAAAGCAACCTACACTTCATGATCAGGTCCATTATTCTCTCAAAATTAAGAGTTCATGTAAATATAAATCGTGAGATTTATTATTCAATTGACAGTCGTTAGGAGAATAATAAATCTCACAGCGGTCCAATTCAACATGTTTTAATTCTTAAAACATATCAACTAAAAGTCACCACTTCCATGGTCAAGACAAATCATCTTAGTTAATATGTTATAGTCTTCACAGATGAAATGCCCAATTTCATCACCGACTACGAGCTAAATTCTGAGTTTACAAAGAACTTGTGGTCTATATCTTCTGTGACTAAATCACATAAATCGCATACTATGCATCTCATGGACTATATGATAATGTCTGAATATTCATGTTACCAATATTTAAGATAATAATAAAATAACTTTATTAATTACAATATTAAGTCATACATAATATCATATATAGTATCATATAATAGGATTTAAGGGCACTAATCCTAACAATCTTCCACTTGCCCTAAAGACTATTGTGCACCAATCTAACTCCCATTCCCTCTAATATGACTCGAAAGTCCTTTGACGCAAGGCTTTGGTAAATGGATCTGCTAGATTATTTGCACTTTCAATCTTTGCTACTACCACATCTCCACGAGTAATAATATCTCTAATGATGTGGTACTTTCTCTCAATGTGCTTTCCTTTCTTGTGATTCCTTGGATCTTTTGATTGTGCAATTGCACCACTATTGTCGCAAAACAATATGATGGGAACTTGTTCCATTCTCATTACACCAAGGTCAGAAATGAATTTCTTGAGCCATACAGCTTTTTTTGCTGCTTCATAAGCAGCAACATATTTTGCTTCCATGGTGGAGTCCGCAATACAAGATTGCTTGACACTCCTCCATGTTATGGCTCCACCTCCCAAGGTGAATACACATCCTGATGTGGACTTTCTGAAATCTAGATCCGATTGAAAGTCTGAATCTATATAGCCAATGAGAATCAAATCCTCACTACGGTAAACAAGCATATAATCTCTCGTTCTCCGTAGATACTTGAGAATATGCTTTACAGCTTGCCAATGTTGTGGTCCTAGATTTGATTGATATCGGCTGATCATGACAACTGAATAACAAATATCTGATCTAGTACAAAGCATGGCATACATGAGACTTCCCACTGCAGAAGCATAAGGAACTTGTCTCATCATATCTACTTCCTCTTGAGTCTTAGGTCTTTGGTCATCAGACATAGGAACTCCATGTCTAAAAGGAAGTAATCATTTTTTGGAGTTTTGCATGCTAAACCGATCTAGAACCTTATTTATATATCTAGCTTGTGATAAGTCTAACATCTTATTCTTACGATCTCACCAAAGCTTAATCCCTAGAATAAAGTTAGCCTCACCCAAGTCTTTCATATCAAATTGGCTTGACAATCAACCTTAATTGATGACATTACCCCTACATCATTTCCAATGAGTAGAATATCATCAACATAAAGCACTAGGAACATTACTACTTTACCTTGATGTCTTTTGTACACACATGGTTCATCAAAATTTTGTTCAAAACCAAATGACTTGATTGCTTGATCAAATCTGATATTCCATGACCTAGATGCTTGCTTAAGTCCATAAATGAACATTTTCAACTTGCATACCATATGCTCTTGGTTCTTTACTATGAAACCTTCCGGTTGCATCATATAGATTTGCTCTTCAAGATTGCCATTAAGAAATGCAGTCTTGACATCCATTTGCCAAATCTCATAATCATAATGAGCAGTAATGGATAAGAGAATTCTGATAGATTTAAGCATGGCTACTGGTGAAAAGGTTTCTTCATAATCAATACATTCTTTTTGTGTATACCCTTTCGCCACTAGCCTTGCTTTAAAGGTTTCAACATTTCCATCTATCCCTCTCTTCCTCTTGTAAAGCCATTTGCAACCAACAGGTTTAATGCCGTTAGACACCTTTACAAGATCCCAAACTTGATTGGAATACATGGAATCTAATTCAGATTTCATAGCTTTGATCCAATGATATGCATCTATATCATTCATTGCCTCTTCATAAGTGTAGGGATCCGATTTAGCCTCTTCTGAGATAGCTTCATAAGTTTCTCCCAAACCTATGAATCTTATAGTAGGCCGAACAATTCTCCCACTACGACAAGGCACCTGTGTACTAGACATCTCTTGTGTAATATCTTGTGGTGTATCTAATACAACCACATCATCCATAGTTTCATCCATTGGTTGTTTATTTACAGGTTCATTCATTTCAACCAAAACAACTTTACTTCTAGGATTAAAATTATTCACATAATCATCTTCCAAGAATTTGGCATGGGTACCAACAAGCACTTTGTTATCATTATGATTATAGAATAAATAACCCTTAGTTTCCTTTGAATACCCTAAAAACATACATACTTCTATTTTAGCTTCCAACTTATTAGACTTCCCTTTCAACACATGTGCTAGATATCCCCAAATGTGGAGATATTTCATGCTAGGCTTGCGCCCACTCCACAATTCCTTAGGTGTCTTAGGAACAGATTTTGATGGAACTAAATTTAGAATATGCATTGCAGTTTTGAGTGCATATCCCCAAAAAGAAACTGGTAAAGTTGAATAACTCATCATGGACCTAACCATTTCCAAAAGAGTCTTATTCATTCTTTCTGCTACACCATTTTGTTGGGGAGTTCCAGGTGCAGTCAATTGGGATACTATCTCATTTTGAGTTAAATAATCATTGAAATCCTCAAGAAGGTATTCGCCACCACGATCAGATCAAATGGTCTTTATGTGTTTACCCAATTGATTCTCAACTTCAGCCCTAAACTCTTTGAACTTTTCAAAGGCTTCGGACTTCCGTCTCATTAAGTACACGTAACCATATCTTGAGTAATCATCGGTAAAAGTGATGAAGTACTCATAACCTCCTTTTGCTTGGGTTGACATAGGACCACATACATCAGTATGAACTAATTAAAGCAACTCTTGGGCTCTTCTCCCTTTTGCATTAAAATGTCGTTTGGTCATTTTGCCTTCCAAACAAGATTCACAAACTGAAAATTCATTAAAGTCCAATGGCTCTAAGAGACCATCTTTGATTAGTCTTTGAATCCTGTTTGAATTAATATGACTCAAATGCAAGTGCCAAAGATATGCATCATTAGTAGAATGAAACTTTATATTTAATGATTTTACATGAGAGTCATTATTTAATTCAGAATTATATAATTCATGCTTATCAGGAGTTAAAATATAAAGACCATCCACAATATTGCCACAATAGATAAACACTTTACCCTTATTTATTACAACATTGTCTTTAAGGATAACACAATATCCATGTTTACCTAAATAAGTTGCAGAAATTAAATTCCTACGAACATTAGGTACATACAAACAGTCTTCCAATATTAAAACCCTAAACTCAAATCATAAATTAAAAATACCAACAACTACAACTGGAATCCTGCTCCCATCAGCTAAAGTAAGAAACAATTCCCCTTCATTAAGCTTTCTGGTCTCCTGGAACTCCTGTAAAGAATTGCATATATGATTAGTACAACCTGAATCCACACACCAGGAATCCGTAGGATTTTGCACTAAACATATTTCAAGGAGGAATGAACTATTCATATCCTTATTATTGGCAGCCTTGAATTTTGGACAATTCCTCTTCTAATGTACTTTCTCACCACAATGGAAACATTTTCCTTTGAGCTTCTTTCCTTTGTCAGCAACCCCTAAGTCAATTTGTTTACCCACTTGCTTGGTGAAATCCTTCTTCTTCTTCTTTTTACCCTTGCATTTTGATTTAGGTTGAGAAGTAGAAGCTTCACCAATATTGGCTTCAACATTAGAAGTACCAAGGATACCTTCTGCCGCTACCAACTCGTTTATTAATTCAGACAATGTATAAATCTTTTTATTCATATTATAGTTAAGTTTGAATTCCTTGAATGATTCTAGTAGTGACTGAAGTATCATATCCACTTGGGATTCTTCATCAATATCGGCACCTAAAACTTCCAATGTATTCAAATTAGAGACCATTGTAAGACAATGCTCTCTTACCAAACTACCTTCAGTCATTTTGGTATTATAAATTTGCCTCATGGTTTCTTGCCTTGCAGAACGGCCTTGCTCACCAAACATCTCCTTCAGACTTAGCATAATGTCCGAAACTAGTTCTACATCCTGCATTTGATGCTGTAGAACATCTGAGATAGATGCTAGGATGTAGCACTTGGCAATCTCATTAGATTTCTGTCAACGATCATATCGCTGTTTTTCCTCAGGAGGAGCATCTAATGAAGGAAAGCTAGGACATGGTTTAGTAAGCACATATTTGTGCTCTTCAGCAGTAAGAACTATGTCCAAATTTCTTTTCCAGTCAACATAGTTGGATCTAGTCAGTTTGTTTTGATTAAGAATAGTAACAAATGGGCTAAATGATGCCATGACAAATTTGAAAACAATAAACATGAATATAATGAGTAAACTGGACATTATCAATTTAGCATATAAGCATATAATATGGAACCTTAATAAAACCATAATATAATATATGCAACGACAATCCAATCCATGTTTATAATTCCTCGGTAGCAAGTTTATTATAAACACATCAATTGATTGAGAACTATTCTCATTACTAGTGCTATCATGATAACTCTTATCAAATACTAATAATATGTCATATTAACTTTAGTCTTAAAGTAACAATGACATAGCTCCTTTGGGAGGTTAACATTACACTTAGTCTAGTGTATACCATTATCTAGAATCATGTGTAGCCACATTTCATCTCCCTTTATAGTGTTTAAACTTGTAATACCATGGAACAAAACACCCTTTTTTGGGATAGCGAGGCATATACGCCAAGACGAGGTGCTTGTCGACACTACTTTAAACGGGTAAGTTCAATCTTGTAGTACTATGAAGTAAACACCCTCCTTTGGGATCACGAGGCATATACGCCAATACAAGGTGCTTACTCACACTACTTTGAACCAATAATGAAAGTCGTGAGATCCAACCCTTGTATCTCTCTCCCACTAGATATTTTAAATTAAAATTTTTTATATTGAAAACATACATAAACTAATTACACACAGCCTTGCACTTGATATATATGAAAAACACTTAGAAAATTCTAAATTCCAAATTCTCGATAGATTCTCGATCGCTTCTCGATTGATCGAGCTTTTGAATTTCCAGTCTCGATCGATCGAACATGTATCTCGATCGATTGAGAAAAGTTCTAGATGCTCGATCGATCGAGCTTCGCGAATTTTAAATTTCCAAAATTTTTCTAAGGCAGTTTTTAACGACTTTTCATGAACTAACAACCATCATATGAATATGATAGACAGAGATTGATATCAAAACTAAATTCCATTGATGCTGTAGCCTTAAAGTTCAATTTAACATACTTAAATTCAAATTTAAACAACATCATAACATCAATATTAGTTTTTATCAAATCATAGTTTCAACAACCATGCAGAAAATTAAATGCAAGTATAATCTTCTAGCATTATGAAACTATTATCTCTAATTCTAAAACTCACAAAACATGTTATACAAATTGGAATTGAAGACCGCTCTGATAACATTTGATGGAAAAATACATGTTTGTATCGCATACAAAACATACGCAGCAGAAAATTAACGGATCTACTTCATTCGCAATTGATAACATGTACTATGTAAATTTCAGAATGTAAGAATAAGAGAGTATACCTTGATGGAGTGAAATTCAAAACCAAAGATGAAGAGTACTTGATGCCCAAGAAGTGTGGTCTCTCAATCAGTTATGTGTGTATGTTCTAGAGAGAGTGAAAAGTCTTTTACACATTACATACAAACCATTTCATGTTCATAAAATTCTGTATGTTTCTCTTCACATAACTGATTATCTAATTGGGCTAGTCTTTTGGGCCTTCTCAATTGGGCTTTAGTGTGTAGCTTGGAGTGGGACCAAAAGAAAACAAATAAGACTCTAGTTCCAATGGGCCTTGGGCTTTTATGTCAACTCTTGACAAGTTCAAAGTTATCATTAATTATATTTAATACCACTATATAAATATAATTGCACTCTAGACCTTATTAATAAATTATATCCCGAGACTTTATTGTACATGCAACCCCTTCATAAAATATTCGTAGTAGTACAAAGTTATGAATGTAGACTACCACTTTGTAAATTACTACATCTTAATCCTTGAGTACCCGGTTTAATCCTTTTAAGTTATTCATCATATATTTATGAAATCCAATTTCATAAATATATACTTTAGTAATTTCTTACTAAAGTGGTTAGGCTTAACTCTCTGAATAACTGAACCCATTAAACTTATCTCAATGGAATATTTTATATCTTCGTTAAGAGACTATGAATTCCATCTTAAGAATATATGTTCCATCAACACTTTAGTAATTTCTTACTAAAGTGGTTAGGCTTAACTCTCTGAATAACTGAACCCATTAAACTTATCTCAAGGGAATATTTTATATCTCCGTTAAGAGACTATGAATTCCATCTTGAGAATATATGTTCCATCAACACTAAATGTGGCTGCTCAACATATTGAGGTTTTGACCGTTATTTTAGATTTCACTCCTGATATATCAAAGCAACCTACATTTCATGATCAGGTCCATTATTCTCTCAGGATTAAGAGTTCATGTAACTATAAGTCGTGAAATTTATTATTCAATTGACAGTCGTTAGGAGAATAATAAATCTCACAGCGGTCCAGTTCAATATGTTTTAATTCTTAAAACATATCAACTAAAAGTCACCACTTCCATGGTCAAGACAAATCATCTTAGTTAATATGTTATAGTCTTCACAGATGAAATGCCCAATTTCATCACCGACTACGAGCTAAATTCTGAGTTTACAAAGAACTTGTGGTCTATATCTTCTGTGACTAAATCACATAAATCGCATACTATGCATCTCATGGACTATATGATAATGTCCGAATATTCATGTTACCAATATTTCAGATAATAATAAAACAACTTTATTAATTACAATATTAAGTCATACATCATGTCATACATAATATCATATATAGCATCATACAATAGATTTTAAGGGCACTAATCCTAACACAAACCACCATGCAAGAGACGATGATCCGCCAGGAGTTAGGCACTAATTGTGCCGGAGCGAGATGCAAGTAAGAAAAAAGTTCCCTAACAAAGGGATGAACAAGGAAACAAAGGCAACTAGTAAAGCCGACCTCGTAAAAACAAACCTCGTTAGCATACGAGTGACAAGCCCTTTCTTCGTCACTCAGGATCCTAATTTTTACCGAATCAGGGAACTGAAACCTATCCCTGATCCACTGCTCGTCCTTTATAGGGGGTGGAAATAGAAGTAGCCTCCGAGATCACGCGATCAACAGACGAAGATAACCCCGTCTCCAGATCACTAGACCTTACCTTAAACATCTTTAACAACTTGGCTACCTCAACAGAATGGGAAACCGGAAGGAATAACGAAGAAAGGACAGAAGTGTATGGACATTCCTCCCCTACAAAGAAACTAACCCTCTCGAGACACTCCCCCTCTACAAACTCGAGTAAGCAACCTAAATGAGCAAAAAAGAAAACTACCGAAGGACAATCTACCCTAACAGCAGAATAATCTACCATGGAAGAACCAGAAAAGAAGAAGGAGCACAAATAACTTACTAAGAAACGCCGAACAGAGAAAGGAAGCTCGGAGTAGAAACGAACCCTATAACAGAAATTGAATAAGGAAAAAATACAGAAGAAAGGAAAAAAGAGAAAACCGAGACATGTCCGCACGATGAACGCATCCTGGCCGTACACGTGGCATTCAACTGCTCAAACATCAAAACCGTCATAAATGCGCAATACACGAAATACGAAGCGTCAAACAAATTTGTTCTTATCTCGTCTAACAGACGACAATTCGAACAAGGGGGTAGCTGATGAGTCAGAAATTTATGGTCGTCACTACGCGAAGATCGTCATTTACCCAGAAAAGACATTGTGCATTTTATTACGATCATTGATGACGAAACGTAACGGACGGAGCAACGGTCACAGAATGAACTGTGAACTTCAGACAAAGATTTTGTAACGCACTAGCCGTTGAGCATAAATACAATGATTCATTGCTCATTGATTAGACATTCAACTATAAAAGAGAAAGCATCAGAAACCCAAGGTATGACCAATCATACACATAAATAATCTACGAAAATCACTCTCCAGTCTGTTTCTCTCTAAGAATCTTTCTCCTTTACTGACTTAAGCATCGGAGGCGGTTTGGCTGACGCCACACGGGCGTGTTATTCTTCCACCCAGCTCATTTTGCAGGTTTTCCATCTACAGAGACGGCCCCATTCACAGCATCGTCCATCCACTACGACGAGGAGCTCAACTGCTGATTTTTTGCATCATTAATCAGCATTAACAAATTCCATATGTTAGAATCTTGTAATTAAGTTGGCACCTGCTGGAGTTTCCAAATGAGACATCTAATATCCAAATCCTCTGTCCCTTGTTGTAATTATGGAAAACACCTTTTTGTCTATTTTTTTGATATTCAACAAATTTTATTAACAATGGAACTATAAAACAATAACTAAGAAACCAAAATCCTAGCTTGCTCAAGAGTTAATACATCACAAAAGTCAGAAGGAGCAGAGTCAAGAACAAAACAACCTAAATACTAATTTTTAAAAGACCAAGAAGCCAAAACATAGATAGCTTGATTTGCCCTTCTAGCATCTATTTGTCTATTGGCAAGGACATTCACTCCTATGAGAATTTCTCTATAGTTGTGCTCCATTGTGTACTGTCTAAAAAGTAAAAACTAATATTAAAAAAAAAAAAAAAAGTAAAAACCAATGGAATGGTCTTGCATTCAACCGCTATGTTTTGGATTCAATTTGTTGGGTTCTCGTACATTCTTAACAAAGCTTGGTTGGGTTGTGCTTGCTTGGATTGGACCATTTTGATATAGGCGTACATGTGGACTTATCTATCATGGGCTTACTAAGTGCTTACTAAGTGTTCCCTTTCCATATGAGTGAAGGTCACGTTGCAGTGGTGTACTATTGGGCACCGTGCACATACCATTTTCCATTAACGAAATGGTAACATATTATTATTAGGTGTGATTTGGATGTTGATTAAAGTATTTATTCACTTATTCACAAGAGAATGTTAATTTGAAATTCAGGGGTTTGCAATTTTAAATTTAGAAGACCCATAACTCAAGAGAGGTGTTTTTGCAATTTCACCAATTTGATTTTTATTCAACATTTTGATATTAAAGAATTCAAGTACAATAAGTTGCTCCAAAATAAGAAAAAAACTTTAGACAACCTCAAGTAGCTAGTTAACATGGATTGAGTCGACATATCATATTCAATCATAATTCACCCTCTATAGCAAAGAACATATCACAAAATTACTTGTAGTTTTCCTCATTGTTCCTTGGGCATGTTTGAAATAAAAGTAGAAAAACTAATTATATTATTTTTGGCAAGACAGAGAAAGAGAAATGAAATGATTAATATATTCTATAGTTTTTAGGGTAACTCCATAATAAAGTTTCCAAAAATATAGCATTTTATTTTGAAACAAATGGAATATATTTAATTACACAATCAATAATTTAAATAGATAAAAAGTGTGATAGATAATATTCATTTAAAATTTAATAATATAATATAAACTATTACATATTCATTTCAAATTACTAGATAAGCAGGATTTTAATAATTCAGTTATGATGTAGAACAGATAACACATGCCTTCCTGGAGTAGCAGGGGCATCGGAAGTCACAACGCAAGATCAAAGGGAGGTGCCAGTAAAGGCCATCGGACCAGCAGTATTGGAATTGCATGAAATTTGGTAGGTTGAAGGGAAACGACATTCTGATCCAGACTTACGTTAGCCATGAGCATTGCCTAAATTTAGGCAAATTCCTTCGTTAAGGCCCCAAAAACAGTGTTTTTGCTATTTATAGTAATATTTGTTTTTCCTTAATAACTTTTAGTTTAAAAGTTAGAATAAAGTCCCGTTTGTTTTGGGATGACCCTTAAGGTCAATAGTTTATTATTATGCATTTAACTCAATTTTGCCATTTTTGGTAAATTTTGGTATTTTGTCACCTAATCGTGTAATTAGTACGAATTAGGGTTTTAGACATTTTTCTCAATATTTACATGTTTTGTAGCCGTCAGAGGCAAATTATACTATTATTAATAAATACAGACTTTTTGTCAAATTATTTCTCTGATAGATTCCAATTTTCTTCTCCTTGTGGATTCAGGAAACCCCTCGTAGATTCGAGGTTTACTACCAGAAACTAATAGTTTAGGCTTTGTTTGGTTGGAGGAGTAAAAAAGTGGGAGGATGGAAAATTAGTAGAAGAATGGAAAATTGGGAGGATAGAAAAGTTTTGGTTTTCCCTCATGTGTGTTTGGTTGGAAGGGTGGAAAAGTGGGAGGGTGAAAAACTCTTTTATTTGGTTAAAGAGAAAAGTGGGAGGATGAAAAATGTAGTTTATATGAATTGACTATTATGTGAAGAGATGGGAAAGTGAAGGGTAGGTGAGTGCAGTAAAGGTGAGGATATTTGTGTAATTTATTACCCATATCATCTTTTCTCCTTAGTTTTCCTCCCAAATTGGGAGGACAAAATTATGTGGGCTCGGAATGATTATTTTCTACACAATTTTCTTTCTTTCTTGTTTTCTCTCTTGAACCAAATAAGAGAAAATTCAAATTTCTACCTTATTTTCCTCTCCTTCTTTCCCATCATTCATGTTTTCACCATAACCAAACTAGGCCTTAGTTTCTGTTCCATCAAGAGAATATCGTGTGTAATTTTTTTAGGCTTCCATGACATCAAGTTACCTTAAGAAATTCTAAAAAATTAGCTCATTTGGAAAGAGAATTCTAGTAACGTTGTTTATATTTTTTAGAAATACGTGTGAGTGAAAAAGTATGTGAAAATACGTGTAATGTTGTTTAAACAATGAAAATTGTTATTTAAACAATAGTAATGAATGAGCTCTATATTTTGAAGAAAGATAAAAGACATATAAAAAATAAAATTGAAAATTGTTCACCAAACGACAAGTAGTACTTGTGGATCCAATTTAAAACAAATCAAAACAAAAACCAAAAAAACAAAACAAAAATTGTGTATTGAATAAGGAATTTTTTATTTTTTTTTAAGAGAAGTGTGTTGAGCAAGGAACTTTTAGTTTAGAGAAGTGTAGTGAAGAAGGAACACATTTATATAATATAATTTTTAGAGAAGTGTATTGAGCAAGGACATAGAAAATATAGATAGCAAGTTAATAACTATATTATTTATTATTATTATTATATATTATAGCCTGTGTTTTCAACATTTGTTTACCAATCCCTCTCAAACTTTACAGTAGAATTTAAATTCAAACCTTTTTAAATTCAAAATTATTAGTTTGCATAAATCTATCTTCCTAATCCCCATGTGAATGTAATTAATAATGTTCCTAATCCCCACCTGCACACAGTTCCGTCCCCAAGAAGCTAAGATCAGACTCACTCATCCAACGGTTTACATCAACCCTCTTCACCACAAAACCCGCGCCACAATCATCATCCAACGGCCCACATCCAACCCCACCAACCCTACGCGCCATTTTGCATTCCAATAAATAAATCTACTTTTTTTTTTTTTTGAATGTGAATAAATAAATCTACTAATTTTAATTTGTTGTCACGCTGTGATTGTTGCATTACTATTTTTTTAAAATAAAATAAAGGGAAAAGTTAGCTTACTGATTTAGAAAATATTATTAGATTTTTTATGGGAAAATAAAAAATTTATTTATTTTTTAAACTGTTTTTTATATTTTTCATAAAAGTAGTATCTGAATTTTCATAAAATAATTCATTAACAAATGCTCTAAAAGTATCGATTAACCGAACCCAAAAATAAATTATAATAATGTAGTAATAATTCATTATTTGGTCATATCATTCTACTCTTTATTACAAGATAGCTCAGTCATTCTATGAATCGTGTGATGAATAGAATTTGAGAAATACAATACATGATTTTAAAATTAAAAATAAAGAAGGTTTATAGCACACTCTTCAATTTAATATTGTTCATCTAACACTGGTTTATAAACCCGGTTTAAAATATTATTATTATTATTTTTGTGTGTGTTCTAATAAGTATTACTGTTTATTAAAAAAAATAAAACATTGACTTTTACATTTTTGCATCAATCCTCTTTTAAGAAATGTTATCGTCTAATAATTTTCACAATTTTTATTCACAAAACACAACTTAGTTAGGTAATAAATTTTATTTAGAGTAATATAATTTTTTATATGAATCTATTATTAATACATTATTTAATATGTATTAGGTTTTAATAATAAAAAATTCATCAAATGATGGTTTTTTTAATAGAATTTTAATTTATGACGTCCACTTCAGATGATTGTGCTTTTTATCATCAAATTAAGACATCAATCGGTTTTAAGTGTAGGCAAGGATTGTACCCCATATCTCTTAAGTTGGACAAACTTATTTTTAAAAGAATTTAAAAATATATATAAGTTAAAGATAAAAAAAAAACCCATATTCAAAATAATTAAAACAAAATAATCAAAGGGTTTAGTTTAATGGACCGGGGCTGCATATACCCAATAAATTAATTATTTACTCAAAAATGTTTAAAATTTAAATAGACTACCTGTTTTTTTTGGAAAAAAAAATTAAATAGCCTAATTTTTTCTTCTCAAAAGAAAAAAATAGCCTACTTTGTTGAGAAAAAAACATAATAATAAATAACTTTTTCTAAAAAAAAAAAAAAGTGGACCACACACCATCACTCCCATTTACCCGCCACTACACCCCCACCCCCACAAAGCAATTAAACAGACAAAAAACACACACCCCGTTCTGTCACACCTAAAAAAGCAAAGCAATTAAACGCTCTCTCTCTCTCTCTCTCAAAACTAGGCGCGAAAATTTGAAAATCCCCAAAAGCCCACGTAATAGAGGGAAATCCTCTCAAAAATCAAAACCTAATCTTTTATTTTCAAACCCCGCCTTCTCCTTTATATAAAGCTTCCCATTCTCTCTTTTCTTTCAGTGCACTACACCTGTTCGACGAAAGTCCTCACAGACACCCAAACACAGATAGAGACAGAGTCAGAGAGAGAGAGAGAGAGAGAGAGAAAAAAAAAAGGGAGTAGAAAATGTATGTAGTGAAGCGAGATGGGCGTCAGGAAACCGTGCATTTCGACAAGATCACTGCGCGGTTGAAGAAGCTGAGCTATGGGCTTAGTATGGAACACTGTGACCCAGTGCTTGTGTCCCAGAAGGTCTGCGCTGGGGTCTATAAAGGTGTCACCACTAGCCAGCTTGATGAATTGGCTGCCGAAACTGCCGCCGCCATGACCGCTAACCATCCTGATTATGCCTCTGTGAGTTTCGCTCCCTACCTATTTGTCGATAATTTTATTTTTTAGTCTCTGGGTTTTGTTTGTTTTTTATTAATTTATGATGGGTTGGGTTTGAATTTCACAATTTTCTGTTCATTTCTGATCTGGGTTTTGATTAATTTCTCTTATTAGTAGAAACTCTCATCGTTTTTGTCTTTAATTTTTCTATTGCTGCAAATTATGTTCATTTGACCAAATTGATGCTTGGAATTTGGATGTGTTTGTTTTGATCTGCTCAGTTATCATTTTTGTACATTTTTTTGATGCAGTTGGCTGCGAGAATTGTTGTTTCAAACCTGCACAAGAACACAAAAAAGTTGTTTTCTGAGACGTAAGTGTTATAGAAGTTCAATGACATAATTTTGTAAATGAAAAATTAAACGGACAGGTCTGGTTGGTGATTTTAGTTAAAGGGTACTTAATTCTTATATGAGAATTTGGTCAATGCAGAATCAAAGACATGTACCACCATTTTAATGAGAGATCTGGACTTAAGGCTCCTCTGATTGCTGACGATGTTTATGAAATAATCATGAAGGTGAATTTTCCTGCTTGTTCTTAGTGAGCAATTGTAATTGACTTTGATTCAACTTGTTTGTTAAATTAGGTTTGTAATGTAAGAGTTTTCCATAACTTATAATGTTTTGCATAATGTGATTGCTTTCATTATATGACTTTAGATTGTGTGTCAGATCTGGCAATCCCTAAAGTTGTGGTTATGAACTCTGTTTATTTTAAGCTGTGATACCCCATAGTTGATGGGGGTGTTCCAGTTTGATATATTTTCTTGTTATTTAGCTGTAAATGAGTAATAACTGAGCGTTTGGATGTTGGTTCTAGATTAAGAAGTCACTTTGTCTTGCTTCTCTTACACACTTGTGCTGGGCACAAGACTTGAATAACATTTGAAAAAAAAAAAAATCAACTCATAGAGTTCTAAACATCTTGCCAGTGTAAAACCCAATTTTATTTATTGTGTAAAATTATATTGTGTCACATTTTTATATTTATAAGGGATCATTAACAGTCTAACTAAAGTTGGTCACGTTCCTCAAAAAAAAAAAAAAACTAAAGTTGGTCACATGTTTTTTTTTCCTCTCATTTTATCCTATAAAAAATAATGCTTTGAATCACTTCTTTGTTATTTATCTATAATAAATTGATTGCATTTTATGTTGGTTGTGAATCTACTGTAACATTCCTCATTTTTTGTGCTTGGGGCTCAAACAAGAATATACTCCTTTACTACTATTAAAGAAAAAAAAATATCATCCTGAAGTTTTTGCAAATATAATGATTGTTGAATATGTTTCCTAAAATTATATTGTGAGTTAATTTCTCTAAAATTATATTTGTTTCAGAATGCTGCTCGTTTGGACAGTGAGATCATCTATGATAGAGACTTTGACTATGATTACTTTGGTTTCAAAACCCTTGAGAGGTCTTACCTATTGAAGGTCCAAGGGAAGGTTGTAGAAAGGCCTCAGCACATGTTAATGAGGGTTTCTGTTGGAATTCACAAGGATGATATTGATTCAGTTATCAAAACATACCATATGATGTCTCAGCGGTGGTTCACTCATGCTTCTCCCACTCTTTTCAATGCAGGGACACCAAGGCCTCAAGTATGTACCATGTATTTTAAATTTATGAAGGGTTATTTTGGTTATTCAAACTTTATCTAATGTGAATTGGTGATTTTGTTGATGTGATTTTGCAGTTGAGTAGTTGCTTCCTTGTGTGCATGAAAGATGATAGTATTGAAGGCATATATGAGACTTTAAAAGAGTGTGCTATCATTAGCAAATCTGCTGGAGGAATTGGTGTCTCAGCTCACAATATTCGTGCTACAGGCAGTTATATTCGTGGAACAAATGGGACATCTAATGGCATTGTTCCAATGCTACGGGTATTCAATGATACTGCACGATATGTTGATCAAGGGGGGGGCAAGAGGAAAGGTATGGTTATGATGTTTTGTCATTTATGGTATATGAAGGGCATCTTGTTCTAAAACAGTTTGCAACCTGCTTGTAGGTGCTTTTGCTGTGTACTTGGAGCCATGGCATGCTGACATATTTGATTTCCTAGATTTAAGGAAGAATCATGGAAAGGTATGATTCACTGGTTTCAAATATCTAACTAGTCATGAAGTGATAGTGATTCTCTATTAGCGGCAAATTTGTGTATAGTCATTGTTCCACTCAAGGGTAAGTGTTTATATATTATTCTTGCAGGAGGAGAATCGTGCACGTGATCTGTTTTATGCTCTTTGGGTTCCTGATCTCTTCATGGAAAGAGTTCAAAGCAATGGAGAATGGTCATTGTTTTGTCCTAATGAGTCTCCAGGTTTGGCAGATTGTTGGGGTGACAAATTTGAGAAATTGTACACCCAATATGAAAGAGAGGTATATCCAATTTTGTCCTCTTGGCTTTATTTTGGCTGTGTTTTGTGACTTAACATTAATCATTTACTGATCATAGCTATTGTTCTTTACAGGGAAAAGCAAAGAAGGTTGTCCAGGCTCAGAATCTCTGGTTTGAAATCTTGAAATCTCAGATAGAAACAGGAACTCCTTATATGCTTTTCAAGGTCATCCATTTAGGCAAAATTGACTTCTTGTTATGTTCTTTGATTCCATGCATTTGAGAATTATTTACTCAATTCTTTTTCTTGGTGGTTCTTTCAGGATACTTGTAACAGGAAGAGCAATCAGCAGAATCTGGGTACCATCAAATCTTCAAATTTGTGCACAGAGATAATTGAGTATACAAGTCCAACAGAAACTGCTGTATGCAATCTGGCATCAATTGCTCTTCCACGGTTTGTCAGAGAGAAGGTGGGAGCATATCTGGCACACATATTAACCAAGTTTCTCATTTGTTGGTTTTGGATCGTTTGTTATTGATTTGGATTTCATTATTTTGTTTGTTACTAGGGCGTTCCATTGGAGTCACATCCATCTAAGCTTGTTGGTAGCAGAGGCTCTAAGAATCGGTTCTTTGACTTTGACAAGCTTGCAGAGGTTTGAGTTCTTGTTATCACTTAATACCAAGTTCATTGACATATTAGTCTTCATATAATTGTCTCTTTTTCTCTTGCTCCTGTGTAGAACATCAATTGTTAAAGAATTTGACTTGAACTTAATTCTCCTTGTTCTGTTGGTACAGGTTACTGCAATTGTCACTTATAACCTTAACAAAATAATTGATGTTAACTACTACCCTGTTGAAACTGCAAGAAGGTCAAATTTACGACATAGACCTATTGGTATTGGGGTTCAGGGTCTTGCTGATACCTTTATCTTGCTTGGCATGACGTTTGATTCACCTGAGGTAGCTCCTCTTTTCAACTTTTGGTACCCTCTTAACCCTAACTTCAATAACTTGGGTTTAATAGTTGATTTTGGTTATGGAATGCAGGCTCAACAGCTTAACAAAGACATATTTGAGACTATATACTACCATGCTCTGAATGCTTCTTCTGAGTTAGCTGCAAAAGATGGTCCCTATGAAACATATAATGGGTGTCCTGTGAGCAAGGTATTGACTTATGAAAGTAACTTTGTGTAGGGCATGGGAGAGCTAAATTTAGTAACTTATTGCATGGTAAAAAATATTATAATCTCTGTTATAAATGGATCTTTATTGACTGCTGTAAATTGTAATGCATGTTGTGACACACCTAATGTGACCTAAAATTGTACCACCCCATTCTGAGAACTTATTAATCCCATGTTATAAAAACATTTAGAGAACTACTCCAATGTTATGTACATAATTATAATGATCTCATGATTCTCATTCAGCGCTGCTCGGTGCATGCTATCTCTTGTTTTAACATTTCATGGGGTAGCAATTTCTTGGCATCTCTTAGTCCAAAGAAAATGATACCTATGTTCCTGCTCAGCACATTCATAATGCTATCTATAGCTTCTTAGATGGTTATTATATTGTTCAGGGAGTTCTTCAGCCAGACATGTGGGGTGTGACACCCTCAGATCGGTGGGATTGGAATGCTCTTAGGGGGATGATATCCAAAAATGGTACTAGAAATTCACTTCTTATAGCTCCTATGCCGACTGCTTCCACTAGCCAGATTCTTGGAAACAATGAGTGCTTTGAACCATATACTTCCAATATTTACAGTCGTAGAGTTCTAAGGTTGGTGTTGTGATCCTATACTATACTTCTGCCTTTTTACTAACAAATTTTCAAGGCTGCTTCTAATCTGTCTCTTTCTTTCAGTGGTGAATTTGTTGTGGTGAACAAACACCTTCTTCATGACTTAACTGAGATGGGTCTGTGGTCTCCTGCAATTAAGAACAAGATAATTTATGAGGATGGCTCTGTTCTGAAGATACCAGAAATCCCTGAGGAACTGAAACACATTTACAAGTATGAAATTGCATTTACTTGGTCTTTTCCCCTACTTTGGTTTTGTTGTTATTTTGGACTTGTGCTAAGACTGTTTGCTGCAATCAGAACTGTGTGGGAGATCAAGCAAAAGACGTTAGTTGATATGGCTGTTGATCGTGGATGCTACATAGATCAGAGTCAAAGCCTTAATATACATATGGACCAACCTAACTTTGGGAAACTTACTTCCTTGCATTTCTATGCGTGGTCCAAGGTATAAACTTCAGTTCTGCATAAGTATTTTGAGTTTTGGCTTATAAGAGTTTTGGAATCAGATGAACAAATCAAGCCTTCATTTTTAGAATTTACTAGATGTATCATGTTCTCCACTTATGATTAATGGCTTCATGATGTGGTGGGGTATCTTTAGCTATAGGATGCATTCAGTTTTATGGTTGGTTTTTGAAAAGATTATACCTTGTTGGATTTGAATCATCCTTCAGATTATTGTGCCATTTGGATTTCTGAATTAAATTAATCCTTGAAATATATACTTCTTTGTAATGTCAATTCCATTTCTCTTAATATCAATTAGAGTGGTTAACACACCAGTACTAATCTGTTTTCTTTTCTTTTTCTTGTTCTTGATCCTGTGTACAAAAGGGTCTGAAAACAGGCATGTATTATCTACGATCACGAGCTGCAGCTGATGCCATCAAGTTCACTGTTGATACTTCCATGCTCAAGGTAATGATGACAGTTGATTACTATAAACTTATCATTTCACTTATTTTCTTTGGATAATGATATAAAATCTGTCTTTGGTAATGCAGGATAAGCCCAAGGTTGTGGATGATGATGATAGTACCATGATGGCACAAATGGTATGCTCATTAACAAACCGTGAAGAGTGCATGGCTTGTGGAAGTTGAGTCACTCTTAAAGATGTGCTTCATGTTGAGATTATCTTCATGCCCAGATGGCACAAGAAATTTGGCTATCAATTGAGGGCTTTATTAAGGTGAATTTTGTTAAGGTTTTCAAGATGAGTTTCAGAAATCTATTAGCACAGCACCAAATTGTGGAAGTTGAATGACTTTGAAGACTTTCAAGTCAATGTATAGCTTTTAAATTGATATCAGTTGTTAGATCTGTATTTATTTGTATTTGTATTGAGTTCTTCCTTATACATTACAAAGACTTGGACATGGATTGTCATGGGCATTTATAAATGGAAATCAGCTTTGCTCCTATTGATTAGTCTGGCTTGTGATTTTACAAATGGAAAATGTTGAAGATATTGTTAATTTCATTACAAACTTGGTAGCTTTGCTCAAATTTTTGGTTGTATTTTGTTGTGTTTAAAAGTTTTATTTGATAAACACACAAACATATACATAGGGAAAGGGGGATGAGATAAGGGAATACACACACGCTAACACTAAAACTGCATGTGGTAGTTAGTGTCGCGAAGTAAGTGATAAAATCCTTTCTTAATATTATACTTTACCGATGTGAGATGACTCAACAATACTGAGTATTTTTTTTTGGTTTGTAATTTTTTTTTTGGTAATTAATTGGTTTCATTGTATTATATCAACTGATTTTTATTTTTATTTACAATATTTTCAGTAAAATAAGTGGATTTCAAATAGACTCTTAACGAATTCATGAAATAGGAATTTGTAAGGTCTTGTTTGGTAGACTATGTAAATAATATATTTTTAGTTTTTAAATAACATTACATACATTTTCACACTTTTTACTCACATGTATTTCAAAAAATTACAAATAACGTTATTCAAACTTTTTTACTAAATGGGCCCTAAATTCTTGAAGTCATCGTAGCACAAAATAGATTTGGTAGTACGGCACTATGAAGACCTGAAAAAACATAGTCCTACTGGCATAAGCATTTGGTCAGGTGATATCTGGACTGGTGATTATAAAGGCTTAGTTTATTAATGGTTTTTAACGGGCCAAGCTTGATTTAGTTGAAATCTGAACATTTGGACTGGTTCTTGTTACTTAAACAAATTCCCCCCTCCCTCTGTCAAAAAAAGGTTAGCTTTGACTGTTATAAAAAAGTAGGTAATCCGTTTTTTCCCTTTGTTTTTACAGTAACCCACTAACTCTAATGGCAAAAAATTTCACAATTGTTGAGATAACATGTTATTATTGGTTGGTAAAATTTCATAACTGTGAAAAATGTTATGAAAATGTTGTCTATAACATTAGTCTTGTTTTTAATGAATTATATTGTAGTTCGAATTCGGTAAGGATGAAATGTAAAATTTGTATTTTATATCATCTAATAAAATATTGACACATCAGTTTTAAATTTAAAATTCAATACATTCTATCACATATAATAATATTTCAATAAATTCACAATTAAGTTGGATTTTCAAGTAGGTGTTAGAATTGATTGAGCGTGATTTTGCCTATTTTTTAATATGTAACATGATGATGTGATATATTGGAATTAGAGAGGTAAAACTTGAGTTTTACATCACATCTTTACATAATTTAATCTTTTTATTGTATCATTTATCACTAGCACATTCTGTATTTCTTGAGATTTTGCAGGGTCTAAATTAACATGATTATCTGTCTATTTTGTTTGGGGTTATGTCTGTGAGTCTTTGTCATTAAAGTACACTAAATACTAAATTACTAATAGGTAAAGTGTGACTATAATTGGTTAAAGTATTCAAATCGAATTTGTGTTATGAAAACTTGTTCGGCTAAAATCTGCGTAAAGTTGCACATCTAAAAGACTTTGATAGAGCAAAATGCTCTGAATAATAATCTTTGTTTTTCGGTGCTGGATTTTAACAGTTGCAGGCATTGACTTTGAATTTGGGGCTTTGGTTTTCAACATTTTCGTAAAATGTTAGTGGAGCAATCGCTGACGACTAAAGGGCCTTAAAAGTTAAAAAATTTCATCACCGAACCAAAAGGAAAAAAACAAAAACAAAAAAGTATTTGTATAATGAGATTTTTTAATAACGACAGACAAGTTAGGTCACAATTTGACTCAAGTTGTAAGGATGAGCGTAATAGATTATCTGTTGACAAAAGAATTGTCATAAGATGATCATCTCATCGCTATTAAGATTGAATCAAATTAGATATTTTTATTCATTATCTGCTTAAATGAGCTTAAAACAATATAATGGTCTGATCCTATTCAGGAATCAATTTAATATGTACTATGTCCATCTTAAAATAAAAGAAAACATATAATATGTTCATCTTAAAATAAAAGAAAACATATAAAATGACATGAAGATATAATAATCTTTCAAAAAAGTTCATTATTTTTATAGAAATGCTACGTTTCACAACATTTGTTTATAATAAATCTTAAATGGTAAGTTGATACTAATTTTAATTTGATCCCATCATTAAATTTTTTTTTTATCCACTAATAATAGCCCGTAACAATTTCACCTAATTGATTTTATCGCATATTTTAAATAGGGTGATTGTGAAATCCGAGTCTTGCCAATAGTCACTGAGGCACAACTTGTCTTTAACACATGCCATGCAAAATTCTATAAAATTTTTTTTAGAAAAATCCTTTGTGCGAAGAGTTGAAGAGTTGAAGTCCCTTGGAAAGCATTCCTGAATTTTTGATGAAAACAATTGTTGTTGGGAAGAATTCTAAGTAACGTGTATGAATAATGAGTAGGGAGGTTTTTGACTGATTCTGATTGCAATTTCGATGTTATAAGCAGCCCGAGGTTTTCCCTTTTAATGAATACCGGAGAATGGTGGAAAAAAAAAAATCATGTTAATTAGTAAAGTAAATTTTATTAGCAAAGCAATCTTAGACTAATCAGTAATCTCAACATGTTTTTCATCAAAAAAAAAAGAAAAAAAAAAGAAAGTAATCCCAACATGTTAGCGATGTCACTCCTTAACAATTGTAAAAAAAAAAAAATGTAATATATAAATATTTGTATTATTGGACGTATTGTTTATAAATTGGTCCCCGTACTCATTATTAGATTTTTTTATTTTTATTTTGGGTAAAAAGTCTTAAATACCTAGCAAATATAGGGGGTCCAATCATAGTAATTATGGTTAAATGATGATTAAAGAACTATTCCCATTTATACATATTTTTTATGTGAAAAGCATGTAAATATGATCTTCACCATTTGCATTTATAATGAAGAGGATGTATTTTAATGTGAAAATTTAATGATTCTAGGAATTTTTAGATTTATTTGAGGTCCATAGGGTGGGGATGTTTCTTTTAACAAAATAAATATAATGCAAATGGTGAAGATAATATCCCAAAAGCCAGTAAGAACCAAAAAAAATAAAAATAATAATGTCAATACATTTTTTTTTTAATATTTGATAATTCAATAGTAAATATGTCACTACTAGTATTAGACTCTAGAGCAAATTCTATGAAATGACTCACAGTGCCCTCAAATGACCGTTTCTCCACACACACACACACACACAAAAAAAAAAAAAAAAATCAAATTTCTTGTCAACAAACGGAATATTTATGATTTTATCCGAAAGTCTTGTTGATTCATTACCTTCTAGATGCATCTAGTGGTAAAACTCACAATTCCATAAAGCAGTGCCTTCTTTTTGGGGGGTGGTGGAGTCGAATTTTCAAATCAATTGAACACAGAATATAAAAGTTCATGTAAATAAATACAAAGACTTTGGACTAAGATTTGGACTTCAACCCAACATGATTTGTTTCTTTCAAAAAAAAAAAAAACTCTATCAGGCTTTGTCTGTGTCAGAATTAGGAAAAGTTGCTTTATTTGCTGGAGCATTTGTTCGATTCATTCATGCACAACGCATGTTAAGTAAGTTGTGATGGACTTTGTGGAATTGGAGTAAACTACTACACTATCTGGTTTAGGACATCATTGTCTGGGTGGTGATTCCTCTTTTTTGGTAGGTAGGTCAACAATTTAGTGGAGTTTCCACAGTTCCCTTAAGTCCCTCGAGTTACAATGGAATTTAAGTGTTGTGGGCCTTAGAGGCTCAAATTTTGGACCAATGTCCCAAAAATCCAAATATAATTAGTATAATCTTTCATTATCAATCGTCAATCATACTGGAATTCATTTGATATTATTCAAATGTTGTCAGCAAGAATTGTGTCGTGTTCCTAATTCTTTGGAGTCTTTTTGGAGTGAGCTCCGAGCACACTATGTGCTCATGTAAAAATTTGGCGAAAATACACTTTTGGTTCCTATATTTTGGGTTAATTTTTGTTTTGGTCTCCTAAATTGATTTTGCTCTTAGGTCAAAATTTAAAATCAGAAAATCAATTCTATTTTGGTCATTGCCGTCAACCCAGTAATAGAAAACTCCTATGTGGCAAATGGAGTGCCCTACTTGTTGACATGGAGCTGATGTGGTTATTAAAATATTATTAAAAAAAATTATTTGACATTTTAAAATGCCACGTTAGATTTAAATTAATAAAAAATTAAAACTAAAAATCAAAGTCAGAAAATTAAAAGAAAAACATTAATCTAATTAAATTAAGAAAAAAAAAGCTTTATCTGTTAAAAAAATTGAGTTCCTATCCAAAAAAATTATAAAAATTGAGAAAAAAAATTTATAACAATTTTCTCAAATTTTCGTAGTCACCAAGCACAACATCATAGAGATTAAAATTTCCAATATTTAGACCAAAAAAAACCAACCCCAGAACCCCAACCCAAATCAATTTAATCTCTCTGCCCATTGAATTTTTGACTTCTCTTAGTCTCTGTCTCTCTAATTTCTCTTTGATTTGCTCCAAACCCAGACACCCATGGTCAAATAAAACAAAACACTCTCTTTAGGGACCCAAACGAGAATTGGCCTAAAATATAGGGACCAAAAATGTATTTTCGCCTAAATTTTTTTGTCTATTTTACTATAAAAATTTATTTATTTATTTCATATTTTATTTTATTTTACATACCCACTTTTCAAAACACCATACATATCAGATTATCAATTTTACACTCAATTTCATTAAAATATTAATTTTTCTTAATTGTTTTTCTTACTTCACACACAATAATCATTATTCACTTTCTTCATTCTTTCTTGTGATACGTGAAAAAAAAAAAAAAAAAAACTAAATGCAAAATGAATGATTTCAGTGTAAATTTACATGTTTATTATTATTGTAGTAAATATGTAAATTTACACAGTAATACACACATTGATGTTGGTCACTTTTAGGCAAATTTACTCAACTTTCTATTATACACCAACTAATGTAAATGTTTTTAGGTGAAATGATTTTCATTAGCCTATTTAGTTTAAGAAAAAAATATAGGTTAACTGTATAATAGGATATCTAATGCAAAATAAAATTTTAGGTGAAATGATTTTCATCAACATATTTAGTTTAAGGAAAAAAAAAAGGTTAACTGTATAATAGGACACTTATATCTAAAGCAAAATAAAATTTTAAAAAGTTGTATGTAAGTTGATGGTGAAAATAAGTAAATAAAACCTTATTCTCTTACTTTTTTTTTAATGATTAATATATTCTTTCTCCTCACACACACTCTCTCAGGTCTTTATTTGATTCAAACTCTCTCAGTTAAATGGTAAGGATAGCGTTGAGATCCGCTATGGCATGGTGAAGATCGATATGCGGTGATTGTTGAAATTAGCATACATTTGTAATGGTTGTTGAGATAGGTGTGCTATTTGTGGTAATTGTTGAGTTGGGTTTGCTATGTTTTTTTTGGTTCTTACTGGCTTTTGGGATATTATTTTATATTATTTTAATGAGTTATAAGATAAAATAGCAAATAATAAAGTCAAATGTTCAAAGGACATTTTATCGGAAGTTCAAATAGGACCACCTCTATCATCGACCAACCAACGCTACACACTACACTCCCTTTTTTCTACTATTCATCGGTACTAAAGAGTAGCTGAAGTTGCTTCTCAAAAAAAAAAAAAAAAAGAGTAGCTGAAGTCTTCTATCCTTTTTTTTTTTTTTTGATGAATAGTCTTCTATCCTTTTTATGCATGTTGCTGTTGGACTTTCGAATTTTATTTTTATTTTCTTTTCTTTCTAGATAATCTTTTGAACGTTGACTTTGACTATCTAGGGACTTTTAAGTGTTTATCAAATTGTACAAAATAGAACTAGAGTTATTCTAAAATCACAAATTTACCAGTTTTCATAACTATTTTATTTGATAAACAGTAAATAATTTTCTGTCACTTTTACATGAACTTAATAATTTATCTTTGCCATTTATAATTAACCATATAAAATAATTGTGGCAAAATGTGTATAAAAATTTATAATCTATAATTTTTTATAAAGGAGAAAATAAGGGTATTCTTTTGTCCGGACTATAAGGCCCTCATTTTCTTGTGCATCCTCTTGCCAAGGAATCTAGGATTATATTATGTATCCACACTGGTAATCAAAAAGAAATTATTGTAAAAGATTGGCCGATATGCTTGATGTCATCCAATTATAGTCCCAAAGCAAAAAGAAAATAAGAGCATTCATATTGGTTTCCATAATATAGTATATTGATGGCCATTTTGGAAGCCCAAGCGACAGGAATAATGGATCATAGGCCTATGAGATAAACAAATGGGCCTTAAGGAGGTAAATGGGCTTAAAGGAGTCTGGAAAGAGAGAAAAAAACAAACCATGGGCAGTATATGATGTGAAAAAGTGAGAATGGGTCACGGCAGACCCAAAGTAATGAAAGCAAAGAAAGTAAGGGGTTGATGGCAAGCCCATGAACTCCAAGGACGAGGAATAATGTAATTGGGTCGGGGAAGCCCAAAGAATTCAGTAAAAACCCATGGTGATGCAAAATTAAGAAAAGGGCCGAGGAAGCCCAAGGGAAGCAAACGGGCCAGGGACGCCCAAGGGAAAACAAATGGGACATAGGAGCCCGCCAGTGATGTAATAAAAGAACTAATGGCCGTACTGGGCCATTGAGAGGAGAATAAATGGCAGGCCTAAAGAGGCCCAGCAGGATTGAGGCAAACAACTTCGCAGCAGGAATGATAGAATGGTATGGCAGGAGATGGTAGCAGGAAAAAGGGTGGGCTGAAGAAAGGCAAAGCCCACCGTCAAGCAAGGCCCAGCCCCCAAGCGGAGCAAGCTATAAAGGAAAGGGGAACCAGAAAATAAATAAAAACAAAATACAGGACACAGTGAGGTCATGGTCAGAGGTAAGAAGGTATGGTTTGGCGGTGGGGAGAGGGGAAAACCTATTTTGAGGTTCCTGCTAAGGCTCTTTTGAGAGAAGTGTCCTGCTGGGATGACATACCACCCAAAGGGGCAAAGTTGAGCTGGAACCACTAGGTGCATGCCATGAGGGGTAGGGAGAGAAAAGGCACTCACACCGTAGCAAGAAAGGGTGTCACGGCAGATAAACAAACAAAATAGCTTTCTTTTGTCTGGCGATGGGGAGTGGCACACAGACGGACCAGTGGTGGTCGGCAGGTACACCCATACCAGACAAAGGTGGTTAAGGACTAAAATAGTAAAATTCAGTCACGGCAGGCACTATAAAGAGGTCCTTGCCGTGTACAGAAAAGGAAGGGGAAGGAGGGACGAAAAACACCACAGGATTGAAAATTCGAAAACCAGGAAATAGAAAACAAGGATTAAGAAAAAGAAGTAGAAAGAAAAAGATAAGAAAGGGGAATATTAGAAAAGAAAGAGAGAAAAAGATAGAGAGCTAGAATGGCAGGCATGCACCAATAGGTTGATTCCCTCTCTCCCTCTCAAAATCTTGCTCTCTGCCGAAATCAAAGAGTGTTCTTGTGTACCAATCATTCAAGCCCGCTTCCCTCAAAGCGATTAATTTCCACAGCAGGGTCTCCCTAAGAGATTATTCACTTTGAGAAGAGGTGTTCTTCCCTCTTTGGTTTTGGTCCTGCGAATCAGACTTGATCTGATTTATTTCCTTTCTCAATCAACTCATATACTACCCCCTGTTTCCCCTACTTTTCTTATAAAATAATTGTTGTTAAGCTGTGATTATCTTTTTCTTAAGGGATTATTTGTTTACCTTAATAAAAATATCAAAGTACTTTATTTTATCTTGTTATTATCATATCTGCCTGCCGCAATCCATCTGAAACAGTTCTGCCCGTCATAAGCGTGCTCCTGGAAGACGAGGCATAGTTTGCGCACAAGCCGGATCAAGTTGAGTTGCAGTTGGACCGGTCTCAACTCTCTTACTCAGAATACTTAGGTCTAATATCGCAGGAGGCAACCCAACCCACCTTAACTACAAAAGGCCCACCACAGAGACTAATTAAGGAATGAACCCTAAAAAAGCCCCATATTGGCTTCCCTTTGCATTCCCTAAAATAACTATTTGTTAGTTGCTACCATGCTTCCTAAATGTATTAGAGAAACACTATTCATTCTATAAACACTTTTTTTTTTTTCTTGATAATCGAATTTTTTATAATAAGAAAATTTGTTTTGAAAAGTATAAAAATATATAAAGAAAAAAAACATTTTAATAAAAAAAAAAATAGAATATAAGATAAAGAATCAGAGTTAAGAGTTCGAAAAGTGCTTAATTTTTTTGAGAAAAAATTAAAATTGAAAAATGCTTAGTTAAAATTAAAAAGTAGGTTCTTATTTTAAAATATGGAGGAAATTTTAGAAAAGCCATTGTTAATGTTCTAACGCTCTATTTGTTTCGATGTAAAATATTTGCAAGAAAATATTTTCTCATTTTACGGTATTTGTTTTGCTGTAAAATATTTAGTCAAAAGTAAAATATTTTCAGTCAACCAAATCAATTTAGGAAAATTTGTGTAAAATATTTTACACTTAAAATTTTGGTAAAATATTTTACAATTGCTCTCTAACTCTCACCTCGACAACTCTCACGCTATCTCTCCCTCTCAATTTTCTCTCACGGATCCTTCTCTCCCAAAATCTAGTGGCGCCACCCACCTACGGTGCCACTACCGACTGACTCCACCCTCTCCTACCTCCTCTCTTCTCTCTCACGAAGTCCATCGGGATTTGATTGCTGAGCGGGGGCTTAAGTTTTTAATGGCTGCTTTGATCTTGCTGGTGGTTGTTCCGATTTTGCCGCCGTCAGATTTGCTGGGTTGTTGGATTTTCAAATTAGATTCTTTATGATTTTCTTTTCAGGTTTTTGATTTAGTTTTGTGGGTGTTTTTGCCTCTCTAATATGGATTTTTGGATTGTTGATGGTTGTTTTTTGGGTGGTTGGTGGTTGGTTTTTTGGTAGCTGGTGGTGTTTTTTTGAATCTTTGGTGGTGGATGGTGGTGGTTTTGATGGCTGTGTTTTGAATGGTTGGTGGTAATTTTGATGGCTCTTAGGTGTTTGGGTAGATGATGGTGGCCGATGGAATGGGATTACAGTGGGTATGTTTTTGTAATGATTGGCGGTGGCTGGATATGTGGTGGTTGGTGGTGGTTGATTTGTATTTTTGCAATTTTTAGGTCACAACACTTGCCAAACACTTGCAAATGGTTTACAGTAAAATATTTTACATTTGAAAATATTTTATGTCGAAACAAACGGAGTGTAAATGTCAAAGTAAGTTTTTTTATTCTTTGAACATTCATGTATACTATAGAACTATGTGTTTAAATTTAATTGAGGAACTTATTATACTACACCTAAGAAATTGTATTTAAGTTTTATCCTATAAATATTGTACCTATCTAGGGAATAGGGAATATTGATGAGCATGTGGGGGTTAATTATTTGTAAAATTACAATAATTTGATTAAATTGTGTATATATTTTTTACCTCAAAAAAGTGTAACAACTATTTTTTTTTTTAGGGAGTTTCAATTTATGGCGTTCGCTCCTGATGATAGTTCTTTATCATCAGACCAAGATACTAATCAGTTTTTGGTGTAGGCAGAGATTGAACCCCATATTTCTTATTCAACCATCAGAGACTTTACCAGTTGAACTAACTGGAACCCACAAATCTTAATTTATTCTTAGTAATCATTAGACTATAAATTATTTAAGGAAGCTTGCAGTTTATTAGTTGGAGTCTTGGAAAATACCAACTTATTTTCTCACAAGCTCATCGTTTTGCATTCAGTTTTGTTTATTTTGTTTTTGAAACAATTTTTTTGTATTTCTGTTAGAATTAAGCTCAATTTTTTTTGAAAATAGGATAGGAAATTTGGAAAACTATAAATCAAAATCTAACCATCTCCATCACTGTAACTATTAAATTAAAAAATTAAAAAAATTGAGATTCCCTAATTTCATACTAAGAATAGTTAGGATTTTTAGAAGAAAATGCCATTAATTTGATGAGAAAGTCAATAAAAAAAAGAAAAAGAAAAAGATTGTTCATTCTTTTCACTCAATCAAAACCATACACAAGACTTTAAAGACATCAAGGTATATACTTTCCTGGTTTCTCCTATAATCATAGATAATATAAAAATTTAGATTAAAAAAAAAACAAAAAAACAAAAAAAGTCTCCTTTGAACTCGATTGAGTCATTGACTGTCACTAGTTTTTTGTTTTTTGTTTTTATTTTTGGTCGACCATCTGTCACTATTTAAATGCAAAGAATTTAAAACAAAAAATCGACGTAGGGAATAGGATTTAGAAAGAAAGAGGTACGTACCTTCGCTTTCACGGTGGTCCAATGTCCAAATAAGTTTTTTAGCTATATATATTGCATTTGTACACATATCACCTTATCTCTCATAAAAAACAAAGGACATCACCTTATATCTGTCATGATCAAGCTGTAACTAATCATGGTATGAGCGTGTGAACTATGAACTTTCTCAACTAGTTAAGTTTAGGAATAATAATAATATATATGATTAACAATAAAGTGCTCTTTTCTATGAACTTTCTTTACGTTAATGAACTTCAATTTTGTGTACTCAACCATCTTGATAAGCCCGCTCTTAAAGAAATCTGTTTTTTTCTTTTGTCCAAACATTCTGTGGTTGAATATTAATTTGAACTATAAAGATCTAAAAAGAACAAGAAGATATTTGCGAAATAGGTTGGCGGTGCGCATATTGTTTAAGAAACAAAACCATCAAATCAAAATTAGTTTCATATTTGTTGTGGATGAGGAATAAGACTTGTGTTTTGTCATTGATCAAACAAAGACAATTTGGATTCATCAAATCTAATACAACCTTCACCAATTGATTTGATGCACCCTTAATTAATTCACATATATAGTTAAGGTTAATAAGGGAGTGTTCGGTAGAGTAGTTTGAGAATTATTGTTTGGAGTTTTTGAAATACGTATGAGTGACAAAGTGTGTAATGTTGTTTAAAATGTAAAAATGTGAGTTTGAACTAACTCACCAAACAGGCCTTAAGTAACGTGTTAATGATTACTATCAGCATACGTGTCCATCAAGTTATATATTAGTTGTAAATTACTAATTAAAGAGAAAGGTATGTTAAAATCTAATGTTTTTCCATTAAGCCAAAAAAAAAAAAAAGTTTCCCATTTATTTTTTTATTAGTAAATTATGGAGACATATGAGTAATAGATTTTGAAGTTTGAATCCACAACTTTACAATTCATCTTAATCTTATCAAAAGAAACATATATTTTTTTTAAAATAATTTTGAAGCTGTAAACCTCTCTTTTGAGAACACCAACAACCATTAGAACTACAAAACTATTGACACACATGTATCATTTATTTATCTGACTAAAAAAACACAATCTTTATCCTAATTTTACACCAACTACCATTTGAAATATAGAACTCTTGGCACCCAAGTATCATTTATTAATCTTAATTTTTAAAAAAGCACTTACTTTATCCTAATCTTATAAGTAAATTGTACTTTTGGTCCAACTTTTTAGACTTTCACAAGGTTCATATCTTCGCAGTTTAGCAATAGATACTATAAAAAAAAAAAAAAGCAATTTATTCATCCAAATCTTATGATTAGGAAAGAGAAATAAGTTACTCTGTTCCCCTTGTGAGCTAGTATAGTCAAATTAGGAATTTAGGAGTATCCAAAAATAGGTAAATAAAATTGTACTTGTGGTCCATCTGTTCAGACTTTCATAATAAACAAAGGCTTCATATCTTCACAGGTATTAGAAATAGATAGATAGCAACAAAGTAAACCGCGTGGTGTACAATCTGAATCTGCAGCTTTGACTGAAGTCAATGCACTATCCGTTGACAAAGGGTAATAATAAATCATCAACTTGAAGATTTTAAAAACCACCGTTTTTGTGAACCAATCAAGTCGGTCCACAATCCACAACAACAACAACATTACGACAGATAATGCCTCACTTAGATTAGGATATTCTTGTAATGTGATACTACTTGCTTTGGTGGAACCCCGTTCATTCAGGCTTATTAGATAAGGTTTCACTTGATTCTCAAAAAAAAAAAAAAAAAAAAAAAGAAGAAGATAAGGTTTCACTTTGTTTCTCAAAAATTAAAATAAGGTTTCACTTTGAGCTAACGTTTCCAACCTTCTTGTCAATTTGAAAAAAATAAAAAAGAGGTAGTCTTCAAAATTGTCATGGGTACTGCATTTATGGCATTGAAAATTATTACATTATCCTAATCTTTTTTCAAGAAAAAAAAGAAAGGAAGAAGGAACTTGTTCATTTGTCCATCTTTCTTATTTGGCATAAAACTTAAATACAGTTATATAGTTGCATTAAATTCAATAATTTTAGTTCATCGGTTAATTACTTAATGCAATCACATGATTTAATTTAATTAATGAAATTAAGAAAAACCTAAGAAATTGTACTTGAGTTTCATATTTTTAATATATAAGAAGGGTTTTACATATGTTAAAGAATAATAAAATATTCAATTTTAAGATGCAATCCACACTTTTTAGAAAGAATAATTTACTAGTTTGCAATCACAAATTCATTAGCGTTGTATGTACTTTTCTTGGCGTTTATGCACAGTTTGCATAGGGCAAACTAATGAATTATTGGCAAGTACATTTTACTTTTTGAAAAGTATACTTTATAACTCATAAATTGATTATTTAATATTATTTAACATGTGTTTTTAGAGTACTCCTTAATAAAAAAATTCAAACTTTTAACATCGACATACTGTTAACAATAAATACGAACTACAAACTTATACCAGTCAATATTGCTACATTTGACTTGATATAGCAAAATGAGAAGGTTTTAAGTTTTATTCTTATTGTAAAAGCAATTTTAAAACACTGTAATATTTTCACCCACCCCAATTTTTTATTTTGCAGTGCGAAATTATTGACAAGTGTATTTATCTTTTCAAAAAATATGCATTGTAACTCATAATTGACTTAAATTTTTTTTTTTATTTATAAACTCATAATTGATTATTTGACATTCCTTCACATGCCTAATTAGGACACTCATTGATAAAAACTGATAAAGAATTCAAACTTTCAACTATGACATACTTTTTAACAATGACTACAAACTCCAAAGTAAAATACCATTCCATATTTGTTGCATTTGACTTGACACATCAAAATAAGAGGGCCTTGGCCCTCTTGGGATTTCATTCTTAATACTAAAAGCAATCTTTTGAACACCATTAATATATTCACCCACCCCAATCTTCCACTCTGCTCGGTGTGAACATTTTTTTGTTGAGTATATCCACTAATAAAACAGTCCCCATCTCTTCATACTGAAATTTGATAAGAAGTATCACCCATTTTATTTTTATTTTATTTTATTTTTTGGTCTCAAAAGATGACTGTCGACAACGACATGTGAAACGGCTCAATTTGGCCGTAAAATATTAAATATCATGAATTAAAGTCTCAACTCCTCTCAATTGAGCCTTATGTCGGCCTCTCCAACACCGACTCAGAAAGCGGAAAGAGGCTAGGGCCTAGGAGGTATGGCTCCAAAAGGGTCAACTTGGGTTCCCCCACACTCACTCAAAATAGCCGACCAAGGCCTGACGTTCATACCGCGTTTTGACCCTTAACAACACTAACCCTCCATGCCCTCCATTTGCCAACTTGTGAATTGTGATATTTCCACCTACACAATTACAACACATGCCCACAAAACAAAAACCCAACGAATATAC
This sequence comes from Notholithocarpus densiflorus, assembly GCA_030021035.2. Lineage (NCBI taxonomy): Eukaryota > Viridiplantae > Streptophyta > Magnoliopsida > Fagales > Fagaceae > Notholithocarpus > Notholithocarpus densiflorus. Next base: position 3,215,675 of record JARYZH020000013.1, on the reverse strand, counting down.
TTTATTACACTTGACTAATTCTAGAACAAAAACATTTTCATGATTTTTTTCAACGTGGCAAATTGCTATGGAAGCAATATTAATTTCAACACTATTTTTATTATACACCTATCATAATAAGCAATATCAACAATTGTCAAAAAAAAAAAAAAAATGCTAAATATACCACCAATTTTACTATAATTTTTTTTTTTCTTTTGTGATTAATGCCACTTCAATAACATACTAAATCAAGACTTTTGTAAACTGTGTACTTGTTAGAGGCTTGAAAAGGGCCTCACCAAAAAATAGTGTAACAAAAACTAGATATGGACTTTAGACTACAGGCGACTTGATTCTTTATAAAAAGTCAATTAACTGCATTATAAAATTCTACTTTTTGCTGCACATATAAATAGAACCCAAAAGTGAATAGCCCAATTAGTAGATTTTTTTTGGGTAATTGGTGTCCTAAATTTATGAGTTATGCTGGTGCCACAATTCGCTCATGTGGCGAGTTGTGGTTGGTGGAAGGGTGTTCTCACATGGACCCACCATTACCCCTCCGCCAACCACAACTCACCACATGGGCGAGTTGGGGCACAAGTTGTAACACCATCATTAGTTTAAATTTATTGTTTATTTAATTATATCAGTTGCTTCAGGATGAAGAAGTTTGGGAAGACCGAAAACCAAAACCGACTTAAATCTCCATATAGAATAAATGGCGGCGGCACTTAACTTTGATGCCCATATATATATACTGCCATCGGGTCCTTGAAACTAGAGTTGTTTTTGCTTTTGGTTGGTCTGTGACTCTCTAATTAAGAAGTTGCACTTGCACGTATTCGAAACACAGAGAGAGAGAGAGAGAGAGAGAGAGAGAGAGAGAGGGTTTTGCTTAATTAATTTTTCATGTGTATGCTAAAGGTGGCGAATCCAAGAGACAAACGCGAGCTTCATACAGATGAAGGAGCTGATAATATTGATCATGATGAATGGTTCTTATATCAACCTCACACACAAAGTGGAAGTGTTGGACTAGGAGCAACAACAAGAACTTTGCCAACGTTCTCAGGGCTTATGAGTAGGGAGACAGAGATGTCTGCTATGGTTTCAGCTTTGACTCATGTGGTTTCTGGGGATGTGCCTTTTGGTTTGGTTGATGAGTCTCATTTCACATCAACCCTGGCTTCTGCTTCTGATTCTGCTTCTGGTTCATCTTATATCGGAGTTGGACAAAAGAGAGGAAGAGATGAGGATGGTGGTAAAGATTTGCGGGAACCATTTACAAGGCTTTCTAGAGCTTTCGGTGATTTTAAACTTGAAGGCTCATCTAATTCTGGTCTAACAGGTTAGCTACTATAATCTATAAACCAAAACAATCTCTTTTGCTTTTTTATTTTATTTTATTTTATTTTATAATTTTATAATTTTTTTTTTTTTTTAGTTTTAGTTTTAAATTTTTTGATCAACTCCCTCTTATTTGCAAATGATTTTATGTGCAAAATTCTATCTTCAAACCGTAATTTCTCTTTACATGTTCACTATTTTACACTTCTCAATATATATCTGCAACCTTCTAGAACTATTTATCACTAGCTATCAAGTAGTTGGTGCAAAAATAAATATGGCAAATGAATTTGAATACAAAACAGAGCTCCAATATTTTACATTCTCAATCTTTTTAGGATTCTTTATGTTTTTGGGGATTTTCTTTTTATTATTATTATTTTTTTTTTATTGTAACTTTATGTAAGTTTTGATATTGCATGCATTAACTTGTGCATGTTCTTATAACTCTATTACAGAATCTAGTAGAGTATTACATTTACAAAATACTGCAAAAAAAATGTGCTCTGCTATCATTATCACCACCAAATTATATTCCTTGCCAAGAAGACCACCCTGTTTGCCACTTTTTCTTAAGTGAAAAAGACCTGAAATAAACTAACATGTTTCACTGATTTTCTGTCATTTACAGCTGCACAAGGCTCAAGTATTAGGACAAGCACCACAACACCGACACAAACAGCATCAACTCCAATATTCGAATACAACAGAGATAATCATACATCAGAACAGAGAAGAAAATACAGGGGAGTGAGACAGAGGCCATGGGGCAAATGGGCAGCCGAAATAAGAGATCCATTCAAAGCTGCTAGAGTGTGGCTTGGCACATTTGACACGGCTGAAGCCGCTGCACAAGCCTACGATGAAGCTGCTCTAAGGTTCAGAGGCAACAAAGCTAAACTCAACTTCCCCGAAAATGTCACACTAAGGCCTCCAAATCCCGATTCTCCAACGACCCAGTTCAACATTTCTGATCCTCCAAATCCCCTTTTGGCCATTCCAACTGACTCCATTGCTAACTCTCAGTCTCAAGCATTACTTCACCACCACCATTTGCATGGCTCTCAACCTTCATCAAGAAACTTTTTTGACTATCCCCATTTCGAGTTTCAAGGGCAACCAATGAGTCTATATGATCAAATGATTTTGTCATCTTCAATGGCCTCTCATTTCCAGTCTTCTCCTTCATCAATATCGTCTTCTTCACTTGCTTCCTCTGTTTCCTCATCTTCTCCTTCACCACCACCACCTTCACTTTCTCTGTTTTACCCTGCTCCATCGCCTGTTCACCTTGGACCGGTCATTAGTGCAGGTGCAGCCACAGAATTTTCAGCACCGGCTTGGTCAGAGACTAGTCATCATAGTAGCAGTACTCATTCCTCTAAATAATTTTTATTTTTTTTACTTTTACCTTTCTTTCCTTTTAATATTTTTCATGTATTCTTTGTTGATCAGTTATGAGGTTATGACTTTTGCTTTAGTTTGGTATTGAATATTGACTATTGATACAAATTTTGTTCATCCTAACAAAGCTAATGTAGAAGTCAGCAACATTATATTATATATATATATATATATATTTCGAAGGAGTGTATCGAAATTGATCAGTTCTGATTGTGAAATGAAGACTTTCCGTTTGAAGTGAAAAGATGGATCTTGTTTAATAAATCAAATTGCCCAAAAGCCATTTAATTCATCTTGCTGACTTTGTTGTAGTGCCTTGGATAAACTATAACCAGAAGATGCCTAAGTTTTAATTTCAAAACTTTGAAATGGACATTTCTTTTAGTTTTGAAAAAGGTATACAAACCCATGTGATTTATTGGTTGTTTATTGTTGAACACGAAACCGTTCGAAGTTTTGAATGTAATACTTAATTTTTTAGGTATAATTTTGTGTGTAAATCATTAAATATGCGAGTGCACCATTAAACATGTGAATTACTCGTGTAATGATATATGTTCATATTTGAAACTATATTTTTATATAAAATTATATTATATTGAGTTTTGTATTACATTTAAAAACAAAATCTATGAGAATTAAGGGTTATATTTGATGGGCGAAACCAAAAGAATCTACTGATTTTGTACATCATCAATATTATTAATAGTTTATATGTAAACAACATCAAACGGGGTGCCATTTTTTAAGAGATTTTATAAGGTTTAGCGTATCTTTCCTTTGATTTTTTTATATGTGGAGGAGGAGGATTTGAATTTAAAGTTCTTTATTTTCTTGTTCTTATTTTTAAAAAATGGAGGAAGAGGATTTGAATTTTAAGTTCTTTATTTTCTTATTCTTATTTTTTAAAAATAGAGGAGGAGGATTCGAATTTAAAGTTTTTCACGTAGAATTGCACTGTGTTAGTATTGTTAAGGCCATTGCTTTGAAGTTGACACCGAATTTAGGTAAATCATAAAAGATCCTTTAATTGTGAATCAAATGTCTTGGAGAAAAAGACAAATTGTGAAAAAAAGGATCTTAGGAAACTCGTTACTAAGGGTCCGTTAGGATATAGCTGAAAACTGAAACTGAAAAACACTGTAGCAAAATAATTTTTAAATGTGTGAATAGTACCGTAAGACCAATTTTTAATGAAAAAGTTGCTGAAAAGTGAAATTTGTGGGTCTGTGAACAGTGCATTTCGGCTGAAAAAAAAAAAAAAAAAAAAAAAAACTAAAACGCACACTAAATCAAGCTAAAAGTTAAAATTTGGACAAGTAATGAAATAATTAACCAACCAAAACTCTAATGGGGATCGTCAAGGCTCAACTTTCCACATATAAGTGACAAAAAAGCCTAAGCTTTTTGGACTTCTTTAGCGATCTTTTCCTTGTTTTTGCCGTTTGCCTATATGAATATATGATATGATGTTGCTATAATAAGAATAAGACAAGTTGTGAGATTGAGTGAAAATAGAAGTTTTGTAAAATTAAAGTAATAAATAATGATGTACGTATTTAGTTACGGGGAGGATTGAAATGTGAACGGGATTTCCCCATTTTCCAAGAGCCTTCTTGAAGTGAAGAGGTTGTTCTTGTTTGTTCTTTGCGTCTTTAGTGAAGTACTACTTTGCTTTTCCTTATCATGAAAGAAAGGAGTCCTTTACTTCTTCACGTCATTGATTACGTGGAAGCACAAAAGAGCTTCTTCAGATTCCACATTCCACGTTAAAAGTTGAGGATTAGCCACGTGTTTGATACTATCCTCTTTTAGATTTTTCTCGTCTCTCTCCCCCACTTTTTTGGCAGGATTTTCGGCAGTTTTGATTCATTGATTGTGAATTTTGTAATGTAAAAACGCCACACGTTTGCAGCGCCGCCAAACACGTAATTCATTGATTACAGTCCGTAAGGAGGGCATGCTTCCACACATGCCCACTTTTTTTTTGCTGAATCCACACATGCCCACTTTGTCATATACTTTATCTTAACTTGTATACCGATGGTGATAGCAGCAAAAAAAAAAAAAAAACAAAACAAAAAAAAAAACCGATGGTGATTCCATGTATAATGTATTAGTGTGTTATCTAATCACAAGTTGATAAATATGTAAATTATAACAAAGTGTGTAATCATAAATTATTCAAACAAAAGAAAAGGTCAAGTTGTTAGAAAAAAACCACCCATTTTTTTCACACCTATCTTACAAGTTTTTACATCACTTTGAACAAAAACAGTAAGGTTTGAAAAAATTCGGTGATTTTCTCCATTCTTTAACAAATTTTCTAAATAAAACAATTAGTGTTCATGCACCAAAGAAATTCACAATAATTCACTTTTTTTCCTTTATGTTAGGGTGGACCAAATTGAGGAGAGTGACAACTCTATATTTGAGAATGTAAAAGTAGTTGCAAATTTTTAAGTGGTTGTAGCAAAATTGTGAAGAAAAGCCTAATAATCATGGGAATATATTTTTTGAGGTGAATTTGAGAAACTTAAAAACTAACCCATATAAGATTTATAGTTGCACTAACACTTATCCTATCCTATCCAGAGTTCTTACAAGTTTAATCCGCCTCACCCCTCCTCTTTCGGGAAGAAAAAAAAAAGCTACCATTTATTAATGTTAGTCTTTTATTTTTGGGACAAAGTTTAGTTACAAAATTAATTGTAGACTAAAACTACAACCTTACTCAATAAAATAAACATTATTATATATTTTGAAAATTTGATCACTGAATTGCATATTCTTTAAACTCTTAATACACACGTCAAATTTTGTGTCAATCGGATATTATTTACTATATGATCTATAAGCTTATATTTTATACATAATTTTAAATTACAAAAACTTACAATTTAAATAATTTTTTGATAACATAACTATTGATTTTTAATTTTCTAAAAATTTTGTAAGCATGGAGGATATAAGAAAAAGATTTAATCCAATTATGAATTTGTAAGTATAGAGAACATAAGAGTAAGGTTATAGCCTAAAGTTATAAGTATACAACTAATTTTATAACTAAATTTTGTCATTTATCCTGATACTCACAAAAGACAAAAGGGCGGAGTACCAAATATTAGGCAAGGAAACAAAAGAATTAACTAGCTTAATTACAACCACCAAGTCTAAATTTCAAAGTTTTGAACCGATTAATGACTATTACTTGACAAACAAATCAAGATTGATTACGTTTGAACATTCTAATTAGAGATGACTCAATTGTCTCATCAAAAAAAAAAAAAAAAAGATGACTCAATTGTATGCAAATCCATTCATAATAGAACACTTATAATACAAATTTGATTTTTTTAATAGTTTATATTTTTACTCTGTTTGTTTTAGCGATAATGTTTTCTAAAAAATGAGTCATTTTTCAAAAAACATTTTCTATAAAGCTATCTTATTTTCCTATGTTTAGTAGTAACCTTAAATGAATTCAAAAACAATCTCCCAATTTCTCTTAATTAGTTTCCTATGAGATAGAGTTATTTTTCAAAAAAAAAAAAAAAGTGAAAAACAATATCTAAAAAATTAACCAAAAATAGTTTCCTTTGATTCTTTTTTTTTTTTTTTTTTTTATTACCAAATATTAGAAAACACGAAATACTATTTTCACACACAATTTTTCATAAAAAAAAACGCTTATACCTCAAATTTCACTAGCAATTCTTATGATTTGTATAGAATCGGTGTGAAAAAACTTTTTGCTAATACTTTCGTTTTTTTTTTTTTTTTTTTTTTTTTTAAGAGAAGAATGCTAAAACTTTCGTTTGTGTTGCAAGTTGCAACTAAATTCGATGTACGTTGAATATTGTTGGACAGGCATTGACCAATTTGAGACCAAGTTTAATCATTCTTTCTTTGTTTTATACAGCTTTCATCATTTCCCAAATTATTTCAGCCAAAATGGTTGAAAAAGTAGCTTACAGTGTTGTACGAGTAATCATTATTCATTAGGCAAGTCCAGTTGAAGACGTGAAACTCCACACCAATAAATACAACCAGCTAATATTAGAATTAACATTTTTACATTAATTTAAGAGCTTGTCATTTTTTTTTTTCTATTAAAAGACTTGCATTTATTGGTGTAGAGTACCACAAAACTTACATATTTCTTCGTAATAATTGTCCATGTTGCACAGAACAAACAAACCTAAACAACCTCTGATGGGTCTATTCATACAACAATTCCACATATTCTGGACTAGGAAACTTGCATATGCGAAGGGTATCAATTTGAAGTCACAACCATCAAAAGCTAAAATGCATTGAAAAATTAACTGAAACATCTAAAAGCACAAATGACTTTAGGTTGGAAACAATATGTAAAAGATAAAACAATCTCAACAAAAGCCTAAGAAAATAAATGAAGTGGTGCAATCAATTTCTTTCCACCACTACAAACAAGCCCATTTAGGAGGTTCCTGTCATTAGTCAGTCGCACGGAATGTACCGGCAGTATACAACAATGTCGCTTTGAGTTCCGGCAAGCATATCCGAGTTCTCTATTTCTGACCTGACCGGGGAAAACAAATAACTAAAGGAGAAAAAACCTGATAAATGGATGCCTGACAAACCCGGTCAGCCAAGGTGTTAATCTATATTATTCTCACTTCAGTCCACAAAATGACAGCTTAATTTAAGGCAACCCTGCATAAAAGGTTTAAGCAATAGTGTCACCTAAAAGAAATGATAATTTTTTTGTTTGTATTTTTATATTTCTCAGCCAGGTTAGAGAGAGAGAGACAGAGAGCTAGTTCTACCGGCAGGTGATGAAGTTCATTTTTCAAACTTTCAGGGCAGCTTTGTGAACCATGGTTTCTTTGTGTATTTGGTGGCAACTCTTCTCAACAAGATCAAGCAGCTTCTCCAAGTTCATCGCCCACGAGTTAAGAATGTCATTGCTATCCTTTGCTGTTTGGAAGCAGACTATTTCCATTGGCCTGTCAATCTTTGCCATCAGTGCCTTGGACACTACCATGTCTGAAAGATGCTTTTCCGCTTCCTAAATTGGAAAGGATAAATGGAATCAATTAGAAGAGATACAAATCTTGCCTTTATAGAACCGTAGCATTGGATTGCCATGTTAATAAAAAAAGTAGGAGAAAAGGAAGAACCCAAATTCAGCATGGGATTTGAACTTTAGAAGTTAATATACTAAGCAAATTAAAAACAATGCGGTTGAAGTACCTAACTGTACCCCCACACTTTCCCCCTTTTCCTCACCCACTAGTGATTATTCAAGGAACAAACTGTTGTCCAGCAGATGCTCCAAGATAATCACAGGGAGGGCTAAATGTCACATAAAATGTTCATATTCATTAGGACAAAAGAATTCATTGTAACTAGATACTTCGTGTCTGTTTGGCTAGCTTATTTTTTGCCAACTTATTTTACTATTTAGCTTATTTTTGCTACTATTCATGGGTTCCACTGCATTTTTGGTACTATTTATGAGTCTCACTGTACTATTTCAACTAATATTTACCTTTATCTACAGTACTTTTAGCAAAAAAATTTCAGTTTCAGCAAAATAAGCGGATCTCAAACAGACCCTTCATATTCATTATATGATAATTAATAAAAAAAAAATACACCAGAGACTTCATAAACTAAGTTAAAATCACATCAACAAACCTGGATACTGAGGCACAACAGCTCTGCAAGTCTCTTCAAGGTGATCCTTGCGTAATATTTTGAAACAACAAGAATGTTCTGAAAAAGGCAAAGAATAAATTGCAAATGAATAATGATAAAAACATTGACAAGTGAAACAGCAGCCACCTAACTGCCCTGTCCTCTAGGGAAAACTTACATGTTCAATTACTCTCTGTCTTAGGTCTTCTGCTGCTTTGTCACCCAAAGAGCCTCCAAGCATGCTCTTTTCATTCTCAAACTCATCCTTGTATGCATTCCAAAGAGATGTCCATTGGACGACCTCCATTGTGACTAGTTGTTTCAACAGCAACCTATGTATAGCCCCCAACAAAAAAGGGAAAACCTCAGCCATCAACCAACATTAACAGCAGATACTGAATAAGTACACCAGTGGTAGATGCACAAGCAACACTAACATCAAAATATGTACCTAAAATTTGGAAGCTCAGAAAGATTCTTATCGTCCAAGGTTGAGTTAAGAAGGCTTGATTGCATTGGATCATGAGGTGCCAGAACCAAAAACCAACAGATTTTCCTCAGGACCTACAGTTAGAACAATGTCAAGAGGAAGTTTAAGAGTATAAAGGAAGAGATGAAATGAAAAGAAGCTTTACCGGAGTCCACAGTGCTGGGTTCTCTTTGACAGATGGAATGTCATAAATTGCCTTATAGCAACGACAAATTTCAAGGTAATCATTGTTATGGGTATAGTACCTACAAAGTCGATGAAACACTGGCGTAAGACATATATGTGTTAATTTGCATTTAAAGTAAATATATAATCATTACATGGAGGACCATTAAGACAGCTGATACGAATCAATTCTGGAAAAGGTAAAGTATAATGTTTTCATTTAGCCATCTTTCCAGAACATCAACATTGACATGGTTTATGAAGTAACAGTAACAGAGGTGGTGGTATCAAAAGTGGTCAAGAGTGTTAGGGCTTCTGGTTGTTTAATCACTTATATTATTCCTTCATACCAATCCTCAGATAGTATAAGCATGTTGCACCTGAGCAACATATGGAATTCATGGAGCTCATATGCAAGTTCAGTTGTCACTTTTCATTCACATCATAAATCAATCTAGCAATAAAATTTAAAAATCCCTTCTTAAACTTGACAACTAATCATCTCTACAACAGCTTTCATGACATCAAATGGTATGAACCAGATAAGAAACTATATCATAGTGGTCAAAGTAGATAAGTACTACTGCTAAAACCAACTTGACTAGTGGCAATGCCAAATAAGTCCAAGTGATCAATCTGATATTGTCGTAGAAAGAAGACAAACAGTACCATAATAATGTATGGAATTTTCCATTGAGCATTAGGTCATTAATATATTCAATCAATAAGAAAGCAGGTACAATTGCAGGCAAGTTGAACAACTAGTTACCAGAATAATGTTTCGTATTTTTCATTGAGCATAATAAAGTCAAGCATCTTATATGATTCTCTGGAAAGTAGTAAGGAACCTATAGCCTATAGGATATAGGCCCTAGGCCCTACAATTAATTAAAATTAAGCTTCTCCCTATAGGTGTTTTTTTTCCCATTTAAAAAAATAATGTCAAATCCACACTCAAATTTCTGGGAAATTTTCTACTTGAAACCTTGTACAATGCAAAATACTTTCACCACAACAAACAAAGCTTTAACATTTACTAGAGCCACAAAAGATTATTGCATGCAAGGATTCAAGATTTTAACTGACATTGTATAAACTTTCAATAAAAACTTTGTGAAGCAATCAACATCTGAAAAGAGGCAGAAAGAAATTTATGGAAAGAATAAATAAAAATTGCAGTGAAGAAAGAAAATGCAAGAACCACTCTACCTTATCATTAGTTCATAGTAAATCCGCTTCAACTCCAATAGAGATGGTATATCAGCAGGAGCCTCTTCAACAAGATTGTCACCTTCTTTAGGCTTTTTCTTTTCTTTTGAAGTATCAATATCAAAAACCCTTGGACTGATCTTCCTTGACAGGATTTGGGCACGAACATAATCCTGGCGGTCTAAGCACAAACGTACCTGCAAATTGTTTTTTGAATCAAGTTACATGCAGTTAGCATCAGTTTTATAACACTTCCCCCCATCCCCTCCTAAAAAAAAACTTTCAGTAATGAACAAGTGCTGAGAATAATAAAAACAACACAAAAAGAGGCACATACTTGTTCTAGAATAAATGCAATTTTTTCAGTTTTTGCCATTGCACCAAAGGTTTCCACCTGTAGAGCTTGATAGTCAAAAAGTGTAATAGGAAAAAAAAGGGGTGGACAACTCCAACAATTGATTGATTTATTGAATAAGAATTAAACATTTAAGAAAGCTATCACCAAATGAGACAACCCAAACTTACAGCAATTTCTTGCATCAAATCTGCAGCTTCAGCTATAAGCCCCTGTCCTTCCTTAATCTTTGCAAGTTTCTTGATCAAGCGAGCTCTTTCAATCTCAACATATATCTACAGAACAATGGATCTTATTTTAAAAAATCAGAAGAAGACATATGGTGTTAAAGGCAGAACTAAGATACAGTTCCAAATATCCAATTCCTTAGGTTTTCAAATTAGTATATGCACCTGTACACAATAGACTTGCCCGCTAGCATCATTTCTACCTAAAAATACCCCACCTATTGAAAATATCCCATTATCACCTTCACACCATTTATACCTGGGCAAACTCAATCTTACAAACAGAACATGATCACAATAAAGGAAGGCATGTTCAAAATTGAAGCAAGCAGAAAGGCAGTCTCCAGTGATAGATATTTTCAGTGGAGAATTGTCATCAATTGTCCACATCCTAGCTTTAATCCCATGTTTGTTATTGAAAATTTAACAAATTAAGGCAAAAAGGAAGAAATGAAAACACCGTATGTGCAGCAGCCAAAATGTCAATATGGAACTAGAAAGCATGGACGCGGCTGGGAGGGTGCCGCACCCGAGTCCGACGCGGCCCGACGCGGGACGCGGCGTCCGACGCGGTTGCCCGCGCGTCGGTGCCGTGTCTGAGTTTTTTTTTTTTTTTTTTCTTCTCGGATTCGCGCCGACTCGGCTCGATTCGCGCCGACGCGGCTAGATTCGCGCCGAATCGGCTTCGATTCGCGCCGAACCGGGCTGATTCGGCCAGAATCGGGCCGTATCGGCCATATCGGGTCGTATCGGCCGGCGACCGAAACTTCCGATACGGCCGAAACATGCCGGAAACGGCCGAAACATGCCGAAATCGGCTTTGAAACTTGCCGGAAAAGCCGAAATTCACACCTCAGAGGCATAGTAATGTGTTTCTTGCCTTCTTCTTTCTTTGTTTTGTGAATCAAGGCATAGTAATGTGTTTTTTAAAAATATTTTAATAGTAAAAATATATAGAAAATATAAATAAAAATATTTTTAATAATTTTTTAATAGCCGAGTCCCGCCGCACCCGCACCCTACTTTTTCAAAAATTGCCGAGTCCCGCACCCGTACCCGCACCCGCACCCGAGTCTCGAAACGCACCCGTGCTTCATAGATATGGAATGAATACACGTGGTAAATAATAGTTGGGGAACCTAAGGAACCAAGTGTTACAAACTGTAGCTATCTGCACTGTATTAAACCAGATACTTGGTTAGGGAGCTTCAAATTCTTCATCACATGCTTACCTTCCCGGCAGATACATTGTTTAGTGTTTTGATGAGCTCTATACGAGTTTCAATATCTGGTGTCTCATCTATATATTGCATTGCTTGCTGGACCATTGCAGTTACAGCCTGGAAAAAACCAAAAGACCCATTAGAAAAAGTATAGACCAAAGTATCTTTCGTGTTTAAAAATGAAAAAGCCAAATTACTTTTAGATATTATTTACAGGGATTCACCATCCATTATCATTTAAAGTAATGCATAAAATATTGAAATTCTAATAGAAAACAATACAAATTCAATGCAGTACAAAGCAGCCTATACCAAGGGCATATACATTCACTTGGATTTATGCCCATACACAAGCACAAGCAAATACATATGAGACAATATGAGTACTGGCAAGACTATATACTCCCAAATTCTTTATTTGGTCAACAGTCTTAACAACTAAAGCCGTTTGCAGCCTGCAAGTCCATATCATTTTTTATGATCCATTGCAGCCCAAAGATCCTATAAAATTTGCAAACTAAGACATTACTGGTCAAGTTGTTGATTCGTTATTGTTTACTCAACTTGATGAATACAGATATGCCAACATATATTCACAAACATAGACAGACAAGCATTTTCATTTAAACCAATATGTTTTTTGGTAAGTAAATTCAAACCAATTTGTGTTAAAATCAAATATCTTTTATCCAAACTACATAGTCAGAACTCAAAAAAAAACAAAAAAAAATCAATAAAATGCCCCACAATTTCGAATAAAGGGCAGCAAAACTAACTTGAATCAATAAGTGTGTGTTTGGCATCAACTTATTTAGCTTTTTGCGGACTTTTTTTTTTTTCCTGAAAATGTGCTTAAAGTATACTTGTACTTTGAAAATGTGAGGTTTTAAAAAGCTGTGCATAAAAACTAAAAGCTAAAAGCTGAACCAAAAAGTTGAAGCCAAACGGACACTAAGTAGGATCAATCAATGATGCAGGAAATGTGTTGGGCTGTGGGATCTGGTTTGGAAATGAATTAGGGAATGGTGAGTTTCTTAGAACTACTAATAGGTGAACAGACACCCCTGCAAGAACACACAGTTCTAAGAAAGTACACACGCTAATGTCCTATTCAATCAACAAAACTGAGATCACTGCCAAGTGTCCAAATCCAATCAAGTACAGCTTCTGCAATTATCCAGAAGTATACTGAGTTAGTTACAACAGATTAGGATAGGCTTCTGGATCCCTAAATGCATACAACCTCCCATTTGGACACAAACATAGCATAACTAACTAGCATCCCCCTTTGCTGTTGCTATTTGAATTATGGCTGCCCTTGCTTGCAGCCATTCAAACTAAACTTAGACAAAATGAAAAAACCTTTAAGATGCTCCTGCTTCAATCAAGCACACAGCTTTAAAGCAACTGACCAACTCAACATTTTTACACATAAAAACCCCATTCTCCTACCAGGCTCAAGAATTCATCCTTCTCCATGAAATACACAATTTCAAAAAGGAATACAGGGTAGCAAAGATTACAATTACAATACATATAACCCTCAGCTACACATACAAAACTTAACCACCATAAACCAAGTCACATTTTCATCCACTGAATCCCTATAAAAAAAAAAAATCCCATATCTCTTCGCCAAATACACATATTCAAAAAATTCCCCATAAGGAGTAACTATAAATCTATCAAAACACCCATAACCCTAGTTCAAATACACACACAAAACTGAACCAAACCAACGCCTCTAGGACTAAATCAACAAATAACCATTACACCAACAATCCAAAAGGACACAGATTCAAACCCAACCATTACAAAACACACACACAGAAGCACAAAAAATAGTTTTTTTGTTTTTATTTTTAATTGGGGGTTACCTGCCTAAGCTAAGCCTAGCTAAAACACTATCAAAACACCCACGTACCTAATTCAAAAAAAAAAAAAAAAACACACACACACACAATTGAACCAAACTACTGCTTCTACAACCAAATCGATGGATACCCATTACACCACCAACCCAAAAGAACACAAATTTAACCCCAACCATCAACAACAAAACAATTAAAAATTCACATAATCAGAACCCAAAAACAGAGTTCCTTTTCTTTTGGTAATGGTTACCTCCTTAAGCTGCCTTAACTAAAACGCTATCAAACACCCATAACCCTAATTCAAACACTACACACAAAATTAAACCAACCCACCGCTTCTACGACCAAATCAACAAATACCCATTACACCAAAACCCAAAAGAACACAAATTTAAACTCAACCAACCATCAAAACAATAACAAAATTACACAATCGGAAACCCAAAACAGAGTTATTTTTACCTGCTTAAGCTGGCCACGGCGCTTAGACAAAAGAACAATCTGATCGTTGAGAGTGTTCCATGCTCGAGCTTCGAAGCAGAGCTGAAGAATGTCAGTGGCGGCCTTCTTTGTTCCGGCGACCTCGCCGGAAAGCCTCATCTGCTTCTCCACATTCAGCAATTGCTCTATCGATGACTCTAGATTCCCTCCTCCTTCCTGAAAAATAAATTTACCCAGATACAAAATCAATCAAAACCCAACAAAAAGATTGAAAATTTAGCTTCAATTTGAAACTTTTGGATCTGTTTACCATTGTAATCGTTCTGTGTAAGATCCAAACCCTAGCTGTGAGAGAGAGAGAGAGAGAGAGAGAGAGAGAGGAAAGTGTGATGTGAGAGAAAGTAAAATAAAATTGATTATAAATAACAGATGGTTTTTGCTTTTCCTTTACGAAATCGGATTCCTCTAAAACCGGGTTTAAATTTTTTTTCTTTTTTTTTTGTTTGATGAATAAAAAGGGGCCGAATCCATTGTGACTCACTTGGACATGACCATAAAGACACCTCTATTAAAGAATGTTAAATTGAGTCATAATTACTATAGTTGGGAGTGACTACAGAGCTCATCCTAACCCCATAAATCAAGGGTTAGCTGCAAGAGACAACCCCACTCCTCGCTAGGATTTAAACGTGAGACTTGAAGACAGTGATTACACACCTCGACCACTAGACCATCCTCCTCGGTGGGTTTTTTTTTAAATAATCGGGTTTTACTTTTATTTTTTTCCCCCAAATTGAACACTAATGAAGTGATTAGGCTAATTTAAAAGGATTAGAAATTTTGGAATTTTTTTTTTTTTTTTTGAGAATGAAATATTGGAAAGTTAATATGACACATATTAAATTATTAATCTTCATTTTATATACTTTAATTATCCATCTCCAAGAGGCAATATATGAAAAACCATTATAATTATATACTCCTTCAAGCATATTTATAGTTTTATTTTGAAGGATCAATTTTAACTTTTAAGTTTAATATTCTTCTAAAAAAAATTTAAGTTTAATACTATTTTCCTTATGCTTTATTATTTTTAACTTTCTTATACAAGGTGTGAAAATATGCTTGAAAAGTATTTATTTTACTAGATTTTTTTAATCAAGATTGCTCATGTGTTAGAATAGTTCTTGTTGGTTAAGTATTAATAATTATAATATCATCATTGTCTAACCTTCATTTAATTTCTAATCCAATCTTTCTTTTTTTGATACAGGCTTTAAACTTTTTTAACTCACACTCATTTTTCAATGTGGAATTAACCCACTGTTTTTTCTTTCGAGATACAAAATACACCACTGTAAGTTTCTTTAAAAACTTTCTCCTCTCTCCTCGTGTGTATGTTAAAAATATTTAGTATCTAAAAAAAAAAGTATATATGTGTATGAAACTCCCTCCTGGAGACTTAAACCCCCAGCCCTTACCCCCCACACCCCACAATCATTACCGGGAACTTCTCAACTTTTTGGATTTTTGAATGTTTTGACTTTAAAACAACTTTTGCAATTATGTCCTAGTAGTTTTAAATTTTAATACATTATTTATTGGTAATTGGGACACCATTTATTTCTTAATAATTCTTATAATTTCTTAAGGTAGCAAGTTGTGATTGAAGTGACATCATTTTTATATTGATCCACACCACAATGTTTTTATAACACATTGATCAAAACAATCCTTATCAACATTATGAAAAACAAAATTGAAAATATTTTGTATCTCTAACTTTATTGTATTTATTTTGTCATTCAACAACTTTATTGTATACTACTTCTTAATAATATTTGTAGTTTTCTTTTCTTTTATACGTAATTGACCTACATTGATTATATTTTAGTGGGGTTTATTTTGATCAAGCCCATTCTAGAATTTGCCAAACTAGCTTGATTTTTTAACTCTCACTATACATTATCTTTTTAAATTTTTTGTAAGATTTAATTACTACAATATTCATCATCCTCTTTTTAAGTTGCAATCATAAATCATAGGGTAAATTACTTTGTAAATCTTTGAGTTTTTGGTGTATTTCAAAAGTTTCCAAATGTTTTATTTAAACCTTAAAGCTTCTAAAAACATTTCATATAGTTTTATTTAAACCTTAGAGTTTTGGGTAAATTTCCTTTAAACCTCAAAGTTTGGAATAAATTTCATATAAACCAGCTGATCACATGATGTTTAATGGAATTAACAAAAAATATGTGATAGAAAGCTTAAAAAAAACATTTTGAAAGTTTAAGATTTAAATAAAATATTCCCAAAACTCTAAGAGACTTAGGATTTAAATCCCGCCTATAACAAAAATCAATTGATATCATGACATATTGATAAATAAATAAAAAATTATCGTAAAGCAAATATTATAACTTGAAGTTCTATTAAAAAAATAACCGTTATTCATTATAACTTAAGTAATATTATCACCTAACAACTTGGAAGGCCCCATGAGTTTCTTTAAATTTTTCTTTAAAAAAAAATGGAAATTATTATATATATTTTTTCTGTTACTTTTTTGTTTCCCTTAAGAGTTTTACTAATTAATTATGGCAATAGTATTCCATCAAAGTGCCTAAATACGTATCACGATTTTGTAAGTGGGTTTAATATTTAAGAAAAAGTCTATAAACAATAAACAATTGTTTGATGACTCTTATGAGATGTCTACGAGACAAATAACTTATATGGAGAGCCATTTTATCAAAAGCCACAATATGTTGCCAAAAACCAATCTCTACTAAACAAAATTTTCACCAAAACTCTAGGAGCACAATGCCCCTTAAAGGTATAAATATTATTGACTATGTTTAAGTTCTATGGAGTTAGGGGAAAAAGTTTCGGGAGTAATAGGTGAGCTACAAAAACACTAGCTAAAACCTCTCTTTTACTCATTTCCCTCCTCCACACCTTTGTAATAATCTCTGTTTCATTCAATGGTCTCTATATCATTGTTAGCATCCCATCCTCCAAGTAAACATAATATGTAATGGTTTTGCTTGAATCATTTGACATACTAAATCATGTATTGCCCATGAATTTTGTTAATGTTCACGTTCTTTAAGGATGATAACCAGGAGCTGAACCATGTCTATAATTGGGGGAGCCAAAAATTATATATATATATATATATATTACCTAGTTAGTAATAGACTGTATATAGTCATGGTATATATATATGATTAAGTTTTTTATGGTTTATTTACATTGAATTCCTCGTTTTCTACATTGTTGTTGGTTGTGTTGTATTTTTGGATTGATTTGGTACTTTGGGGCTTTAGGATTTGATGATTTTGCTGGGTTTGAGAAAATGGTGATTTTGAGATTTTTAATTTTTGGATTTTAATTTCTGGGTTTGTGTTCTTGTTGTTCTTGTTCAAGACACACTTAGATCTCAATTAATGTGATTTTTGGTTTTTAATTTTGTTTTTTAATTTTTTTATTTAGTTAATATTAATAAATTAATTTTTTAATTTAGATGCTGACGTGACATTTTTTAATGCCAAAATAAAAATTATTATTATTATTTTAATAGTTCTGTCTGCCACGTAGGATTTTGCCGTTAGGGCACTAACGGAAATGACTAAAATGAAAGGCGTTTTTTTAAATAGGGACTAAAAGTGGTGAAAATAAAAGATAGGGACCAAAGTGGGAATCGCGTGAAAATGTAGGGACGAAAATATGGTTTTCACCTTTTGTTTTAACAAAATTTAAAGTCTTTAAACTTTATTTTTCCTAATTGAATAAAAAAGTCTAATAACCTTTTGGTATATGTCAATTTTTTTTTTTTTTTTAATGTTTAAAGATTAATTCACTTATTTTATTTCATTTTAACAACCGAACATTGAACTTTAGTTTTTCCAAATTGAATAAAAAAGTCTAATAATCTTTTGGTAGGTCAAGTTGTTTTTTTTTTTTTTTAATGTTTAAAGATTAATTCACTTATTTTATTTCATTTTAACAACCGAACATGAGAAAAAAGGCTTAAATGTCTAAAGGAAATTAATACAATATGCATTAGTGTTAGTACAATCGCACCCAATAATTTTGTTTTTTTAGTAGTCGAAAGAGAATTCCTGGATACTGTAGACAATCATACTTTTTTCTTGGACCCATTTCAAAATAAAGAACAGAAATAAGTCAATAAAATAATATTTTTGTCTTGTTGATATAACATAGAGACTTACATAATGAGTATCAAGATCAGTGTCCCTTTGGACAAAAAAAATGAAGTATAATTCATTTCCAAATAATGTAACCAAAAAGTCAATTTATTAACACTCTCTCCCTTAAGAGGCAACACCAAAATACATACTTGTTGCATCATCAAAGAGATGCATCAATCTTATAGAATGTGATTATTAGATATTACGTTTTCACTAATTCGTTATGATTATAATATTTACATCAATGTAAAAACCTACATTTTATAGCGGATTTCGGGATATGTGCAAGGATAGTATTGTATAGAAAAAGTTTTTCACAGACTAATCTTGCTTTCTTTTTATCTTATTGGCTAAAACAAAAATTTCCTATCAATGTGTCTAAATGGCCTAAAATATTATGCTTTTTTTAAGTAAATGCAACATTTGACAAAAGTTGTCAAATAACAAATACTTGTTTGCTAACTCTTATGAAAAATCTACGAGGCAAATGACCTATATGGAAAGCTGCTTTTATCAAATGACACAATACATTGACAAGCACCAATAATTCTTGAACAACAGTTTTTTAAAACTCAATGAGGGTCGTGCTTCCTAATCGGGTGAATATTAGTTTCATTTGTGGACTCCGTTGTATGTATTAAGCATCGAAGACAACTTATAAATTGTTGAATTTTGTTGTTTTTTTCCTATAACACAAAGAAGTTTCAACAACAAAAGATAAGTTATGGATAAATATGGCATGAGGAGATTTGTAATGTTAGGATTGATAATGGTTTTGCTAACAATAGTAGTAGTTGAATACCCTCATGCTCATTTCTATAATTCTACTCCTTCACCATGCTCTTTTTACTCCCATTATACATCCTCCTCCTCCTCGTCTCATTTCCTTTTCAACAGGGTTTAAAATTACACTATATCAACGAATTTGCTGTCTGCTAATATGTTTCGGGGCAAATGTCATATGGGATGAATTGTCTCAAATCATAAGACATACTAAATTGTGTATTTCTCATGAATGCCATTAATGTTCATTTTCTGGAAAAGCTATGCAACATGGTATGATTTTTAATTCTTAGATATTACAAATCTTGTCCATTTTGTCATACAGGCACATGCACACACACAAAAACTAGCATACAATGCACTTAATATATATATATATATCTTCCTACCTTAGCAAATGATATATAGCCGTGTTTCTATAGCTACTAAAAACGTGGCTATAGGTCCATTTGGTCTATAGCCGCGTTTTTAGGCATGGCCTATCCACCGTGACTATAGGTTTGAAAGGTCTATAGTCGCGTTCATTAAGCACGACTATAGGACATATTTTAGAAAACACGGCTATAGGGTTTTATAATTTGGCTATAGCCGCGTTTTTAAAACGCGGCTATAGTTTTTTTTTTTTTTTGGCAAATCACAAATTCCTATCTACAATATTCTCTAGCTACAAAATCATCAACCTGTCTACAATAGCACTACCATTGTATCCATGCACTCATGCATCTAGCTACTGTTTAAATAGTTTTTTTTTTTTTTTTTTTTTTTAACATCTAGCTAACATCAATGGAAAATGAACCCTTAAGAAAGGATAAGCAACAAAACTAATGCATTTAAAATTTGGTGGATTGCAGTGCCTTTCGACACACAAAAACTAGCTTTTCTGGTAAGCATATATGATACATATATACTTGCTTGATTTTTATTAGTGTATTAGAACAAGCAAAGGCAAGTAGAAGATAATTGCAATTACAAGTTGGGTTATGGAAATAAGATGGAGAACTTGTGCTTAGCACATTTTTTGAAGTAAAAAAAATGGCGGATTTCTTACTAAAATAGCAATGCAAATAGATAAAGATATGTATTCTGTCAACAAGTCTAAATGCATATTAACAACACTATCCTACCAAATACATATTTATATATATCATTATCATACAGGCTTTATCAGCACTTTTTCAAGGATACTTAATGAAGATTCTAGAATATGCATATCTATAGATGCAATCCATAAAGATGATGCATAGGATTACAAGCTAAGTAAAAAATTAAGCATAATTTTCTGTTTGGTTCTATACCTATAGAACCAATCTTGATAAAAGTCCCCAACACACCATAATCACCCCAATCCATATACTCTAGGATCTTTCAAGTACCAGCAAGCCGCAATGGCATTCCTTCCTGTGCACCTTCCCCTATAGATCCTTGCACACAACCTAAAAGAAAAAAGGTGTGGAAGACTGAATAAATGAAAAGTTCACTTTAGGATATTATTATTGGAAAATCCATGCTAGAGGCAAGCCAGATAAAATCACCTTGACTTGTTTTCCATCATCGGCAAAAGAAAGAGCAAGAACTCGAACAAGTTCCATTAAAGCAAGGGCGGCTCTACAGCCAGCCCAGGGGGTTCAAATGAACCCCCTAGCTTGGCCCCCAAAAAAAAAATATTATATATAAATTTTTTTTTTTTTGTTTTTTTTTTTTACCCTTAAAATAAAATTTTGAATATCCTGACTCTAAATTTTGTTTAAACCCAATTGAAATAAACTTGAAATATGATCATATTAATGTTATTTTCACAATATTTTTACAATAAAAGTTAAGTGACAAGTTGTAATTGACTTTTTATCTAAACCCATAACTGACATAACTTTTTTACGTACCTTTAACAACTTGTCATCTAGATTTTATTGCGTAAATGTTTTGTTAGCAGCACTACTCTTAAAATTGCTCATTTGTTAAAAAATAAATAAACATTTTCTCTGGACTCTGGCTTACTTTACTGTTGATGGTAGAATGAAACTGTTTTTTCCTGCACTTTTCTTCTTCATCAACAAAAAATTACACCACTTGTACAACCAACTGATCTGTATTTACATCTATGATTCTTTTCTCATTCTCTCTTTCTCCCTTCTATATTTTCTTTCTATCTAATCAAGTAGTTTGATAAGTGTTCTATAGTTTTTCGAGTCCAAAAAGTCTTTTAGTACTTGCTCTAATTCCAAGAGAATGACCACATGTGTGGTTAAAAATCCACACACTTCAAAAGCAAAATCTTATATAAGTTACTATTTATTTTCCTTAGTTTAACATTTACTCTCAGACCTACTATTAGGTGTGTTATTATTCTTCTTTATCATATATTTTTATTTAATTGATATTACATACAATTAAAATAAATTGTTATTAATTTGACAATTATTATGATTAGTTATTTATTTATATACATTCTATCATTGTTTTCTTACCAATCTTTAAACTATTAATAATTTTTTTAGACTATTTTACAATATAGTTGTATTGTATACTATTTAGGATACTATGTTAGATTATTGTATGTAACATGACAATTGTATATACAAAAAATAATAATAATAATTTTATTTTTTACTCCCCCACAACAAAATCCTAGCTCAAGACACTATTGACCCCCCTAAAAGAAAATCCTGGAGCAGCCACTACATTAAAGTACCTATTCAATAAACATCTTGTGCATCATAAGATATTGTTAAAAACAAAAAGACACTCGGAGAATTAATGAGTGCATGGATACAGTGGAATACTCTACAAATCTTTTCCTTTCCATAGTAAATGAAATAAAAAATAAAATAGCATATTCAATTGGCATGGACAACTTTTTCCTTTTATTTAAGAGGTCCAATAATATATTAATGTAACTGTAAGACCAAAATACATTTGCCAAAAACAAAGAAAAGCAAAAGAATCAACTGTTCATTTGAATAAAAATAAAGATTATCCAACTGCCATTCTCTAAAAACTAAGTCTCTAAAAACTAAGTCTCTAAAATGCTCAAATTTTTATTATCCCAGTGCCATTCTCTATTCAGGAGAACAAGAACCAAGCCGAAGTAGAAGAATTATTACTTTTTTCTGATAGGTAAAAAGGCTAAAATTCCTTACCTCTACAACATCATTGAAATCCTGCTTTCTGTGAAATGCTCATACCATTTAGAGTGATTTGCAGTTCTGCCAACCAAAAACTAAAAGATGATACTAAAATCTGAAATTTTGAGTCTCTAAATTCTTAGCCACAATACATCATTTTAAAAATACAAGAGATTCAACTAAATTTTTTTTTGCTTAGAAACAGATTCTCATTCTTTCAAGGGCATGATCAACTTGTCTACATATCAATTTGTCTATAAGATCAAAATAATATATTATATATATACATTCAAATTAATACAGCAATATTCCTGTCAACAATATTCATTCATGATCAGCCAAAAAGGAATACAAAAGGATTTGATCAATATCCAAGGAGAGTCCTCATCAATCATCATCGTCATCCTGAATATATTAAAGGTATCGTATTAATATCACATAACAATGCATTGCAATAAGTTGAGTTTCGTTAAATTAATTTTTTTTGGAACCTGAAAAAGCTGTGAAGAACGCATATGTGGAATAAATTGGGCAAACATTTCTCTCATTTGCAACATCATTTCTCTTATTTGCTCTTGATGCCTCGCATCTGATTGAGCTAGTGATTGGATGAGTTGCTCTTGATGCCTCGATTCTGATTAGGCTAGTGATTGGGTGAGTTGCTCTTCATGCCTCGCCTCTAATTGGGCTAGTTGCTCCCTTACATATGCAAGCAATGTCTCCAATTCTGTAATC
This sequence comes from Notholithocarpus densiflorus, assembly GCA_030021035.2. Taxonomy (NCBI): domain Eukaryota; kingdom Viridiplantae; phylum Streptophyta; class Magnoliopsida; order Fagales; family Fagaceae; genus Notholithocarpus; species Notholithocarpus densiflorus. The sequence continues at coordinate 3,192,416 of JARYZH020000013.1, read as the reverse complement.
CTCTGGGTCATTTCGCTTGACAAGGGTGGAGTCAATGTATACCATGAAAGGTTTGACCCACTTCTTCCTAATGGGGTTGGTCCAAAACCCAGCCCACGAACACGTCCACAACGCTCTAAACCCAACACTCGAGCAAACGCATCATCTTTGGACCATAGGATTCCACCACCACGCTTTCCTTGTAGTGGTGTGCCATCTTCATTCAAAATTTCTTTCATCCTAGCTTGTTTTCCCACAAGAACCAAATAACATATTACTTTATATAAACAATACAAACACAAAATACAAAAGAAATAGGATACAAATAGTGCTTACAATGTTCTCTCTCGCTTAGGCAGTAACAGGAGTCCCATCTTTGGTACTGTAGATTTTTTCATAAACAATTGCCCACTCCACTGCCGCCTTTATTGATTTTGACTACATCATATTCAACAATCTTGTTACTTGAGTGAAAATTGATGTTGGTGATATTTGTTAACATTATCAATGTTCAACTACAAAAATGATGTTTTCATGGCAGTAACACCTATATATATATATATATATAGCCCGCTATAACATAAGTTGGAAGAATATTAAAAAAGAACAAATCAACTAAACAATGCAAATAAAGAATAATTGAGATAAAAAAGAGTAAATAGAAATATACTTTTGTAAAGATTGAGAGATAGAGAAATAACTGAAGTTATTGGTTATATGAATTCTGTGGATTTAGGCTTGTTGGTAAATAAAATAGCAACTAAGGGATTTTTACAACCCCCAATACTAGTACTCTAAGGTTACACATATGCAACTTTACTGTTCATGAGTTGTAAATAAATAAATAAATCTTGTAATTGTGAGTGAACAAAAAAAGAGAGTGGGAGGAAAGAGACAGATAAGTATTTTTTATTATTTTATTAGGTAGTTTATATTATTTTATTGGGTTATATGTAAAAATAAGAATTGAGATGTTGGGTAAGTTGTGAAATGGGTGGTAAAATAGATTAAGTGGTGTTAGAGGATGTAAGATAAGTTTTTTTTTTTTTTTTTTTTTTTTTTTTTTTTTACATCCCCGGATGCTAGGCCTTAGTCAGTCTATTCGGTCATCTTCGGTCTTATTCAGCCCCATTATATCTTATTCGGTCCATTCGGTCTTATTCAGTTCCTTCGGTCCTCTTCAGTCTTATTTGGCCCCTTTTGGTCTTATTCGGTCCATTCGGCCTTGTTTGGTTCAATCGATCCTCTTCGGTTTTGTTCAGTCCTCTTCGGTCCATTCGGTGATGTTCGGTCCTATTTGTTCCTACTCAGTCCATTCGGTCATGTTCGGCCCATTTGGTTTTAACTGTTTGGTCCTATTCGGTCATTTGGTCTTTAACTGTTATGACCAAATGGTCATGTTCGGTAGGTTTGGTCCTATTCTATCTTATTCGGTCCATTTGGTCTTTAACTATTTATTCGGTCCTCTTTGGTCTTATTCGGTCCTATTCGGTCATTTTTAGTCCTCTTTGGTCCATTTAGTCATGTTCAGTCCTCTTTAGTCTTATCCAGTCTTAATCGGCCCACAGTCTTGTCTGGTTCACTTGGTCCTCTTTGGTCCTGTTCAATCCTCTCCGGTCTTATTGGGTCTATTCGGTCATGTCCAGTCTTGTTCAGTCCGTTCCATCTTATAGGGGTGGCAAAATCTGAAACAACCCGCAAATCCAATACGACTAACCTGTATATAAACAGGTCATGAGTTGAGGCTAAACGGGTTTGGGTCATATTCGAGTTGACACGGCTAACCCGTTTAATAAACATGTCATGTTCGTGTTCAACATGTGACCTCGCCTAACCCATTTGACCCGTTTAGCTTATAAAATTATTAGTTATTTTGATATTATTGCTTAATTAACTTATTCTTGTCACTTAATGTCTGCGAACACATTCCCGCAAAAAAAAAAAAAAAAAAAAAAAAAAAAAACATCTCCTAAATAAAGTCTACTCGATAAATTCAAATACCCCGTCATATTTATATTACCACAAAAAAAAAATAGAGCAAGAAAGTGGTAGTACCTATGTTTTATCCAACAACCAATAGTCAACCAATAGTCAACCAACGTCATGTACTGCTGTTGGTCAGCCCACAACAGTTTTTTTAACAATACAGCTTCTTTCGTCATCCCAGGTTTATAGCATTCACATTTCAACTTGCTCCTTCGACCCTTCCTCAATTCTTCTAGTTGATGCATTGCCCAGTTCATTTGATCGGGTGGTGGGACAATAGCTGGGTCAATGATCCACCGTTTCTGAAATGCAAAAGTTGAGTTAGCATAATGCAAGAATTGACCCTACTCATAATGACATTTAGGACAACGGCTGTAGATGACAGTTAATTATATCTTATTTTCATACTACCTCAATCTCTTTCCAACAATCTACTTTATACGCTCCCGAGATGCTCGTCTAAGTAGCAAGCACAAGTGGGCAATAATAAGGGTTGTTGCAAAAAGTGCCCAACCACCTAGTGAAAGTTTCCCCGATCTCCCTAATCGGTTGGCCAGTGGAATTTAACTCCAACTTAATTTTTACATTATCTGGAAGATCCCATATTTGTTGAAGCTGCATTTTCCCACGCTTTTTATGCCCATTATTGATTACTGAGGTTTCTTAAGTATCATCTGTATATAGTGAACCACCATTAGGAATGAACTTTCAAAGTTCACAACTAGTGAAAAATATCACACCACGAAAAAAATATGCATCTAGTAATAAATATCAAACGTTACATTTAAAGACATGTAAACTACTTAGGGGTTGTATCTCATCATCACTTGCAAGTGGTCTTGCTTCCTCAGAAATATGGGCTTCCTTCATTTCTTCCTTCACCCTCTGTCGTGAATGTGACGATCCTTGGCCAACTTTAACAAGCAACAATTGACGTTTCCTTCCCATTCATGCGTCTAACAACTTAACAACATAAACATAATGATAATTATAGACAACAATCAATTGCATACAATGTAAGTAATAAGGCTATTGTCAAACAAGATGTGAACTTGCACTTGTCAATATTTCGAGCAATTACTAGTCTTAACAATATGAAGAAATAACAGTCTTAACATATGCAAGATTTTTAAACTTTGCACACCATAGAACTTTACAAATTCTATTTCTAATTTCTGAGTTCATTAATAACTGTAACATAATCACACATAATACACCAATAAACTATTACACTACTCATCCTCATTGTACTCGTCTTTGTTGTTATCTTCATTGTTAAACTCATCGTTAATAAACTCCCAATCATCTAAGTTGTCTATTTCATGAAAATCTCTTTCAACAATGATAGAGGCATCAATTGTCATTCCTTATACATCATCTCGAGCCCAACCAAGGTTGTCACTCACAACATCATTACTAGTTATATTGTACGGAACATTCTCACAAAACCTATATATGTCATCCTCGTCACTCTAGGGACCAATACCGGCATCAAGCACATCCCTAACTTTAGTTTTAATAACAACATACTAATCTTTATGCCTTTTATCTTCTACATAAAAAACTTGTGTAGCTTGAGATGCCAAGACATATGGTTCGTCCATCATTTCATCCCCACCATGCATGAAGTGTGTAAAATTCACTGTAGGAAACTGAAATTCATCAGTCTTATATTCTCTCCTATTTTGATCGTCAACCCATTTACACTTGAATAACACATGTTTGATATTGTCAGAAAAATTCAACTCGATAATATCAGCTAAAACACCATAGTATGTAATGCCACCTTCAGTAGCGACACTAACTCCACTATTCTGCGTTTTTCTATTTGCCTCATCATTCAAAGTCCTAAATTTTAAGCCATTTATAACATAATGCTTCAGCTGCTTTACTATATTATATTGCCATTTGGAAAGTGCAATAAGGGTTTCACTAAATCCCTCCATTTCCCTGTCAGCATCAGTCATTGACATCACCTAACATAACTAAATGAATTTATTATTATCAGTATTGTAATTCTAGTTATGAGAATGTTACAAGTTTAAGAAGTTGAAGATGTCATACGTACGTGACACCTAAACCAACAACAAAACTTCTCTATATGGTGCTTATAAATAATAGCATCATATATATGATAGTGGCACTTTCGGAGTTCGTCTTCCATCAATCTTCTGTGCATCTTGTGCAAGCAATTGTATTAGGGCTAATAGACCTAACGTACATTGGATTGACGTGCAATGATATTGTATACGTAATACTTACTCACGAAACTGGTTAATGTTTTCAGAATTGAATAAAACGTAGCAATGGGCTTAGGTCAACTCTCTATTGTCTAGTGTCACGCTCGAACCCACCCCTGTTGACTCCTCAATTGTCCTAGCGGGTCGATTGAATATAGTTTCAACTCCTTCCATATACCGTGAACAAAATGTTAAGCACTCCTCTACTAAGTATCCTTCAGTAATAGATCCTTCTGGAGCAACTCTATTTCGTACATAAGACTTAAGGCGTGAGAGGTGAAAAATATATTTCTCTTCTTCCAAACATTCTTCTACTAAGTATCACATTCTTCTCTATATGCATCACATCAAGATTGTGTCGCAACTTGTGATCCTTCCAATAAGGTAAGGTGAAAAATATATTTCTCTTCTTCTAAACACACTGGTCTGCCTCCCCTTTCTTTGTTTTATTGTAAGCAAGTTGACATTTCTTTCCTAGACAACGTTCAACTAAATTTTCAGTTTGCATAATTTTGTCTGACACAACTGGTGGTATAGGTAATCTATTGCTGCGTTTTATAAACTCGGGTATAGGTCATCTTAAAAAATAAATAAAAATTATTCGACTGGTCCTATAGCCATGTTTTCTAAACGTGGCAATAGAGCCTATCCAAAAAATGTGGCTAAAAACACCTTTAAACGCGGCTATAGACTTAACCTATTGCCGCATTTTATGAATGCGGGTATAGGTCATCTTAAAAAAAAAAAAATTTATTTGGTTGGTCCTATAGCCACGTTTTCTAAACGCGGCAATAGGGCCTATCCAAAACACGCGGCTAAAAAATCTATAAACGTGGTTATAGACTTAAACTGCGTCTACTAAAAATGTGGCTATAGGTTGGCTATAACCGCGTTTTAGCTGCGTTTTTGTAAACGTGACTAAAAAGACACAGCTATAGCCTGCGTGTGTTGTAGGGATATTCCAAATTTTATACTATTGCACCACAAAATTAATAATAATAAGTGTACCCTACAAATTTATAATTTTGGTTATTAGTGTTTTTTACTTCTAAATTGCAACAAATCAAATAGCATTTATAATACATAACTGAAATGTCTTTTATTGATGCAATTCAAAGTTCGAAATTATATATATCTAGTATCAGTCAATGATACAAGGCCATTTTTCATAATTCCATTGATGCAATTAAAAGTTAGAAATTATATATATTTACTATCGGTCAATAATACACTATTTTCATGATTCCATTGTGTATGAATGTTTTTTTTTTTTTTTTTTTTTAAATTTTTTTTATACAAGATAGAAATTCTACTCTAACCTAATCTATGGATATATGTGTGTGAAGCTCTCTCCTGGAGACTTGAACCCCGGCCCTTGCCCCCCACACCCTACAAGCACTTATACTTGTGGAGTAACCATCGCACCAAGAAAAAGGAATTCCAAGAAGAAGAGAAATGCATTGTGTATGAATGTTAAACATTCTTATTATTAACTAAATTTATTGCAAATTCTGAAACATTTAAAAGTTGTATATGGTATAATTTTGTTTAAGCTCCACCATTTTATTAACTATTATTAGATGAATATCTAGTAAATCTTTTATTTTATAGGAGGTAAATCTCATTATTATATCACATATTCACTTATGCAAATATGCATGCAAAATTTATATAAACTATATCTCATATACTATTCAAATCATATATTTATGAACTTAGTATTTAGGTAAAAGCATAAAATACCAAAATTTTGATAGGTTAAAGATAAGGGGATTTTTCAGTTTTTACCATCTTGATATGTGACAAGTCTAAGATATTTTTTTTAATGAAACAACTAGGGTGGTTTTGATAAAATATTATCCAGCAGTTTCTCTTTTGATAGTATTATAATAATAAACAACAAAAATGATATTGTGTGGTGTAATATTAATCAAAAGTTTATCTTGAATTGATTCTAAAAAAAAAAAAAAAGTTTGTCTTGAATTAATCTTATGGTAATATTACTATAATACTAATTAATATCTTTTCATTGGGTTATATTTTTATTAAACTCATCCTTTATTTATGAGTAATGCTAAAGACACAAATTTTTTTACAAAAAATTTTGCAAACCACTGATGTGGTGAGTGGTTATTGATAAATGAAAAAATGATGTTCGTGGTGGGCCTAGATGAAAACTAATAAGAAACTGACCACAACAACAGTTTGTAAAAATGTTGTAAAATAGTTTGTGGTTGTAGTATTACTATTTATTTATATACTGATATTTATTTTTTGTGTTGGTTCTACTAACAAATCAAATACAAGGGTTAGTAATTGTAGAACTCAATTCAAAACGTATCTATGAATTTACTTTAAATGTCTTAATGAGTAATCTTTCTTATTCTAGGTATGTGCATAAAAACAATGTGGAATGCAGAGTGAATCTGTGACAACTGAAATACTCCTAATAATTTATGGATTTTTTTTTTCTTTTGAAAAACAATGTCTTACTAAACGAGAAAATATACGCTCCATTTGTTTCGATGTAAAATATTTTCAAGAAAATATTTTCATATTTTACGGTGTTTGTTTTAAGGTAAAATATTTGGTCAACAATAAAATATTTTCAGTCAACTAAAACAAGTAAGGCAAAAATTTGTAAAATGTTTTACGCTTGAAATATTGGTAAAATATTTTACATTTGCACTCTTTCAGTCCACCCGATACATCTGCCTCTCTCTCCCTCTCATGCTCTCTCAGTTTTGTACCCATAACCCAGTCCACCATTGATCCTTCTCTCCTACTTGCTCCACCATCTTCAACACCACCTATAATCGGCTCTACCTTTCGCCGGCGCCACCCAACACCAGCTCAACCCTTTGCCAGCACCACCCATGACCGACTCCACCTAAGTTCTTGTTATTCTTAAACATTCATCGGCTCCACCGATTCTTGGCCACCTCCACCACCGTTGACTCATCCATAGGTTCTTAGTTTTGGGTTTTTTTTTTCTTCCTTTTACTGCTATGTGGTTTACAGATCTGGGTTTTTAGATGATTTGTGGGTCATGGGTGTCTGGGTTTAAGGGCGACGGTAGATGGCTGGGATGGAGACGTGGGTCGACGTTGATGGTAGATCACAATTCCGTTTCGTCTTTGCAGGTTGTTTCTACGGTGAATGGTGGCCGAGCCCCTCTGATCTGAGCTTTTGGCTCAGTGGGTTTTTGGGTTTTCAATATGGGTTTGTGAGTTTATTTGGCTTTCTTTTGGGTGGTTATGGAGTGGTTTGGTCGGATTTGTGGTTTAATGCTCATATGTTGTGGATTGTTGGTGGTTTGTGCTTAGATTTGTGGTTTAACGGTCAAATTTTTAGGTGGTGGTTGTCTTTTCTCTCTTTCAGATTTGGTTTTTGGGGTGGTTGGTGGTAGCTTGCATTTTCACGTATTTTGTCATTCTAAACACTTACAAAAATATTTTACAGTAAATTTTTTTATCTGTAAAATATTTTACATTTGAAAATATTTTACATCAAAACAAACAGAGCGTAATTGCCTATGTACTTGAGGAAAATTTAAATAAAGAGGTACATATATGATGTTGTAATGTTGTTCTTATACAAATAAATTAATAAATAAAATAATTTTCATAATTTAAAATAGCCATGCTTTGAATATTAATATTTTGCGTAAATGCACTTTTGGTTTCTACAATTTTACTTTATTTCCATTTTGGTTCATATTTTTTTTATTTTTCTGCTTTTAGTCCCTAAAATCACAAAGACACTCTTGTTTTGGTCCTTACCGTCATCTCATTAACAGAAATAACCTATGCTACAAGCGAATTAAACCGTTGGCATCCTAAATGCTGACGTGATCATTATAATAATATTAATATATTTTAATTAACTAAACTAATTGCCATGTCAACATCTAAATAGTTTCTCAAAAAAAAAAACATCTAAAAAAAAATTAAATTAAAAAACAAACCAAAAATCTCATTAAATTAAAAAAAATCCCTTTCATTAGATTTTTCTTCTTTCCAAAGAACATTCATATGTTCTCAGCCCGTAAATTTTTAAATGCAATGTCAACCCCTAAATAGAAGAAAAAAAAAATATGTTGAAGGCAATGTAGCATGAATCTCTAAAACCAAAATTTTGGCAAACTCAAAATCAAACCCAAATTCAAAGCCCCTCTCTCTCTCTCTAACCCACACTTACTCTTTCTCTCTCAACCTTTCTCAGACCTAATGTCGAACAATTATGTCCATATTTTTTATGAGTTTTTGGCTAGGACTCGGTGGCCGGAGCAATTTGAACAACCATGACGAGCAACCCCTCGTTCTTTGCAACCGCTTGTCACCACCGCCACTCCACGCGATGGTTCTCGTTTCTCACGGCCAAACCCCACACTCTCTAAACCCAATCTATCCTCTTTCTCTCTCTTTGATCTAAACAAGGTAAAGCCTACTACCCGTGGTAACACTCAGACGTCCACGACAACAATGAGCCTAATCCCATTCTCTCTCTTTTCCTCTCTCACTAAGTCCGAGTTTGGTGATGGGTTTAGTAGTTTAGAATCTAGGGTTGGAGGTGGTGTGGGTTGTTGGATTTGAGGTTGTGTGGCTATTTGCGGGTTATCTAAGATGGGTTTTGTTCATTGATTGGGATTTGAGTTTTGTGTTTGGTTTCTAAGAAAGTATAAGAAAACATGGGTTGAGTTTTGTGTTTGGGGGTTGAAAATCTAGGTTTGAATTTTGTGTTTTTTTGTTTGGTTTCTAAGCATAAGAAAATGCAAGAAAAGTTCATGTTAGTATCATGTTCTTGTTGGTAAATTTAATTTTTCTATGTTTGTGTTCTTGTGATTGAATTTTTTGGATTTGTGTTCATGTTTAAGATGAAACCAAATCTGAATTCATGTGTATTTTGGGTTCTAATTATTTTTTTTTCATTTTTTTTATTTTGTTAAAATCGATAAAATTAGTTCTCTAAAATCAAAGGTTGATGTGGATGTTGATGTGTATTTTTTAATTACTATTTGATGCTGACGTGGCATTATTAAATGATGGATTTTTTAAAATATTATTTTATTAGTCACGACAACATTTAGTGTGTTAGTGGTTCACTTCGTCTTCCATGTAAGATATTTCCGTTAGCGAGATGATGGTAGGAACTAAAACGATAACACTTTTTGATTTTGGAGCCTAAAGACAGTAAAAAAAAAAAAAAAAAGTAGAGACCAAAATAGAAATAGGCTCAAAGCAGGAGTGTACTCAGGATTTTTTACTTGAGGGGGGGGGGGGGGGGAGAGCCAAATTACATATTCACATGTTATTTACAATTTATAAATATATGGTATTCAAAATGATCAAATTTAAAAATTATTATTATTATTTCTAAACTCAAATCAAGTTATATAATTTGTCTAATTTGCTATAAACATTTACCATTTTTTTTTAAATTTTTTTAAAAAGAACTTAACATCTCCTATAAAAGTTATGGTTGACGTTGATCCATCATAGTATCAAATTAATTCAATATCAATTCTATGTGGATTTTCTTAGCAATTTTCTCTTCAAACCTTATAATAATAATAATAATAATAATAATAATAATAATAATAATAATAATAATAACTAGTCGCTAACCTGTGCGATGCATAGAAAAGTTGTTTATATAATAAAATCTAAGAAATTTAGAAATAGAAAATTGGGTCAATAATATGCATATTATAGACATTTTGCTAGTTAGCATTTAAAAAAAAAAAAGGACTGTCATAATTAAATAAAATACAACGGGAGAAATATTTAACTTCTATGCTTTTCTATAGTTTAGAAGTGTTGTCTAACATAGAATGTTATTGGGTTGTAAGAGAGATTTTTATAAAATGTTAATACCATATATATATGCTTATGTTGTTAACATCTCATTGTAGGTGCATAGTTACTGAAACCTACAAAGTAATTTACAATTCTTAAATTAATAAAGCAAATTCCCCAAAAGTTATATATATACACACACTCAAAACTAATATAAATTACAAAGATATAAACAAAGACCATGATATGAGGAAGATACACTAAGCTTCAAATTTGAGCAACAATATGACTTTCTTAATCTTACTTAGTCGTGGTAATAACAATATAGACAATTCAAAACATGGAACAATATCAAAATTATAACACCTAATTCCATTATCTTTTATGTTGAATCCAAACAAATAATTAATTGAAATTAATCCAAACAAATAATTAATCAACCAAAAATCATAGCTTTAATTAAGAAAACAAAAAATCACATGAACCTAAATAAAAATTCTCAATAAAGCAAAAACATATAAGGTAAAGAATTAAGATCAACCTATTGAGATGCAAATACCAAAAACCCCAAGACTTAAAGCTTCCAAATTTTATAGAATCCCCAAATTCTTCTTCAATACCAAACAAAACCCTTCAAATTCAAAAAATTCATATATAATATATCAAATAAAAATTTACCATTCCATGGGCTGGAAGACATAGGTTGCAGTTTTGATTTTTCTCCAAAAAATAGAGATGCTTCATTTGCCATATACAATATAAAATAATTATTAGAAATTTCAACCCAAAAACCAAACCCACAAAGACACTATCAAAATATGGAGATTAACCCAAATACTCAAAAGAAAATCAATTTTAAACATAACAAAAGAATAAGATAGAAAGAAAATCTTAGGCACATATAAAAGCAAATAAAAAAGAAAGAACCTACATTTTTTTTTACGTGAGTCTCTCTTCTTTTTTTTTAATCCTAAAGTGAAGTTAAGTTTAGGATTTTGAGGTGGTAATTGCTAGGGTTTTGAGGAGAGAAGAGAGAGTCCTAACATGAGTCTCTTTTTTTTTTTTTCTTAATCCTAAAGTTTTTTTTTTTTTTTTTTTTTTTTTTGATGCGAGTCATTTTTTTTTTTTTTTGAAACCTAAAGTGGGTCCTTTTATTTATTTTTTTAAATTCTAACGTGAGGACTAATTAAAAAAAAATTATAATTATTTTTTTAATCTTCGGTTTTATATTATATATAGATAATAATAATGATGTGGCAAGCAGAGTCCTAACAGGAGTCTTCTTTTTTTTCTTAATCCCAAAGTTCATTTTTTTTTTTGCGTGAGTCTTTTTTTTTTGAAACCTAAAGTGAGTCCTTTTTTTTTTTTTAATTCTAACGTGAGGTCTAATTAAAAAAAATGATAAATAATTTTTTAATCTTCGATTTTATATTATATAAAAATAATAATAATGATATGGCAAGCTCTGGAGAGATCAACAAAATATATCTAATAGAGTTTTACTTAAACTAAACTTTTGTAACACTGATAAGATAATTACACGTTGAAGAGAAATAATAAATATATAAGATATAAAACCTAAAATAAAAATAATCTAAAAAAAAAGAAAAAAAATAATAATAACGTGGAAAATTGTTAGAGTTTCAGAGACTTCGGTTTTATAATAATAATAATAATAATAATAATAATAATAATTGTGGGGTGCTTTTTTGTACTCTCAGGGAAACTTTTTGCAATCCCACAACGAAGAAAACTCTTTCCCCCCTCTGCCTTATAAGCGTGAGCTGAAGAGAAAGGAGTACCATCAGTTAAATTAATGATGGTACTCCTTTCTCTTCAGCTCACGCTTAAGGAGTTTTCTTCGTTGTGAGACTGCAAAAAGTTTTCCTAGGAGTACGCCAAAAAAGTTTCCTTGAGAGTACAAAAAAGTAGCCCACAATAATAATAATAATAATAATAATAATAATAATAATAATAAAAAATCTCATCTCTATAGCAACGTAACTAATCTCCTAAAAACAAATCAAGGTTGGCACAACTGATCAAACTTATAAAACCAAAATTAAAATATAAAATTAGCTAGAGAAAATATGGGATGATGAGAAAAAGATCAAATTTGTGAAGAAAAAAAAAACTCATAAGTTCAAGCAGTGCTGCCAATGCACAAAATATATAAAAGGAACATAGTGCACTTTTTTATTATTATTATTATTATTATTTTTGTAACAATACAATGCAGTTTTAGATGCAAGGAACACAATGCATTGCATTTTTGTATGCTTATAAATATAAAACGAAAAGCCACATGGTGTCTAGGCATTTGTTAGGCTTTAATAAAAGTTTATGCTTTAATTGAGTGTGGTCTACTTGATAAACTAACAATTGGGCAATCTAGCTAAAGGGGCCATCATTTGATTTTAAAGGATCACTATGATATACTATTATAAAGGGACAAAATATAGAGACCAAAAATGTATTTTCGCCTTAATATTTTATTGAGGATATTTTTTCATCTCAAGATAGAGAAAAATTTAAAAGATATTACTTTGTTGGTGCTTCAGCATATCTTATAACATAAAATACTAATTGTATACGTTAATTCTTGAGTTTGGGGAATACCGATTTTTTTTTTTTTTTGATGGGGGGATTACCAAGTTGATTAGCAGACTATCTTGCTCTTTTTAGATGACATATGTCGTCTATAGGATAATTTATCAACCGATACTTTAGAACATTATTAGGCACGTTGTCTCTGAGATGCAATAGCCTAACCACCATTGCTATTATCTTGCTATTATGAATTACTAAGTATGATATAATGAAATGTGGGTTTCAGTTAGCTCAACTGGTAAAGTCTCTGATGGTTGTGTAAGAGATCTAGGGTTCAATCCTTGTCTACACCAAAAATTGATTGGTGTCTTGGTCTGATGATAAAGAGCTATCATCAGGAGCGGACGCCATAAGTTAAAACTCTTTCAAAAAAAAAAAAGTATGATATAATGAAACTCTTAAATAATATTCTCATTCATACACATGGCATTAACTCTCACCAATGGGCTTGTTCTTTTTTGTTTAAGTTATGTCTTCATGAGACCTTGGCAACATGTGAAACTGATATTAATTCTTATAAAAAAAAACTATGTAGGTATGTCTCAAACAGGCTATGAATTTTTTGGATACTTTTGGGATGATGGATTTTGGAGTTGTTGAGATAGCAAGTGTAAATGCAAGTTCTAAGACATTGTATAAAATGTTTATCAATAATACTTTTTAATATTGTTTTCTCTAGTTTTTATTTATTTTATATTATATAATATTTTTAACTACGAAGAAAGGAGAAAAACATATTTACTATTGTTTTTAAGAGAGGTGAATTATAGAAGCCTAATAGAGGTGATTTCAAGTAGGTAAAGTAATAAAGTCTAAACTACGGATAGACACTATTGAAACCTGCCTAACCATGTATGTTGTTACTGTAGTTTCACCATATTTTTCTTTTATTAGAATGTGGTCATATTATAATAAAAAAAATAGATGGAGGGCCAAGTTTGTCATTTTTATAGTTCAATCTTTAACTATTAAAAAATCGATAGTACATGCAGCTATTGCTATTGCAAGTTGGGAAAAACAAGTTTTTTTTTTTTTTTTTTGAAATAATATAGATAGAAAACAGGAAATGGAGAAGGAAGAAGTAGAAAGATAAGACTTACAACGCTTTGGAAAAAACAAGTTGAAAGTTGAAACATCGTGAATTTATTTATTTATTTTATAATAATAGTAATAATTTGTTTGGGCTATAGAAATTAGGCTGCAGGCCGAAAACAAAAGCCCAATTAGGCCAAACCCAAAGTTGGTCTAGAACGTTCCATGATGGAACTTCCATCACCAGCACAACAAATCTTGGCCGTCCATTTCACAAAAACCCTGAGATCTCCAAAACCCTAAATTGTCCCAAACCACTATAAATTACTACCTCAGCTCCTGTCTCTTTCCTCACCCTCCTCCATGAACGCTTCCTCTCACCCTATAACAGCTCTTATTCTCTCTTTAACACTAGCAATGCCTCTCATTGACCCTTTTCATCAAACAGGTTCTATTATTTATTTGGTTTTTCGTTTCTGGCAATCTCAATTGTGCTTATGTGGGTCTTTTTGTTTTTGTGTAAAGTTTATATTTTTATATTGGTCAAATGTTTTGGCAAGCTCATTGTGATTTTCTAATATGTTTTGTTTTATTTTCAGACAGATATTTAGTCCTTGCGTATGTGGGTTTTTTTTTTCAATAATGTTTTTGGGTATATCTTGAATTTTTATATTAGCTGATTGTTTAGTAATTGGAATGGTAATGGTTACTGTGTGTCTGGTATTTGTGCTTTGTGAGGTACCTACCCATCTTGTTATATATTCTGTGGGCATAAGAATTTTGCATTGGTAGTGTAGTGTCAGTTTTTTGTTTTTTGAAATTATGATGGGACTTTCACGTCTGCCCCTTCAGCAGTGTGTGTGATTGCTCTAGGGATGAACAAGTCCCCTCATATTAATCCATCTGATTCACTTTGTCAGCTGTCTTATTCGTTGTCTAGCTGATCATTTTAGGGTGGTACATGCTATCCAAATCTTATTTCTATGCTTAGTTATATTCTATGCGTTTAATGATCCAAATATACTTGAACACTCATGCATATTGAAGTTACAAATGTTGATGATGACAACTCCTAAGGCTTGTTTCTCAGAACATTCGCAGTGGCCGCCTAAGAGCTTTCGTCTTCGCCAGGCTTGAGAGCTAGTGCTGCTTATTCCTTCCTTGGATGTCTGAAACTTATTACCTCTTTTACCTAGATGTAATTTTTTATTTGTATACACTTCTGAAAGCTTTTGCCTTCTCTGGAATTATGTTCTCAAATTGTTAGTTTTCATTATCATGAATTTTAGATCTGGCAGGACTATCTTTGATTTAAATATTCAATAGTTATGGAATTTGTAATGTATTTACCAAATACCAATGATGATAAATCCAAAGGCTTGTTTCTCAAAACATTCGCAGTGGCCGCCTAAGAGCTTTCGCCTTCGCCAGGCTTGAGAGCTAGTGCTGCTTTATCCTTCCTTGGATGTCTGAGGTGTTCACCCCATGATACTATATGATATTGATTTTATTGGTGTACAATTTCTCTAGATATCTTGCATTCTTCCCATCATGCATCTAATATATTTGTCTTATGTAGGGTTTTCTAATGTTTGATAGCGGATATTGTAAGTCTTTATTATAATGGTAATAGTTTATTCTAATAGTAATCTGTGGCATAGGGTATTTGCAATATTGTTGTGATGATGAAAAATACAAAGGCTTGTTTCTCAAACATTTGCAGTGGCCGCCTTAGAGCTTTTGCCTTTGCCAGGCTTGAGAGCTAATGCTGCTCTATCCTTCCTTGGATGTCTGAAAGTTGTTACTTTGACATACAGAAGTAGCTGGCAGTGAGTGATGTTTTTTTAGTAAATTCCTAGTTATTCTGGTTGTTTGCTTTTATTGTTTTTATTATTTTTTGTTATAATGGAATCCTCATTGCCATGTTTCTTAGTTGTTCCCACTAAACTTTTTCTCTGACTGAATTTTATTCTCCAAATTTCTAAATCTCAATCTGTCTTGAAAAGTTTTGGTGGTACTGTCTTTGCTTTTTAAAATTAAATGGTTGGTTAGTTGTTTATATCCACTGATGATAAATTAGATGTCTTGTTTCTCAAAACAATTGCAGTGGCTGCCTCAGTGCTCTGCCTTCTTTGGTTGCAAGTGCTATTGCTGCTTTCTCTCCTTGAATGCTTGAGGTGTTCATTCCTTTATAATTATAAGTTTAAACTCCTCTAAATTGTTTTATTTCTTCACATTTTGTTACAAATAAATTTGTGATTCAAAGAATTTTCTAATGTTTGGTATTGAGCACACTAATTTCTTACTCTTAAGATCGGATGTTGATGCATTTACAATAATATTGTTGGTGATGACAAATCCAAAGGCTTGTTTCTCAAAACATTCGCAGTGGCCGCCTAAGAGCTTTCGCCTTTGCCGGGCTTGAGAGCTTGTGCTGTTCAATCCTTCCTTGGATGTCTGAAACACATTTCTCTTTTATAAACTACATTGATGTTATGAATTTTTTCAGACTAATCATTCAATTATCATACATATTGTTTTGTTTCATTTAGTAAAAATCCTATTTGTTGGCTTTGTTAATAAAACAAGTTCTGCAGCCATTCTTTCTGTTGTCTTTTTTCCATTTACAGTATTTGTTGCCCTGCTGCTGCTTGGAAATTTTATTGAACCAATTGCTGGACTACTAACACTGTAACTTTGTTCTTGGCTGTGGCAACTTGAGGCACTCTGTTGGAGGGTCAGAGAGATGTTTGATAGTGCTGATTGGGTTCTTGGTCTTATTTAGAAGAGTTGTAGATTGCACTTGCTTGTAGAATCAATGGGTATCGCCTAACCACCACTCAATCACCACCACCACAACCCATCCAGACCCATGATATTCCAATCACAAAATCAACCAAAAACAAAGAAAAATCAAACCAAAAATCAAACCTTCAATGGAAAACTCAACAACTTAGAACCCAAAATCAAACTTTCAACAAAAAACCCATCAACCCAAACCCAAACTCAAATCAAGGCTGCTGTCACCACTGCCATGGAGAGCTTGCTGCTTTCTTTGCTCGTGGAGAGCTTGCTGCTGCCATTAGAGAAGAGAGAAACAAGTGCTGAGCTACGACAAAGGAAAAGATAAAAAAAAAAAGAAAAAAAAAAATGAGAACAGACCGTGGGAGAGGAAGTAGAGAAAGGATGTGGCTTTGGGAGATATAAAAGGAAAAAAATAAAAGAGAGGGTCAGATGTGTGGTGGGGGTTAAAAGTGAGGGGAAAGGAAGCAGAAGCTTCCTTACTTGTAAATATATCTAAATATAATTTAATTATAAAAGAATTATGATTGAGATTTTTTTTTTCAAACAAAGCATGATTTTATTTGGAATTTTATTAAAGTCTATTAAAATTTTTAATTCAAATCAGTGCTTTTTTTTATAACTAAAATCATACTAATAGTAAATAATATATATATATATATATATATCTTCAATGCGTAACCTTGAAACGACACATCAAAAACACTGATCTGTTAGTTGTCGCCGAAGCCACTATTTTGGTGGTCTGGCCACTAGTGCTAGCGACACGGTGGACGGAGACACCGATCTAGCGGTGGTCGTCGGAAACACTATTTTAGAGGTTTGACTATCAGACCTCCATCACAAGTGGCTCCATTGGCCGAGCCACCGGTGTTGGTAGTTTACTTAAAATTTAAGTTTAAATAAAAAAAGTATGACCATTAGGGAAAATAATAAAAAATTGATGAAGAATGAATATTTTATTGCAATATCTTGTAAAATAGATAAATTGATGGGAGTGTTTTGTAAAAGCGATGGTGTAAAATAGAAAAAATAGGTTTTTTGTGTAAAATAGACGGAATCTTTTAGAATAGCTGATGTGAATGCTCTCTAGAGTATTGTGAAAAATAATTGTTGGGCTAAATTCTAAAATGACCTTAATATGCTATTAGAGCTTTGTTATTCAGTCAATTCAGTATGAGAAAAAGAAAAGATGCAAACTTACAGTTTGGGTGTATTTCTTCTTGGAATTTTGATGCATTTTCTTGTCCAAATCGTGGAGGCTCCAACAAACTTGCCACACTGAACTTATTGTTATTATTTGATGCTTCAAGTGGTGACCACCCGTAAAATTCTACCAGTGTGAAAATTGACAAGAAGGTTGAGCAATGACCCTAGTTGATATAAATTTTAGTCGATAGTTTTTTCTATTTTGAATGATAACTTTCTTGTTTAAAAATAAAGTAGATCAACAAGGGACTGAGAGTAGAACATTGAATTTAGTTCCCGTGTGTTTGAATGCATTGGTGTTGTAACCAGCATCATTGCTGAGTTTTGGGCTTAAGAGATGGGCTTGTTTTAGTTTCCCAGCTTGGTATCACCCAATTACTCCTGGAACTGGATGCAAAAACCATTGTCGATCTTGTCCTTTCAAAGAAATCCTCGTAACAGATCATACTCTTCATTGTTGAGTGACTGCAGGTATCTCCCAGGCTAATTCCATCAAATCAAGATCAATTATGTGTATCTGGAGGTGAATAGATACGTGGACAATCTTGCTAAAGGAGGCTGCTCCCTTTTAGGGGATTTTGTTGTTCTAGAAACTCCTCCCATTGATGCTTTATGTGTAATTTTGAATTCGGATGCTTATGATTTGTACTCCCTAAGGCTTTCAGCCACTACTTTGCCATTTATAGTTAGTTGATTTCAATGCATTTTCCATTTAACCAAAAAAAAAAAAAAGGTTTGACATTTGGGTTACGAGCAAATTAAATGAAGTTGTTATCAGGGACGGAGCCAATATTTGAAGTTGGGGGGGCCAAAGTATAAATACAAAAAAGTTTATGAAAATCAAAACTAACATCTACTGAGAATTATGCATAATCATATCCCAGTGAATATTTTTCAGTGAGCGTATTGTCTGTTTTTAATTTTCAAATATTTGCAACAGCACCACCTGTTAAATCTCCATTTTCATATGACTACTAGCAATATGGGAATTCACTCCTTTCCCTCAGTTTTCTCCATTGAAAAAAATCACAACCCTAAAACCCTAATTCTCCACAAATTTCAAGCAATTATTCAAAATTAGAAAAAACCCAAAAAGGAAAAAAAAAAAAAAAAAAAAGCACTGAAGATTTCTGAGACACGTATTATATTTATTTCTGGTAGATTTTGTAGGGAGTGCAAAAATGGTTGTATTTTAAATGTAAATGAATTGAGCTCTTCGACTAATAACTTTTTAAAGTTTAGGGACGAAAAACAAACTTTTGATAAAGTTTAAGGACAAAAATAATATTTTATCCATTTTTTTTTTTAAGATGAAGAACAAATATACTCACACACACATATATTCTATATTGTATGCATGAATAAGAATATACTTTTATTATATATATATTTATATATGTATGTATGTATGTATGTGTGTATGTAAATTTGAACAATGTAAAGTTGGTGAATTTAATTTTTATAAATTTATAAACAAAATTAATTGAGTCTAATCATTTCAAATAATACAATTTCAACTATAGTTTAGTTCTTAATTATGAAAAAAAGTATAAAGTTAATATGAAAAAAGAATAAAGTTAATCAAATAGTTCATGAACAAATTCAAACTTGCTAATTAAGTATTTTGTGAACAAGATCAAATTTTGACAAAAAACTGAGTCAAACTTGAGCATAATGATAAGTTTGACCTCTAAAATAAAATAAAATAAGATGAATAATCTTGAACTTTTGATATGTGATATGCGAATTGGGAAAAACAAATGTGTTTCTATTATCTTTTTTTTTTGAATGCTCTTGATCTTGATAATCAATTTTCTAACCAAAATCAGATGGAGGATTGACCAAATTTCACCACCACTCATTTGTTGTCCATAAGTAACAACAAGTAATAAATTACTTTGACCATCGCACACCCTTGGTGCGATGGTCACTCCACAAGTATAAGTGCTTGTGGGGTGTGGGGGGCAAGGGCCGGGGTTAAAGTCTCCAGAAGGGAGTTTCACACACATATACATTTAGATTAGACTAGAGTAGAATTCTATCTTGTATAAAAAAAAAAAAAAAAATTACTTTGTGTAAACCAGACTTCAATTCTTCCTTACGCGTTGTTTGTTTTGATAAAAATCCTGTGCAAAGATAGTTTTTTGTATTTTATAGTGTTTAATAGCATAAAAAAAATGAGGAAAATTATAAAATTGTTTTTCAACTAATTTAAAATTTCTACCCATCATTGGAAAATAAGATATTTTTATAAAAAAACATTGTTTTTTATTTATAAAATAACTAATTTTCTAGAAAAATTAATCAAATTTAAATTTATATAGAAAACATTATCGGCCGAAATTAATCAAATTTAAATTCATGATCATGAGTGCCAATCCTACGGTGCTAAAAGCATGAGAAATAAGTGGTCTCGTGTGACCTAACTACCCCTCCGATTACTCACGAACTACTAACGTACCTAGTGTTTCCTCACTTCGGAGATTGCGAGGAAAAGTAAACAGAAAGACATACACACAGAGAGAGCTATAGAGCGAGAGAGTGAGAGAGAGCGAGAGAGAGACAACAATGTTGTGTGGTCTGAAATTAGAGCTCGCTAACGTTGTCGTAAAAAACCCAAACTACAAAAAATACAGCTTCCCCATTAACATCGACTCCCGCCGTAAAAACTACAATCTCATGAGACGACCTCTCCAACGGTTCCAGTCTCTGTCGGTCGTACAATCACAGTACAATGCAACCGCAGCATCTGAGCCGTCAATTTCCTCTCATTACACATCAACCGTCGGATCCTCTTCTCTTCAGCTCCCTCAGTGGAACCTCACCAACCGTCACATCGTCATGCTCCAAGTCATTGCTTGCGCGGTATTTACTTTTTTTTTTAATTTTTTTTATTTTAAATTTCAACTAAATTGAAACAAGTTAGACAATTTTTACTTCAATTCACTTAGATGATTAAAGTTTTGTTGTTCAATTAATTACATGATGGGACAATTATTTCAAGTTTGTGTGAAAAAAAAAAAATGATCGTTTTGAATCTTTTGATTTCAAGTCTTGGTGCCATTAGACAACATAACAAATAAATTTATGAATGATTTGTTTGTTTCGTGTTTAAAAGTTGACGCATTAGTTTGTAATAAGGCTTATATAGTAAAATTTGTAGTAGTTGAAGTATCACTCTATGTTTAAAAAGAAAATTTCAAAGGGAAGTCTTATTTTTAACGTGGAAAGGACATTGGAGGATGAATTTTATATTAAAATTTGCAGTTACACCAAATGAAAAAAGGGATAGAGTAAGACTGTGTGAGAATTGAGGGCTCTGTAGATTATGGTTATGCGTTTTTAATGTACATTGGTATGAAATTTTTTTCCTTTTGATGATTTCATTTTCTTTGAAACAAAATGAACTTTTGCTTTGGATGGAGCTATGTTTTTTTAAGAGAATTGTTAGTTATCTCAATTTGGTGTTTTTGGTGATAGTATGTGGTGAT
The DNA here is from genome assembly GCA_030021035.2 of Notholithocarpus densiflorus. Lineage (NCBI taxonomy): Eukaryota > Viridiplantae > Streptophyta > Magnoliopsida > Fagales > Fagaceae > Notholithocarpus > Notholithocarpus densiflorus. The sequence continues at coordinate 3,171,269 of JARYZH020000013.1, read as the reverse complement.
TCTAATAGATGTGCATTTCGCATAATGTAGGTTGCAGTTTCAGCAACTTGGCTCTTTTTCTCTGCAATACCAACTCTTCTGGTGCGTGATGAAATATTTACTTCTTTTATACATATTGTGTTCACTTTTCTTGTTAGTTATATATTTGATGTTCAATGTGGCATATGGAAGGCTTTCAAGAGAGCAGCAGAATCACTAGAAAAGCTGATGGATGTTACAAGAGAAGAGCTCCCTGACACAATGGCTGCTGTTCGGTTGTCTGGCATGGAGATTAGTGACCTTATTATGGAGCTCAGTGATATAGGGTTAGTATCATAGATAAAGAGCTCTTTTGCTAATCATTTTGGCCTCTATTTTGTATATCACGTTGCAAACCCATTCGTTTGTTGTTTAGCCAGGAGATTAACCAAGGTGTTAAAAGCTCCACTCGAGCTGTTCGCTTAGCTGAAGAGAGGTTGCGTCGGTTAACAGACATGGCTCCAGCAGGTTATCTATGTCTTCTGTAGCATTTCATGGTTTAATCCGATTTCATTGAATTGATTTGGAGCAATGAATTTTACCTCATCTTTACTTGATTAGCTTCGGTGCAGGAGGTAGCCAGCCCGAAAACTGAGACAACAGTGCCAGTGTTGGCTAGAACTGCAAGGGGCATAAGGGAGGGAGTCGTGAAGGGTCGTTCAATCCTGCAAATATTTTTCACCCTTGTCCGATTTTCTAGGTTGGCCCTCAACTATTTCACTAAGCGAGCTAAGCGGTAAAAACCATAAGCCAAACGAGCTTGATGGTGAAAATTGTCGAATATTTTGTGTACATATTTTTCATTCTTTCTTCTTCTGATTTTCCCTCAATCTTAATTAAAAAAATATCCAGCTAGTTTCATCATTGAGGCTTTACTTTTCAGTGTGTTGAGTTATGGACCTACTAGGTAACAAGGGCAGATAGTTTTTCACTTTTCTTTATTTGCTGTTGTTAATTGCAAGTGGTTTGTTGTAGCCTTGTCAATATGTGTACCTAGATTATTTGAGCTTTCTGTGAACTTTTTGTGGACAAAGATATGCTGTAGTTTCTTCGCAATCAAGTTATCTTTAGCCTGATTAACTTTTTTTTTAATTATCTATAGAATCACTGGAAGTAAGCATATTAAATGTAATTAAATTCCTTGGTAGACTGGTCAGTGATCTTCAGCTTTAGGTAGTAATGGCACTTAATGTGTCATCATCTATACAACAAGCTTAGGCCTATGGATCTAGATTCACTTTTTATAATGAAATCATGACTAAATCTATCTGAGGTTGAAAAAACTAAAACCTGTTATATTGCAGTCACTTAGGTTACTATTACATATGTGTAGATAAGTAACCTTGTAGTGTTATGATCCTAGTGTCCTACATGGTTAAGTGTTAACTTAACCATGTGTTTATAAGCTCTTGGGCACCCTCCCCTTGCAAGCTGGTTTTTAAGGGTGAGTTCTACCTATGAGTTCCTAACATTTGATATTAGAGCCAGCCAACACGTCAAGTAATCGGACATAGCTTATTGAGGATGGGATCAAATGAGTTGTGGCTTCGTGGTTGGATCTCGGAGGGGGCGACCTAGAGGCTAGATTAAAATGGCTTACTAAGTCATTGAATAATTGATAGGTGAGTGGAGCTGCCAAAAAAAGAGAAAGCGCTACCATTGGGTTAGTGTAGATTTATTATTGTTGTCATTGTTGAATCTGCAATGTCCAGTTCTGTGTGATTTGAGCTTAACAAGGCATTTTAGCTATTAGGCAGTTGTGTTGGGAAATTGACTACCAAAATCTCATTTGTACTTTGGAAAAGGCAATAAAATTTCAAAAACTAGATTGACAAGTTTTGATACTGGATGATTGTAGTTTTTAAATTTCCAGTTGGCCAAGATGCTTGTGGGTTGTTGATGTGTCTTGCTGATGTTATGATTATCTGAAGTGTTAGAAAGATGGAGAAAATGACTTGAAAAGAACCAGGCGTAGAGGTAGGGAAAGAATGGATGATTTCACCATGAAATGAAGCATATTTGTTACTGAGGGCTCATGGGAACCAACATTGCTTTAGTGACCCTGCATTCCATGCTAATGTTTATAAATAGGGAGCTGTAGTAATTTCCCTTTCATCACATCTTGTCTCATTTGATAAAATACCAAAAGAAGGTTTGATGAATTATATAGCTGCTGCAGAGTTTTTTTATACTAAATTCTACAATGTAAGGTAAACATTTGTATAGCATCCACCTAAGCATATCAGAATATAGGTAAATAATATTAATTTTCTTACATGTTGCGGTTATGTCAAGTAGATGTCTTGAATCCCAAATGAAAAGATTTTGGTGGAACCCACAAAACTCAAGGTATATTGGCTTGGAAATCTTGGGATAAGCTGTCTTCCTAAGAGGGTTGGTGGGTTGGGGTTTAGAAAATCAAAGGATTTCAACTCAGCTCTCATCACAAGTATGGAAAGCTATTGAGAATGCAAAAAGATATTATTGTTAAAGGTGCTTGCTTTAAGATTGGGGATGGGCAATCAGTAAATGTTTGGTTGGATCCTTGGATTGAGGGGTTTAAACCAAAACTGAAGGATGAATCTATTTCACTTGATCCAATGATGGTCTCAAGTCTGATTAATTCCATTAACCATACTTGGATAGAGAGAAAATGATCTGAATTGTTTGCACCTGAATCTGTAGCAGCCATTAAAAGAATCCCATTACCTCTTTCCCCTAAGAAAGACAGTCTCATGTGGATCAAAGACCCCAAAGGGTGTTTTTCTGTCAAGTCGGCATATAGATCCGTCCAAGAAATCCCTACCAGTGATGCTAGAGGTGTAAACTGGCAAAAAGTGTGGAAGTTGAGAATCCATGAGAGACTGAAAATGATGTTATGGAGAGTTAGCTCAAATTTGTTGCCCACAATGGACAATTTGGAGCAAAGAATGGGAATAGCTGACACAGTATGTGTTTGCTGTAATGGGGAGAAGGAATCTGTTCATTTATTTTTCCAATGCACTATGGCGAGAGCTATCTGGTTTGGGTTGAACTGTTACTACAGATCTGAGTTACTTAATATCAATAGCTGCGAAGACTTTGTAAAAGTGGTGACAGGTGACCTGGACTTTCCGGAGCATGCCCCTTTGAGAATAGCTATTACCTTGGAGGCCATGTGGAATCTAAGGAATCAAATCTTGCACAACAAGGAGCTTAAGGTCAACTTGGTGAGTGTAATTGGCAACATGGAACTAATGATATTGGAGCATATCAGATCAACAAAGGGAGATGGCAAAAACCACCTCCAGGTACAATTAAAATCAACATTGATGCGGCAGTAAACCCAGATTTTACAGCTGTTGCTGCTGTGGCAAGGGATGATAGGGGGGGAAATATTAAAAGCTTGGGCTAAGAAACAAGTATACTGTGATGCTATTGAGGTAGAGGCTGCTGCATTTACTTGGGCGTTAAAGTTAGCTTCCTTGGAAGGGTACAAGAAGATCAAGAATGAAAGCGACTCAAAGCTTTGTATAGATGCTTTAAACGATGACCGTGAGAATAGTTGCTGGAACATTAGAACAGTACTTGAAAATGTATTTTATCTTAAGAGTTCTTTCCTTAGCTGCTCTTTCTCTTGGGTTAAAAGGGAGTTAAATGTTGTTGCTCATGCCTTGGCTAAGGTTGTCTCTCTCTTAAACAGTTAAACCCAAGTTTCTGTTGTAATGTTTCTTCCTTGCCTCCCTCTGTTTTGGATGCTTTGAAGTTGGATTTGGCTTCCTGGTTAGTTTAATAGAAATGTTGTCTTAGCCACAAAAAAAAGAAAGTAGATGTCCTCTCTTTTTTATTTTACACACAGTATATAATATAACATAACATGGTTTGCTCTATGTAAAACTCTGATTATAACTAAAAAAAAAATTTCAATATATATATATAAGTTAATATTTAATTTCAAATATAGTATTGAATTATCATTTTCAGTTTACATCAATCCATGGTCGCAGGTCCAAAGTCCTAATTCATACATAAATTGTGCTAGTCAATTCCAAGTACTAATATTTTGTTGCTTGTAAGTTGTAAGTCAGTACGAAACTTTGCTTCACAGCATATATGACAAACTCTACTTCGCAAATTCCTGTTTTGGACTCTGGAATCAAAAGCCTCGTTCAGCAGCTCACACTCACAGTATTTACTCGCAGAGTCTCACACTAATGAAAAATTTGTCATTTACAGCTATGTACGAGATACAGGTTCTGTGCTCATAGAACAGATAAGCAATAACATCGACATGCAAGCCAAGTGTTATTGAGTATTGAGATGAGGGCACATTTAATGGGGCTTTACTTTGGTGGAGAATGCAAAGAACTAGTCCCTAACAAGTGAAAATTCTTTGACCTTGTCTAAGAATTTTAGATAAGCTCAAACATTGCGACAAAAAAGGGGACCAACTTAAGCATGCAATCTAGTTTAATGATAAACATCAGCTCAATTCATGTTCAAAATATAAGTAGATGAACAACATTGATTTTTTAATATTTGTCTCAATATGACAAATGTGTTTGTTGTATCTTTTCAAATAATTTTTGTTGCTTATTCCTTAAACTCTCGAGTTCAAGGTATTTTGGTCTCTTTGTCATCTCATTTCCCTTCAAATAGGTTTGTAAACAAGTCAAGTCAAGCTAAGTATTAAAAGTTCAGAAGTGTTCAATTAATTTTATTTTGAATACAAGCCGAGCTCAAACTTATCGCTAAATTATATTATATGTTTAAGTTTGGTTCATTTTTTCTTCGAATAAGCTTGAACTTATTGATGAGTTACTTGATTAACTTATTTTTTCTCATATATAGTAAACACTATTGTAAGGGCGAGTTTTACTCCATAGCCCAAATGGTTTGGATAATGGTCCAATGAGCCCAAAACAATGAATTTGTTAGAGAGTGAGCTTGATATTGAACGTTCAATGAGTTAGGATGATGCTGATCACAATGGGCTAGTTATTGGAATGAACAAGACAAACAGTTTAAACAAGAAAAGTTCTCCTCGGTCAAGTTCGAGGAATGTATGTTTCTTATATATTTCTCTTAAACTTATACAAAAATTATCATTCTTCATTACATTGTGACTTTTCTTTGGTTTTTCTGATGCTCCCCACTGTAATGGAGTTCTTCCCTTTTATATTCATTTCCCTTCTTTCATCTCAGCCCTCCATGTGTAGGTCAGATTACTAATTTTCTTGATACTTGTCCCATCAGCATCTTCCTGAAGTCTTTGTGGGTAGCTGTAAGGTTGAAAGTTTTTGTTCAGGCATCACTTCCACATTAATGCGGCTAGGGGGTTAGATGCAGAGCATTCAATGCGGTGGTAGCAGTTTTCTTCCCAAATATTTCTCAATTCTCTATTGTCTCATCTCTTTCTAATGCTTATCCTTCCAAGCATGATTGCCTGCTGCCTAGTACTTGATGGGTGGTCAGACTTTAGGCCTCTACACTGTTTGCCAAGGTGGTATTGCTCCTCGGATAACGTCACTTGCTCATCATGACCTGGCCTCTTCCTCGGCCCAATATCTATCTGCCTTCGTTTGTACTTGTCTGTCCTCGGGCTATTTGATGTCTAATAAACTTATTTACAAACTTATGTGGTTAAAATATATATAATTCTACAAAATTGATTACTTATTTATTTATAAATTACAAATTATAATTTGATATCTAATAAACTTATTTACAAACTTACATAGTCTAATTTCACATACATATAAGCATTTTTTTTAACATACGTACGTATTATATAATACTATATATACTTTAATCACACAACTCAACTTCAAGTTGTAAAGCACACAACCAAACTTCCTCTTAAGACTTGAATTCATTTTTTTTTTTAAAATACTTAAACTCAAGCTTGTTTATAAATAGATTCAAAATAATCTCCACCAATCCATTGTCCATTGTCCAACAATAAAATTTGTTTACCTATATTTTATTTAGAGTAATGATAGTCATACATTTTTTGTTAACACTTACTTAATATACACTATCATATGACTGAAAATCTCATTTCACATTTTTAATTAAAAATTGTAAAATCGTATTTAATTTCACAATTTTAACCAAAATCATATTTTTAAAACATAATATCAAAACATCAAAAGGCAATATGCACGAAGTGTGTAATAATATTTTACCTTTTATTTACATGGTCTCAATTTTCTCCCCTCGCTTGGTTGAGGAAAAAGTTACTGGGCCAAAAATTTGTGGGCCCAACAGGCCCAAATTACAGCAACATTCTTTGTCATTCCATGAAATGCATGTGAAATGCACGTGATCAATCTGCGCACAGAGAGAGAGAGAGTGCCAGCTCGTAAGGAAAAATCTTCGAGGGTTTTGCAAAAGAATCCATGAACTAAGTACTCTACTACTCATTCTATTAGATCACTTATCTGGGTGTTTTTTTTTTTTTTTGGATTTGTAATTCTGTGTTTTTATTTTTATTTTTATTTGACTTTGTAAACTTAAAGTTCTGTATTTCTCATTCTTAAATTGCAACTCTTTTTAAGTTTTTTTTTTTTTGTTGGTGTGCTCTCTGATTCTTTGTGTTTATACATTTTGTTACAGATTCAAATACAAATATACTGACATATTGGTTCAAATAGAATGAAAATTGAAGGAGGCATAAGCCTAAAGACAATACTAAGTAATCTCAGACATGGGTTTAGGACTTTGTCTCATATGAACTGGGTTTCAGCTTCTGGGTTTCACTTGGCTGGTCTTTTGGGGGTTGTTGGTTTGGTTTTGGCTATAAGAGATGGTAAAGTTGGAAACTTGACCAGCTTACCTTGGTTTTCTGAGAGACCCAGTGGTTCAGAGAAGAATTGGTTGGTACCAGGGTTGCAGAATCTTGGTAATAATTGTTTTCTCGATGTAATTTTACAGGTACGATTACTTTTGAGTTAATGTGTTTCTTTTGTTTGGGCAAAAAAAAAGACTGTTATACAGTACCTTAGGTTCACCAATTGAAATAAACTAGATGGTTGTATTGACCAATGCAAAAACAATGTTATCTTTTCCAAGGATAATTAAATTTAACTTTGTAGTTTATTGGTCAATGCAATCACATGAATAATTTCAACTGAATTCAATTGAGGAACTTAAGGTGCAACACCTAAAGAGCTGTACTTAAGTTTTACCCATTTTATGTTGTTTTGCTTTGCTTAATTTCTGTTTGGTTGCTGAGAAAAATTGGAAAGGTGGGGGGAAAAAAGGGGAAACAAGGAAGAGATACTTATTGTAATTGGACTTCTAATTTGGTTATAAAAAAATGGGAAATTTATGATATTCAAAGTTAATTTTTTTCTTTCTTAGTAACCAAACTGAATATAATTGTAGTTTTATCTATTAGAGGACCTAAAATGGTGATATCTTCTTCTTGTTCGGTAACTAAAATTTGGAGAATCTGTCAGGCTCTGGCTAGCTGTTTATACTTTCAACCTTTTCTTCAAAAGGTTATAGAGGAATGTGAATTATCCATGGATGAGGAACAGGTTGCAAACTTGCCGCTTACAGCTGCTTTGGCTGCTTTATTAGAAGGTAAATTTAAGATATTGTGTATTATTTGAATTGTGTTTAAAGTGTTCATTAGGTAAAGATTGGCATGCACTTCAATCTTATGTTGTACCGCTTTGTTTAATGAACATAAAGCAATTTAGTCGTTTGCAATTTGTGTTCCCAATTAAATAAATTTAAGTTGAATTGCCTTTACAATGAAACTCTGCAATTTATGCATCAAATTACATTGAACTTTTAAATTTTTTAGCTTTTTGATTAAAATGTACCCAGCATTACCGCATTTTGATTCTTTAAAAGAATATAAAAATCTACTGATTAAAAGGTTCCTAGTCATCTTGGATTTCCTGGATTACATTAACCTGGACAGTTGCCACTTTATGACGACAACAATTATATTTTCTTCTCTCCCAACTTTGTTTTCGTAATTTTTGCAACTGTTTCTGAAAATTTTTCAGGGATGAATCTATCAGTTCCAGACTTATGATTTGTTAATGAAAGTTGTACAGTTCTGTGAACAAAATTTACTTGGTGGGTCTAACCTAACTAGTGAATGGTCCATATCTGCAGAGTTATGTGAAGTTGGTGGGGGAAGAGTGGTATTGAGTCCACGGAGACTAATGCTAGCTATGTCTCATCACATTCCAAATTTTAATCTGACTGCCCAGCAGGTGTGGTGGTTCCCTTTGAATGCTTTAACAGCTTGAGCTCTTTTATGATCCAGAGCCTAATTTTCAATTTCATGTCCGTGTAGGATGCAGCAGAAGCGTTCCTTCATCTTTTGTCCTCTTTAAGAGAGGAGTTTTCAGATTGTTATCTTCCAAATCAATGTTCTTTAGTTGATGTTTTTGCTTCTAGTTGTAGGATTCTCATTCCAAAGAGGGAGGATCAGAGTGAGCAGGAAAGATGGCAGAAGCACTTCCTTGGACCATTTGATGGAATTCTTGGTAGCATCTTAACTTGTCAAAGCTGTTCATCTCAGGTTCATGTGGCCTTCACAAAGAACAACTCTAATTGAAATGCTTTAATTTTTAAAGGCTTATTTGATTCACATGTCTGTCTCAGTTTTGCATGCATAAGCTCTGTTTGGTATGCATCCAAATTATATAACTCTGTTTATTGTTTTGTCATTTGTGTGTTCATGAAATAGAACTATGCCTTGCATTTTCACTATCCCATCCATCTTGAGTTTTACTTAATTTGTTCCTTAATTCAACCAGTTAGGTTTGTCTTGGGTTTGGGAGAGCTAATAGGAGCAAATTTCTTACAATAGCATTCTTTTTTTTTTTTGCACATAAACTTTCCAAGCAACTATTTTAGTCTCGTACATCTCCTTTCTCCTTTTTCTCTCTTCTCATTTGCCAAATTGTCAGTTGTCCCTTCGTGTCTGTGTTGTTTATTTTTCTTTACTGATTTTGCAGATCTCAATGAGTTTTGAATCTTTTCATAGCTTGCCTCTGTCACCGGTGCTCAATAATGGTTCCACCATTGTATGTTAAGTGAAGATTTTACTATTTAACATTGTGTATGTTTAAGCCCATTACTTGGATTTCTATCCTCCTGGTCATTTTTTTCTACAATGGTGGTGCTACTTTTTATGACTGTTCTTTCACTTTTCTTGTTTCCACGAAACACTAGATGGTTGGATGTACTTTGGAGGATTGCCTGAAGCAGTTCATTGTTGCCGAGCACGTTGAAAATTACCACTGCAGCAACTGTTGGCATATTGCTGGAATAAAGTATTTGTCTTCAGTAGAGGCAAATGAGGTAATCAATGTGAGCAGTCTATTTATACCCCAATCATAAAAGTTTAACTTTCAGGTCTGTTTTACCTCATGCAAGAAATGAAGTGGCTTTTTTATGTTGGTCCAAGTGTGGATCTTGAATTTTTTTTGACTTTTTAACTTGAAGCAATTGACCTCTATTTATGTTTAACTTTGTGGTTTTTGCGCATTTGTTTTTCAGATGGAGATTGAAAAACTTAGGAGATGTAGTGAGCAAGAAACCTGTGACTGCCGAAGACTTCTCCGTCTTAAAACACTACCGTGGTCAAATAAGTTTTCATATACGCTAAAGCAACTAAGTCTTGCTCGTTGTCCAAAGGTACACGTTCTGATCCCTTTTTTTAGTAATGTAACCTAAGGCACTTCTCATCTGTCAACTTGACATGGAAAGATATTGTAGAGGTGGAACAAAAACTGGGAGTGGCTTACTGTTTAGGTGGTTGCTATGAGACTGTAGGATCAGTCTGGCTGGAAGTCATTACACCTATCAAGGACTGGATTTTCATACATTCTTTAGATAAAATCCTTGCTCCACACAGATTGAGCAATGTGTCTGCCTGCTAACATGTGCATGGGTAGACTACTTTGCAAGATCTATAAGGGAGGGGAGGACTTTGAAAACCAGGGTGAGGATGGACCTCTTTTTAGACATTTATAAAAAAAAAGCAGCTGGAACTTCCTTAAGACAATTAAAAAAAAGGAAAAAAGAAATAGAGAGAGAAAAGATTCTGTTGGAACCAGGCATAACCTAATCCATGAAACCCTGTATTAAAGTACACCAAAAGGCTGAATCCAAATCCCTAGAAAAGCCTAAATTCTATCCCCATAATTTTTTTCTTTTCAATTTTGGGTACTACACCCAAGTTATTATCTATAAAAATGGGTTTTGCTTTTAGTATTTGAACTTTAGCGCACTCGTCAATATGATCTTATACTTGCAGATTCTATGCATTCATCTAAAACGTGTATCAATAAATATGTTTGGAGAGCCAGTCAAACTTCAGGTAATTGAATTTCCTTTCTTTTGTTATACTTGATCCCTTAATATTTTCTGAATCTTTTCTCTCTCTATTTCTTTTTCACTACACTTTTGAATAAGTAGCACAGAAATGTTCCTTGCAAAGAAATTAAAACTTCTTGCTGATGATTGTAGGGCCATATTTCTTTTCCATTGAACTTAGACCTGCTACCTTTTATTACAAGGGGGGTTGGAATAAATAGCTGGGGAGAAAATTTGCAAAGAAAGCAAGTGAAGCTACAATATGAGAAACCAAAACCTCTTTCCAATCATTTCAATATGCAATTTGATTCAAGAAAACTGAATTACATCTATGGGCTGATGGGAGAGGATGAACATTCAAATGAATTTGCTTCAGATGAATCTGAACGCATGGTAAAATTACATGCTGTTAAGGGAGAATCCAATATGGCCCAAACTGAAGGATGCTCAAAATCCATGTCTGCAATCATGCATATGCAATCTGATGATGACAAGGTAGGTTGAGGTTTGCTAATACTGGTATGTATGGGCTTAATATAGAATCTTCTAGAGTTATTTTTGTGCAATTGACAACAATTTACTTGGCATTCCAAAACCTGTTAAACCAATGGTAGACATTGGTGGCATATTTTTGCTTTCGATTGATGAATTTCAACCTATCAAGTTCAGTACTTGTCCAAAAAGAAAAAAACCCTTCAAGGTCCAGTCCTTTTTAAAGCACATGTATTGGTGCAGGTGACTGTCCCCCCAGAAAGTTGTTTATACCGACTTGTTTCTGTTGTGGAGCACTTTGGAAGAGCTGGTAGTGGGCATTATACTGTTTACAGAAGTGTGAGAGCTGATTCATATAAAGAAGTTCCTGATGAGCAATTTGAGCCTGCTTCCATGAGTTGGTTTTGTATTTCAGATTCTGAAGTGCATAGGGTCTCAGAAAAAGATGTTCTTGATGCAGAGGCTAGCTTGCTCTTCTATGAGAAAATTGTCTAAGGCTGAAAAATTACACACTATATCTATTTGTTGTGAAACTTTCATTTTATATCAGAAACGCCAAGTGCTGCTGCTTTGATAACGAGTCCATAGAAGGCCCTTCAATCTACCAGAGGTTGTGCCATGAGGCATTTGCAACTTGGAGAGGCCTGGAAAGTTGAAGGTTCAAGTAGAAAATTCCATACAAAAAAGAGAGAATAAAAAAGTAGAAGATTCCTGACTGGAAGAACGAGTATAAAGCCTTGTTATTATTTATTGTTGTTGCTGGTACATCCTTCTTAGCACAAGGAGTATAAAGCAATACCCTAAATATTTTCTTTTTTTGTAGTGTAAGTTGTACATTTGATCCACTGTATCCTTTGGATGCCATGTTACAAGTGTGCTATAATGTTTTTGACAAAAGAAAACTTACCTTCAAACCCATAAATTTTTTCTTGATTCATAAGTCACACTGTATCCAGTAGGTCTTAATTGCTCTTTTTGTTCCCCCACGCCCCTCAAAGTATGTTTGAATAATGCTAGGGATGCAACAATAGCTTACGTGACTTGTTGTGACTAGAGCAGTATCACTTTCATTTGAGTCTACTCTATTATACACTAATCACATGTAGGAGTGGTGAGAAAAGTTGTCCCTAGACTTGTTGCTGTTGAATTGATGCCATATCCCACCACTCTTATTATAATCTACCCTTGAACCGGAGTGACCAGGGGTTCCCAGAAAGCTGTGTTTCAGATTGGTCAGTGGCGTCAAAATTCAATTTATTGAATAGCCACTTCTGTCTGAGAATACATGAAAGTGTAAAAGCGATCAGTTTTTTACAGGCCCAAATACTGCTCCATTTTATTTTTGCTGCCCAGAAAAAACAGGCAGAGATGAAGTCAAGGAGTTTCTTAATATATAAGCTTTTTGCTATTTCTCTAGCCACATTTTTCATTTCAGAGACATTGACTGAATTTCAGCATCTAGGGATGACGATGAGTGAACCCAGTATGAAATAGAATGTCTAAAACTTGATTTGAATCTTAATTTGGATTTGATGCTCTCCAGTTAAACACAACCTGACACCATTTTGCGCTTAATTATCTTTGTCCAAACTCATTTTAACCTTTGATAATCGAATACCTAAACAAGTATGTTTACAGGAAAAATCATATCATATGTATAGTTTTTATACAAAACCATCTGTGGCATAAAAAAACTTGAACCTAATTAAGATTAACTCCATCTATTCCATCATTTATAGACCCTTTTCATTAGTGACCAGCCAGGTTAGGTGACCCATTAATCCAACCCAGCTTGCAATTATCTTAGCACATCAGGTGAAACAAAGACTAACGATTAATGTGACTGTGAAACCGTTTTGTTACAATTCACATGATTATAATCAGAAACTAGCAGAAAATTATTGTTTCGTAGTTCACAACAGCTTGAAATGCTGAATATGATCAAAGCAGCATCAATGTGCTACTGCATGAAAAAATCACAGAGTGTACAGACACACATAAAATTATGTTGACACAGCATTTTATTTGGAAGATATATCGAAGTCAAGAAGTTTCTTGATGACGTTAGAAAAAGGATTGAATATTTTTAAAACAAACTTTGTTTTAGGTAAGTAAGTTATATCTAAAACAGGCTGAAGAAAGTTTTCACTTTTCAGAGAATCAGAGTTGATTTTCTTGTTTTGTTAGTAGAAATATTTTGGAAACGAAACCAAGGTTTTTTTTTTTTTTTTTTTTTTTGAGAAACCGAAACCGAGGTGTTTGGTTTGTGACTTTGCAGTGATCATTTTCATTACTCAGTTTCACCATCACAGACACATATATAATTAAAATAATATGCATTACCCGACAAAATTTCATATGATAAGCTTCCATATAAGTAACTGTGCATATATAGCATTGTTATGAGCTGAATTTCCAAATAAGGTAAGAAAAGAGACAAGCTTTTCAAAGCTAAAGAATAGAAAATTAAAAAATTTCTAAAATCTTCAATCATATTTTAAAGGGAAATCATTTAATAACCAATGTCAATTAACAAAATTCTATGTAAATAGTCCTAAACATAGGAAGAATATCTAAAAAATAATCTTACTTGATATATATATATATATATATATATCTTGTCACTCTAATTAGGGATGCATTCATATTCATGTGAATGCACTGAAAGCAACCTGGTTTTCAAATAATAAAAAAATGGAAATAATATTTATATATATATATATATTTATATATTTAATTTTACTATAACAGACTGCTAGAAGGAATTTAATTTCTAGCCTAATGACTACTGTTATGATGTTTGGCTTGAGTCCTTTGCGAAGAAGCATCTATCCTATTGGCTGTGTAGTAAGTTTTGCAGAAAGCTTGATTACTTGTTTAGAGATTCCTTCAATGTAGATTGCTTATATATTGCAGTTTGCAATAGGTTTATGATAGGTTGAGGAATTAGTGTTTGGTTTTCTTGCTTCTAGGGTTTTAAAAGAAGCTTTAAAATTTTAATTTGTGCTGTTACTTGTTCAAAAAGATTTTAATTAAAAAACAATTATAAGGTAATTATATTATATACATCCACTTAGTTATTGATAAACCTTTATACAAACTAACACATCTGTATAGCATGTTACAGTCAGCTTTTCTATATAAAACTTTCCATAACCCTAGTTTGCAAAAGATCCAAAGATAATATATATATAGTACCAGATCTATTTCCCGCTTACATTTTTACATGACCAATTTTTTTCTTCCCCAATCACATTTCTGCAATATATATATATCAAGCTACATATGCACTCAAACTAGCTATACTAGGAACATTAATAACTAAACCACTGCTTGTTTAACAAAATTTGCATTTTAGTTATGTATTGGAGGCTTCCTTCTTGCTGGAGTGTAATCCACATCAACTTCCGGAACCCTCTCTTCTTTAGGTGATGATGGACCATCATGGCTCATCTGGGATCCTTTACTTACCACTCGCAAATTGCGTGCTGCTATCAAATTAAGAAACAAAAAACCCACAAAAAAAAATTAAGAACCATGTATTTTAGTTTCATTGTTGTTGAAATATAGTCATGTAGGTTAATTATGGAGAAGAAATTAATTACCTCTAGTTGTGGTAGAGGAAAGGCAAAGAATGATGAAGGCCACAAGAATAAGGCGTTTGCATGGTACTGCAGCCATCTTAGGATCTCTTTCTTTTTTTGTTGAACAATTCAATTTATCTCTATGCTTAGAGCTTCTTCATTTTACTCTCTTATATAGACAAAAACTAGTACTTATAATTACCTAGACACTTGGACGAGTTGCGTATTGGGAATTTGTACGTGACTAATATGGTCTAACAAATTTCACATCAATGTCTCCTTTTGTCTAGCATGAAATAGCAAGAAATGGATAGCAAGGTGCTTAAAAAACAGGTTTCAATCAAAGACAAGAAATACAAGTGTTGTGTGTATATCAACCAGTTAGAGGGCTCTGACTTTGTCTCCCATTGAAAGGTGCTTATTTTGTTTTTTATTTCCTTTTTCTTGTATTAGTAGATGATTGGGGCTAAAAAGCACTCCTTAGAATTAATTCTCATGTCATTTAGCTAGGATTGGGGTGGGGTTCAGGGTTTGGTCATGTTTCTTCCATCAAGACTCAAGTGGCTTTATATTAATATGATCATGTTTTCATTAACTGGCTTAGGTGCATCGTACAGATTGTGATTAATTTAGTATATACTTCTAAACCCAAATTTCAAATTTGAATAGAGTAAGAATTGACTAAATGTTTTTACTTTATGTGACCAAAATTAGAACATCCTAGAATCAGCCTCTCCAAAGATAATAGAGGTGAGATTGCCTATTGATCATCTATTAATTCTAAATTCCATAGAAGTAGGAGATTTGTACACTGAGTATAACTTGGGCCCAAATTAGAGCATAACATGTGCCTTTGTATTTTTTTTAGTAGTAAAGAACATCAAATGCTAGAATTGAGCTAGGCTGATACCTAGCTATAAGTTTAGTTAGTCATGAAGTCTGTGTATATTCTCTTGCTTTATGTCTCTTCTCATGTTTAGATGATTTGAGAAATAAGGACTTGGGAACAGCTTGCTTGGCATACCAAATCAGTGGGCCTCACTAAATACCTATTCTCTAGCCTAACCAAAGCAGCATTCATAACCCAGTACTGACAATCACATGGCAATTTTCCCTCCTAGCATAACCTGGCAAATGTATATGTTACGAATCTAGTAAGGCAGTGTTATACATACATGACCTATCCAGAGAAGATATGCAATGTTGTGCGGCCACAATTTGCTTTGTATTCTTTGATATATAATTGTTTATTAAAGAATTTAATCAATCTGGTTCAGTAGTTAATCATCCAACAAACAATGCATTAATTAATGGAAGGAGAAAACCCAACACAGGTGGGGCTACAATCATTTTCAGATAAGGCCATCAACATTGTTATGTAATGTTGTGTACAAAAATGATCACGTGATTGCACCAAGGATCATCTGCTTAGTGGGCCTGCTTTGTCCCTGAATTGCAAATAGACTAAACATGATTTAGCTAGCTAATTAAAGTTTACAGATAGAGACAAAGAATTAGAGAAGCAACTGTAGAAATAAACAAATACTTGTAGGGTTTGATGTGAAAAAAATTATTATTGTTTTCCGGGAAGAAAAGCCTATCAAAGTTTTTAACCCTTGGAACAAGGGTTATTTTCCTAAACTTCTAATAAATTATTGATTTTTTTCTAAGCACAAAACATATTTCTTAATATTTGTTTATCAATAATCACACCTTTTTTTCATATGGAAAAGTGGAACTAGAGTTCATAAGATAAAAAGAACACACACACACATATATATATATATATATATATATATATGCGTGTGTGTGTGAATAAAATACATTTTAAGCAACTTCTTTGATTTCTTGAGTGCTTTTGTCGTAAATACTGCCCTTTTTTTTTAAGAATTACATTGTGTAGACAATGTTTCTGATTCACAAACCAGATTTGATAATTAGGGGTAAAATCTAATGTTTTAGTTTGATGACTTACTCCTATAGCCCAATATTTATGAGCCAAATGTTTATTTTGATAAATTTACAACTAAACTTGTTTCGCAACTCCCATCCATATCATAGACCCTAGTCCCTCCAACCCTTTTATTACCTCATGAAGTTACAAATCATTACCTCACCCAAGATTGATATTCTTGCAATAGATTTTGTCTGACTAGAAGTACCAGATCAAAGATATCTCCTGATTAAGTTTTGGCTTAAAAACTAAGCATTATATCTCATCCCTACTCAAACTTTAATCACCTCTAGTGAGTGGTTAACGAGGTTTAATATCTTCATCTGCCGGGAAAATGGCCCCTGTGTGAATAAGTCAAGCACAATGAATGAGACCAAGTGTGCAGTTAAAAAAAATATGACACACACATATATATCACCTAAAATATTTGCTTCATGAGAATTGTCCTTTATCGACAATCATCATATTAAAACACCAATCTAAGATCTTGTGTAAATGAGATTCGATAAAAGGTCTCTTATTTAAGATTAAAATAATTTATCTGTTGAATTAATTGGAACCCGGCCGTCATATGAAAATCTTAAATTTAAAACCTTTTTTTTCCTCCTCTTTTTGGCTGGGGCAAGGTTTGAAATGTTTGACTTATTTATTTTATCTTATATTGAGGAACCTTCCTAATGCACATTAGGGTCACCTTTCTAATGAAAAAAAGTATGAAAACACTCAAATTTTCACTCAAATGCTTCTACTAGTAGGGGCCTATCTAGCTAGCTTCGGGGTGGCAATTGGGTGCCATGGCCCCCCAATTTCTTTTTGAATCTTTATTATGTCTTCTTTGATATAAGGTGCCGCTTTAATGCTTGTATTGATGGCCCCCCAAGTAACTCTTTGTAGATCTTTCATTAGTTTTGAAAATATGATTTAGTTGGGGAAAAAACGAAGAAGAAGCAGCGAATTTGACATGCCCATGTACATGATGAAATTAGGCCTTATATAGCTGGAGAGTGCGACATTACCATATAGCTTTATATATATATATATATATATATATATATAAAGCTATAGGTTTTGATTAGCAATATTGACAATTTAAACAACAAAAACCTCAAGTCTACTACTCTATTTGCATACTCTCTCCCCCCCCCCCCCCCCCCCCTTTAATAATCAAGTCTCCCTTTCTTTTGACCAAGCCAAAGTCCCCTCCATATTTTTGGTCATGTGTTTACATAATTAAAAAAAGGTTCAAAAAATTTTGTAAAAAAAAAGGGGTTCAAAATATGGGTTTGATCCATAAACTATGTTTTAGGTTTCAATTTTTTCCTATTTAGTGATTTTTTTTTTTCAATTTTATCCTTGAATTATAAAGGTCTCAATTTAATCCCTTAAATTTTAAAAACCACCCTAATTAGAAAAAAAGGGAAGCTTGACTTCTAGGCTTATAGTTTAAGGTGCTATTAATTAGACAATTATTTTTTACCCTACCTTTTAAAACCATTACTATGTGAATGATACTTGCTAATTTCACACACACGCATAAATTATGACATGTTAGGTCACATATATGTTGGTTTTACAAAATTAAAATATATGGAGAAAAAAAGATAAGCACATTAGGGACTCCTATTTTTCAATTAAGTTATTATTTTATAAAATATTAAATTCACTTGTTTTTATATGTTTTGATTTTAAGACACAAGAATATGGTCTATTGTACCATGTCAATATTATAAGGACATGGTAGGAACCTATGGGTAGATTTCACCTTTGAAAATCGGCTTACAATGGGAGGGTACCCAAGAGCTTATAAACACATGGTTAAGTTTATACTTAATCCATGTAGAACACTAAGATCATAATAGAACATGTGTACAAAAAAGTCTCTCAAATAAGTAATTATTATTCAGATACTATGATGGCAAGGTAAGGGAAAAATAACACACAAACACTTTATTAAAATCTTAATGACTAAATTGAAATTAATAGAAGACATAATTAATTTAGGGATCAAAATTATATTTTCACCTTTTATGTTCACTAAAATTCAAGATATTCTTATGATCCATTATTGTATCTTTGTGGAGTTCCCACTTATTTATTTTGATGAACTAATTTTCATAAGGTTGACCATTTTAAACATGATTTTCTATCATTGATCTATAGCAAGATAAACAAGAATCATAGTTATTTATTTATTTATTATTATTATTAGTATTGATAAGGATTGCTAAGTCAAACAAAAACCACTCGTACATGATAAGATTGTTTCCCTTTTTTTTTATGACCTAAAAAATTCATTGCCTATGCTACTTGAGACCTTTTTGTGGAGGAACACTATATGTAAGTCTTGCAAAGCTTTGAGTCTATTGTGGTAAAATGTTAATTATTGAGAAGGGTGATGATTAATCCAGGAACTTGTAGACCCTAAAAACCTCTAAATGTGGAGCTATAAATCATAAATGGGAAATCCTTCATGTCTCATAGAGTCAATGTCAAAGAAATGTCACTATAGGCTACACAAGCAGAGAAAATGGTCTACTTCATAATTGCCCTTAGTTTACGTGATGCACCCATATTTGTTATTTCCTGTAAAATGGAGCTATCAACCTAACCATTTTTCTTGATAAGAAGCTGCAATTCCCTAAGCTTGAGTGCACGCATGCTAAACCAACGAGATAATCAAAAGTTATAATAGTTAATTGATTATATTGGTTGCTCATCATATACAGAGGTTTTAATTAATTTAATTTTAAACACTTTTGATACTCATTTTCTCGAGTCTTTGACCATTTCTTTCTTATCAGTTAAATGAGATTCTTTAGCTGGAAGCAAACAATGAGGAAGGCTTCCTTTGAGAGATTTTCAGCTAAAAGGCTTTTAGTTTCCGGTTAATGCAAATTGTGTGCATCTATGAAAACTAGGTCTTTGTATAGAGGAGCAGCCATGCCTAGTCTCATTAATTTTCAATCTAAAATAATTATTATGTAATCAGAGTACAACTAACATGATATTCTAAACTAATAATAACAAGTTATCTTATACAAAAATTTACTTTTCACCTAATTTTTGAAATTATGTCATATTATTTATTAAGTGTACGTCTTGTTTTTATTAACATTATAGAAGTGATATAGCTCCAAACTAGTGTTTTTACCTTTTCTTGTCCTTCCATCTCCTCCCAAAAGCTCTGATCATATTTTAGCATCAAAATGGAGCAATGGTTTTAGATTGATTTAATTGTCAAAACGATGGTAATTAATCATCAAATTTTACAGGTTTGTCATACAATTGTTTGAATATGAGACCTTGAGCATATTGCAATTAACCACTTCAGCACACAAGGAGTATCAACTAACCAAAATACCCCAATTTAATTAAGAACTGTTCTCAACAGTCTAATATGAGCAACAAAATAAAAATTTCAAAAAAAACGATGCATTTTAATTTAGGTCAGTTGCAGATTGTGTTATAGTAGTCAATCATTCACAGTTCTTGAAACTCAAATATTAGGTGAGGTAGAGCCTAACTTTAACTCAAGGGGTTGAATTTCTTGATTGCATAAGGTCTTTAACGAACCCTAAGTGCCTGTCAATTTTGACTTTTATTGATATTACTTAAAAGTTAGAACTTATGGTGCTCATAATGCAAACTGTCCATCCTTAAAGTTGCTCCTTTATCAATTTATTTCATTCTTCATGTACTATTGCAAAAGTTTTTTCTTCAAAACACATTCTTGACTTTGGACTTTAGCTGGTACACTAAATAGCCGACAATTTAGTTGACAATCTTATCGATCTGCTGTTACAATTGTATGGTTCAGACCAATTAACACCCTATCATGGGGTGGATTCTACATAGTTGATCTGCGGCTGTAATAGTTGCACAAACAAACTGGCATTTCCCTTTTTTCACGCTGACATAGCTTGTTTTGTTCAAAATAATATCACTTTCATTTAGAATTGTGATTGACACTATTTTTATTATGCACCAATTTCAATAAAGCCATGTTAACAGTAGTGAAAAATATTATGTTCTTAAACTCATTGTATAAATTAACATCTGACCTTCCCAAACTTCAAATTCTGGTAAAAGATCTAAGGTTGCTTCTGGATTCATTATTAAATTGGAAAACTGTGACATAAAAATTAACAAACATAATTAAACTATAAAATCCATCAACAACTTGAATATCTCCCTCGTTAATCATGAAAGCAAGTTTATTTGTTCATTGGTCAAAGGCTGATAAAAGGAATTAGGCATGCATTCACATTCCCATGGAAGCCATTTGATATTCAGTGAAAACACAAAAATATTATTATTATATGTATTGAGAAGGAAACTAATAGATACTAACATACCAAGCACATTGAAGCCAAGTTTCCCCTCTCTCTAGGAAACTTGCCATAACCATCTTCAAAACACCTTTGACCCTAGCTACATAGTGTCTGACTATCTGTTTCTGCTTACATTTTACTAACCATATTTTCTAAATTTTTGGTATCCCCCCCCTCAACAAAGATATGTACCCTCAAAACTAAAGTAGGAATGATATAGGAGCTAATAAGCTTGTACTTGCTCAACAAAAGCTGGCATCTTAGTTATGGATTGGAGGATTCTTTTTTGTTGGAGTGTAATCCACAGACACTAATTCATCATTGTCCACTTCATGTTCTTGGTTTGGTGTAAACAAATCATCATTTCCCTTGGGAGCTTCCCTAGTAGCCACGCCTTGCAAACTTCGTGCTGCAGAAAATTAAGGTGCAAAAGATCAAATTTTGCACTTAGAAATATTAATTTGCTAAGAGATGAACTATATATATATATATAGAAAGATTTACCTTCAGCAGTGATAGTGATGAAGCAAAGCAACACAAAAGTCACAAGAAGAATGCGCTTGCATATAGCCATATCTTAGACTCTTTTGGTATATAATTGAATCTCCTTTTGTGCATATCATCTTCACCTAAGTTACTCTCTTTATATAGACTCATAAAATTGTACTTGCTTCCCTGCTGCTAGATACTAGGAAATGTGATGTATGTGACTGTGACATAAATTTGTTAGTGTAATTTTACCTGAAAAGATTGGTCTAATAGGGTCAACATCAATGTCTCCTACTGTTTTTCCATGACAATGTTATCCAGTTATATCCAGTTATATCACATTGTATTGTAATGGAAGTCATAAATTTTCTTCTCATGGGGGCATTATCATAGGACTAAAACACTATATCACACTGTATTCTAATGGAAGCCATACCTTTTCTTCTGAAAATTTTTTGGGGGTATTATCCTAGGACTAAAGCACAAATTTTCATAATCCCCCCAGGTCTGGTGGTAGAATCTACTCATCTAGGAGCTTTTGCTGCAAAAATGGTGGATTAGTACGTCATAGTAGTGAACCTAGCCTAGCCAATGCGTGAAGTATTTAAAAGAGTAGCTTATGAGATATGACCCTTGCATTTTTCTTGTTAGTTTAGGATGCTTCTATTTAATAGAGGTTGTACAAAAGATATATAAATATATATAGGGACCAAGAAAAACACCTTCAACCAGGCAAGATTCGTGGGGTATACATCAAACTCAATCTACAGCCTGATTAGTGCAGCCTCCATGACCCTACATTACTGTCAAAGCACATGGAAATTTCCCTCATAACATATATCAAATGGCTCATTTTGATTCATCAAGCACATTGCTATACCGAAAGGCAAAATCCCCTTAGAGGAGTATTTAGAGTTGTGCCATCACAATATATTTCATCATAGCCTATTGGCATACACACCTCTTTACCGATTTATATCATTCTTGCTTGATTAATCATGAAAAAAACAGTGCATTAAATGTTTGGAGGGATATGACCTAGACTGGTGGGGCTTCAATCACTTTCGGATATGTTGATCACAATGATATGTACAAAATTTCACGTGAATGGGCTGGTGATTATGTAGCCAGTGGCCCTGACTTGTCCCTAGTTGCACACACATTTAACATGATTGATCTTGCCAATTAAGGCTTAAGATAAAGACACTGATGCTGAGAATGTGAGAAACAAAAAAAAGGAGTAAAATTACTAAGAGGGCTTGATATGGTTCTTTGCTCTAAAAGTTTTTAACTATCAAATTTTCTTCTTATAATCTTTCGACCCCTCCCCCCCCCCCCCCCCCCTAAAGTTTGATGTGGATCTCCAAAGTCATCAAAACAACTTTTGTGTTTTTAACTCTTATATTGGTTATTAGTGGGATCGAATCTAACTTACACTAGCATAAGGGTTTAAAGAAAAAGAGACCTCTTGTTATGCAGCACGTAAGTTTAATAAACCTATAATGACTAGAAAAAAGCATAGAGGATATTATAGTACAACCCTTCTTTTTTGTAGGCCACAAAGTCGAATCAATTCTTTGACAAGTAATGTTAGAAATACAAGACCTTTCATAATTGCTGACATAATTTATTATGATTGAAATATCACTTTCACCTAAATTCATCACTAATACTATTTTTATTACGTACCGATGATCACAATAAGTCATGTTAGTAATGTCCTTTGACTTATTGTTCCTTGAATCACATGTATAGTATCTAAGGTTAAGGAGAAAAAAGTTTATTGTCTTGGGCAGTTCTTTTTGCTCTTTGCCATGCGCTAAAATAAAGACTACCAAATCTTAGTCCTTTGCCATTCTAGCCCTCCCTTAAATAGCTTTACCCCAGAATTGAAATTGTTATCATTTGAAAAGCCCTTGTAATGCAAATCAGATCACAAGCTCATTGGAGTTCTTGTTTTAAAATAAAACCATGAGGTACTACAACCCAAATTGAAATTTTCCCATTATACTTTGTGCATCCTCTAATAGAAGCTATGGAGTACTCAAAGATAGTCCCTCTTCTTTTTCTTATTTTGACCAAGCCAAGTAGATTTTGGGTCCTAATCGAAATCTGACATGAGAACTAAGCAAGTATGCATTATACAATGCTATTCCACTATCTAAAAATTTTCTGTTTCGTACACTAAACGGGGTACGGGGCTTTCCTCAATCGGGCCCCTAGAGCATACACCAATTAAGCCCTATGGATGAGCCTACACATGTACATGGGTCCGGTCCATATAAAAGCTAAATTAGCCACCTCAGCTAGGCATATATAGCCCACCCACTTTGAGCACTATGTTCGGTGTAAAGGCATTTCTTCATGATTTATCATTGCATTTCACTGCCAAGATGCACTAGAGTTTAGGGGCCCTTGACTGCTGCAATTGAGCTACCAATTTGAACCATCCAATCCATCGGTGAATTTGGCCCACTTTGGATGAGAACCAAGGAGGATGACATGTACATGTGGAGATATATATATCAATCACTTCATCTCTAAAGTAAGACGTCTGATGTGCAATTTCACATATTCACTCTTCCTTTTTGATTCAACGAAAAATATTGTGTGGAAAATGATCTTATCAATTTTTATAGGGGAACACACTTTGCCACAACTTGTATATTTGTCAACTTATGATTGAATTACATTACTTACACATGGGACTATCATTGGTATTTGGTGAAAAGCAATTTAATCATTACTTGACACATGCATAAATTGTGATAAAGTGTGCGACAAAAGTGCATATACATAGACTTTTTGATGACCATAAACTCAATTTAATGGAAAATTTATAACTTGGTCAATGAGAATTGAGAAAAAATGAGTTCTATGTGAAAAATCAACTTAAAATAATGGATTTTGAGTGGATAACATCTTCCTCCTTTAAAACCGAAGTAGTCATTGGCAAGTAATAATACGGAAACCTATTATTACTTTTGAATCATGCTTGTGGAGAAGGTTGAGCTATTTGGACAATATAGATGGTCAAATACATTGAACTTGGGATTTGTCTATTTTGGAAATTTGGTATATGTTGAACTATTTTGGATGGTTATACGTAGATTATTAGCATTAAAATACCTACACATACACTTCAAAATTTTCTTAGAAATCCTTGCTCAGGGCTCTTTTTAGTTGGTTAGTAATTACATTGAGGCCTTAAAGCTAGATTAGCGGAAGAGCAAGACCTGGCCCTTTGGATAACAATTTTCATTTTCTTCATAGAAACGAAATGGCTCTTTTCAGGCTGATTATACATTAGACCTTGAAACCCAAGTCAGTCAACAAGCAAGACCTAACCCCTTAAGTTAATTACAGGTCTTATATCTCTAATATGGACTAATTGAATGGCCTATAGACCTATATTTAGCCACAAACAATGCAGGGAAAAAAGATGTATAGCCATCCATGGATAAAGGAGTCGTTGAAATCACATATAACACAATCCAACTCATGCCCATGATGCCCATTCTACCTTTAAATTCAAGAGAAAAACTAAGGGAAGACTAGTTTGGCAAATAATAAAGGGAGTGATTTCCTAGTGGTTGATATGTCTGTCATATTCATTGGTTAACATGTCAGCTTTGGTACACATAAACCTAGAGGTTAGCTCCATTTTAGCTAGGCGTGCATGACGTGTTCCCTTTGTTTTCCCTCAATCTTCCCACTGTTGCAAGTTGGTTTTCATAGCATCAAATGTTCCTAACAATCTTTCTCCTTTCTAATAGTGACAGTGTTGACATTAAATATTGGTTTTACCTTGACAGTAGTATGTGGGAATAAAGAATCATTCTCTTTGCAACTAAAACCAAATACTACTTAAGTACTAGGAAATAAAACTAAATCAACATAACTCAAGGTAAGCTCTTTGCCCCTACAAAGGCAGTCTAAGCACTCAGACATCTACACCCTCCACCCAAAAAAAAAAAAAAAATGTCATGAAGCACTATAAAAGGAGGAGATTTATGCAAAAACTCATAAAACCAAAAAAAAAAAAAAAAAAAAAAAACAAGTGGTGGTAAGAGCCGGGGTTCAAGTCTCTAGAATGAAGTTTCACACACATATACACTTAGATTAGGTTAGAATAGAATTATATCTTGTAAAAAAAAAAAAAAAAAAAAAGAGGAGCATCAATGTGTGTTGCCTCACTTAAGTAGTCTATTAATTAACTACTTAATGTCATTCTCATTCACAGTGAAATACATACCATCACCTCCTTTTCATCTACGCATGACAAACCCTAAAAGGAACTTTAACGCCATATGATGGTTAATTAACTCAATGGCGCATTCAAGTAATGCTATCAAATTAAGAGTAAGTTAAAATGGGGATAGTATAAATTACAAGGGGGCCGCCCTCTACCAAATTATGACAACGAAGAGCACAAACCTCAATGAAGGTGACATGAATAGACACAAATCACTTTTAGAATAGGCTTGAAATAGTACTATATATGAAAAGGTGGTGCATGCATGGTCCGATATTTATGCCATATGATTCAAGGTTTAGGAGTCCATGGTCTGCTACGTGCAAGGTGCAACACTTTGATGGCATGCTTTGGCTTTTTTGTTTTTTTGTTTTGCATAAGTGTTCGTCCATTAACCTAAGTACGAGGGGCATGCTGACGTCACCACCAGACCAACAGACCACACAGTCCCAACTAAGCCAAAATTTCACCATATTTTGAACCTCCAAAATGTCCCACTTGATTACAAGCTCATATTATTAAGCTCCGCATGGCATTCTCTTGTTATTTTACATGATTCATGGATGTCATTTTTCTTAATTAAACGGTGTATAATTACGGACTGATTAATGTATTATGTGGGTGTTTTTGGACTATTGGATGGTACCAATCACAATAATAATAATGTATTATTGTGATGATGTTTTAGTCTTTGGGGTTTTGTTTGATGTCAGATTCTGTTTTCTTATCGTAACTAATCTTGGATGCATCCAAGATTATCAGGGGATATGTAATGTAGTGAACGTTATGCAATGGACAAATTAAGGAGGGGATATGAGGGCACAAGATCACGTGCATGTGTTGGTCCTCCACGCTACTTGATATGTACTAATTAAGTTAGCACTACTTAGCATGCTCTATCAGCCATGACCAACCACCTTCTCTTCTCTCTTTCACACATGAACACACAAGTGTGGCATGAGATCGATACTTCATTAAGTTTAAGCCACATGCTTAATTAGGATAAGAAAATATTTCGGAATCGTTCAGTAATGTATAATTTCGGAATTACCAATATTCAAATACTCAAAACAACTTCATCTAACTTATCTCTCTCTCTCTCTCTCTCTCTCTCTCACACACACACACACACACACACACACACACACACATATATATATATATATATATAACATGCTTAATTAGGATAAGCAAATATTTCGGAAACAGTCAGTTATGCATAATTTCGGAATTACCAATTTTAAAATACTCAAAACAACTTCATCTAACTTATCACACACACATATATATTTTTATGAATGTATATGTGTGTTTGTGTGCGTATAATATTCAAAAACTCAAAAATAATTTCATCTAACTCATAGTTATATTAAGAAAAAACCTATATAATCTTGATTCAAAAGAAATTATTCTTCCATGTTTTAAAAAATTACCATGAAAATTTTCAATAGGCTAAAACAATCGATATAGGTCAAAACAACTCGGTATTTAAGCTAATATGTTTCAAGAGGTTAAATGCAGGGACGGAACCGGGATTCAAACTTAGGAGGGGGCAAAGTTCTTTGTTCAAGAATTCTCAAATATTGGAATATCAATACTAGAGGTTGGCAACAATGCAACATATTTTGATTTTATCAATGTTGGACTAAGGTTGAATTGATTCTTTATTCTTTGCACATTATAATTTTTTTTAATAAAAAAATCAATTTACTTATTCTTTTCACATAATTATATTCCTAACATCTTCATATTGCTATATAAATAAGGGAAATGCTAGAGATTAATTTTTTTGTTCAAAAAAATTACTAATGTAGTAAGTAATTATTGGTAAGTGAAAAAGTGAGTAATTATTGGTAAGTGAAAAAGTGATATTAGTGGAGAGTTCAGATGAGAACCAGTAAAAATTAACCACAACAACTTATAAATTTTTTTGTAAAAAAAAAAAAAAAAAAAGTGTCTCTAGCATGTCAAAATATTATAGTTAAAAGATTCTTAGAAAAAAACTATAGTTAAAACATAAAAGTTCAAATTCATGTCAAACATTACATTAATAAAACAACTAAAATAATGTCTAACCAAGGTCATGCATTAATATTGAGCCAAAAAAAAAGAGTGAGACATTTATTGGTGATATAGCATAAAGATGTAAGATCTTTTTCTTTCAAAAATTGCAAGTTTGAAAAAATAGTAAAAAAATATGATAGCTGTTAAACAATCACAGAATGACGGACAGTTAACTAAATATATAAATAATAAAGTTTTTCCCATTTAATTAATTTAGCTAAGGCATACCTTCTATTACCAATAGATTAATAACACATACATGTACTCAGGCTGCAGTTTAGGCAAGGCAGTGGGCAGAAAACAATTTGAATGATATTCTTGAGACATCCAGATATTAATAACACATACTGTTTGTCTAAAGATTTTTCTTATTATTTGGAATTGTGAATTATTTTTTAGATTTTTCGTTGTCCAGATTTGTAAATTATATAATGTTTGTCTAAAGGTTTTTCTTGATATTCTTAAGACTTTCAGATAAAAGGGTTGAATCAAATAAAATTTTCATTTTTGGGATTTCATGGGTTAGCTTGTAAATTTTTTGGGAAAGGGTGGGCCAAGTATATAATTTTAGGGACAAAAGTAAAATTTTGTGTGTAAATAATAAATATATATATACTAAATGTGAATTTTTCAAAGGGCTTGAGTGAAGAGAGAAGGGGGGGGGGGGGGAGGGGGGGGGGGGGGGGGCGCCTGAATCACGTAAACCATTGTCATTTTTTTTTCTTTCTCAAAAGTTTATGCTATCTCACTATAATTAGAAATTAAAGTTACCGACATGTTAGGCTTTTTTTTTTTGGCCTTAAAAATTGTCAATTGTTTGAACTTTGAAGTGGACGTTTGATTGCTTCCACAACTGATGTGTAAATGCATAATGTTAAAATAGAAAACTTTTTTCTTCAGTAACATATTCCTCCTATACTCATGGTCTCAACCACTACATAAGAAACCCCAAAAATTATGTTTCTTCAATCAGGGGATGATTTTTATTTTGGTTGCATGGTGTGGACTGGCAACGACCACATCTCACTAAATATATTCCAATTATACAAGATGACACAAGAGCCGACATGCTCAATTTCAGCCCAACACATGGTCTGGCAATATCAAACCAGACACATGTTGGTACTATAGACATATGCAGATATGCTCGATTTCACCTCTAACCAGTCTGTAATACTACCTAATGAAACAAATATGATTCTAATAATATAATGAAGCAAATATGGACAAGATTTCTCTTCAAATTAGTTTGGAAAGAAATTCTTCAAATTTTTATTATATTTTTTTATTAGATGTAAATTTTGAAAATCTAATCGTTGGATTGTATGTTCTTTATGTGCTTAATATACTTGTCAAATTTCATTCAAATCCGATATTGTTTACTATTCGATTCATAAAATTATTTTATATGCATACTTTTAGATCCTATAAACTTAAAATTTAAACATTTGATTAACAATATAGCTATTAATTTTTTGTTTTTTTTTTAAAAAATTTGCAAGCATGAAGGATATAATAAGAACATACAGTCCAACAATTACATTTTCAAAATTCACATTTAATAAAAAGATATAAGAGGAGTTTGAAGAGTTTTTTCTCTAAACTAGTTTGGAGAGAAACCTTTTCCTACTTCAAATATTCTCCTCTGCTATGTTATTGAAAAGTTACAATTTTTTTTTTTAAAGGTTGGTAAATAAAGAAAGACAAAGTTTAGTTACAAAATTAGTTGTAACCTAAAACTACAAATTTACTCAATAAAATAAACATTACTACATATTTTGAAAATATAATCGTTGAATTGCATGTTCTTTACGCTTTTAAAACACATGTCAAATTTTGTGTTAATCGGATATTATTTACTATATGATCTATAAGTTTATATTTTATGCATAATTTGAAACTACAAAAACTTGCAATTTAAACAATTTATTGATAACATAGCTATTGATCTTTAATTTTTTACAAATTTTACAAGCATGGAGGATATAAAAAGAAGATGTAATTCAATGGTGGATTTGTCAAAATTCACCTCTAATAAAAAGATATTGAGTAAAGTTGTAGCCTAAGGCAACAACTAATTTTGTAACTAAATTTTGTCCAATAAAAAATTCAAATAGAAGTAAGTAAATATAAAAATGCTCAATTTCTAACCCTATGACACACAGACTGTGGAAGGGGTAGATGCCAATTAAATCGGAAGCAAATTAACTAAAAATAATCAATTTCAACCAGCCCAAAGCTTAACCTATTAAAAAATACTAAATTTAATTATTTAACTGTGCACTTCAAACAATGCTTGGGTAAAAACAAAGGGAAGAAGGAAAAAAAAATTATATTTTGTGTGCAGATTGTGTTGGTTTGAGTAGTTTGACAAGGTTTGTGTTCACATATGTTGCATGCAGAATTATTATTATTATTATATTTTTTTGAGAAAGTGTTGCATGCAGAATTAGGATCCTCTAAATTTCAAATAAAATATAAAGAGTCCATTCACAGTTAAGATTTCTTAGCCTAACCTTGGGCTTGAACAAGAACAATTATTAAAGCCTTGATGATAATTTTATTGTTATTTATTAATTTCAGGGCAGGAATTTGCATAGAGAGCAATCAATTGTTTGTTTTGAGTAAATGAGTTGGAGGTAACATGCAAGATCTGCTGTAGGCTGTAGCAGTAGCAGTAGTAGTAGCACTTTGTTTACTTCTTGAGATCTTAATAAATAACAATAAATTAGACACATAATTAATTTTCACATTTTTTAAAATGTCACTTATTTTCGATTGAGTGGCTTTATCGGTACTTCATAAACGGATGGAGGCCCAAAGCTTTTTCAGGCCCGGGTTCATTTCTACTCTAAAGAATCAAGAATTGCCTCAAGGCCCAAATTCTCTTTTCCAAGTACCATTCGTTTTCTTTTTGGAGGTCATGCCCTTAAAGAGTAACAAAAAGAGGGGAGGGGGATCTTAGGTTTTTCTCATTTTCTTTATGTGTTGTATGTACTGAAAGTTCTAGCAACATACACTATAAAGGCCTTGAGAGTTTTGGGCCGACAATAAGTAAAAAGCCCTTATAGGCTTGGATCAACTAAGGCCCAAAGAAAACTAGTATACTCTCACAATTACAGTCTCTTGCAATATCTCACAAATATAAACCAACTAAGAGTATCCACAGCAGAGCTATTTTTTTAGTTATTTGGCATCACAAAAAGCTACTTTATCTATTTTACCTACTCATTTTACAAAATATCTTGCAACAGTGGATCTATTTTAGCTTTCAACACAATAAAATAATATAAACATTATAATAAAATAATATATCTAACTACAATAAAATAATACATCTCACTACCAAAAAAACACCACAAACCGATCAATGGCACACTCCACAACCACTGCCAACCAAGAACAGATTTCACAAAAAGGTTACCCATTAATGTTTCAATCAATTGCTTCTTCTTGTGGTTGCCAATGGTTGCTACCTTTGACAATCTTCTTTCTCCAAAGGGTGTTAACTATGAGGGTATGTGCCGAGTGGGGTCTTCTTCAAAAGACACAAAACCCATGTCTTTTTGCTTTGTTGTGTTCTTCTTCTATTTTTTCTTTTGACTGAATCTTTGTTTAATTCTGTGTTTTTTTGGGTGAAGCAGTGACTGCTTTGATGGCGGTGAAGATTAAGCTAAAGGACTAGTTGAATGTGATGAATGGGTGGGATATTAATTCTGTTGACCCTTGTACCTGGAACATGGTCGCTTGCTCTACTGAAGGTTTCGTTGTTTCCTTGTGAGATGGGTCGGCGGCGAGAGAGAAGAAGAAAGAAAAGATAAAATACTTTTTTAATGAGAGAAGAGAGAGAGAGTTTAATATTTTTTTTTTAGGTATAGCACCATTGCTGTAGCATGTATTTTAAGTATTAGTGGTGCTAAAAATAGCAATATAGCTATTTAGCACCACTATTGCTAGTGCTCTAAGATTCCATTATACATAAAACAAACTATCAATGCCAATTAACAAACTCACAAACAACTGAACAAGACACTCACAATCCAAAAGTCTTAGTGGTGTTCTCTCACTTAAAAAATGGACAAATTCTTAACTTAGACATTCATTATTGTAAGGGCACGTTTTGGTTCCTAAGCCCAAAAAGTAAAATGATTAAGGCCCAAAGAGCCTAACACAATTAATTTGTAGAGAGTGGGCTGGAAACTAGACTTCGATGAGTTGGACAATAGTCACAATAGGTAGAAGATGACAAGAAAACAAAGATAAACAAGTTTTGTGCAAAGAAAATCTTCATCGGCAAAGTCTGAGGAGAGTAGTTCTTGTATATATCTCTCTTTAATTTGATTACAATTGTATTTCTTATTGCTATAGTGTTTTCTCTATAGATTCTTCCTCCCCTCTTTGTAATGGGGTCTTTCTTCTTTATATTACCCTGTTTTACTTCATCTCAGCCTTCCACGTGTAGATCAAGTTGCTGGCTTTGATCATTGTCCCATCAACACCTTCCTAAAATCTTTGGGAATAGTTGTAAGGCTAAATATAATTGTTCAGGTATCACCTCCACGTTAATGCAGCCAAGGAATTAGCTGCAGAATATTTAATGCGGTGGTAGCAGCTTTCTCCTAGATATTTCTCAACTTCCCTTTGTCCTGTTCCCTCCTGATGTTTATCCTTACTAGTAGAACTGTTCGGAGTGTTGCTCTTGATGGCAAGTCAAACATTCTGACCTCTACTCTGCTTAGCCGAGGAGGCATTTCTCCTCGGACTACCTTCCCAAACCTTCATGACCAGAATCCCTCCATAACCTACTGATTTGTACGTCTTCGCTAATGTCTAACTGTCCTCGGACTGTTAAATGTTCTTGGACAAGGCCCACGGCCCAATATACACCCCTAGGCCTTTCATCCCTACAATAGCCCTTCGAAATTCCCTTCTTTTGCTCCTCAGAAAAAAGGAGGATTTCGATATTACAATAATTATTCTGTTCTACCCTTACGTCATCTCTGTCTGTGTAGGTGTCTTTTCAATTGCCCAAAAGCACGCTCTTGACATTTCAACATCTGGGACGCGCTTGCATTTATTTTTTGCAGCTCCATGTTCCCCACGTTCTACGGTATAATGGAGATCCAACGGTTGAAGATTTTATGGGGACTCAGGCTGGAGTTTTCCCGCTTGCTTTGCCCTCTCATATATATATTGTCTGAAGATTTTGACTGCTTCACTTTTTGCACTCTCAAATCTCAAGAACTAGTCCGAAGAGCCCTTCTTCCCTTCCATAAGTCGTCTTTAGTATTTTCTTCTTCTCTTCTATTTCTTTTTATTCAAAGCCCTTTCTTCCTCGGCCCCTCTAATTTCACCTCGTCTCCCTACTACTTTCAACTTTTCTCTCATATGGGTAGATTTGCTTACCTAGTAGACACCCTAGAGGGTATAGAAAGCTTTAAAGCTCAATATCGGATCCCACCGGGAGTTTTTATTAGGTATTGCAAATAGGGGGAATGGCACACCATGAGACAGGAGGGAGAAGTAGTAATCCCTATGATCGCCTTTATAGAGGGAGGGATGAGAATCCCTATGGGTAGAGTAACTAGGGATTATCTGATTGCTCACAGGCTCTCCCCCATTCAGAGCGCCCCCAATATGTTTAGGATTTTAGGTAGTGTAGATGCCCTCAATAAGAAGATGGGTGTGAACCTTACCCACTATGATGTTAATTGGATTTACAATCGTCACAAACTAACAAGGCAGGGGTATTACTTAAAAACTAGAGTTCCCGCAGTCAGGCTTATATCATGTCTCCCTGAGTCTAACAAGGGTATGAATAAAGATTATCTAATTATCTCAGGGGAGTGGCACGATGGGTTTCACTGTCCGACAAGAGAAAGGACACCAGGTGGGGTATTTAGGTCTAGGTCTATTATTCTAACATCACCCTTTTTTTCTTACTAACATTTCATGTGCTTACTTTTTCTATTTGTACTTGTAATTTAGTTTTTCTTTTATCTGCGTTGTTTTCTAACAATGTTTTTGCTTTTGATGAATTTGCAGATAAGTACTCTGCTATCCTGCACTTCAGCCTTGTCAATGAGCCAGATCTGACAAAAATACTCAAAGCCGAGATCTTTGTCCACAAAGACGGACAATTAAGAGCAGCCCATCTCATCCTCGGCTACGATCCCATATCGTCTAGCTTCCAAGTGCCCAAGTACGTGATCAAAGCAAAAGACCACCGCCTACACCTGATCAATATCGCCGTACTGGGTTTTCTCAATGCGGGCCCTGCTCCAGAAGGCATACAATAGGTAGAATTGCCATTCCAGCACACAGCCGAGAAAGAAGCAACCCATTCCCAACCAGCTATCAAGGAAGAAGAAGTGGTTGAAGTCTCAGATTCCGAGGACGACTTTGAGGTTTTCAACCAGCCTCAGTCCCTAGACCTTCCAGCTGGTGATTTTATCCACCTTCCTCTGGCCCAAGTTAGCAGCACTCAAGAAGCCCCAACTATTCCTGACGCAATGGTGCTTCAATGCAAATCCAAAACAAGCCTTCTGGATCTCCTGAAATCTCACACAGGAGGCAATGTGCCCAAGACGGCCATCCAGACTAAGCCTCCCATTCCTCCCTCTACTCAGGTTCCCAACCAGACCTCGCCGACAAGAAAAGGAAACAGGAACAGAAGGGTAAGGAGGTGATGGAAGAAGGGAAGGGCCTTCCCCCCAAAGAAGCTGAGCCCCAGAAAGGGGCCAAGGTAGCCAGAACAACACAAACAAGGTCCTCCAATGAAGGATCTATTATGGAGAGAGGGCGTAAGCGCCAAGCTAAGGCTCAAGCTCGGAACCCCCCTTTTGTGTTGGACGGAGCTCCCCTCCTTACTGACGCTTCCATAAGGGACTTCCAGCATGGGAAGACTGGGTACGTGGCCAATGCTGTGGAGCAGGCCCTTCTATTACCTGGGGATATGGCCGACCTCAGGACCATGAAGAAATACGAAGTGTTTCTAAGTTTAAAGAGGGATCTTGCACTGGTAAGTACTTTGTATATATATAAATATATATATATTTATAAAATTTAAGGTTCTAATTGCTTTCTATAATCATGGTGTTTTTTCCTTTTTTATAGGCTGTGCAATCTGCGCATATGGCCGAGGAGCTGGTGAACAAATCCCACCGGCAAATGAAAGATGAAAAAGGTAGGCGGATTGTTGTTGTGGAGGCCTTTTCCCTGGCCAAGAAAAGGATCCAAGAACTCAACAACCAACTGACCGAGGCTAATAGGGAGAGGAAGAGTGCCGAAGTTACTCTGCACGTGACCGAGAAGCAAGCAGAGACTCAATGCAAGCAGCTCCGCTAGATAGAGGATCAGTTATCTGCAGCTAAGGAGCAGATAGGGACCTTGAAGAAGAAGCTGGCAGAGGCAGAAAAGGCTGTAGAAAAGGCCGAGCAGGATGGCTACAATATTGGGGTGATCGAGACTGAGGAGACCCTTAGGGCCGAAGTCACTGGGGTTTGTAGGACCTATTGCCTACAAGTGTGAAATGAGGCCCTCGACCAGGCTGGGGTTGAAGCCTCTTCTGCCCTAAGGAGAGCAGAAAATTTCTACTACCCCCCAGCCATCGATGCATCAAGCTCCCCGAGCTCCAAGGCTGATACTACTCCTCAAGATCCAAATCCTAGCCAAGACTTACTTGCCAAAGCCCCTTCTTCTTCCAACAGTCCTCCCAAAGAGGTAGAACAAGTCAAGGCAGTTGAAAAAGAGAAGGATACAACCAAAGGAGTGGTCCCTAAAGCCACCAAGCCTCCAGCTGTGCCCAATGACCCTTCTAAGGGTAAAGAGGGTCCTAGAGCTTAGAGATTGTCCTGACAACCCTCCCTATGTCTACCAAAGAGGATCCTAAGGGTAAAGGTCCAACCTCTACAACAGCTGCAACTGCCAAACCTACCAAGGCCACAGAAAAAGACAACCCTCCACTGAAGATTAAATAGTGTTTAGTTACATTCTGTAGTGTTTTTCTTTTTTATGTAATTGTAGTTTGCACTTCTAAAACTGTACTTACTTTGCCTTTTCCAAGGCTTGACTTAATGACAATTATGAGCTTTCTTTTATGCTTGTTGTACTTGTGCAAATTCAAATATAACTTCTACTTTACCTTACACTTAAT
The DNA here is from genome assembly GCA_030021035.2 of Notholithocarpus densiflorus. Classification (NCBI taxonomy): domain Eukaryota; kingdom Viridiplantae; phylum Streptophyta; class Magnoliopsida; order Fagales; family Fagaceae; genus Notholithocarpus; species Notholithocarpus densiflorus. Next base: position 3,135,598 of record JARYZH020000013.1, on the reverse strand, counting down.
TGATATAAAAATGAGATAAAATTTCATTCAATTTAAGATATACCTACATTCTTGACTTCAACAATTATCTGTTCAAGTGATAGTATAGTTGCTACATTCTACACAATCAATAATAGAACATGCTAAACCTTCCAAGTCCACAGTCTATAATAAAGTGTAATCTTAACTTCAAAAACATACCTTACATGTCTGAAACAAGCAGCTCATATGACTATATGTGTTTTAGGCTTTCTTCTCAATCTCGAATAATGATAAACCATGCACTTACTTACAGTTTCACCTACTCATCTAATTAATAGCACATCAAAGCAGTGGTAGGTGTTAATTTACCCATAGTATATGGTCCGAGGAACTAAACGTGATTAAGGTTCTATTTAACATCTAGGGAGATACTGAGTAGTGTTAATTTACTCAAGGTATATGGTCTGAGGAGTAAAATATGACCAAGGTTCTATTTAACACCTGAATATTTGCTTAAGGAGTATTAATTTACCCACAGTATGTAGTCCTAGGAGCCAGGCATGACCATGGTTCTATTTAATACTTAAACAAATAATAAGGAATATCAATTTACCCAAGGTATGTAGTTCGAGGAACTAGACATGACCAAGGTTCTGTTTGATACTTATACAAATAATAAGGAATATCAATTTACCCAAGGTATGTAGTCCGAGGAACTTCTTTTTTTGTTTAGTCAAATTTAGTAAGCCAAAACTCATAAGGAATATCAATTTACCCAAGGTATGTAGTCCGAGGAACTAGGCAAACCAATGTTCTATTTGATACTTAAACAAATAATGAGGAGTACTAATTTACCCAAGGTATGTGGTCCGAGGAACCAGGCATGTCCGAGATTCTGTTTAATACTCAAACAAGTAATCAAGAATATTAATTTACCCAAGGTATGTGGTCCGAGGAACCAGGCATGACCAAGGTTCTGTTTAATATTCAAACAAGTAATCAAGAATATTAATTTACTCAAGGTATATAGTTCGAGGAATCAAGCATGACCAAAGTTCTGTTTAATATTCAAACAAGTAATAAACATAACACATAATGTCATAAATAAAAACATGGCAGAGCGACCTTTCATTAATAATAGTACCTTTGCAGGTTATTTACATTCCAAGAGCGTCGTATAACATTTTCATCTAAATTTTCTAGGAAATAAGTACCTATACCAGCTACTGAGGTGATACAGTATGACCTTTCCCAATTTGGCCCTAATTTTCCCCATGCTAGGTTTTTGCAGTACCCACAACCTTTGTTAATACTAAGTCTCCAGGTGCTAATGGTCTTAACCTCACACTTGAGTCATACCCTTGTTTAAGCTTTTGTTGATAATATGCTAACTGAACCATGGCATTTTCTCTTCGCTCTTCAATCAAATCCAGGCTCTTTTCTAAAAGGTTGTCATTGCTGTTTGGAGTGAACAAGCTCATCTTCAGCATTGGGAATCCAGTCTCCAAAGGAATTACAGCCTTGGACCCATAAGTCATTGAAAAGGGCGTTTCCCCTGTTGACCAAAGAGGGGTAGTCCAATATGTCTAGAAAACATGTGGCATCTCTTCCACCCATTTACCCTTTGCATCATCCAAACTCTTCTTGAGCCCATTCACTATGACCTTATTGATAGCCTCGGCCTGTCATTCCTCTGTGGATAAGCCAGAGTTGAATACCTATTCTTAATACCCAATTCACAATAATACCTCCTGAAAGCTTTGCTATCAAACTGAAGCCTATTATCCGAGATGAGGGTATGAGGAATCCCAAATTGAGTGACGATATTTTTCCACACAAACCTTTTAGCATCCACATCCCTAATATTTGCTAGTGGCTCAGCTTCAACCCATTTGGTGAAGTAGTCAGTGCCGACCAAAAGCCATCTCCTATTTCCTGATGTCTTAGGGAATGACCCTACAATATCCAAACCCCATTGAGCAAAAGGTCAGGGACTAGATAGAGGATTAAGGACACCCTCTGGTTGATGAATGTTTGGAGCAAACCTTTGACATTGGTCACACTTCTTCACATATTCTTGTGCTTCTTTCTACATACTTGGCCACCAATACCCTTGAGTGAGGGCCTTGTGAGATAATGATCTGCCCCCTGTATGACTTCCACAAATCCCTTCATGTAACTCCTCTAGGAGGAGCTCTACCGTTTCAGGATGGACGCATAGCAAATATGGCCCAAAAAAAGAGCGCTTGTATAATTTTGATTCTCGGACAACAAAAAATGAGGAGCTTTTCTTCGCACTTTATCAGCCTCTCCCTTCTCCTCAGGCAAGATGTCATCCTTAAGGAACAGAACTATGAAATCCATCCAACTAGGTCCCACTCTAATTTGATGAATCTGGGCCTTCTCCCTTCTCATCTTAATGGGCTTACATAAATCTTCAACCAGGATAACCCGAGGTAAACTTTGCGCCAAGGAGGTTGCGAGGCAAGAGAGTCAGCATGCATATTTCTACTTCTAAGGATTTGCTGTAAAGTGAAAGACTCAAACCCTGATTACAAGTGCCTAACTTGGTTCAAATACTCTTGCATTCTCAAATCCCTAGCTTCCAACTCTCCCTTTACTTGGCCTACAACCAATCTTGAATATGAAAATACCTCCACTGTTGTTCCTCCCATTTTCTGAACCATAGCCATCCCTACCAACAAAATTTCATACTCAGCCTCATTATTTATGGCTGAGAAGCCCAACCTTAAGGATTTCTCAATAGAAATATTTTCAGGAGATACCACAACTAGCCCCACTTTAGATTTTCTTTGATTAACTGCACCATCAACATATACCTTCCAAGATAGAGGTCATTGTAAGGAGATTGTCTCAACGGATTTTCCTTCCATGCTCTACTTTTCTCCCTCATCTTCCAATGGAGACTCAGTAAACTCGGCCACCAAATCTGCAAGAACCTGGCCCTTAATAGAGGTGCGAGACATATACTTGATATCAAAAGCCCTTAAGATCGTACCCCGGCCCACTTGGCAATTCTTACTGTGTAATCAGCTTTTCGAAGTAGTGATTGAAGAGAAAGTTGGGTTAAAACCACAACTGTGTGAGCTTGGAAGTAATGAGGGAGCTTCCGTGTAGCATGCACCACTGCCAAGATGGCTTTCTCCAATGGTAGATAACGAATTTCTGTTTCATGCAACGACTTGCTCACATAAAAAATTGGTCTCTGCAATCCATTATCAACTCGTATCAGTACTAAGCTCACCGCATGAGAGACTACAACAATGTAAGCAAATGAAACCTCCTCCTCCTCGGGCCTGGACATAATGGGTGGCCGAGAAAGGTATTCCTTCAACTGCTGGAAGGCCAAGGCACACTCTTTGGTCCATTCAAATCCCTTCCACTTATGCAACAACTAGAAGAAAGGCCTACACTTGTCTGCTAATCGAGAGATGAATCGATTCAAAGCAGTAACCATTACTGTTAACTTCTGAACTTCTTTGGGATTCCGAGGAGGCTGCAGATTGTTAATTGCCTTAATTTGATCAGGATTGACTTCAATTCCATGATGAGTGACCATGTAACCCAGAAATTTACCTGAGCTAACGCCAAAAGAACACTTGGAAGCATTAAGGCGTAGCTTGTGTTTTCTTAGTATTTCAAAAATATTCCCGAGGTCATCCACGTGCTCAGACTCTACCTTACTCTTCACCACCATATCATCTATGTAGACTTCAATATTTTTACCTAGTTGAGGTTCAAACATCCTGGTCATCATCCTCTGATAGGTAGACCCTGCATTTTTCAATCCAAAGGGCATCACTCTATAGTGGTAATTTCCAGTGGGCATAACAAAAGCTGTCTTCTCCTGATTATCAAAAGCTAATGGTATTTGATGGTACCCTTGAAAGGCATCCAAAAAACTCATTCGAGGTGGCCCACAGTTGCATCCACCAACTGATCTATCCGAGGCATGGGGAAAGGGTCTTTCAAGCAAGCTTTGTTTAAGTCTGTAAAATCTACACATACCCGCCACTTCCCATTCTTCTTCTTCACCACTACAGTATTGGCCAACCATTCAGGGTAAAACACCTCCTTTATCGCCCCTACCCGCTTAAGCTTAACCACCTCCTCCTTTACAGCATCAGAATACTTTTTAGAGGAGTGTCGATGTGGTTGTTTTTTGGGAATAACAGATGGATTGACGTTTAAATGATGGCAAATAAAATTTGGATCCACACTAGGAGCTTCATAAGCGCTCCATGCAAACACATCAACATTTTTCTTGAGAAATAGTATTAGCTCTTCCTTCTCCTGAGGAGGCAACTGAACTCCGACCTGGAAAAACTTCTCCTCATCATTATTAATAACAATTTTTTCTAATTCCTCACACTTTACCCCTTCTACCACCACATCCGTAAACAATACTGGCATCCTTGATTGCTATAAACCCTGCTCAGCAGAGGCTGAGGACTGTCCTCCAGTCTGATGTCTAATTGCAGCCACTAAGCAATGCCTAGCCATAGATTGATTCCTAATCAGCTCCTCAACCTGGTCCCCTGACGGATACTTCACCTTCAAGTGTAAGGTAGAAGAAACGGCCCCCATGGCATGAAACCAAGGTCTTGCCACAATGGCAGTGTAAGAGGAGTAGGCATCTACCATAATGAAGTCTACCTCTATAACTTCTGACCCTGCTTGCACAGGTAGTCTAATCTGTCCCTTTAGGATAACAGTTTTCTCATCAAAACCCACCAAAGGTGAATTATAGCAGGCCAGGTCCTCAGGTTTCAATTTAAGCCCCTTATATAAATCAAGGTACATGATCTCTGCACCGCTGCCCTGATATACCAGCACACTCTTCACATCATACCCTCCTATCCTGAGGGTAACCATTAGGGCATCATCATGCGACTGTAAGGTTCCAACTTTATCTTCATCAGAAAAACTCAAAGCTTGTTGTACCTCCATTCTACCCCTCTTCGGATTAGGGGACAAGTCTTCTGTGAATGGCCGAGCTATAGACATCACCCTGGATGGATGAGAACCAATTCTTCCTAGAGCAGTAAGAATAACACTAATTGTACCTAAAGGTGGCCTTAAGGAAGCATCTCTCTGAGCCCCCGACCCTGCCTGACTACCCTGTCCATTGGGCTGATACAGGAATTGTTTTAACTTCCCAATTTTAACCAATTGCTCCAGATGACTCCACAAAGTCCTACACTCTTCCGTAGTGTACCCTTGCTCCTAGTGGTACTGACAATGAAGGCTTTTGTTGCATTTTGTGGGGTCTCCTCCCATCTTACTTGGCTTTAAAGTATGGCTCGCTCTTAATTTTTTCCAAGATTTGGTGCACAAGCTTCCGGAACACAGTGTTAACCACTTGAGCAGCAATAGATCCAGTATGCCCAGCAAAATCTCTTCTAGGTCGGTTGTTATTGTACCTCTCTGACCTGAAATCCCTTCGATCCTAAGGGACTATTTTAGCTTTCCCCTTTCCTTGTTGTTGGTTCTCCTCGACCCACCTGTATTCATCAATACGATCCATAAGCTTATGTACACTCCTAATAGGCTTCCTTGTCAAAGACTTTCTCAAATCGTGGTCGGCGGGCAGGCCGACCTTGAAAGTTCTTATAGCCACATCGTCAAAATTCCCATCTATCTCATTAAACATCTCCCAGTATCTTTCAGAATACGTTTTCAGGGTTTCCCCCTCTCGCATGGTCATAGACAACAGGGAGTCTAAGGGCCGAAAAACCCTACTACAAGTAATAAAACGAGCCCCAAACACCCTAGTAAGCTCTTTAAAGGAGTTAATAGAACCTTTCTTCAAACCATCGAACCATCTCATCGCCATAGGCCTCAGGCTGGATGGGAACACCTTACACATCAATGTTTCATTCTTTGAGTGAACAGCCATTCTCTAGTTGAAGTGACTGACATGCTTCACAGAGTTTGTTCTACCATTATACATGGTGAATGTTGGCTGAGTAAATCACTGAGAAAGTTTTCCTCCTTCGATCCTACGTGCAAAAGGCAACTTAGAAATCTGGTTCAAAGCCCTGCTTATAGCATCGTTACCCAGACTTTTGCGAGATGGACTCTTACTTCTCCGCTTATAATGGCGATCCTCATCGCATGAAAAAGACTCATTGGGAGGAGTCCTTGATCTGGGCCTGTAACTATCTATCATCATCAGAAGAAGGTTCCGAAATGGAAGGAGTCCCTCTCCGTTGCTTACGGCGTAACTTCCTCCGTAGATGGTCAATCTCCAACTGCATGTTCCTAGTATTCTCTCCATGAGAGACGTGACTCCCACTTCGAGACTGGCTTCTACTAGTATGTGTGGTATACATTAACCTCCCGGTCTCTCCTTCGTTCAAGATTGAGAAACTGATATTGACGTTGGGAACCAACAGACTCTTCTCGGTTTGGTCATGAACCTACCATAGCTAAACGTTGATCTCACCAAAGCTCAAGTGTTCCCACAGACGGCGCCAATTGTAAGGGCATGTTTTGGTTCCTAAGCCTAAAAAGTAAAAGGATTAAGGCTTAATGAGCCCAACACAATTAATTTGTAGAGAGTGGGCTGGAAACTAGACTTCAATGAGTTGGACAATAGTCACAGTAGGTAGAAGATGACAAGAAAACAAAGATAAACAAGTTTTGTGCAAAGAAAATCTTCCTCGGCAAAGTCCGAGGAGAGTAGTTCTTGTATATATCTCTCTTGAATTTGATTACAATTGCATTTCTTATTGCTACAGTGTTTTCTCTACAGATTCTCCCTCCCCCCTCTGTAATGGGGTCTTTCTTCTTTATATTACCCTGTTTTGCTTCATCTCAGCCTTCCACGTGTAGATCAAGTTGTTGACTTTGATCCTTGTTCCATCAGCACCTTCCTAAAGTCTTTGGGAATAGCTATAAGACTGAATATTATTGTTCAGATATCACCTCCACATTAATGCGGCCAAGGAATTAGCTGCAAAACATTTAATGCGGTGATAGCAGTTTTCTCCTAGATATTTCTCAGCTTCCCTTTGTCATGTTCCCTCCTGATATTTATCCTTACCAATAGAACTATTCGAAGTGTTGCTCTTGATGGCAGGTCAAACTTTCTAACCTTTACTCTGCTTAGCCGAGGAGGCATTTCTCGTCGGACTACCTTCCCAAACCTTCATGACCAGAATCCCTCCATAACCTACTGATTTGTACGTCTTCGCCAATGTCTAACTGTCCTCGGACTACTAAATGTCCTTAGACAAGGCCCAGGGCCCAATATACATCCCTAGGCCTTTCATCCCTACAATTATATTTTACCACAAAAAAGAACTAATAAACTCCTTTGTGAAAAAAATAATAATATAAAAAATACTCCACATTCTTGAAAGAGTATTATTCTCAAATCTTTTGCAGTATTTCTTATACATAAAAACTTCAATATATATTCATCGTCAGATTGAGAACATTTTTGTGGACAATGAATACCAAATTACTTTTTAAAAAATAAGGAATAGATTTTCTTTCTACTCTAACAAAACCCAAACAAAGTTCTTTTTTATTTTCTTTTTTTGAAAAAAAACCCAAACAAATTTAAAAGAGGATTTTGAGGCAATTACTTGCCAAAAAATTTGATGTACGGTTAAGGCTAAAATAGTTTTTAAAAAAAGAAATTCAAAATTCCTAAAACTTTTCATATGATCTCTAGTAAAATTTCAACTTATACTTTCACTACTCTTTTTGTTGGTCAACATCCTTTTCCTATCATATCTCTCTCTCTCTCTCTCTCTCTCTCTCTCTCTCTATTTTTTTATCATAGGATTTCTTATCTCTTAAATAGTTGTCTACATCTGTATACAATTTATAATCACGTTTAGCCTTAACTTCAATAATTCCATAATGCATTATTACAAAATTTTAAAGTTTTGTAATTTTTTCAAGACCCTCTAATCACACATAAAACACATGTAAATATGCTATTATGTTTTTGTAGGTGGCTAAAATTTTAAAGAAGAGACCAAACTGCAACAAGTACTTCAACGAGGATCAAACAATGATGAATCATTGCAACTTGGGTATCTTACTTAGAAAATGTAACCTTAATTTGGTTCCAATTGTTAAGTTAGTAAACCTTTTTTTTTTATACCAACTGAAACATTCATTAAACAAAAAGGAGCTATACAGGAGATAAGCCTTATATTGGGCTCGGGTCCATGTAGCAAAATTGACCTGGACAGTTAGCAGCTCTAGTAGCTAGATTAAGTACATGAGATATAACAAGTCTAGGCACAAAAAACACATATATAATAAGACTTTGTTGCTGCAACTGATATAGATCTAATAGGAGAGCTTGATCCTGCCAAGAGGGATTGCTGGTCTGGTTACAGGTCTGCACTAGTTTCTTATTGTTGCCTAAAACTAGGATTCTGCAGAATCCTAGATCTTTGGCTTTGAGAATTGATTCCACCAATGCTTCCTGAGTTGCCAGTAGATAGACTGCCTACCACTATTGGCTCCACCTTTGAAAAGAGTACTCCCATCCAGAGTAGTGGCTTCAAAAGCAAAACCATATCTCCCAGCCTTTTTGTTTCTGTCTGCTGCCACTTTGATGAGGATTTGCCAGTTCTGATGGGGGATGCTTTTGGTTTGCTTTGGATTTGATCTGATTTCCTGCACTTGGCTTTGGTTGAAAGCTTCCTGATACCTGCAAGTAAGAGATTGAGAGATGAGAATAACTTCATCAGGGTTAGGAATCTGTCCTTGATGCAGAACCATATTCTTATGGTTCCAAATTGACCAAAGGGTGGTGAAAAGAGCTTGTAAGTAATTCATTCTGTTGTGCTCCAAAGCTCTGCTTGAAATTATGCACTGACTTAGCCACTGTTCTGCAGAATTGCACTGAAGCTCAGAAGTTCTCAGTCCCAGGATTGAGCCATGCCAAATAGCTCTTGCACAAAGGCAGTTCAAGAATAGATGTATTGTTGTTTCTTCCTCTTTATCACACATCAAGCATCTATTTGTAACTTGGACACCTCTTCTGCTCATATTCTCAAAAGTAGGTAAGCTATTGTGCAGGAGTTTCCATATAAAAATGAGTAATTTCAAGGGTAATTTAACTTTCCAAAAGAAACTCCAAACAGAAGGGGCTAAGGTAGAATCATTCTGTGGTATTGTACATGAATGGCTCTAGTGTTGATGGATTAAGTTGTAAGCATTGTTAACTTTGTAGTCACCAAAAGTAGAGTGTTTCCAAATTAACTTGTCATCATTGCCCTGAGTTTTAGGTATTGGAATCTGTAGAATCTCCTTAGCAATGGATGGATGGTAAAGCTTCCTTACCAGGTCACAATTCCATGATTTTGTTTGATTATCAAAAAGATCAGCCACTGTGCCATTGGTGAGTCTGTGCTCCCTAAGGGTTTGGTTTAGGCAGTGAAACCAATCAGGATGAGAGAGGGGGATTTGGTGACCATTTCCAATCAGCCAACAACCTTGATGAAGGGGAGCAAATTGGGTTTCTGTGATGTTTTTCCAGATCCATGAATGATGAGGTTTAGGTTTGTACTCTCTTAAGGAAGTTCTAAAGAAATATTTGGTTTTGAATGTCCTAGCCATCAGAGAGTTAGGATTGTTTTGGATTCTCCAATATTGTTTTGACATCATTGCTTGGTTGATGTAGCTAAATTTTTTGATCCCAAGGCCTCCCATTCTCTTTGGTTTGCAAATTTTTTCTCAATTCACCAAGTGTAACTTCCTAGTTCCAAGATCATGCCCCCACCAAAATGCTCTTATTATGGCATCCAACTTGTTGCACACAAATTCAGGGACTCTGAAGTAGGAAAAGGTATACAAGAGCATAGATTGAAGAATAGATGAGATTAATGTTGCTCTACCTGCTTGAGACAAGAGTTTGGCTTTCCATCCTTTTAGTTTAGATTGGACTCTGTGCCCATTTGTTTTGGCTTTTAGAAGCCAAAACTCACTTTTTGAGAGCAAAAAGTGAAAGTTAGGCGTTTGGTAATGTTTCAAAACGTGCTTTCTCAAAAAAGCTGCATTTTGAAATGCAAAGAATTGAGCCAAAACGTGCAGACAGATATGAGGAGCTTTTGCAAATGCAAAAGCGCTTTTGATCAATATTACCGTTGGAAATGTAAGGAATGACCCAAATTACCCTCATCTCACTAACCACAAAATACACTGAAAACTGAAAAGACAAATACAGAAAATAATAGCAACAATATGCCGGAACCTCCATTGCCAATCTCACTCTCAACAACCCGATCTGAATCTTCCGACATGGCTGAATCTGCATCAATCTGACTTCAATTCCCATTTAGTTTTGGGGTTACGAAGAGAGAGAGAGATATTAAAGATTTTTGGTGAAATTAAGAGAAATTACCTTAGGTGAATCTTCTCGATCTGAATCTTCCCGTTTGTGAGTGGTTGAATTTAGAGAAAAAGAAAAGAATAAAGAAGATCAAGGTGAAGAAGTGGGTGGGTGTGGGCTGTGTGGCTGAATGTGTGGAGGAAAGTAGAGAAAGGAGAAAAAGAAAGAAGACAAAAGGTGAAGGGTTGGCTCTTGTGGCTGAGGAAAAACGGAAGGAAAAAAAAGAAAAAGAAAAAGAAAAGGAAAATGGATTGGGTTGGGTGTGGGGGCAAGGTGCCAATAAATATATTAAAAGAATAGAATATATTTAAGTAACGCCAGCACACAATATTGTGAAAATTTATTGTGAAAATGTTGTGGACATAACACTTTTTGAAAAGAGTGAGTTGCCTAATCCCACTTAGAATTATTATTATTATTAACATGAAGTAATTATTATTATTATTATTATTGTAAAGACCAAAAAATCTGAGCTGTCCAAGCCCACTTAGAATAGTGAGTTGCACAATTCAAACTTGGCCCAAATCAATAAAATTTGTAAGAGAGGGAAACGAACAAAAAGAGGGGACTCTGCCCGAGGATCAAGATAGAGAAGAAAAAGTTAATTGTATAGAATAATAGGGGCATATATCCCTCCACAAGCTTGCCCGAAGAGGCTAAGTTTGTGCAAATAGTTACACTGTTCACTCTCCTTTCTCTCTCTTTTTCCTCTCTTTCCTTTTAGTGCTTATGTCTTTTTGATACTTCTGTCTCGATCCCTTTCTCAGTGCATCTTCTTTTCCTTATATACCTCTACCTCTATCATATCTCATCCATCCATTCTCACCTAACCTCTCTGCTCTCATGACACTTGTCGCTTTTAACATCTAAAGAATATGATGGAAGGAATCTGCTTAGCTGTGACTTACACTGTTCAGGTCACTTCCTCATCAATGCGGCTGATAAAGCTGTTGCCCACCATTTAATGTGGATGTAATAGGCTATACCAGACCAGAAGCTTCCCTGATGTCCACAAATTCTCTCTCTTTAGATTCTAGCTCCCACTCAGAATGCCTTAAGAGTACCTTGAATCCCTTTTACCTTTCCTCAGGCGGCTTTTCTCCTCAGGCTCGTGACCCATGGCATTCCCACACTAATGTTGTAACTCTTCAACTTCTTCCTCGGTCCTCGGGCACCCATAATAGCCCCCTAAAACGTTCGCTATTTGTTTATGAGACAAAAGCGAAGTTTTAGTCTCATAGGTAAACTATGCACGTGCCATATGTGTTCCCATATATCAACGTCCTTTCATTTGTCTTCTGCACGCTCCTGATGTTTCGGAATCCACGATCTCACATTTATGGCATCAGGCGGCTGCTTGTCTCCCCTCGTTCTACGGCTTGATCAAGATCCTACGATCCTTATTCCCCCTCACTTATGGGCGGGAAATTTACCACTCACTTTTTTACTCCTATAAAAGGAGAACTTGGAGCTGGCTGAGGTTCATTTGGAACATTCTGGTAATCTAAGTTGAAGAAACCTCCCGATGAGAACTTTTCATGTTCACTCATAGGTGTGTTGATTTCTCTGTTTCTTATTTTTCGCAAGTTTAACATTTCACACCACAAAACTCCATGGGTAGTTACACTAAGTTAGTGGACACTGCCGAGGCTAGGGTAGTCTTTAGGGCACATTATAGGATTCTCGACAGTGTTGAAATCCAACACTGCGAAGAGGGTGAGTGGTTGGTCTTAAGCAGACCTCCCGAATCCGTGGTCATACCTATGATCGCCTTCATTGAAGGCGGGATGGAACTTCCCATGGGGAGGGTTATTAGGGACTATCTAATAAACTATAGGTTAACCCCGACCTAATATTCCCCAAATATCTTTAGGATTCTCGGGTGTGTAGATGCATTAAATCGGAGAATGGGGACTAACCTTACCTGGCATGATGTAAACTGGGTATACAACTGCCAGAGAGGGGAAAAAACCAAATACTACATGAAGTGTAGGATTCCCGCTTTTAGACTAATCTCCTGCCTGCTTGACTCAAGCAAAGGCATGGATGAGGATTTTCTTATTATCTCGGGAGGCTGGCACGATGGAATGCATTGCCCTACCCAGGAAGGAGAACCAGGTAGTGTTCCCGAGGACCGTGGTCACACATAGGATTTTACATAGCTTTAATAGTGTTAACGTTTTCTTTCTTTCTCCTTTTTTTTTTTTTACTAATAACCTCTTTTGTCTTATCTGGCAGACGAATACCACACCGCCCCAGCCAAGCACTTGGTGAATTTTAAGGACTTAAACTGGATTCTCAAGGCAGAGATCTTCTTACATAAGGACAGACAACTTCGGGCAGCTCACGTCATCCTTGATTACAAGCCGTCCACCAAGCGCTTTTAAAGCCCGAAGAACGTTATTAAAGCCAGGGATCCCTGCTTGGCTTTGATAGACATAGCCATACTGGGTTTCCTATTATCAGAACCTTCGCCAGAAGGGACTCAGGATGCTCAGCTCCCCGCTTCTTTAGCCACCAGACTCCTTTATTCTCAAGAACCACCCATCCTATCAGACGACGAGGCCAAGGAGTCCACCCCCGAGCCCATCCATCAAGAAGTCACAGAAAAAGACTTCGAGGTTTTTTACCGCAAGGACGCTTGTTGACACTCCTTTTTGCAGCCCGCATTTAACCTCATATGTAGGGTAAAAGGGTAATTTTGCCTTGAAAATAAACATCTTGATTCTGGCCATTAGATCCTTAATCTCATTTCACCAAAATGATCTTGATGTTGTAACGATCAAATCGACTGGTCATAAGCCCTAATCGGACCACTAGATTGAAAGTTATCATCAAATCAAGTTTTAATGGCTAAGATGCACTATCACAAATTGAGTCCGACTATATGTGATTATGAATAATTGATTTCAATTGGTTATAAGTGTAATCAATTTGAGATCAATGATGTGTCATAATTTGATTGATTAGGACTACATTTTATGGTGAGATTGCATACACCTAATTAATTAGATAGTTAAACATTAATTATTCAATGAGTAATTTGTACAATTTTTTTTTATTAGAGTAAATTGGGAACCAATTAAGTCTGAAATAGGAGTGATTGAAGCCATTTAATGTTAATTGGGAGCTAATTTGGGACCTATTAATGTTAATTGTGCTGAAACCATTTTCTAACAAATGACCTCTGCTCACCATTTTATCGACATCTCTCAGAATATTTTGAATCTGTGAATGAGGTTAATTTTCCCAGAAACTAAACATTCGGGGCTTCAATTTGAGCATAAGAACGAGACAATTCCGATCAGAATTGAGTCCAATATTATTTTTCGAAGTTAGTTCTACAGGCTGTTACAACAGCTACAGGAAAACCGAATTTTGGCTTGCTCCTCACTCCCATCAATCTCTCCATTTAATGCACCAGATTTTTCCCAAAGCTAAAATGAGGTCTAGGTTCATGATTCTTTGTCAACCCTCATTAAATGGCCTTTCATTCATATTTCTTCCACCACTACTATATAAACTCCCATTCTCCTTCATTCCAAAGCACAAAAAAAACCTCCCTCTCTTCTCTTCTCTTCTCTTCTCTTGAGTTCTAGTGAAGTTGAGTAGTCTTGTCATATCTTGATCTTCCTGAGACTCAAGGTATTGAGTGAAACTTACTCTCCCTCTCCTAACTCTTCTTTTCCTCCACCCTTAGGACCTCCATCAAGAGTCCCCTCCTCCACCATATTGATCTTGCATGAAAGTATAATCCCCTTCCCTAACTGTTTGTTTATGTTGCCATGATGAGAATTTAAGATTAAAGTATGATAATTCCCTTGAATATGTTTGAATGTTCTTAATTGTTCTTATGTGTTCTTTACATGTTCTTGGTTGTTCATCACATGTTCATACATATCACTAGATTTAATTTTAAATCCACATCAAAAATATGAAAAACATGTTTGTTTAATAATTCTTTCAAATCCTTGAATCTAGGTTATCACCATCCACACACATTCACTAGAATTTATTTTTCAATCCAAATGCAATGCTTAATAAATTGAATTAGGGTTTATCACATGCACACACATTAAATTCAACATGTAAATTGATTGACATATTGGATGATATGATATGAATGTTGGTCACCATAGTCTAGAAGACCGGTTTCACCGGGTAAGGTGGGTGTCTAACACCTTCCCACCTTATAACATAGCCTCCGAACTTAGATCAGGAGTTAGTAGATCAAATGCTTATCCATGTAATTTTCGATTTTTAGATTGTAACTAGGAAACAAAGCCATGTACTTTATCTTAGATTGTATCTAGGACCAAAACCATGTAATTTCCTATGATCAATGTAAATTCAATTTCAAATAAATAAAATGAGGAATTTTTCAATTTTAGTTTTCTTATTTATTCCAATAATTAAATAAGTGGCGACTCCATTGTAAAACCCTTAATCTAAAGGGAAAATTATAACTAGTCGAACCTCCATTTTGAGAGGCAATAACACGACTCCACCCATTCACGTGGGTTTGGCCCAACATCATAAAACGAGCCGAGGGGCGCAGTCTCTCACAATGCTCCTAGCACATCAACAGTTTGTACTTTAGCGAAAATGGGTTTTGAAGAGAAAACCCCAGATTTACTTGCCCTGCTAATAGCCCATGCTGGGGGCTCTTTCCCAGCTGTAGCAGTGACACCCCGCCCTCCTACTCTTGCCGCAACGCACACATCACCTACTAATGTCGCAAACAAGAAAAGGAAACAGGGCCAGGGAGGCAAGGGCTCCAAGGATACTGAAGAGGGGGAGATCGCTGAACCCCCAGCCAAGGAAGCTCGGGCAGGGAAAGGGCAGCCGAAGAAGCTCGCACACACCTGGACTTCTAAGGAGGTTGGAGGGGACCAACCCAAGAAGGCCTCTATTTGGAGGCCCATCTTTACCCTAAGCTCAGGCAATCCGGTGCTTGATGACGCCAACCTAAGGGACCCCAAAAAGGGTAGCTCAAGCTTGGTGGCAGAATGCCTGGAGAAGGCATTATGCCTGCCTGAGGACATAGCAGAGTTGAGGTCCTTCAAGAAGCGCGAGGTCTTCCTTGCTCTGAAGCAGGACCTGGCCAAGGTACATGATTGATCCCATCTAACTGTTCAGTTAGCTTATTCATGCGTTATATGATACTTACGTTGTTGTTGTTGTTTTTTTTCTTTTTAGGCCGTCCAAACCTCCTTCATGGCCAAGGAATGGGTAGACCACTCCCTAGACGCGGCAAGAAAGGCCGAGAAAAGACAGGAGGCTGCAGAAAAAGCCCACGCAGAGGCGGACAAGAAGTTGAAAGAGACCCTTGCCCAGCTATCTGAAATGGAGAAGGCTCAAAGAAACGCTGAGTCCGCTCTCAAAGGCTATGAGAGGTAAGCGAATGACGCCTTGGAGGCCCAAAAGAGGGCTAAGAATAAATGGCTCTCACAGTTGTGGAGCTAAAACAAATAAAGAAGCAACAGGAGACCAAGGAGGCTGAGAAAGCTTAGGCCGAGCAAGCAACATATGACGCGGGCATGACTAAGGCAGCTGAGAGCCTCACTGCCCAACTCAGAGATGTTGCTTGTTCCTTTTGCTTGGAGGTGTGGGGCCAAGCCTTGAACACTGCGGGGGTCAGCACCGAATCAGAGCTTTGGGCTCCTGATAAGGTGTACTACCCTTCTGCTCTGCATTTGGCGCCCACTCTCCCTCAGCCTCCAGCAGACCCCAGCTCTGCTCCCCCTTCTTCCTTGGTTCAGCTCGATCACATTCCCTCTCCCACTTCAGCCAAGGGCAAAGAAAAGAAAAAAGAACTGCCACCTCCAGCTGATGTGCAGGACATGGAGGCCGAAAAGGAAGTGGCCGAGGTGGTGCAATTGAAGAGGAAGAAGAAGGAAAAAGAGCAGGAGAAGAAGGGAACCAAGGAGAAGGAGCCAACAGCCTAGCTTAGCCTTAGTCTAGGGGATACTTAGGCAGTTTTGTAATGGGCTGTTGTATAGCTAGTGCCCTTTTTTTTTTTCTTTTTCATTGTATCACAATTCGCTTATCTTTAATGAAAAAAGTTTGAAGTTAACCTTGCTCGTTTATTTTTTACACTTGTACATTTTTTTTTTACTGTTTACGTTATGCTAGTCATTTTACGTACTACGTTACCTTCCTTCCTTCATAACAATCACACCGTGGCAAATTTCTACTTTATCATGACATAAAGAGTAAACTAACCAATGGGTCTTAAGCAATTTTATCAACCAACACTTACTTGAAAACTTGCTGGCACTACTTTAGAAACCCGAGGAAATGCCCACAGCGTTTACTTTTCTGTTCCTTCAAGCAACCTTTTTCAAGGCCCACTCAGTTCCCCATTTGTGACCTTAGGAGCTACGTCAGATCCAAACTCTATCCAACACTTAGAATATTTCATACAAAGTTAATTTACCCTAGGCTTGTGACCCGAGGAGCCAGACAAAGACTAGGTTTTGTTTAACACTTAGAATGTTTTTTGCAATGTTAATTTACTCTAGGCTTGTGATCCGAGGAGCCAGACAAGGACTAGGTTCTGTTTAACACTCAGAATGTTTTCTGCAATGTTAATTTACCCTGGGCTTGTGACCCGAGGAGTCAGACAAGGCCCAGGTTCTGTGTAACACTTAGAATATTTTTTGCAATGTTAATTTACCCTAGGCTTGTGACCCGAGGAGCCAGACAAGGCCTAAGTTCTGTTTAACACTTAGAATTTTTTTCTGCAATGTTAATTTACCCTAGGCTTGTGACCCAAGGAGCTAGACAAGGCCTAGATTCTGTTTAACACTTAGAATTTTTTTTGCAATATTAATTTACCCTAGACTTGTGACCCGAGGAGCTAGATAAGGCCTAGGTTCTATTTAACACTTAATTTTTTCTACAATGTTAATTTACTCTAGGCTTGTGACTCGAGGAGCCAGACAAGGCCTAGGTTCTGTTTAACACTTAGAATTTTTTCTGCAATGTTAATTTACCTTAAGCTTGTGACCCGAGGAGCCAAACAAGGCCTAGGTTCTGTTTAACACTTAGAATATTTAACGGACCAATTGTCTCAGCAATCACATCCATAATAAGATATAACCAAGCAAGATATGAAGGGTAACATAAATTATTAATAATAATAACGTCGTAGATTGTTTACATTCTAAGGGCGGAGAATTACATTTTCATCCAAATCTTCCAAATAGTAGGCTCCAACGCCAGCAATGGAAGTGATCCTATATGGCCCTTCCCAGTTAGGGCCCAGCTTGCCCCAAGTAGGGTTCTTGGCAGTCCCCACCACTTTTCTCAAGACCAGGTCTCCGAGAGCCAATGGCCTAGACTTCACCCCCTTATCATACCTTTGCTTAAGTTTCTGTTAGTAATGTGCCATCTTTACTGTTGCCACTTCTCTTCTTTCCTCGGCCACATCCAGACTGTCTAAGAGTAAACGGTTGTTCTCTTCAACATTGAACTAATCAGTTCTCAGAGTCGTGAATCCAGATTCAAGGGGAATTACTGCCTTTGCCCCAGAAGTCATTGAAAGAGGGGTCTCCCCCGTTAATCTTCAGGGTGTGGTACGATAAGTCCACAACACGTGAGGCAGTTCATGTACCCATTTTCCTTTAGCGTCATCTAACCTTTTCTTCAGCCTAAACACTATAACCTTATTGGTGGCCTTAGCTAGCCTATTTCCCTGAGGATAAGCAGGCGTAGAATTCCCGTTCCTAATCCCTAACTCCCCGCAATATCTTTGGAAGGCTTTACTGTCAAATTGAAGACCATTATCTAAGATCAGTGTATGAGGAACTCAAAACCTGGTGCGATGTTCCTCCAGATGAACCTCTTAGCATCCATGTCCCTAATATTGGCAAGGGGCTCAACTTCCACACACTTGGTAAAGTAGTCTGTGTCGACGATGAGCCATCTTCGGTTCCCTATAGCTCGGGGAAAGGGTCCCACTATATCCAAGCCCCACTGAGCGAACAGCCAAGGGCTAGACAATGGATTCAGTATTCCCCCTGGTTGATGAATATTTGGGGCATACCTCTGACATTGGTCACACTTCTTCGCATAATCCTGAGAGGTTTTTTTCATGCTAGGCCACCAGTACCCCTGGGTGAGGGCCCTATGTGCTAAAGACCTTCCTCCTGTATGACTCCCACATATGCCTTCATGCAACTCTTCCAACAAGGGCTCCACCGCTTCTGGATGTGCGCACAACAAATATGGTCTTGAGTAAGAGCACTTGTACAACTTCTGCTCCTTAGACAGCTAGTAGCGAGGGGCACTTCTACGTACCTTCTCTGCCTCGCACTTGTCTTCAGGCAACAATCCCTACTTCAAAAAAGTTACTATAGGGTCCATCTAGCTCGGCCCCACATGGAGGTTGTACACCCCTATCAAAGGTACCCTTGTAAGACTTGAGCTGTCCATCTCCTTGATAATAACAACCCGAGGAAGACTTGACTCTAGCGAAGTGGCCAACATTGCTAGAGAATCTGCATGAGAGTTCTGTCCCTTAGGGATTTGCTTTAATATAAAACTCTTAAACTGAGCATGGGCATTCTGCACTTTAGCAAGATACCTTTGCATCCTCTCATCCTGAGCTTCAAAGTCTTCATTGACTTGGCCCACGACCAGTCTAGAATCCGAGTACAACTCAACCATTTCTCCTCCTAACTGCCTGACCATAGCTACTCCTGCTAGCAGGGCCTCGTACTCGACCTCATTATTGGTGGCTAAGAATCTCAGTCGTAACGATTTCTCCATTATCATCTTCTTGGGGGTGACTAACACAATCCCTATTCCTGCTCCCTTTCGGTTGGAAGCTCCATCCGTATAAATTTCCACAGGGGAACAACAGTGGCCGACATGATCAATACCCCCATAACTGCCTCCTCCTTCTCGAGGGCACCCTCGGTGAACTCTGCTACAAAGTCTGCTAGGATCTGTCCTTTTATGGTGGTCCGAGGCATGTATTTAACATCATATGCTCCCAGCTTGGTTCCCCATTTAGCAATCCTGCCAATCCGATTTCCTCAATAGAGCTTGCAAAGGGAGCTGGGTGAGCACCACAACGGTATGGGCTTGGAAGTAATGAGGGAGTTTCCTAGTGGCATGCACTATGGCTAACACTGCCTTTTTCCAAAGGAAGATAGCGCGTCTCAGCCTCCTGCAGGGATTTGCTAACATAGTAGATGGGCCTCTGAATTCCATCCTTGTTTCTAACTAGGACGAGGCTAACAGCGTTGTCTGTGACTGCTAGGTATGCATACAACACTTCCTCTTTATCGGGCTTAGAAAGTACTGGTGGATTGGAAAAGTACTGTTTGAGGTACTTGAAAGCCGTTACACACTCCTCGGTCTATCAAAAATCCTTCCCTTTGTGAAGTAGCTGGAAAAAAGGATAACACATATCCGCAGATCGAGAGATGAACCTGTTTAAGGCTGCTGCCATCCCAGTCAACCTCTGCACCTCCTTGGGATTCCGAAGAGGATGCAAACTGTTAATAGCCTTAATTTGCTCTAGGTTGACTTCAATTCCGCGGTGAGTAATCATGTAACCCAAAAATTTTCCTAAATTGACCCTAAAAGAACACTTAGATGCGTTCAGGCGTAGTTTATGCTCTCTCAAAACTGAGAAAGTCTCCCCCAAGTCGGCTAAATGCTCTTCTACCTGCTTGCTCTTGACTACCATGTCATCAATGTATGCTTCCATGTTCCTCCCAATCTGCGATTCAAACATCCACGTCACCATTCTCTGATACGTGGATCTTGCATTTTTGAGGCCAAAGGGCATCACCCGATTATGATAGTTCCCATTGGGAGCACGAAAGACCGTTTTCTCCTGGTCAGACAATGACAGAGGTATCTGATGGTAACCCTGAAAAGCATCCAGGAAACTCATCCTAGGATGTCCCACCGTGGCGTCCACCAGCTGGTCAATTCTAGGAATGAGGAAGGGGTCTTTTGGGCAAACTTTGTTCAAGTCAGTGAAGTCCACGCATACTCTCCATTTTTTGTTTTTCTTTTTAACCACTATGGTGTTGGCCAGCCACTCGGGGTAGAAAATCTCTTTAATGGCCTCAGCCTACTTCAACTTGTTTACTTTTGTCCTGATTGCCTAGGCGTGATCTTTGGATGATCACCGAGGAGGTTGTTTACGCGGCACAGCCTTGGGATTTACGTTCAGCTGGTGACACGCCAATCCGAGATCAATTCCTAGAACGTCGTAAGCATTCCATGCAAAAACATCAATGTTTGCCTTTAGGAACTTCACCAACTCTGCCTTTTCTAAGGGTGGCAACTGAGATCCCACTTGTAAATATTGCTCCCGATCCAGCCTTATTATCACCTTTTCTAGCTCCTCTGATAATTCTCCTGATGTCTCGGTCTGCTGCCCCCTGCAAGCCCCTTTAATTGCTATGGGACTGGATCTTTAATCACCGCGGTAGGACCTGAAGGCCGTTGTGTTATTGCTGACAGTAGGCACTGCCTAGCCATGGCCTGATCACCCACCAACTCTCCCACTTTCCCTTGAGTAGGGTATTTGACCTTCAGATGTAATGTTGAGGGCACGGCACCTATGGCATGAAGCCAGGGTCTAGCCAGGATAGCTGTGTAAGGGGAGAACGCTTCTACTACTATGAAGTTAACTTGGACCTCCACATCCCCAACCTGTACAGGCAGTCTTATCATTCCTTGGGGGACCACCAATCTGCCATCAAAACCCATCAACGGTAAATCATACCTGTCCAGGTCCTCGGGCCTCAAGTTTAGCACCCGGTACAAATCTGGGTACATAATCTCTGCCCCACTTCCCTGGTCAACCATCACTCTCTTCACATTATAGCCCACAATCCTAACAGTAACCACTAGAGCATCATCATGTGGTTGGAGAGTTCCCTGCTTATCCTCCTCAAAAAAACCCAGGGTAGGGGTAACCATCACCCTTGCTCTTTTGGGAGCTTGATCATCGGCCTCCATGTCACAACCCACACCTACTGACATAACCCTAGTGCCTAAGGTCCCATTATTCCTTGGCCTAGCAAGGATCACATTGATGGTGCCCTGTGTTGGCAGAGGGGAGCTACCCTTATGAAATTCAGCTCTTAAGTGGCTAAACTGCCCTGTAGGCTGATGTAGAAACTGTTTGAGCTTCCCTGCCTTCGCCAACTGGCTCAGGTGATCTCGCAGGGTTCTGCAATCCTCCCTAGTATACCCTCGGTCTTGGTGGTAATGGAAATAGAGGCTTTGGTTTCTTCTAGACGAGTCCCTACCCATCTTATTGGGCCATTTGAAATAAGACTCATTCTTAATTTTCTCCAGTATATGATAAATTGGCTCTTTAAACAATGAGTTGACCAACTAAGCTCCCATGGATGGCGCTTGATTAGGGAACTCCCTTCGAGGGTGATTGCCTTGGTATCCTCCTCTCCGAGGATCCCTCCTCTCGGGGAACATTTTAGCCTTGCCCTTTCCCTGTATGAGGTCCTCCTCCACCCACTTATACTTATTTATGCGATCCATTAGTTGGCGCATGTTTGAGGCGGACTTCATCGTTAACGACTTCCTTAGCTCGTGCTCGGCAGGTAGCCCGACCTTGAAGGTCCTCACGGCCATGTCCTCAAAGTTTCCATCAATCTCATTGTAGGTTTTCTAGTATCTATCCGAGTAAGTTTTGAGGGTTTCTCCCTCCCTTATCGCCATAGACAGTAAAGAATCTACAGGTTTGAGAACCTTACTACATGTTATGAATCTAGCCCCGAAAGCTCTCGTTAGCTCCTCAAAAGATCCCACCGATCCTTCTTCTAAGGCGTCAAACCAACGCATAGCCATAGGCCCAAGACTGGAGGGGAACACTTTGCACATTAGGGCCTCATTGTTGGCATGAATTGCCATCTTCTGATTAAAGTGGCTGACATGCTCCACAGGATCAGTCCTCCCATTGTAAATGGCAAACATGAACTGAGAAAATCGATGAGGGAGCTTGGCCCTGTTAATTTTTCTAATGAAGGGTGATTTAAAGATCTACTGTAAGGCCTTACTCATTGCATCATTCCCCAGGCCATGGTGGGAAGCCCTTTTCTTACGGTCATGACTGCTCTTCTCCCACCTATCCTTGCGCAAAGAAGCTGAATAGGACTTATTAGATGGAGTTCTCGACCTACGGCGGTAAGAACTGTCCCTGCTTCCTCTAGAACCATCACTTAGTGGGGGAGAGGGGCTTCTCCTTTTATGTTCCCTCCGCCTCAACTTACTGCGCAGACGATCTATTTCCTGCTGCAAATTCCGCGTCTCCAGATCATATGAGGCATGACTCCTAGACTTTGAATGACTCCGCTCAATACGCTCAGTGTGGTAAGACTCCACCACAACGCTTGGGCTATGTCGCCTATCTCTCCTACGCTCCAGGTTAACAAACTGGTTCTCCCTTAGGGAGCCAACTAACTCCTCCCTATCTTGGCCTACATTAGCCATAAGTACTCAGGACAGATCCACCACAACTTGTTATTCTCACAGACAGCGCCAATTGTAAGGACCAAAAATATGAGCTGCCCAAGCCCACTTAGAACAGTGAGTTGCACAATTCAAACTTGGCCCAAATCAATAGAAAATTGTAAGAGAGGGAAACAAACAATAAGAGGAGACTCTGCCCGAGGATCAAGATAGAGAAGAAAAAGTTAATTTTATAGAATAATAGGGGCATATATCTCTCCACAAGCTTGCCCGAGGAGGCTAAGTTTGTGCAAATAGTTACACTGTTCACTCTCCTTTCTCTCTCTTCTTCCTCTCTTTCCCTTTAGTGCTTATGTCTTTTTGATACTTCTGTCTCGATCCCTTTCTCAGTGCACCTTCTTTTCCTTATATACCTCTACCTCTATCATATCTCATCCATCCATTCTCACCTGACCTCTCTGCTCTCATGACACTTTTCGCTTTTAACATCTGAAGAAAATGGTGGAAGGAATCTGCTTAGCTGTGACTTACACTGTTTAGGTCACTTCCTTATCAATGCGGCTGATAAAGCTGTTGCCCACCATTTAATGCGGATGCAACAGGTTATACCATACTAGAAGCTTCCTTGATGTCCACAAATTCTCTCTCTTCAGATTCTAGCTCCCACTCAGAATGCCTTAGAGTACCTTGAATCCCTTTTACCTTTCCTCGAGCGGCTTTCCTCCTCGGGCCCGTGACCCGTGGCATTCACACCAATGTTGGAACTCTTCAACTTCTTCCTCGATTCTCGGGCACCCACAATTATTATTAAGAAGAAGTTGATACTAAGTATGAAATAAACTATATATATATATACACATTTTGTAATTTACCACTTAAACCACCACTTTTATAAGTGTTAGCCAAACACTCAGCCTTTTCAAAAAGCATTTTTTAACAATTTTTTCCAAACACTCAGCTTTTTCAAAAAGCCCAGTTTCATACCACACTTTTTGAAAACCCCACTTTTTCAAAAAGCCCAGTTTCAAAAAGCTAAACCAAACTCACCCTCTATCTACTAGAACCTTAAAGTCGACCACTCTCCTACCTCGAAGTTTGAAGTTAATGCCTAGGTACCTATTAGGATTCTGAACAAGGTTGACCTGTAAGGAACTTGCTATGTTTTCTTGTTCATTTTGAGGAGTGTTAGGAGAGTAGTACAGGTCTGATTTAGTGAAGTTTATGCATTGACCAGAAATAGAGCAATATCACAAAATTATTTTTCTTAAGTTGGTAAGGGAGGATTTGTCTTTTTGGAAGAAGAAAAGGGAATCATCTACAAAAAAGAGGTGAGTGAAAGAGACACCCTATCTACCAATGGAAATACCCTTGATTTGTCATCTGTTTTCAGCTTGAGTAAGTGCAATTGAGAGAATGTTGGCACAAAGAAGAAAAAGTTAGGGGGAAATGGGATCACCTTGTCTGATACCCCTAGTTGGGTGGATGGTTTGTATGGGACTGCCATTAATAAGCAAGGTATACTTGACAGTGGTGACACATTCCATGATCCAATTCACCCATATGTTGCTGAAATTCATGGCTAGCATGACAACTTTAAGGAAGTTCCAATTAACTCTGTCATATGCTTTGCACATATCAATTTTCAAAGCTCCAAACCCTTTTTTCCTTCCTTTTTTCTTTTTTAGGGTATCAAAGATTTCATGAGCAAGTTGAATAATGTCAGTGATACTCCTACCTTGGATAAAAGCATTTTGGAAGGGTGAGATAAGTTTATCCATGAGAGGTTTTAACCTATTCACCAGGATTTTGGAGATGATTTTGTATGTGACATTGCATAGACTAATTGGCCTAAAGTGGGTTACCTCCTTAGGGTTACTCACCTTGGGTATAAGAGTAAGGAAAGTTTGGTTTAGGGATTTGAGAAGGGAGCCAGAATGAAAGAAGGTCTGGACAGAGTTGAGGATGTCCTGTTTCACAATGTCCTAGTATTCATGGTAGAAGAAAGTAGATATCCCATCAAGTCCAAGAGCTTTATGAGGACCCAATTGGAAGACTGCCCTTTCAATTTCATCATCTGTTACAGGCATGTCAAGGGTAGCTTGCTAATGTTGGTCAATTTTAGGGATATGAAGAGTTTCTAGTTCCTTTGCCAAAGAGTGAAAGGAACTTGTTCCTATTTCAGAAAACTGGTTCTTAAAGTGATTGACTAAGGTGCTTTCAATAACCTCATAATCCTCAGTGATAATTCCTTCATTTGTTTTGAGGTGTAAGATTTTGCTTCTAGCTCTTCTTTGCTTCACCAGTGTTTGAAAATATTTAGTGTTTCTATCACCTTGAATAATCCAATCACTTCCAGCTTTTTTAGCCCACATGATTTCTTTCCTAATCATCAAACTTTCAATCTCTTCTCTAAGGTCTTTTTCTTTTCTAACATCAGCTAAGGTTTGAATGGTGTTTTGGACTTCTTGAAGTTTTTGTTGTTTTTCCTTGATGCCTTTCTCTACCTTTCCAAAAACTGTTTTATTCCATTTAATGGCTTTCTTTCTAACATTGCCTAACTTATGTTGAAGTTTAAATGCTCTAGACCCTTGTGTATGAACTTTCCATGCATTTTGAATCATTGTTTTACAATCACTATGTGTCATCCACATCCTTTCAAATCTAAAGGGCCTTCTTCTACAGGGTTGCTGCATTTCAAAATCCAACAAGATAGACCCATGATCTGATCTTAGAATAGGGTGATTACAAAGTACATAATAAGGATATGTATTTATCCACTCCACAGAAGCAAAGGCTTTGTCTAGTCTCTCCATAACAAAGGCTTCATCCTCTCTTCTATTCATCCAGGTAAACCTTTGGCCTCTAGCCTCAAGTTCACACAATCCTAGCTCATTAAGGGTATTCAGAAATAAATCAGCTCCTACAATGTTCCTATTGTTAAAAGAAAATTTGTCATTATGTGACAAAACTTGGTTAAAATCTCCAATACAAAGCCAGGTTGGTTTAACTAAATGCTTCAATTGTTTCAGTTCCAACCAAAAATCTTCCCTTTTTGTATGATTAGGTTGGCCATAAATAAGAGTTATGGAAAGAGGGGTACCTTTGTGGTCAAGAAGATCAGCATGAATTAAGTGCTTTGAGCCATACTGGATGCTAAGATTCAGATTTGGTTGCTAACCAAGGAGTAGTCCACCACTAAGTCCCTCTCTTGGATATTCCCATCCTTTGCGAAAACCACACTTCTCCAAAACCTTTCTGCCCTTATTTTGTACCAGCTTTGTCTCCATTAGAAATAAGATGTTTGGTTTATGCTCCTAGGCCTTTTTTTGGCATTGTAGAACTGCAGAGGGGTTGCCCAGCCCTCTACAATTCTAGCTCAAGATCCTCATGGCTGATTGGGAAGCTGTTGAAGGCTAGCTTCTTGAAGCCTTGAATCAGTTTCAGCATGGAAGAAAAGGGGTACAAGTATCTGCTGATATTTATAGAGCTATCAAAGTTCTCACCTGAAGAACCTCTTCATCAAACAGTGCACAGCATAACCTTTGTTTAATGTTTCTGCCAAACCTCCCAATTTCCTTTCTGATTCGTTTCTAGGAGCTCACTCTGATGGTTTCAATTTCTGTTGTTGAGTCCCATGCTTTATTGCAGTTGAGGTATGTGTTCTATAAAGATGAGGGTATAGAGCTTATAGGTGATGGGGGTCCTAGTCCTAGGTTGAGGAGCTCAAAAGGGCTTAAATCCCCTACTATGGGCTCAATAATTATGGGTTGTCCCTCCAGAATTAGGATTGCATGTAGGTTTTGCTGGTGGGTTTCAGTGACAAGGGTCGGGTCATAGTTGTTATTGCTAGTTCTTGGATCAGCTCTATTATGAGCCTCATTGGTTTGTGGATCAATTAAACTTGGCCCATGACTTGAACCCCTTAGTTCAAATCTGAATCTCCCGTGGTTGACCCTTTGAACTAAAGACCCAATGAAAGAGTCAAGGGATTTCGGAATGCATCATTTTGCCCAACTTTGTTCCTACATGGCTTCTGGTCTCTCTTCATTCAGCTTATCCAAGTTAAACATAACTACAGTGGTATCACTCTCAGTATCAAAGTCTTCAAATTGGGGATGGTGGCTTAGTCCATTTGTTATATATGGACCAGTCCCTTCTATCCAAGTCCACTTGAGGTTTGATTCACCATGTGGTAACCAAGGAGGTCTCATAGAAAAACTTGCATTGTTTGAGCTAAAATTAGGTTGGTTCAGTAGGGGGTTGTGATTTTGTGTATTAGTGCTACCTCCAGGCCATGCATTAGAGAGGATCTCTGGTTCTCCTTCTTCAATATTGGGAATGGTTGAGTTAAGAGAGTTTGCAAGGGTGGGTGGGACTGTCAGAGCTCTGGTCAAGCTATTTGTGTTTGCAACTCCCTGTTGATTATAGGAAGGGGCTTGGCTTATAGTGTGGGTGTTTGTGGTGGGGTTGTTCAGATTGAGGAGATTGATTGCTAAGTGAAGTGTGGAGCCATTAGTATAAGATTGTTGGTTAACAACTGATGGGTGAGTGGACGTGGGGTCAGTAAGATTGTAATGTGGCTGAAATTGGAGGTTAGGGTTGCTGCATGTGGTGAGTGTGGTGTGCTAGGGGTACTGGGATCAAGGTAAGTAAAATTAGGATGGGTTGGAGTTGCATGATCTGTTGGATGGTTGAAAATTCCATATCTTATCTGAGTAGTCCATCTTCTTCTACGGTTATGGAAGGCTCGAAGGTCATTGATGAATTGAGGTTGCAAGGCATCAAATCTGTATTGTACTTGGTGGAGGTCTTGAATTCTAAGTCTTTGGCGGTATAGCATGATCTCAATATCCTCCATGCAGTGAGTGCATTGTCCACGGGTGTGACCAATGAGACCACATTTGGTACATAACTTATGAACCCTTTCATATCTACACCTAATCCACACTCTTGATCCATCATCTAGCCTCAACATGAACCCAACAATTACATGAAGCCATGGATCTATTCTGACCTTCACACACATGAATCTAATGTTCCTTGGTATTTTATCCACCCATTCAACCCTCTCCAATAATCCTATCATGTGACCCATTTTTTTAGCTAACTCAGGGTATTGGTATTCCAAGGGTAATCCATGCAACTGAACCCAAATGGATATGTAGTTCAACTGAAGATGACTCAAAATCAAATTCGGCCTCCACCTTTCTAAAACTAATAAGGCACCAGGAATAGCCCAAGGACCTTCATTGCATATATGTAAGAGGTCCTCCTCAAATTCAAAATGAAAGACATAGAAGTAAGATTCTCTACCCACTATTGAAATTGTCCCTCTAATTCTCCATGCATTATTTGTAGGAAAAATACATGTTTGTATCGCATACAAAACATACGCAGCAAAAAATTAACAGATCTACTTTATTCGCAATTGATAACATGTACTATGTAAATTCAGAAAATAAGAACAAGGGAGTACCTTGGTGCGGTGAAATTCAAAACCAAATATTAGAAGTACTCGGGAACACTTTTAATGTTCACTCCAATTCCACTTGATACCCAAGAAGTGTGGTCTCTCAATCAGCTTATATGTATGTGTTCAAGGGAAAATAAGAGAGTGTCCAACACTCACATACAAATCATTTCATTCTCTTACAAAATTTTATATGTTTCTCTCCTTATAACTAATTATCTAATTAGGCTAGCCTTTTGGGCCATTCCAATTGGGCTTTAATATGTGGCTTGGAGTGGGACCAAAAAGGAATAAATAAGACACTAGCTCCAATGGGTCTTGGGCTTTTCTGTCAACTCTTAACAAGTCCAAAATTAACATTAATTATATTTAATATCACTATATAAATATAATTGCACTCTAGGCCTTATTAATAAATTATATCCCAAGACTTTATTGTACATGCAACCCCTTCATAAAATATTCGTAGTAATACAAAGTCATGAATGTAGACTGCCACTTTGAAGATTACTACATCTTAATCCTTGAGTACCCGGTTTAATCCTTTAAGTTATTCATCATATATTTATGAAATCCAATTTCATAAATATATAATTTAATAACTCCTTACTAAAGTAGTTAGGCCTAACATTCTGAATAACCAAACCCATTAAACTTATCTCAAGGGAATATTTTATATTTCCGTTAAGAAATTATGAATTCCATCTTGAGAATATATGTTCCATCAACACTAAATGTGGCTGCCCAACATACTGAGGTTTTGATTATTATTTTAGATCTCATTCCTGATATATCAAAGCAACCTACACTTCATGATCATGTCCATTATTCTCTCAGGATTAAGAGTTCATGTAAATAGAAGTTGTGAGATTTATTATTCATTTGACAGTCGTTAGGAGAATAATAAATTTCACAGCGGTCCAGTTCAATATGTCTTAACTCTTAAAACATATCAACTAGAAGTCTCCATTTCCATGATTAAGACAAATTATCTTAGTTGATATGTTATAGTTTTCGCAGATGAAATGCCCAATTTCATCACCGACTACGAACTAAAATTCTGAGTTTACAAAGAATTTGTGACTTATATCTTCAGTGACTAAATCACATAAATCAGATACTATGCATCTCATGGACTATATAATAATATCCAAATATTCATGTTACCATTATTTTAGATAATAATAAAACAATTTTATTAATTACAATATTAAGTCATACATAATATCATACATAACATCATACAATAGAATTTAAGGGCACCAATCCTAACATTATCAATGATGTGTTATAAGTGACTTATTGAGAATTTTCTATAGTCCAGAATAAAACCTATTGCACAGAGATTCCAGAAGTTGCGTTTGATTGCAATTTCTTTAGGATTAGGGTCAACTATGGGACCATGTCTTGCAAAGAGTGTTTCATTGTCTTCACTGGAGAGCAAATTAGACTCTTGTTCTTCAACAAACAGATCAGCACTGAAGTCTGAGTCACTGCTGTCCGTCCAGCCATATTCTCTGGCTTGAATGTGATTCTCCATGGTTAAGGAGGCGAAAGGAGTTGCATGCACCAGTAGGAATGCAGTGCTACTCTTACAAAGCAGATTTTGTGGACCACAGGAGTCACAGGTAGAAAAAAACAAGCAGTGTTTGGGGGAAGAAGACGAGAAGTTTAAGGAAGGGTGTGAAGAGAAAGGGACAAAGAAAGGGAAAGGGGATATTTGTTTTTAGTTTGGTTAGACAAAGAAGAAATTTTCGGATTATGGTTGACTAGGCATACAAAAGGACACGCCTCAAGCATGCACAACCTTGGGATGGCAGGATGCAATGTTGAAAAAAGCAAAATAAACAGGTGAGTATTGAATGGAAAAGACGGCTAACCAACTAGGAATTAGTGCAGGTAGAAGGAAGTAATTGGAAGGACATTGGTATACAGTCCTACTCAAAACGACGACAGTGACCCAAAAAAGGGAAAAGGCTCTCTTCTTCTAGAGAGAAAATTTGGAAACCAATTGAAGAAGATATAGTTTTCAGTCGCCTACAGATTTTCAAACCGAGTCAAATATAGTTCTTAGTCGCCTCCATAATTCTATACTGAGCCGGATATAATTATCAGTTGCCTCTGGGTTTTTAGACTGAGCTTAATATAGTTCTCAGTCGCTTCAAAATTCCAAATTGAGCTGAATATAATTCTCAGTCGCTTCAAAATTTCAAATTGAGCTGAATATAGTTCTTAGTTGCCTCTAGATTTCCAAACCGAGCTGAATATAGTTCTTAGTCGCCTTCAGAATTCCAAACTAAGCCGAATATAGTTCTCAGTCGCCTTTAAAATTTCAGACCAAGCTGAATATAGTTCTCAATCACCTTCAAAATTCCAGACTGTGCCGAATATAGTTCTCAGTCACCATCAGATTTTCAAACTGAGCTGAATATAGTTCTCAGTAGCCCAAAGACCTTCTTTGCATATATGTAGGAGGTCCTCCTCAAATTCAAAATGAAAGACATAGAAGTAAGATTCTCTACCCACTATTGAAATTGTCCCTCTAATTCTCCATGCGTTATCTGTGAGAAAAATACATGTTTGTATCGCATATAAAATATACGTAGCGGAAAATTAACAAATCTACTTTATTCGTAATTGATAACATGTACTATGTAAATTTCAAAATATAAGAATAAGAAAGTGTATCTTGGTGCGGTAAAATTCAAAACCAAAGATTAGAAGTACTTAGGAACACTTTTAATCTTCACTCCAATTCCACTTGATACCCAAGAAGTGTAATCTCTCAATCAGTTTATATGTATTTGTTCAAGGGAGAATAAGAGAGTGTCCAACACTCACATACAAACCATTTCATTCTCTTACAAAATTCTATATGTTTCTCACTTTATAACTGATTATCTAATTGGGCTAGCCTTTTGGGTCATTCCAATTGGGCTTTAATATGTGGCTTGGAATGAGACCAAAATTGAACAAATAAGACACTAGCTCCAATGGGTCTTGGGCTTTTCTGTCAACTCTTGACAAGTCCAAAGTTACCATTAATTATATTTAATACCACTATATAAATATAATTGCACTCTAGGCCTTATTAATAAATTATATCCCAAGACTTTATTGTACATGCAACCCCTTCATAAAATATTCGTAGTAATACAAAATTATGAATGTAGACTGCCACTTTGAAGATTATTACATCTTAATTCTTGAGCACCCGATTTAATCATTTAAGTTATTCATCATATATTTATGAAATCCAATTTCATAAATATATACTTTAGTAACTCCTTACTAAAATAATTAGGCCTAACATTCTGAATAATCAAACCCATTAAACATATCTCAAATGAATATTTTATATCTCCGTTAAGAAATTATGAATTCTATCTTGAGAATATATGTTCCATCAACACTAAATGTGGCTACTCAACATACTGAGGTTTTGATCATTACTTTAGATCTCACTCCTAATATATCAAAGCAACCTACACTTCATGATCAGGTCTATTATTCTCTCAGGATTAAGAGTTCATGTAAATAGAAGTTGTGAGATTTATTATTCATTTAACAGTCGTTAAGAGAATAATAAATCTCACAGCAGTCCATTTCAATATGTCTTAACTTTTAAAACATATCAACTAGAAGTCTCCACTTTCATGATCAAGACAAATCATCTTAGTTGATATGTTATAGTTTTCGCAGATGAAATGCTCAATTTCATCACCGACTACGAACTAAAATTCTGACTTTACAAAGAATTTGTGACTTATATCTTCTGTGACTAAATCACATAAATCACATACTATGCATCTCATGGACTATATGATAATATCTAAATATTCATGTTACTATTATTTTAGATAATAATAAAACAACTTTATTAATTACAATATTAAGTCATACATAATGTCATACATAACATCATACAATAGGATTTAAGGGCACAAATCTTAACATTATCAATGATGTGTTATAAGTGACTTATGAGAATTTTCTACAGTCCAGAATAAAACCTATTGCACAGAGATTCCAGAAGTTGTGTTGGATTGCAATTTCTTTAGGATCAAGGTCAACTATGGGACCATGTCTTGCAAAGAGTGTTTCACTGTCTTCACTGGAGAGCAAATTAGACTCTTGTTCTTCAACAAACAGATCAGCACTGAAGTCTGAGTCACTGCTGTCCGTCCAGCCATATTCTCTGGCTTGAATGTGATTCTCCATGGTTAAGGAGGTGAAAGGAGTTGCATGCACCAGTAGGAATGCAGTGCTACTCTTACAAAGCAGATTTTGTGGACCACAGGAGTCACAGGTAGAAAAAAACAAGCAGTGTTTGGGGGAAGAAGACGAGAAGTTTAAGGAAGGGTGTGAAGAGAAAGGGACAAAGAAAGGGAAGGGGGATATTTGTTTTTAGTTTGGTTAGACAAAGAAGAAATTTTCGGATTATGGTTGACTAGGCATACAAAAGGACACGCCTCACGCATGCACAACCTTGGGATGGCAGGATGCAATGTTGAAAAAAGTAAAATAAACAGGTGAGTATTGAATGGAAAAGACGGCAAACCAACTAGGAATTAGTGGAGGTAGAAGGAAGTAATTGGAAGGACATTGGTATACAGTCCTACTCAAAACGGCGGCAGTGACCCAAAAAAGGGAAAAGACTCTCTTCTTCTAGAGAGAAAATTTGGAAAATTTGGAAACCAATTGAAGAAGATAGATGAAAATGACAAAATATGAGCATGTGAGGGGGTATTTAATTATTTATAAGTGTGTGATAGTCATTTTTTATTAGAAAACCCTTCACCTAAAACTTGCCTAAGTTCGATTGAAGGGTGTGTGTATCAAGTTAATAGCTCCCAGTTTTGCAGGTGAATGGTACTTAATAGAATTAAAATGTGATGGTCTATTGCAGATTACAATAAATGTTGATGTGGAGGGGACTAATATGAATTGTTTTTAAGGACGACTACAATGACCGACTGACTAGGGTAAGGAATCCACAAGTCGATGGCCAAGTCAATCGAGATGACTGCATAACTCGATCTTCGTTCAAAGACATGATTGCCTCTTTATCAACCCACCACAATTTTGACGTTTTATATTTGTCTAACCAACTGCGAGATGGTATTAGGTGTAATGAGGATAGATAAATATAAATGTGAAAGACGTTACACCTATCTCCGTTTAACCCATGCAATTTTCTCACCAAACATGGCCCTATCCTGATGCCCAAACACACCCTTCCCTCATAAAAACCATATTCCCGCGCTTATTCGAAGAAACCACTCTCCTCTCTACTCTACACTCTCTCCCATTCCCTTCCCTACATTCCCTCCGATTCCTCCACAAAAAAAAAAAAAAAATGTCACAGCCAATCCTCCTCTCCGACGAAGAAGACGACCACCACCACTTCCACCAAAATGCGCTCTCAACCCCATTGCATTTCGCCTCCAAGAAACAACGCTTATCCGACCCGGACCCGAACCCGAACCCGAACCCGCCGGATATTGTCCTCATCGACGACCCGACCCCGCAGAAACCGGGTCCAACCTCCACTCCCTCCTTCGTCCCCGAGACCCCTCTCTCCGCTCCAAACTCCGATCTCGTAATTGTCAAATGCACCACCGCAAACTCTTCCAATCCACAACCTAGGGTTTCCGATCCCGATCACAACAAGTTCTCCGGTTAGTCCCATTTTTCCAATTAAGCTTAATAATTTCAATTTTTTGGATTCATATTGAGCTTTGATTGCGTGTATCTCAGGAATTACTGGATTGATTTGTTTGGAGTCTGATAATGACTCTGAAAGTGGTTCCGGAAGAGAAAATTGCAAGGAGGATGAAACAATCGGTGCTGATTTCAGAGTGTCAATGGAATCAGAATGGAGTTCTAAGTTTATGGATTCGACGAGTTCTCTCGGTATATGCTAAAGTCAAATTTGTATAGGCTTTGTTTAAAATAATAAGAATATGTATCATTTTGAATTTTGTTTGTGAATTGTTTAACAGGGAATAATAGTTTAACGCGAATGTCCTCTTTGGAAGACGATGATGATTGTCAGGTACTTCTTCTCGATGCTGAGATGTTACTAATCGTTGTAATCATTCTTCGATTTCTTGTGGTGTATGTGAAATTTTAAATTGAAGTGTTTACATTTCGAGTTTTCAAAGCAAGTGGGATCTGTATTGATAATCAAAATCGATTCCTCTTATTGTGTTTTCATAGCTCGTTACTACCTACTTTTTATGGTTTTGACAAGGTTTCGAAGGGTTGTTATTGTTATTTCTTGTTATGAAATAAGTGTTACATAATTAGTGTGGAGTTTATTCTTAGATTGAAATATACAAGGATCTTATCTTAGGTCGTGTGTCAAGTTAATGGCAGTCTGTTGATAAAAGTTAAAAAGTTTTGTAATGAATTCCAGGAGACTTGTGCGTTTGGATTGGCTTTTTGCTGCTTTGCTAAAAGTGGGCAAAAGTATAGTTGTACCTAGAAAAAGTGAGGCTTTAAAAAGATTTACAAAAGCAAATAAGCTACAAAATTTGAAAGCTAAAAGCTAATTCAAATGGCTATGAACCCAAGGGGTAGCACAATTAGATTGGGACCTTGTAGAGGTCACTAGTTCAAATCTCTCCTCCGCCACTACTTGAGGCCAAACTCATTCGAATCTTATGTTTCAACGAGACATCATAGATTTCTTTCAATGTTATAATTAAGGTGTTGGTGCACCAGCAGTTTGATGCATGTTTTTCATTACTATGCACATTCACTGGCTTGTTGACATATTAACAGGTACATGATTATCCTGACAAAGAAAATGTTAGCATGGAGCAGATCAATAAAGTTAATCAGAAAAGAACTAAAACTGATGCTGAGGAAAACAATATGACAGACAAAGCTAGGGGAAGGAAGAAAATGGCAAAAGAGGAAAGGATTCGCTTAATGGAAGAGAAGAAATTAAAGAAGGAAGTAAGTTTTGATGATCTGAATTAGTTCCTTATTTTAACAGCCAAATAGCTGATGGAAATCCGTTACACAGCAAGAGAAGTTGCAAAAAGCAGCTCAGAAGGCTGAAGCTGCTGAGTTGAAAAAAATGCAGAAAGAAAAGCAAAAGTGGGAGAAAGGGAAGCTTGCCTTAAAATCCATCGTGGCTGAAATTGATGCTAAAGTGGTCGAACTGGGGTCAATTGGAGGTGAGTCTCCTCTCCTCCCACCAGATATGATTCTGACATCCCTCTTGCTCTGTTGTTTGATTATCCTTATTCTTCCCAAGTAGATGACTATTGTAAACTGTCAATAATCTGTAAACCTCTTGTTCTGAATCTTACCTCCTTACTATAGGACATCTGCTTACAAGGTTTGCCGAAAAGGGGCTTGCATACCGTATAACTTCAAATCCAATTGAGAGATCAATCGTGTGGACTATGAATGTTCCAGAACATATCTCACAGGTAAAAATTTATGTAAAGTCCCTGATAATCATAATGTTTGGATATGGAAGACAATATTAAATTCTTCTCAAAGTTTTTAACAAGAGAACAAAGCCTTTATTCTCTTATCCTCTGTTTAAACCTCTCTTTCAAAAATGATGAGCCAGTCCACCTCTTTAGGTTGACTAAACACATCATGGGCCCATTACTCACAGTAAGTTTAAATCGTTTTGTTAATCAAGGTGCAGTGATGTGGATTGTCCTGATTGAACCTACAATGAGCTTGATAGTAAATTGGATGAGGCAAGCTGCCCACTGTGTCATCGTTGGTGGTTGTAAAGGGTCAAAACCATTCTGGTTTGGACTAGGACAACACTTGTATTAAGCACAGTTCTACTCTTACCATTTTCTGCTCAGATGCAAAATTGGCTCCTGTACTAAGTACTTTCTCATAGAAACTCTATAAAATGAAAGAAACGGAGGGTGAATAAGCTCTAGCTCAAACAACATTTCCTTTTTCCATAATAATGAGATGGAGGGTGAGGTCGTGGGTTCAAGACTTACTGGGTGTGTATATGTTTTTAATGTACTAACAAAAGAAGTAAAAAAATGGAAAATCCCCAAAAGTCAATAAAACATGTCTCAGAAAGTGAAAGCTATAAAAAATCAAATGTTTCTCCCTCCCCTTAGATCTGATTGCGCAAAGTTGCTGAGCCATTCCACCTCTAAAATTGTGTATGAACTCTAGCTTTTCAAAGAGGAAAATAAGACAAGTGTAAAAGAGTCCTGGTATGAACCCAAGATTGTCTTGGTAATAAAATGAGATTGACACCCTACTTATCAAAAAAAATGAGATTGACACCCTAAAAAAAGTGAGAAAAAAGAAATCTTGTCTAGGCTTGATTCTTTTTACTTTTTTGTTCTAATGCTTATACTGTACAATAGGGGGTAGCCATCCCTCTCCTTTTAACACACTACCCGTTCCACTGCCAGTCCTTGGTGTGACTGTTTGAGCAGGATTTGGTCCTAGGTTTCTAGTACAGTGCCAGTCAACTAGGCTACTTGGAACCCACACCTAGAATTGGCGTGGATTCGGGAATGGATTCGGGAAATTGTCCCGTCTTACGTGATAGTTGTGAAGGGTCAATTTATTGGATCCCACAAAAGCTTCCACACATAGAATGTTGTCATTATATAGTTTGTCTTGTTATTATTGTGAAGTTAATAATGTGTTATCTCATACTCTTGGGTTTGTAATTGAGAATTTGGTTTTAGGGTCTTAAAAAAAGAGAATGAATAGTGAGATATATATTCAAATATTCAATAGTAGTGTTTTGTGGAAAAGTATCCGGGTGGGTTGAGAAGTTTTTAGCAAAAACATCCAGTTTAAGGTTGGGGTGGGGAATAGAGTGAATTTTGGACAAATTGGTGGTGTGGGGATCTTCCTCTCCATTTGGCTTTTCCGGTCTTGTACAATTTTGCTGCTAACAGAGCAGCTTCTGTAGACTCATCTTTGCTTTGCCAAGAAGTAGGGGATAGGAGAACTTGGGATGTTCGTTTCATTCGGGGTCCTAATGATTGGGAGGCGGATGTGGTGGATGATTTCTTTCGATTCTTGGCATCCAATTTACCTTCAATGATGGATGGTGATCGTATGAGATGGAAGTTGATGAAGAATAGAGATTTTAATATCCGTTCGTTTTATCATAAGTTACATGGTTCTTCCTCCGTTTTGTTGTTTTTCCATGGAAAGGTATTTGGAAGGTTAAGGCATGCCAGCGTCTCTTTCTTTGTTTGGACAGTCGCATGGGATAGGATTCTCACGGGAGATAACTTGCGGGTTAGGGGTTTTGATTTCGTTGACTAGTGCATTATGTGTCATTATGGGGAGACAGTGAATCATTTGTTGTGACACTATGGAAAGGCTTATCGGCTGTGGAGTTTTGTCTTTAGAACTTTTGGGATTTCGTGGGTTCCCTCACGTTCGGTGACAGATTTTCTATTTAGTTGGTGGAATTGGTTGGGGAAGCATTCATCTCACATTTGGAATTTAGTTCCATTGTGTTTGATGTGGTGTATTTGGAGGGAACGCAATCAGTGGACTTTTGAGGACTTGGATAGATCGGATGACCAGCTGCTTGCTCTCTTTTCTAGCTCTCTTTTTGATTGGTCTAGGGCTTGGGGACTCACATCTAGTGATTCTCTCCCTTTATTCCTTAGCTCTCTCTTTCTTTGTAATTAGTGCTTCTTTTATGTTTTTGCTTTTCTCTCTTTTTTTGTACTTTTTGATATGCTTTATGCTACTTTGCATTTAGCAGTTTTTTGAATATACATCTTTCTTACTTATTAAAAAAAAAAAAAATCAATAGTAGGGGCATGGACATTTTGCTTATTGAACATCAATATTGTGTTTGGAATTATCAACTAGAAAACATTACCTGAACTTAGTGAAGGATGGGGATGCGGTGTCTGCTTTTTGGACATAATTTTCAAGGCAATTGTTGGCTATAATTTTAGTATTCAAATATCAATCTTCATTGATATTTGACTTTCCTATTAATAAAAAGGAAAAAAAAAAATCAATGAAGTAGTTAAGTGGAGTTACTATGTTTCACTTGAAATCATTCCCAGCTGATAAATTACCATTGATCCCAAATTTTAAGTTTTTAGGACAAGTGGTAATTTATCATGGTATCAGAATAGGTGGTCCTAAATTCAAGCCTTGTCTCCATCCAATTTTATTTAAAAGTTAAACATTCCATGTTGGTCCCAACCTATTGAGAGGGAGTTTGAGCCCACATGTGAATGGGAGTACTAAAAATAGAATAATGGTTAAGTGATTAAATCCTTTTCTATTAGCACAAGCTTTTGGAGCAAGTGTTGTTTATCCACCCATTAGACTCACCCGATTGCTACAGATACTGATTCCTGAGCAGGGAAGGAAGAGAGAGAATAGTCTCACCAACAAATGTTTCTGACTAACTAAACATTGTTTCTCTTGCGAGCTTAGATTCTGTTATTCTTACTTACCATATTCTGATATATGTATCGACAACTGGCTTAATTATTATATATGATGAAGGCGTTTAAGAAATTCTGCAATTGTTGCTCCTACCTATGTTTATAAAGGGCTTTGAGAGATTTTACCCTTCAACCTGTTTTCCCTTAGCATTGATCTGGGGCCATTTATTATCTTGTAAACAGTTGGATCTGATATAATTGTGTATATCTCCTTATTTCTTTGTCCTCGTCCTTTATTTTTACAATATATTATATCAGGGTTGTAGTGGTTGATGGCAAAAGGCAAGCTTAGATGGGGATCTTGAACTACAGGATAGATTTGAAAGCGTATTATTGGGGGCTTGTACCTTGTGTCCACGCCACCCCTGCTAATTGCTCTACTTTAGGAGTTTAATATGCCTACATAGCACATAATAAACAAGCTTTCTCTACATGAAAATATAGCTGGATCTATTTGTTTTATGTCTTGCTCACTGTTTTTTGGTGCTCATAATTTATTTTTGAAAATTAACTTCTGGAATTGTCTATGTTTCTATTATCTAGAGCTGCCTCTTGTTTTTCTTTATATATTTGTTGATATCTTTTTGCTGCTAGTGTAAGAAGAGTTGGCATAGAAGTTATTTTGAATAGATATACTGTTTATCTGTTTTCTTTCCAGACAGTTCTGAGTAAAAATATAACAGAATATTAAATAATTTGCTAATCAGAGTTCATATCTGTATTCCCATATAATGTAGAGAGAATATTTTTTACAATGCACCTATGGCCTGCATGTAGTTGCTATGGCTATCTTTTGACATGAGTTAACTTTCTTAATCTATTGCAGCTTTCTTCTACTGGAGTACAGATTCCTTATGTATTGCTTGTATATGAGGCCAAAGAATTCTGTAATCTTGTTAGCAACGAATCTCTTTTGGATCATGTTTCCAGTGTTCAAAGTTGTTACCCATCTTTCACAATTTGTTACCTCACCAATAGGTTAATGGCATATATTAATAAAAGGTGAGACTGAATTCTACTCCCATATAGCATTTCTTTCCTTTGTTCTTTTCTCTTCAAGAATATGATAAGTATTTTATTCAAGGGAATTTGCCTCTTCTTGATCTAGAGTGTTTATCATTTTATTTATTTATTTTAAAGATGAGGTATTGCAATAGTCCTTACATGACTTATAAAAAAAATAGTTCTTACATGATTTATGCTTTCATATGATTATGGGAAAGCCCCAGGCTGCATTACACCAGAGTATATATATATATACACCCCATAATTCAGCTCTACGTATATCACATTGATATGTGCATGATGGAGAACGTTTTATCCAATAGTTGTATGACAAAATTGAAGGCCACTGGAAATTGTTAAGGGATGTAAAAGTAACCAGTTTTAGCCAATGAGATTTAGCTCAAATCCTCCTCTTGTAAGAGCAAACTGGAGTGTGTGTGTGTGCGCGCTACCATTCAAGAAAAAGAAAAAACCCTAGTTTGATACCAGGTCTAATCTGATTTTGACCCTTAAAGCATAATGAATCTTAGTATTGGTACATTATCTTGCCAAACAAATCAGTAAAGGATTATCAAGCTCACTCTTTATCTGGTTTATTAACAAATTTATTATGATTTTGACAAATTTGGTTTATTAAATAATAAAGTTTATTATGATATTTACGAAGAAACTTTGAAAGAATATTTTGATTTGACAAAAATTTTGGAATAAATAAGAATAATTATTACATTTTGCTTAGTAGTATATGAGGCAATCTTGTGAATTAATGCAAGTACATGGTTGCAAAGATGTCTTTAATAGTAGTGTGTAATAGATACAACAGATCAGTGGTTTTGCACAGAAAGGTTAAGAAATTGATAGTATTCAACTAGTTCTGTGAGTGTTGTTGTATTCTTTGTCTGGAAAATCATATGAATGAAGCAAAAGTTGTTTACTTTCTCTCACCCATTTCTTTGTTACTATGAATTTTCTGTCTTCATTAATGCTTAGAATGTCACTTATCAAGTTCTGATTGAAATGTATGATATCTTTTATTCTATGTCCTTTTTGGATAACAATTTCTTTTCTTTTTGGCTCTTCCTTGCATACTTCCCATGCAGTAGTGTTGTGCCCCTTTTGCAATTTTTATTTTAATGAAATTTTACTTATATATATATATATATCCAATGTCCATTTTCCTTGGAATTGGGAATACAACGAGGCATAGCTGCAACATTTATTTATTTATTTAATATTTTCCACTTTTCTTTTCACATGCTAATAAGACCAGGTTATACTTAAAATATATTTTGGTTTAGTTGTGCCTAGGTTGTGTCTTATCTTGGACATATGTTTTCAATTAAGGATAGTGCAATGAATATCGATTCCTGAACTGTGATGGACCTAGAGATTTATAATCCTACAAAATTCCATTCTCTGTCTTTTGGTTCAATATTGGGGTTTTTTTTCCCCTGGATTTGTGCTTGATAATGTTTTAATATCTTTTTATTTATTTATGGGATGTTTAATACTAATTGAAACATTGGTCTTGGCACTATGTCAGGGAACAGGAACAGTACAAGAACCCGTCAAATGATAATGGTTGGAGACGTCCACCTGTTGAGGAGGTTGAACTGCTACCCCAAGTTTTACAGGAATATGATAAACATCTACTTTCTATGTTTCATTGGTCTTTTCAGTTTTTGGTATTCATTTATTTTTGCTATCAAAATTTTTTCATACAGGTGCTGGCAAAATTAGTGACTCATTTCGTGAAAGTGCATTCCAGGCAATGCATTGATGAAGCTGAACTAGCTGAACATGTTGTTGGTTTGACCTCCAGCCTGGCATCCTGCCAATTTAGGTACTTAGTGCCTGTATGTACCTTTGTGTGGAGATTGGAACCTTATTGTGTCTCTCAGTATGCACTGAAAAGAATACGTGCTTAATACAATTTATTGCTATGGCCACCACCTGAGATATAAGTATCAAACAAGATTATCTAAATTACAATAATTTTGGATGATTTATTACAATTTTTCTTTTGACAGACTTACTTATCAAAAAAAAAAAAAAAATTTCTTTTGACAGACTTAGTTTATAAACTGATGGATTAATAATTATACATGACTCTTTTATTGATAAGTTTCTAGATTCACTAGCTCCATATAATGGTTTACATCTAGATCCCACTCTATTCACATTTATTATAGTGTATTCTCTCTCTCTCTCTCTC
This sequence comes from Notholithocarpus densiflorus, assembly GCA_030021035.2. Classification (NCBI taxonomy): domain Eukaryota; kingdom Viridiplantae; phylum Streptophyta; class Magnoliopsida; order Fagales; family Fagaceae; genus Notholithocarpus; species Notholithocarpus densiflorus. The sequence continues at coordinate 3,093,650 of JARYZH020000013.1, read as the reverse complement.
TCTCTCTCTCTCTCTCTCTCAGGCATATTTATATTTCGCTGGTCGATATTCTGAATCTATATTTTGCTTTCATAAACTGCAGAAAGAAGTTGACGCGCCTATCTGTAAATGCTAATGGATCCCTAATTCCTAAGGACACTGTTGACAAGAATTTAATAAAAAAGAGCTTATGGTGAGCATTCTTCTCTCTCTTTTTCTTTTTATCCAAATTGTATCAATCATCAATTGATTCCAACAAATGTTAGCATTTCAGATGTTCCAGCAATATTTCATTAATTGTGCTGAATTCCTTTTTCTTTTAAAAAATAATTTGTCTTATGGTTCAGTATCAAATGTTACAAGTCTTTTGTTTTCATCATCCAAGAACTGGCATTAAGAAGTTACAATGTTACTTTGCAACATGTTAAATTTTCTTAGAATAAATGTAATCTTCATTGACTTCTCCTGAATATATATGTTATAAAAGTAATGATTAATTGTTTCACCTACGTAGTTGTAGTAGGTGTCTGAAAAAATATCTAGCAGAAGCAACAGTTCAACACCTCAAAAAGAATATGCCTAATGCACCATGTTTGAAACATTACCCCTATAGCTTGAAATAGGAGGTTTGGAAGTACAAGAGTTGTGTTGGTTTGGAAAGCTGTCTTTGTGCCTTATGTGGTAGATGTGGTGGAAGACAGAAAGTTGTATGTTTAAAGACCTTGAACTCCCATGGCATAATCCCTAGCTCTTATTTTTGGAATCAGTTCATACACATTTCTTTTAGTCTTCTACTCTTATTTTGGATTTTTTGGGGGCAGTTTTGGGTTTTAGATCTGTATGCCTCTCATGTAGTTGAGGTATGCCTATTGTTTTATTAAATGTTCGTTTTCATAGAAAGTTCTTATCAAAAACATTTTCAAATATATGTTTTTTCTCTAATGAAAAAACAGATTTACGTGGGCTATATTGCATAGGTTTACTCCCTCTTGTCAGTTTTTATATATGAAGATTTGGATACCTTGTTTTATATTGCTTCATGATTGCTCCTGGGCATACCCAACAACTGGTTTTGGCAGGTGGAGTCAGTTACCTGTAGATTTTACTGCATTATGGAGAATGAGTTTTCAAATTATTTCGGGATTTAGTAAACATTTTCTAACAAGGGGAAAAAGTCCTGGGAAGTTTAGACTTTTCTTTGGTATTTTGTTGATGAGGATGAAACTTCTAGCTTTAAATGTAAGTTGTACATGAAAGAGAGGAGGGATGTCCTGTGTACAGAGGTTGGTAGGCTTTTTGTATTGGATTAGGTTGTTTCCAAGGGGTTGATGAAATGGCTATTGATAAGGCCTTGACCAGATGTAATATCCTTTTGTATCTAAGGCCTTGTGGCACTTCATCTGAAACAGTAAATTGAAACTTATCAAGTTGCAAGAAGAATATGGTAACCCAATTTTACAAAAAGAATAAGACTGTTAAGACTGTTTAACATTCTGCTTTGTGTACTAAGCCAATAATTTAAACCCAAGTTTAGGACATAGATTCTCTGGAAAGAAAAGTATTATTATTTGGAGTTTAACGTACTTCTTTGTTATATTAATTTGCTAATCAGTATATTTTAATGCCTTTATTTAATTTATACATGTGGCTCATCTTTTGTGTTTCTGACTTTATTTTACTTATCCCCCCAAAAATAATGAATTTGCTTTAAACATCCAGGTTGAAAGCTTTGGTATCAATTCCAAAGGTACAGCCACGATTTGCTATTGCCATTGGGAAGAAGTACCCCACCATGAAATCTCTTCTGAGTGTCTACATGGATCCAAGTAAATCGGTAAACATTAACAACATGTTTTTATCTTTAATTGACCTTGTGGCAAATAAGCTGAGTCCTTCAATTGAGTTGATTCCGTTCTTTAGGCCTATATTACACTGTTCAATATCAGTGCCTTTGGTGAGCCCATGGAAATTGAATGGCTTTTTTGTACATATAGTACTAATACATTTTCTTAGAGGTTGGGTCTTGATGCAATGGTAAGTGTCTTCCACCAAAAGCAAAAGTTCGCTAGTTCAAGTTCAGGAATCAGCCTCTTTAAAAAAATAATTTGGAGTAAGGCTACCTACCAATTAGCTCTCCTAAATCTCGCAAAAGTGGGAGCTTTGTGCACTAAATATAAACATTGTTTTTAGTACGAATACATTACTTACAAAAAGAAAACGTTTTAATCTTCTAAATGCTGTTGGCAGAAATCTAATCAATCCCGTCAACTTATTGTATACGATCAGAAATGCGATCTCAAGGAAATGCAGAATTATTTTAATACAGTTTAGTTTCCATGGGACCTCTAAATGAGCCCTTCTTGTGCTTTTCTGATAGTTTATGCCATAGTTATTTATGTCTGTCTGTTTGAATCATATTATATATTTGAGAGGCTAGTTTTGCTAGTGGCAGTGTGGCACATTTATTGCATATTTTGAAATACTCTCAATTGGCTTTTTGGTGAGGGAAATTTTGTTCTAGGGCTCAATTTGGCTGTTCCTTTCAAGGATTGTTTGGGAATCAAGGGCAGTCATTGTAATTCACTGACACAGTGAGTCAAGGATTTTTTTTCTAAGTAATAAAACTACAGTTTACAATTTTCTGTTTAAAATTTAAGTGATCTGGACCCATTTTGGTTCGTCTGGATGGGATTTGCAAATAGCTTTGTGAATTTTTCCATGCAGATTAAATAAAAAATATTGTTGACACCATCAATTGATTTCGGAAATCGGAAAAAGAAAAGAAAAAAAGAGAGGATATTCCATTATAATATTTACTAAAGTAGTAATATAGAAATGAGAAATATATAAAGTTTGTCAGTTTTGTTTTTTATCTTTCCATATTCCCAAGACTTGAGGGCATATACATCTTGCAACTCAGACCATAGTGTTATATAGATAGGTAGTGTTACTGTTAGGACAATGGCTGCTTCCTATTTCAAAATTAATGTGTTACCTGTTGGTTGTCAAGAAGATGACCTTCAAATTTTTGCCTCTGCTTAAAGAAAAAAATTCTAAGATTTGCATTTGGATATTGTATCAAATGACAGGTGCATGAAAAGGAATTTCTCCTCAAGGAATTGACAACGGAAGGACTGCTTGGTGAGGACAGAAGATTAGGTGAGGTTTGTTCAAAGAGAGTGTACAGAATACTTATGGCACAAAGCGGAAGCATCAGGACTGATGATGTTGAGGATGGTGCTGATTTCTTCAGTTGTCAATCATCTTAATTAACTCTACATTGTATACATTTCCTACCATCTATAATATATTGTACAAAGTTAGAGGTTATTGTTTTCTTCTTTCTATTTGAGAGAGACATTTTAGGGGTGCAATTCCAAGCAATTAAACTTGCTGTCCAACATAGGCTTCAATATGTAATTTTCGCAGGAGATTCGTAAAGGTGGCATTGAAGCTTTGCTACATATACATTCTCTCTCCCTTGGTTCCTTGCTTCCTTCTATGAACTGAAAGAGGATTTAGAATCTTTGTCCTGTTGGAATTTCATTTTTGTTCTAAGAAATGTAAATTTTTTGTCTCACAATATGGCTTGATGGGCTGCCTTTTGTAATTTGGATGAACTCATCTTCTTTCTTCCTACTTGGGTTCTTGTCCTCAAGCTGGAGATAAAGTGGGGTCTCCTTTGTTTCTCTCTGATATATCACTATTTATAAATATAAAAAAAAAAAAAAAAAAAATTTCTGTATTTCCTAATGCCAGCAGTACTTTAAAAAAAATTTATAATTTTTTTTTTATTAGAACTATTAGTCCCTTAAAAAAAGTTTATGGCAAGGGCCATGGCTTGTGTAGTCATAGTCCATCTAATATAAAAGTTTTTTTCTTTTTCTTAAGCAAATAAGATTTTTTTAAAAAATTAAAAAAAAAAAAAAAACCAAAAACTTAGGTGTTGTACTTGTACCTTATTTTTATTTAAAGTTAAATTTAATCATATGACTATATTTATCAATAAGCCACGTTTTTTTTTTTTTTAGAGAGTTAACCTATAGCGTCCGCTCTTAATGATAGGTCTTTATCATCATATCAAGACACCAATCAGTTTTTGATGTAGGCGTAGATTGAACTTCAAATTTTTTATTCAACCATAAGAGACTTTACCAATTGACCTAACTGAAACTCACTAGTAAACCACATATTGGATTTAACTATTTTGGGGAAATATAATACCATTGTGCCAAAAATAAAGGAAATATGGAGTGGGAGTTACACTTGCCGAGGTTGATTGCTCCACAATCCAATTGGGCCGTGTGGGCCTCACCACCAATATGGCAATTTGTAATGTAATCATGGTTGATGACCACTAGGCCGACCTCCTATGGACACGTCCAGAACCAAAATTGGTATACCCCACCACTATTTGAAACTCAAATCAAATATCAATGGTGGCATATTCTCATGAATAGCTTCTGCCACCATATCTGGTTACCATTGGTCTGGTAATATGTCATGATGAGCATAGCCTCATGCCAACTGCAAATGTGTCATCATTTCCTAAACGATTAAGTTTTGTCTTGAACAATTAGTAATTAATATTATGATAATTCATCTTCTAAATGTTTAAGTTTTGGACAATTAGTAATCTATATATATCTAAAAGCTGAAGCGTAGCTTTTATTGTTGCTACGCTCCTATTAAGCCACATCATCTACCTATTTTATTTCTCTCCACTACTTCCAATCATAATTTTCATTTTACCTTTTCATATTTCCACTACTCTCAACCTTTATGTCACTCTTCATTTATCCCTTCCTCTTCTTTTTATTTTGGCTTTTCTTATCCTCATTCTATTACTATAAATATGTCATTCTCTCTTCCGATCTATATATATTTTCTTACATGAAAAAGGTTATTACTCTCTCTCTCTCTCTCTCTCTCGTGTTTTATTTTTGTGTGAATTTTTAATTTTTTTGTATCCCTACTTTAGATTGATGAATTTATGTGTTCTTTAGAATTTTACTTTGGATTGATGAAGTTTGGTTTTGTGTTTTTAAGTTATTATCCTTTTTTTCCTATGATTGTTAAATGTTATTCTATTCCTTTTAAAGATAGTTTACAAGAATGTTATGTTATTCTATTATATAGCATGGCTTGGATTATTTGGTGTTTGACTTATGACTATATTTTTTATTTTGACACTTCTTCTTCTCATTTTATTTTCTTTTATCTATCTCTCTAAAAGATGTGATTATTCTCTCTCTCTCTCTCTCTCTCTCTCTCTATATATATATATATATATATTATTTATTAATTTTTGCAATTTTGCTTTAGATTGATGAATCATTGTAATTTTTTTTATGGTACTATTTTGGGTTAATATGATTTGGTAATGTGTTTGGTTTTTTAAGTTTTCCATCACAAGTCTTTTCTTCCCCTCTTATAACTTTTGTTTGATTTTTTTTTTTTAGACACAATACTTAGTTATTTTGGAAGTGAGATTTTGAATTTATATCAAAATACAATCTTAGCTATGTATTTAAATGTGTCTATCAACTATTAAAACCGCCCAAGATGAATATGTATAGACAATATTTTTGTTTTAATTTTTCATTGATTTATTATTTAGTTATAACATTGAAATTAAAGTAAATGAATATGTAAAGATAAAAATGCCTAAGATGAATTTGTAAAGCCAATATAGTTATATATTTAATATTGTCAAAGAATTAAAAGTTAAAAAATATATAATAAAAAGAATAATGATATGGCCAATGATATGACGGATGTGAAGGCTCAATAGGAGCGTAGCAACAAAAATACAATATGAAGATCCGATTAAAGGAAATTAAATCTTAATAAATGAAAGTTGTAGGGACTGGGTTTACGCACTATTCCTAAGGGATAAGTGGGTTCAAGCCCAGTAAGCCAATACAATAAATTTGTAGAGAGTGGGTAGAAGAACTAGGAGTTAATCAATGTGACAATAGTTGAAGATAATGAAACTAGTTTATTATAATAATTCATCGCTGAACTTTCACTTGAAAAAATAAATTCAATTTTTAAAATTTCCTATTTCTTTTTTGTTTTTTCTTCTTTATTTTCTAAATCAAAAGATAATATAGATTTCCACAATAGTCTTGTTAGAGATTTCAACCTCTCCACATTATTCTCGACTTGTTGTGAAAATACAAGTTGCTCTTTTCACAAAGGAAGAAGTAAAATTTATAGCATCCCTGTAATTTTTTTAGAGTAGACTTCAACTTTACATTTAATAGGTTGATCAACTCTTCTCCTTAAACTAAGCTTAACAGCTAATGGGGCAGTGTCTCTTAACAACAAAAGTCAGTATAATTTTTTTGATGAACACAAAAGCCAGTATAATATTTGTTGGTAAACCTCATTGGTAGTTTGTCCAATACATTTCAAGTTTTCAGGAGCTTGAATATCCTTCCCTTATTTAGATATACACTAAACTAATTGCTCATGTCATGTCACAAAAAGTTTATAATTTGCATATCTAAGTTAATCTAATAAGCACTTGAATGCTTGCTTACTAGACTTCATTACAATATAATGAGAAGTCAGACTCAGAGGTTTATATAATGATTTTTTTTTGGGTATCCAAGTTGTACCATGACTTAGACTACTTTCATCATGACATAATGGGATTGCTCTTCTTTATCAAGTGAAGAGACCAATGATTTTCTTCTTAGTGTAAATAGGTCAACAACAAACTTCAGTAGGATTTAAACTTGTGTGACGTTTGCTCCATCATAATTATTTCTTACTATCAAGCCAAATGATATTCTTTTTGGTGTAAACAGAATAACAGGAAACGTTTCTAGTGGAGCTAATTAGATACCACAAAATTGTGGACAAGGTAACACATCAGAAAATTGCACTGGAATATTCTGATACTTCTGCTGCATCATACGGCATTATTTGAGCACCCGACCCTGTTCTTATTGTCTGCCACCATCTGTCGAATTCATGTTTTCCCATCCAATCAGCACTATCTCTTACTCTGAACGAATTTGATTAATTCAATTACTTAATGATAAAATAAACCATTATCATTGCCCATGCATACCGCACTAATGCATCACTATCCTGCATGATATCCAAAACCAAGTATCTCTTCCTTTAAAATGCAACTAGGGGCAAAGGCCTCCTCATTAAGCAGCATCATAGGTCATGGAGAAGAGCAAATCATTTCCTGGGCACTACTCAAACTCCTACTCAGACATCCTATCAGCCTTTGATGACAGGTCCAAGTCATACAGCTTCAATGGTCCTAGTGTCAATAATATAGATGACTTTGCCAATTCTGGCAATCCAGAGGTCAAGAGGAGGAAAAGGGTCGCACAATACAACATGTACACCATGGAAGGTAAGCTAAAGTCTTCCTTTCGCAACAGCTTCAAGTGGATGAAGAGCAAGTTCGTGGATACATACTACGATGAGTGAAGTATATGAAATCATTTTATGTTACTCTATGTATGGTTGAAGATCAAAGAAAGGCTTGTCTGGTTGAACACACCAAAGGGTGTATGTGCTTTCAAACTTAAGACTATATATAATCTGTACACAGTTCTTGAATTTAGAATGGACTTTTTTTTTAAGTCAATTTAAAAATAAATGTATGCATAAAGTTCTAGCTTGATAAAGTTTATGAGGGTTGTATTGGAGACATGATATTATTCATTCCTAGCTTCATTTTGGGTGGTGTATCATGTATAGTAGGATAATCTCTGTTATTAATAGTGAGAGATATGAGATTCATTCCTGCCTTAAGTTTCTTAACTGAATTAAGAAAAACAAATAGGCAGGGACACACAAAGCTGAAGCCTGGGGCAACATGTCATGTTGCCATGTTGGTAAGTACATATATAATGATCTAAAGCAATATACCATTCTCTAGTATGAGTTTATGCTATAGAGAACATCTTCAAGTTGCTAATTTTCTTCCATTGTAATGTGCCATAGAAAAATGACTTCTCTTTATTATTTTCCAGTGAATTATCTGTGTGTAATTCAGTTGCTAACAAGATGGTCCCGGTTATGTATTTGCTTATTCATGGGACAGCTCAAGAAAGTTAAAGATCATAACAAATAAAGATAAATAGCACAAACTAAGAATCACTCAGGAGGTGGAGAAAAAAAAAAAGCATCATTCTTGAATGCCTGATCTTTGTTGAATTGATAGAGTTTCGATATCCTTTCCTGGTCAAGATTTTGAAAATCCAATGTAGAAAGAAACCTGCTACGTTGAGACAATTTATATCCTTCATTGGGGTTGATGATACCTTTTATAGAGGCCTGTAAGAGGGTATAGTCCTTGTTGATGTTCTTGATGTTCTTGAGATCATTTGGATGAGCCTCAGTTTTTGGTGACCTTTTTTGAAGAGAACGAATAAATGAGGAAAGGGATGCAGGCAGACTAACTTCATGCCCAGTAAATTTTGAACCAGAGGAACTGCTGCTTGCACTGTTAATAATGACGTGACTGTATTTGTGCTCTGCATCCTTCTCCTGAAAGATGTGGACACAAAAAAATATCAATGTATGTGGAGACCCATGTATTTCAATGAAAAAAGAATACAAAAGTTCAAATGATTCAATTTGCTTAGCCACAGAAATAAGTACAATGAAAGAGGAATTTAGCTTAGTTAAAGAAGATATTCTTTGATTGGTCTTATTATTATACTAAAGTCATTCTAGAGAAAAGAATTTTAAAGGAATTGTAATTTTATGACCTAAACTGTGAAGGACAAAACTTAAGTACAATTCCTTAGTTGCATTTTTTATGTTGTATGTTGTTGAATTTAATTGGAGAACCTAAGGTACAACACCAAAGGAACCATACCTATGTTTTGCCAACTGTCAAATGCAGTTTTAAGTGTAGAATATGGTTCCTTGTACTTATAAAAAGACAAATAAATGGATCCTGTTTCTCAGGAATTAATTTAAAGTGACATGCCTGAAATTTTTGAATCACAACATGATCCAGGAATTTATAAATCAATTACCATAGTGTACTAGGGTGGACTCTTCTATGAAAAAGGCCTATAGAAGGACTAACAATCAAATGAGGTGGGTGTATGTCTCATGCCTGTTGAGTTTGGTATAAGAAATAGGATAACAAAGTCATGCTTATAGTTTGGAGTAGGTTATGCATTCTGACTTCACATCCATGGCCCTGCTACCCTATAGTTTGGAGTTGGTTATGAATTCAAGCTTATACTTTCAAAAGGTTGCAAAATGTACCAGAATCCACATTAACTATACTCAGAAACTATCAAGACACCAAAAATCCCTTGGCATGTGAATTGCGTGGTATTTTGGCACCGGAAGAGCTTACGAAGCAACTTAAAAAAATTAATAACAAAGAAATATAATTTGATAAAAATGTTATCATTTTGTGAGTTCTTTTGCACTAAAATACCGTTTGGTGTTTATTTGATGGGTCTTTTAGCACATAGGTAAGTATCAAATGCAGTTTACTTGAGTTTTCATTAACAGTCTAGAAAATATGGGAGGAAATTATCTAATTTATCACCAAAAAAATGCTCCAACACTAATTTGGCTGAAATTATTAGCATAAACCTTATTTTGTAACTTGAATATAAACTTCTCTCTGCTTACACAATGAAATTCAGTTTTCCTCAAAACACACCCACACACTTAATGAGCAAATAGCCTTAACTAAAGATGTTGCTAAGTTTCTTTCAAGGTGCACATTTTACCTCTTTAGAAGATTGAAAATCTCCACTGCCTAGTTCAATGAGTTCCTTGCCCCGATGACCATAATTTCTTTGATAATATTGCTTTTCTTTGTAAGTCTTGTGCCTGTAAGAATGGAATGAAACAAAGTTATTCATGGTTTTTGGACATGTCATGGACTTTGAGACAGTGCATTGTGTTTTACACAGTGAAGTGTCCATTTTGGTTTGCATTAAAATGAAATTACATGGTCACACTATTATAAGGCCTTTTGAGATTAAAATATGCTCCTTCTTTCATTTTTCCTATTGCCATTAGTAGTGAGGACTTCATGTCTGCAATAACTTCATTAAAGAGGTTGAAGTTTTGCAATGCAGCTAATAGGTTGCATTTGGAGTTGGGGAATTAAAATCAAGGAATTTGAAGAAGAATTGCTAGTATAAATTGCTTGATATAAATTTAACAGCAATTATAATGCGATGTTTGGAAATTTTTCTCAAAGAAAAACACTTGTGATGTCGTGGATTTGCATCTTACTTAGTAATTTCAAATCCACATATTAATAAAGCTTAAATCCCTTCATAAAATTCATCAATAGAAAAAATCTTATCATTTTATATTTAATTCAAGTCATTTAAACTAAATATTGGAATCCAAATCCTTCCCTTAAAAGTTATTTATCCAAACAAACCATAAAGGTGTTTTTCAGATCTCCTTGAAACTTCAAGACATGCTTGCTTACCAAATTGGCAGTTAAGCAGAGAACCACCAAAGAACAAACATTTAGAGAACCTAACATCTCGCATAGAGAGAAAATTGCAAATTCAGAAATATGATGGACTCACAATACTAATATTCTAAGCATCACTATAGAATTGTTAAGATTCTATTTCTGTTAAAAACAAGAAGGATTCTCCATGCTGTTAAAAAATCTTGATTCTAAGAATCCAAAATTGATGGTAAAGGTCCCACTTTGAGGAGTCTATCAAAGACCAGCCAGATGGGGATATCATGATTATTAAATAAAACTATTCATCATATTCTGGAGGAAAAGAATTTCACATTATAAAATAATATAGCGTACTTCTTTCGATCTTTGGTTTGGGATTCATCCTTTTGTTTCTTGCGCGGAAGTGGAATGTAGCATGACAATGGACTTGAAGTAAAGAACTGAAAGCAGAAAGAACTACTCAGAAAACTTCATAGGATGCATTGATGACAAGTAATTCATATAAGCAGAAGCAAGATAATAAAAAAATATATAAAGAACAGTTTCTATTTCTCTGCTATTTGTTTGTTCATTTTGCTTCCACAACAAAAGTTCAATTTAAAGAGTCATTCTATCCCTACACAGCCTATACTTGATTTATCTCATAAACTTCAATTTATTTTCTCTGCAAGTGTTTCTTATAAACTTTAATAAATATGTGAAGTAATGTCCTATTCACAGTATGTCATTTTGATTTACCATGAGGGTATGATGTGCCAATTAAGGTTGCTAAAGCAGATGGGAAAAAACACAATATTAAACTAAATTTCTAAAGGTTCTTTCATAGTCCAAAATTTTAGTGGAACTAAATTTCTAAAATCTTACTTCATAGTTTAGCCAACCAAATGAAATAATAATAATAATAATAATAATAGTAATAATAATAATAATAATAATAATTCAGGACAGAGAAGCAGCAATACCACATAGCAATGACTACAAAGAAAGAACTTGCCATGTATGCTTACCTCCCTTCTTAGAGCAGAAGCGGCAGTGCCACGAGAGGTTGGATCTAGAGCAAGAAGTGTTATCAAGAGACCATATGAGGAAGTAGGAAAAGTGCTGAAGGTTTCTTCAAAACTAGGTTTATAATTCTGTGGTGGTCGGAAGCTTGTTGGTAACTTCATTATTTTCCAATAATCCTCTGAGGGTGAACCACAAAGTCTGAAGATCCTATGAAGCTGCTCAACCTGAGTACAATAAAAGCTTAAAAAGCTTTATAATTCCAGTATAAAATCATTGCATGCATGTCCCAACAGAAAAGGTAGTAATTCTGAAATGCATTATGCATGGAAACAGAATCGATACAATTTTTCCTGTATAGTGGCATTTTTGCCCCGCCCGCCGGGGGGGGGGGGGGGGGGGATTATAAAAGAGTCTCATAAAATAAGTAGTATAAAAATAATTGAAAATTTATAAAAAAATCCTATAGAGATATATGCTTAGCCATCGTCAAGTGCTAGTGAAATCCGATACAGTGCATTAACCACTTGCATGCACTTAGTGTAACAGTTTGTATTTCCTTTTGTAACAAATGGTTAAAATTATTTTCTAACAAAGTGTAGTGGCGTATTCTAGCAGCCTTGGATAAGAATGATTGCTTAAAGAGTAAGAATTTGTTAGAATTGATTTGTAAAGTATTTTCAGGCTTTCAGCATAAAGCCACACAACTAGGCACCTATAAATAGCCAACTCTCAGCATTTGTATAGGGACTTTATTTTGAATTTTGACAACCATTCAGTTTAGAACTGAGTTTTCCAAGAGTGATCTTGAAGAGTTAAGTTCCTTAGTTTCCCCTCTTAGCAACTTAGCATTCTTTCATTCTTCTCATTGTTTCCTATTTCATCATAGCCAAATTATAATCAATGCTCCCATTTTCCCCATTTGAGATTGGGATGGCACATTCATCCTAGTATCTCATGAGATTAAAACAGTGTACACCCATCCTATTGTGTCATTAATTCCCTTCTCCTTTTCTAATAAAATTTTTACTTGACAAGAAAAATACAACAGTGCATACTCAATGTTCATGAAACACCCAAAAACATCTATAATGAATGGTTTTATGAGTTCCATGTGGTGTCCAAACTGAAGTCTCAAAGCATATATCTATTGTTAAAGGAGTTTACCTCAGTTCTCCCAGGCATAATTGGCCTTCCAGAAAACATCTCTGCTAGTAGGCACCCTGCACTCCAAAGATCAATGCCAACTCCATAATCTGTGGAACCTAAAAGTAGTTCTGGAGCCCTGTACCACAGTGTCACAACTCGATTTGTAAGGGAGTGTTTATGTTTAGGAGGATAAAAATTTGCAAGCCCAAAATCAGCAATTTTTAACACTCCATTTTTGTCTATTAAAAATTGGAGGGTTTGATATCTCGGTGCAAAATTCCCCTCTCATGGCAGTGCTGGAGACCAGAAAGCAGCTGCTGCATATAGCACTTGACCTGTATCGAAAACATCCAAAACATAGTGATGGACTTCACCAAGTGGTGAAATTGATATTAACTATACTAAACCTCATTGCATACATTTGCTCTTGAGTGTATTACAAAATGATGTATATTTGTTTTATCACTTTCAAGTTTTCAATTCAAATTGTTTCCCACCTCAAAATCTTTAGTTCTCAAGTGTGTTATATAATGATGCATACTTCCTTTATCACCTTCAAGTTTTCAACTCAAATTTTCTCGCACCTCAACATCATCTGTTCTTAAATGTGTGACGTAATGATGTAGACTTCTTTATCACTTTCAAGTTTTCAATTCAAATTGTTTTCCACCTTAAAATCAATTTGGGACTTCTCCTGCTTAGAATAATGGTTAAATGATTTATTCACCATTTCTTATCAGCTTAAGCTTTCGGAACATGTGGAAATTTATCAATCCTATATCCAAAATGCTTTCTTAATCAAACAATTGGGCAGAAAACAATTTGTGAATGCTCAATTCATCACTATGGACCAAATAGCTACAGATAAATTTCTTAGCTATAAGGAAAAATGCCAACCTGTGCTTCAGGGATCTCATCAGGACGTGAGATAATCTTGGTTAAGTCTGACTGCATGAAATCAAAAACCAGATAAAGGCTATATTGCATCGTCGATGTGGCTAGTCCTTCAAGTTTGATGACGTTGGGATGGTCTTGCTTCTTTAGTACCAATATCTCTCTTGCCATAAACTTGACACTCTCTGGCTCTGATGTGTCAAAGCGCACTTTCTTCAAAGCAACAATCTTTTTAGTGTCCCTATCTTTTGCTTTGTACACATTGCTGTAGGTTCCTTAGCCAACCTGCAAAAACAGGACAATGCTACAAGCTTACATAACAGATCGAGTAATAGATTGGTTTGCAAGTGGTGGGTTGATTTTCTGGATTATTTTCTTCCTATTTTTCTCTTTTTTGGTTTAGAGGAATGAGAAGAGTAAGGCTTACTTCGAGGGAAAGCTAAACCTCCAAGTTAGACCAGCTAACAGTTTATAATTTGAGAAATCATGACTCTTCCTGATCCAAATTAATTTATTTGAATAAATACAACAGATTCCTATCAATATTTACTCAATACCAATCAAAATAAACTAGACACATAAACAGACAATTACTTTCAATAAGGAAAAATGCTATTTGCACATCTCTTATACTCATGATTACTTGTGCACACCTCTCATCACTACTGTTGATTTTGAAGTAAATTTAATAGATAGGTATAAATGTATGTGATATTAACTATATAAATGAGATGTGTGTACAGAAAGTAAGAAAGTTACACTAGCCTATCCTACAGTTTATATCAAAAAATGTAACCAAACTCTTCCATTTGAATTCTCAAATCCAAATGAACTATAAAAAAGATCTCTTTACCAAGAATATCACATCTCATATAACTGAACCAGTAATATTATACAACATTTCGCTTATATCCTAATAACAGAAAACAGTTATATAAGGAGGCTGTATTGGCAAATCTTTTGAGGTTTTCCAATGGTGTTTCTCATTGGGATTTGCATTTCATAAGACCTGTCCAGGATTGGGAATTGGAGGCTTTGTCAAACTTTATAGGGATGGTTTGACCTTTCCTAAAGATATGTATTTTCCATGAAAGAGCATTTGGAAGTCAAAAATCCCATCTAGAGTAGCTTTCTTTTCTTGGACAATAGCATTGGGGAAATTTTTTACTATTGACAACCTGTGTAAGAGGATCATCTGGGTTTTGGATTAGTTTTATATGTGCAAATGTTGCTAGAAAACGTGGATCACTTATTACTTCACTGTCCTATTGCTATGGAGATGTGGTCTATGGTGTTTGGTTTGTTCAAATTGTTCTAACCATGCCAAAGACTGTTGTAGATTTACTTGCTTCTTGGCTATGGCGGTTTGGTTGTCATAGATATGGAATTGTTTGGAAAGTTGTTCCTCACTGTTTGATGTGTTGTATTTGGAGGGAGTGGAATGCCCAAAGTTTTGAAGATTTTGAACGAAATTTGCTAGACCTAAAGCTATTCTTCTTTAGACCTTTTGTTGGATTGGATGGCAATTGATTCATTCGGTTCGAATTATCTTTTGAACGAAATTTGCAAGATGGATTGCACTGTCTCCAAATGCATACTTGGGTGACTATTTTTTGGTATTACTAAAATTTCATTATTTATTATAAAAAAAAAAAAATCGAAAATTTTTAAAACTACCACCAAATTATAAAAGTTGAACAAACTAACTTAACAATAAACGTGAGATGATTGGTTTCATATTAACAACATAATAAGATTTTCGAATTACTTTTTCATTTTATATTTAAAAATTAACATAACAGTTTGTAAAGATAAGTAATAGGGAGTACAATTTCTTATGTGTATTTTAGGTTATTCAATTAAATTTAATCGCATAGTTGTATTGATTAAGACAATATAAAAAAATGTTATCTTTTTCTAAGGACAATGAATTCAACCACGTAATTGAAAAAGTTAATGTACAGTTCTTTGTATAATAAAATTGGTTTTACTAACATATACCCTAAAGTCATATATTAGTAAATCATTTCAAGAGATTTTTTATGAGAAAATGAAAAAAAATAACTAACTTTTTTTGCAGCTTTTTCAATTTCGTATATAAAGTTTCTTAAAATGGATGATTAATGTATACCCTTAGAGCACACATTAACCGGACATACTAATAAAATCAATATATATATATATATATATATATAGAAGCAGAGACCTCATGCAGGAGTACATGAGCTCCTGCAATGTTGCACTCTAATATTTCATTTAGCATTTTTAACCTCTTTTCATTAAGTTTCTTTTACTATTATCCAAAAGATTACATTAACTTTTTTTTAACTGTTATCTAAAAGATGGGTTGTAGTTCAAAATTAAATTAAAATCAGACCAAACCTTATGAAAAGCTCAAACTCATTTATTACGTTACATATTATGACCTAGGCTTGACCCTTCCACATTAACTTTTTCCCACATTCTCCAAAATATGGGCTGGCATCATAAAATAGGGTACACATTTTGAAAGACTCTCTCTACAATTTTCCTGATAAAACTCTTATTATTAAGTACCACATCAATTTGCTCTTTCCTCTTCCTATAGCTGATAGTCTTTTTGCACAAAAATGGATTATTTCTACACCATCTTCTTTTATATGGTGGAATCTACTAAAAATAAATAAATAAATAGTTTATATGATAGAAACAATAATTCTCTCAATTTGTTTTTTGTTTTAATTTTTTATGTAGAAGACTCTTGAAACCAACAAATTATATGTTCTGTTGTCCACTCTCTTTCAATGAATGTAAAAGATAATTGTACACTTTAATTAGCCAAAATAATTAAATAATTGTGAAATTCATTTAGGCTATCTATCTATATATATATATATATATATTCATATTATTAATTATGTATATTCATAATAATTTTGGTTCTTTTTATTTTCTTTCTCTTAATGATATGTATATTATAATTGAACATACGATGAGTGTTATAAGACAATAAAAAATAGTTAGAAATTATTTCAAAATAAAAGTATAAAGTTTCTGCGCATCGCGCAGAATTTATAATAACTATAGCATCACTCATCAACTAAATGCATACTAAGAGCATCCACAGCAGTGGAGCTAAAAATTTAGCTTTTTAACTCCACCAAAAGTTATTTTATCTATTTTACCTACACATATACTGTAACAGTGGATCTATTTTAGCTTTCAATACAATAAAATAATATAAACATCACAATAAAATAATATATCCCCTACAATAAAATAATATATCCCACTACCCAAAAAACATCCGCAGCACCAACCACAACCACCTCTACCATCAGCCACAGCCACAACCACACCCACAACCACCACCACCACCACTCTACTTTGGCAACCACAACACAACATAGAAAAAAAAAAAAACAAAACCACAACCACAATCACAACTCCATCACCACCAGTCACCACAAACCACCAGCCATGACAACCAACCATGACAACCACAACCACAACCCACTGCCACTGCCACAACCACAACCACAACCATAAACCACAAAACTCATAGCCAAAATACACAAAACCCACTGCCAAAGCCAAAATCATCCACCACCACCACAACCAAAATCCACAAACCCACTGTCAAAATCATTCACCACCACTACCATAGCCAAAATCAACCACCATTGCCACCAAACCCATATGAAAATACATAAAAATAAAAAATAAAAATAAAAACTCAATCACAGCAAAGAGAATAGAGAGATGGGCAGCAGCGGTGGCTTGCGGCTTGGGGAGGACAGTGACGGCGTGGGTCTGATCGGCGAAAGAGAAGTGGGTCTGAGGCGGATGGGTCTGATCGGCGTTGGGTGAGCGTTAGGATGAAGGACTGGGCGGAGGCGTGGGTCAAAGTCATGGATTGGCGGCTTGGGGCTTGGGTCGGCTTGGGCCGATGACGTTGAGGCCAACGAAGGAGTGGGTCGGAGACGTTGAGACAGAGAGGTGAGAGTGACTGAGAGAGAGAGAGAGAGGCATGGTGTGAGCTGTGAGGTGAGAGTGACTGAGAGAGAGAACTACTTTTATTATTTTAATCGGGCCTGGGATTAAAATAATATTTTTTTTTGTTTAGCTGTCATGAATAGTGCACATCTATCTATAGATGTGCACTGTAGCAATGGAGCTAAAAAAAAATAGATTTAGCTCCACTACTGGAGCATGCTTTTTGTGGTTGAGGAGCTAAAAAATACCAATATAGCACCACTGTTGTGAATGCTCTAACCTCCCCGTCAAAAAAGAAAAAATAAAAAAATAAAAATAATAATACTAACCTTTGCAAGTTTTTCATAGGAATCCGCACTTCTTGGAACCAAACCAGCCAACACATCTCTAGGTATGTTATCAGCTAGCCATCTTGGCCACCCATCCACAAGCTCTTCCCCTCCAATCTTTGTAGGCACAACCCTCTTCCCTCTTATCACTTTCCCTCCCAACCACCTTGTCTCTTTCACCTTCACCATTCCCAGGCTGCTTCGGGTTAATTGGTCCCACTGCTCTTTCTCTCTTATAGTATCCATTATTCTGTTTCAACTTGTCAATGCGTTGAATAGGGGAGTTAATGGAAGACTTAGCCTGAACACAACCCATCACCGCGTCTCGGCGTCAACCAGAATCGATTCTTTTTTTCGTTAACAGCTAGGTGGTACATAGTATGGATAGTGATAACGAACAAAACAAATAAGAGAATGTAAGGCATGCATGAAGATCATGCATAAGAGAGAAATATATAAAATGACAGGTAAATATTATTGTCTTTTAGCTTTTGGCCGGCATGGTTTTTGGAAATATGGTAAAGAATGAAGACAATAGGGTTCACACTCTCTATGCTTTCTCCGCAGAAAGAGAGAGCTTTGTTTGTATTTCTTGTTTTCTCCATTATTGTCAAAGGACTCACAAGGAAGAGCGGCAGTTTGAACATTATGTACGAAAGGAAAGGTTTTTGCGGGTAGGTACATGGGGATTATACGAAGGGTGTGGTTTGTCCGGTTGCCAGTCACAGGAGCTATAAATAGTGCACAATTTGGGACTTCAGCAAAATAAAGAGTTAGATAGATACAGTTTATAGGGTGATTCTATTCCTGAGTTCTTAAGATTTTAATCATTCATGGTTTTCAAAATCTTTAGTGAAAACCAACATAGTGGTATTCAAATGTAAATCTAAATCATTCATTTAATCATGAATAGTTAGGATTTTAAGAAGTTCATACAAAAATCTATATCTTTATATTATATTTTTTTGAGAATCATATTTTCATAATATCTAAATGTCTAGTATCTATATCTTTATAACATCTATTTTCTTCCCTTATGTCATCCGCAGAGTTATGTCATCATTTTCTTTCCATCGTTAAAAAAAAAAATGTTTATAAATATCAATGTATGCAATAATACATTATTATTTTACACATTCTCAAACCTAATTATAACTTATCAATCATGATAGGATCATCACTTATCAGTACCATGACTTCATGTATTCTTGAACCTAAATGTAACTTATAATATTAAAAAAAAAAAATATATATATATATATATATATATACACACACACACATGTAATACAAACAACTTGAACAAAGACACCATTTATTTATTATTAGTTTATACTCACTAAAAAAAAATCATACTCCACTACTATATTCATATTCGTATACTAATATAGTATTCAAGGCCAAGTTGAAAGACCCAATTCTGCTCCTACTTAGAGAATTATATGTCATTTTTATCAACTTCAAGAGACAAAGGTTTTTTCCTCCTTTCTTTTCTTTTTATATAAAATACTACATACAAGTGGTTTTCTTAATATGCTTTTTGTGGTGTACTAACTTTCTCTACATGCATGGTATCGAATTTAACTTAAATAAAACCTTCAACAATTTGGTCTAATTTGGTTCATTACAGTCTACTTTAGTCCATTTTGGTCCATTTTGGTACACTTCTGTTTATTTTGGTCCACTTTAGTCCATTTTGGCCTACATTGGTCCAATTCAATCCGCTTCAATCCAATTTAGTCTAATTCGGTCCATTTCAATCAACTTTGGTCTATTTTGGTGCACTTACTTAAGAATGTGAAAAGACATGTTTTGGTTGAGAGTATTATCAATTATTTGAGTAATATCAATTGTGCTTATATGATAAGTTTTTATTGTCATGATAATTTCCTTGAGAGAATGAGAAATTTGAATAAAAATTTTGAAACTTAAAAATTTTAGTTGTATTAAAAGAAATTAGAAAAATATAATGCATAATATTAATAGTTAGAAGAATATTGACCACTTCAAAAAAGAATAATATCAATATAAAAAAAACACCAAAAATGATAAAATTACTTTTAGAAATTGTTTAATTTTTAGAGAAAACAAATTATCTACAATAAAATTTGTAAAAAATAGAAAGATAGAAATTGCTTTTAGAAATTTTTTAATTTTTAGAGAAAACAAATTATCTACAATAAAATTTGGAGAATAAATTATACATTATATCATATTTCAAAATAATTATCTATTCTCACATATCGTGTAGGTTTGCGACTAATTATTCTAAAAATTCAAGAAAAATCTCAACCCTCTCACACATCGTGTAGGTTTGCGACTAATTATTCTAAAAATTCAAGAAAAATCTCAACCCTTATGATACTAGGATCTAGAGATTATTATGATCACATCAAAATAGAGTCCTCTCGATTAACCCTCCCTTACCTTTTTGTAAGAAAATCATGAGAATACCTCAAATTTCTTCTCAATAGAGCTTCGGGAAGTGAACTATTTTTTTCAAAAACGTGCTTTGACTTTGAGGTGTTTGATTGTAAATGATAAAGTGCTTTGGGGTTCAAACTGAAACATACAAAAATTATTCCCAAATTTTATTACGAAAATTTTACAAACTTATATAACAATGAACACGATTAATACAACATTAAAAACATAATAAATAAATTTCTTAAGAGTGATACTAGGAGATACTACAAAATTTATTACATGAGACTTACAAATGTATCACTAATCACCAAAAACATCCTTCATTTATTAAGTTGTTGAAATTACCGATCACATTTCCAAGACAAATTGGCAATAAGCAAACTGCTAACCAATCATTCATTCAAATATAAGAACATAAAGGATGAGTGGATAACCTATCTCATGTTCTTTTTTCTTGGATGTTGTCAACTTGTAACTAATCGGCAGCTAATACAAGAAAAAAAAACTCGTTAGCATGACCCATATATATATACAAATTTTTGCGATTAAAAAACCATCTCAAAGCATTTTTCTTTCACCCCAATGTAACTTCCCAGCAGCGTTCACATTGCCATTGATCACCAAAAGCAGTGTATTCCAATTTCCAATCACCCCCAAAAAGATTTTTTTTTTTAAATTAAAATTTAAAAAAAAAAAAAAAAAACAAACAAACAAACAAACAAAAAAAAAAACAACGACAACGACAACAACAACTCGATCTAGAGTTGCCTTATCCGGTTCACATTTTTTTTGAGAAACACAATTTCCAATCATCTCCAATTTGATACATAATCTGATGTGGTTTGTGAGTAGTGAAAAAAAAAGTGATTGATTTATGTAAAAATAACAAACAACCAATCACAATTTACCATGTAGGATAGTTGTGAAAATGGACATAAAATTGATTGTGCTCCTAGAATAACTATTACCTAAACACTATATTCCCAAGCACTTTATTTATGAATACATACATACAAAAAACAATCTATAGTCTGCTTGGATACTGCTTATTGCTGAAAACTGAAAACACTGTAGTAAAATAATTTTTAAATATGTGAATAGTATCGTAAAACCCAGTTTTAAAGAAAAATTTACTGAAATAGACAACTTGTAAGTCCCGTGAATAGTGCACAGGACCTACTGTATTGGACGCAAACGCGTTGAAACTGAATTTCAGTGCAATCCAAACGGAGGCTAGTAACCAAGTACATTGAACACTCTTACCCAACAAAAATGAAAACATTGAACACTGAACACCTCAAAAGGCTCAAATTATGAGAACACTTTATTTATTTACGATCACATCTAGATAGAGTCTCTTCACGATTAACTATTCCTTACCTTTTATATTTAAAAAAATTTTGAGAACACCAAACACCTCAAATTTCATGTCACTAGAACTTTGAGTAGTGAGACATTTCTTGTAACACGTGTTTTGGGGTGTTTAATTGTAATTGATAAGGTGAATTGGGATACAAAGTGGAGAATGCAAAAACAATTACCAATTTTATTACAAAAATCATACAAATTTACGTAACAATAAATGTAATTAATGCCACATAAAAAACATAATAAATAAATTTATTAAGAGTGATGCCAGAAATACAACAAAATTTACAAATGATACTTTCAAATAGACGTATAACCAATCACAAATAGGTAACCTAAATATTCATTTATTAAGTTGTATATACACATACAAAAATCAATATAATAGCCAAGTACTGTTGTTTCTCAAAAAAAAAAAAAAATAGCCAAGTACTGTAATGTTCTTCCAGATGCTGCATAAATTACTTGTCTAATTCAAACTAAGACACTGCAAAAATTTTGTTTTATTTTTCAGTAAGTGATACTGCAAAGCCTCAAAAATGCAATTTTGCAAATTAATATTCTGCAATATTTATCTAGCCATCAACTAAAGCTTATAAATTTGTTAGTTTTATTGTTTTCTATATTTTCTTATCTTCATCAGGAACATTTCAGCTTCCAACAGAAGCAATTTTAAAACTCATCTAGAGCTATCTAACAAATCTACCGATGCTAATACTATCACCACTGATAAGCTTCTGAGAGATGGGTAGACCAAGATCAAAGGGTCCGCGAGAGTCCGTCTGTAGCCATCAATAAAAATAAGATAATAATAATCAAATTTACTATTCACGAAGGCATTAAGAATCAAAAGAATACTTCAGTAACAAATTCAAGTACCCATTTAATGCCTGACAACCCAAGACTGCTTTCATCATTATATGTTCGAGAACACAGCAACAGGTCTGTTTCAGATTCTTGACGAGCATGATCATGTGTGAAACCAGCTTGATTGTTGACCTGCATAACAGTAACAAACACTAAAAACACTTATTGGAACTTATTAAGGTGCAAATAAGGCGGGCACTAATAACTTAAAGCCCACAAGTCTTATGCTGTTTCAAGTCTTAACAAAGCCTTTATCCCAACTAGTTTTTTTTTTTTTTTTTAAAACAAGTAAAAATAATTTTATTCAAAAGAAAAGATAATCCAAATACACCTTGTGTATAAAATCATAGGGGTATTTACAGGTGCTATTGGCCAGTTTAGAAGTTTTCTCACTGCACTGATGAGATCAATGAGCCAAAAATGCAAAAGACTATTGATAGCTAACAGCCTCCTAAAGCCTTTATCCCAACCACTTCAAAATTGTGAAAGCCATAGTCAAAAATATCCTCACCCGATGATCTAAACCATGAATGACAAAATTAGTCTATTCCTAAATGTGAGACATTTGGAAAGTTTTACCTAACGGTTGTTTAGGATTCATCACCCATTACATCTATTCTTTCATATTCAAAAGGTTGATAGCCAACGGTCCTGAATAACCAAACCAAATGCAAAATGTCCATGCGTTGAGACTTCTTTTTAAGTCCCCCAGTCCTCTTTCATCAAGGAACAAGTGATACCTCACGCAACCCCAAGATGTTGGTCAAGTGTTTAGTGGTTCCCCCATGAGGTCTTTGGTTCAACATTTTGGGGCCACCCTCAAGGGATTCCTGACTGTAATTACCTGGTGTGTGTGGGACGGGGAATAATCAATGCTCAAAGAGCTCTAGGTACTCATGTAAGCAAGACAAGAATGATACCTCACCCAACGTTTGTATCAATGTTATAATCTCCAGCACACTCTTTGGGATTCGATATATAAAAAAATTGTATCGTTAAATATATTAGACATTTCTTACAAATTTCATGTCTTTCAACAAATTCCTGGATTTCAATTTTTATACAAAACCGTGATTGATGTAAAAAACCCAACTTCAATTTGTAAAGTACATAAAGATTTCACCATAAAAAATTTCTTGACTACAATAAAATCCAGAAATCCACTTATGATTAATCTGGTGTTTGATTTATATGAAAAAACTAACATACATATTGCTTAAATACAAGTATCATACGATGAAGAGGATTGAAAGCTAACTCACTATTGAACCTATAATCTTTACAACTGCATATTTATGCCACAAATTTTTCAACATTGCAATATAGCATAGAACATGTTAATAAAATTGAGCAAACCTCAGTTTTAGGAAATTTGGATGACTTGGAACTGGCATCCTGGCTGCAGTCTGCAGTAAATGCACTTCCACTCAAAGGCAGAACATCTTTCCCTGAGGATGAGAATTTTTTACAAGGAAATGCATGGCATGTTTCTTCAGCATCTAATATAGATGAGTGTGAATCTTGAGTGGATAACCTTGGACCTTGAGGACAATTTATTTGGGCAGCGATATAAGCATCAAACGAATCACATATTGGTTGAGTCAGCTGCAAGCCTGCATTGCTCCCTAATGAATTTGGATCACGGTTATCAGACTTGCCTTGTAAGGATGCTTCAGACAAGAGTCCTCCAATGCTAATATTAGGTAGACAATCAGTGATGGGATCAAAATTCTTAAATTTTCCCTGTATGGACACTTCAGAGAGAAGGCCTCCAATGCTTATATTACTTTGACTATCAGCCCACAGGGCTGATGATTGTCCAAGGCCATCATCTATTCTCGGTTCATTATCCTAGTTAGAACAAAATGAGCAAATTTTAGAAAAGTATTAAAATTTATGACAGCCTAATTTACAACTGCATCTACAATTAGGAGCATAGAACCATGTGTTATGGCATCATAACTAGGCAAGTGCCAATTCAAAAGACTAAATGAGACTTTATAAAACAATTCATATACATATTTCTCACCATCTGAATAAAAAGGCTAGAATCAGATGCCAAATATTATTTTATCATTTTAATATATCAACATGTATATTTCTTTGCAGAACTATAAATGCTTAATCCATATCCACATTTAAAAATAAAATTCTCATTTAAATGTTAATCATAATATATAGAAAATTCCATAACTTTAGCTAAAGAGAAACATCCAAAAACAAAACCAAAACATAAAAGGTGAGCAGAAAATATACCACAAGATCAACTGGTCCATTAACAATCTTCTCAGCCACAACTGCAGCTGTTACTTCACTTACATTGTTTTCTTTAAACTCTTCACTTTTATCCTCAAATTGTCTCCCTATGCCATATGTGCTCTCCATATTAGTGCTGAAACTTTTCAGTGTGCCCTCCGATTGCAAAAAGGGCATTGACGTAGAAAGCTTACCAAAAGTTTTAGGCACGGGAGAACATAACCATCCATACCTTAAAAAGAGAAACCAAGTCAGAAACTTCATACAAACTATCTAATGCCTATAAAAAGAGAAAATGACTAGACCTTATACCTTAAGCGGAAAATTGCAGGTCTTCCAATAGATTCATAGACATCTCCTGCACTGATATCATTGTCATTCAATGTCCATCCAGCCTGTTTTTCCACTATGTTGTATGGAAAAAGTATAGGCTCCCCTTGAGCAATACTTGAACCACCCCACTTGCTATTTAGGTGCTTAAGCACAGAAGAAATCTTCTTCCGAACACTTAAAGTAAGTTCCAAATAAGGATGATATCCATCCTACAAGAAAATTATAAATAAAACAATTAAAAATTCTAAAATATGGAACAGTTCAAAACATTCATTTTTCTGTATTAACCTTTTCCAGGCCCACACATGTGCCTTCATCTATTGGGAAAAGCTGCAACTTGATCTTTGCAGAAGGAAGAAGTGATTGTCCTGGATAAAGCTCAAGTAGAGGTGACCTTTTTGTTTTCCCTGAAACAGATCTCCTTTCATCTGGAAAATCTGTATGTCTTTCCACAGCTGTGCTAGAAAGAGGAGATTGATTGTCACTTTTAACCAAAAACTCTTCACTTTGCCCTGAAACAAGAAGGTTCAAGAAGTTACGCATTACGTAGGAGTGAACTATACCAAGCCGAATGCAAAAGATACATGAAACTATTGTCCATTTGTCCCTTTCATCTGATAATATTTTCCCTTCCTAACCAAGCATATGATTCAATCCCAACCACAGTAGAACTAACAGGTCCATCTGTGAGGTAAATCTGAAAAACTCAGTAAATGACATGGTATATAGAGTGAATACAACTTAGACAATGATGAAGAAAAAAAAAAAGGAAAAAAAAAATAGCATTCTGCTTAAAAGCGATTCAAGTCTAAAACTTAAAGGTGATGCCTCACCTGCTGGTTTGTGACTCTGCCCCCCAGTTCTCTTTGCAGATTTCTTGGCACCAGTCTGACTGACGTCTGATATACGCTTTGAGGGAGCTTTATCTGTCTTTTTGGTTCGCTGTCTAGCCATATTCATGGTGATTCAACTTTCCTGTTAATTAAGCCAAACACTAAACTCATCATCCTTCTTGTAAATTAATAATAATTCAGATCCAAGCCTCCAGACCATCAGAAATCAAAGATCAGAACATTTACTGCATGAGCATCATATTGGGTTGCTTCTAATTTTTCTGGAACCATGATCAGGTTACAACTATATAAAAAGGAAGGGGAGTTTATATGCTATAAAGACAATAAACATATAGAGTACTTCATTGACTTGCAAACCCAATCCAAAACTAACTTCTTTTTATTTGATACATCAACAGTTGGAAGTGGGGGAATTTGAACCCTGGATGTCTCTATTGGAAATACCAGGAAGTGCCAATTGAACTACAAGGCTCTTGAAAAAGAGCAGGTAATGAGCCTAATCCAAAACAAACTTAAATAGTAAGAGAAAACTTTGACTTCCTGGGAATTAAAAAAATTTCACATTCCTCATCACAACCACACAAACCAAATACAAATAGTCCCTGGAAGAACAAACCCACCCCTTCTGCATTAATCTATCATCTATACCTCCTTGAACTCAGAAACAGCAATACAAATTCAATACTCTAGTTTTCTCTTTCAACTCCTTTAACTTAGAACTAATTAGCTTAAGCTTGTGTGAATCACATAGGCCCTAGCATAATATACAGACTAATATATTCCAAATTCCCAACACCTACCCAATTGACAAACCATGCCCCAAAAATTACAAATTTCAAGTCTTCCATAAACTTTAAGTGATCTTCAAACACACCACGGTTTGCAGTACCAGTTCAGAGTTCAGACCTTCTAAACTATTTTCACCATATCTCTTTCCCTATAACACATATACAGAGCAACCTCAGAAACCACATACCCATTTTTTTTTAAATGGTAAAAGTAGAAGTTTGGTCCTTAAAATTTGGTCCGTTCTATTTTAATCTCTGAAATTTGAAAAGTTCCTTTTTAGTCCTCAAAAATTAAAAATGCAGTTAGTCCTTCTGGTTTCCGTAGCTTTTTATTACAAGGGATGTTTAGAATATGACTGACACCGACAAAACCAACCTCAGCCGAGCCGCACCAACCACCTCTGTCAACTGCCAACTAGGTTGATGGTAGTTGTCGGCCGGATTTTAAAATAAAAATAAAAGACGATTTCAACTCAGCCGTCAGAGGAGTTTTTTTATTTTGAAAAACCAGCAATTACCAAACCAACCACCAGTATTTTATATGTATCAAAACACAGGAAACAACCTCGTTTAGGGGGAGGTGGGGTGGAAGAGGAATATATTAAACCTAGATACTCTAATCAGCAATCACTCGCCCCCCTCAGATGCCCCTCTAGGCCACCGACCACAGCCAACAGATTTCAGATCCCTCTCTCTCTCTCTCTCTCTCTCTCTCTACCACTGGCCACAGCCCACAGCCACCACAAGTTGCAACCCATCTTAGCAGCCATCCAACTGCACTTATAGAAACCGCTTACATGGTGCAGCAGAAGTTTGTGCAAAAAAATCTTCAAAAACCGGCCAAGCCGGCCAATGAACACCCATCCCATTATAATTCCTACTTAGGTTTTACATTTACAAATTTTTTTGGACTAAAAAAATTTGTAAATTTCAAATACTGGAATAAAACTTAACTAAAATTTTGAGAACCAATTGTATAATTTCACCTATTTTGAAATTTGAACTCACATCTTAAAAAAGCGTTATAGTATAGCGAGCACACTAATCAAATACATACAAATCAAAAATCCCCAAACAAGGCATATTTTTTACGAGATCAATTTGGCGTACGGACCAGAAACCCTAATTTCGGTGACACAGCTCAAGTGTAAAATCGCGAGCTAGGGTTTCGGCCACTACTTAAAACCACAACAAAATCCACGAACCCTAGGGTTTCGAGCACTACGCATATATTTTCGCAGAATTTGAAAAACCAAAATTAGAATCGAAACGAAACGTAAACAAACAAACACAATTTACCATGATCGAATCTCTCGCAAAATCAATTACAATTCAAATACAATCAAGGATTTGAGTTTCGAATTATCGCGTACCTGAATAGAGAGTCGAAGGCAGAGATTTTGAGTTTGGCGGGAATGAAATGTCAAATTTATTTTTGGTTTGGGTGAGAGAGAGAGAAAGAGAGTCGGTTTCATTTATAAGTGCCGCCTCTATATTATAGAATCAAATATTCAAAATTTGATTCCAAAAAAAAAAAAAAATTCAAAATTTTAATTATTCCCAAAAAAAAAAAAAAAGATAGGGCTTTTATTGAACTTGGGCCTCCAAGTCCAAGTCCAGTAGTTCGACTCGGAGGATTTTCATGGGGTTTACCCATAATAATTGGGTTGGGTTGGGTTTGGGTTAGAAGCAATTAATTAAATGGGTTTTAATGGGTAAATGGGTTTTACATACCCAACCCAATTATGCCCATCCCAAACCCACCCATTTGACACCCCTAAGTTCGAGTGGTTTTGGATTTGTGAGCTTTGAAACATTTTAAGGATGCCCATGAAAACAAAAAAACCGCCTTACTTCTGTTCTTTTTTTCTTGATTAAAGTAGAGTTTTTGTGTTTAAGTGGTTTTTAATTAGCTCAATTGATAAAATTTTTGTTGTTGTTTGGAGTTTGAATCTTGCCTATACCAAAAACTAATTAGTATCTTAACCTGATGATAAAAAGTAATCATTATAGTGCAAATGTCATAGGTTAAAATTTTATCGTACCTATATTTAAAAAAAAAAATTACATTTTTTGCCCTTAAAATTTTGGATTATTTTCATTTTTCCCATTACATTTCAAAATTTGCATTTTAATCCTTCGTGTTTATTTCATTTTTATATTGGCTCTTTACTCTTTACGTGTAAAAAAAATTTCATTTTGGCCCTTCATTTTTTATTCAGTTTTTTATTTGACTCTTTAGCGTTTGAAAATTTTCGTCAAAATGAATATTTAAAATATAAAATAGGGAAAAAAATCCAAAAAATATATATATATATTTCCTTCTTTTTTTTCACTCCTGAAGGAATGATTTCTTTTTATCTTTTATAATCAAAGTAGTCTTTGATAGATGACTTCTAATATATATATAAAGATACCTTAATCAACCTATTTCAATTTCTGTCATGTGGCTCAATTAATAAGATAACTTAATTATGAAAGTAATTAAATTACTTTAGAAGAAACTCTAGTAAAGTTTGAAGTGGCAAACTAATCATTAAGACGGTTTTGATAATATTAATCAAATATAGTATTTATTTTACATATAATTTTGCAAAGTTATATGGCGTGAGTTCAAAATTGCCTCTAAATCTTTTACGCATAATCTACCTCAAGTGAGTTTAGAATTGCCTCTATGTGGTTGTAATATATTATTATTTAGTTAAGTATGGTTTGTAACTTCATAAACAACTATCAGGCCTGGTAGGCTGGTATGCTTATTCAGGACCCGCTTTAAGTAACCGAGTTTCTCTGTCACTAGGAAAGTAGGCTCTCCCTCTTCTCCTAGGCAATAGAATTGTTTGTTCCTTCTCGTAAGGCATTTTTTCCCCTTAGTAACAACGTTATGTGTAGGGCTAGTGGGTTTTTCTTTTTGGGGTTTGGGAAACAATATAGTTCCATGGGTTTTATTTTTTTGTTGTTGTCTTCCCCCTCTACGTTTTCTTTGTTCCTTTCTTTTCTCTTGTGTTTTTTCTTCCCTGATCCTAAACTCTGTTTGCACCATGGACGATCTCACAAAACATTGGAACTGCTTCTCCCTTTTGGAAAGGGAAGGCGATGATCTTTGTATTAAAAAAGATCGTCGATCTCAAGAACACATTATAGCAGCATTGTTTCTAACACGTCGAGCGCTAAACACGAAAGCAGTGGCTAGGACTTTCAAGCCACTTTGGCGGGCCGAGAAGGGCTTCAAAATTCAGAGAGAAGGAGATCACAAACTTCTCTTCATCTTTGATAATCAAGAAGATGTCAACAGAATTTTAGCCAATGAACCATGGAGCTTTGATAAATCTCTGGTGTTTCTTCAAAGATATGACAGAAACTCACCCATTGAAGAGCTCAGTTTTGACAAAACAGCTTTTTGGGTACAAGTCCATAATATCCCCATCAGGTACAGAACCAAATCAGTGGCTGAAGACATTTGTGAATCAATTGGTTTGGTCCATCATTCAAACGAGAACTCTGAGGGTGGGGGTGGAAGTTTCATGAGGGTTAGAGTTACTCTCGACGTTTACTAACCTTTGTGTAGAGGTCGTGTCATAAAACTTGAGGAAGGCAGAAAGGTATGGGTGAATTTTAAATATGAGCGCTTGTCGAATATATGTTACCGGTGCAAATGTTTCAACCATAGTGACAAGAACTGTGATCTTTGGATCCAAAGCAAGGGGACCCTGCAACTTGCTTCTCAACAGTTCGATTCATGGCTTCAGGCAGTACCAAGTGTTTCCTCAAGCAATAGAGTGATTCGAGTATCGGGTTTCTACGAGGGTCGAGAGGAAAATCTCTCCGTGCGGCAGAGGAGGGCGAAGAGCCATAAACCAATACCAGTTGTCACACCAGAGGCGGGGTATCAAACAGATAAGGAAACTCAAAAATATGGAAGCTGAAGTTACGGGATTATCTGATATTAATTATATAGGGTCCACGGTTTTAAAAAAGAAAAGGGAGCAGAGTACACGGATTAGCGAGATTTTTGGAGATTTTTTCTCCCAACAATTAAGGGATATTGATAAGGAGATTGGATACAATGAAAATCCCTTATTTTCAGCTACTAATTCTATTGTACGCAATAACCTCACCTTTGATGCAGCACATGATAGCCCACGTGAATCCCCAAAAAGGCCAAGTGCCTCATCTCAGGTTCACACTTCACCTCTAAAAAATATTTCAAATGTTTCTAACCTATCTGATGTTGCAGATAAACCTCCATACCCGACGTGGAAGTGCCTGACACGCCTATCAGTCAGCTCCCAAGCCACACCAGATGACTGTATTGGCTGCAAGCGCCCAGTTGACATGGTTGTTGATCAGTACGAGTTACCAAGCAAGAAATTGGTGGTTTCAAGTAGTGATAAGGAGAATTACCCTGTATTGGCAGAGACTGGCTTCTAGTCCCGCCAATCACAATGAGTTGCATAATTTGGAACTGCCGGGGACTTGGGAACCAATGTGCAATTCAAGAGCTTGTGGATTTAGTGCAGGCAAAAGCTCCTTTACTCGTGTTCTTGGCCGAAACATGAGCAAACGAAGTTAGGCTAAACTACGTTGAAGATCGCATACGGTTTGATCAGAAGTTTTTTGTGGAAAGAATCAATAAGGGTGGAGGACTAGCACTGTTTTGGAAGGGTGGAATTGAGGTAGATGTTGAGACTTCTTCGCTGAATCATATTGATGTCACAATCAACAAAAGTTCAGACAAACCTTGGAGATTTACAGGCTTCTACGGTGAACCCGAAAGACAGAAGATGGTTGAATCATGGGACCTCCTCCGTCAGCTACACCGTCAAAGTTCTCTTCCTTGGCTGTGTGCCAGGGATTTTAACGAGATAACTGAGCAATCAGAGAAGTCTGGTGGTAGATTAAGACCCTCCAACCAAATGTAGCAATTTAGAGAAACACTTAATGAATTAGGCCTGTCCAAACCCATCCGAGACCCGACCCACCCGGAGGACCCGACCGGAACCGATCCGAAACCGGTTGACCCGACTATTTCGGCGGTCGGTGGTAGGTCTTCTTCCCTAGAAACAGACTCCGGCGGGTCGGTTTTGGTTACTATCCCCCCAAAACCCAAAAAACCCGAACTGACCGGAGAAAAACCCAGATTCCGGCGAGAAACCCTAATCCCAGCGAGTAAAATTCCAGAATCCGGTGAAGAAAAACCCAAATCTCGGCCAAAAAACCCAGATTCAGGCGATATTTCACGTAGATTTGGTGAGATTTTGACCGGATCTAGCGAAATCTCATCAAATCCAATGAGATTACCGCCGGATCTGGAAAAATCTCATAGATTTCGATGAGATTTTCGCCAGATCTCAAGTTTTCTCACCATTTTCTCGAGTTTTCTCCCCGTTTTCTCAGATCCCAGACATCGACCGACCCGCCCGCCACCCGTTGAAGTCTGATCCGCCCAACCCGTTTACTCTGGCGGTCGGCGACGAGTGAGATTTTCCAAAACCCAATTCCGTCCGGTCGGTTCTGAGTTGGGCACAAACCCGACCCGGACTGACCCGTGGACAGCCCTATGATGAATGTGGATTCATGGAACTAGGTTATAAGGGGTTTCCTTTTACATGGAGCAAGCACTGGCAGAACGGTTTCTCTTTGTGGGAGAGACTAGACAAAGTCGTTGCCTCTCAGGATTGGTTCTTGAATTTTCCTAGCACTAAGGTACATCATGTTGATAGCACTACGTCTGACCATAAATTCTTGTGGATTGAAATAGCTGACCTGGATTTCCAACGGAGAAAAAAATTGTTTAGATTCGAGAAGATGTGGCTTGCAGAAAAAGGGTGTGGGGAGGTAGTTGAAGGTGTGTGGTTATCAAATATTGGTGGAGCCGAGAATACACAGGTGCTGAGAAAGATTGATTCGTGTGGTAGGGAACTTACAAGCTGGAGTCAAAAACATTTTGGCTCAATCCAAAAAGAACTAGACAGAAAAAGGAAGGAACTAGCTCGGTATGAGAGGCTTGCGCTACAAGGAGGCAATGCAACCCGACTGCTTGCCATTCAAAAAGAAATAAATTCCCTCATGGACAAGGAAGAACGTATGTGGAGGCAGAGGTCTAGGACTTTGTACTTGAAAGATGGAGATAGAAATACCCGATTTTTTCATTGTCGAGCTACCATTCGCAAGCAGCGAAATACTATTTCAAGAATTAAGGATCGGTCAGATCAGTGGTGCACCCAGGCAGATCAAATTGCTAGTGTTTTTGAAAAATATTACAAGGAGTTATTCACCTCAACCAATCCCGAAAGTGTGCCTACTGCCCTAAGCTCCATTCCACAGTTGGTGACAGATGATATGAACTCCACATTGACTGAAAATTTCCAAGCTTGGGAGGTTGAATGTGCTCTAAAACAAATGGTGCCCCTTAAGGCCTCGGGACCAAACAGTATGCCCCCTTTGTTCTTCCAAAATTATTGGGACTTGGTAAAAGGTGACATCACAAACACTATCTTAAATTTTTTAAATTTGGGTTCTTTACCTCCACCCTTCAATCATACATTTGTTACTTTGATCCCAAAAGTTAAAAATCCAGAAAGAGTAACTGAATTCCGACCAATAAGTCTCTGTAATGTGCTCTATAAGATTTTTTCGAAAGTCTTAGCCAATAAATTAAAAAAAAATTTTACTTCTTATTATTTCCGAGCATCAAAGTGCCTTCCTAAAGGGTAGACTGATAACGGATAATATTTTGGTTGCTTTTGAGACCTTACATTACATGAAAAATCATAATTCGGGTAATACAGGTTTCATGGCTCTCAAATTAGACATGAGCAAAGCTTATAACCGGGTGGAATGGTCTTTCCTGAAAGATGTCATGATTAAGATGGGTTTCAATGATAAATGGATAGCCCTTGTAATAGAGTGTATTACATCTATTTCTTACTCTTTGCATGTGAATGGTGAACCACACGGACATATTACTCCCACTAGAGGTATTCGTCAAGGGGACCTCCTCTCCCCATATCTTTTTCTTTTGTGTTCAGCAGGTCTTCACAGGCTCATTCAGGCAACAGCTAATAATGGGGATATCAAGGGTGTCTCAATATGTCGAAATGGTCCAAAACTAACGCACTTACTCTTTGCAGATGATAGTCTCCTTTTTTGCAGGGCTACCAGACTTGAATGTCAAAAGGTACTTGAAATACTCTCAACTTATGAGAGGGCATCGGGCCAAAAGTTAAACAAGGAGAAAACAGCTTTGTTTTTTAGCAAGTCCACCCCTTTGGAAATGCAATCCGAAATTATGGAAGAGCTTGGAGTATCTGAGTTGAAACAATATGAGGCATATTTGGGTCTACCGGCTTTGGTTGGAAGAAATAAGAGAGCTAGCTTTGATCAATTAAAACAAAAAGTTTGGAAAAGACTACAAGGTTGGGAAGGAAAATTATTATCACAAGCAAGAAGAGAGGTCCTCATCAAATCAGTCATTCAAGCCATTCCGACTTATGCGATGAGTTGTTTTAAATTACCAACCACCTTATGTCATGAGATTGAAACTCTGGTTTTTGTGGGGTCAAAGGGGTGACCAGAGAAAAATACATTGGGTTAGATGGGAAGAGTTGTGTAATCATAAAGATCAAGGAGGAATGGGGTTTAAGGACCTCACCATGTTCAATGAAGCAATGCTGGCAAAACTCTCATGGCGGCTTCTCCATGATGATAATTCCTTGTTCTTTAAAGTGTTCAAGGCGAGATTTTTTCCAAATGACACTATTTTGGATGCTAAAGAATCGGCTTTTGCCTCATATGCATGGAGAAGCATTCTTCTTGGGAGGGATGTAATTTTAAGAGGGGCTTTGTGGAGGGTGAGAGATGGTAAACAAATAAAAATTTGGGGCGATAATTGGCTACCAACAAAATTCCAGCCAAAGGTTACTTCCCCAATGATATTCGGGCAACAAAATTCTTCAGTGGAGGCTTTGATAAATCAATCAACCCGTAGGTGGAGGAATGAGGTGATTGACCACTGTTTTAGCTCGGTAGAGGCAGAGGTGATAAAGAGCATTCCGTTAAGTTCATCACCCCAGCAAGACAAACTCATATGGTCATTCACTCCCACTGGACAGTACTCTGTTAAGTCAGGGTATAGATTCCTCTTTGAAGGCAGCAGTGCGCAGCCACCCTCAAGCCCTTCCTCATCTCAATCCGTGGGCTGGTGGAGAAAGCTGTGGAGAATGGAGATCCCAAACAAAGTGAAAAACTTTGTGTGGCGCACTTGCAAAGAAGCACTTCCAATCAAAGCTAATCTAAGCAGACGAAGAATTGTCCCTGATGGGGTATGCGACAGGTGCAAGATGCACAACGAAGACAGCTCACATGCTTTATTTTTCTGTTCTGATGTGCAGGTGGTTTGGGCCTCGGATCCTCAATGGCAGTGGCTGTTAGCAACGCAGGGACAGACGGCGAAAGAGATCATTAAGAGAGCTTTGGAGGAAGACAAGGATGCCACTCTATTGGCATTCACGAGCTGAGCTATATGGAACAGAAGGAATCAGATTAGGGCCAACCAGACAGCATGCCCACTGAACCAGATTTTGAACATCTCAAAGGAACGAAAAATTGAATTTTAGCTCCTTCACCAAAGCAACCAGAAGCAGCAACACAGAAAGCATACGAGATGGAAACCTCCAGCGAAAGACAACCTCAAGGTGAACTATGATGGCGCAATTTCTTAAGAACAGGGCAGAGCAGGTATAGGAGTGGTTATACGTAACTCAACAAGTGCAGTTATGGCGTCCCTCTCATAGCAAATACCTTTGCCAACCACGGTTGCCCAAGTTGAAGCACTGGCAGCGCGAAGAGCCGTCAAATTTGCACAGGAGTTAGGCATCACTCGAGCCATTATAGAGGGCGACTCAGAAACCATATGTAAAGATCTCTCAAACCCAAGCCCCTCCTTCGCCCTTCATGGACTTTTGATTCAGGATGCACATGAACTAGCTCTTTCTTTTACGAACATTAGTTTTTCCCATGTGTGTTGCCAAGGAAACATTGTAGCTCATAGTTTGGCTAGGTAGGCAATTTTGAGCCCAAATTTAAATGTCTTGATGGAAGATGTACCACCAGATATTCTCCAATTTGTACAGGTTAATTTAACAACCTTGACTGCTTAATAAAAATTGATGTCTTGTTTCTCAAAAAAAAAAAAAAAAAAAAAAAAGACTTTATATTACGATGAAATTACAAGTAAAAAAATTCACACTTAAGTAATGAAAAACCCATTTTGCATTGCTGAAATATAAGTAATATGATCTTTAATAAGAGTCCTTACTCAATCTACTAATGATAAATATAAAAAAAAAAAATTTATATATATATACATTAACTTCATTCTACTATTAAGGTTAAGGTTGTCAGCTTGTCACTACTAAGATATAAGCAAAAATATGTTGATTCGGATGTTTTGTATCTTTATTTTATTTACAAATTCTCCTTTTTATTAAACATTTATTCCCACGATTCCTTTTTAGATTACCAAAAAACACACGTTTAGTTAATATGCTTTTTGTGAGAAATTTGCAATTTGGTAAAACTGATTTCTTGATTTTCATTAACTGAGTTTTACACTTTATATACAAATCTGAGAAACACTCTGTAACTAACTTAACAAACTCATGAATTAGCTGCAGTGAATAACTAATCAAGACACGTGTGAATTAAGAACTAACTAACTCTAATTGCTAAACTACAAGTCGTTTATGCAGTTTTATTTACAGAACATAAATGAGCGTACAAGTCTTATTTACAGAACATAAACTACACTGCCGTTTATGCAGTTTCTTATTCAACTTCACTGTTTTCTCTTGATAACTTGATGCTTCTTGCTCTTGGTAACTTGATGCTTGATTCCTTGTAGACTTTGTCTGTTCAATCTGCTTGGATGAGTGCAATTCCACCTGCTCTGCAACTGAACCCTTATCTGCAGAAGCTGATTCCTCAAGTTGCTTCTCTGCAACTTTCTTGCTTTGGCTTTGATACTTTTTTCTAATAATTGATTTTTCATGTGTTGCTTTAACTTTTCCAATGTCCCTCTGTGCCACTTGTCATACATGAGGCTTATATTGACATAATATTAAATTTATTTTTTTGGGTGCAAACAATTATTAGAATATGCTTGTCACACAAGACGCAATAAACCTCTTTTTAAAGCTAGATCAATAAGTTAAATAAAAGAAGCCTTTTTTTTCTATTGGAACAGGGTATGCGGATAGGCTAGAATTTCGATTATATGATTTAGGAGTTGAAATTCCTTAGGCTTTGTTAATACATCAATTGCACTTATTGGTAGGCTAGGCTTTCCATTTTAAAATTTGAGAGCTTGACTTGAAACTCATTAGGCTATTTATATACAATAACTAGTATAAGCTAATGATAATAACCTCCTAACTTGTAGGCATAAGCATGCTTCATAGAAATTATCTGACTTTAAATATTTTTAATTTGCTTACTTTCAATTTGCAAGCCCTTTTTTTCATTCATTTACCATTTTTTTTTACATCAATTATAAATCCCTAATAAATTAATAAGAATCAACAAATTTTATTTATTTTTCCCCATTTTATTAGAACTGAAATAATATTTTATATTAATTCTTTAATTATTTTTACTACTTTTACAAATGCTATTTTACGCTCTCTTTTTTTTCAATATGCTATGTTATGTATACACTTCAATAAATTGCTTGCAGTGCTCACCCTTCCATCCTAACAAGCTTTACTTCATCAATAAATGTGAGAAGAATAGTGTGAACCACTAGAGTAGTTATAAATAAGTAGAAAATGAAGACAATTTTTGAAGAAAAATTCCTTCACATTTGGAAAGGATACATTTACACCATGTGATTATGGATCCCAAATTTTAAATTTTATCAATTAAAGTTTATATTTTAAAAAATTATTTCAATTTGAACCAAAAACAAAAGCAAAGAAAGTGAGAAACCACTGATTTAGGCCATGTTTGGTTCTAAAAAGTAATATATTCACTTTTCATTTTCATTTTTCTGTATTCAACTTCTAAAATTAAATATAGAAAAAATGACTTATTTTTACATGTGAGGGTGTTTTGTAAGTTATTTTGAATACATAATTTGAGTATAAAATTCATCATACACGGTTTGGCTTTTTGTTTTTTTTTTTTTTAAGTTACTTTTTCACTTACACACACTCACATCAATCAAGTGGGACCCTTTGAGTTTTCACAATATTTACAAAATTGCCATTGTATTCATTTTCTATAAAAATGAAAATGTGTTTTTATTTTTTATATTCAAATCTAACTTTTAGAATATTGAAAATGAAAACTGAGTAAAAATTCTTATACCAAACAAGCTTTTTGTGGTGAGTCCTATTGAAAACTGAAAATGAAAACAAAAAACACTACTTTTTCTAAAAACCAAATAGACCCTTAGTCTTCATTTCACTTGGGATTTATTCCTAAATCAATTTGACATTGATTAGACTGATCAAAAAAAGATTTTGACATTGATTAGAGATGATAGAGAGAGATTATATAGAGAAAATAATTATTAGAAAACCAAAACCAGTTACCAAGGTGAAATACAATTCTATCAATGTTTTTTTTTTTTTTTTTTTTTTCTATGCTCCATTCCAGAACGGTGAAAATGAATAACAAAGATAGACATGAGTTTCAAATCGAAACAATTTTATAAGTTTGGACTTTAATTGACAAAATTAAAAAAGCCAAAACCTAATCTAAAACAAGGTATAAACCATTGGTCTTTTTATGTAATTTCCCCAAAAAGGTAGTAACTAATGCATGAAGCTCTCACTCTCTCACTTTTGAAAGTCCAAGAGAGTTTTGCCCAGGTTACACAATATTACAAATTGAAATTATTGCTATATTTCATTTGTTACTTCTTTCATTAGCCCCTACATTCATATCAAACAAACAATTGTGACCAGAAATGATAAACAAATAAATAAAAATTGAAATTTTCTAGATTTGCAGTAGTTTCAACATCTCTGATCACACAAGACTACATCAAAGAGAAATTCAAGCAGGGAAACATTTCTTTTTCTTTTTATAACTTTTTCTTTTTTACCTTTTTTCCCTGACCAGTATTTTCAGTATGGAAAATCATGACCTGGACTATCTGCATGCATGTCCATGCAATCATTAGAACTTGGTGAGTTAGTATCCCGGTTATGGTGATGAGCATAGTTTGCCTCATTATTGCGGGGTCCAGTTCCAGATGACATAGTATTGTTTGAATGGCAACCACCTTGTGCTAGCTGATAGGATTGAAGACTCCGACGAACAGGGCTTGATAGAGCATTTGAGAATACAGAGTTCTTACCCTGATTATCAGATTGCCCAGAACGAACTCCCTGCCCAACAGTTGCCGGCCCAAAAGGGCTAGAAGAGATGGCAGCTCCCAAATTGGTTAAATTGGCATTCGGAGCATGCTGGTTTTGAAATGGAAGCCTAGGGGACATTGGAGGTTCATCTGCTCCATATTCAAGCTCATTCTGCAGAAAAATCGAATAAACAATCAAGAAGTCACTTTATTTTGCAATAGAGATACAATCCTTCTTTTTGCCTTCCCTGGATTTTGGCAAAACCAGAAATGAGGTCATCAAAGCGGCTAAGACCTTCCTTGCTGAAAAACAATTAAATGATTCAGCAAAAAATAAAAGAACATCTCTTAATGATTCCAGCATGGTAAAATCTACACGAGAGAAGATAGCACCAATAGATGATTCAGCACCATCTGACCTTTTGTCATATTTTTTTTCCACTTAAATAAACATGGTTTGAGCCTTGCCATCTTGGTAGTGTAGACTAGAGTGCAAATATGAATCTGGCTTTTGGATTTAGCAATCCAGAGATTTTAAAACACTGGAAGACAGCTAAATCACATACGTTTCTCATATCATCTTCAGCAACCTGGGGTGATAAGAGAAGTCTACTAGACACATTGTTTTCTGCTAAAGCCTAAATGTCTTGGGAATGGATGGCTTGGATATGGTCCTACCCTTCATCATTTTTATTTTGTATTTTTTCATGAAAGCATCATTTTAACATGTACAAGTACGGCACTAGGAATTAATTTACTTAGGAGCTTCTAGACAACACAGATCATAACTCTTTCTTTCATTACTCCCAGATGTGGGCTATGTATCCAAGAGGAGGGTGGCCAGATAGGAGAGGACCCTAAATATTTTCTAAGAGCACACAAGGGCAAGGGACTTCAATTTTCAACTCTTCATAAATTACACCTTAAATCTAAATCACAAATAAAAACCATCTGTGGAGGAATTTGGGTTGGGGGACTAAAATAGAACTCAAGCCCAATTTTTTCATTTAAAATATATGAAAATACTTGTTGCTTCCCATCAGTCGCTAACAAGGGTTGTGCATTGGACTTATGCACGTCTAGAAACACTTTTTTTTTTTTTTTGTGGAAATAAAATTCATTAAAACTAACAAAACAGAATTACATAGGACAACAAGAAGAGACGTTCTCAAGAGCAACAACATCATAAACAATAACTGGGAGAGTCTTGGCAACTAAACAGCAGGAAAAAATTGAACAGGAGGCCCATTAAACCAACACATCAGCAACTAAATGCCTAGAGACACTTAAAACATTAAAAAAATGCACTTCGCATGTGCATGATTTCAGCACATTACCTCACATCATAGGATTGTGTGGTTCAAACCAAGACTCTTTTCCTCCACCAAACTTACAGCTTAATTCAAAGCTTACATTTAAAATCATTCTGAAAAGTCCCTATTTGCCTTGAATGCAACTGATTGACTTCATCAACATACACAATTTGAAAAAAAAAAAAAAAAAAAAAAAAAAAAAAAAAAGCCCCACTCATATATGTAAATCTATCCCAGATTGTACACTTATAAACTATCCAATGAACTCCACTTTCCTTGATTTTAATGATAAAACTGAGAAACGATGACCAACACCCTTCCTCTCATTTTCATCATACTCCCTGTCTTAAAATATGTATATACATCCCAACCTGAATTTACATATTGGAAGGTAGACCAGATTGCAATTTGCTGATTGCTTACTTCTATAGAATTAGTCCCATGAAATTTATATGTATATGGCAACATGCACCAGAATATGCAACACAATTCCATCACAAGTATAGCACAGAAGTGAAAGCCATAAAGGAAGTTACACTAGAAATACATAAAACCAAAAAGCAGATCAACAATAATAAAAGGACCATTAAATATTGGCAAGCTAAGAAACCTGCAAATAAGCTACTATATCCACTGTTGTCACTCTTGATCCTTCTTCTTGTTGTCTCAAAACCCATTGATAAAGTTTCTCCTGCAAGTAGAATTAAGAAGAGAGAGAGGAGTATGTTATATAGCAAAAATATATAAAGGCTACAAGAAAAGGCCAAACTACCAAAATAGACAATAGACATTAACATTTAAGTTCAAGCAGCAAGTTATTGACAGCAACTAACATCTGGATGTCACCCATGATTGACCATTTCTACAAGAATAAAGACCCAAAAAAAAAATAGTCCAAAAAAGTCAACACTGGTAATTCAAATATAAGAGCCACCTATTTCTTTATGATAATTTCAAAAAGAAGCACATGCAGCACATATGAATCTCCATGCCAAAACTCGAGGTGGCAGGTGTTTAAGTGGATTCAAACAATGTGCTGTTCGGTGTTTAAATATTTCCAAAAAGAAGAAGGGGAGGGGGGGGGGGGGGGGGTGATTGATCTCTCCTGTGTCAGAATATAAAATTTGGTCCACCTGGGGGGCTTCAATATTTATAACTAGGCATGTACTGCCTGTAGTAGAAGGGAGGAAAATATAAATATTTCAAACAATTTTCCAAAAATAATTATGAAAATACTATTTAGGATTACAATTTCTTTATGGTTGTATTACAGTTTCCACATGACACAGAACCATTTCATATTACAGACGCACTTACGAATACATTGCTCATAGTGGGGAAATGTAATACACCCATAGACGGGTGATATATATATATATATATATATATACATATTTGATAAGTAATGTAAGAAATTTTATTATAAAAAAAAAAAAAACCAACCAAGTACACTGGAAGTGTATTACAGTGGCACAAATCAAGAACCCAGATTACAACAATCAATAAGATCGGGGAGAGAAAAAGTGAAAAACAAGAATAAGAAGGCGAAACTAAACTCCACTCAAGGAGAGTACGGAAAAAGAAAAACTTAATGTCAAGAATAGACCGTTCACAATCCTCAAAGAATCTAGCATCGCTTCCTCTAAATGGGTGATACATACATACATACATACATGCATATATATATATATAAGAAAATGTTAATTTTTTATTATTCAGAGACTGCCAAAGAGTAGTTGCTACATTGAGAAGTACTAAAATCAATGATAGCTGACCCTTGAAACTGTGCAATCTTAGTTTCTTGGATGGACCTCAACCTCTCACAATCCTAGCTATAAACCAAGCATTAAAAAAAAAGATGATATGGCACAAACAATTCAAAGAACATAAATAATTAGAATCAATGCTTCAGTTTATGTACAAAAGCACCGCAAAGACAAATATCAAAAGGCTCCATGTACTTCACATGAATTTCTAAGAAAAGTATCCCAAAGCAAGCAGACAGGAGTTCAGAGCATGTAAGCACATAGTGAAAGCAATGACTAGAAGCTTTGAAGAGAATAGGGAAACAGGAAAGAAAAGGAAAACACATGAGAATCATTAAAGATGAATAAAGAAAATAAGTGTGAAAGGTGTCGAAAATGAACAAGACCAGGAAAAAAAAATACCATTAAAAGCACATGATTGAAACGTAGAACAAATATATGTTATTTCTAGATTCAGCAAATTACCTAATAAGTAATAACAGAAAGAAGTGTCTCAATATAATTGGGTGAGAAAACTCGGTGTAGAGGGGCTATTCTATTAAAAATAGCAAGAGCAGAGAGGATGTGGTGGACTGGTTTCTAGTAAGAAACTATGAGGTAGCAAAGAGAGAGGAAAAATCTAGAGAGATGAAACAGGGAGAGTGAACACTAAGAGGCTTACTGATCAGACTTGTAAGATTCCATCGACTATTTGTGTTTAGAAATCAGTGTGCACATATTAAGGTATTGTGCCATCAAATATTGTTATATTTTATGTATTGTATTCTTTGTAGTACAAAGGTGTCTCCTAAATAGTTCAACCTACAAATACAATTACAATTCCAGTGGTTGACCATCATCCAAGCTTAGACTAAACAAAAATCCTCGTTATACTTGTAAAGGATAAACAATACCATATATTCTAGGTCATAGAAACCCTTTCATTCATAATAAAGTGACTATATTTTACATTATCCATCAACCCACTACAACCGTCCTCCTTTTTCCAGGCTTGGGACTAACTGTGCACAAAATATTTGATGCCAAACAGCACACAGACATAGGCGGAATTAGGCCATACAAAACCTTGACACCAAAAAAACAAAACCCCACTACTCCTTTGTGCTAAATGACATAAAGATATAGTTAAATGTTGCATATGCTCAAAGGATTGATATTTGAGAACAAAGTTTAGTTCTCTAACTCTCTTTCAGATACAACAAAGACAAATGATCCCACAGACTCAAGTCCATGATAAGAAGCCATGAATTGTGTAAATAAAAGCGTATCAGCACTTGAGTTTCATGAAACTTTAAGCGAGAGCTGGCTAAGCTATTATTTGAGGTCTTCATGACTCCTTATGACCGACTCGAGTTGATGAGATAAAAATCTCTATGGCAAAATTACCATGTTTCCTCTCCTAAAAACATCATAAGCTCCTTACTTTCTAATTTGCTTGGCATCAATAACATACAAATGAAACACACCCAGTGCATAAATTCTTGGTAAAACAAAGTTAACCAAGAAAACATCATTCAAACCACCTTGTAATTCAACACTCACCAGTGTGTAGTTATCATGAGAAAAAAAAAAATCTACCCCACAAACAATAAGGAAATTTGCAGAATTGGGTTTTAAGGGTCAAAAAATAATAACTTTACCATGAAACGAATATATAGGACCAAAAATAAAAACGACCCAATAACGAAAACATCAAAGAGCATCACTGGGTCTCTGAAAACATGAAGGACAATTGAAAAAAAAAAAATCTCAGTTTCTTCATTATTTAAAACCCAACAAAAACAAAAGTTAGAACAAAGAGAGAACACCAAACAAAAACAAAGTTCCAAACTTGATTATTCTCTTTCAATTTTCACGGCAACCAAACAATCCGAGAAACAATACTATCAAAAAAAACAAAACGCCATAACAAAGCAACCCCATCAGATCAAAACGAAATATAAAGATATATGTAATAAGGAAGGAGGAAGAGAATCAAACCAGCGCGTGGCGTTCACCGGCTTGGAAAGAGAGTCGCTGGTGGTTCATGGCTTGGGAGTAAAGCTGGGAGAGAGAGTTAGCGGCGCTGCAGAAAGTGGTGTACATGCTTCGATCCACCT
The DNA here is from genome assembly GCA_030021035.2 of Notholithocarpus densiflorus. Taxonomy (NCBI): domain Eukaryota; kingdom Viridiplantae; phylum Streptophyta; class Magnoliopsida; order Fagales; family Fagaceae; genus Notholithocarpus; species Notholithocarpus densiflorus. The sequence goes on along the minus strand of JARYZH020000013.1, from coordinate 3,049,440 downwards.
CGTCCAAGCGCGTGGCATCCGATTTCCTCTTCTTCGCCATGGTCCTTCTTCTCTTTTTGCTTCTTGGTTTTGATTGATTTTTACCAAACACTGTTTTTTGTTTTTTCTGTTTTGTGTGTGTGCGTGTAAATTTTATTAGTTTATGTGTAATATAGTTAGAAGGGAGAGAGGAAGGAGTTGCGGAGGGTTAAAGAGAAAGTGAAAGAGAGAGAGAGAGAGAGAGAGAGGAAAAGGGATGGGAAAGGAAAGGAAGGAAAGTTAGTGGGTGGGTAGAGGAGAGGTGAGGAGGAGCCAAAAAGAAGAGGTGGATGGATGGAAGTGGTGGAGTGGTGATGCTTTGCCCCTTGCCTTTGCCACATGGTCTCCACGTGGTTGCTTGGTCCCACTTTTCGTATGTTTGTCTATCTATACTTTCCTTTTTTTGTGCTTTTTCCTTTTTAGATGGGTGGAGTTGGGTTCGTGCGTGGGGGGTTGGTTGTTTTACTTTTACATGTGGATGTTGACAACAACTTCAAAGGCCCATAAAGAAGAGACATAAGGAGGGATGCTTTGGCCCAATTAACATTAGCCCAATACTAGTACTGCATGATGATGGTTGGAACCCTATTCACCTACCCAATAAACTCATGTGAGCTTGAATTTTGATGGATTAAGAGCCTTCACTAATAGACTCTCTATTTTTTCACCCAAATTGAAGATTAAAACTTACTTTTCTTTTCTTTTTTCATTCCTAAGTTTTCAAATACACTTATCAATACATTTTCTATTTTTCTCTATCCCATTTAAATATTATTTCTCCATTTATTTATCTATTATTTTCCCTAAAATCGCATACTATTTTACCAAGATTTTTAGGGAAAAATGTTAAGAGACCTCTTGAACTTTGAGATAGTGGCCAATACACTCCCTAAACTTTTATTTTAACCAATTTACTCCCTGAACTTCACACATGTGCCATATAGAGCCACTGTTAGTCTTCCATTTAAGTGACTAATGACATAGTCACGTAAGACTCACATGAAATTTAAATCGCCAAATTCAATCCCATGAAATCTTAAGGAACGAAGAGAAACTAAGTCAGTTTTAGAGAGAGGTGTCGTGATTCTCCTTAAGGCGCCCTTTGATTGCCAAGGAAACCCGAATATGTATGTAATATGACGTAGGACACAGTTTAATGTTTAATTGTTGTAATTATTTAACTTTAGTATTTTTACGTAATTTTTGTTATTTTAGGTTTAGGTAATTAGTTTCCTTGTTTTAGGTGTTTTTAATGTTTTTTAGTCAAATTAGGGTTTTATATACTTTGTAGTCGCCTTAGGGTTTGCTAGCCGTCTTAGGTTTTCTTTTTACTATTTAAATGCATTGTAACTTCCAAAGGCAATTCAATTTTCAAATTATTATTAATAAAATACAGGTTTTTGTCAAATTTTTTTTTTGATGGATTTGAGTTTATCCCCTCGTGGATTCAAGGAACCCCTCGTGGATTCGAAGTTTATTACCTAGAAGCTAACAGTTTAGTTTATGTTCATCAAAGAGAGCATCATGTATGCTTTCTTCAAGCTTTCGAGACATCAGTTGGTATCAAAGCCTTGACATACCCTGGCCTGATGGCTAACTGGTGAGACGATGACCACCACAACAATGATGGCGATGACAACGTCAACAACCCAGTCCTCACTAGGGCTGAGTTCTACGAGTTTCGTGAAGAGACTCAACAATTTCATGATGAGAATCAACAATTTCGTGAAATAAGTCAGCAAATTATAGGCGAAATCCAGCAACAGATTGCTACTCTTCTTGCTAGGAAATCGTTTCACAACAACAATGTTTAATATATTCAAAGACGCATTCCTAACTACAATAAAATTTCATTCTTTGACGGAGATATGTGTAAGTTAGATTTTATTGACTGGGCTTTTTGATTTGGAAGAGTATTTGTGATGAAGAAAAAGTGCGGCTTGCATCTAATAAATTGGACGATGAAGTAGAGAAATGGTGGGAAGATATTCAAATCGATAGAAAGTGGCAAGGTAAGCATCCAATCTATTCTTGGCAAAGAATGAAAAATGTATTAATTGATTTATGGTTTCCTAATGACTACTATGATATACTAGATTATACAAGTATTAATTATAAATCTGTATATTCATATGAAAAGTAATATGTTCAAAACATGGAAGGTCAACCACAAAACCAAAATTATCACAGTCAAGTCCATGTGTCAAGTAAAGGAAAGAGTTTGAGGGTTGAAAAGAAGCAACCTATTTTTAAAGAAAATTTTGAAGTGGTTAAAAAAGATCAAGACTTGCATCAAATTATTGAATTGAAGATTGAAGATACTACTTGCCAAAAACTTGATGAAGAGGTCAAAGAAAAGAAGGTTGAGCTGATTGTGGATAATGACAGAAATCAAAAGATGGTAATTGTTGAGAATATTGTGGAAAATCCAATTAAGGTTAAATATGAGGATAAGTCCACAACTCACAGTCCTTAGGTTTCGGTTGATTTGTTGAAGGTGACTACACAATATGTTGATTTTCTTGAAGTAGAAAATTTTAATTTTATTATCAATCCTTTGTTGATTGATGTTGCAAATAAATTGAAGGTAGATGAGGATAAATTTTATGATATACTTTATGAAGAATTCAAGTTTCAAAACCGGATCAAGTCATTAAAGTGTTCAAAGTAATTGTTTATTTGGAGCAAAAGATTTCAAATTTCGACCATCAACCCGAGGACGAGTTTGTTTCAAGTTAAGGGGTCTGATATAGGACATAGTTTAATATTTAATTTTTGTAATTATTTAACTTTAATATTTTTAATTATGTAATTTTTGTTATTTTAGGTTTAGGTGATTTATTTCCTTGTTTTAGGTGTTTTTAATGTTTTTTAGTCAAATTAGGGTTAATATGCTTTCGTAGTCGCCTTAGGGTTTGCTAGCCGCCTTAGGGTTTCTAGCCACCCTAGGTTTTCTTTTTACTATTAAAACGCATTGTAATCTCCAAAGGCAATTCAACTTTCAGATTATTATTAATAAAATTCAGACTTTTGTCGAACTATTTCTCTGGTGGATTTCAGTTTATCTCCTTGTAGATTCAAGCAACCCCTCGTGGATTCGAGGTTTACTACCCAGAAGCTAACAGTTTAGTTTTTGTCCATCAAAAAGAGTATCGTGTGTACTTTTTTCAAGCTTCCGCGACATCATAATCTTTGATAAATTTTCATTAATTAGAAACTAACATTCACCTAGTGCAAAAAATAACATTAATTTTCAAGATTTTCGTAGCTGCCTTAGGGTTTGCTAGCCGCCTTAGGGTTTCTTTTTACTATTTAAACGCATTGTAGCCTCCAAACTCCAAAGGCAATTTAGCTTTCAGATTATTATTAATAAAATACAGAATTTTGTCGAATTCTTTCTCTGGTGGATTCCAGTTTATCTCCTTATGGATTCAAGGAATTCCTTGTGGATTCAAGGAATTCCCCGTGGATTCGAGATTTACTACCCAGAAGCTAACAGTTTAGTTTCTGTCCATCAAAGAGAGCATTGTGTGTGCTTTTTTCAGGCTTCCGCGACATCATAATATTTGATAAATTTCATTAATTAGAAACTAACATTCACGTAGTGCAAAAATAACATTAATTTTCAAGATTTTCTTAGTAAACAAAATAGGAAGTGAGGGATAGAGAGAGGCAGGGGAACATACGAAATCAATGAACGACGGAAACAAAAAAATTATTATTATTATTATTATTATTATTATTTTCAATAGTTTAGTGATAAAAAAATAACTTTCTTTTTTTAAGTTTAGGGACTAAAAAATAAACATTTTCAATAGTTTAGGGATAAAAGCCAAACTTTCCATTAGTTTAGAAATGAAAAAAGAAATTTTTAAAATTTAGGGATGAAAACAATCTTTTGGTAAAATTTAAGAACCAAAATAGTATTTTACCCAAAATTATTCCTTTTGATAAGTCATATGAGAAACAAACAAGATTGAAGAACCCAAACAAAAAATAAATAAATAAAAATATTCCAAAACCCATTACAAAGAAGCTACCCTTGAGTTTGCAAGAGGTGTCTCTGTTGCACAATGGCCTAGATCGGCAGTAATAGGGGTATGTGTAATGAATTGTGACAACATCTCTCTCTTTCGATTCAGGTGTTACTATCGGAAACCACGAACGGCATCAGACCCGTGATGCCATGGCCTATCTCTCTCTTGTCAATTTCTCTTCGGTTTTGCCTAGTTTCTCTCTCTTAATCAGTTTGGCTTGTGGGTTCCAGTTAGCTTAACTAGTAAAGTCTCTGATGGTTGAATAAAAGATCTAGGGTTCAATCCCCCCCTACACAAAAAACTGATTGGTGTCTTGGTCTGATGATAAAGAGTTAGCATCAGGAGTGGACGCCATAGGTTGAAATTCTCTAAAAAAAAAAAAATCAGTTTGGCTTTTGCCAAATCAGGTGCATGTGTGTCCAACATGATTATGTCGTTAATCACTTGAACGACAAAACTAATAATGGCCATATTTTGGCACGTATAAGAAGTTCATAGAGTAAATTGGCTAAAATAAAAATTCAGGATATGTATTAGCCATTATCCTAAAGTTCAAGGGATCTTTTAGCATTTTTCCCATTTTTTATCAACCAATGATTGTACAACACCCAAATCTTTTATGCCTATATTCTTTATTGACCAACAACACCCAAATCTCTTTTGCCCAAATTTTATCAACCAACCACACCTAAATATTTTATAATAATTAACACACACACACATATATTAAAAGCCACAACATAGCCTTCAAATCTTTAAAAATGGAATCAATAACCAGTTGGATTTACACGTGTGAGTGAAGTCTTACGTTGAATAATGATGAAAAGAATAAATGGTTAATATAACATAATTTAGCACATACTTATTGGGTTTAAATCTTTTGAGTTAAAGTGTGTTTCTATATGTTATATTAATTATTCAAGGAAGCTTATAAAGTATTTATCTCCCCAGCAAGTGGTATCAGAGCTTATGGTGGTGTGGGGCAAAAGTGGCAAGGTTATCGAGATTCATTTTGTAGTTGGTATAGGAACGGGGTGTGTGTACTTGGAACCCTTTCACAAATGGAGCAAGGATGAGTCCTTTTCGCATTTGGAGCGGGGACAGTATATAGCACCAAGTAAGCCCATAAAGCCCACACAAATGATCTTGGAAAAGGCCCAAAAAGGAGTATTATTGCCAATGGTGATAAACAACGGTGAGGTGCGAGGTTCCCGTGGAGGATAAAAGATGCGTGGAGTTGACACGTGGAGGCCCATGGATGATGTACTAGTGAAGGAAAAAGCTCATTTGGCAGGGAGTAGTGAATAGGACTGGTTCATGGCCAGTAGAGAGATCTTGAAGCCCACAGAGAGGCAGAGACTCACACTTGAGGGGAGATTGTTGGGTTTACACGTGTAAGTGAAGTCTCACATTGAATAATGATGAAAAGAATAAATGGTTAATATATAACATAATTGAGCACATACCTATTGGACTTAGGCCTTTTGGGTTAAAATGTATAACTATATGTTATATTAACTATTCAAGGAAGCTCCTTAAGGTCTTTATCTCCCCAACACAATCAACAAGAAATGGTAATGTTAGGAGAGATACTTGTCATTAAGAGAGAGAAATAAATATTAAAATGGGTTATTTAATATTTTATTCTCAAATATTTACTTACAAAAGATAAAAGATAACGTGATTTTACACACCATGAGAGTTACTGTAGATCAGCCAATAACTTTTTATAAAATAGATAAATTGTTTGAGTTTGATTTTGGGGGCTCACTATCTAAAATCAGGGGGGGCGCCACCTTTAATTCAGGGGGTTCAAATGAACCCCCTAAGATGGCCAATTTTTTTTTTAAAATATAATATTAGAAAAAAAATTTGTTTTGAGTGATTTTTTACTTCCTAAAATAAAATTTTGAACACCTTGACTCTAATTTTTTTTAGGCTCAACTAATATAAGCTTGAAGATGACCCTATTAACAATCTATTCTTGCAAATAACGTTATAATTAATTTGAGAAATTCTATATTCACAACATTTTCACAGCACTTTTACAAAAAAATTTAAGTGGCAAGTTGTTACTGGCTATTACTATTGGGTAAAAAAGTAATTTCAGTGGTGGTTTCAAATTAAAATCGATAACAACTTAGCATCTAGTATTTATTGTGAAAATGTTGTGGACATAACTGTGGTGCGCCTTTTTGTAATGTTGGGTTGGGCTGCCTCCTACTGTACTGGGCCCAATTGTTCTGGATAAGGGAGTTAGGGCCAGTCCAATTGTAACCCACCTTGGTCCAGCTTGTGCACAAACTATGTCTCGTTTGCCAAGAGCTTCGTTCACATGCCCTTGGCAAGCAGAGCTACTTTGGATGAGTCATGGCAAGCAGACATGATAATAATAATAAAAGAAAGTACTTTTGCCATTAGATAAAGTGAATAAATGATCCCCGATTAAAATGATAATCACAATGATAAGAAACACCTTATAAAGAAAATGGTGGAAATAAATAGGTAAGACATGAGTTATCAAAAGAAAGAAAAAGATTAACCCGTCATGCCAAGTTATGTCACAGGACCAAGACCAATGAGGGAACCGTTTTCCTCAATGTGAATAATCTTCCAGGAAAATCCTGCCGTAGAAATTAATCACTTTGAGGGAAGCGGACCTGAATGGCTTGTGCCCAAAAGAATCCTTTGCCTTTAATAGAGAGCAGGGCTTTTAGAGGGAGAGAGGGGATCAACCTATTGATGCATGCCTGCCATTCTATCTCACTGTTTTCTTTTCTTTTTCTTTTTCTCTTCTTTTCTCAGTGCTTGCTTCTGTGTTGTGATTCTCTCCTAGAGGTTGCTATTACCGTGATCGTGATCCCCCTTACTGTGCACGGCAAGGGTCCTTTATATAATGCCTGTCGTGACTAGCTTTTACTATTTTAGCCTTTAACAACCTTTGTTTGGTCTAGGTGTCCTTGCCGACCACCACTGGTTTGTCAGTCGCTCAGCCAGCACCACTTACCTGTGCTGGCTGTGCCACTCCCCATCACCAGACAAAGAAGACTATTTTGTTTGCTTGTCTGCCGTGACACTCTTACCTGCTACGGTGTGGGTGCTCTCTCTCTCCCTATCCCTCATGGTATGCACCTAGTAGTTCCAACTCATCATTGCTTCATTTGGACGGTATGTCATCCCAGCAAGACATTTCCCCCAAAAGAGCCTGAGCAGGAACCCCAGAATAGGCTTTCCCCTCTCCCCACCGCCAGACCATACCCTCTTACCTCTGACCCATGACCCACTACTTCATGCATTGGCTGGGTATAAGCTAGTGATGTCTGGGCCTTGCGCGTGCTCTACTTCTATGTATGTCCAAAACTTGCCCGATGCTCATGCGTTTGCCATGGTTTGGAGGCTCGTCTGCTCATTCTGCTGCCCACCCTTGACTTCTTATGGCGTGAGCTATTTTCTGATTTTTCATTCTTTATGGCCTGCTCCCTTTAGGGGTCGGGCTTTACTTAATTGTGGGCTTTTCTTCCTTCAGCCTACTCTTTTGCTCTTTTTTGCAATCTTGCTACCATTTCCTGCCGTACCACTCTACCATTCCTGCTATGATGTTATTTGACCTAAGCCTGCTAGACCTCTTTGGGCTTGCTGCTTATTCTTCTCTCAATGACTCAATATGGTCATTTGGGCTATGTGTTACATTGCTTATGGGCTCTTTTGTCCCATTTATTTCCTCTTGGGCATCCTTGGCCTATTTTCTTTCCTTGGGTTTCCTTAGCCCTTTTGCTTTCCTTGGCCCTTTTTCTAACTCTGCGTTCCCTTGGGATTTTACTAACTCCTTTGGGCTTCCCTGACCCAATTACCTTATCCTTCATCCGCGGGGCTCATAGGCTTGCCATCAACCCCTTACTTTCTTTGCTTGCATTACTTCGGGCTTGCTGTGGCCCATTCTCACTTTTCTACATCACATACTGCCCATGAGTTTGCTACTTTTCTCTCTTTGGGCTCCTTTAGGCCATTTTGCTTCCTCAAGGCCCATTTGTTTATTTTATGGGCCTATGATCCATTATTACTGCCACTTGGGTTTAATGGTTTTTCTATTCACTTACTAACTCTTTTCTGCCCATGTTGCTGGGCTTCTTCCTTCTACTGGGTTTCCTAAAATGAGCATCAACAATAACAATTCTCAAATAATTTATACTTTTGACCAAATATGTGACTAGAGTGGCTAAATCTGAATGTACTTTGAATTTGTTATTTCTTGAGTGGGGACTGGGGGCATGGGTCAATCAGTTAGTGGGTAACAAATTAAACACTAAAAGAGAAATAAACAATTAGATAGATGGTGATTCTTAAAAAAAGAAATTAGACCAGGGGTGTGGGATAGGAGATTGATTAGGTGAAGATAAAAGCAAATGTTAACACAACAAAATTTTTCTTAATACAATTACAAAGACCAATTGTTATCAAAGTGAAGTTGAATTGTGTTAAATAAAATAATTGTAAGAGTATAGACATAAACTAATAAATACAAACATTCTAAGCTTTAATGATTAAAATTCACTTAACAACAATACTTAACATATTTATTGTATTTAGAAACAATAGATGATTTCCAATATTTAATCTTAAAAGCAATAATTAGTATGTTCATTTTATTAAGAAACAATATGCCTAAATAACTTATGTACAAATTTGAATAATGAAACCATGTAGACCGCAAGATATATCTCATACCCAAGATACATCTTCTTATTTACCCCTCTAGAAAAAGTTCTGGAGCCACCACCGTATAAAATGAAGAGAATTTTGGATTTTCTTCTAAAACAAAAAAGAAAATTTTAAATTTACAGAGTCTATTGGAGATTTTCTAAGATCAAGTGCAATTACCTGTTTTATGTGAGATGTCAAAGTTAATAAGGTGAAAGAAAATTTTTTTTAATAAAAAAAATTACACTTTTAACTTTTACGTCTCACATGAAAGTGGTAATTACATAATCCACTATGACTCAATTCATATTAGAAAACATAGTAGATCCCATGTGTAGATCATGTATCAAAGACCCCTCATATTTATGTTATCAAGACCCCGCATATTTATGTTATATTAATATCAGGCACAAGTACAACTGTATAAGTAAAAGTAAAACTCTTTCTTGGTTCATAAAAAAGAAAAAGAAAAAAAAAGGTCCCTCACTTGGATCCCAAACTTTTATGCGCATGTCAAGGCCCCTCAGGCGCAATTACAAGCAAAAATGTTGCTGAAATAGGAATATAGGATACTCTTTTTTTTTTTTTTTTTTTTTTTGAGAGACAAGGATATTCCTCTTTAAGAATAATGCTAGAAATACAAACTATTTTACAAAAAATTTTACAAACTGCTTGGTGAGTGATTATTGATAAATAAAAATGTGATATTAATGGTGGGCCTAAATAAAAACTAATAAGAGCCAGCCACATCAACATTTTGTAAAAATATTGTAAAATAGTTTGTGTCTGTAGCAATACTCACTTTTTAATTCAAAACAATCAATAACTAATTCTTAAAAAAATAAAATAATTCGTATAAATCTAAAAATAAATCTAATTTCATATCATTTAAAATTATAAATAACTTGGCATTGGGTACATGACTAGATGCAAGAAAAATTTTAACCATAAAATGGATTATCTTAACTTCACTTGAAATTGATCTTTACACCAACTTTCATGAAAAAAAAATCATAAAAAGTAAAGAATTTAGAACAAATGAGAATGATTGATTTTTCCCCCCTTACAAAGTGGGGAATGAAGGTTTGAACCCACCGGCTCTTCATGGGAGAGTTGGCGATGTTACAACAAGAATGATCAAACTTATCTACACATTATGTTTCTCTTTTTCTTTTTTCTTTTTTTTCTTTTTTTTTAAATTTTATAAATCAACTTCACATAATGTTTCTAAACATTAAGGGGTGTTTGGTTTGCCGTGATATTACATTTTTATAATATTACATTAATATAATTTCAATACAAGAATAAAGCATTACATTGTTTACGAAGGTAATGAGATTAAAGTGACGTTATATATTTTGTAATTTTAGATTATGATAATGTTAAAAAATAAAATAAAACAAAAACCTTAATGTTACATTATCATAATGTATATCACATCAATAGCACATCACATCGAATCAAATGCAGATTATCATCTAATTATCAAAATCCTTTAACTCCCTCTTCTTAAATTACAATTAAAAAAAAAAAAAGTGCAATCATATCGGTACTCTCTTATGGACATGCCCAATAAGTAAGTGTGCAAAACTCAAGAATAGTGCCTATAATACTCTTTTATGGTTATCACTGGGTATGGTGAATAATAATTCAGTTTTGCTCTCTTATAAATATAACTAGTTAGGGCAGCACGTGCAAGGTATGTGCTTGCCATGGAAAAAAAAAAGTAATTAAGGTCAATTCTAGATTTTATTTGTATCACAAAACAAATATATTAATCATTTGATTTTTAAAGTATATAGAGATTTACATTAATCAAAAGAGACATTAATTTTAAGAATTTTGATAATTATGTCGTAAAAAGTTAATCTCATTCGCATAAGAATTTTGATCAACCACAAAGTTAGGGTAGCTATTTAACATATAAATATTTATTTAATTATAATAGTTTTTTAGTACCTACTTGCTAAAGACAATATATCTACTCTCTAAAAACTTCTAAGAATGATAACGAATATCATCATCTTCCAACAATAAACAATTGAGTTTTGCTAAGAAATTTAAAATAAAAAATAAATAAAAAAGATAACAAAAGGCATGTGTCATCAAATTTTTCATTAGATAAATTATAAGTTTTGAAAATTTTAACCTAGAAAATCAACGTTCTTTAGATAACAAATAAAACACCTAATATCATTATTCTAACTTTCTAAGAATTTCTATCATTTAAAACTCAAAATACGTAAAGAAAATTTTTAGAATGTTAAAATTTAGCGGGAGTAATTTAGACATTACACAATAAAATATTTTAAGAATCATAAGCTTTCATTAGGGTTTAACTAAGAGAATAACAATATGACATATTTGCTCTTTTCCAAAATATTAAGGGAAAAATTGCTTGATTTTAAAGTTTAAGAAAGAATTGTAAACTACCCCAAACATAAAGGATGAAAAATGTTTTTTTCCTAAGTTTTTGTTTTTGTTTTTGTGTGTAAAACTATGTATTTTTACTTAAAATAGTGTGTAAAGAAAAAAATATACAAAAAGTCAACCCAAGAAAGTTGTATGTGGAATAGTGAATTTTGGCTCAACAAAGTTTATTAAACCAACAAAAAAATTCTAAAAACACAACAGAATGACATAACATTTTCATAATACCTTTATAATTTTGTTATATTTTATTTTAACTTGTAAAGAATTGACAGCTCAGCAGTTTTGAAAATATTGTGACGACATCAAGATATTTTAACATTTTTCACACAAAAAAATGTTATGTCCATGACATTTTCACAACAAATCATAAGTAGTAGGTTACTACAAGTTGTTATTGGTGGGCAAAAAAGTAGTTTCATTGGTAAGTTTATTTTTATTTTTATTTTTATTTTTTTGAGAAAGTTTCAACCTATGGCGTCCTAGCTCTTTATCATCAGACCAAGACACCAATTAGTTTTTGGTGTAGGCGGGGATTGAACCCCATATCTCTTATACAACCATCAGAGACTTTACCAATTGAGCTAACTGGAACCCACTTGGTAGTTTAAATTAGAACCAATAACAATGTACCATATTTGATTTGTTATGAAAGTGTTGTGAAAATTATTGTGGATATAACACTTCTTTTTCACAAAAATTTTATTTTTAGTTGTAATTGGTTCTAGTATGATATTTTATTATTTTATTTTGACCTATAATGAATTAACACCTCAACAATTGTGAAAATATTGTGCCAATTTGTGATGTTAATATTTTATTATAATGTGAAACAACGTGAATTGGACAAACCAAAAATAATATAGCAAATATACTACAACTTTATGCATACAAAAAAAAAAAAAAGTGGCCAGTAAAACAGTGAAAGTTGAACAAACCAAAACTACTATAACGAAATTACTGTAGCTTTTCCCATTCACTATTTTTATATATAGAAATATACATTGCACTTATAATGTAAATTTATATTGTAAACACATAAAAATTGGCAAATGTTGTACACATTTGCTAAATTTGTACAATTTTTTTTTTGCAAATATATGTAAGATTTGCTACTTTTTGTGTGTATACAATATAAGCTTACATTACAAGTAGAAAGTAAACATATAAAGATCTTTTAAAAGAAAAAAACAAGCTTAAACCAAGTTGGTGAACTTGAAGAAATTAAAAAAAAAAAAAAAAAAAAAAAAAAGAAGAAAAAAAAAAAAAAAAGGGAAAGAGTCAACTCACTAAATCAAAAATACTGTTCATAACACTATTCATGATCTTATTAAATGTATATAATATTAGATACTTTTTGTGTATATATAATTTAAGCTTACATTACAAGTACAAAGTAAACATATAAAAATCCTTTAAAAAAAATATATATATATTTATATATATAAAGCTCAATCCAAGTTGGTGAACTTGAAGAACAAAAAAGGGGGAAAAATGCAAGTCACTAAACCAAATTACTGTTCATAACACTATTCATGAGCCTATTCACTCTTTTTATATATAAAAAAAAGAGCACAAATCGATGATTGAAAAAAAAAAAAAAAACGATGAACAGTACATATTGAACAAACCAAAAGTACTGTAGCTTTTACACATTCACCCAACAAATGTCACAACATTTTCACAAAACATTTATTTTCAGTTGTGGTTGGTCACAGTTTTATATTTTATTATTTTATTTTGACTTATAAGAAATTGACACCTCAATAATTGTGAAAATATTGTGAAATTTGTTGTGTCAGTATAACAATATATATGCGGATTCTTATAAATATTTAAAAGAAAAAAAAAAGTAAAAACGGAAGACTAAAAAAAAAAAAAAAAACGTTGTAGCTACTGTAGCTACAGTGCCACTTGAACAAACCAAAGTGACACTGTAGCTAGGGGTGGCAATTCGTGTTTGCGTGTCGGGTTTGTGTCGTGTCAACTCATACGTATCCGACTATATGGGTCAACACTAACCCGACATGTTTATTAAACGGGTCAAGATTCCTTAACCCTAACACGACTCATTTATTAAACGGGTCAGTCATGCCGACCTGTTTATCGGATTTTATCAAAATGAAGAAAAACATTTATGAAAAAACAAGTAAATAAATATTTTAAATATAAAATTCAGAATTAATGAATAACTGCATCACAAATAATCATTCAAAACTAAAGTATATCTCAATATCATAAATAATCAATCACAGTATGTCAAAGAAAATAAACTACAACAACTAATAAGTTTATATACCTAGGGTTTGAATGGTATATTGGTAAAATTTCATTTAATTAAACGGGTTAGACGAATTTCATAGGTTGAACCCTAACCCAACCCGTTTATCAAACAGGTCCGTCGTGTCAACCCGAATATGACACGAACCCATTAAGCCTCAACCCATAACCTAGTAATTTCGTGTCGTGTCGTGTTGGGTTCGCAGGTCGTGTCCAATTTTGCCACCTTTAACTGTAGCAACTATTTAAAACTTGAAAAAAAAGAAAAAAAAGAAGAAGAAGAAGAAGAAGGTAAAGGCTCAATAAACCAAATGTGTACTGTAGGGCATTGCCGCTTTTTATATAGCTAATAGAAATAGATATACGGAAAGGTCCACCTTTAATTTGATTCAAACGGCTGCTAGAAAATTCGAAGTGTGGTGGGCAGGTCAAGTTGATGTGAAGGATATTGAATGAATTTTGCTAAAGCACAAGTCAAAAATGGAAAGGGAAAAGGTCAATACTGGCCAACAAGTATGTTTTTTCGAGCAAAAGGTGATGTACCATTCAGCTAAAATCAACAAGTTAGGAAATTTTTTTTTGGCTAATCGAATACAATATATTTTCTTTCTCAAAAAAAAAAAAATTACAATATATTTTTAACACTAAAAATTGAAAAAACAATCAAGAACTTTGTAACTCAACTAATATTCTTCAGTGTTTCTAATGGATACGTCTAAAATTCAAATTAATCAAATCACTCATCTCCCGACCCAACTATTGAATTATCAAAAAATTGAAAAAAACACATTCTAAATGTGAAAAGTATTGTAAAAGTTACATTCTTATACCTTTTATATACTATCACATACTATATAATAAAAATTGCATTATATGTTATAATATACTATATAATAAAAATTACAGTTTACATTTTGTGGTTATACCAAGTGGATGACTTCTTCTTAAAAAAAAAAAAGTGGATGACTCACTGTCTTATTAGGTCTTACATGTTGTTTTTACCCCTTATGGTTCCAAACTTCCACTTCCACAAGGTGTTACGAAGTTTGTTTTATATATATATATATATATATATATATATACACACTTAAAAGAATTATGTTTTATAAGAATCTATTGAATATGTTTAAAAATATTTCAAAGTTTACTTTAATTAAAATTCTATTATCAAAACTCAAAAGCTCCAAGAAAATTTGATAATGTAATGGTTAAAATTTGATAATATTTATTAAATATTTATTTCTGTGTTTGTCTTTTTTTAGAAAAACCTATATAGCACATTTGAGGTTCTTTTTGTTTTTGAATTTTTCCCCATTTTTCTTTTTTACACAGATGCTTGAAAGTTAAAAAAAGAGTTGGTCCCCTCACCCAAAAAGAAAAAACAAGTTTACCTTGAAAGTCACTTAAAGGATGATAATATTTAATACTAGAAGCCTAGGTAACTGTTATAAATAGATTAATAAACCCTTGGATCAAGTCGTTGACATTAATCCGTAATTAATGGTATGGATGTGTTTTTTTTTTGGGGTAATTAATTGTATGGATGTGCCACTATAACAAGCAAAAGGTAAAGGTTTCTTAAGAGGAGTATAGGAGATTAAAGAAAGTCAATATAGTATAATTTCTGAAACATCACTAAAGTCAATGAAAATTTTATAGTAAGAATAAAAATTCTCAATATACCCACTGAGCAAAAAAATCAATGAGGTACCAGAATATTATGGAATATGGAGTCCCAGAAGAATGAATTAATGAAAACAAAGTTTGCACCGCAAAACCATTTGAAAAAAAGGCAGTTTTGATGGGCAACTTAAAATACCCACTAATTATTCATGCATCACAATAATCCTGTGACACAAAATCATCACATGAAGGAAACCGAAATGAGAGGGAAAAGGACTTCGTTGCACAAGCATAGTATACAATTCCTTTCAAACAGAGAAAGAAAATGACACTGACGGGTCACTCTTATTACATATGCAAAATACCTTCCTTCCCATGCCTAACATTTAAAAAATCAAAATCAAAATCAACAGCTTACCACATTCTGAACTAAAAAAAAATAATATTATTAAATTATAGAGAAAAGTACAACCTAACTCATTATCATTTTGAATCCAAAAAAAAAACTCATTATCATTTTGATCCTATTACAATTGCATACGTAAGATTTTTTATTTAATTATTACAATAAGTGGATGTTTATTAGGCAATGCCATTAAGTTACAAAAATCATGACTAATATATACAATTTTGATTGCAACTTATTGATATCCTAAAGTTTAGATTAAAATCAAGCCAAAGGCCTTGTAGTTGAATTGACACCTCCCCATGTACAAAGTGCTTGGGAATCTAGGGGGAAAAGAATTAGAACTGTCAAATTAAGAAGTGTGTTTAAAAGCATTTATTAAAGAACTATTTTAGAGAAGTTTTGATCCTACTTTTATAGAAAATATAAAAAAGGTAAAAAAAAAAAGTAGTCATTTTTTTAATTTCACATAATTTTTTTTTTTCTAAATCAATGCCCTTATCCTTATTTAACTTTTTTCAATAATAAATGCAAATTTAGATACTAAATTATAGCAAACCCCAATTACAAGAGGATAAATTAATTTTGTTTAGAAAATATGTGAGAAGATGCCATAATATATATATATTTTTTATATATTCGTTCTATGTATCACTCCTGAGATCCCGGAGGAGACAAATCAAAGCATATTTCAAACAATAAAAAAAATGAAAAATCCAGCTAGAAATAAATAAAATAAAAAAATAAAAACGTAGTGCTGGTTCACAATCACACACTCTCTTTCTCTCACAGAGTCTACGTCTCTCTTTTCTTTAATGGAGACGAAGAAACTAATAAATTCCATATCATCACCGTTTCACTC
Organism: Notholithocarpus densiflorus; assembly: GCA_030021035.2. Lineage (NCBI taxonomy): Eukaryota > Viridiplantae > Streptophyta > Magnoliopsida > Fagales > Fagaceae > Notholithocarpus > Notholithocarpus densiflorus. Next base: position 3,033,086 of record JARYZH020000013.1, on the reverse strand, counting down.
CCCTTCAACATTCTCTTCTTCTTCTTCTTCTTCTGCACTTCCTCACATTAACGCCGCGATTCCCGGGGCCAATTCCTCCCCAAGGTCTGGATTTCCAATTCTCATGCCTTTTTTTGTTTCTTAACGGGAATTTGTTTTCCCGGGAATTCGTTTTCCCTTGAATTTCTGTAATTTTGTTCGCTCTCTCTTTCCGTTTTGTTTGTTCTGTGTTTGATTGCGTTGATCTGTGTTTGAATTAGCTGATTTGTGAGCTCGTTTTTTGTTCTTGTTTTTTTATTGTGTGAAACCTGATGGATCTAATTATGTAATGGATTTCGCAAATTCTCTGGCTAAATTTTTTGTGGATTTGTGGATCGGCTTTAGTGGCTGTTTCGTAAATTTGTGAACTGAAATTTTACGTGATTGTTAAATTTGTTGTGTGAGAGTTTCATAATGTAACTTTTTTTTTTTTTTTTTGTGTGAGTTTGTTGGTTACTTGATTTATTGATTAGTAAAGATGTGAATTGTGAGAACACAAATCGAAAACTCGAGCATTCCGAAGATTAACGAGGATTGCTCTTTACCATTACGCTAAGATTCAAACTCAGTTCTCTTATTCAACAACAAGAGAATTTACTAGTTGAGCTTGAGCTAACTAGAACTTGATATAAGCAATTGAATGTAGTTTTTTTTTTTTTTTTTTTTTTTGATAATTCAATAGTTACAATGGGGAAGGAAGATTTGAACCCTAGATGTCTCCATTCGAAACATGAGTAATAACCAGTTGAGCTACAAGGCTGTTATATCTTTTATAGAGATCAAACCATTTTGAAGTCTTACGAACCAAGTTTTAAAATGAAAGATTTGTTCGTACCTTGGCCTCCTGCACAATTTAAATGTTGATGACGTGACAGTCTTGTCATCTACGATTATGTGATTATTGGTTCGAGCTTTTGTTCAATTGCCGATCTCACTTTTTTTTAGTTTGCTTATAACAAGTGAGGGAAAGGGGGATTCAAATCTAGGTTCTCCTCACAAAAGAGACCGAGCATATTCATTGAGCCACAAAGCTCTTGGTTGATAATCTCACTTTTTGACAATAGTTGTTGAAAGCTTCTAAGGTTTTTGTTTGTGTGCGTGTGTGTGTGTGTGTGTGCATCAGTGCATGTAGTTTAAGAAAAAATCTGTTAGAGTTTGTAGTGAAAGAATTTGTTGATGTGTATATATTGATATCAATTATGTTTGTTACTTGCAAAGAGAGTCATTTGGATTCTAACTTTGTTGGATAACTTGTTTCATCATGCAGATAAAGGTATTGCCTTTTGATATTCCAGTGTAATAGTTGGTTTCATGAAGGCTGAGCAGTGAAAACAGCGGCGACAAATTCCAAGATGGAGAAAAAAATGACTTCAGCAAAGCTGTCTGATAGGAAAGGTGCTCTTGATTTGGCCTCATGGATGTTTAATGTAGTCACATCTGTCGGTATAATACTTGTCAACAAAGCCTTGATGGCTAAATATGGCTTTAGCTTTGGTGGGTTGCCTATCTCTCTCTCTCTTTTAATATCATATTCAAACATTCGATTTGATTAATTTTTCTCCTTTGCATTACTTACCTAATATATGTCATGCTTTATGCTTTAATATTTCTATGATTTTGATATGATCAGTCATGTTGTGCAGTCTGTTTTCTCTTTAATCTTGTTAAAAAGGGACAAAAGGTGGGGAATTCTTATTATTCTTCTTTTATTGAGAAGTTGACAAAATTAATAATTAATAAAATAATATTAAAAATTAAAAATTGTTAGTATTATTTTGAATTTAACATAAACAATGCTAAAAATGGATTTTGGATTCAGGTTAGAATTTTACAAGATGAAGGTGTAAGAGTTATACTTTCTTCAATTATAATTGTTCAACAGGGCATATACTATTGTGTCTCTTTATTCTTTTTAACTTTCAAAGATCTTTTCTGTTCCCCTTTTCACCTTTCCTTAAGAAAAAACATAGCACAAGATGATTTTTGTTGAAGAAACCAAACTTTTTTCTTTCTTTTTTTTGTCTTTTTGTTGAAGATGGTTTTTGAAACTTAAACTAGACTCATGCTCTTTTAACATTATTAGGGAACCACTCTTGATCTGAGATACTCTTATATTTACTTGCCATGAAAGTTGCATTTATATTGTGGTAGATATCTAAAAGTTCAGCATGCGAAAGAAGAGGTTCTTTCACAGACTTCTTTTAAATTTTTGGGACTAGATCTTGGATAAAACTTTATAGGACTGGTATCTGATAGAAAGCTGATTGGTCTATATTCCTTGGGACTGTTACATATCTGTATATTTGGTTTTAAGAAAATTGTGTTTGTGCATGAATAGATTCTATCAAAAAATGCATCCTTTAGAACACTTCAATCATATACTCCCATGATATATTCATAAACCCTAATAGAGGGGGGGGGGGGGGGGAAGGCTTGAAGCATTATTTTTTGGCACTTATAATGAAATTGTATGACTTCTTCTTATCCAGAGGGCCTTTCTTTCTAGTGCTCTTTACCCCCACAAATGAGGCTTTATCCAACTCTCCCTTATCGGTCATTGAAAGGAAATAATCCATTTATTGGACAGCATTGATCTGAGGATTCTCATTTATTTTATTCTCACTAGTAGCTTTAAGAAGCACTAAATATTGTTTTGATGGTTCATTTTGGTCAGAATAGAGGTGAATACACTTTGAGAACACCTTGGAAATGATCTAGCTTACAAGTTATCTTGAAGGCCTCTCTTTTGCACCAGATAGCCACATGGAAACTTATCATTAATTTATAGAGAATTGATGTCAGTCTTTGGGCTGATACAAAGTAATCTGTAATCATAGTGGATTATATTTGTGTTATTTCAGTAAGTGTGTTTATAACAAGTTGTTATAGATTAACTCAAATGGTTGACCTAAGGCTTGCGGGTTTGTATTGGACATCATAAATTCTGAAAAGCATAGGAAACCCTTGTCAGGATGCACAGGCAAGCCAGAAAATTGTGTATTATTTTTGGGTCTTCTTCATACACTCTTAATGTCAGAGAAGAGACTAAGCACTCATATGGGCTAGAATTTTTGCCATATGATAAATCACTCTTTTGTATGATACAGAAATGTTTTGCGGAAGAGCCAATGTACAGAGCTTTCAACAAGATAACTCTGCCTAGGTGGAATGTAATTCATGCTTACATATCATAAAAGAGATTGTATAATGTTGAGCAAGAAGTTTGTGTCTTAATAGGTGGAATATAATACATATTTACTTATCATAGAAAAGATAGTATAATGTTGAATAAACAAAAAGTTCCTCATCTGTTCTATCTTAACATAATATGACATGCTTTTGTTAAGAAATTGATGCTTTTTATGAAACAGAATGAATTATAGCAAACTGCTTCTGAATGGTTGCATCAATCCTGACACTGTATTCTATGTAATGCCTTAATGCAGCTACAACGTTAACTGGTCTTCATTTTGCCACAACAACCTTGTTGACTGTTATTCTTAGGAGGCTGGGATATATCCAGGCCTCTCATCTACCAATTTCTGATCTTCTGAAATTTGTTTTATTTGCAAACTTTTCCATAGTTGGGATGAATGTGAGTTTAATGTGGAATTCTGTGGGATTCTATCAGGTTAGTTTAGGTAAAAGATATTCTTTCTGTTCTTTTTTTCTTGAGAAAATTTTAGAAATTGCAATGTGTCTTATTTTTAGTTTCTATTCTCAGATTGCAAAGCTGAGTATGATCCCGGTATCTTGTTTTCTCGAAGTTGTCTTGGACAAGGTGCGATACTCAAGGGACACAAAACTTAGCATAATATTAGTCCTTCTTGGTGTTGCAGTCTGTACTGTTACAGATGTGAGTGTCAATACAAAGGGTTTTATAGCTGCTTTAGTGGCAGTTTGGAGCACGGCGCTGCAGCAGTATGTAAGTAATTCTTTGTTGAACCCTTGATCTCATATGGATATATCATCAGCTTTGAATGGATTGGGGGGTAAAAGTCAGTTCTGGTACTAGGCTGGTGGAGTTTTAGGTTCATTGTGTTCTTATTCTTTTTTAAATCCCTTCATATTTGTGCACAGGCAGACATTCACCATATAAACATCGTCGTATGCATGTGCAGCTCATATGATATACTATTTGATAATTGCGTTAGCCAAACTAACTTTTTTTCTTGTCTCTTTATACGGGTAGGGTTTACACATTAACTTGGAATAATGTGTCTTTGATAATGTAAATTTCAAATTTAATATCAGATTAATTTATGTCAGTTCATGCCAAAGTACAGATTTCTAATCTTACATATAATCTACAATATATGACATTGTTTTGATTATTATTATTGCAGTATGTACACTATCTTCAGCGGAATTATTCTCTTGGATCTTTCAACTTATTGGGGCATACTGCTCCAGCACAGGCAGTATCCCTTCTTTTAGTCGGGCCCTTTCTGGATTGTTGGTTGACTGGTAAAAGAGTTTATGCATATGATTATACTCTCACATCTGTGGTAAGTTTCTTTTCTTTTCTTTATTATTATTTTATAATTATATCTCAGTTGGTATGATGAGGTATACTTCTCTGATATAAAAACATATATTCACATACAAGATACTTACCAGCAACACGCATATCATGCTGTCAGTTCATGCTCCTGTCTATGCCTTTGCATGCATGTGAACATCACTATGTTATTGTGCTTAGTTACTTGTGCTTGTAGAATTGCACCCATATTTTTGCTTATAAATGTAAATATGCCTAGTCTGTCCATCATTTAAGTATCACGGTTGGCAGTTTAGCAGTTCGCCAGCTGCAATTGCTTTAATAGGGAAATTGAATGAACAGATAATAATTTATTAGATCCTCGGTCAAAGGTGGCCAATGCCTCACCAAGTGAGAGAGCAATCAAGGAGCAAAATCAGACTGCTTAATTGCCTTTAACGTGTATCTAAAGTGTCCCATGTCTGTCTTCAGATAGTCCCATAGGCCATAGGGGCACTTAACAGGGTCTACAAAAAAGTCAAAATAGCCTCCACAGAGGCCCAATATAGTGCCTTGCAGAAAATCTGCAAGTGGGTGAGGGGTGCTTACCATTGGAATAATGAATGGAAAATCAGTCCCAATAACTAATATGGTTCTTTACCACCACATTAGTTCCCAACATTTGTAGCACATTGAGAGAAGGCTTGCTCTTATATATTTACCACATTTGTGGAAGGTTTTACTTCATCCCTTATATTGCAAAGAGGGAATACTGATTAGTTTCCTGTCTTATAAAAACTGAAATGGCTTTAAGGAAAGAGCACATTCCTTTTTTTTCTTCTTTTTTTTTTTTAATGAATAATTGGCACATTCCTTACTAAGCGAAGTGTCTTCATTTGGTACAGGAAAGAATTTTAATGGGCTTTCTTCATGAGCTAGTCTCATGTTCTTAAGTGTTTTGGGGAATGGTAATAAAATATGTATAAAAAATGAAATTATTAATAATATATGTATATTAAAAGATTAAATTATATAAATTTTTTTTTTATAATCTATTAAATAAAAAATTTATATACACACTCTAGGCAGGGTGGGTAAAACCCATCCCCGTCTTGTGCCCTCTTCAGGGTAGGAAAAACATGTGTGAGGTGGAGTAGGGCTAGGTGGGTCATGCGAGGGGGGACATTTTTGCCATCCCTACCTACCTTATATTTTGTGTTTTTCAAGTTAGCTGTTCCTCTAAAAGTGAAGGTAATTTGGGTAGAGTTCTAATTTGAAACATACTCCGCATGCCACAAGGTGGGGTGTTTTAGTGTTTATAAGCTAGACATACCGACTTTGCTATAAAAAAAAGGAAAATTATGCAAGTGTAGTAGTGATGATGTCACATGGCATCAAGGCCATTTTACCTATCTCTTCTAAGACTTCTTTTTTCAAGTGACATGCAATAGATTATAAGCTCTTCTCTTCTTCCTCCTTTGCTCCTTCAGACTCTTCCTCTATGAAAATTTTTAATTGCTTGAGAATGCCTCTCAAGTGCATGACACGGGCAGTTCTTTCCTACCATATCCCTACTCTAATATTCATTTATATATAGCACAACTGTGTGGGGGTCATATCTGAAATATAATAGGACCAATGACACTTTCTTTAATGTCAAATTCTAGAGGAGAATGGCAGTCTTATCATGCTTCTGTGAACATCTTTCTCTTTGGGATAGAGGATCTGAGCACCTTACCCTGGGTGAATATCATCAAAAAAAGGAAACCATTAGTAATTAAAGAATCACAAAAGAAGAAAGATACTGAGGGAAGTTGGCCTATGAGTTATTGATGTGATCAAAATTGAGGAGATAGTTTTCAGTGTGAAAGAGAAATGTTGAAGGGACTGATTGTTGGGTTTCGAATTCCTTGTATACAGTTTCTCTATTTAATATTATTATATCAGGGTATTTTAGGGACCTCGCTTTTTGTTAGAATTGGGCCAGGTTATTAGGTTTTTTTTTTGGGTATGATTTTGGGCTGTCCTTTGTTTTGTTTGGATTTCTAGAAAGGCATGAGTTTATGAAGCAAAAGTTCAAATCAGTGTATGTAATTCACTTCAATGCCAAGGTCATATAGTTGTTTTAGTGAAGATCCAAGATTCAGACAAAATTTCTTTAACCCCAATGCCTTTCTAGGCTGTAAATTTATTTAATACCAAAGAAGTGGTGAGCTCTCCGTAGCCATTGACAGTGCCCCAGTGAATATTTCCAAATACCTACTTCATCTTACTTGTAGAGCCAACTAGCCCAGTGACATGGCCAATTGCTGTTCATTGATCCTTGAGAAAAGAATAAACGTTACTGTTGCCTACCTGTCTGTGCCCAAGGATTGAATGTTTGTGAGGTGTGTGCACACACATGTACACCTAGCAAGTATCTATGTCCACTTTTGTCTGTGGGTTGTGCTTATATGAATGTTCTGTGTATCATTGGATGGTCAGAGCTTAGCATGCATAATTGCACCTGAATATCCTTTTTAGCATGCATGCCACAGATATTCCTGGACATGAGAACTTTTACTTAGAAAGATCGACAAGAATTAAGTTTGATTTTCTATCACTTGCTGTTTGCAAATGGACTGGTGGTGGAATGGTACTACTTGGTAGAATGGACCATATGCCTGTGTACAGATAAATTTTTGCATGCAGCTAGTTGTGACTACTGAAATGATTTGGGCCACTTTTTTCTGCAGTCATTCATAATTCTGTCCTGTACCATTGCGGTAGGGACCAATCTCAGTCAATTCATCTGCATAGGCAGATTTACGGCTGTGTCATTCCAAGTGCTTGGTCATATGAAGACTATTCTGGTCCTGATTTTAGGATTCATTTTCTTTGGGAAAGAGGGTCTCAATTCACAAGTAATTTTGGGTATGTTAATTGCCGTTGCGGGAATGATGTGGTATGGCAACGCCTCAGCTAAGCCAGGAGGGAAGGAGCGGCGTAGCCATTCAACTCCAAGCAACAAATCACAAAGACATGTTGGGTCGACGGAGTCCACTGAGCTGCTGGATGACAAGGTCTAGATTTATAGTGAAATGTTGAAGACGAGAAAAATTGAGCTTTTTAGTTAGCAGGTCCGCATGTTTCTTTACACCTAGGAGGCAGATCCCTCAATTACTATAAAATTTTCTCATCATAGTTCATATTGTTCTTGAAGGAAAAGAATGCTGTTGAAGGGGGTGCAAGACTGCAACTTCCCCATTAAAATTACATTGTTCCATAAATATTATACATTGTAATTTATTTCTTATTCAATTTTAAGCCTTTTTTTATGCTCTTTTTACCTGGTTCATCATTGTTTTTTCTCTTCCTGGAATTATCTCATTGTTAACACTTTCGATGTATTTTATTCTTTTGTTTGTTATGTGCTTGAATATACATGTATATCAAATTCATCGAAAGCCCATGGGGCTAAATTGTTTTGTTGGAAGTATATATTTTCTATACAAGGCAATTCTGCTTTAACCAACGATAGTCAAGCATATGCATTAAAACCAAATTCAGACCTTCACAGTTCCCCCTTCTATGTAGCATTTTCTTCTCTCTCTGATTCTTATTATACATTGTGTGGCTCTGTATCATCAGAACTTGAAAGGCCATAAAAAATGTTTATTCTATGTTATAGGATGGGCTTTAGCTTAGTGGAGTCCTGAATAACTGAGCTCTTCAGTCTACAGGGTCTTCTTGTAGTTACGCTTATTGTGGTCCAAAGTCCTATAACACAATCTATGCTTGTACAATCTATGCTTATTTAACACGACTTCAACAACTGGGATCTTCTTTTCTCTCTTCTGGTCCCAAAGAGAAAGCTGCTAATAAAACCTCTGGAAGAATCAGAGCTGTAATAAATCTCATTTTGAGAAGTAGGGAACCATGCATTCATGCAAACAGTAATTATTTGGTACTCGTAGACATTTATGGTGTTTGATACACGCATCACCTGGAGCTGATTGGCTTTTTGTATTTTGACATTGATTTTTTTTTCTTCTTCCTTGTCTTTTTCCATTATTTTTATTCAAGAAGATTCAAACATGTTTTCTCAAGCACTGTATGAAATAAAGCACTGGGGAAAGTCCTTCGCCTAACTTTACTGTCGAAAGAAAAAAAAAGTACATTAGGAACAAAAAATGAAAAAACCTTGCTGAGTTTACTACTGCTGCTGCTTCCAAAACTACCTAGCACTAGCAGTGATCTCCAGAATAACACAAGGACTATTTTTGCCATCTGAACATACAATTACCCCATTAATAATCATTTGATTAAAAAGGGGCAACACCAAGATACTTTGCTTGATTTACCAAACCTCCATTTGTGTTGGACCTTAGGCCTTTGCTACTTTGCTTGATTTACCAAACCTCCATCTGTGTTGGACCTTAGGCCTTTGCTACTTTGCTTGATTTACCAAACCTCCATTTGTGTTAGACCTTAGGCCTTTGCTTTATAAAGTGTGAGATACACTGATTACAAGTTTACAATTATTGTGTTTTGAATTATGACATGGAAACCAAAGATTCAAAATTTTACAGTGAATTCCAAAATAGAGGAGAATAATGTTTAGGACTGTCGAAAGTTTGGTCCATTACAGCTGCTTTTGGGTCCCGCTTTTTGTTCTTATGTGTCATAAGCGTGATCTAGCCTTTATGGCTTTCAATTTTGGTTAGAAAACTGAGAGGCAATACACTGATTTTCCAGTTGCATTTTTATCTCTAGTTATTAATAGGGTGCATTCAACTCTCCAATTCGATGAACCTAGCACAACCTGACGCCTCTGATTAATTTCTTATTCGTTGATATGTTGGGTTGGGTGGAAATATTTTTTGAAGCTTGGGTTGGGTCGAGTTCAGGTCAACAAAATTTTCAATGCATGTAATTCAATGTGATCCATGTTATTAATATTTTAAAATATATGTATTTTAAGTTTGGCAGTAGGATTTATTTTGGTATTTTAAGACTTAATTTTAATAAAAATTTGAATACTAGGTTTAATTGTGTAAATCGTAGTAATAATCTATTAATAGTAAGCTTAATTAAATGGAAATCCTTTTTTTTTTATTAGGCATAATAAAATGGCATCAACCTAATGACCCATATCATGCATTTGGATGGGTTAAAGATTTATTAACTCAAGGAGGTTAAACCAGATTGATTAATACCTTAAATCCAACCCATTCACACTTCTACTATTTACTAGTATTAATCTTTCTTTCTTTCTTTCTTTGCTTTGCTTTTTAAATTTTTGTGAATAATAATTATTTATTATTAGTTATTACCACTTTTGATTATAAAGATGAGAATAAAGAATTAAGATTATCTATAGTTCCTAACATAACTCCATTATGAAATTCTTAAAAGGCCTATTAACCTATTTTGATTTTTGAAAAATGAGTAAGTTAAATTTTACTACATCATAAATAATTTAAACAAAAGACATAATAGTAGTCAATATTTGTTTTAAATAATTGAAATAGCATAATCCCATCCATTCATTTTACCATAATTAGATAGGAAACAAAGAACTCCACTATGAGGTTAACCTTAAGAACAACAAAGGATTCTAAGCTATAATAATAGCATGCTTTTAATACAAAATTTAGGTTGCCTTGCACTCCTCATCTACTCACATATTCATAGAATCATACCTTAAATAATTTGGTAGGGTCCACTACCTTTCAAGTCCTCTCTTGCTCTCGTGTGGCATTGATTTTCATTCTCATTTCTCCCCAATGTACTTTCTATTTGATACAAAGAAAGACCAAAAAGAAAGGGTGACCCACACCCCTCTCCCCAACCCAACATAACCACAAACTTAATCATATAACTCTTCATTAACTTTATTCAATTTCAATTTTCAACCCAACTCTTCACTAACTTGCATTTTCAGATATCTTCCTATTTTTCCTTAGCCTGCGCACTCAGATCTTATCCTATGCACCCCACCATATATTTTTCTTCTTTGAAAAAAAGAAAAGAAAAGAAAAGAAAAGAAAGTTGCATCTAATGCAAAATCTAACACATAAACACAGCCCCATAAGTGGGCCTCCCACCATTCAAGTGGGTCGAACAAACCTCCAATAATTGCTGCCCCCGCGTGTTTGTGCACGTGTGGTGTTTTCTTTGTTACTCTCTCTCTCTCTCTCTCTCACTCTTTTGCCTTCTCTTTCTTTCCTGTCTATGTTGTGTTAATGCAACTCCAAAAGCATGTTAGCAATAAATACTTTATATGTAGTCGGAAAATACTCATGCTTGAATAGTAAAGACCATTATAATACTATGTTTGGATAGACAATAGAGATCTTCATGGCAGATTTCATTTTACACAACCTTCAAAATTTCTTAAGTTCATTTCAATTTCATTTGTTTCCTTGAACATAATTTTCTTCTTCTTAGGCATCGATATTAAAGTTTAAACTATATGGAGTACGGTATTATTGTACAAACTAAACCAACAATTACCCATCTTATGCAACTAACCATAACTCTCTACGTAATTAGTTTTACAACCATCACCATCGTCACCAGTTATCACTATCAGCACCACCATCACCACCAACTTAATTTGTCATTGTTAGCACCAGCATATATATAGCTAGCCACCACTGCATCACTGAAAACACCAACACGCAACCACCATCTGTTATTACCATTTCCACCATCACGCCAATGACCATAACATCAACACTTTGAACAAATTATTATCACCACTATTTATAAAGTGTCAAATACTCCCCGACTTTTTAATTTCTAAAACTATATGTTAAATGTGATTCAACAGTTAACTTAGGGGGACTAATATCTTATGTGGTATCTAATATCTACTATCTATTCCTTAGTGAATTCCAATTCCACCTCCCTCCACTATTGTTTAACACTTTAACTAGTCAAAAAAAGTTCTACAACTTTTATCATGACCTGTTACATGACGAGTTATAAGTGGTGGAGGTGTAGACCCACTATTTTACTTTCACCACTCACAATTAGCCACGCGACAAGTTATGACAAAATTTGTGAAATTTTTGGTGTCTCTAACATTGCTAAAAAAACAAATTGCTTGGACAATAAAATTTAAAATTTTTAAAAATTGAAATTCTCAAGCCTCGTTTGGTAAAGCATGTTAAACACATGTTTTCAGTTTTTAAACAACATTATACGCATTTTCACATACAAACAACATTATTCAAACTACTCTGCCAAACGCCCTGAATAACTTTCATTTTCCAAATACGAATTAGCCAGAGTGATTAAAAAAAAAAGTGTAGCTAGAGTAACGGTGACAGGCTGGGCAAGCTGTCGGTGACGGAGCGGTCAAAGGGGGGGTTAACGGTGGGGATAAGAAGAGAGAGTTTAATTGGTACACGTAAGCAAGATGGACATGGGCACGTGTTGATTGCAGCCTAATGGGTCCCACAGCCAAACATCATCTTAATCATCATCAATCAACCCCAGCCCCATCTCTCTCATTTTTTCAGTGCCCATTTATTCAATTTGGATGAGAAGCCCATCATGGCTGGGCCCCACTTGGGAAATGATAGCATTGTGTGGGTCCCCATATGACCTCTTACTTTTAATATGAGAGAAGAGAGAGTGTAAGATGGTGACAGACTGACAGTTATATCAGCACCACCATGACCATCTAAGAAGAATTTTTCAAGTGACTGCATGACATTTTGAGTGAAATCATTAGATTTTTTAGGTGCTTTCTTTCTGGTCAGTAAAAAAGCCTTTTACTCCCTATCACTATGTGACACATGCCGAGTAATTCTCATTCCACGCCATTTTTTTTAAACTAAATAACAGATTGCTAATAACAAATGATAAAATGATGTTAGTAGTAAATTAAATGAGAATTAATAAAAAAATTTCAAATTAATTGTTAATAAAAAAATTGTAAAATTTATTTTATATATAATATTACTCTCCCAAAAATTTATATTCCATTTCACATAATATGTATTATTCTTCGTTTAATCGAGGTTGAAGAGTGTTATCCTTTTAAGGTGTTTTGTGATAAATTTTGCATGTATTAAAAGGAAAAAAAATATTAATATTATTTTTTAATGTCCGTTGAGCTAATAAGTTGTGATAATCATTTTTATAAATTCATTACTAACATATTTTTTATTGAATATTAATCATAACCGCTTATTAATCGTTATGAAAATAAAATTGTAATTTTTTTTTTGGGTATAGCTTGGACTTATTGATTTTGTATTCATTGAAAAATGCTAGATACATAGTATTATTTTGCATGATTTTTTTCACTGACTTAATAACATAATAAATTAAGATTTGAATAATATAATTTTCATATTAGTTCATCATTAACATTATTTTCGTTATGCACTAATCAAAATAGGTAACATTATTAATTATGAAAAAAAGTTTTGAAAATTTTTTAATTCGAAATTTGTTGCATGATATATATATATATATATATTTTGAGAAACTTCTTGACATTATGATTCACCTTTTCTTTCCATAAAATAATAAAATGATCTAACAATTGAAAAAATTGATAATTAAGGTTGTGTTTCTCTGTGATAATACTCTAATCACAACTCGTTATTTTAACAAGTTATAGAAAGGGTTTTGAAAAAATTTATATCTTTAACATTATTCATTTAGGAACAAAACATTTTTCATTGCAATATTACACAAGCAAAAGAGGGTATACAGCAAGGCTCAAGATGGCGAATTGGTAGAAGAGATGAGGTGCATATGTGTGTGTTTTTTTTCATATTCTTTTCTCTCTTCTCCCCTTTACACTATTTCTTATAGAAAATTATCCTAACATATTTTTAAGATAATTTTTACTTAAAAAATCATATAACTTCTTCAGATTATAAAAATGTAGATTTTATGCTTTAATAGTTAGTTTTTGAATATTTGTATCTTATTAAATTTGAGTTTATTTTGTAATAAAAAATATCGTGAAACTAACATTTTTTTTTTCTCAAACTAGTTAATTCTTGATGATTTTATTGATTTTGTGACAACAACAGCAAAATAGACAATACATTGTTTAGGGCTAAACACTATAGTTTTCAAAACTAATACCCCTGCAAATAGGTAGTTGTCCTTACACCTTCTCTTCCAAACAACACATGGTGGCACATAGGTCCGCCCAGTGAGTTGTTGTTTTAGATTTCGCGGAATTGCAGATATTGGACCAATAGCTGTATATGAGTTATATAATTAATAGTTTCAAAGGGTGAGAGTCGGGATAAGACAATATTGGGTTGTGTAGTTCCGGAATAAGAAATTCATTCACAGCACTTTCCAAATACTATGTTCTCTTATATAATTCCATCAGTAGTCTCACACACCCAAAATATTGGCTCCACTTTTCTATAGTCGCATTCAAAAGTAATGGTATCCAACACTTGTTTATTCTCATTTGATTGCATTGCACCAAACATATCTCTAGATTTTTCTCTAGGAAGCACCTTCCACAACTGGGTTTGCAAGCTTTGCAAACTGCGCACCCAACTGGCGAGTTCATTTTCATTCACACAAAGAAATATATATAATAGACTATGAGTACACGCATACGCTTTTAATTTCCTTCAACATCTCAGATGAAAATTTATATAGAAATTTTATTGATATTTTTATTTTTAATAATTCAATAGTTAAGAATGGAGGAGTTTGAACCTTGGATGGTGCCTGTTGAGCTAAAGGGGTATTATATATGCTTTGATCACATGAAAAGGCTATCCAAAATAGATTGTTTTTTTATGAGCAATAGAATTCATAATAAATTTATGTGTGCATGTTGTGCATGTAACATGCATCTATAATGTTTTTTTTTTTTTTTTTTTTTTGGATTTTTGAAAAGCAAATAGTGATATATATATATATATAGAGAGAGAGAGAGAGAGAGAGAATGATGAGGCTAGAACAAAAAATTGAACACATCCACGCATATACAAAGCAAAATAATAATAGTTTTGGTGTTCATTTTTTTGTGCTACCTTCATCATTCTTATGACTACATTGAAGTGATAAATTATTATTGGCGTAACATTACTTTCGTATAGTCTAAACGTAAACACTATTTTTCTAATCATAAATCAATCATACATTGTCATTTCAACAAATTCTATAATAATAAAAATAAAAATTTACCCTATAGATTTACTAGATTTATTGTTCCACTGCTCTTTTCTGCTGTGTCCAGGTACAAGTCAACTTTAATGAAATTATTTTAGGTTCATTGAAAAATCAGTCATATGTCACATATGAGCACAGTAATGAATAGGAATGACACTATTTCTTTGGTCCCTTAATAACACATTTGAAATGACATTATTAGGAAGACGGATTTCTAATTTTGAAAAAGGTTTCATGGGATATCCTTACAAAAAAGGATAAAACTTAGGTTGTATAGTTCATTGAATGGAAGGAGTATAATTTATTAAAATGTGTACCGAATATTAATTTAATTTGACAAGACTTAATTTATTGGTCAAAACATTCTTTAATTAACATTGATTTAACTTGGACAATTTGATGTAACTATTCATTGGTTCTTAATTAAGAGCATTCATCTCGAGAAAACCATTAATATATATATATAAATATATATATATATATATCCTTTTCTATTGATTAATTATACATGCATTTAATGAGGCTTAAATCCATGATCTTTTGCATCATTCTTTACTTGAAAAGAATATTATATAATCTATTACATTTATACAATCACGACTTAACGAGTTATTATTTTGAATTTAAAGATATTAAAATATATAAATTTATATATATTCGAAATGGCACTCAAGATATATGGATTCTGAAGTATTTCATTCAAGTAAACACATCAAAACAGTGATTTGAAAGAGCAACATAACTATTTTAGCACATGTCAACGATGTAGATGAACTAGATCTATCTTTCCAATTGGGCCATTAATTATGTAAATACAGCCTCCAACCATCAAAAAACAAATCTCAATCTTGTATGGCTATCACACACGTGTTTCAAAAAAGGTCCTTGACTTGTAAGTTGTACAAAGAAGAAAAAATATCAATGAGAAGTCTGAAATGAAAATGATAATATGGTTGTAGAAAGAAACGTGGAAAAGGAAGTTTTTATAATAGATCTATAAATCATTGAAGGACTTCAAGTTGGACTACGATATTTTTCCCAAGATCAAAGCAATTCCTTAATAAAGAGATGTTTAAATTTTGCATCAATGCAAGACATTTATGACTCCTTCATAAGTAGATCAAAACTTAAGGGATTGGAGTTTGTTTAATCTTCTTCAAACCACATAAAAAACGTGACTCGAGGCATGTTCAGTGAGGAGGGATGACAACTTTCCATAGCCCCTTGGCTTCTAAAACTCACCATACCCATATCCCTTGTATATATGTTTGGAAAAAATTTATGTATAGTTTGTATGAAGTGTTATACTCTATGTCCTTGAATAAAATTTGACTAATGCAACACAAATAATTTTATCTTTCTTTTAGGTACAGTTAAATTCAATCATGTTCTACAACATTGGAAAATAACAACTATATTATTGAACTTAATTGGGAAACCTAAGATACAATTCCCAAAAAATTGTACTTTAGTATTATCTTGTATGTTTTACATACATACACTATATATTCTTTTCAAATTTTCAAGAATCGTCCATACTTTGACCTGTTGTAATTATTTCTTGGCTTTATCATTGTTTTATGGATGAAGTTTTCGTCTAAATCAATTTGGAGGAAAGTTTCTCCAAATTATTATATCGCAACTTAAAAAATTATTTGTAATACCCATAAAAAAAAAAAATTAAAAGGAAGGGTATTTAAGTAAATCTTTTGTGGGGTTAATTTTATAATTTACAATTATAAGGGAGTTTTTAGAAAATAAAGTTGAAACCCTAGCCATATAAGCTTATTAAGTCAACGTACATAAATAAATATTTTGAGAGAGGAGACTACCCAAAAGACTGAAGTAGAAAAAGATTGACTACACTCAAGGTAAAAGCCTACGAAATCTCATTCTCGGTCAGATTTAGGTTTATACGATTTTAGAATATATTTTTTTATGGGAGTATTTCGGCCAACAGTGAGACTTTCTTTAGGCATGGCCGCATGGGTCTGTTCTGCATAATTTTTCTTAAAGGAATAGAACCGAATTGATGGAGTTTAGAAAAAAAGAAAAGAAAAAAAGAAACGCTTGACGAAAAGAAGGAACAATAACTTCTTTATGATTTATTATTATTTGTTTATTGATTTGGTAGAGGAAGAATGGTGTTTCCATAAAAGCTTGTGTCAGAGCTTCATTTGTGTGATTTGTCCTCATGCATAAAGAAAGCTAGAGACGGCAGTGGCAAATATATATATATATATATATATATATATATATATATCTATGTAAATCCATAGAATAATCCTCTTGGCAAAGCAACGCGCCAACGCCAGCTTCATTCTAATAATATTATTGTTATTATTATATTATAATTATTATTAGTTCATTGGTTTGGTAATTGAGGCATTTGGGGAAGTCAGCAAGTGATCATGGAACATGGTCTAGGCGATGCTTTTGACCCTATATGACAATATGTATCCTAGGTTTTATTAGAGGCAGTAGATGATATATACAAGGATTTTTACTTTGAGATTGTAAAAAAAAAAAAAAAAAAAAAAAAAATTATTGGATATTATTAGTAGTCGCTCTGTTGGCCGAATACCGTTATAAGTCATTCTTAAATTATTTGATTATTGAGTAAATGATACCTGCAAAATTGTTTTAGGTGATATCTAAAATTTTTAGGAGAAGTGTTAGGGAGAAGTTCCTTTGGTATGACTTTTGGAGGTAAGTAACCTTATTCTAATTGGTTTTATTTTGCGTATTTTAACTACTGGAAATTGTTTATAGTTGTTACAATTTATTTCTATTGTATTACTGATTTCAAGTAAAGAATTATCACAAATATACTGATATATAATTATATATATATGTATGTATTTGAATGAGATATATTTTTGTTCGAACTATGATTTGAGATATATGATTTTAGACAATCTAACTATGTTTTGACTTTGATACATAGAATTTTTATTTCTATTGTTTTACTGATTTCGAGTAGAAGATTATTTCAAATATATTTTAATACTGAGTATATGATTTTTATATACATGCTTGAATAAGATATATTTGTGTTAGAAACTATGATTTCACAGATATGATTATGAACAATCTAACTATGAATTGATTCTGATACCCAGCCAATGGGGGTTATTCATTGGTACTCTGATACCCAAACCAATGGGGGTTAATCATTGGTATACTGATACCCAGCCAATGGGGGTTATTCATTGGTACTCTGATACCCAAGTCAATGGGAGTTATTCATTGGTATTCTGATACCCAGCCAATAGGGGTTATTCATTGGTACTCCGACACCCAAACCGATAGGGGTTATTCATTGGTACTCTGATACCCAGCCAATGGAGATTATTCATTGGTACTCTGATGCCCAGTCATGGGGATATAGCGTAACCATAGTCA
Organism: Notholithocarpus densiflorus; assembly: GCA_030021035.2. Lineage (NCBI taxonomy): Eukaryota > Viridiplantae > Streptophyta > Magnoliopsida > Fagales > Fagaceae > Notholithocarpus > Notholithocarpus densiflorus. The sequence goes on along the minus strand of JARYZH020000013.1, from coordinate 3,015,028 downwards.
TAAGATTGTTAAGAATATGAATTACGTTTGAATATTTGAACTATTTGAATCCTTAAAACTACAAATGTGATTTTGGAAACGTTTGAATATTTGAACTATTTTGAGTCCTTAAAACTACATATGTGATTTTGGAAAATGTTTGAGTATTTAACTATTTTGAGTTACTTAAACTGCTTATATATTTTTGGAACCTATTGTAAGTTATAGCTTTTGATATATGGAAAACTGACTACTTTTTAAATCATCTATGATATATTTGTAAGATTAAAGTATGAGATCTATGTACAACTTATTATTTTATGACTATGAAACTTCTTCAGTTATTTTGAAACGGCATTGTATATCATAACTTTTGAAAACACATATTACATCTTATACTTTACAGATCTATTGCTTGATAAAACTTATTAGGATTTTGGTTACTTATTGAGTTGTCAGTTCACCCCTTTTTCCCCTCTAGTTTCAGATCGTGAAGAATACCAAGTTTTGGGAGTTTTGATGTTGTGTTGTGAGCAGGAAAAGAAGCTTAGTGATTTTGGGATTGGATGGTCTTCTAATAGTTTTATATTTATTGGCCAATTGGCATTATGTACATGAGGTTTGGATTTTGTTCCTATTAAATTATTGGAGATCTATTCATAAAGAAATTATTGAGGTATTTTGGATTTATTTGATTTTAATTTTTGAGGATAAATTTTAGTTGCTAAGAAGGCCTTGCACACTTGTAGGGTACTTACTTTATAAGCGTGCGCAGTTCAACCCAGTAAATACCTAATGTGGGACTCATCATACACCCACACACATCACACAATCAATCAAATTGGGGCATCACATTATCCATATATAGTTTTAGTCACATAACCTACTTAATAATCATATGACTTAATTTAAATGATTTGATGATTCATTTGATTCAATTCACATAGATGATTTTATAAACTACTAAGTAATGGGTTAGAAGATATTCCACAACATATGACAAAGATAAAATAAATTGAAGTATAGAACTACCTCACCCCAAACTATGCAAATGCTTATTTGGATTTTATATAAGAGTCTCAACGTTAGCCCACAAGTTAGAACATAGAATCCCTAAATTGTTTCTCCTTTTACAACAATATCGCTTATATGGTTTAAACACTCGATATCTCTATGGAGGAACACAAAAAAAGGACACTATACTTATTAAAAAAAAAGGTTTAAAAGGACACGCAAATGACCAATCTTGATAATCTTACTTGAGTGTTGTCATCTAAGGAATGAATGCTTATAGCGTCTAGACATGCACACAAGGAGAAGTATCAAGTGAATGATTTGCAGAAAAGTTTACTCATGTGAGTTTTAGTTATAGTCCAACCTCAGTCTTACCAAAAACTATTCTAATTAATAAGACATTTTGTGATATTATGTTGTTGTCTTAATCTATCATGCATGGCCTCAATATGGACTTAACCTGAAATTGTGCTTAATTAAGCATAATTCATATTGGTCTCTCTTTAAAAACTTGGGTTGACTTATTTGCAATCAAGCGGCATCTAGCAAGTTTAAAGCCCATAATCATATTTCCAAGTATCTCTGTAGATCACGAAACAGAGTTTGTTAAGATTAGTGACTGCACCCGTTTGGGATTGCTAGAAGATGTTAAATTTTAACCTTTAATGTTTTTGCGATAAATAATTTTAACTTAAAAATTATTTCATGTTTGGAGAGTTTTGCAAATTAAAGTGATAAGGTGCTTTAAAGCTATTTCACTCATTAGTAACCATATTATTAAATAACTTATAGATGTGAGAAATGACAAAGGATATAATAGTGTTTTGTATTTTTATACTTGAATTCAATTAATGACTAGCTTTTATGATGATGGTTTTCTCAAAAAAAGAAAAGAAAAAAAAAGAAGCTTTTATGATGATGATGATGAGGATGATGATAAGCATCATGATAATCAGGTTCTCTAGTTAGCGGTGGGCTTGTCTTGTTTAACCAAATAAAAAATAAAAAAGTTTGATAATGTAGTTGCATTGGATCTCAAGCTCAAGAACTTTATATTGAGCTCAAGCTTAGCTTAACTATTGAATCAAGTTGAGCCAAACTAAAGTTAAGTTTTAGGACTTTTTAACTAGCTATGCTTGAACATTATTAGAAGGTTAATTGGTTCAAGTGTAAAACAAGATTTAATATTTTACCTTTTCGGCGAGTCAAACTTGAACAATTACTATTCAACAAAGTTCAGCTTGTTGGGACATATGACATTTTCTCAATTGGATTCAGCTTGTGTCCAGTGCATTAGTACATTGGACACATCAAAATACATATACATATTCACATTTTAACATATCCAATACAGTGATGATCTAAATACAAGCTTAACTCTTTCCAAATGGATGAGAATTATCTTTAAAAAAAAAAAAAAAACTGATAAACAGAAGGATCACGTTTATCTGCAACATCACAAGTAAATAAAGCACCTGAAAGTAACCATACGACTTTTCTAAACCCTCAAAGCTTCTTAAAATCCCACACAGAACATGAGTAAGAGTAATTTTTTAAGTTCATATAAATCTAGTACTACTAGATTTCACTGCTAGATGACGAAGATACACATAAACAAGTGTTCGGTCCCCCACACATCCAAGTACATTAACTTTTACTTCCATAGTTAAATCTTGTCCGTCAAATCTAATCAGCGGTCGGGATTCAACAAGATCCATGGGAACCCTCTCCTCCTTTATCGTACCGTACCACACTCTGTCAAGTATTGCCTCATAACATAAAATTTGGTCGAGGAAAATTATGCAACCGAACTCGTGGCGCGTGAGATACACGACCCAATTATTTGAGTGCAATATGACACTGTCAGGTGCATTATAGACTACTGAATTAAAAATAGATTTTGTGTTCGGTTCTGTCGCTTAGGGAGGACTTAGATTTGTGATTGATTGGACAGTGATTGACACGCGCGACTAAGGAGAGTGACAGGCATGGGGGTAAATTTTGTTGTAATAATAAATAATGTTCAGTGTTTGGGGCAGCCTTTTTGGGTACACGAGCGCAAGTGGCGGTGCATGGATTAATTTCAAGTACCAAACAAACATGTAAACATTATTTACTCAACAAAAAAAACATAAATTTAACATAGCAAAATTTACCATCCCTTCTTGCCTAGTACATATGATAGGATGTGAAACTTTATGGTAATGGAGTAATAAGTTTCTTTGTCTATCTGTTTAGGAAAAAAAAAAAAAAAAAAGAGTTTCTTTGTCCATCCGATACATTTGATGATGATTGCTCATTATTCGACCAGGACACTAATATTTTTTGTCATAGGATTTGTTTCGTGATAATTATTATTATTATTATTTTTAGAAAAATATTATGTTCATAATATTTTCTCAACACTTTTACCTTAAATATTAAGTAATAGGTTGTTATTGTCTGTTATGAGCGGATAAAAAAATAATTTAAGTTGTGAATTCAAATTAAAACCAATAACAACTTACCATTTATGATTTGTTGTAAAAATATTGTGAATGTTGCATTTCTATTCTCTTTTCATCAATGTCAAGACATTAGTTAAGTTAATTAGAACACACCACCACTCACAACTTAGTACTTGAGTGAGTTTCCTTATAAAAAAAAAAAAACTAAGCAAGTTGTGAAATAAGTAATGTTATTAGTATTATACATTTTTGAGTTCAATTAATGGGTGTCTGTAGGATATTTGTTAATGAATCATCTTAAGAAAGTTTTTATCAAACTTTTAGAAAAAATATCAAAAAGATAAATTTTATACTTACAACATTTTCACAACAAATTATAAGTGGTAGGTTGACACTGATTGTTATTGTTGGGGCAAAAAAATAATCTCAGTGATAGGTTCAAATTTGAAGCAATAACAATTAACCACTTATGATTTGTTGTGAAAATGTTATAAACATGTTGTGGACGAAACAAATCTCAATATAAAAAGCTGTAAAAAAAATCAAATTTTTTTTTTTTTATCATAAAAAAGTTTTTAAAATTATTTTTTAAATCAATGCCCCTCGGGGCGTTTATTAATTTTTCCCTATATTTATTTATGGATCTTGTTAATGAGTGCATTGATGACACAAATTAAAGGAATGATAAAAGAAACACACTTGTTTACAAATTCATTATGGAATGTGGTTGTGCTTGTGCGTGAATATATTTGAGGTAAGTTCAAAAGAAAAATAAAATGGAAATGGAATAATAAACAAATTCTAGGAATTTCTCTCGTGAGCTGGTATGGGGGTGTTTGTATTTGTGTGCTTTAAACACGAGCTTTGCTTTTGCTTTGCATATCTTTTGCCAGTTTTAGAGTTAGCGTGTTTGACCAATTTGTGTGCCAGTATACTATAAATGCCTGGATGAGTGGGAATTTGACAAATTTAGAACCATGGTTGTTTACCTATATAGAAAAATATAATACTAGCAGACAACAATAAACCAACTTAAACCCATTAATGTGTTTTGTGAGTCTTGTAAGCCAAACTTTCCAACCCAAATGTCAAAGCAACGTCCTCTCAATTTCATATGAAGTTTGAACACTTCATTTTATGGCGTATATTAGAGTTTACAAATTTGATGATGAATGTTTAAAATTTTAAATGATTTTATGTTATGTGTACCATCAAATAATTAAAAATATAAAATTTTGATTGTGAAATGTAGGGGATCCTAATTGTCCAAGTGCTAAATTTAGTATTAAAGGCTTTTAGTGGAAAGTTGCACAGAAGGGTTATACTATATGTTGGTATTGACATGTAGAAAGATTTGTAAAAGAGTCTATAGTGCTATGTTTACTTTTAATGAAAGATACTCAAGTCACACGTGGAATCAAATGTAATGATGTTTCAAGCAAAGCAAAATTTTTTAGTATATACCTCAACTCACCTGAAAACTAAATCAAAATCTAAATAAGAGGTAAAATCAAATGAGAAAACGTAATTAATAAAAACTTGGTGAAACAAAAAGGGTTCATTAAAAGTATTCACCTTAAATTATGAGGGTATTTTTAATTTTCACTATAAATTACTAGATAAAAAGGGTGTTGTCCACAAATGATCTAAATTAACAAATTGGTAGATAAATTAGGGTGTTAAGTATAATTTATATATATATTTTTTAGGGACATTAAGTATAATTTGTATGGTTTTTAGTGTTCATTACAAATGCCCCTCCCTTTAATTGTGGGTAGCAACATTGTATATTAATTTGGATATTGATTTAGACAAATATGATAAACATTGCAAATTAATGTCAATTTGTAATGTTGATTGTAGAATTTGTAATTTAAGATATGGTAGGTAAGTTAATTGCATAGGATCTCGATCCAAAAGGTGATGACTTGGTACCTTGACAACAAGTCAAGACCGAGCGAGAGTGTCAATTGATGAATCTAGCCTAACCCCTTCGGTGTTAGGCTAACCTAAGCATTTTCTTCCTAATCAAATCTTGCAAATCTTGGGACTTAACGTAAATGTGAAATTTATAGAATTCTGTATGAAAGATGAATTTTTGCCCCATTTTGAATTTTAATCTCCAATGGGAATTAAGGAGAAAAATGCTCCTAATAATACCTTAAAATGAGGCATATAGGCTAAACACATGTATGATCTGTTCAATATCTTATTTGACTTAAGCATTGAATAGTTTCCATTATTCAAACTACGTTGTTTTGTTTTTTTTTTTGATAATCATTCAAACTATGTTGTTGAATATTTCTTCTCTCCGCTACCGTTACATGCAACCAATTGCATTATCAAAATATATATGATTAAATTCATATATTTTGGAATAATAAAAAGATAATTACAAGTTTACAATAGTAATTAATGGGTGAGAGATGAGTTTGAAACTAAGTAGGGTACATTGTAAAATCGTGAGGATTGCCTCGTAGTAGCTTTTTCGCCTCATACACTGTACTAACAGCCAAAAATCATGAAATTAATCCCTCGTGAACTAAAAGAATCATTTAATTAAGTGAAAGAATCTCTATTAATTGACAGTGATGGATCAATCGTTGATCACACGTACATAAAAAAAGAAAAGAAAAGCTTGAGAGACAAATAGACAGTTTTAGAGAGAGAGAATCAAAGAGGAAGCAAAAAGCAAGGGAAAAAAGAAGAAGACTACCTTCTCCTTCTAGAGAGAGAAACCATATTTTAGCATTAACAAATTAAACCCCATCATCCCCTAATCTCAGCTCTCTGCACACCAATAAGACAGACAAAGAGAGACATGAATATTATTCTATTGCTCCATAAACAATGCAAAAAATCCAGATGGTGTTTATTAGTGTGAGAGAGAGAGAGAGTCTGTGTGTGTAAGAGGCTGAGAGGGTCACATGGCATGTGAGCAACAGCTGTGTTCACTTCTCCCCACTTGATAAATACCCTTCTTACCAACCCTATTCAGACTTTTGACTCACTCTCTCTCTCTCGCTCTCTTCCAAAGACACCAAAACCCACTTTCTCTCCAAAAACCAGAGCTGTCTCTAAGCTCTCTCTAATGGCAGTTCTGAGACCCTAGAGCACAAACACCCACTACTCTACTCATAAACTCATAAAAATGAAAACTTTCAGCTCCTTCTCTCTCTTCCTCCTCTCCCTCACTTTCCTATCTCTCCAAGCTTCCCAAGGTAGTACCACTTCCTCATCCTACAAAGACACCCAGCAGCTTCTCAACTTCAAAGCCAGTGTATCAAACCCAACCCTCCTCTCCAACTGGCTTCCAAACCAAAACACATGTAACTTTACTGGCATTACTTGCAAGGACTCCTTGGTGTCCTCCATAGACCTTAGCTCTACCCATCTAGGCACCAACTTTAGCCTTGTCTCAACCTTCCTTCTCTCCCTTGACCACCTAGAGACCCTTGTTCTAAAAGAAATCAATCTCACAGGCACCATTTCTTTCACCAAATGTAACACCTTTTTAACCACCTTAGATCTCTCTCTAAACTCCCTCTCTGGCTCTCTCTCTGACATTTCCAACTTGGGTTCTTGCTCAAGTTTGAAGTCTCTCAACCTCTCAAACAACGGCCTAGACTCTTCTTTCCTCAAAGACTCACCAAGACTCAATCTTGAGGTACTTGATCTTTCTAACAACAAGCTCTCAGGTCCAAGCGTGATTACTTGGCTCTTCCAATCCAGCTGCAATGGTATGCAACAGTTGGCCTTGAAGGGAAACAAGCTCACTGGTGAGATAGGCCCAACTCTAGCCACTTGTGAGACCCTTATATATCTAGACCTCTCATCCAACAATTTCTCAGTGGGTGTTCCTTCCTTTGGCGATTGTTTAGCTTTGGAGCACCTTGACATCTCTGCCAACAAGTTTTTTGGTGATATCAGCCACTCACTCTCTTCCTGTCACGAACTTAGCTTCTTGAACATATCCAGCAACCCGTTCGGTGGTAATATTCCAGTTCTCCCAGTACAAAACCTGCGGTTTCTTTATGTAGCTGACAATGAATTACACGGTGAAATTCCTTCATGGCTTTCAATTGCTTGTTCCAACCTCATAGAGCTAGACCTTTCAACCAACAACCTCTCTGGCACAGTCCCAAGTGGTTTCGGCGCTTGTTCTTCTTTGGAATCTTTGGATATATCTGAAAATAAATTCTCAGGTGAATTACCAATCGATATTTTTACCAAGATGGGAGCTTTAAAGAAGTTGTTCTTGTCCTTGAATGGTTTCTCTGGTGTCCTGCCTGATTCTTTGTCTCAGCTAGTGAAATTGGAGACTTTGGATCTTAGTGCCAACAATTTCTCTGGCTCTATTCCTAGTGCTCTCTGTCAAGGCACTGAGACCAACTTGAAAGAGCTTTTCTTACAGAACAACCTGTTTACAGGTTCAATTCCCTCAAGTTTGAGCAACTGTTCACAACTGGTTTCTTTAGATTTGAGCTTCAATAACCTGGGGGGAACTATACCTCCAAGCTTGGGAAGCTTGTCAAAGCTTAGAGATATGATAATCTGGTTGAACAAGTTACAAGGTGAAATCCCACAAGAGCTCATGTACATCCAGACACTTGAGAATCTGATCCTAGACTTCAATGAGCTGACAGGGACTATTCCTTCTGGGCTAAGCAACTGCACCAATCTGAATTGGATTTCCTTGTCAAACAACAAATTGAATGGTGAGATTCCAGCGTGGATTGGTCAGTTTTCAAAGCTAGCAATACTGAAACTCAGTAATAACTCTTTCTCTGGGAGGATCCCACCTGAACTTGGGGACTGTAAGAGCTTGATATGGTTGGATCTCAATACTAATAAGTTGAATGGGACTATTCCACCTGGGCTTTTCAATCAATCAGGCAGTATTGCAGTGAAGTACTTGAGTCAGAAGAGTTATGTGTACATCAAGAATGATGGGAGTAAGGAGTGTCATGGAGCTGGGAATTTGCTAGAGTTTGCTGGGATTAATAAAGAGCAGCTGAATAGGATTTCAACCAGGAATCCTTGCAATTTCACTAGAGTGTATGGAGGTAAGTTGCAACCTACATTTTACCACAATGGGTCAATCATTTTTCTTGATATTTCATACAACATGTTGTCTGGTAGTATTCCAAAGGAGATTGGGCGTACTATGTATCTATATATATTGAATTTGGGACATAACAATATCTCTGGAGTAATTCCACAAGAGATTGGGGATATAAGGAGTCTTAACATTCTTGATCTCTCTAGCAATAGGCTTGAAGGGCCAATCCCACAATCCTTGACTGCATTGTCCCTGCTTACTGAGATTGATCTGTCTAATAACTATCTCAGTGGAATGATTCCTGAAATGGGTCAGCTTGAAACATTTCCAGCATCTAGATTCCAGAATAATTCAGGGTTATGTGGCTATCCTCTTCCCAAATGTGGTGAAGATCCAAGTTCGGGTTTGAATTCACAGCATCAGAAGTCTCATAGGAGACAAGCATCCCTTGCGGGGAGTGTGGCAATGGGATTGTTGTTCTCTCTATTTTGTATCGTTGGACTGATTATAGTTGCTATTGAGACCAAGAAAAGGAGAAAAAAGAAGGATGCATCGTTTGATGGTTATGTTGATAGTCGATCTCATTCAGGCACAGCCAATGTTAGCTGGAAGCTAACTGGTGCCCGTGAAGCGTTAAGCATCAACCTTGCTACATTTGAGAAGCCGCTTCGGAAGCTCACTTTTGCTGATCTTCTTGATGCAACAAATGGGTTCCATAACGACAGCCTTATAGGGTCTGGTGGTTTTGGTGATGTGTACAAGGCTCAATTGAAAGATGGAAGCATTGTGGCCATCAAGAAACTAATACACATCAGCGGACAGGGTGATCGGGAATTCACTGCTGAAATGGAAACCATTGGGAAAATCAAGCACAGGAACCTTGTCCCGCTTCTGGGGTACTGCAAGGTAGGAGAGGAAAGGCTTTTGGTGTATGAGTACATGAGGTATGGAAGTTTAGAAGATGTTCTACATGACCCAAAGAAATCTGGGATCAAGCTGAATTGGACTGTAAGGAGGAAGATTGCCATTGGGGCCGCGAGGGGTTTGGCTTTTCTACACCATAATTGCATCCCACATATCATTCACAGGGACATGAAATCAAGCAATGTACTGCTTGATGAAAACTTGGAAGCCAGAGTCTCTGATTTTGGAATGGCCAGGCTTATGAGTGCGATGGATACTCATTTGAGTGTCAGCACTCTAGCGGGTACTCCTGGCTATGTCCCTCCTGAATACTATCAGAGCTTCAGATGTTCCACAAAAGGTGATGTTTACAGTTACGGGGTAGTTTTGCTTGAGCTGCTAACAGGGAAAAGACCAACTGATTCAGCTGATTTTGGTGACAACAATCTTGTGGGGTGGGTGAAACAGCATGCCAAATTGAAAATAAGTGATGTTTTTGATCCAGAACTCATGAAAGAGGATCCCACCCTAGAGATTGAGCTCTTACAACACTTAAAGGTGGCTTGTGCTTGCTTGGATGATAGGTCATGGCGGCGTCCCACAATGATTCAAGTCATGGCAATGTTCAAGGAAATCCAAGCAGGGTGTGGGATTGACTCTCAATCTACAATTTCCACAGAAGATGGAGGTTTCAGTGCAGTTGAAATGGTAGAGATGAGCATAAAGGAAGTCCCTGAACTAAGCAGCAAGCAGTAGTAAGCCAAAAACAGTTTCAAACAAATTTTCAAAGAGCATTCTTTGGGATTAAGAAAGAAGAAAGAAGAAGGTCTGAGATGAAGTTTTCAGCTCCCACAAATTTTCCCCTCTTCTTTTAGCACCTCCAAGTAGCATATTGAAAACTGTTTCTGTATCTCTACCATTTCATGTGTATGTAGGTCTTGTTATTTATACATAGAAGGTTGTTTTTAACTTTGTTATAAAACGTGTATATAACACTTTCAAATTGTTGTGATGCTTTGGTTCTTACATTTTCTTCATAAGTGAACTTTTCATTCAGATATATATAATCCTCAAAAGGAACTGTTGGATCTGTTACCTCAGTGACGGTGACTAAGTAGAGGGTTCTTTTGGCCCTTTCTTCAGCCTGCTTTGATTTGTTTTCTCTCTCTCTCTTTTCGTTATGCTCGAACTTTTGTTCCATTTTGCAATATACAAATACGTAAGGGTAAAACGTAGTTTCATAGGTTTCCAACCACATGGTTGCATTTACTAATACAACACAAAGGACATTATCTTCTTATCTTCTATGTGGTTCTTTATGTGACTTATTGGTCGATGCAGCTACTTAATGAATTGTACCTAAGTTTTATGTTGGTATATGCCTATATTAATATATAACAAAGTGGGTCTAAACTCATCAGATTAAGCATTTGGTTAAGTATAGATCTTATACATTATACTAATTACTCAATTGATCTATAATAAAATATATAAATAATTTTTTTTAAATCTATTTAATTGGAGTCTTCTCATAATGTTATCTCCTCAACATTTTACCCTATAATATAGTAATACACAATGTTTTTCATCTTTCAAAAGCTTTTTTGGTTGGCAAGCCCTCTAAGGATACTACTTTAGGTATATTTAATACTCTCTTAAATAACATTTTTTATACCAATTTTTGGAACAAAGTAAAAAATGTATCAACACCAAGAAAAACTCACAATTATAATGAATTTGTATGTTCAAAATAATAATTTTTTTTTTCAAAAGTGTACATTATAGCTCATATATGTATATTTAAAAAAAACTATTAACTTGTGCCCTTAAAGCACTTATTAACCTAACTCTTCTGCAAAATACATATCAGCAACTAACACATTATATTAATTATAAAAAAAACTAACGCATTACATTCTTTAAATTATTATTTGTGATGTTTAGGTTCTTGCTTGGTTTGCCATGTTTCGCCATTGTGCTTTCTCCTTCCCCCAAAATGGTCTCCAGCATTTAATTTGTTGATTTTTCAGAGCAAACTAGCTTTTCCTTCTCGGTGGTGTTATAGAATGTTCAGTTAAAGAATGCTGATCCTTTAAATGAATTCTTTTTTATTTGGTATCACTTTAATGCTTAACAGAAACATCTACAATCAACAATGAAAGGACAATATATGCTTTATGCATCCTCTTCTGTTCTGCAATCTAAAGCTGATTTTAGATTCAAAACCTTCTCTAATCCACAATTATTTTTTTTAATCAGCAAAATATATGTTTTTTTTACCCCTTATCTCTCTTGGAGAATCTGAGTTTGTCAAAGGTCAACTAAACCTTTTGCATTGCAACAAGCAAAGAAACTTAAAAAGAAAAATAAGGTTGTCCAAAGTGTTGAAGGTTTTTGTTTGTGCAGAGTATGAGAGTGGTGGTTGATAGGCAATTTTAGGCCAATTTTGAAGAGTCTGATTCATGGATTCAACTCGCTACACAGCTTGTATGTGTAGTACTTACCATTGCACCAAAGTCCGATCATTTTCGTCAAAAAAAAGAAAAAAAAAAGAAATAGAAATAGAAATACAGCATGACACATATATACAAAAGTAATGAAGCCATCAAAGGCAGTACCAAACAAAGAGGATATTGAATGCCAAAATGGTGACTATTACATGAATTTGGGACCATTTCACATTGAATCCTTCGATATACACATCAAAGAAGTTCTTTCTTCATATAAAATTTTACATATGTGGCTGGACCATTTAGGTCCGAAACACATAATTGTAAATTGTACGCATCAAATTGGCATGCTCATTATCATAAGTATCAAGTATCAATCTTGGATTTACTAATTTCCTCCTTTCCATATAAACTAATAAACAATAAAATTTTGTCTCTTTTCCATCGACAATGTGCATCACACGTGCTCTTGACCTAGGAAATAATAATTTTTCTTTTCTAACTATAAAAATGTGTGCCTCTTTTTCAAGCATGCATTAAACTAACAAAAACAAATTACTATATATACTAAATTATCAACTTGTTGCTTCAGATCTTGACTTGCAGCGAGGACCAAAATTATCACACACAGTCACATGGTCAGGGCACATGGATTAATACAATTTTTGGAGATATTAGGTTATGTTATGTAGTTAGTAATTTAGAAATCTGCCCCCATTAGCTGAACTAGTTTGAATTGGAAATATGTTACATTTTGGTAGGCCAAATTTGAGTTTGCTAAAAAATTTAGAGTCGAATTATTGGAGAATATGGGGGAGCCTACTTTATATTAAAGTCAATTACTTTCTGCCAAAAATAGGGGAAAGTACTAATATTTTGCCAATCAAAAAGGCACTTTGTAACAAAAAAAAGAAGATAAGAAAGTAGGCTAACATGTTCCAGAAGAAGTATTGGAAACAAATTTAAGCAAATGGAAGAACAATCTTAGTCTTTAAGCAAGTAAAAAACTGATTTATTTGTTTAAAGTTTTTACTTTAAAGTTGTTTTCTACCTCACCTTTAAACAAATAAACTTTCAAAAAAATAAACCTTGCCAAACATATAAGACTTTACCATGATTGGGAAAGCTTGTGTAAATATAAAAGCACATTAAATTTATCAATTTCATATTTAAACTTACCAAGTTTATATAAACTGGTTACGCCTTTCTTTTAGATTAGATGAATAACTATGGTTACGACATAATTATGAGATGTTTAAAAATTCACAATTCATTGGGTACTAATCCGCACTAATTTAAACCTAAAGTTGATAACAGTTGGCTTTTAATAAAGGATAATTGCTTCATAGAAAGTGATGAATCTAATTCCGCAGATTGAGCATACAAACATAGCTGAATTGATTAATGTAAACAACTTATTAGTATGAACCATAACAAGTGGAAAGCAATTTAAAATATTTAGGAGAAACTTTTGTTTCAATTAAGTGATTTTATAACATAAAAATAAACCCAATATTTGATGGTTCTAAATTTTTATTTTAACTCTTTATGAAGATAGCTTAAGAATCTAAAAACATAAAATTTGAACAATATTTAAGTCAATAAGGTCCTTAATTACCCTATCTATGTGTAAATCTCAGATCCCAAGAAAGAGGAATGAGGTTTCATTTTAATTTCTTTCCTGCCAACTATGCTAATATGCTGTCAAATTAATGTGTTACAACTTACAAGATTGTGCTCAGCTGTCCTTGGACTTAAATATACATTTAACTAATAATGGACCTTATTTTTAAAAAAAATTTCTGTCTCTTTTTGTTTGGTTTTGAGGTATACAGCTTACTTCAAATTGCACACAGTTTTAATTAGTACTAATCTGTCATTAGATTAACGAAATACACAATGGCTGTCTTGTACCTTATAAGTACTACATATGGTACCTAAAGCTATTGTATGCCTTCCATTCTCAGTTCTTATGTGGATGTTCCCCTGTGTATCCTGCACCATCCTATTAGTTTTAAAATAAAAACTAGTCTGTTAATCATAGCTTAGACTTAGAGCCACATTATTTATAATTATAATACATATATATATATTTTGCTAATTATAATACATATATATATATAAATTTTTTAGATGAACTGAGATTTTATATGACTTACTATTATATACAGATTTCAAATTTAAAAAAAAATTTATATTTTCATCATGAAATGATCCATATCCTTTTTCAAAACTAATGTAGAAAAACTTGATTTCCATTATTTTTCCTATGGTAATCAAATGTCAGAATTGGAGCTCCCTACTTAGCTACTGATGGGCATCTTCCTTTATTGGCTGGAGTATTTAATTAATTGGAGTGTGTTCATTTTTTTAACCAATGTATTTGGGAGTTTATAAAAGAAGGAAAGAGAAGGAAATAAATGCAAATTTTGTACCATTATGTCCATTTTATTTTATTTTAGTTTAAAGCAATGATGATAAAAATGTAATTTCATCTCAATTGATGAGGAAAATAGATCATCCCCTGATACTTTTGGGAGAAATGCAAACATGGGAATGGAATGGATATATGACATATATAAATATATATATATATATATATATATTCCTTAAAAATGATCAGTCCATTCTTTTTCCCTTCCCAAGGACCCAAGCAAGATGTAAAGGTATGCATCTATACTAACATGTTATTGAAAATCTCATTCTAAATTCTTGATAGTGGAAATGTCCATAAAGCGCGAACCAAGATCCGTAATATGAAAACCAAAAATCAGAATGGAGAAGAAAAAGCTACAAATAGTAGATCCCGCTCTAATAACCCTGAATAAATTAAATTCATGCATTAAAATACAAAGGCTTCTTATTCTACAACAACAAAAGCGGAACTATTCGGTAGTGGATTAAGGAAGCTTGAGCACCGGTCCTTTTAAGCAATCTTTCTCAAAAGTAACAAATTATAACTTATTTTAAATAACATGCACCATTTGTTCCCTCTTGTTAGAATAGGAAAATTATTGAATACTCTAGGAGTACTATAAATGCATACTCCCCATTTCACATAAATTGTGGGTCTCACTATAAATTTAATTAATGGGACCTACAATTATGTGAGATGAGAGAATACACATTTATGGTACTCCGAGAGTACCTAATAATTACCCGTTAAAATACTATAGAAATGCCATAGATATTATTATGGGATATGGCATTTCTTCTATTTATTCCTTCTTAATATTTTTATATTTTAATAGCTCTTAATTATTAAACCCCCAAAAAAAAGAAATAATAATAATAAACCGAGAAAATCTTATATAATTCACAAAAAAAAAATAAAAAATTGAGGGTTATGTATATTGGTAGGGGCCTTGGCGTTGATTACATGAGTGAATGCAAGACATCAATCACTAACAGCTCTCATTATCACAATATGGCCAATTTGGCGTTTACCATAATTGCTTATTACTCAACATACCCAATTATATATAATGAGGCTAATTGACAACTCATGTCTCTCTGCGAAGACTCATGCCATCGACGTGTTGTCTTTGCCAATATGTGATTGTGGATGTGGAGGTGATAGACAAGCATCTATTTCCATGGCTTTCTAAATTATATGATTAGCAAACCAATTTTTTTTTTTTAAAAGTATATTATTTTCCTAATTGCCTATCAAGAAACTTACAAAAGTTATGAACCTTTTGAATTAAAAGTTAAAAACATAATGATTTTGAGTTAAGAAATTATGCTCACTAAATACAAGACCAAGATTTCTAAGAGTCCTACACGTTTCTATAACATAAAATTAGTCTTCCACGTCAAAAGGTTTCTCGTCTCTCCCAAGTCCTAAGACACGATTGACTTTTGCTTATTTCATCTCAAATTAGGAGATGGGTTTTGCTTTAAGTAAAAGACTGCCTTTAATTCTGCAATTTTATTACGTAAAGTAAAATAGATACATGATTGAGAGTCTTACTAGAATTGGAAAAATTATTGAATACTCTGAAAGTACCATAAATATGTATTTCTTCATCTTACATGAATTGTGGGTCCCCCCATGAATTTAATTAATAGAACTCACAATTATGTGATAGGAAGAAGTATGTATTTATGGTACTTACACTGTCACAGCAATAACCAAATATATTAAGACTTTCCCAAACTCAAAAAAAGAAAAAAAGAAAAAGAATTATTAAGGCTTTGTCATCCACATGTAAGCTATAAGTTAAGTTTAACGCCTTTTAAAGAGCTTTTATTTTATTTTATTTTTTTATAAGTGTCTTTTAAGGAGCTTATTTGCACATTGCATGTTGGCATTAGGACCATCATGACTAGTGCAACCGAAAATTAGAATATGCTTTAGAAGCTTTACTCAATCTACACGACTCATCTAATTCAAAGTTACTTTTATGCTTTTAGAATGGATCTATATTTCTTTGTAAAACAAAAAGAATGGATCTATATTATAATTTCAAAAACGTAACTAATTTTATGTCATTTAAAATTTTAAATAAAGTTGTCACATGTACAATATTACTCTATTAGTTAGATAAAATAAAATAAAATCTTAATCGTGAAATATTTGTTTATTTTTACCGTGCTTGTTTGGATCAATTTATTTGCATCAACTTATTTTGTTTATTGTGCAAAAATACAATTGTAACTAAAAGAAAAATACTAGAATTTAGAAAGTTTTACATTCTCTTTTAGGAAGATGAAAATCCAAACCAAACTTACACTATTAGAGCTTTAACATCTTCAATCAATCAATTGGTTACAAGCACAAACCACAAAGTCCTTCTAAAGTCAAGAATGAGAAGTGGGAAAGGAATTAGGTTCATTTCCTGCTAGCTGTGACCTAATTTCTGTGGAAAAAAAAAAAAATCTTTAAGAAAATGCTCCACCAAGGGATATTATCTTTTATTTTTAGCAAAAGGTATATTATCTTTGTTTGGTAACGTAATGTCCCATATATACACACATTGTTTTCCACCTTAGCGTCAATGTATTGCTGTAACCCCCAAAGTCGTTTTCATTTGTGCATATGTGAAAGCAATATCTTAGAAACAAAATATATTGTGTGTGAGACACATTTTGTTGCTTGGTTAAGATTCTAGTGGTTCACACACACTCCTCCTTTCACAATAACACGCTCTGGGTGGGCGACACGTGGGCCAATGGGCCATTTGGTTTTGTCGGAGGGGTTACCCTACAACGTCGCCTTCTGTAAGAGGCTGCAGTCGCTGTCTAGTCCCTCTTAAAATTGACCCAAAAAGTTATTTTTCCACCGTGTGATTCCTTTTAGAAAGCTAATAATCAAGTTTAAACTTGTGATTAATGTGTGATTGTGTCTTAAACGAGAGGGACTTGTTGATTGTAGCCTTGTAGGTATACTAAGCATGTGGGTATGTGACTCAAGAAGACTAAGTTAAGTCAACATTAAAGGATGATTATGATCTTATGGAAGGTTGAATGTTACATTAACGCAGTCAATCTTTCATTATTAGTTTTATGACTCCATTCATTGACATTGTCTAGCTTTTTCTATGTGAAGAATCTAGGTTTGAAACCCTTCCCCACTTGTTATAAGGTAATAATTATTTTCTTGATTGATTAGAGTTCAGAAAGGAATGGCTTTAGGATATTAGCTAGGGTACATAAAGGAATTGATTTAGGTTGAAAAAGTTCACAAGAAAGTTTATTAGGTTTTAATAATTCCTTATCAACTCATACAAAAAAATTTAAACACATTGTATGTGTCTAATTTCGAACTTGGTTAGATTCTCCCCAAAAAAAAACCTTTGAACTTCGTTTTATCTTGCTTACAATTCACCAATTCTAGTCTAAAATATGTGAAATCAACTTAATTTTTTGAAGCCATAACAGACATTTATCTTGTGAATTGTATGGTTATGTGGATTATTAGTCAAATAATGACAAAAATAACCTTAAAGTTTTTGGTAGTTTTTATTTTTGTCACTTAGATTTGAAAATTGTCGTTTTGGTCCTCCAAGTTTGATTCCATTTATAAAATTTTCATTTCATCTATCACCGTTATTGATCTCTATATTGAGAGAGAGAGATATGATAATGAAAGTTCTTGTAATAGGCATAAACTAATATATCTACCTAATTGCTATTTACAGGCTGCAACATATGTAGAGTGTGATCAGTAATGAGATTCAAATACCCTATAAATTTGAATAGTGCAGTTTTAAAACTTAACCAAAACCAATAACCCAAATACCTAATTATAATGGTGGCGAGAGGCTAGGCTGAAGGTGAGTGATGGTCTAACATGGTGCCGAGAGGCTAGGCTTGACTAAATCTCTGCAAGAAGAGAAATTCCATGAGTTTCTTGAAGTTTTGGAGGTTTTGATGCTATTTCTTTTTAAGTAGTTTAGAGACTAGTTTTGGGAAGAAGCAAATGTGAGAGTAAAACACATTCATGTACCTGAGTTATTCCAAATAAATAAGAGAGAGAAAACTAAAAGATGCTATATTAATTAAATAAGCAAAGGTGGATAATAGTGTTTTTTTTATACTGATAGATTGCTTAGAAATTTACGGTGGGAAAAAGGTGTAACTCTTGTAAAGTTACACTAAGTATAACTTGAACCTAAATATATATATCATTCACCAACTCTAGCAAACGGAAAATTTATAGTTCATGACATGTAGCCGAAGATGTACTAGGATAGAAACTTGAACTACTACAGGGAGTGACACGACCAACTTTGTTGTTAGATCCACCCCAAAACTGTTTGTTGACATGCATTGTAGTGCAAGCAGTACTGCGGATACCCACTCATCATCATCATCATCACATGCAAATTGGACTTTGTTCTTGATGTTAGAACCAATTTTCTCTTGTGAGGGGGACTTCTCAAAGAATAAAAGCTTTGCTGGTTTACTCGTCTTTTCAAATATTTGCATGAATTTTGTAGGAACTATGTCACCTGTATATAATAGTGATGGTCCCATTTTGTTTTGAATCAATATTGATAGAAGTCACTCATAATTAAAATATATGATATATAAAAATTAAATTCATCGCATATATGTGACAAAATATGGTACAAGTGAAAAAGATAAAGAACATTAAAATAAAAAAATAAAAAAAAAAAAAAAAAAAAGAAGAAGAAGAAGAAAAGGGCATGAAATTGAGCATGAGTGTATATACCTCTCCTTCTCTCAATCAATATGGTATAATTGCATTATATTCAGTAAATCTTTGGTTACATGTTTTTTAATAATGAAATGTAAATTTTCGATTTGCTAGAATTGGTTACATGTATTCTTTTTACTCTATCTTTTCCTGTTCAAATCTTTGATACTTTCTTAGTAGTGTCTTTGTTCTTGTCTCCGTTGGCGCCACCCTTGTCGGAAAGTGAATTCCTAGAACCAATAAATAAGGCCCGTTTAGCTAGGAGAGTGCTAGGGCATAAGAGTTAGAGGATTGACTAGGGTATGTGTTACGAAATGCAACGATTGTGAGAGTAAAAACATAATAAGTGAGTGTTAGACAAAGGATAGTATGGATAGATTATTTAGATCCAACTCTTCCGTTAGCTCCAGATCTAGTATCCCTCCTGATATTATAAATGAGGAAGATTACTCTATTGAAGAAACCGATTTCACTAATTTTAAAAAATGGTGTATTCCTAAAATTGATACTAAATCCATCTATAAAACTAGTTGGGTTCAATCTACCTTCAATTCTGAGTTTAATGTTATAACTGTTAAACAAACATATTCTTTTTCTAAAACTCATGAAAAATGTTGTTTATTTGATAGAAAATGCATTAATGACTTTCTGGCTAAAGGATTCAGTTTTTTGCATATTGGCTTGGTTCAAGTCGCTGTTAAACCTCTTACCCGAAAAGGTATTAATGCTTCTGTGCATATGTGCTTAAGAGATTCTAGATTTAAATATTTTCATACTAGTATTCTTGGCATGATTGCTTCATCTTTGTTTGATGGTCCCGTCTATTTTAACAACTATCATGATCTTCCTTTTGCTTTTGATGATCCTAATATTGTTAAAGCTTTAACTTTAAATATCTTGACATCTGGTTATGATATGGATGAAGGTAGTAAGCCTCTTGCTATCATTTA
Source organism: Notholithocarpus densiflorus (assembly GCA_030021035.2). NCBI lineage: Eukaryota > Viridiplantae > Streptophyta > Magnoliopsida > Fagales > Fagaceae > Notholithocarpus > Notholithocarpus densiflorus. Next base: position 2,995,058 of record JARYZH020000013.1, on the reverse strand, counting down.
TTGCATTTATTATAGATTGTTAAAAACTAATCTTAATCCTCATGCTAGACTAAAAAATATTGGTGACAAAACTTTGTTAATCCAATGTTCTACTCCTGATGCTAAGGTTCAAATCCCAAGAATGATTTGTTGGAAATATATTACTCTTCCCAAAGAATGGTTGTTGGAACAAGAAGCTTAGCCTGTTAAGTTTGCTTTTGATGAACTAAATCTTGATCATATTCAACAATATCTTGATGTAACTGTCAAAATAAGTTTTGATAATAGCAAACCTCTAATGATTAACGAAGGATGACATTCTTTCACTGGATCTACTGCTTCTGAAAATATTTCAAAACGAGATCAAGATTTCAATGATTTCTTACAAAAGAATTTTGAAAAGACTGATTTAAAGCTGAAAGGAATTGCAAGTGATAACTCCCAAGTAAGCACTGCTTATTGTTCTACAAGCACGAGGCACCCTTCTAAACATGGCAAGCATGTCATTGAAGAAGAAGAAGAGACCGAATCTGGGTCTCCAACTGCTTCTGATTTTCAAGCCCCTACTGCTCCCGATTTTCAAACCCCTAATATCCATAGCCAACTAAGAGTTTTAAACAAAGCTTTTGAAATTGACATGGTCGCTTTTTTTGACGAATTTAAGTATGCAAAAAACAAGGAAAAGAGAAAAACTTATCATGCTATTTTTGAACAAAAAGAAAAAGATCCCATCAAAAGAAAGTGGAAAGAAAAAAATGCATGAATTGCAATAACATATTTTGTTTTTTGATTTTGTTGAGAACTATTATGTTTCAAAAAATATTTCAAAAAACAGTTTGAATATTGTAATAAAATCAAATTTTGTTAAAGAAGATAACACTGTTGTTTGGTTTACCCATCCGCCCCTTGATACAATTATTATCAACTGTAAAGGGACTAAGATAAATGCCTTCCCTTTTACTGAACATGATGTTAACACCCCTATTTCTACTGAAACGAAAAAGATTATTGAACAAAAAATTTTTGTTAATAATTCCTTGCATATTATTGGTCAACAACTTGATCGTATTGAAGAGAAAGTTGAAAAAACTACTTCTTCTATTAAAATTGAAAAACCTTTGATTGATTTACCTAGTCAAAGGCATAACCTAAGCCTTAAAACCACTCAGACTAAAACTATCAAAAAAGTTGAACAAATGCTTTTTGATTTAGAAAAGATAAAAACCAAGCAGAATAATACTTCAACTAGTACTGCTCGTGCTATTTCCAGGAAAGGGAAGGAAATTTCTTCTTCCAAAGATTTAGACACTGACTCTTGATCCTCTGTTTCTGATTTTGAAAAAATCTAAAAGTTTTGATAAACCTGTTTTTGAATTTCCTGAAGTTAAAAGATTTGTTGGAAAACCCAATCTCATGTCTTTCACAAAAAAAATTGGTATTCGTAACCTACTCCTCCTGATATGTAGTTTGAAGAAAGATTTTTTTTCAAACCCAGTTTTCTGTTTCTGTTGATAAACTTTATGAATGAAATATTAATGGTTTACCTGAGCAAGAAATTATTAATAAAATGAGTCATATGTCTATAGTTGCTAATGCTTATATTACCAATCATAATCTTGACCATGTTGAAATTGTTAATCTTCTTACTATTGGTGTGGAGACAACGGGGAGTCGCCACCTAGTTTTTGCAATGGCCTAAGAACCATGAATATAGCGTCCTCTCGAGGAAGGACCTTTTTGATCTTACTACTAGAGTATGGGTTCGGAGTTTAGGTACGGCTTTGGGAAGGTGTTTGGCACCCAAAACCGCCCAACCCTAAGGTTGGCTTCCGCTCATTGTGTCTTATGTCTTAACCCTATTAAAGACATATTCAACATTGTATTTAAACTTACACACACACACACTAGCATACAATCATGGCATCAATCATCCCAAAACCTAATCATTCATATATCATGGCATATATCTTAACATAAATCTATCATGGCATACATCCTAACATACATCTATCATGACATCTCATATTAACCTAACATTCATCTAGCATCATGTCATCATATCACATCCAAGGCAAAAGCATGTGAACATTAAATCAAGGTAGAAACACAAGTATAGAAAGATCCAAGTAACATGTGGTTGCATCTATACATTAAGAATAACTCATCCAAACAAACATGTTCATCTCTATCATTAAATATACATCATGCATGTTCATGTGAATGCATGACTTACCTCATTTACCTTGCTGCATCTCAGCATCTATGGCATTAATGCATGAATATGTGATTCATAGGGATGTGCGTGATTCGGTCGGCTAAGTTTTTTCTCAAATTTGTTATCGAACAGATAGAGATCGGTTTTCTCATAATTAAAACCGATGCATACCGATTAGGGTCGGTTTTTCGACCTATTGCGGTGCGGTTCGGTCGGCTTGGTTTAATCGATTTGGTCGGTTTGAAACATTAAAAATTCTATTTGTTTATATATATATATATTTGTTCAATCTATTCAGTATTCACACATAAAATCTATTAAAAAATCTATTCAATCTCATCAAAAAACAGCAACAAAATCTGTTCAAATTTCACAAAAACTTCATAAAAAAATCTGTTTAACTTTTTACACAAAATATGTTCAATCTGTTAAAAAAATAGCAACAAAATCTATTCAATCTATTCAAAAAACAGCAACAAAATCTGTTAAAAAAATAGCAACAAAATCTGTTCAAATTTCATAGAAACTTCATAAAAAAATCTATTCAACCTGTTCACACAAAATCTGTTCAAATTTCACAGAAACTTTATAAAAAATTCTGTTCAACCCGTTCACACATAAAATCTATTCAAAAACCTGTTCAATCTATTCAAAAATCTGTTCAATATGTTCAAATCTGTTCACACATAAACAATAATGATCCAAATTTCATCATTTCATTCACACAAACAATTTAAGCAAATTTTTTACACAGCAAACTGTCCAAATTTCACAGTTTCACATATGACAAACTGTTCAAATTTTTTCATTTCATTCACCATGCAAAAATGTTTTGAAATTGCCTCAATAAGAGTTCAACTTCCAAAACACTATCAAGTAGCATATAATATCATTAGTGTCACTATGTGTGTTAGTGTCAATAACAATAAGCATTAATGTATTCACTTAATAACGTGTTACAGAACCATTTGTCGCTGTCCACAAATGCCAAAAGAAAAATATACAAATTAAATTAGCATTTAAGCAAAAGAATGCCAATTGCTTGTATCCCCAATGATAATCCTACCCATGAGGACCTATATAACTACCATTAGTGAAAAGTCCACTACCAATAACATGTACAAATATAATTAGCATATAGGCAAAAGAATGCTAATTCCTGTAAGTCCTTTGTCCAATAAGTCTATGCACTACACATCATTCTAGAACTCCTACAAAATACTAAACAAAACAAAATAAACACGTGTTAATAACAATAAAATGTTTATGAACAATAAAATATTTATAATTAGCACAAACTAATGATAATAGCAAGTATACTTACATAATACTAACTACTAACTAACTCCAAGCAAAGAGCAGCACATCGCTCATCATCATCCAACACAACGGTGCTTGGATCCTCCTCCATAAGCATTGGACAAACCGATGTAATTTCTACAATCCCATTCAAAACAAAATGATTCTTAAGCATTGAGCAAATAAATAAATAATTGATACATACAACAAACAAAATGAACATATATATATTTTTACCAGTGTTAATCTCAAAACCATCCATATCTTCCACATTATCCATGCACTCCTGAAGCTTTATTGGTCTTTTTTTCTTTGCAGCCTTCAACCAATTCTGGGTACAAATAAGGGCTTCAACTGTATTAGGAGATAGTGAACTACAAAACGAATCCAAAACACGCCCCCCGTACTAAAAGCAGACTTGGATGCAACTGTAGAGACATGGATAGCCAACACATCACGGGCAATTTGGAAAAGGACTCGATATCTAGAAGAATTCATTTTCCACAACATCAAAATGTCAAAATCATCCACATCAGCATCCTCAAAAGATTCCAACAAATACCTATCTAACTCAGATTTGCTTTTCACACTGTCCTCATCCGCCAAGTGTTGCTTAAACCAATTATTATAGCTCTTAATGCGATCAGAAAATGAGGCATTACCAACACTTGGCCTACAGTCCCTAGACAATGAAGCACCACTACCACTACCACTAGAACTCGAAACTCCATTTTGACTTGCTCTCTCTATATACAACCTCTTCAATGCATCCCGAACCTTAGAGCTCATCGCATCCCCTTTGTCCTTTCCATACAACTCCCTAAACCAAAACTTGACATACTTCAATATATACCTTGACACAAGGACAACAGCAACAAAAAGTATTAAATTGATATTATCCATACTTCCCCAATACTTATCATTCTTTTTTTCATCTCTACCGCCATACTCCTCAAAAGTAGATCCTCATCAACGCTACACAACTGTTGCAATTGATTTTTAATACTAATTAGCTCATGGAAGTATGTATTAGAAGTGACAAACAAGGACCCAGAAAATCTAAGTGTCGCCTCATAAAATATGCCAAGAAATTTCACAAAGGTCTTGACATTTTCCCAATCAAGATAGTTAGGAGAACCAATGGGCTTTTTCCCATTTCCATCCGCTTCACAAAAATAAAGTTTGTAATGCCATCCTCCTCTTCCAACCTATCAAATTCTCTCACATCAAGGGACAACAAACATGAGATAAGTCGAATTCCACCTTGTTGGCACATCAAGGGACAACAAACATTTGGCTTTAATTTTCTCATTTTCAACACATTCTTGAAACTTCTCAAACCTTGCGGGAGAGGCTCTCACATATCGCACCGCATTCTAAACCTTGGCAATTGATTCATGAATGGACGCACAACAACGCATATACATGAACTCGCCACCCAATATGCTACTATCTCTTTCTTTTGTTTTCTTCTTCACATAATCAATTGCCACATCATTAGAACTAGCATTCTTTGCGGTAATTGTAAACAACCGATCTATACCTCACTTCAACAAACATGACTCAACTGCTCTACCTATGGTGTCCACTTTTTGATTAGCTATAGGGCAAAAGTTCAAGATTTTCTTTTGGTAAATCCAATCCCCATCAATGAAGTGTGCGGTGACTACCATGTAGTTCAAGTTTTGTATAGATGTCCAAATATCCATTGTCATACAAACCCGTTGCCCAACAAAAGCCCTTCTCAAAATATCCACCTCACTAGAATAAATCTTCATACAAGCCCTTGCAATGGTAGTGCGATGGGGAATAGGAAACCTAGGCTCAACTATTTCCATAAATTCTTGAAAGCCTTGACGCTCCACAAATTTATAAGGCAATTTATCAATAATGATCATCCTTGCCAACGCCAACCTTATCCTCTCTTCACTATAGTTTGCAATCACTAACACGTTTGAACCACTTTCTCCTTCCCTTTTGGCTTGGAAAGACAAAGTTTTTTGCTTATCATCACGAGGAAAAGACCACTTCTTACACACCTTCATGTGTTGCAACATGCCCGAAGTACCATTTTTCTTACCATAGCAATTATATTGATTTTACAATACTTGCATTCAGACCTAGGCTTCTTGGGATCAGGACCAGCCAACTTAATGAAGTGATGTCATAATATAGACGGGTCCTTACCACCTTGTTTAAGTGACAGTGGGGGAAGTGATGCACCAAGTCCAATTGGTACTGCAGGTTTAGGTGGGTTAGGGTCCCCAAGGGCACTAAATCCAGGTGGAGCATCGACATCTAGACATGGCAATACGGGTCAGAATTTTTTGACCCGACCCGAAAAATACCTAACCCGAACCCGATTTTTTTGACCCGAAGCAAAAACGGGTTGACCCATGACCCGACCCGATTTTTTTGCGGGTCAACCCGACCCGACCCGGATAACCCGTGACTCGACTCGTTAAAAAAATTCGCTAATTTTTTTTTTTAATTATGTCTTGGCACTATGTGCATAAAGCACAAAACATCAAAACTAATAATAATATATTCAATATTTACTACAACAATTAAGAGGAACTTCACTGTGCATGACAACAATAGACAAGACATCACAATTCAGTGATTCACAACACTGCACTCTACACAACACAAGGGCCAATTGGTCAAGGCCGTCAGTCACAACCATTAAAAAAAAAAAAAATCTCATCCAAGGACCAAATATGCTTGCTAGTTGTAGTCCACTCCATTACTCCATCACTTAATTCTATTCACTCCTAAAAGTTGAGTTCCTCATTTCCTTTGCTTCTCCTGCGCCTCCAAAGTCCTCTGCCCTTCTTCAGTCTTCAGTTCTTCACACATTCCACATTCGGCATTCCACACTTTTTTAGTTTCAGTGTTTCACACAAAGCAGTCAAGCCTGCGCCTCTGCCCTTCTACACTGCTCTGCTTTCTCACTTCTCTCAGTTCACTTCTTTGTCTCTCACCACCCACAAGCCACACGGCCCACACAGCTGCTGACCCATTTAAGAGGAGCACAACCATAAATCATCAACTATGGTGAAGGTAAGTTAAATCATTTTCATCATTCTCTTAAATCCCTAAATGTTTTTAGTTTTTGGATCGATTTTTTAATATTATGAATTTATGATTTAGCAATAATAAATGTTGTTTTGTGCTGACTGGTAGAATGTATGTATACCTCATAGACTCATAGTCATTTCATTAGCTTATGTTTTTTTGTTTCTTTATATAATGCTTCATTTTCTGCATTGATTTCTAAATTTTTTGATATCTGTACTAAATGTTTCATGTTCTCATTTATTGACATGAATTAGTATTTGTACCTTTTAATTAACATAAGCAATGGTACACGTGTGATTGTTTGTTTGTCAAATCCGAAGTTGGCTCTGACTTGTGATATCTTTAGTTTACATCTTTTTGAATGCCCAGCCCATAAGTTAGTGGTACAATTTGATTGTTGAATGTTTGTGTCATTTGGATGAATGTGTCATCAAATATAGTATATTGCTCTGCCTCTGCCTCTACCTCTGCCTCTGTCTCCGTGTCATTTGGATGAATGTCTTATGTAGTTGTGTTTACAGTCTCTTTAGATGTGTTAAATAGATTAGAATTTTAATTTTAATTATATATTTTTCTTTGATAATTAGAGTACAGCGGCTTCTCCGGCTGTAAATTTGGAAAGTGACGATGATGCGGTAATTATGGATACTTCTACTAATCCTTCACCATCTTTAAGAGTTAATTCAAAATCAAAGTTTAAGAAACCAAAAAGAGTTTCAGGGAAAAAAACAAAGGAAAAAGAAAAACTACACACTTCTACGGTTTGGACTGAATTTGTGAAATTGCCTATTAATGAAGAAGGGTTAACTAAGGCTACTTGTCAATGGTGTGGGAAAATATTTTTGGCGGATAGTCATCATGGAACATCAAACTTGCATCGCCATCTTCTTAAATGCTTAAAACGAAATGAATTAAAACAAGATGGTGAAGAAGAGGGTAAGGTGTTACAAAACAAGATAACTCAAGAAGAGTTTCGTGAGATGTTAGCGGAGGCTATTATTAAACATAATTTACCATTTAGCTTTGTTGAGTATGAGGGCATTAGAAAAATTTTCAGCTATCTAAATTCAGATATTAAACATATTTCTAGGAATACTTCAAAAGCTGATGTTCTAAAACTTTACAAGAATGAGAAGGATGATGTTAAAAATAAGTTGAAATCAATTCCTGGTAGAATATGTTTGACTTCGGATTTATGGACCTCTATTACAAGTGAGGGATATATTTGTCTTACGGCACATTATGTGGATGAGAATTGGAAATTGAAAAACATTATCTTGAATTTTTGTCATATGCCACCTCCACACACGGGAACACTTTTATCGGAGAAAATTTTAAGTTTCTTGGAAGAATGGGGTATTGAGAAGAAAATATTTTCCATTACTTTAGATAATGCATCTAATAATGATAATTGCCAAGATTTCATAAAGCAAAAGCTTAATGAGGGGGGTTTATTGTTATGTGATGGTATCTTTTTCCATGTGCGTTGTGGTGCTCATATATTGAATCTTATTGTTCAAGAAGAATTGAAAGTAATAGATGACTCAGTGATTAAGATCCAAGAAACTATGAAATATCTTAAAGGATCAGAGAGTAGAATGTGCAGATTTGATGAATGTGCCAAGATAGTTGGTATGAAGAGAACAAAGGGTTTACGTTTAGATGTATGTACAAGATGGAATGCAACATATGACATGATTGACAGTGCTATGAGATATCGTTCTGTGTTGAACCGTTTAGCAGAGGAAGATGCTAATTTCAAGCATTGTCCATCAAGGGATGAATGGAATAGAGTTGAAAGGATAACTCGGTTTTTGAAACCTTTCAATGACATTACAACTCTATTTTCTAGAACTGATTACCCTACAGCAAATCTATATTTTCAAGGAGTGTCTCGAATTGAATTGCTCTTACTTGAAGAAATGGAGAGCCAAGATTCATTTATCTGTAATATGGCAGAACAGATGAAAGTTAAATTTGACAAATATTGGGATTGTTATAGTGTGGTGCTAGCTTGTGCCATTGTTCTTGATCCAAGGTATAAGTTAGATTATGTGGACTATATTTTCAAGAAAATAGAGCCAATTGAGCACATTGCTGAAATGAAGGTGGAGAGCATTGAGACTACATTGTATAAGCTTTTTTCAGAATATGAACGCCCCAAGCCTATGGCCACTACAAATGTTTCATCTTGTGTTGGGAGTTCTAGTCATACTAGCGGTGCTGTGGATGATCCTGATGATGATGAAGATAAGGAAGATGATGTAAGTGAATTGTATTTTATTTGGTATATGTTGTGCTATGTTTTTTTAATAATAAAGATTGTAATGTTGTGTGGTATTATTTTTCATTGCAATTTTTTTTAATGATTAGGAATTTGCTCATTATGAAAGTGGTCGTGGTACCAAAACAAAAAAATCTCAGTTGGACTTATATTTATAAGAGCCTAGACTTGACAAAAAGCAAAATTCAAAGTTGGAAGTTCTCTCTTGGTAGAAAGAGCATTACAATCGGTTTCCAGAGCTCTCTTTATTGGCACGGGATCTCATGAGCATTCCGATAACCACTGTTGCTTCTGAATCAAGTTTCAACACTGGAAAAAAAATTCTTACTCCGTATCGATCACGTCTTTTACCTGAGAATGTGGAAGCTACGTTATGTACTAAAAGTTGGCTATATGGATTTGAAGGTAATTTAATTTTTTTATAGTCATAATTATACAATTTTAATTCTTTATTGATTTGCTTTCATGGTATATTAAGTTATATTAAAATATTGTATTGTAGATGAAGATGCTGATGAAATTGGCCAACTTGAGCTACAATTTGCAAGTATGAATATTTGCAGTGCTGAATCTGCTACTAACGTTGAGTAGATTGAGATTGAGGTGTAATTCTTATAAAATATTTACTTATTCTTCTTTACTTAATATGTTATGTTTATTTTTAAATATTTTTTTGTTTAGTTTATCTTTCTAAGTAATCTAACTTTATTATTATTTTAAATGTAACAGGAACATGTGCACTTAAGAAGACCGATAACTTGCTACTTTGCTGGCTTACTTGTTTTGTTAGTTTTAAGATCTATCTCTTTATTGAAGTTATAAACTTGTAATTATATGCATTTTGACAGTGAACTATTAACATTGAAGACTTTTTCCATCATGAATTTATGACTATAAATAATTTTTGTTATACTCAAAAGTCAAAACTGTCAGAATTGGAAGGATATTAACAAGTGGCATTAAGTGCAATTCATTTTCTTAACTGATTTTATTCATTCTCTCTAAACAGGTTGTCATTGATTTGTTTTTGTAATTGAAAAAAAAGTTTGAAAAATACGGGTCAACCCGACCCGACCCGACCCGCAACCCGATTGACCCGTTTAAAAATGACCCGTTTTGACCCGTGACCCGTTTGACCCGCAAACCCGATTGACCCGACCCGAACCCGACCCGACCCGCCCGTATTGCCATGTCTATCGACATCCATCTAATAAAAAAATTTCCAACCAACAAAAAAACAAAGTTTCCACAACAATGTCAAATTATAATTTTTCCAACAAATACAATATCAAATAGTTCACTCTCAATTAATGAATGTCACAACCAGATCCAATAATAGCAATAACTAATTAGTTTAGTTACAACAAGGCAACAATAACAGACTAACAATCATTAGTCATTACTCAACAATTCATGTCACTAATATTAACAAGGAATTCATTATATTATTCTCAATATAAATATAAAATAAAAGCTAATTATATATATATAAACTTAAAGCAGCTGTTACTAAGTACAAAAAATTTAAAATCAAAATGTTGAATATAGTGAGTGATTAGTGATTACCTCTCGGTGAAGGATTGAAAGCGAGAACTCTCTCAATCTCAGCCTCCCTCAAAAATTAAAATGCTTAAGGAAAAAAAAAGGTTAGTAGTACTTAGTAAACTGCGACACACCGAGTCACTAATTAGATAGCTCATGCAATGCAACTATGCAAGTAAGTTGCTTAAAGAATTAAGTGGGACTAAAGTAACAGTGTAACACTCTAAAGTCCAAACAAGTGCCGAAAAAATGATAAAAAAACATGATAAGTATTACTAAGTTTATAGTTTATACTATTACTATTAGTACCATTAAGTCCAAACAACTAAAACAAGTGCTGAAAAAATGATAAAAAAAACATGATAAGTATTACTCAGTGATCATCAATTTCATACATAGTAATAGTATAAACTATAAAGTATAAACTCTATGATAATATGATTCAACACATAAACATAAACAAAATAACCCCCAAAACAACATGATTTCCAAATGCCATTAGCGAAGAACAACTGAACAACATGATATTGCACTTAAAAAAAAAAAAACCCCCAAAACAACATGATATTTACTTAGTTTGGACTTTTTGCTGAAAGGTGAGAGAGGAGAGGGGCTTAGTGGCTTACCGGTGGTTTGCCGTGACTGGTGAGCGAGCGCCTGCTACAGAGGCTAGCCGAGTCGAGCGGTGACAGCGAGAGATCAGAGGCGAGGTGTCATGTCAGCCGAGAGGCGAGAGCGAGAGAGAGAGTTAAGGGTTATGAGAGAGAATAGAATGAATTTATACTAGGGTAGAAATCTGAAAACCTAGCATAAAACGGCATCGTTTTGTTTTTTTTAATAAAACCCAATAGGATGACGTTTTATTAAAAAAAATTAATACCTGTAAAACGATGCTGTATCCAAACTCTCAAAACCATATACAAGTATCGGTTCGGTTCGACAGGTCTTGGTTTTGGGTTTCCTGCTTCGGTGACTGCACCACACCGGCATCGGAACTCCATTCGCACTCTGATTGCCGACATCGGCTTCGTCGATCAGTTGCAGTGGCGGTGTGGGAAGATCGGCGCCGGTCGATTGGATCAGTGCCATTCGGTTGGATCGGTGCCAGTGACTTTCTGCACACCCCTACATGTGAATGCATGTTCATTGCATCAAAACAAAGAAATAAGAGATAAACCCTGTTAAGACATATGTGGGAATTGTTAGAAACATATGTGATGTAAATTGGCTAATTTTTTGACAAAACTCACTTTACTTGTAATTGGGTAGATCTAGGATGGGTTTAGTACTTCAAGAAACAAGTGTTCAAATTTAATATTGAAGCCATGCAAGTCTGACCAAGAAACCAGTGAAGAAGTGCTGTTTATTAAAGCTCGACAGATGTCTCGATAGAATCATATCTATCGAGGATTAATGTTGAAGCTCGACAGAAGCTGTATCTGGCAAGAATTACGAAATTAGAATTTTCAGATCTGATTTCACGCATATCCATGAGTATTTGTGTAGGGTTTCTTTTCTCACAACCCTAGGCATATATATAAGGATTATTTTAAAGACCGTCACATGTGATGCAAAAGGTTATTGCAATTGTTGTTACAAGCATATTGTGACTGGAGACATTCTTGCCCTAGTTCATCATATTCTTTGTAGAAGCTACTGTGTCTTTGCGCCAAGGGTTTTGTGACCAATGAGCTTCTTGATCTTCATTGTTGGATGAACTGAAGAACTTTGTAGCCAACATCTTCCTCAAGTTGGTGTGTTAGTCACATACTGGGATCCATGCATCATTAGTTAGTCACGGACTAGGAGCCGTGCATTGAAAGGAGAGATTGCCGCTACATTACAAGTCCAATTGGGTATTGGGGTAAGGATTCAACTGTAGGTTGGTATTAGGTACTAGGTTTCCTTTTACTTGTAACCGCTTGTTTTGATAATAGTGGATTCTCGGGAGTGATGATCTTAAATTCACCCGGTGAGATTTTTGCCTCGATGATTTTCCTCATTTGTAAACAAATCACCAATGTCAAATTTATTTTCCGCTGCATTTAACTTAGTTGGTGATTTGTTATTTGCTACCATGCTTATTGCATGTAATTGAATCTAATTAATTCACTTGGCTAATTAATTGATTAATTTACCAAAGGGGTCAATACATTCTTAGCCTATCAAGTGGTATCAGAGCGAGTACACTCTGATTAGGTTTAATATTTGCTGTGTGATCCGTTGACCCCTGTTTGTCATGGATAAAGGACAATCTCTTGTTATACCTCTTTTATTTGATGGCACTAACTATGCATACTGAAAAGTATGCATGAGAGCTTTCTTGCAGATGTGGAAATTGGCTGGACTAAGCCAAAGGAAGTGTCAGCTGAATGGGATTATGCCAAGATCAAAACGGCAAACTTCAACAGCAGAGCATTGAATGCACTATTCAATGTGGTGACCAATAAGGATTTCAAGAAGATATCCTCAACTGAAACTGCTAAGGAAGCATGGACTATCCTCCAGACAACCTATGAAAGACCTAAGGCTGTCAAGGATTCAAAGTTCCAAAGGCTCACTACTAGCTCTGAGGAGATAAAAATGGAGGAGGATGAGTCATTTGATGAGTTATATGCCAAGCTAAAGGACATAGTCAACTCAGCCTTTAATCTTGGAGAAACCATTCCCGAACCCAAGGTTATAAGAAAGGTGCTAAGGTCTCTGCCTGAGAGATTTCATGCCAAGATCACTGCCATTGAAGAATCAAAGGATATTGACTTTATTCATTTGACGGAGCTGGTTGGCAACTTGCAAACCTATGAATTGGGTTTGACTAGAATCGAGAAAGGAAGCAAAAGCAAGAGCATGGCACTGAAGGCCAAAAGTAATGAGACTGATAAGTCTTCTGATGATGAAGATTCCAAGATGAAATCCTACATCACTAGGCAGTTCAAGAAGTTCATGAAAAATGTCAATGCGAAAGGATTTGATAAGGACCGTAAGCAATCCAGTTTTTCTCAGTTCAAAATCCAAGACAGAGGAAAGAAGGATGTTAAGGATGGCGGTTAGTACACTATTCCCTCTGGACCAAAGTGCTTTGGATGTCAAGGTTTTGGACACATGAAACAAGAATGTCCAACATATCTCAAGACAATTGGGAAAAGCAAAGCTCTTGCTGCTACCTTGAGTGATACCGAGCCTGAGATTAAGTCAGATGACAGTGATGACGAGGGAATCTTGAGTGCTTTCACTGCTACAGTTGATCCTACTAAATGGGTTACAGAAACAGAAGATGAAGAAGAGGACTTGGTGGTATTTAAGTTTGAAAGAATGGATGAACAAGATGACATCCATTCAACCTATGCAAAATTGTACAAGGTTTCTAAGAAGCATGAGAAACTGTATAGGTTGGCCACCAAGAAACTGAGTGATGTAGAGCTAAATCGAGAGGGGCTATCTACAAAAGTTGATGAAGCGAATCAAACTATTGGAGCTTTGCGGTTCGAGAACAACTTCCTTGCTGAAAGTGGTTTTCCCCATTCGTAAACAAATTACCTGTGCCAAATTTATTTTTCTCTGCATTTAAATAATTTGGTGATTTGTTTGTGCTGCCACACTATTGCATGAAATTTGATCTAATTAATTAACTTGAGTAATTAATTGCAAGGGGTCACTTCATTTTAACCCAACAGGCAGAAAGAGAATCAATTGATCTAAACCATAAATTTTGGAATTTAACCTAGACTCCAACTAAAACGACGTCATTTTGAAATTGAAATTAAAATTAATATTATGTCCAAAACGACGTCGTTTTGTATCAGATTAAAAAAATAATAATAATAATATTAATGAAACTACGTCATTTTATAACTTACTTAACTTAACCTTATTTTCTCCTCTTGTTCTTCCTTCACCTTTCATGCTTCTCTCATTCTCCCTTTCAGAGTTTCTATTTTCATGCCTCCCCTCTCAATCACACTGCACAAGTACTTTCTCTATCTCTGGAAATTTCTTAAAACTGAAACTTGATTATAAATCATATATGTATATGTTAAATATTATACATACATACATATATATATATATGGCGGTCGGTTCGGTTACTCATCAAAATGCAAAATCCACAACTGTTCACTGCACCGGCCATCGTCGGTACTTGGAAATCGCCTTTGACCACCGCGCCATACACCTCCGATGGAGCTTTGTAGGGTGCGGTTTAGATCAGTGCAGGCCGGTTTTGTCGGTTGCGGGCGGAATTTGAACAGGCCTAGCGATTAAACTAATCCCTAATCCTAGTACATATACAACAATGCTACATATATATACAACAAATTTTCTTTTAACGCGACAATCTATAGTTAGTGAAACATCACTTCACATAAGATCACTACAAATATCATTTTTATTATACACCAATTACAGTATGTTACCTTGGTTGTTGTGAAATTTGTTTTTATCTATACACTTATTAATATACATACTCAAAACTGGTTAAGTCTAGTCTCTTTCTTAGATAAGAGAGAATGATCATGAACCTTTAAGAATAATTTCAAGAATTTGAACTTTTTCAAAATTTTTAAGCTACCAAATTGTGGTTGGAATAATATAACTTTTTATATTAAACTATTTTATTAGAAAAATTATAGAACGACAATCAATTTCAAACATATTTTTACAACTATTCGATGAGGATGACAGTGCACAGACACCAAAAAAGCATACAATGAGTGGTGGAAAAATTAATAGGTACATGTAAAAGTAATAAACAATTATTCACAATTTTTCATATAAGATAACGTAAAAATGTATATGAAATTAGTTATAATCTTAAAATAACTTATTTTATTATGCATCAATCATATAAATAAATGAATGCGGAAAAGAAAAGAAAAAAAGTGAAAAAAGATTTGTATGATTGAATATTTTGAAAAATTAAATAAAAATAAGAAGGATAACGCATGACATGATTGATGGAAGATGATGTGGCGACATTTGATAGTACTTGACTACGGAGGAGGCCCACTAGTTTGTGAATTCCGCAAAATTTTCTCCGTACTTTGTGTTTGTGATTCCTTTACGATATCTTAATAATTTAACACGTGTACGGCTCTTAGTTGTCATTTGTCGTATGATTGGTCAGAGCCGTTTAATGGTAGCCTTCAGTTGTGTTCTAACGTGAATGAGGTCCCATGTCATTGAGGTGGGTCTCACATCTTTTAACCGTTGCATGTGAATACTAACATACGGAAATCATGGGGTCCACCTCTTGGAAAATTCTAAATCCCATCAAAATAACCCTTTGGAGAGTTAGAAGTGGAATTTGGTTTAGGATCCTTTAGAATCTTCAAGTTAACCATATTACGGAGTTCTTAACAACCATATTAATTTGTAGTATTATTTGTGAATTGATTTAAATTATTGATAATATGATAAAATCTAATTCATTTATTTCAAAGTTGATAAAAAAAGATTTTTAAATTTTCACCATAAAATTAATTTAAGAACTCTAAAATATCCTAATTCGTAAAATTCACTCTATTTATAGTGAGATGTGTTTCCTACTCTTAAATCATCTAATGTTCATAATAATCTATGCTTTGAGTTTGTTTATTACGAGTTTTTTTTTTATAAAATTTTTAGCTTATTTTGTTTATGTATAATTTCTTATAATCTTACATTTTTAAAGTACAAGTATACTTTAAATCTCAGTTGATTGATTCAAAACCAATTGAAAGCTAATATTCTAAGCTCTTATAGCACTATGGAGTGTTGAAGGCAGAATTTGGATTAGGTTCCTTTATAATTTTTAAGTTAGCCTTATTATATAATTCTTAACAATATTTATTATGGAGTATTTGTTTAAAAAAACCATATTAGTTAGTATCATTTTTTTTTATTTAAATTGTTAATAATATGATAAATCTAATTAATTTCATCCATTTCAAATTAAATTATAAATATGATATAAAAAACTTCAACATAAAATCATTTTAAGAATTTTAAAATATTCTAAGTTGAAGATAGTCTTTTTAAGTTAGGCAAAGAGACTTTTCAATGTCAGCATGTCTTCAACTCATGAATGAATGAGAAAAACCTAATCCTGCATAACAAGACATGTATCAATTATATACATTGGCGATGGATATGAATTCTTCAACTAAGCACGCCATAAAAAATAGAAGGAAAAAAAGAAGGATATGAATTCTTCAACTAAGACATGGCTACAACATGCATAGCAACAAATGGATAACCATTATAGTGGAAGACAAAGCACGAGTGGAGGGTGTATTATACCTATAATTAAGGACTCCTCCACTTTGACCATATGCACGCATTGCATACATTTGAAGGCACCGTGTGATATCTACAAGGCTTATGTTTCCACCTTGAATGGCCTATATATATTATCAAATATCAATCACCATATATACTTGTTCAAGTAATAATTAAACATGTGGGCCTTCTCAGTCAAGGTTTTGCAGAAGATGGTATTTTCTTGGAGGACACTAAATGGTTATTTGGGGTACCCCAGCATGTCCTATGTGTTAATTACACTTCATGGTGCAATTTTTTTATCTTCGTTTTACCCGGGACGACAATTTACAAAGATTTCCTTTTTGTTTTTTCCCTTGCAATCTTCTGTGAGGGAGAGATCAGAGAACAGACGATATATACAATTAAAATTAACACAATACTCTTGCAATATAATGAAAAACTTAATAATTAATATTGGTCTACGTAAGACGCATCCAATTAACACAAGTCTTGTATTTTTCTTTAAATGTGTTAGCATTACCAAAAAAAATGTGAAATAAATCTCACGAACATTTGAAAGGAACCTTGATCCTCCTGACTCGATTGTGAAATTTGCAATGGTTCAATAATTTTGGTTCCAGTGTGAAGAAATGTTCTCAAGTTAACCTTCATGTATACTTGACATGTAACTTAATTTCTAAATGGGGTTCTAAACAAAAGAAAATTTGACGTTGTGGTTGAGTTTATAGTTGATAAAAGCCAAGTCAATGATATAAAAATTACTAAATTAGTAGCCAAACTAAAAAGAGGGAAATTATATTTTTCCACCCTAAGCTTTCACAACGTCTACAAAACATATAATTTGCATGATTGACATCTACTAAAATAATTATATCAATAACCCTATGGGGTTGGTCTAGTGATTCATAAGACCTTTTGAGATTCATGAGATTTTAGGTTTGAAACCTATAGCTAGCAACTTGGGACTATCTTAATGGATTCCTTCTTATAATACTTAAGAGTGTGTTTGGCATCAAATTTTAACTCTAATGTATAGATTTTTAAAACCTCACTTTTTTTTTCTTTTTCATTTTTTCACTTTTTTCGAGGTATAAGTATATTTTAGCATTTTTTCAAGATATAAATATAATTTGCTAGATAAGTTGTTTCTAAACGCACACTTAGTGTGTGCGGAGCCGAAAGACTACATATATATATATATATATAAATATATATATCAACATACTCTTTGCCAACTGAATTGAGTGTTAAATGAGGCAAAAATTGGTAATATAGACGAAATTATCCTCACTAGTTGCAATGAAAAACAACAATTTCTGTCCAAATCTAACACCCAATTTAAATGGTATGAAATATACTGATACAATTCACTCAATTTGAGGTGTTAATCGAGTAAATTGATAGTTTGGGACATTGAAAATGATACTAGCGCTACTAACTATAAACTAAATTTCTAATTTGTATAGATCTAATAAGTTTAAAGATGAAAATAGATTTTTTTAGAAAAGAATTGGAACTAAATTTTAGGGGCAAAATCTTCCTAAAAAAAAAAAATTAGGGACAAAAAAGATATTTTAGCCTTAATTTTTTTTCTTTTCATTTTTTTTACAAAATGTATAATTAATAAAAAAATTACTCTCATAATAACTAAACTTTATAGAATTATTTGACACTTTGTAATGCATAATTCATTTATAGTACTTTCGATATTTTAAGGGTATGAAAAGCACCATAAAGTTATTATCCAATGTAACATAGGTTATTAGCGTATATGATATTGTTATTGTCATGTGTAATGCTATTCCAAAAGGAAAAGAAAAAAAAAAAAAAAAAAGAGTTATCATGTGATATGGCATAATTTACCATTAGATTTGGTGTCTATCATAGTTTAACTTGATAAATTAAAGAATGTAATTTAACTCCTTAACTTCCATTAATTTTTAAAGTAATCATTCGGCCCATTTGGCATTGTTTATTTGTTGTTAAAAGTCTACCAAAATGACATTGTTTTGGAAAGTGAAAATTTTCAAAATTAATAGTGAGATTAGACAAAAACTAGATTGAAGGACCAAATTGAAAACAAATTAAAGTTAAAGAATTAAAAAGGAAAAATAAAAATAAAAGTTATGAAACTTTAAAACAGAATTCAAAATATTTTCAAGTTAGAGGGCGTAATTTATATACACTTGAAAAAAATAATAAAATAAATAGTTGTCTATCAATATGATACAGCTTTATTAATGAATATAATTATATAACAAATTTCATGAGGAGATATCCTTAGAGGTAGTATATAATATCTTGTCATATTATGAGCTCCACCATAGGGATGGCAATTTTTCCTCGCCTCGCTTAACCTGTCCCTCCCCGCTTCGCCCCGCGCGGGTTTTTCCCGCTCCGCAAAGGTGGTGGGGCGGGGATGGGGCAAGATTTTAGCCCCGCACCACGGAACGGGGCGAGGATGGGTTTTAGACTTTTTAAACCCACCCCGCCCCGCGTTACTAAGGGTTATAATTGTAAATTTTTCATACTCTTAAACCCTACTATTTAAACAAACATATTAATATTAGCATATTTTATTATACCCAATGTGGTTCTTTGTCTTTATTTTGTTTTGTGTTATACTATGAGTTTTTTTTTTTTTTTTTTTATGATTGTCTTGTTAAACACTTGGATATATTATTCAATTTTTTTCTAAAAATTGATTTGATTTGATGGGATAAATTTAGTTGTAATTCCAAGTATATTTTTATTAATGAAATAGATTTCATTAAAAAAATTGTACTAGTTGTAGGGCAAATTAACAAAAAGTAGAGTTTTACGAGGTGGGGCAGGGCTTCGCGGGACCCTAAAGGGCGGGGATGGGGTGAGAAATTTTTCCCCGTCATACGGGGCGGGGTGGGGATGGGACAAGACAAAACCATGCGGGACAGGGACGAAGACCCCATCCTTTGACCCCACCCTGCCCCATTGCCATCCCTACTCCACCATACTATAAATAGTATGGCATAAATCATATTATACAAAATAACAAATGGTATTCTAGAATAGACAAAATTTAGTTACAAAATTGGTTGTAGCCTTAGGTTATAACCTTACTCAATATCTTTTTATTTGAGTGAATTTTGACAAATTCGTCATTGGATTACATGTTCTTCTTATATCTTCTATGCTTGCAAAATTTTTAGAAAATTAAATATCAATAGTTCTGTCATCAATAAATTGTTTAAATTGCAAGTTTTTGTAGTTTGAAATTATGCATAAAATATAAACTTATAGATCATATAGTAAATAATATCTGATTGACACAAAATTTGACTTATGTATTAAGAGCGTAAAGAGTATATAATTTAACGGTTAGATTTTCAAAATATGTAATAATGTTTGTTTTATTGTGAGTAAGGCTGTAATCTTAGGCTACAACTAATTTTGTAGCTAAACTTTATTCTTCTAGAATTTACAACATAATGCAATATTTGCTCTCCCAGTGACAAAAAGAAAGCACCAAGAGGACACACATGCATACAAAACCAAAGGGAAAAAAATTGGAGTAATCTTACTCCAACTTGTTACATAAGAAGACTATTTACGTGTACGTTTAATTACACGACCTTTTGATGGAGAATAAAAGAAAGTAATCGTCCATGAAGATCATCTAAAGGATTGTCTAAACGAAGTCATCACCTACAAGGGTTAACACTTGGTAAATTTTAGCCACATCCACTAGTTTTGGTATTTACACTCAAATCTACTACTTAGGAACGTGGGAATGAATTCTTCGAAATTCGCTCTCACTCATCCCACTAAGTCCACATGACTCCCGTAAGAGTAGTGGCAATGAAAAATGAGATCCTTTTAAGATCCCCTATATAAAAATCAAAGGTATATGAAAATTTATTAACTTTTAACACTTTGAGAATTTATGGAGATTTTGAGGGAAATTATAACTTAATCATCAGAGGGTCCTTGGCCAACACCTCACCATTGCATTCCGATAGTGTATTCTTCCTTTTCAGGTCTTCAAATTATACATCAAGTTCGAAGTATATTCACTGATTTCATTTTTCATCACCTTTTAAATAAGTCATATAATTTGTTTAAAATTTAAATAATACATGTGGATATCTTATAAATCGCCACATAATAAATTGGATGAGTTTCCTCCGAACTGATTAGGTAAACCTTATCCAATACAAATATAATTCAAGTCAGAAACAATGAATCTCCCCAAGTTAGAGTTAGATGTGTTAATGCATCAACAACAATGCGACTCTCACACGTGGGAATAATGACGTGATAAGCCTCGATTATGACTTATTTAAATAATACACGTAAATATCTTGTAAATCGCCACATACTAGATTGAATAAGATTGTTTCGAACTAATTAGGAGGTAAACCTTGTCATATACATATACAATACAACTCAGAAACAATGTACCTCCCCAAGTCGGAATCAAACGTGGTAATGCATCGACAACAATGCGACTCTCACACATGGGAATAATGACGTGATAAGCCTCGATTATAACTTATCTATATATATATAATAATAATAATAAGTGAAGCTGAGAGAAACTCAAATTAAAATTCCAAATTAGAGTTCCAATTTTGTGTCATATGTTCTAAATTAGAATAAAATGTGGGACCACATCATAAATATTCATCCAAGTGAGTTATTAAGTACAAAAATCAAAAAGTCTAAAATAAATGAATCGTAAAATTTATAATAAAAAAAAAAGTATTTCACAATAATTTTTTAAAAAAAAGGACAATTTACATTTTATACCTGATAATATCATTACAAATTTTTTTAAAGAGTTAACAAAATATAAAAATGACTATCAATAGTATTTAAATTATATATATATAAATTATATTATGCATTTTATTATATATCTTTAAGTGTATTCATGCATATACATAGGGTTACAAACTAATTTAAATAATCTACATGAATATCTTATAAATCGCCACATATTTAGATTGAATAAGATTCGTCCGAAGTGATTAGGAGGTAAACCTTGACCTATACATATACAATACAGCTAAGAAACAATGTACCTACCAAAGTCGGAATCAAACGTGGTAATGTATTGACAGCAATACGACTCCCACACGTGGGAATCTGACCGGATAAGCCTTGGGCAGCAGACAATGTACGAACAACGTATGGTGTCAAGTGGGACACTACACATAGATCCAACCAAATACCTTATTACACTTTTTACGGGCAGCTCTCTCTTTCTTTCTCTCTCTGTCTAATGTGATCTATTCCTAAGCATCGTCGTCGTCGTAGTTTCTGGCTCTTTCTGCCCCACGTGCGCAATGGGCCCCACATTTGCCTCTGGATAGAGACTACGAAACGACAATGCAACAAAAAAGCGACGGCCATGATTTAACTCTTCTATAATAATTTTCCTTTTTACTATATTTAATTACCAAATATCCTCGATTCACGGGCCACAGGTTTTTTAATCTAATCTTTGATTTTTTTTTTTTTTAGGGGTAAAAAAATAATCTCTGATTTTTAAACCATAGCTTTTCTTTATTTTTTATTAAATAAAATTAAAATTAAAGGTTAATTTTTTTAATTGTTATTCTCACACATATTCCAAAGTTAGTCATACTCCAATTTTTACGAGTCCCTAATTGTCACGCGCTGTAATTTTTTTAATACATATGTTCCAAATGAGGGGGTGTAATATACTGTAACTTTGGTAAAAAAAAAAAAAAAAAACTATAGACAATAAGTTTTTGTGTGAGCAGAAATTTTGAGGTCCGTTTGGTACATCATTTTAAAAACATGTTTTCAGTTTTTAAACAACTTTACACATATTTTCACATACTTTTTCACCCACACGTATTTTCAAAAAAATTGAAAACTGTTGTTTAAACATACGTACCAAACGGGCCCTGAACCTTTGGATTAATTGGTAAATGTTTAGATGTCAAATTCCATCTTGTAACAATTGAGGACGAAAACTACTAGTTTTGAAAGTAAATGGATCAATTTAGCAGCAGCACCGAATTTAGAGAGTATAAAGTATATTTCAATATATATAAAAAATGATGATAATAAGATGAATCCTTTTGTCCAATGATATATAGATTACAACCAAAATAGTCAAATGATAGAAGTATTTAAATCCACAAGTTATTAAAATTCTCCCATATATATTCCCACTTCAAAAAGAAAAAAGAAAAAAGAAAAACTCTCACATTCATATTTGTCCTAAAATTTGATTTGAAACTTTAATATGAAGATTTTATTACTAAAAGGCGAAAATTAGAAGCTTTTATTAAAAAATTTCCGCTACTGAATTCCTGTCATAAGATTTTATTCCAATCGTGTGGTATATGTAGGATAGAATTGTATTGAAACTCTCTCATGTTTTGATGATGTTCATTACTGTCCAAAAATTTGATTTCAAAAATTCGAGAAAGTATCTAAGATTTTTTTTTTTTTTTTTTTTTTTATAAGAGAGATTGGGCTACAAATAAAAAATTATATACTTTTGATTCTTCATTAACTCATGATTATTAAACAACATTATTCAATGGTTGAAATTAGAGACCTTTCGTCAATAATCTTTAACTTTCAAATTCTAGGCATATAAATATAACTAATGGCTTCTGTTACTAAATTTATGACCCCCAAAAAAAATTTATTGAGGAGATATATGGTGATTGATATACAATAAAAATTTGTATAAATAATTGTCTTTATAAAACTAATGCTACACTAATCAAAACTTACCACTTAACAAATTATACACAAGAGTTGAAATCATGTTTTAGAAACAAAATTTTACGATTATTATCAAAACCAAGTGTTCAAAACATAATTTTAACAACGTTTCGTACACACAGTATATAACTATCATTATATAGCACCGTTCTTGTGTGATGGAGTTTAACATTAGCGAATGGGGATGCTAGTTGGCATCATTGAAGGTGAAGCTAGCACATAGTAAACAGTTCATGTTAGTGAGTATTGAGTAACATAGTAGATAGTCCCCAAAACAATAATCTAGTGTAAGGTATAGGTCTAAAAAGTAGGGGTAAGACCTTGAAATCAGGGTTTGAACATGATGTTCACGAGGGACCACGTGGTGGCTTCCGGTGGCCCTGGGGTTGTGGGTTCAAGGAAAATCAAAACTCAAACTCCTCCAACCAGCTCTGTCCTCTACAATACTCCCTAGTTTTTGGGCTCAAACTTTGCTTTACTTTACGAGATATGGACCCGTCTTTTTATGTGTTTTTTTTTTTTTTTTTTTTTTGGGCTTTATTGGAAGCATGTGATTTTAATAATCTACATTGTAGTGCGAGAGATTGGTATGTAGTTTAGCGTACAAACTAGTTTGAACAACTCACGTGCTTGTGTTTGTTTTCCTTAAACTACGATCTTTTTTTTTTTTTTTTTTTAAAGTAAGTTTTATATACTATTAAGTTTGTCTCAAATGTTGGGTCGTATAAAAAAAATGTCATGCTAGTATAAAAGTTAATGACCGCGGGCATTACAGGAATATGAATTTTTTGTTAAGTGAGGTATTTAAAATGGAAAAACTTATGTATTAATTAATTATGTTGCTATATTTTAAATTCTCAAATAGTATATTTCAATTATGAGATTTATTGGCCAATGTAGTATAACTTGGCATTTTTCTTTTTCTTTTTCTTTTTTGAGTTTAATGCGGATGTGTTTATGTGGTGGGAATTAATTGATAAACCTAAGATACTATCCCAAATTTTTACTCATTAAAAATTTAAAATAATAATTTATATCCTCCTCTCAAACCAAAAAAAGGTTTGAAGGAGTTTTTTTTTTTAAGTCTCTTTTGGGCCTGAAAGTTTTGGTGTTAAATATCTCCTATTCTTTTATTTTTCGTTTCATTGTGTTGCCATTTATCTGGAACAAATTATAGGAGATAAATTAATTAAGCTCCTCAAATTCATGCAATAAAAAACCATCACGCCGGTTGATGTCAATGATACTTTGTGAAGCTTTAAATTCGACATACTATGAAGCTAGCTAAGTGGTGATTTTAAAAGACAATGAGGCACGCATAAAAGGGCTTAGCAAAGAAAAAGAGAAAAGCATGCACGTATAGCCTGCAATACAATTATAAAGTTGAAATCAAACCCACAATTAGCAGCACTTTTCTTATACAAGTTTTTCTTTGGAAAAACTTTTCTGGTACAGGTAACTTCGAATATTTGCAAGTATAGCCTGCAATACAATTAGCTAGCTTGAGCCTGTCTTTCTATTTATTTATTATTATATTTTCTGGTGAAGAAAATCCATCTTGTCCCCTAGAATCTTACTAGCACATATATCAAAAAAGATCAACGTTTGATTTCAAGAAAACAGAACAGGCCAAACGTGTGCGAACAGAAAGATGGCATATATATATAATAAATAGATGCCCCTAGCTGCTAATACCATTTCATGGATTTATATATCGAATTTGCTTATTTCAATTTAATGCAAGTACATGACGAATATGCTTGTTAATCTTCGATGCATGCATACATATACATGTACAACTACTACTTAATATAAACATTGAGCAATATGACATATATATTCATGCAATGCTAGCGACTAGGTCTTTAACCAATACCTATTGATACTAATTAATGGCCTCTCCATACGTGTGCCAAATTTAATAATACTGACTTGCGTTCAATTCATTCACCTCCACACACTGGCATTTATATTCTCTCTTAGTCTCAGTCTCTCCCCCTTTAAATAATCCAGTTCGATCCAACATTGGAAGTAAGATTCTTGTTTATTTATTTTGGGGAGGAGGTGTCAAATACATGAATTTAGTTTGTTGATATGCTTCATCATCCAAGCATATTGGGTTGGACAGGGTCTAGATACAGAAAAGGGGAAAACCATGAAATGGAATTGATTTTTACTGATTAAAGTCTTTCTATATCTATATCTATATATATATGTGGCTCTTGAAAGAATTTTCATGATTATTTGGAGTTGGCTACAAGAAAGTTTCAACAATTAGGGTTTACTGAAGGGTTTGACTTCATTAATAAACCATTTGAAATGTTTCATTAGAAAACAGTTGTCAAGTTGTTAAGCTTGATCAATTTAATTGGTCTATATGGTACAATTAATCTTTGCAATCAATTTTATTTCAAGCTAAGCATCATAACCACACCCATTTTCTTAATTTTAAACTGAGATGTTGATCAGTTGTTAATTTGATCAGTTTTTAATTGTATATGGCCAAATTTATTATAGGACTTTGCATTTTTGTTATTGCTAATGCACTAATGAGATCATAGAAATCATTCTATGTGAAACTATAAGATCTTTATATGTATTAGTTTTGAAATCATATGTTGATTAGTTATTTAATTATTTTAACCAAAACATTCATATAATGTTATTTTTGCTTATTCTATTTCTTATAACAGGGATTGATCGTAATAACCTCCTAAATATAGACTATTGGCTCACACAACTTGTTGTGAAAACATGGTCAAATTCTACCTTTCCAGTCAAAAAAAGAAAACATGGTCAAATTCTATACTAATAAAAAAAACCGAGTTAATAATTAATATCATGTTTGGGAGCTTATAAATGAAAATTGTTATTGAAAAAAAGAAAAAGAAAAAAAGAAGAAGTCAATTACGGTGAAATGAACCAGAATAGAAAGAATTAATAAATTTCACCCAAAAAAAAGAGAGAAAGAATTTTTTTTTTTTCACTGAGTGTGAATTAACATGTTCAAGTCCCTTTAAAAGACCAAAACCCATATGAATGGAAGATGACTATAGTGACTGGTGAGTTTTCTTCACTTTTTTATCTTCTTACAATTATTGGCCCATTATACCACTAAGATGTGGCGGTCTAGAGATAGAGAAGCCCAAGTAGATCTAAGGCTTTTGGGCTGTCGTTACTACTAGGCCACTATAGAACCATTTTATCTTATCTAGAAGGAAGGCTTCAAGTCAGCCCTATATAATAAAACCAATCATTTATGCGGCCCATTAAAGGCCCAAAATGATAAATGTAAAACAAGCATGCACCAAGTAGAGATTATAAAAAAGAGTCACTCTCTCTATACTGTGCAGAAAAATAATGACAAACAGCCAAAGTAAATCGAGTGTTATTTATGGGCGTGACTAACAAGTGTTGATTTCTAACAACAGTTTTAGTTAATGGCTGGATGAGATTGAGCTTTCCATGAATTCACTACTCTGTCAATTGACATTCACACCTAAAACTTAGACTATAGTAGTACAAACGTGTCTTTCTCTTATGTTATAAGCATTAATGTGTAGCCCCGTGTATATCCATGGGTACAATTAAAAATAATTACAATTATACGGTTCAAATTATACATGGTATAACATTACACTCTTTTTAAATCATACATTTCTAAAATATGTAATAATTTCTCATATTATATACACACACATATATGAATTAGAATTTAATTGATTTTAGATTCTTTAGTTTTTTCACCCAATAATTCACTTGCCACAAAAATTAAAAACTTAAATGGACACGTGGTGGAAAATTAGACTTTGATTGAAAGTCAATTTAGAATCTAATTGGATTTTGACACTTCAATTTTTACACTCAATAATTCATTTGGTATAAAATTAAAAATTAAATGGACATATGGCGCAAAATTGAGAATCTAATTAAAATCTAATTGGATTTTCTTTGAGTTTTGACTATTAATAATTATATATATATATTTATATATATATATATATAGAGGAGAAAGAGGCTTTGAGAACGAAATATGCGATAGGAAAGTGAAGTTTCAAAAAATTATAAATAAGCAAATACACTGCTACTAAACTAACGGAAAAAAAAAAATGCCTAATCTAAACTTACACTAACTATTTTGAAGGTATAGAAGAATCAGTTTAGCAAGATTAAAGAAAAGAGAAAACCAAAATCAACACATAATTTACATGATTCAATTATAAGCTTATGTCCACTGGAGTGAGCGGATAATATTTCACTCCGTTCCGTTTCACTAATTGTGCTCTGCTTTGCTCACTTCATTTTGCTCCTTTAGCACATAAATTAAGCCATTTGGCCAATGACCCAATAACAAATATGAGCTAACTCCAAAACTATGTGGACGGGTGTTTGCATTGCATATTTAGAGGGCAATTTATTTTTACCCCTTTGAAAAGCCTTAAATTAATACATTAAACCTTTAAGGCTGGGATTCACCAAAAAAAAAAAATCACCCCTTCAACTTTTTTCACAGTAGGACCCAATGTAATCCCTACATTCCCATCTCACCAGGCACCTTGTCGCTTCAACTTTTTTCACAGTACTCTCTGTGATGCTTATAACCGGACTAGATCATTTTGTAGGACTAAACACATGGTCCATCTTATATATATAGGTCCTGATTATGAAAAAAAAACTTATATAAATATATATATATATATATTTATTCACACCAAGGATATGGAGAGGATATATATATGGCTCCTGTCTCACATTATTATGTGAAATGTTTGGGACAAAGACTTGTGCAAATGGCCTCACTGAAAGGAAATGAACATTAGGGTGCCTTCACTATCTAGCTATATCCCACCCAAAAAAAAATTTAGGGCAGCCTTATATATTTGATTATTTTCAACTCAACTTTTTCTGGCCCCTCTTATCATTCTTTTGTGTTAATACACCAAATTAAATATCACTTTCCTGGAGAGGATGCAACAAAAATGTGAAATGGAATTGGACAAATCTTTAGATTAACCATTTTTCTCCCTGAAAATTTGGAAAAAGTAAAAGAACAAGAACAAGAACAAATTCAAAAGTAAAGGTTCAGACATACAGAGCTGTTTGGATTTGACCAAAAAGTTTACTTTCCATCATAGCTACACACACAATCTCCTGTAATATTCTTAGGATAATTCCAAGTAAAATAAAGAGTATCGTTTTCTTAGTTTCCAACTCCACTTAAGATCTATAAAAAACCTCCATTATGAAAATTTTAAAATTCTATCCCATCTAGTTTGAAACTAGTGGATTGGATTTTGTCAAGTTACCAATAATTTAGATACCAAAGATTTGTTTAGATGATGTTGTTGATGACAAAGCAAAATTCAATATACTCACTTTAAAATTAATAACTAGGTGCTAGAAAATCCATGATAGGTTATCCTAAAAATCAGAGAATCCTAATCTCATTCACCCATAGGATAAGCGCCTAAGAGACATCTATCCATTTTCCATATATGTACAGAACCTGATAACTCATGCTATGATCATTGAGAAGAAAGTTTTTATTTATAATGCAATAGAGTAGGGACCCAACAAACATGGCCATTTTACACACATTACTGTTTTATTTTCCAAGTCCCCACCGGCCACCACTAACAAAGGCACAGTAAAACTCAGTAATTATTTGGTAGTCTTACAGCAATGCTCCAAACTCTCACATAGGGGTGGGCCTTATGATGGGCCTCACTTGTGAGTCTCACCTCCACTGTGAGAACCCGAACCATTGCTCCGGGACTACCCAATAATATTCCATAAAGCTCATACAAAAGCACTAGTGTGGAGGATAAGAAAGACCACTGTTTGAGCATATTAGTATATTACTACCAGAAGAAATTGTTTAGCTGGGATGGAGTTTGTGAGTCCTCCATATCATGTGAAGGAGAATGTATGTGTCTCCCTTCGTAGGTTGTAATCACCATCCTTGGATCTTCTGCTAATCGCTCCACACGTTTCTTTACGCGACAATTATCTTGTGTGCAACGATAGTAGCTCCTGCATGCATCGACAAAATCATAGGTAAGTGTTAATGGTTCAAGATCTTGTTTTGATGTGAGCTATAGCACTGAGTTGCATGTGTGTTTGAGAGTGAGAATATGGTATCAATAAGGTTTTGAAGGCCATGACATTTTTGAACTTTGAAGGAAATTGAAGGCAGATATGTAATATGTTAGCTAATAGCTACAGCATGCATGCAGTGGTGTACGTGTTATGGTGCTTTAGTTTATATGTGTGGAAGATATTATGGTCTGAGAAGATGATCCGAGAAGATGAAACTCTGTGTAGCCTCACCCCAACATACTTATATAGCAAGTAAAATAGTGAGTCTTATAACCCTAGACAAAATGAACTATGAATGGGAATCATTTCCATTCATAGAGCTCTATCTTAAGGAATAATTATCTCATGAATCAGATATATGCATTTTTCTTTTCACAATATATATGACTTACACATTGTAAAATATATACATCCGATGAATGAAATACATTTTTCCATCTTAAGATACGTGGATTTTGAAGTGACTAAGGGCCGTTTGGTTAACTATTTTAAACTCACATTTTCACATTTTAAACAACATTATACACTTTTTCATCCACACGTATTTCAAAAAACTACAAAAAAAACTACAAAAATTTCATCTTAAACAACTCTACCAAACACCCCCTGATTTTTTTATTTATTTAGAAACTTTGGATGGTATTATTGTCAGTTGTCACTATGTATGGGCCACAAGTTTGATTTTCTTTTCCTTGAATCAATGCAGGAACATTAAGATCAAGCATGCACGACCATTTCACAAGCTCACCGTTCTTCATGATCATTACGCCTAGTGTGTTCTATTGGCCTACCCCCTCTATCAAATTATTTAATAATAGTAATTTTCGGTGTGGTTCACCCAAGTTAAAACTAGATAAACAACATCGTGTGATGACATGATGTGCCTATTTGATTTGATTGGTTAGAAGTAGAATGAAAAAGATATAATTTTTTTTAAAGAATTTCTAAAAATTCATCTTTTCCATATATATAACAACACTAAAATTAATTAAGTGATGAAATAAGCGTTGTATGATTGAATTGATCATTTTTCTAGAAAGACTGAGAATAGAATGGAAAAATTATAGCTGGAAATGCAAATCCATCCATACAACAACAATTACTACTACTAAGTTTTTTTAGTCTTAAAACTTTAGGGTCAGTTAAAATCCATCCCTACAAACAGAAATTAATCAGTAGTAATGTTTAGTCAGACTATCCCATTTTATCATTGCACCAGTTTTAGACAAGGTTGCATGTTACGGGATTGATAAACCACGCTAGTTTCCTATTATATAACACATTCTAGGATTAATTCTAATTTGCTTAAGATTTTTTTTTGCTGAGAATTTGCTTAAGATATGTGTTTAGAACTTAGAAGTTTGATGGAATTAAATTTTGTGCTATGGGTTAGAACTTAGAATTTAGAGGGCCTTGCACATCTTATTACTCCTAGTTTCAAGACAATCTCACTTGAATTACGGGACCTACACATATTAGTACTGTATATTGCTGGGTCCCTGGTTCCTACTTTGTTAGGATGTACTGATCATTTAAGAATCCCAGGAACTTATTCGCAATTATTATATCACACATTGCTCACCATGACCACCATGAACCTATCCTTTTTTTTCGTTTCCAGGGTCGCAAGCTAGCAACATAAAGTTTTGACCGAGACGAATTTTATGGTTACAATAAAATCTTATAATATTTGTACAAAGTTGAAAGGTTTCAACTTTCAACCAATCATAAGTCAAATATATATAAAAGATTATATCTAAACTCACCTCATTTTATATACGTTTATTGTTAAAATATTGTGAAAATTTGTTGTACCCGATATATTTTCACGTCAAAGATTGTGTGCTATATTCTAACATTGTCTACATACTCATTCATATTGGCCCCAAAGATAAAGTATTAAACATTAACCCCACCCCCATTTATCTTTTCAAACAAAATATATATCCAACATTTGTGACTTTTTTTTTTTTTTTTTTTTTAGAGAATTTCAACCTATGTCGTCTGCTCTTGATGATAGTTTTTTATTATCAGACCAAGACATCAATCAGTTTTTAGTGTAGGCAGGAATTGAACCCCAGATCTCTTATACAACCATCAGAGACTTTACCAGTTGAGCTAACTGGAACCCATCCAACATTTATGACTTGGACTATACAACACCATTGAAAAGACATATTTTTTTATTTTTAAGTTATTTGTGGTCCAAGAGGAGAGTACAACATAGAGATCCGAATAAATGAACCCACTGAATTTATTATCCCTTAGAGTTAACAACCAACTATTTTTCAGTGATAAAGAAGTAACTTGAGTTTAATGTAGTCCAATGTTATCATCAAGGACGTTCAAAATTTGTTGAACAATTGAGATTAGTCCAACTGTGTATGACAGATTTGTGTGGGTTTGAAATAGTTTTTTTTTTTTAAAACTTAATTTGTTATTTTAGTGAAAGAAAATATAAAATTAAAATTTAAGTACAATATCTAAGTTCTATCATTTAGGTTCTTAAGTGAACTACATGGTTGAATTTTTAATTTATTTTTTATTACATTGATAGTTGGAAGTGAGAGATTTGAATTCTTAGAGTCTGTTTGGTAGAGCATTTTAAATACATGTTTTCAGTTTTTAAACAACATTACACGCATTTTCACACATTTTTTCACCCACACGTATTTCAAAAAAATACAAACAACATACTCAAACTTCTCTACCAAACGGACCCTTAATGTCTTTGTTGAAAACACTAAAAAGTTTCAATTGAGTTATAAGATTTGTGGCAAATATACTCATAATTAAATTTAATTGTACTTATAATAGATAATACTATTTTTACTAAATTCATAAATATAATCACCTAGTTGGTTGGATTTAACTGAAGTCCTTAAAGTATAACAATTAAGAAATTGAATCTAAGTTTTACCTAAAATAAAATTATAGTTATAAAAAAAAGATTTTAAAAAGTGGTAAAAACACATATATTATAATTAAGCTAATAATAATAATTTAAAAGAATCTCCTAGACTCGAGACCCAAGGCTGCCAAATTTAAAATTTGGTCTTTTTCACAACTCGCAAGTGCCATCAACTTTAACTCAGCAAGCCATCAACTTTAAAAGGTAAGGACAACTATGGTAAAATAGGCCAGCGTAAAGTTTGATCATATGATTCATATCAAAGTCATAAAATCACTAACGTTAACCCACATTCAAAAGGTCAAAATTTTACCTTCTAACAGTAAAAACTAAAAACCCTAAACCCAGTACTGGGGAAAGTCTGCTTTTGACATTGAATAATTTTGCAACAAAAAAGAGAGAGGGAAAGAGACTGAGAGAGACATACAGAACTATTTTCTCTCGAACCCAATAATCATTGTTAGAAAATATGAACTAGAAAACAAACAAGGTGTATTATTTCACGGGACATAGCTATTCAGAGGTGAAATCATTTACCAGAAATTATTTTCCTTGACTTTGTAAGAAAGTAGGATTCTTTTCTAGCATTGGTAACAAGTCAATAAAGGAATTGGCACGCCATTGCTCATGAGCTAAATTCTTTGCAGAACACAACCCAGCTATAAATATATATATATATATATATATATATATATGCTTTTATAATCAAACAACTTAGGAGGTGTTTGGTAGTGTATTTTGAACAACAGTTTTCAGTGTTTAAACAATATTACACGTATTTCCATACACTTTTTTACCCATACTTATTTTCAAAAAATACAAACAACGTTACTAGAACAACATTACCTAACGGACCCTTAATTTATATATAAAAATGTTTCTAACCTCTCCCACCAGTAATTATTCAATATTATGAGAGTATAACAACATAATAATCCTTCCTCTCATATAATAATAGAGAAATACCCACCTTGTAAGAGAAGAGGGAGGAGCCTCATGTTTCTATATTTCAAAAGTACCTAATAATTTTTTATCAAGCACATGGCAAAGACTTAGAATAGCTTTGTGAAAAGCATGAGCAGTCTTTGGAGCCAAAAGCTTCTTTTTAGTGGGTCATTTTTTGTTTCCTTGGGCTAAGGTAGCCGTATAAATTTTAGTCATATATCATGATGTTAAATGATTTTTCTAGCTTAAATAATGTTGATGTAAAAAAGTTGGATCTTCTAAACAAGATCAACAAAATGAGATAGAGGAAGTATAAATATAATTATTTTTATATATAATTATTTATTCATCACAAAATATTACTATTACATTTTGTAATATTTATATGTAGTTGTAATTTAAAGAGAATAAAAAACATTATCTTTAATTTATTATGATACTTTGAGAGTACTCAATATTTACCCATTTCCTTGAGTAAGAAGAATATATGACATCAATATTTGGCATAATTTTAGGGATTTACTTTATTAATTTTTTTGCTTACAACATGTAGAGATATAAGCTGTCTCTCTCTTACGTAAAACTGGACAGTGTCACTCAACAAAGCTGCAACAAGGCTCTTAGGGAAATTTATTAGATTCACTTGGAATAAAATGACGTAGTACTACTCCTTATTCTAATATGATATTGGGTCTCATAGTGTTGTGTGTAATATAATCTATCCTCACATTCCTTTAAAAGTAGTTACAGTTTCAATAGAGTTTGTAATGTGTTTTTGTGCTAGAATCCTTCTTGCTTGTATTTGTGTGTATCGGGGTCTCTTTTTGGCCATTGCAAAATATAATAATAAGTTTCATTAATTAAATTCATGGTAAGATCCATTATTCATGTAAGAGGATTGAGTACCACGTTATTATATCCTGAGAGTACTAAATAATTTATTGATTAAATTAATTTTGATCGATTATTATTCATAAACATCCTTACTTACATTATTAATGTATAATATGAATCTGACGCTCCTGGGTAGGTAAAGCTATCATTTTCCATAAAAAAAGAATGACCCGTGAATCAAGGGGGGAAAAAATGTGATGGAAATTTAGGGGATATCCTAGCCTGGCTAGAAGTACCAAGAGCCCAGAACATTGAATTTGAAGGCAATGAGGAAGTAGTCAGACAGAACTGTATACTTCCTTTGTTTTTGAGTGAAACGGTTGGTCAATATTCTTTCTAGAACCGAGAGTACAACATTTATAGAATAATTTACATACGTATTGGTGTATGTGCAAACATATACACATATATCTATAATTATGAATGTTTATGCATGCTATATTGTGCACTTTTGTAACCACTAACTGTCATTTCGTACTTTCAATCATGATTTTCTATATTTGATTTATTGCTTAAGTAAACACAGTCAAACTCAAAAAGAAAAAAATGAGAGCAAAAATTGTCATTAGTGTGTTAAACCCCAAAATCTGAAGTGATTTAGTGTTAATTGTTCTTCCATTATATTGATGATGGCCTGATTATTGTTTGTTAATCTCTTGATCCGTTGTGATTACATCTCTTTACAAGCTAATAATTGGTTCTTTCAGTTCATTGCCTTTAAAAATATTTTGCCCTTTAATCATATTGCTCAAAACATGTTTACACATCGAAATCTCCTGCACCAAGTATGTAAACTTTAAAGCTTAACAATAATTATGAGAACAAAATTATGAGAACAATAATGATGAGATCGAGAGGGAACTTAGCATGCATGTAAAAATATACGATCCTATTCACTTCAATGAAATTTAGAAAACCCTGCTCTGGTTCATGAGAGCTAAAATCGAATGAGATATAAACTTTTTCTTCAAAAAGTTTATTAAAGCACAAAAGAAAAGTGTGGATTTTGATTTGTCTAACCTGGGATGCTGGGTGTTCTTTACCACTTTTTGTCCATATTTCCTCCACTTGTAACCATCATCTAGCACATCTACATCACTCATGGTCTTGAAGCAAAACCGAGGCTCCCTTACCTTCCTCCTTGCCTTTATCTTCTTCATCTTCAAGGTAGAAACCCCAAGATGATTGTCATCTCCACCTGCTCCTCTCTTGGTGCTTAAGCACTCTCCCACGTCTCCGTTCCATGCCCTAAAATCATTTGAAGACCATACACAATTCATTTTAGAGGAAAAGGGTTGCATGAAAATATTATAAAGGAATAGTAAGATAGCATTACATGATTCGATATAAGAAAGATTTGTAACTTTTACCATAGGTTTGTGCTTGATCTGTGCAAGGAAAGGAGTTGGGGTCCTCCAAAATCACAAGTGGTGTCTTCTCTGTGCTTAGTAGTGGGAGATGAGAGTAGGGTTCCATTGAGATTAGTGGAAGGTGCATCAGAGGCAAGTGAAGGAGGTAGGGTATTTGTGAAGACTTTGAGAGATTGGTGGCATCCTATAGGAGCTGGTAAGGTCAAGTTGGAAGAGAAAGGATAATATCCCATTTGTGTAGGCACTTCTTGATCCTCAAAGAGACCTTGGTTGAGCATGGTTTGAGACGTGGTTGACATATATATCTCTCTCTCTCTCTTTGAAGAGTGTGGAAGATCAAATATAAAGGTGCTTGGTTCCTTTTATAGGAGATCAAGCAGTGCTAGATTCAAAGCACGAGGGTCTCTCAAACTTCTAGGATAGATAGAAAAATAGAATTACTAAGATATGAAGGTACCCAAATACCTATAAATATGACCAACCACCACTTTCCCTTCTTGTTTTCTCTCTCTCTCTTTCTCTGTGTACAAGAGCCTCTTGAATTCTCATATAAACAAAAGAGAGGAAGAGTAGCTGAAGATCAAATTTAAAAGAAATACAAACCAGAATCCACCTTGAAATTAAAGAAAGAAAATACTGCAAAGACTTCAAAATTCAACTAAAAAGTTGGTGTTGGATTTTAAAGTGATTTAGTGCTACACATGTTACTATTTGACCTCAAAAGCATGGAAAGTCCGTGTCTCTCATGGGGTAGTGGAATTTCACTGTTGTATGAAGGTCAACAATACACGACAAATGGTTAAGCAGTAGAGGGTTTGGTTGACATGTATATTAATTTGTACTAATTACCAAAATGAAATTTGAAAATTTATAATCTAAAATTTCTAGTAATTTTAGTGTTTTCTTATATATATAGAATAGTCATTTACATTTAAGTGCACAAAAAACCTGTGCTACCACTTGTTACCTAGACGGCTCCAAGGATAAAAGTGAAAACAGATGAGTGCACAATAATAGAAGACAAGTCTATAATACAATGTTCATAAGTTAAAATTATCATTCACCACAAAATCTTTCAAAAAGATGAAAAATTAAAAAAGAGATGATGATAATGCTTACATATATATATGTCTTTCACTTTCTAGGGCTTCTTTTTGTATCTTTAATTTTCTAGGGTTTCCTTTGGGCAACCAAAAAGAAATATCAGATGGCAATGATGATGAATCTTAGGTGCAAATCTCTCTTCTCTTTGCATCGGCGGTGAGGATATCATTATGATTGATGAAAGAGGCCCTATTTGACCTTTTGCAGAAAATAAAGCTTCTCACCTTTCTCATCTCCTTTTCCTTATTAACTTTATACGCTTCAACCAACCCCACATCTACCCACCAATATTTCTCAAATTCCAAACCAAACTATTATATTCTTATCATCTCTTTTCTTTTCAATTAATTGGCTTACTTATTAATCTTGGCTAACTTTTTATTTTTCTTTTTATGTAAAAATTCTTCGTGGACCAAAACTTTGTGGATATATGTATATATGGAGTCCTAATTTTTAACCATAGGATTATATGTTGTACCTGTTTGTTGCACTAGGTCCAAGACTCCAAATAAATAGATATATGATTTTAACTTCTTTATAGTAATCCTACTCATTCATATATTATGAATGAGCAAAGCAAAAAAAACAAATAATAATTAATAAATAAATCACTTTTTTTACAATTTATTGAGGTGACAATTACAACAAAAATTCGCATGGTTCTATAATTATGTCACTTTAAGTGTACGGACACGTGTCCAAGACTGGACACATGTCTGTATCCTGACAGGTCTACTGGCCACTGGACAGAAGCTGAACCCGTGAATAGATAGCGTTACCTCGAATTGATTTTTGGGAGGCTGATTCCTGGGTTTAGAAAATATAATGATCATTCCAATTTTGTAGATGTGGTAACAACGACCTAAGTCAGAAAATGGACTACGGT
This sequence comes from Notholithocarpus densiflorus, assembly GCA_030021035.2. Classification (NCBI taxonomy): domain Eukaryota; kingdom Viridiplantae; phylum Streptophyta; class Magnoliopsida; order Fagales; family Fagaceae; genus Notholithocarpus; species Notholithocarpus densiflorus. The sequence goes on along the minus strand of JARYZH020000013.1, from coordinate 2,957,441 downwards.
TTAACTCACGTTTTGACTGTGATGACCAGCACTGATTATTAAGACTGGACCGAAGACAGTAACTAATTAGTTAATTAATTCTCAAGCTGAAATGATTAAATTTGGTATTGTTAAGTTTTGAATATATCCTTCTTGGTATGTTTTGTGAGTGTACTTATGTTCTAACATTTTTTTTTCCTCAAAAAAAAAAAAAAATGTTAGAAATTTGATTGTCAGTGACAGTGAGAACTAGAGTCTAGAAATTGAACGGGTCATTCCCTTCACTAAGACTTTCTTTTTACCTCCATGATGTAACCATTATATTAGAAGTCGGGCCAATACAAGGAAGTCATCGCAGGTGGAAAATCCTTTGAAGAAAAATTGCAATTTGACCGAGTAATTGTAAATAATTGAGATTGATATATATATATATATATATATATATATATATATATATTGATATATTGTTAGGTTCTAAAACTTTAGAACAATTGGCAAGCCATGACAAACTTGTCTAGATATAGATTCCTAAATCCTCAGGTTTGATTAGATAATATTCAAGGTACTACAAATCAAAATTCAAGAACATACAAGCTGCAGAAAGAAGAATTCGAAACATGCCAGGTTCGACCGATCAAAAATCGCAGACAAGATTTTTCAGCAGAATTTTAAATCAGGCCCAAGCCCGCGAAAACATTTAGGATTTCAGTCCAACTCTCCTAAGTATAAAAGGAAAACTCTATGTTTTGCCAGATCTGAGAAGACTTTGGAGGTGCTCTTGTGCCTTCCTCTTTCAAAGTCACTACCAGAAATCATTCTCATATCATTAGATCCGATAGATCTGAAATTGTTGCAACAAGATCAACAACTGCTGATGATCTAAACCTTCAAGGGTGGTCTTGAAGTCACAAACTAGAGAGTTTGTGTTGCTAAACTTTTGAGTGAGATCTCAAAGTCACAAGCGTGAGTGCTTGTGTTGCAGTAAGTCCAAGAAGAGAAGGAGTTCGTGGATTTGGAGCTTGCATGTGGTCGTGTCAGTAAGTTACTACTTGATGTAGCAATAGATTTAGGGTTAAATCTGATTGTAAAAACTTCAATTCTCTTATAGTAGATTTGCTTTACCTTGAGGATAGCTATATCAAATCTCTTCCAGGTTTTTAGCTTGAAACGGTTCGTTTCATTGGTTTTCCTGGGTCATCATATCGTGGTGTTATTTACTTTTCCTCTACTGTGCATGATATGATTTATTATTGTTTAACCTAAATCTGAATAATTAACCTAAACAATCACTTGGCTAATATATTGGGTTAAACAATCTAGTTTAAGGAGTCTAAACAAACATATATATATATATATATCTGAAAAATGTTACAGGACTCAATATTATTCATCAATTGGACCAACAATTCCAAGATGCAAAGGGAATCGTTATATTAATATTGGACTGGTGATTTTGCTTTGATAATAGAAAATCCAATGGAACATACTCAAAAGCAATTAATATTTTGATAGCTTTTTTCATTTCTCATAAAAGTGGTGTCAAAACTTTCCTAAAATGAATTATTAACCAATGCCCTAAGGGCACTCGTTAGCATGACCCATAAATAATAGACAAATGTGACAAAAAAATATGCAATGAATTCGGCTAAAATATATAAGCATGTAATCAGCTTGAGGTGATTGTGAGGACTGAGGATAAATCCCTAATAAAAAAAATCCCACCTAAAGCTTAGCGTTAAAATTTAGGTGGCCCATCTTTTCTTGCTTTCTCTAAATTTCTAAACAAAAATGTGGAAGCTGAAATATGTAAATGTCACGTTATAAAATGCTTAAAAACTTAAATGCGTTTCATCAAGCTTCTATTTTACGCGTGTATATATATAGTTCTGGCGTATACACAAAGTAAAGCATACGATAAAAGAGAATTACTAAAACTGAAACTATAAGAGATTTTGAATCGTGAACTCTGAAGTCTAAACTAATTCTTTTATAATCATCATATGAATGCACCCAAAGTGTCCAAAAAGACCCAACCCAACAGATTGATATTTAATAATTTCTCAGGTCTTTGTACGAGGTTCTAAGTTTAAATCTCTTAACATCCAACCATTGCACACCCTTATTGCGATGGTCACTCCACAAGTATAATTGCTTGTAGGTTGTGGGGTGTGGGAAGCAAGGGCCGGGGTTCAAGTCTCTAAAAGGGAGCTTTACACACATATACACTTAGATTAGGTTAGAATAGAATTTTTATCTTGTATAAAAAAAAATAAAAAAATCTCTTAACATCCTGAGTTTACCTTCAAGAGATTCTTCTTGGTGATTATTTGTTATATGGAATAGGAAGGTTATACTCACCCATGGATTAATTAACTCAACTCATCATACTACCACTCTTTTAAAAATTGGACTAGATAGTTCAATCGGGAATTGGACTCGGAATCGGTCAAAATTGAGAAATTTGGCAAAAATCGGTCAAGAACCGGGAATCAGTCTCTTTTCAGATTCTTTGACCGTTCTGGTTTTTAAAACTAAGCGTCCTACGCCTCCACCACACGTTAGTTTTATCTGACACAAACAAGAGATAGAGTGAGAATGAGTTTTGCTCGCCCCATCTGAAGCATGTGTGTATATATATTTATTTATTTATTCAATATAGATCTAAATTGTATATATAATTTTTTTTTTTTTTTATACATATCCCATTTACAATTTTTTTTTTTAACATATTTTATTACAATCCTCCAAAACATTCCTCTCTCTCTCTCTCTCTCTCTCTCTCTCTCTCTCTCTCTCTCTCATGCCTACCCCTCCCATTTTTCTCTTGTCTTTATTTCATCAAAGCCAAAGTCATCCCAATAGATATTCGGATACCTCTTCTACACATTGCCTATAACCAGTCTCACTCTCGCCAAACGTGAGTTTTTTCCGCTCGAAAGAGGGGATGGGGTGGAAAAAAAAAAGGCGTAAATGCACTTTTAGTCCCTACATTTTGACTTTTTTCTATTTTGGTCCCTACATTTTAATTTTACCACTTTTAGTCCCTAAACCAATTAACGCGTGTTATTTTCGTCCTTTCCGTCAGTCAACCAACGGAAATAGCTGAGGTGGCTACTGACGGAATTAAAATATTATAAAAAATGCCACATCAACATCTAATTTTTTTAAAAAATAATTTACCAATTTTAAATAAATAAAAAAATTAAAAACAGAATTAAAAACAATAAGAACACAAAAACCAACCCAGAACCAAACACAAACTCAAATTTAAAAACACAAACCCGGAACCAAACACAAACCCAGAATATTGTAATATTATAATCAATTGCTCAACCACAAACCCAGCTCAACCATACCAACACAAACCCAGCTCAATCCCTCTGTTTTGCCCTTTAACCTCCACATCTCATTTTTGTGGAACAAGCGTCGTTCAAGATCTACATTCCCAGAAATTTGAAACCACAAACCCACTGATCTCCAACTCGAACACCCACTGATCTCCACCATCCTCTAGATCCCACCATTTCGCCACAAACCCATAAACCCACTGATCTCCAACTCAAAAACCCACTCATCGGAATCACAACCCACAAACCTACCAATCTGCCACAAATCCACAAACCCAGATCTCCAACTCGAAAACCCACTCATCGGAATCACAACCCACAAACCCACCAATCTGCCACAAATCCACAAACCCAGATCTCCAACTCGAAAACCCACTCACCGGAATCACAACCCACAAACCCACCATCAGAATACACGACCATCTATCTCAACCTCAACCGTGATCTCCACCACTGAGCAGAGAAATAGAGAGATGAAAGAGAAAACACCCACAGATTTGACAGAGACCCACTGATTTGAGAGAGAAAAACACCGATTTAAGAGAGAAAGACACCGATCTATGAGATAGAATCTAGAGAGGATGAGCTTGAGCCATTTGGGTATGAGTTTGAGCGAATCAAGAGATATAGAGAAGAGGGTCGGTCAGAGAAAGAAAAGAAAAAACCACCGCCGATTGTGGTGGTGGCGGCGGTGATGAGTGAAGGAGGCCAGCCATGGAGTTTGAAAGATATTTGTGAGAGTTTTGGAAGAGAGAGAGAGAGAGAGGAAGGTTTGAGAATGTTTTGGAAGGGTTGGCTCTGGGTTTATGTTTGAGCTGGGTTTGTGCTCTTGTGTGTTCTGCCATTTTGGGATTTTGAATTCCTTCTTTTTTGTTTGTTTTTGTGTTCTTTGTGTTTTTAAATTTGAATTTGTGTTTGGTTCTGGGTTTATTTTTGTATTCTTTGTGTTCTTATTGTTTTTAATTCTGTTTTTTATTTTTTTTATTTAGTTAAAATTGATAAATTATTTTTTTAAAAAAAATTAGATGCTGATGTGGCATGCTGATGTGGAATTTTTTATAATATTTTAAAAACAAATTTTTTTCAATTTTGGTACACCTTATTGATGTAATAAAGTATTATTGATTTTTGCAAAGGCTTACCACTATGTATTAGGGTTCCGCTAGTAGGCTTAATGTTTGTTGTGTCCCAGTAATATAGCAAAAAACAAGGTTATTACTTATTATTACCTAAATTTATTTGAATTAGGGTTTTTAAATATTACTTCATGCTTGCGTGAAGCTAACGTGGCTATGATGTCAGGAATGTACGTTCGGAGGGAATATAATCTTGCATCATCTACAGTGGGGTTTTAGTTAAATATAAAAATAAAAATGTATTTCTTTTTGGGCTAAGTAAGTAAGTTGGAAATAGGGGCATCGGGGCCGGGGGTGGCAAACAGGCATCATTTCTTTTTGTCTCTGCTTATAGGTGGCCATTATGCCACTTTGATTTCATTCACATTACTTCTTTTATCTCCCTTCTTCCCCTTTTTTTTCCGATTATTATCATGGAAAAAGGTTAACTGATACTTTAAGGGTATTTATTAATGGACCATTTTAGTAAAAAAATTTGAAAAAATTTTTATAAAAAAAAAAATCAATTAATATTTTAACAGTTTTATCTATTTTCCATAAAAATTGTGTTAAAACTTTTCTAAAATAGTTTGTTGACAATTACCCTAAGAACATCCGTTAATATGATTCTATTATTATTTCCAGCTTTGGCAAAAAAGGCACAACAAAAGTTTATGAAAAACTGTTATGATTTTCTTCTACCTTTTTTACTTTTTGGAGGAGCTAGCAGTTAATAAAAATGAACTCATTTCCCTCTCTGTGCCAAAGTAGGGAATTAGCTCTATTTTTTAAACCGAAAGTAGAACCAGCTGCTATAATGCTGTCCAAAACAAAGTTTTTGTATATATATATATATTAGGAAGATTATGATTGATGTCCCATTTTGTTAATGATAGAAATAAAATAATTTTTATATGATTAATTTATGCATAGCTTCTTTGGTCACAAGATTTTCTATGATTGGGTCATCTTTGATCCAAAGTTATGTTGAGCATTTAGACTTCACATTTTCACATAGGGTTTTTTCACAACCTTTTTAGTTTTTTGTTTACAACTTTATTGTTGTGAAAAAATAAGTATGCTTTTAGATTAACTGTTTGTGAGAAGTATATTTGCTGAAAATTGATATAAAAAAATATATTTGTACTTAAAAAATAAAAAAATTGAAAAAAATTTTATATAAGCAAATAAGTTTTAAAAAAATACAAAAAGAAAAAACTAATCCAAACTCAAAGTTAATTAGACAAAAGTTTCTTTTTGCTTTTTGCTTTTTGCTTTTTTGGGTTATACTCATCCCTTTATAAAGTATATATTTCAAGAATAAGGGCCAAAAAAAGAAAAAACTATTTCTCTCCCATCATTTTATTCTTTTAAAAAAATCATAAACGGCCTAACTTTTAAATATAAAGTTTGGGGAAAAAGTATAGCTACAAAATTGATTGTAGTCTAACCTTACTCAATATCTTTTTATTGGAGGTGAATTTTGACAAATCCACCATTAGATTACATCTTCTTCTTATATCCTCCATGCTTTCAAAATTTCTAGAAAATTAAAGATCAATAACTATGTCATCAATAAATTGTTTGAATTGCAAGTTTTTGTAATTTAAAATTATGTATAAATTACAAGTTTATAGATCATATAGTAAATAATATTTGATTGACATAAAATCTATCATATGCATTAAAAGCGTAAAGAACATGCAATTCAACGGTTAGATTTTCAAAATATGTAGTAATATTTATTTTATTGAGTAAAGTTATAGTCTTAGGCCAAAGTTTGGCTACAAACATGTTTTGAGCCTTGGGCTAAAACTACTAATAGGAAGATGACATTAATTATTGTCATGTAGATTACACTTGATTCAACCAAGTGAGTCATATGCATTACATATAATATGACACATAATGTCATTTTCCTATTGATGGTTTGAATCCAAGGCTCCAAACATATTTGGAGTCAAACCTTTTCCGATTGTAAATATTATTTTTTTCCTTAAACTCATTCCATTATCTTTATTTTTTAAAATAAAACTCAAAAATAAGATCTCTCTTGCTCTCTTATTCCTTTCATTGTAGAGGTTCCAGTCAAGACTAATACAAACAAAACAACTTTAAGACCTACATTTAAAAAAAAAAAAAAAAAACAACTTTAAAAGTATGAGCTTAGGGGAAATGCCTTTAAAAACTAACCAAAAAAGAGAAATTAAGATTCACGTGAGTAGATAAAAGGGTGTGAGAGAGATAAAGTGTTTGAGAATTGAATCCTTGGTGGTTACGATATGACAAATTAAAATTAGTGAGCTAGGTATATTGAATGTAATTGAACACAGAGTAATTATGCCACATTTGTCTTTCCAGAAAGATAAAATTAAAAAAATACTGAGGACGTTAGTCAAATTCTAGCTACTTCATAACATCCAAAAATTAGAATAACAATAAATAAATAAAATAAAAATTGAAGGGAATTTATTGAATTAATTAATGAAAATAAACATGTAACATGGATGTGAAAGACCGGGTTTCAGGGTATCAATCATCTCAAATTCCATGGAATGATTACACCACGCTCACTCTCTCTCAGTGATTCTTGTCTAGATCCCTCCGAGCCAAAATTCTCTCATGACTCAGCAATCTCCTGTCCAAGATCCTGCCTTTGCAGAGACATCCCATGCCATCCCTCCTCAGGAATAAGCTGTCATGACATGACCTACCTTCTCTCTCTCTCTCTCTCTCTCTCTCTCTTTCTCTCTCTGGGGATTGTACATTTGTACTTCTCCTCCCACATGATGAACAATCCACCACTCCACAATTATTGAAATTAAATGACTGAATTTGATCTCCAACTTATCAATGTTATTTAAACCGCAAAGATGCTTTATTGTAATTATAAAAGGTTACTTTATTCAAATTTCAAACGATATGATACTGAAGTGGGAAACTAATTATTTCTTATAGATCCTTGATTCTCAAATAACTGACCGTGAAATTATCTGACCACTTGATGATATAGAAAAGTGTGCTAAAGAAATTTTTGGGTCGATCTTTATTTCTGTAAAATACTCGCTCAACAAGCTTTAAGAGCTTCTAATTGTCGCAAATACTCTTATTAGTGATATTAGGAACATTGCACACTGTATTTGGCTAGCTTATTTGCTTAAAGGCTCTTAAAGCTACTTTAAGGAATCACAATTATTGTTACCAATTTGTAAACTTTTTGTAACAAAACTGATAGAACTTTAGTTTCATACTCTAATGACACCATGATCATAACCTTAGAATGAGAAAGGTGGACCTGATATCCAGAAAATGTGAATGCAACTATTCGAAGTGTAGGTCCATAATCTACATGTAAGGAGGCCATATGAGAAAAGCAACATATAGCTAGCTTTTTCCACATTGAAATTGCACTGTATCTCTCTCCCTCTATCCACGCGCTAATTATCTTCAGGTGAAAGAAGCATGGGACTAACTAAATGTACAGTCCTATCAAGTTCTTTATACACATATACACATGCATTATTGGTAATTCAAACCTCACACGCAGTACTAGAACCTAAGCTATCAGTAAGTAGTACTCAGTGCTATACTCAATACTGAGTTGCTCTCTCTGTACATTCCCTTTGGCAGAAGCATCACATCAGCGAATCATGGTCGTTTATGTGTTCGAAAATGACTGTTCGATGAGAAGGTGGTGTGGCTTGGTTGAGGATACTAGCTGGTGTGGCTGACATGCGTGCACTAACCCTATTCATACTTGCTCAGTAATTGGTGCCGCGTGAGCCTTAAGACTCTGTACTCACTGAGTGTGCCCCAACTACTTTTGTCTTCTTGCTGCTGCTTCTTCAAATGTCTCTGATACATATGTTGGGAAAGGTTTTGTTCATCAGAACAATCAAAACACCTTATTTGTATGAAACTCCAATGCAAATCTGTAGTAACTGCTTGCTAGAATCTAGTACATGCATGATATAGAATAAGAATACTGAATGTGGAGTACCTTTTTGTGGGTGCAATTTCAAAATGTAATGAATTACCTCATTTGTAACATAGCTCACCATCATAGTTTTAGATTTGTGTATCTATTTATTAGAAATGTTGAATTTCTTATGATACACGTACGTGCCCAATAATACTATGACATATGTTTTTGTCAAATGAGTTCCTTTCAGATGTGATAGGATTTAAACCTATCACATATGTTTTATAATGGTTATTCTTTATTATCATGTGTATGTATTAATGAACTTCTTTTTGTATTTAGGTAGGATAGGAATTGCAATCCACAAATCATAAGTTTCTTTTGCCAAGAGTGCTAAAATTCAATGACATTACACTTTATAATGATTGCTACTTATCATTAGACCAAAATTTAGTCTAAATTCTTTTCTATTAATACGGGAAAAGAAATAGAACCTACAAATCATAAGTTTCTTTTGCCAAATATCTTATGAGTTATGACTTTATGTGAAATTTGTTGTTCATTAAATTTAGAACAATATTAATTAGGTCAAACATGTTGAAATGAGTTGTGTTTGAAGCGGATTAAATGTATTGAATTTGTGTCAATCCAGCACAACTTGCCTAATTTTAAGCGAGTAATTAAATGGGACATGTCACATTCGTGCTTATCTAACATGACTTGTTTGTCAGGTTGTGTCAACCCTTTTTATAAACAAATCGTATTAGGGTTGAAAGGTCATGTCAAGTTGGTCGAGAGTCTTGTAAATCAATTGACATTTTTTTTTTCTAACATAAAAGTCCAAGATTTAAATCCCTCTTCTCCCAACTATTGAATTAAATAAATAATAATAAAAATCATCTTGTCCTTTTTTTCATGTAGCACAGAGTTAGTAAGATTATTTGAAAAAATTAACTAGTAAGGCCTTTTATCTTTTTATCTTTTCTTGTCTACCAATTTTTTTAAACATAATAAAAGAGGTGGGAAATTAAGATTTTAGAAGGGCTTATTTTCCTTATATTTTGCAAAATAAACGTAGCCTAAGCCATCAAAATGAATTTTTGTTTTCCTTGTAATTCAAAACTTATTGGACTTGTGGATTCCAGTTAGCTCAACTGGTAAAGTCTCTGATGGTTGTATAAGAGATATGGGGTTCAATTTTTGCCTACACCAAAAACTGATTGGTATCTTAGTCTGATGATAAAAAGCTATCATCAGGAGTGGACGCCATAGGTTGAAACTCTCTCAAAATAAAAAAAGATTATTGGGCTTAGGGGCTTCACAATTTTAAAGCTAGCCCGTTGTTATTCCTTTATGTCTCGAATGAGTTCTCTCTCACAATTTTTGTCGTAGATAATAAAAAATAAAATAAAAAAGTAAATAGATAGGCATGTATTTTTTTTTTAAGACATTTGATTAGTTTTTTCTGTTGATTACTAACTTATTTGTTTGTGTTCAAATGTTTTAAGATATAATTGCATTTTCACTAACTTTCAACAAACAAGGTTAAATCCAAAACCACCAAAGTCTCTTACCCATGAGAGAATTTATTTACAGCTATGATAAACCATGACAAAAGGCCTTGAACTTTTAAGCCCAACTTTAACTGGCTGCCGGCTGCTCATGGTCTATGACCAAAATTAGAGTTGTCTTGTGTAGTATTTTCATGTTGGGAGCGTCAGGAGCTGAGCAATGAGCTTTTTGGCTGATTCATGAATGTGCATTTTTGTTCCACACTAAAATCGATTATTTGGCAATGGTATTGTGCCACCATTATGGGGTTACCCATTAAAGTGAGTTACTAAAGAGTGGTTTCCCGTAATCTTTCACTTTCTTATCCGTTCATATGTTAGAATAATAACCAAACAATTGAAAATAAACTCACTTAGGAGCCTAATTGGGCACCAACAAATGATTGAAGACAGCATCAAAATCAAACCTCTTCTCCTTTTTGGAGTTTGGACATAATTAGGGTTATTAGTTTTTTGGGGCCTACTCTAAAAAGAGAGATGATATGCTATAAAAGTCTTGGCTATTATTACCAATGTTTGCCATTACAAGTTACCAAGTTAACGATTTTCTAACTAGGTAATTATATTTGACATAATCAGCTTTGACATTGGTACAAACATCCAAGATCATATTATTTTGTGACAAAAGTCATCCAAATATTCTCTGCTTGTGTAGTTTCTTCTTGTACCCTTGGATACTTTTGCAAAAGAATATAAAATATCTCAATCATCTTTGTGCTTACAATCATAATGTTTCAATCTCACTCCAAGGATGTACGCTCGGTTGACTTGGTAGACCCTAATGTATAAAATTTTCCACGAACACTAGTGTTATGGAGATGGCAATTTTTCACAATATTTTTTATGATTGTTGATGTAGAATATTGTGACTGGATATTTGAAGCAAAATTACTTTCACATTAACCCGCCATATCACTTTTATTAACACTAATCACAACTTACTACATGTAACTGTTGTGAAAAAAAATTGCATTCCTAAACTTATTGTTACATGAAACACTAGACAACAGTACTATAACCCAACCAATAATTGATTTTTTCATGAACTGGTTAAAACCTAAAAAGGGTGCTTGCATTTCTTTTAAGAGACTAGTTAAAAGGGGAGATATACCTCAAAAACAGAGCAAAGTGGAATACATGGTTCTGGCAAAGTTTAGGTTTGGCACTTAACCATCAACAAATAAAAATTAATTTCAAATGCAGTGATGGCATCTAATCACTGGACGATCTTCATTCACATCATTGGTATTAGCTTTACTTTTAAGTAACAGTGATGCTTGATGTTAATAATACAAATGGGCCAAGTACAAGCTAACAAAAAATAAAAATAAAAAGAGTAAATTGTATTTTGCCCTCCTAAATTATCGGTGAAGTTCTATCTTTTCTTAAATTACAAAATCGAACAATATCACTTTTAATTGATTTGGAGTATACAAATTACTCTATCATTACAATTTTCCTTTAAATTTTACTTCTATTATCAATTTGTTATGTATACTCAATATTTGCGCCTCTCTCTCACATAAAATTAAGTTAGAAGAGAGAACATTGAATAATTTCATCACAGTAGACAAAGATCATGTAAAATGTCTTTAATACAATAACGAATTACACATTTAAAAATCTCTCTCTCACCTGGCCAAGATCTATCGTCGGCAAAGATAAAGCACCTTGGCCCATATATGCAACAGCAGTTACAGCACCACTGGGCTCTACTATGATTAGTTGCAAGATGACTATGAGGACCCCAATGAAATAATGCATTGTGCAACTGAAAAGTGAAAACCAGCTTTCCTATCATTTTCATAAAAAAACAACATTAAATTGCATAAATTGGGACCATGAGTAAGGATACAATAGAAAAGAAACATTTTTTTTTAGAGGCAGCCCACCATAGCAACAGAAGGCATTTAGCAGATTTATAGAGGAATGGACTACACAAGTGTGTGTATTCCTTTCTCTTATCCTCTCTTTGATATATGCAGAATTCGATCTCAGGCTTCTTGTTCAATTGGAATTTTGTTTTGTATCATTGTTTTCTATGAATTGGGATTTAAAATTGTGAGAAAGTGACCCTTCAATCTGTAGTTTATACACTCAATTGTATTTCTTCTGACTACCAAAAAAATATAAAATAAAATAAAAGTAAATTATTCCAACCTCCTTTGAGGTTTCACGAAATGACACCCACACCTTGTAGTTTTTATAAATGTAACAATTAAGTCAATCCCCTCTTGAACTGTTATTTTCCTAACAAAATATGCCATTAGATGGAAGTGTCAATGTGAGAGAGGATTGATTTATTTGTACATTTATATAACCTCAAGAGTGAGATTGTCATTTCTTGAAACTTCCAGAGAGGTTGGTGTAACTACCATAGCTATTAGTATCTTGACATATATGGACATAACCATGGCCACAACAAACCATTCCATCATAAAAGCTGGATTAAAAAATAGGAATAAATTAAGGGTAAATAGTGGAGGTTCAAAGTTCGAATCATAAACATATGGCACCACAATAGATATCATAATTAAAAAAAACGTCAAAACTGTTATTTTCACCTTTTTTTTTTTTTTTTTTGTGTGTCTCTCATGTACACCTCTTATTTTTAGTGTTAATTTATAATTAGCGTTAATAGATGCTATAATTGAATGTGATTAATTGGTAATAAACAAATTATCAATTAGTGTTCCCCCTCTTATTTTTATCTATGTGGATCTAACGAAAATTGCAAATCACATGAGACAATTTTCTTATTATCAATAAATCACTGAGTCAATTGTTCAATCTTAAAGTTTAGAGGGCATTAAATTTGACTTAAGAGGGTAAAAAGGCAGTTAATCCATTTAAAAATTATTACGTGAGGAAAGGGAGAACCAAAACAAATGTAGAAAACAAGCAACCAAAAAAAAATAGTATATAAGAAAGAAAACAAGCAAAAAGAAAGGCACTACCAAAAAGAGAGCCTTTCATAGTTAAATGAAAAAGTATTGCCAAATGATTATGTTTTATCCTTTTTTTGCTCCCTGGTATTTTGGAATGGGCCATTGTAGATTATACTCAGTATAGTACAGAAGGTGGTGGAGCTTATGGGCCTAGTCAAGAAGTCGGTCGAGCCCACCTACATTTTCAGGCCTACTCATAGTTTCCTGGACATGTGACCTAATTGGTAATTTCATGTGGATTGGACCAGCCTCTAATAAAACATAATCCATTTGATTTGGGCCCAAATCAACCAATCAACAGAATTTTTATTTTGGTAGAAATTAATTTAGGTAATATAGTACTAGAAATTCAGAAAATAAAAAATTAATACACTCGAGAATTCAAATTTCAGGAGCATGAATCCATGAATTTATGTCCTAGATTCCAATTCTATTTGTTAGAGTATTTAGATTATAAGCCTGTTAGGCCCAGGCCCACTATATATAAATAGCTCTATCATGTACAGTATAGTTTTTCGCATAATTCATTATACAACACAATTATTCTTTCATGCTGTTACATATATTGTTTTAAAAATCCTCTCTCCTTTTGTTTCGATGTATTTTTCTTAGCCGAGCTGAAATTGATTTGCAAAATGTTGAAGAAAATATTGCAAAACTCCGATGCACACGCCTATATACGTCGTGTTACCATGCGCGTGTCATTTTTTATGTGTCTACAACTCTACGCCCACTTCAACATTGCCACATCACCATCATTTTTTATCAGTTTGACAATTAGGAATTAGATTAAAAAATAAGACCCATATAATCATCTAGTCAATGTCAATAGCAGCAGAAGGTAGCTATTAATTGCACATCCTTTGTTGTTTAGAAATTTTATTGTAGACCAAGTATGAAATGCATTGGAGCAAAGAAAACCAAGCATGAAATGCACTACGTCTACGTGTACTTTTATTTAATTTTAATTACCAGCTATAACACTCGAAAATTCTCGATATAGCAGATTCAAATTCGATAATTTATCTATACATTCCAAGGGATATTCATATCAATATGGTACGATATTAACAACTTTGATCTTAAGAATCCAAAGTTTTTTTTTTTTTTTTTTTTCACTTCGAAAAGTATAAAACTAGAATGCTCATGCCAACAATGATTTTACTCTACAAGAGTTGATGTAGTTTGTATGACTCTTGTTACTGTTAGGAATTAAAACCATAATAACATCAATACATTGTTACAGAATGAATAATTATAAATGTTCTCATATGAAAAATTCATAAACTCCTAAGTTAAGAAGAGTTGTTTATTTATTTGAGTAAGTTAAATAAAGGTATACTTCCTCCTATGGTAGTTCAAAAAATCAGTACTGCCGAATTCACCGATCATTTGTGAATAATTTATTTAGTTTTTTGCTAAAAGTGTGCTAAATTATATTTGTATTTTGAAAAAGTAAGAACAATTGAGGTTTTAAAAAGCTATGTATAAAGGTTTAAAATAATCTGTAAGGACCTGCTCAAGGTCCTTAGCCCAAATGATGGATGGACTTAAGCCCAAGAAGCCCAAAACAATAAATTTGTAAGTAGTGGGTCAAAAAACAGGGATTTAGTGAACTTGTCAACCAATGAGGTAAATCTTAATAACAAAAAAAGAAAATAAACTCGTTTAGACTCTATAAAATTGTCCTCGGCCAATTTCAAGAATGTTGATTCTCTTCTATTTATGTTCCAATTAAGTTACCAATTTTGTTCTAGAAAGCTACAATGTTTCTTCTTCTTTTCTGTTCTTTCTTTTTCTTCTTCCCTCTTTTATGGGGGGTCTCTTGCGTTATATAGCTCCCTTCGGAGCATCTTCATCCTACATTTGTTGATCATCCAAGCTAATACTTGAGTGTTTGTCTCATCAGATACCCTCTCTGGCTTTCTGTGAGTCGCGGTAGTCAAGTAACACTGTTCAGGGGTCTTCTCCATGTAAATGCGGCCAGAAAAGCAGCTACAGTGCATTTAATGCGGTGGTAGCAGTTATATATTTTTGACCTCTCATCGTCCTTAGGCGTTTGTGGCGCACGCCCTTATCACTGGAGTCTCCTAGAAGGTCACCTTGATTGTTGGAACACATATTTGAGTTGTATTTATCATATCCGAGGAGATGTTCCTCCTCGGACCACCTTCTATTTGTATCTTACTTATGAGATTTTAAATTGGACCCCTAATAACTATTTGTCCCTCCTCGAACCATTCAACATTTTCGGACTAAGCCCAAGGTCCAATATACGATTTTGGGCCTTTATCCCTACATAATCTATTTTGAAAACCACACTAACTTGAAATTTCTATTTTTGTTGGTGTAAAAAAAAATTATGATTGGTTTTGATTTTAAAAGTATTAAAATTAGGCCATTATAATAGGATCTAAGCAAAACCTATAACTTATTTTCCTCTAATCAATTATGTCATTTCTTACCTACATCATTGTTCAACATCTCAATATCTTCAACTAAAAGAGAGTTTTAGTGGCGGCTCCATAAATTTTTTTTAGGATAGTTATTAAGAAACTTAAATTATACAAAATCTAATAAAAAAATAACTTCAAATATTGACAAAAAAACAAAAAAACAAACAAACAAACATAAATACATAAAGTCTTACAATTTTCTTTTACGAATTTTCTTATTTTGATATCGTTGTATAATAGTTTCATTATCAATACTACAAATTGCATCTCTTTCAAAATTTTAGTTAAATAAATTTTTTATTGGGCCTTTTTTGTTTTTGTTTGCAAGGATGTAATATATTGTTAAGGGGACCAAAGTTTAAGGATAAAGCTTGGCTACAAATTTAATTGTAATTTAAGACTACAACTCTCGCTAAACAAATTAACATTATTATATATTTTGAAAATATAACCGTTGAATTGCATGTTCTTTATGTTTTTAAAATACATGTCAAATTTCATGCCAATTTGATGTTATTTATTATTTGATACATAAATTTATTTTTAATGTATAATTTTAGACTACAAAAACTCGAAATTTAAACATTTGATTGATGATATAACTATTGAATTTTTATTTTCCTGAAATTTTACGAGTATGAAGGATATAAAAAAAAAAAAAAAAGTAATACAATAGTTGATTTGTCAAAATCCACATCCAATAAAAAAATATTGAGTGCAGTTGTAACCTTAGTCTACAACAAAGTTTGTTGCCAAATTTTGTCCAAAGTTCAATTATGTTGAGCCTAAAAATTTTTAGTGAGGGACCAAAGTTTAAGGATAAAGCTTGACTACAAACTTAATTGTAATTTAAGGCTACAACTCTTACTAAACAAATTAACATGACTATATATTTTGAAAATATAACCGTTGAAATGCATATTTTTTATGTTCATAAAACACATGTCAAATTTCATGCAATTTGGATGTTATTTATTATTTAATCCATAAACTTATTTTTTATGTATAATTTTAGACTACAAAACTCAAAATTTAAACATTTGATTGGTGACATAATTTTTTTTTTCTTGAAATTTTGCAAGTATGAAGATATAAGAAAAAAAAATGTAATTCAATAGTGGATTTGTCAAAATTCATATCCAATAAAAAAATATTAAGTGCAGTTGTAGTCTTAGTCTACAACCAAGTTTGTTGCAAAATTTTGTCCAAAATTCAATTATGTTGGGCCTACAAAATTTTAGTGAGGCACAAAATTTTTTAAAGATTAAAAGATCATAAATTTTTTTAATTTATAAATAATAATTTTTTTTTTCAAGTCAGGACGGTCTTGTGACCACCCTGTACTCGACATGGAGCTGCCCTGTCACATGTTGTATGTGAACTATTCCATCAATATTTCATTTAAATTTGTAAATTGTAATCACAATATAATTTTTAAATACTAACAAATCATTTGAGCAATTGAGCCTTTGAGGCATTGATATTTAAATTTGTTAAGAAATTACAAAAATAAAATAACAATTTGAGATTATGGATTGTGAGAAGGCATTAAACACGGGACTAGGATAGAACAGTGCCCTATCAAAATCTTTGGAATTACATTAAATAATAATGTAAAAATCATCATTTCAACGCTTATGCTTACTAAATAAGTAAATGATAGTTTCTTCACACAAAAAAAAAAGAAAAAGAAAAAGTAAAATGATATATTTTTTCTATATATGCAACATTTTCACCATACAAATATAAATAAATTAAGAATCACTTTATAACTATTCAAGTTATTTGAGTAAAATTTGAAAAATTATCTATCACTAAATTTTATAGATTTGTTTAAGCAACTTAACTAAAAATAATATAATTATCATACAAATAAAAGTTACCACCTATCAATTTTGAATCTTCCTAAAAAAAAAAAAAAAAAAAAACCCTATCAATTTTGAATGGTGCGAGTCATGCGACTCTATCATGGTTTTTCCCACCCAATAATTAAAAACTTGGGTTTGAAACTCTCATTTTTATTTTTATTTTTAAAGATTATTTACCAAAACACCAACTTTTAAAAATTATATGGCAAATAGTCTTTTTGGTATTTTATATTTTTTTTAAGACACTTATGAGTCTTATGGCATAAACTTTATTATAATTGCTCTTTATATTCGCCAACAAAGACTATAACAGTTAAGGTAATTAAAACCTATAAAATTTTAAATAACTTCAAACATTGTTATTTATATAATTTTTTTTTTTTTTTTTGAGACGCATTATTTATACATTTTTACTTAAAAGAAAATGTAAAAAAATTAGTTTGATTTGCATTTAAAAAAAGAAAGCAGTCCATGTTAACCTGAGCTCAAAGATGTACACAATGTACGCGTACACGGAACCACAACCCTTTCGTATAAAAACGGTAAAACCAGCTAGACCTTCTCAACATCCTCATTTTTCTGCAAACCTCGGCACAACATAGTTCCGTCTGAAAACACCAAACCACAACTCTCTCTCTCTCCTTGTGCCAGGCAAATCAGAGCCGTTGATTTCAGGTCCGTATCATCGAGATCTCAAAAACAAATTCCCCACCTCAAAGTCATTCTCTTTACTACTCAGTGTTGTCATCATCTTCTGTGATCTGAACGAACTCTTTGGTAATTTCTGATCTGAATATCTGTCAAACAAGAACCAAAAAAAAAAAAAAAATTTATTTATTGAATTTCCAAATTTTGAGTACTTTAGAGAAATGGGTTGTGCTTAGCTTGGGGGTTTTAGGCTTCGTGAAGTTTATATTTATTGGAATTTGGGGTTTTGGAATAGTGGGTGTGAGTTTTTGTTGGCTAATAATGGAGCAAGAATCACAAAAGAGGAAGCTTGATGAGATGGGCCGCGAGCCCTCGAACGCACCGATTATGTGTGCTAATAATTGTGGATTCTTTGGAAGTGTAAGTACTAACAATCTTTGCTCCAAATGCTACAAACAGTTCTTGTTAAGTGAAAATGTAGTTGTAGAGAAAAAAGTGTGTGAGGAACAGAATGTGAAAGATAAGGCTGAGGTTGTTGTTAAAGTGGTTGATGAGGAAATGAATGATGATGGTGATAATATTATTGATCAGAGTCAAGTTGAGGAGGAAGGGGCTTCTTCGGTGGTGGAGGAGAAGCGGCCTGCGAATCCCACAAATCGTTGCAACTTCTGTAAGAAGCGCATTGGGCTGATGGGGTTCAAGTGTAGGTGTGATTTGATGTTTTGCTCGATGCATCGCTATTCGGATAAGCACAATTGCGTGTTCGATTACAAGGGCGAGGCACAGGACGCGATTGCAAGGGCTAATCCTGTGGTGAAGGCTGACAAGGTTGAGAAGATATGATGGTTGTGTTGGTGATTGGTGATGTGGTGGTGGTTGTTCACTATACGGAGTAAGCTTTTCAAGATTTAAGATACTTTGATGCATTAGGAAATAAGCCTTTATATTGAATGTTACTTTGTTTGATATGTACAGTTTGGTTGATTGTGGTCTCAAATAATGATCTTTTGCTGTAAAACATTTGGATTATTTATGAATTAGTGATTTGCAATAAGGATTTGATGTTGTTGCTATTTATCTAGTATTGTAAGTGTTTCATGTTTGTTTAGTAGTTTGATTGCTCCCCGGGTCATTGCCATGTGTGTTAAATTCATTTGGAAAATGATGGTAGTTTGTCAAGAATATGATAGCTCATTGGAGCTGTAACACATTTAGCCCTCTTATTGGTTGCTAGCAGCCCAGGCAGATTTAGTATCTGAAGAAGAATAACGCTTGTTTTCTGTGTCCTAATTCCTCTTGATACCCCATTATAAGTAATTGAACTCAGGAACATGCCTACTCTATAAGGCTTAGGCTAGGACCAGTTAAAAGTAGCCTAATATACTTCCATTGAGCACATTATGATTTCTCTGTTAACACACCGTTAATACATTTCAATTTCCTGAAAGACAATAGTTTGCAGGGCTTTTTATCAACTACTACATGGCTTTCAATCTCTTTCAATTGCTTGGCAGTTGGCAGAATGATCCAGTTGGTGCTGTAATATGGTTCATCATTTAGGTTTTAGTGTCAAACTTTTTTTGTATCTTCTATTTAAAATGTTAGTGTGAAATAGGAATTTCAATTTGTCAACATGTTTTAGTAAGCATGTAAGGATTTCTCTAATAATACAAGCATAATTCAGTTCCATGCCTGGAAAGGCTCCACCTTGGAAACTAGGACCCTCTCCATTTCAAATGACATGATATTAGATGCACTTTTAGATAATTCAGTTCCATATCTGGAAATGCCTCACCTTGGAGAATAGGATCCTCTCCATTTCAAATGATGTGGTACTGTAAGATTAAATGGGTTCGTTTCATATAGAATTTGCTGCGTGGTCTTTTGTCTCATTCAATTGTTTAAGAATTTCACTTTGATGTCATAACCAGCTAGCTGGGTTTTGGTATCATATGTTTTCTTGTATATATTTTAAACCTGTTGCCAGTATGGAACGGCAATATTGAGGTGTTGCTAGTTTCTATCCATGCCTTATGCCCTTATGCTTCCCTTGACTTTCTATAGTATGGTGCAAAATGCGATTCTGAGTTCTTTGGTAAAAGGGTATTTATGATGTAGGTTGTTTTTTATTTGTTTTTTTAGTTAGTTGATGTAGTCGTCTCTGTGGATACCGTGTGGCATCTCTTCTTCCTCTTATATTATATACTCTATTATAGCTTGTTTTTCAAGGAGTCAGCTGAGCTGACAATGTTTTGAAGATAAAATGGCCAGCTGACAATGGCAGCCTTGATGATTCACACAGTCAGTAATGACAAAATCTAGGTTCCTTTCCCATATTCCACACCTTCATCACTTGCCAGTTGCCACCATGGTTCATGCTACCCTTTATCCATTGATCTTTCAATGATTAATTAAGAACCTAACGGAAAAGGGTCATCTCCATTCCAATTCTTATCTATTTCATCCATTTAATAGTTTAGATTTTATTTTCTAGATCTTACAATATATAGACTACTACATCATTTAAAATTTTAAAAGATGTGGTAGTATGTACACCTCTAGATTTATCAAAAAAAAAAAAAAAAAAAAAGAGTACACCTTTAGATTTGTAAAAAAAAAAAAATATCAACCTTAAAATTGACTAAATGGACTGGATTTAAAGTGGAGAGGATCCCATGGCTCATTTTATCATAATATGTTTTCAATTTATTTAGAGCATATTTAATCTATATATAAATTTTTAAAGTTTTATTTCTATTTTTAAGTACAATTATATTTTTTAAGCCCAATAAATCAATGAAAATACATTCTTCTAAACAAACACTTGGTTCAAATGACAAATGACGACTCCTTTCTTATAAGCAAGGTTTTTTGGTCAAAACTCACTAGCATGAAATTCCATGAATAGCCTATATTTTACTCGAGAATATTTATAAGCTCATTTGTTAACAATCCAAATAACAACCATCCTTTTTATCCAAAAAAAATAACAACCATCCTGATTCGGAAATTGTCATTAATTCCTTAAGAGGTGAGGATGGATCTTCTGCTTCTTTTGGCCATCCAATTGCGGATCCTTAAATATTGCAGGAATTGAACCCGCCTCTTCTCCTTGGCAAAGAGAAATTTTATTATTCAACTATATATGCTTGTTCTTGATAGTGGATACACAATGAATGGGCCATATTTGTTCAAAGTTAGATCAAATACTCGTTTGTTTGTTTAGAGTAATTTCAAAATTTTATTTTCATTTAATAAATAATGAATTTATATTTTTTTATGAATTATTAATAATATTAATTAGAATAATATTAGATTTGAATTGGATACAATTAAATATTATTCAACTAGAAATACAATATTTCTAATATCAATACTATAAATTGTTAACAATAACTATACAGTTAAATTATAAGCCACCGCGCACTCTTGGTGCGGTGATCACTCTACAAGTATAAATGTTTGTGGAGTGTGGAGGGTAAGGGCCGGGGTTCAAGTCTCCAAGAGGGAGTTTCACACACATATACACTTAGATTAGGTTAGAGTAGAAATTCTATCTTATATAAAAAAAAATTTTAATATATAAATTTAAAATTTTAATCATTAAATCTTAATAATAATAATAATAAAATTAATATTGTTATTATCAAATAAAAAATATTATTATCAAAATAGTATTATAAATTTTATAAATAATAATATATTATAAATATAAATTAATATTATAATAAAATTATTTAATTAAAATTTTTTATTTTCATTTTAAAATATTTAAATATAAGAAGTTTGTTTGACCCCTCCCTTTCATTTTTTTTTTCTTTATTTGCATTTTTGGGGCTTATATTTCATTTTAACGTGTCTCACAAACTGAAAAAGAAAGAATTAGGAAGGGGTCATTTCATTTTTGAATCTAAATGAATAGGTTCAAGAGATGAGAGAATTAAGGATACCCACCAAAAAGACTAATCCAATCCATAATGATTTACCAGAAAGTACAACATTTTCCCTATCAAAAAAAAAAAAAAAAAAAAACAACAACAACAACATTTTTGTTATTTGACCAATCATTAGGTGAAGCAAATACAACAGTTACACTAATCAGTAAGATTGATGAAGTAACCATTATTGCAAAAACATCCGATTGGAAAGCAATAGTCATACTATTAATGCTCCAATCTATCGACAAACAAAAAAACTATATACCATTTGATTTCTTTATTAGTATCAACCGAAAAATTGTATTAGCCAAAATTCTAATAAAATGTATCATAAAGGGATTTTACCACAAATCTAAAGAGGTTGTATGATTTATTATCGCATTTTACCACTTTATTATATTAAGGCATGAGATCAAAGCACGAAATCAATAAAATCATCAAGAATTAACTAGTTTGAGAAAAAAAATGTTAGTTTCACAATTTTGCTTCTTTGATAAAACAAACTCAAATTTTATAAAATATAAAAGGCCTATTTTTCTATTAGGTACCAAAATAATTCATGTACAGACCCAAGTCTTCCTATAAGCGTGGGACAAGAATACTATTAGACCTTGAATAATTCCAACTTTCCAAGATTACAGTAGAAACAAAACCAAGTATTGAGGGGCTTACCTGAAATTCCAACGCACAGCCGCAAAGAAGAAAATAAAATAAACTGTGTGGTGCCGCAAAAAGAGGGGAAACCTCTTGTTTATATATACGTGAGCTCAAGTATAAAAGGCTAGGATTTTAAAGCTTATCAAGTCCTGTATATTTAGTTATGATATCTCTCTTGGCCTCTTATTCCATAATAATTATCTTATTTCAATATCCTAGACTCAAATCAATTAAAAACAATTTAATTATGGGCCTCCTCTTTTATTTATATGCATATGAAATAAATTAGTAATAAAATTATGGGGTGTTACCTCCTTCCCCCCTTAAAAAAATTTCTTCCTCGAAATTGTACACTCACGGTTTTGGGAAAGCCTACATAAAGCTCTGTGTACTAATCTTAGCTTTAGTAAACTTTCCACCCGTAAACAGATGGACAATCAGAAAGGACTATTCTGACTTTGGAGGATATGTTAAGGGCTTGTGTATTGGATTTCAAGGGTAGTTAGGCAAAATACTTGTCTTTAGTGGAATTTGCCTATAATAATAGTTACCAAAAAGCTTCTAACCTCACTCATATTCGTCGGTCTTGCCCAATCAACCACGGCTTCAATCTTACTAGGGTCCACAAAAATCCCTGCCCCAGATATCCCATGCCCAAGAAACACTACTTGGTCAAGCCAAAACTCACACTTCTTAAACTTTGCATCTAGCTTCTTCTCCCTCAAAATTTGTAAAACAATTCTCATGTGCTCCTCATGTTCTTCATACTTTTGAAGAAGATTAGAATGTCATCAATAAAAACAATAACAAAGCGGTCCAAGTACTCATGAAACACCCTATTCATCAAGTCCATGAATGCAACTGGAGCATTGGTCAATCCAAAAGGCATTACCAAGAACTCATAGCGCCCATACCTCATCCTGAATGTTGTCTTAGATATGTCTTCACTCTTGATTTTCAATTGGTGATGCCCAGAATGAAGATCAATCTTAGAGAAGACTTGTGCCCCTTGCAATTGATCAAATAGGTCATCAATATGATAGAGAGGGTATTTGTTTCTTGCTATAACCTGGTTTAACTCACGGTAGTCAATACATAACCTCATAGTCTCATCCTTCTTTTTCACAAATAACACTGGTGCACCCCAAGATGATGCACTTGGTCCGATAAACCCTTTATCAAGGAGCTCTTATAATTGTTCCTTGAGTTCCTTAAGTGTTGGTGCCATCGGATATGGTGCTTTCGATACAGGAGCAGTTCCGGGGAGTAAGTCAATGGAGAATTCATAACTACTGAGTAACTGCATCACAAATATATAATCGCATTCCTTCACTTGACGAGTTAGATGACTAGGATCTTGTATTTGGCCACCATACATGACCCCATTCCATTGATGCCGTATCATCTATACTTGTGAAGGGAATATACTTAAAATTTTTAAATATGTGAGATGCAAAAATAGAGAAAAAATATGCACCAAAGAAAATAATCTTACAAGACAATATTTACGTGGTTTGGCAATTTGCCTACATTTATGGAGTTGCAGGGATTTCACTATTTACAGAGAAAAATACAAGATGCGACAGTACAGTTGTGGACTCAAAAGCCTCCATAAAGCATCATCAATGTAGCTTCCAAAGCTTCTTGCACATTATCCCGCTAGATCTTCCAATAGTGGACTCCACCCAATTATCCTCCCTTACTAACATGATAGCCAGACTTTACAAAGTAGAAACCATGTTTAATATGGAGCCAAAACAACAAATCTGATGGAAAGTTATTGCTCAAGAGGTAACCATTCAAGAACTAGTGAGTTGACCTTATCTCTCATAAGATTAATAAAACTTACTACCATTGAAGTCAAATAATTTTACCAAATATGCACTTTCTTAGGGTCCGTTTGGATACAGCTTATTTTGCTGAAAATTGAAAACTGAAAACAATAAAAAAAGATATTTTGATTACTGTTCATTGCCCTGATTGCACTGTTCATGTCCCATGAACAGTGCACCAGGCACTGGTCAAAAAAAAAAAAAGGTTGTAAACGCGCAAAACGCAGATGTGGGAAGCACGTCGCACCCTTAGTCATAAACTTTGAGATGAAATATTTGGGTACTCCGAACTACTTCATTGATCTTAATGTCACATTCTTCTTTGATGGCTACTACCTCTCTCAATAAAAATATGCATTTGACCTTATATTCAAAGTTGGCCTCATTGATAGCAAGGCAGGCACTAGCCCATTAGAGATCAATGCAAAGCTCACTACCACTAATGGTGAACCTTTTTTAGATGCCACCCTCTATTGTTGAATAGTTGACAACCTAATTTATCTCATTGTCACTCATTCAGATGTTGCCTATGCCATTCACTTAAGCTCCGTTTGGATAGCGGCTGGCGTCCAGCGTTTCACCTCTTTTTTTTTTTTTTTTACCAGCGCCTCTTGCACTGTTCATGGGACATGAACAGTGCATTAAGGCAAAACTACAGTATATTCAGCAGTGAACAGTAACCCATAAATTATTTTTTTTATTGTTTTCAACAATAAGTTTTTAGTTTTCAGCAAAATAAGCAGTATCCAAACACACACTTAGTGAGCATCTCCAACAGCATATGTAAAACCAAAATACTCTCTACAATAGAGAGTGAAACCAAAAAATAGGTCTCCAACGGTCTCTCTAAATCTTAAAAAAAAAAAATTTTTTTTTTTGGTTTCATACTTTTTCTCATTTCTTCTCACAGAACAAATGTTCGGATACTCGACCTCTCATATCATTCTCTGAATATTCTTGATTTCTTCTCAAATTCCCGCACTTATGAGAGGATAGGCTCAACCTAAAAAATCAAACAACTGAACAAAAAAAGAATTCTTCTCTCTTTTCATTCTTTTTTTTTCTACAAACGATTGCGGATCTCTCTGTTTCACAAAAACGATCGCAGATTTCTCTCACAAAGCTAAAATCAAACTAGTATGCCAACTTCAATCATTTGAAATCATTTTTCTAATTAGATATTTTCGAGTTTAGAAAAGTGGGCTTGTGGGTATGACGAGTTTGTGTTTTGTTAATTGCTCTTGATTTGGATTTTTGGGGTTTCCAGGGAATAGTGGTTGATTGGCTATTTCCTGGTTTGATTGAGTTCAAAATGGGTTCAGATTTAGGTTAATCTTCAAAGGAATTTAGATGTAGGTTTTGGGTATTTGGGTCAGCATAATATATGCAAATGTGTTTGTGTGTGAAATTTGTGCTCAATCATTGCTGATAAGGGTAATTTTATAATCCGTTCATGATAAGGCAAGAAGTGAAGGTCCCAATAAACCCGTTAGCGACCATAAAAGATGACAGCGGCACATAGGTCTACAGGTTCACCTCGAAGCTGACGGCGGCACCTTGGATGATGAAACAGGAAGCTGACGAGTTTGAAGCTGAAGGGGATACATAAGCTTTTAACGAGTCTGACATTGCCTTTACTTGGTCTCCACGCATGCGTGTATAAAGAAACATCTTGTGCCTCACGTTCAACCATGAACAGGAAGACTCCTACAAGGAAAGGATTCCGCAAGATACGCGAATTAAAGAGGATCTCTCTTATAAAAGAATATCTTCTTAACCAAGGCACGGATGTCGACCCTACGTTGCTATACTACTACAAAAACCCCAAGTCCCTCACAAATCAAGGTACACATAGTTCACCCCAGCTCTGGCACTTTAGAGTTGTAGAAAGGTTTTCTGACTTAACTTTCGGAGGGTCTTTGGCCGGTACCACACCAGTACTCTCCTAGGATTTTTCTTTGTCTTTGTCATCGCAGGTATCATCTTGAACACGTGAGTATCGTGTGGCTTACTGACGATTTCTGGCATCATCAATTGGTGCCGTCTGTGGGAAACAAACGCGATTAAGAGATAAGCCATATTCATTGCTTCCTGGACAAAAAGTTGCATGGTACTTACTCGCTCGATGGCAACCACCACCAACAATCAAGGCGACAAACCGCGACCCACTGCCCTGGAGAGGCAAGTCCGAACCCTCACAGCAGCAGTAAAACACCTCACCAAGTAGAATCATGACCTAGAGGAACAGTTGCGCCAGAAGAACACGGCGATGGATACCCAAGAGGAAGACCAAGAAGGCACTAGCGTTAAGAGAAGGAACTAAGAAGGGCTGGAAGGTAGCAACGCCCCGAGCAGGCCAGAACGACAGGACACTAGTCGCCCATCCGTCACTGATACGGTTCCACCTCATATAGTAGCCGAAATGTAGATGATGAAGGAACGGATGGATTTTATGATGAATGCCCTTAGAGGACGGGTGTCTACTAACCTCGATGATTTGGTCCATCGAACTGATTCACCATTCATAACGTCCGTCACTTCCTTCCCCCTTTCACCAAAGTTTCACATGCCACAGGTGGAAAACTACGACGGATCCAAGGACCCCTTAGATCACTTGGAGTCTTTTAAGACCCTGATGCACCTTCAAGGGGTGCCAGACGAGATCATATGCGACTAGTGCCATGCCGAAGATGCCACAGATCCACAACCCTGTCATCGAATTCTCTAAAGAAGATGCCCGACGTCTCCACCACCTACACGACGATGCACTGGTCGTCAGCATACGAGTAGGGGATTACAATACGCACCGGGTTTTGGTTGACAATGGTAGTTCAGCTGACATCCTGTACTACACAGCATTTCAACAGATGATGATTAACAAAGAGCGGCTAGTTCCGACGAACACACCGCTCGTTGGTTTCGAAGGAACAAGGGTACACCTCCTTGGTGCAGTCACATTATCCGTGACGGTGGGCGACTACCCCCAGCAGATCACTAAGGACGTAACATTCCTTGTGGTCGACTGCTCTTCCGCCTATAATGCCAACATGGGAGGGCCTACCCTCAATTTATGGAAGGCCGTAATTTCAACCTACCATTTGATGATCAAATTCCCCACCGATTATGGAGTGGGGTAGCTGCGCGGAAATCAGGTAGCCGTTTGCGAATTCTACGTAGCTATGATGGAGATGTATGACCACCTCCAGGCCATAAACATAGAGGAGCACCGGACAGTGACAGAGCCCGTCAAAAAACTTGAAGAAATACTTCTCGATGATTCCAAGCCTGATCAAACAACTAGAATTGGTACTATAGCTAGTCCAGTGATCCACCAAGCACTTACAGCTTTTCTCAAAGATAACCGGGATGTATTCGCTTGGAACCATGAAGACATGCCAGGGATCGACCCCTCGATCATGGTACACAGGCTGAACGTATCACCCTCCTTCCTACCCGTCCATTAGAAGAAGCGAGTGTTTGCCCCCGAACGGGACCAAGCTATAGCAAAAGAAGTTCACAAGCTACAAGAGGCGAACTTCATCAAAGAAGTTTACTACCCCGATTGGTTGGTAAACGTGGTAATGGTCAAGAAAGTCAGTGGGAAATGGAGGATGTGCGTAGACTTCACCGACCTGAACAAGGCATGCCCTAAAGATATTTACCCCCTTCTGCGGGTTGACGTTCTAGTTGACTCTACGGCCCAACACCAGTTACTAAGTTTCATGGACGCCTTTTCGGATTACAACCAAATCAGAATGGACGAAGCAGATCAGGAGAAGACTTCATTCGTTACTAACTAGGGCCTCTTCTGCTATAAAGTAATGTCATTTGGCCTTAAGAACACGAGCGCAACGTATTAAAGGCTCATGAACAAGATGTTCGCACAGTAGATCGGGAGAAATGTACAGGTCTATGTTGACGACATGTTGGTGAAAAGTCGAAGGGATGAAGACCACTTGGGGGATCTCAGAGAAACGTTTGACACCCTTCGCTCCTACAACATGAAGCTCAATCCAGGCAAGTACGCCTTCGGAGTAACGGTAGGAAAGTTCTTAGGGTTTATGGTGTCTCAAAGAGGTATCGAGGCCAACTCGAACAAGATTAAGGCCATAGTAGAGATGACCCCCCCAAATAATGTAAAAGAAGTACAAAGTTTAAACGACAAGGTCGCCGCCCTGAACAAGTTCGTGTCAAGGGCAATGAATAAGTGTCTACCCTTCTTCCGCACGCTGAAAAAGTCTTTTGAGTGGACGGCTGAGTGTCAGCAGGCTTTCGAGGATCTGAAGGTCTACCTCTCTTCCCCACCGCTATTGAGTCCTTCGCAACAAGGGGAAGAGCTCTTCCTCTATTTGGCCGTCTCCCCTACAGCCATCAGTGATGCCTTAGTCAGGGAAGAAGACAAGGTTCAGAAGCCCGTGTACTACGCCAGCAGGGCACTTCATGGTGCAGAAGAAAGGTAGCCACCAATGGAGAAGCTTGCCTTCGCTTAAGTAACAGCAGCTCGTAAGCTTAAACCATACTTCCAAGCCCATACGGTGATCGTCCTAACCGACAAACCATTACGACGGGCGATAAGCAGCCCTGAAACGGTTAGGCGATTGGCACTATGGGCGATAGAGTTGAGTGAGTTTGACATTTAGTACCGCCCGCGCACCGCCATCAAGGGACAGGTCGTTGCTGATTTCATAGCGGAATTCACCAACAGAGAAGGCAAGGGGGCAGATGAGTGTCCTCAGTGGAGCATACATATAGACAGATCGTCTAACAAACAGGGTGGAGGAGCATGTATCGTGCTTCTTACTCCAGAAAGAGACAAAGTTGAATGTATGGTTCGCCTCGACTTCCCTACCACCAACAATGAAGCGGAGTACGAAACTCTAGTGGCAGAGCTTGATCTCGCCAAAGCGGTAGGGGCCACCAATGTGGTCATTCATTGCAACTCTCAGGTCATCGCCAACCAAGTAAACGGAGATTACGAATGTAAATTTGAAAGGATGAAGAAATACCTGGAGCAAGTAAAGAGAAGGGTGGACGAACTACAGGCCAAGGTGGTTCAAATCCCTAAAGGAGAAAACGAGCAAGCCGACCGCCTCGCCAAAGCTGCTTCAACAGAACATATGACCATCCCTGGCAATGTACTCTCCTTTGTTCAGCTTTCTCTACTAATAGATTCCGTCAATGTGCAGGAAATAGATTCTGAAAATAACTGGACCACACCATTAGTCTCCTACTTGAAAAATGGCGTGCTACCAGACGAGAAGGAAGCCGCAAGAAAGCTAAAAGTTCAAGCAACGCGATTCATTCTAATAAAGGACGGCTTGTACAAGAGATGCTTCTCCCGCCCATACCTAAGGTGTTTGGGCACTGAGGAAGCAGACTACGTCATGAGAGAAGTCCACGAAGGGATTTGTGGGAACCACTCAGGGTCACGATCGTTAGTACACAAACTGATCCGAGCCGGGTACTACTGGCCTACTATGTAGAAGGATGCCTAGACTTATGTTAAAACCTGTGACAAGTGTCAAAGGTTTAGCAACGACATCAAACAGCTGTCCGAAGAGTTAACCCCGATGACAGCTCCATGGCCATTTGCTCAGTGGGGATTAGACATCATGGGACCAT
This sequence comes from Notholithocarpus densiflorus, assembly GCA_030021035.2. Classification (NCBI taxonomy): domain Eukaryota; kingdom Viridiplantae; phylum Streptophyta; class Magnoliopsida; order Fagales; family Fagaceae; genus Notholithocarpus; species Notholithocarpus densiflorus. Next base: position 2,927,538 of record JARYZH020000013.1, on the reverse strand, counting down.
TCCCGATAGCGATGCGACAGCTGAAGTTCCTCATAGTAGGCATAGACTACTTCACAAAGTGGGTGGAAGCTGAAACCTTGGCAACTATTACAGAGAAGAACGTGCGAAGCTTCGTTTGGAGGTACATCATTTGTAAGTATGGGATCCCTAGGGTCCTAGTCTCAGACAACAGAAAATAATTCAACAATGACTCATTCCGGGATTTTTGCTCGTAGTTAGGGATTAAAAACCACTACTCCTCTCCTGCCCACCCTCAAGCTAACGGACAAGTTGAAGTCACAAACCAATCCTTGCTTAAAATTGTCAAGACTCGTCTTGAGGGGGCGAAGGGTATATGACCTGAAGAGCTGCCAAGCATATTATGGGTGTACAGGACAACAGCAAGAACACCTACCGGAGAGACACCATTCCAGCTAGCATACGGGAACAAGGCGGTCATTCCAGCCAAGGTCAGACTCACAAGCTATAGGGTGGACAACCACGATGAAAGCAAAAATGACGAGACTATGCGTCTACAGCTCGATCTACTGGACGAAGTTAGGGCGACGGCTGAACAAAGACTTGCACGGTACCAGAACCTCATGGCCAAACACTACAACTCCTGAGTCAGACACAAAGACTTTCAGGTTGGAGATCTCGTTTTAAGGAAGGTAATGGGCGCCGCTAAAGACCCTACCCAAGGGAAGCTCGGCCCCAATTGGGAGGGACCTTACAGGATTACGTCATGGTAAAGGAAAGGCACCTACCACCTAGAGACACTAGACGGACGGAAGTTGCACCATTTGTGGAACACTGAGCACCTACGGAATTACTACCAGTATAGCTGATAGCGTGGAAAACAACACTATTCATTCTTCAGTTTACTTTAATTTTAGCTACTCTCCTTAGTTTTTCAGTTTAACTTTGTTTTTTTTTTGCTACAATACTTTTTAAGCCCAAAGGGCAGGTCTTTTTCTTTAAGCAATTTTTCTACGAATGCATGGTTTATCATAATAAAAGTAGTTTATTCAAATATGACTAGTGTGTTTTTCTACAAAATATTATCAAGTCCATAAAGTGGACGAGTTCATTAGTCCACAAAATAGACAAGTTTATTAATAAGTCCATAAAGCGGACAAGTTTAATAATGAGTCCATAAAATGGACGAGTTCATTCCAGGAGGATGAATTATTACAAGTCCATAAAAGCGGACGGGTTCATAAGTTGGTCCACAAGTGGACGGATCCATAATTAATGTGAACGGATTTATAAAGTCTAAGAAGAGGACAAATTCATTCTACAAGGATGACTTAATATAATTAAGGTGAACAGGTCCACAAGAAGAATGATTCATAACTTAGTCAATCTTGACGAGTTCATCTCATAAAGTTGACAAGTTCATCCCATTAAGTTGAGAGTTCAATAGAGTAGACGGATCCATGGTTAAGCCCACAAAGTGGACAAGTCCATTATGAGGTTTATTAGCCCTCAAATGGATTAGTTCGAAACAAACAGATCAAAATTATTAAGTCATAAAACAAACGGATCCATAAGAGCAAAGGATGAACATACACATACCAATAAGCAACACATTGAAAGCAACGGATATGAAATACCATAAATAAAATGAAGCTTTTACAAACAGAGCCCCCCCTCCCCAAAAAAAGAAAAGAAAAAAAAGGGCATTGTCCGGAAATTAGATTAAATTTACAATAAAAAGGAAAGAAAAATGCTAAGTTCATGAAGCCGGGGGGTCTTGTGGGGCCTCATCACCCTTAGGAGGAAGGTCTTGGGCATCCCGAGTTGAAAGGTCGTCAGCATCTGGAGGATTGGCTGACGGAGTCAGAGGAACGACAGGAGGATTCACGGTAGGCTGAGTAAGAACGATGCTATCATCTTGAGTATCCTGCTCTGACTCGGTGGAGTCGTCAATCTCTTCAGGAATAGCATCGCCTACAGGTGTTGATGGCAAGGGGTTATCCATGGAGCCCTTCGCCAAATCCAGGTGAGGGTAATTGGATTTAACCTGTTTAAGGCAATCCTCAAACCCAACACCATAATATTCGGTGCAAGAATCAATGTATGCCTGTGACTCCTTGAATTCCTTTACAGCGTCGTCCTTGGCCGTCTCCACCTAGCCCAAAAGAGCCGTCAGCTCCTTCTCCGCCGTCGCCTTGGCCTTTTGCTCCTTTTTTCTCTGACGACCCTCCTCCTCCAACTTTTCTTTTAACTTCTTCACCTCCTAGTTAAGGGTACAGAGGGCGCCCTTATACTGTTCTTGCCCATCGATCAGGTTCTTGATGCGCTTATGCAGACGGGTTATCACCCCTTCTTGATGCGCTTATGTGCCTTCATACGAACCATCGCCTACAAAACGAAACTTCCGTCAACTACTTAGCATAAAAACAAATAAATAAAGAAAGAAAGGAAGGAACGTACCCGGGCAAGGTCAAATAGGACTGACGACCCCAGCTCTTCTGTCCTTTGCTTAGCACAACGGTCCATATCTGTTGGCTTTATGATTGACTATATGGTTTCGACGACGTACTCCTTGTGCATGAGAAGGCGACATGATCCCTCCACGATGGGACCAGTCGACGTCATCAGTTCTTTGGCTGTCCCGTGGCTCGGCTTAGGAGGTGACTTTTTCCTGGGGTGTGGATCCCCAAGGGTGACGGTAGCTTTCTTGGAAGGACGATCGTCCTTCCCGTCAGCCTTCCTCTTGGCCGCCCCCTTTTCAACGACCTTAGGGGCTGATGAGGACTCCCCCTCCTTAGCCTTCCTCTCTTCCTCTTTCTTACGAGCGGCAGCTGCCCTCACCCTCTGCTTAGCTTCCTCCATCTCTGCAAAGACAAATGACAAGTATTAGAACAAGTGACGATAAAGAAATAAGTACAAAAATGACGGGAGAGATTAAGGGATACTCACGTCGACGGGAATAAGCATTTAGCTTACGGGCTACTAGCGTCGGCTCTGGACCTCCACATAAAAGATGTAAAGTGTCAAGTGTAATGAGGTCCCGGCACTTATGCTCCTCCAACGGTATCTCTGTAACCCGACAGATAAAAGCCTCTTACTCGTTTGTAATATGTGGACGGACGCTAGTTGAAAATAAGGAAAATAGACAGTGTCAGAAGTTTGAAACAAACAAACAAAGGAAAAGAATAGACGGGATTAACCTGAGTCCTTGACAAAAGCCCAAGTGTTGTCAAAACCGTGGGGCATCGTCTCCCATTCTTCCTGACAACATACCCAGTTCATCCTTTTGACAAAGAAATACCTGCCATTCCAATTCCTATTGGAGTCAGGCATGTCAGATACTAGCTTTAGCTCATTCTTCCTCGCCGCAAAGTGGTATATCCACTAGGATGAGACTATATGTTGGGGTCGATAGCACCAAAAGAACTCGTCAATGGTTAGCTGACGGTTCCCGCCACTTAAACGACCCCACAAAATCTTAGCCCCGATGAATATCCTCCAAGCGTTGGGGGAAATTTGGCTGACAGAAAAACCCAAAAAATTGGCCAACTGACGGTGAAGTGCCGTCAGCGGCAGTCTCAATCATGCTGCGAATATGGCATCCTACATGCCAACGTCCGCGGTCTTCCTTGAGTAGCATTTCTTAAACTTCCCAGGGAGACGGATTGGGATGTCATCCGGAATTTAGTAACGGTCACGTAATGTGTTGAAAACTTTTTCCGACATCGTCGGCAAAAAGTCATTGACTGTCCATATCTTGGGGAGGATGAAGGGATGGTCATCTCTGGGGTTTCCCGAGGTGCTTTCCAGAGCCTTCTTGTCACCGTCATTATTATTCCCGTCACTCTCTCTCTCTTCTTCCTCCTTATCCTCATCGTTCACCACTCCCTCATCTTCTCCTCTATAACTTTCCACTTCTTTGTCAGGAGATTAGGCTGACGTTTCCATCTCTGACGACCAGGAGAAGCCCTCATCAGGCTCTTGACCTGAACAAAAGACCTCGTCGTAGCCCGCACCCTCGTAGACTGACGATTATTCACTCGTCGCGTCTCTAGACATCTGACTACCTACAAGCGATAGATTCATTCTAAGAATCTAAGTTGACGGCCTCACTATAGAAGTGATTAACTAGAAAAATGAAAAAAAGGAGTAGAGTAAAAGAAAATAGAACTTATGAGTAAAACGGTCCCTCGAAAGAAAGGACAGTTTCAAAGAGATGACGGCAACAAGGGCGACGAGATCAGCAGGCTGATGGAAGCAGGACGTTTAAAAGGTGATGGGCTCTCTCTCTCTCAAGATTAGTAAGTATTGAAATAAAAGAAATGAAGGGAAGAGTTGAGATATATATAGATAGAAAATGCACGGAAGACGAAGCGACACCCTCGTCCAGAAGCGGGGCCAATTAGCTCACGCCACATGTCCCAGCATTTAATAAAGGCTGCTCAAAGTATCACCCATAAATGCCCTCGCTTTTCTCTTGAACAAATAATAATTAATAATAGAAACCACAAAACTAACTCCATAGCCCGTCAGCTGAAGCTAACGAGGCTATAGAGTAGGGGACAGCTGATAAGGGTAATTTTGTAATCCATTCATGATAAGGCAAGAGGTGACGGTCCCAATAAACCCGTTAGCGACCAAAAGAGACGACAGCAGCACAAAGGTCTACAGGTTCACCTCAAAGCTGACGGCAGCACCTTGGATGATGAAACAGGAAGCTAACAAGTTTGAAGCTGAAGGGGATACATAAACTTTTGACGAGTCTGACATGGCCTTTACTTGGTCTCCACGCATGCGTGTATAAGGAAACATCTTGTGCCCCACGTTCAACCATGAACAGGAAGACTCCTACAAGGAAAGGATTCCGCAAGATACACGAATTAAAGAGGATCTCTCTTCTAAGGGAATATCTTCTTAACCAAGGCACGGATGTCAACCTTACGTTGCTATACTACTACAAAAACCCCAAGTCCCTCACAAATCAAGGTACGAATAGTTCATCCTTGCTCTGGCACTTTAGAGTTGTAGAAAGGTTTTCTGACTTAACTTTCGAAGGGTCTTTGGTCGGTACCACACCGGTACTCTTCTAGGGTTTTTCTTTGTCTTTGTCATCGCAGGTATCATCTCGAACACGTGAGTATCGTGTGACTTACTAACAATTTTCGGCATCATCAATTACCATTCTCATATTAGAGTAAACACAATGAATAAAACTTGTTATACTTGAAGCTAGAATTTAAGAGATATTTTATATGTTTAGTTATTGTATTTGAATTCAACATAGCAACCTAGTTATTGCAGTTGTATATTTGGCAATGGCTGTAGCCCTACAACTATGAACCATCTTATGGAGTTATATTTTCAAGTTTGACTTTAGAGATTTGGTGCCTTAAGCAGTAGATGTGTCCATAGTAATCTTATGTGGTTCTATTGGTTTAAAAGTCCAGCTCGACTTGCTGTGGGCACTTTGAGATACAAGTCTCATTCATTTGGGATATAGATTTATGATTGTCAAGATAGAGTGAAAAAAAAAAAAAAAAACTCAGGCCTTGACCGTTGATCACAATATATTATTCATGCCCATGTTATTGGTTGTAATTGATAAGATTTATTTGTTTTTTTATTTGTTTGCCCCTGTTATTGGTTTCTAACTATTAACTATTGATGAGTAAGATTTATAATTGACCACCGATTTAAAACTTGTGGATTACTTATATGTGATGCTTTACTTTTCGGTTAATATGAGAAATATATCCATTTTTCAACGATGGTTTTGGTTCTAATTCTCCATTTATATCTATTGTCAGTTTGCTCATTATCTAGCAAATGTGAATATGCATATCAATCAATCCAATTTATTGACTTCTAGTCAACCCTTGGGCTTCTAGTTAAGCATATTATTCAAAGAATGAAATGGGATAATAGAGCTAAAATGGGGCTCATTGTTGTAGCTGGAAATACCATGCTTCACAAAGTTCTAAGTGCTAATTGGAATTTTTGTTTGTTCCTTGGTTTCTGCAGGTTGTGAAATCTGCTTAAGGGTGTTGCCTCTGTTTTTATCAACGTGTGTAGACTTTTTGTCTTATTTATTATATGAAATCTATTGAATTATCACAAGGATTAAAATATCTCATTTTAGTTTCTTTTGAGTGCGGTTGTTTTAATTTGTTCAAGTCAAAAGTTAATGAAATGATATTTTATCATATTATTCCATATAGTTGTTGTGGGATCTTATAGTATACTTTTATAATTTTATTAATTGTGTTGCTAATTATTAAGGTGCTGTGTAATTTTTTTTTTTTTTTTTTTTTGAGAAAGAGATAGTTGTTGCCTATTATTCATGAATGTGAAAATCAGACAAAACAAAATACAAAACGTCCGGTGGAACAGACTCCATTCAGACAACTAAAGGAAAAGAATGTCTTACTTTATGGGGCTAAGGCATGTGCAATTGCATTGCCTTGTCGAACAACATGAGAGAAAGAAATATTCTGAAAAGAGTTTACAATGAATAAAATATCTTTGATGGGATGACCACCCTGAGAATTTTCCCAACCCTCAAATCTTAAAGACTTGATCATAGACTCGGAATCTCCTTCAAGGACAGAATTGATAAAACTTGTTTCGAGGGAGAAGCATACAGCTCGCTTGGCAGCAAGCAGTTTTAGGACTTCAACAGTAGCAGGCTTCTGGATCTTCTCAGAAAGTGCAGCCATAACTTCACCCTTGGAGTTTTAGATGACCACTCCAATACCAGCCTCATCAGACTCCCCAAAACATCGTGTCGTCAAAGTTAATCTTAAAAAAATTAGTTGCAAGAGAACGCCACTTTTTTGGGACACTGCGACGGGAACTGGGAGGAATATTAACTAGGTTTTGAAAGTCTCAAATATAATCTCGAGCAAACACTGCAATTTTAATAATTCAAAATCCTGCCCACAAATCATTCAAGAAGCTTTAAGGACTATCATTTTGGCAAGATAATACAAAGCTTTGGTTTGCATTATTTGTTTGTCATCTTTTTTACTAATGAGTTGCTTTTTTGTTTTGTAATAATAAAATAGGTGTACTAGGGATGGATCCACATATTCCAGGAGACATATTTTTCACTAATCTTTTAGAAGATCCTGATAATGAATATGTGATAGGATCTTCACATATAAGTGGTGAAGATTGTGTTCCACAAGCTCAAGTAGTTAGCCAAATGTCTCCACCCCAAGTTGAGTCCACGGCGAGAAAAATAACGTGACACCAACTTCTCCATCCAAGAATACAACATTCTTGTGTCTGCATTTCTCAATGTTAACCAAGATGTAGTGCAAAGTACTAACAATAAAGAGAGAGGAACTTACTGGAATATAATTTCAGAGTACTATCACAAATGGAGGGCTTTTTAGTTTATGCGTACTTAAACTTCTCTAATGAATCGGTGGTTAACAATTCAACAATGCACCAATAAGTTTTGTGGGTATTTGTCACAAATTGATTCAATGAACTAAAGTTGTAGGGTACATCTTACAAAGAAATTTGTGTTAGTTTGATAATTTGTTCCAATTATTTCAAGATACTTATTATAATATATCTGTTAATTTTTCAGCTTAATAAGGTAAGACAATAGTATCATGCATTCCATGGTTCCACATTTTCATATGAACATTGTTGGAATCTTTTGAAGCACTCACCAAAATAGTTGCATACTATTCAAGAGCATAGACCAAAAAGATGGAGATTTGAGACAACATCTTTATCTTCTAATCCAGAGTCAATAAATTTAGAGGATGAAGACATTTCAAATGTTCCCAATGTATTGGAGAGATCACCAGTCAAGAAGGCTGAAAAAGAACGATTGAAGAAACAAAAGAGAAGAGAAGGTACATCTTCAAATATGGAAGACTTATTAAATGTCATGATGGAAGAAAGAAAAAAAATGAATGAGATGAAAATAGCCACTATTGAAAAAGGATGTCTTGCAAACAATGAGTAGGAGATGACGCGAGTTCATCTTGAGTATAAAAAACTTACAATGACACAAATGAAAATGGAATTGGAAATGGAAAATTGAAAGAGGATAGGGAAATGGAAGGATTAAGATTGGAGCGGATGAAGGAGGAAAAAGAAATTATGTTGATGGATGCAAGTGTGTTGCCTCCAATGCAACAAAAATATATTCATCAACGCCAAATAAAAATCCTTGAAAACTAAAGGAATTAGCTTGACATAGGGTGCTCTTGTTTTGTATGATTAGAAGAGCACTTAAAACTTGTTTTGTTACAATGTGATCAAATTGACTAGAATATATGGGCTCACACTTTTTTTTTTTTTTTTTTTTTGCTGCAATGTGATCCCACTGACTAAAAATAGTAGTTGTTGTCTACTATTTTTTGATGTATTACAACATTTGCATTTTTCATTGCAAGTAGCGATAGATTTGATGCTATTATCATTTAAACTTTACATTATAAGATTATATATATCAATTAATCTCAAAGATGTTCAGTCTTAGGGTGACGTCAATCTTATTTATATTGAAAATGTATGATCATTTGGAAAATATGATTGTTGATAAACATGACCATTTGAAAAATATGATCATTTAAATAAAAAGAAAATTATAAAAAAATTGTTGAGAAATATGACCGTTGGAAGATTTGAAAAAATTTATGAGATTTAAAAAATATAGCTATTGGGAATGAATAGATAAAAAATAAAGAAATGTTAAAAAAATAATAAAGAAAGATTAAAGAAATAATGTAAAAAGAATGAAGAAATAATATTGGCGTAAATGCACTTTTAATCCCTACATTTTGCACTTTTTTCATTTTGGTCCCTACATTTTGTTTTTACCACTTTTAGTCTCTAAACCAATTAACGTCTGACATTTAGGTCTTTTCCGTCACTCAACTAACAGCAAAAGTTGACGTGGCTAACGGTGGAATAAAAAAAATAATATAATCAAACATTAATTAATTAAATAAAAAACAAATATTAAAATTAAAAAAAAAAAACTCATTAGTTTTTGGGAAGAACATGAAGAAAATAAGAACTCGAACCTAGATCAAAGAACTCAAGAACACAAACCTAAACACAAAATTTTCTTTCCAGCCGAACCCAAACCTATAAATTTTCTCTTTATCCAAACACAGAAAAATCCAGCCACCACCTCCACCGATCAAACCCAGCCAACAAACATAAACACAAACCCAACCAACAAACTTAAACACAAACCCATAAATTTTCTTTCCACCCGAACTCAAACCCATAAATTTTCTTTCTACCCAAACACAGAAAAATCCAGCCACCACCTCCACCGATCAAACAACCACTACCCCCTATCATAGCTGCCACAACCCACCATCCCAACAGCTACAACCAAACCCAACTCGGTCTCAACCCCCAGCCACCTTGATCTCTACCCACCCCAGCCGGCTCATAACCCACCCACCCTAACCCAACCTCAACCCCAGCCACCCCAACTCAAGCCACCCTAGCCGGTCTCAACCCACCCACCCTAGCCTGACCTAAACCCAACCTGACCTCTACCCACCCCAGCTGGCTCACAACCCACCCACCCCAACCCAACCTTTAACCCAGCCACCTCGACTCAAGCCACCCCATATGGTCTCAACCTACCCACCCCAGACCAACCTCAACCCACCCCACCCCGATCTCAACCCATCCACCCCAACCACCACCCACCACAGCCACCATGAGCCATTGCACCACCAGTTACCACGAGAGTGAGAAACACGAATGAGAGAGAGGGAGAAAGATAAGAGAATGAGAAAAGTTGATAGAAAGTGAGAGACACGGATGAGAGAGAGAGAGAGAGAGAGAGAGAAGAAAAACTAATTTAATAAAGTGAGAAGGAAGAGAAAATAATTTGAACCCATTTTGTGATCTCTTCCCATAAGTAATTATTGAGTCAAGATACTTTTTAGATCTTAATTTTAGTGATTTTTGGTTTTAATTCTGTTTTTTTATTTAGTTAAAATTAATAAATTGATTTTTTAAATTTATATGCTGACGTGGCATTATATTATGTGTGATTATATTATTTTTTTATTCCATCGTCAACCACGTTAGTTTTTGTTGTTAGTTGAGTGACAGAAAGGACCTAAATCTCAGGCGTTAATTGGTTTAGAGTCTAAAAGTGGTAAAGACAAAATGTAGGGACCAAAATGAAAAAAAGTGCAAAATGTAAGGACTAAAAGTGCATTTACGCCAATAATATTTAAATGATATAAAGAAAGGATAGCGAGTTTGTTGGAAAGTGTATTTAAAAAATTAAGTAGGTAAAAGGTAAATGTAATTGATCACTCTCCAAACAGTACAAAAATTAAAAGAAGCTGCTGGAGATGTTCTATGTCAGTTTATAATATCTCTCACATCCACTAACTATACCGCTATCCTCCATATTTTCAAGTATATAAAGGTCACTCCCTTTTCGTGATCTTCACTTCTCCTCCCAATATTTTATTGAGCTACATGCTTAAATGAAACTAAAAAAAAAATTTAATTTTCAAAATGATATTATTTTAAAAGTATAAGACTCAGATTCAAAACTAACACGTTTTAAAGTTTGATTAGATGTCTTGAAACAATAAGCTTTAATTTGAAACTACTCATAAAACATGAAGTTTAAAATATAGTTTATAAAAAAAAAGGGTTAAAAATCCAATTATCCTTTAAATTTAGGTAAATTGTCATTGAGTTTCTAAAGTTTATTATTTTGTCATTTTAGTTCTTAAATTTTAGAGAAGTGTTATATCTATAACATTTTCACAACAAATCATAGGCGGTAAGTTGTTATTGATTCTAATTTAAACCTAATACTTAAATTAATTTTTTTACTCATCAATAACAACCTCACTTATAATTTGTTGTGAACATATTGTGTACATAACATTTCTCTAAATTTTAATATATTTGTCAAATTGGTAATTTTGTAATTCATGTAAAAAATTAATTCACCATGAATGTAATGACCAACTTAAAAAATATACTTTATCAAAAAAAAAAAAAAACTTAAAAAATATATATACTAAAGTTTGATGACCAAAATGAAAAAAAAAAAAAAAAAATTAAGGGAAGAAAATGATGACTCATTTTGAAACTATATATAATTTAATTTGTATTTAATGTTAAACGGTAAAGTTTAATTAATTTTTTTTTGTAATTTTAGCAAAAATTTAACTAAAAACAAAAAAAAAAGACCGTATAAGACTAGAGAGTGAAAGAAGGAATGAAGGAAGGAAGCATCGTCACGAAACGTTGGGCGTAACAGATAAAAAATAAAAAACAAACGAATCTTTCAAAATGGAAATTACCAAAAACCCCATGCTCTCCCACACTTCTCCTTTCTCCTTCTGTAAACTCAGATTGCGCTTTCATTCATTCCTTCTGTAAACTCAGAACCAATCAAAAATTCCCTCCCTCCTCGCCGGACAGAAATATCTCTTCCCTCCAAAACCACCTTTTTTGTACTTATATTTATACATATAATTAGAAAGAGAATCTGTCTCTGTCTGTCTCTCTCTCTCCTCTCTACACAGAGATTCTAGAGAGAGAAAGAAAGAAAGTCGCGAATCGAAGAAAATGGTGACGCTGATCGATTAGAGCTTCACCGTCCGTACAACTCACGGTTCGTTCTCGAACTTTCTCTTTCTCTGCGTTTACTGTTCTAACCTAACCGTTTTTCGTTTTCATTTCTCGATTTTTGATTCCACTAATCTAAAGCTTTAGCTAGCTGGCAATCAATTCCTATTTGATTAATTAATTTAGTTTTTTTGTGTTAGTTTTAATCTTAATCTACGCTTGAATTAAAATTGAGTGAAAGAGTAGTAGCGATCGAAGTTTATATAGCATAAATTTGTAGAATCGTATGTAATTTTCTAACATTCTTGAAGATTTGTTTGTTTAGCATAAAATTACGAGTCGAAATGAAGTATTTTGGTGTGGACTGTGGATTAGTCAAGAGTTTAAAGTGGCACAATAGTTTGTGAAGCTTTACATTGATAACACGCACGTTGTATTATAGCAAAGTTTTTTAATCGTTGCGTTTTGGTATGCTTTTACTGGTGTTTAGCTATTGTGTTTGCATGGGAGGATTTGAAGATTCGTGATACATGTTTGTGTTTTGCATCAATCATAACTTTTGATTGAATGAGTTTTTTTTTTTTTTTTGGACCAATCCATTATTGGATTACGTTGTCTCTTTATACTCTCTGTGCTTGTAAAGTATCAAGATGATAAGGGATCAATAACTATTTTATTTATAAAATGTTTAAATTTCAATTTGATTTTGATTTTGATTTTTTGTATTTTAAAACTATTACGCAAGTTTATTGAGTTTAATATGAAATTTGACGTGCGTGTTAAGAACAATGAGATTGTGTTTGAAGCTTATAATGGGTAATTCTGTTTTTTTTTTTTTGGTTCACTTAGGGTACTATTGAAATGGGTGTACCTTTGGGTGGTGAGAGTCCTGCTATACTGCAATTGCACAAATGGGGTTCCTCACAGGCCCAACTCAACCTTTCAGAATTCCGTGAAGCTTTTATTTCTCCTACAAGACAGCTTTTATTATTGCTGTCATATCAGTGTGAAGCTCTGCTTCTTCCTCTGAATATTGGTGAGTTTTCTTGACTCAATTTCCTTTCTCATATATGTGCTTTGATGCATTGAGACTGCTGTGTGTGATACATAGTGGTTTAACTGATCTTTCTTTTTTCTTTGTCTGCAGGGGACCCTGTAAATAGCGATGGTCTGGAAGGTAGTCATGACAGAAGTTCTAAAGATCCAGGTTCATTTTTTGAAGCACCTGCAGTATCTAGTAGGTCAGATTCAAGGGGCAATATGGCCGGCACTTCTGGGTCAGTTGTGGATTTTGATAATGATTTTTCTCCTCGAGGTGAATCTTCCATGTCTGATTGTTGTACTTTTCTTGGGGATGTAAACTCACTGGCTTGGGGTGTATGCGGTGATACCTATGATCAACACAAGGATACTTCATTTAGAGAACTTTTATTTGTATCTGGCAACCATGGTGTGACTGTCCATGCCTTTTGTCAACCCAATAGAAGCAGTGCAATGACTACAACTGCCCTGGAGGGTGACTTTGGACAAGGGAGGTGGGTGGAGTGGGGGCCTTCTGCTACCCTAGCTCAAAATATGGAGGTGCAGGAACCTTCCACCTTGTGTTGTGAAGCCCCTGAAAATGTTGTGGATCTAAACACAGCCCATGAAAGTAATGAAATTCGAAATAATATTTCTGAAGTAAATGGGGATGATGAGTTGTCAAAAAGTATTGCTCCTAAGAAATGGTTGCAATCATTTTTTACTGAAGTTGAAAGCATCAAATCTGATGGCACCACATGGACCAGGTTCCCAGATAAGTCATCATTTCCTTGCTCTGCAAAGGTTGTTTCATTCAGCCTTTTTAATAGTAACTTACCACTTCTGGGCTTCAATTACAAATGCAATTCCGTATCAAGTAAGGATACAGTTCTTGATTCAGAGAATTACACATCTATAAAGTCAGATTTGGCTTCATCAGTTTCAAATTTGAAGTCTGATGTTTTGTCCAATATTTTTGGTGTTGGAGTGAATGGTTTATACAAGTGCTCCAGAGTGTTCTCTAGCAATTCACATCACTTTATTGGATTCTTTTTAACATTGGTGGATGCTGTTACTGTCAATACTAGTGATGAAAATGGTAGTAGCATTTGCAACAATTTACTTCTTGTTGCTAGGTTAGAGAGTTGGGGAATCCAGTGGGTTTCCTCGGTGAAGCTTGAAGAAAGTCTAAATGTAGGCCCAGTGGTTGAGTGGATGGACTTTTGCTTTTCTGATGATCTTCTTGTTTGTCTTAATTCATCTGGCTTAATATTTTTTTATGCTGCAATATCTGGTGCTTATGTTGCATGCATAGATGTTTTACAGTCATGTGGACTTAACCCTCAATTTGATTTGCTGGAGAAAGAAAAATTTTCTAAAGGTGCCGATAAACAAAATAAACAAGTTGATGAAGTTCATGAGAAGTCAACTTATCAACATGGTGAAACTTTTAGTAGAAGATTGTTTAAAAGATTGCTTGTTGCTTCACATACTTCCCTCTTAGCTGTGGTTGATGAGTATGGTGTAATATATGTAATTCGTGCTGCTGACCATATGCCTGGCAATTACTATACATCTGAGAAATTGCTTCCACATTTTCATCATTTTGGACTTGGTTTGTTGGTTGGTTGGGAAGTTGGCGGTTCTGATATTGGCCCCCAAAGGGTATATCCTAGTTATTCTGGTCGCCTTAAGTTTAATATTTCATCCATGATGGATGGAAGATTTTCCTTCATGGATAATATTGGAGGTAATGTACTTCAGAAAATCCGAGACTTGGACCTTCATGAAAAGAGGAGCCATTGTGGCTCATATTTAAGTGGTTTTTCTGCTGCTTCGAAGACAGCAGATCAGAGGTTTCATGATTCTGAAGTTCCATCACACAGTATGCGGAAAATATTTCTTTCAACATATAGATTTAATGAGGATGATTGTGTCTATTTTTCTCCCTTGGGAATTACTCGGTTCATTAAAAAACACCATATGAAGAACCAAAAGGGTTCTCAATTTGTTCATTTTGATCTGCATGCAGAGTTGGCAGTGCGTGATGACAGCTGCTTGAGTGGGTGTGAAATGTTCTGTCTCCAAGGGATAAAAGAAGCTTTCATTGGAGAAGCAGTTGGTTGCACATTCCAGGGATCTTTTTATTTGGTGACAGAAAATGGTCTTTCAGTGGTTCTTCCCTCAATTTCAGTTTCATCTAATTTCCTTCCTATTGAGCCCATTGGATATCAGCTGCCAAGTATCAGTAGAGGCATCGAATATCAAGTTAGAGACATATTGGAAACTACTGAATCAAAGCAGCCATGGCCGCTGTGGAAACTTGAAGTTTTGGACAGGGTTCTTTTGTATGAAAGCACTGAAGTGGCAGATTGCTTATGCTTGGAAAATGGTAAGAATAGTTGAAATTGAACTTGTTAGTGATTTCTAGTTTTCTATTAGATGAATTCGATTTACACAGTTTCTGTTCTTAGTTTTGTGCTGGACCAGTGCTTTAGATTCTGCATTATCACCCTGGAAGACTGTCTTCAATTTTTAATTCTATGATAATCTCATGTAATCATTTCTTGATATGTCATCTCTTTCTTTGTGGTAGGATAGCTGGTGATTTGTGATCTTTTAGGATTTTGTATAAGCTTATTCAACTTCTTGTCCAAATGGGATAAGCTGATCAATTTAAATATGCTTATAAAACTCATTAGATATTCTGCAAATTAATTGCATTGGTTCTTTTGGTTAGATATGAGTCAGTTGTAGAGTTATATCAAATGTTGACTGTCTGGAATCTTGTTTTGTTATGTCTGTTGTGGTCTATATGGAGGGAAAGAAATTGATGTACTTTTGAAGATGTGGAGTTTATGTCAGCTCAACTGCTAGCATCCTTCTATAGTTCTCTCTATGAGTGGTCTTTTGCTTCGGGTTTCACAGATAGTAAATTTATTTAATCTTTCATAGAGTCTATTCATATGTAGATATTTTCTCTGATTGTAATTCTTTAGGTTTTCATATTTATTTAGGCTAAATCTATCTGCAGAGAACACTAGAATGACTGGAGTTTGATTGTCAAGCACAAACATCCTTCATGTCTTGAAGGTTTGTGCAAGAGACACACATACACATACTTGGGGGGGTGGGGGGGGGGGGTTTGAGGTCATGGTCTTAATTTATATATATATATATATATATCAGTTTGATTGTTGGAGGATCTTCCTTTCTTTGAGAATATTGCTGTTTCTTTTACTAATTACGTAAATCACTCATAAACAGTGTACTTTGAGAGAGAGGGGGATGGGGGGGATGCAATACTTCAAAGAAATCTTTGATTTTTTGCCCCCTCTATTTGAAAAAGCATAGAACCAAATTTTCTAAACAAGCAATAGGAGAAGATTTTAGAAATCCAAGTACATGTGGAGCTACAATTTTTAAACAAGCAATATAAGGAGAAGATTTTATAAAGCCAAGTACATGTGGAGCTACAATACCAAACTAATTTCATTGGTTTTTGCTCTTTGATTTTAACATGTGATGGATGTTTTTCCCTCGAATTGCTGCATTTTAGGATATGCTAAACTGTGTTTTGAGTGCATTCATGACATCTGGATACTGCCATGCCAGGGTGGGACTTAAAAATTTCGCGGATGCGTCAGTTGCAAATAGCGTTGGACTACTTGAAATTTGACGAGATAGATCGGTAAGATTCTATTTTTGCTTTATCTGGTTGTGAAATGGCTTTTTGGCTTCGTGTTTTAAGTACTTGATAATAGCGTATATGTATCTTTGTACATAGTGTAATATAGAATATATGCTATAGAAGGAAAGGGGGTGAAAAATATAAAAAAAGGTAGATCTATTAGGGTAGGATCAAATTTCTCTTTTTGATTAGTAAGTTATCATACTTGGTGGGTTTTGAACCCATGGCCTCACTCTCCTCCTTGCTCTTACAATAGGAGTAGGTGCCATTTGAGATAGAGCTCATTGGTGTAAAGATTTCATGGTTGTTCATTATTCTTTAGTTAATACAAGCAGTAATGTAGTTATAAGATTTAATTGTAACTAGCCTACAGAGGAGGGTGCTCATTAGGCCCCACACCAAATTTAGAGTATATATTTGAATAATCTGAGTCTTTAAGGTTGCTTTTTTGGGAGCTTCTTGTTGGCTTCATCACCCAGTGTTCTTGCAAACTTCTTCCCACCTCCTCAGAATAGGACCAAAAGAGAGATCCAATTGAGGGGAAAAAATTTGATGCTGTACTTTGAAACTTGATTTTCAGAGAATCTCATTTCAAATATCTAACAACCAGACCAATGCATTTATTGCTTAAGTATTGTTTATGTAAGGATTATATTTAGGTTTTGTTCTGGGGCAATGTTTGGGTTTTATGAACAATGTTAACCAATGGATTTTTCCCCTTTTGGACTTTGGTGGATTAACAGATCTCTAGAAATGCTTGTTGGTGTAAATCTCGCTGAAGAAGGGATTTTGAGGTTGCTCTTTTCTGTGGTTCATCTGATGCTTTGTAAATCTGCCAATGAAAATGAGGCTTCAGCTGCATCAAGGTAAATTCCTTTTCCATTTCCACTTATTCTCATGGATGTCCTGCGGTATCTGTTTCCATTTTTGAAAGAAGTTGACAGAAAATCACATTAGCTGCTCAAGAGGATCTCTGATGGGGCTATATAATTTTCTGTGAATCTTATATTTATTTATATTTATACTACTTATGCACAAAGTCAATTGATGTCTCTGGATTTTGAAATCTCTTAATAGGAGAAAAATGGGGTGATGCTTTTAAATACAAAGGCAGGATTTGTTAGTTTTATGTTTTGTTGTTGTTTTAATTTTTATTTGGATTGGTAAATTACAAATGCTCCTTGCCCCAAGTGCAATAATTTAGGTGAAATTAAATTAAAACTTACAGCATATTACCAGAGATAATCCCAGCCATCAACTAATCGAAAAAAGCTGATAGAATTTGATCCCTTTGCCTCCCACAATGAGATGTGGTGAGGATATCAAGTCAGGATCTTGATCAACCAACCCTAACTTTACAAGGCCAGTGTTGCTTTAGGTAGTGTTAAATTTAATTTTATTACTTTACATATTAAGTATCACTTAATTTTTGTCCTAATGTGATCCCGTTTTTTTTTTTTTTTGAAATATTATTCTTCCCTTATTGTGTTGTCTGGTCAATTTGAACAAGAAATGGCCAGCCCATTTTGCATTTTTCAGCTGGTTATAGACAGCCGCTCATGTTTTGCACTTTTGACTTTTACAACCAGCCTGTTTGCCTAATGAAAAATGATTTTGTTTTTTTTTTTTTTTGTTTTTTTTTTTTGTTTTTTTTTGAGGATATGCGTTAGAAGTCATTATGCTAATAGTGCATAAGCTCTGAATGTGCAGTCCCTTCTCCAGCATGCATTGGTGGACTTCCTTCAAGTCCATCCAGCAGAATATATTCCTAGTAGGCTTAGGGTATTCTTTTTTTGTTTTATAAGTAATAAAGATGTATATTAAAAAACACTACCTCATGCAGAAAGTCATAAGGCAGAAAAAAGATTACAGAAAAAGAAGATAAAAAAAGAAATAAAAGATACTAATTACAAAGGAGAGAGCTAAGGAACATAGGGAGAGAATCACTAGAGGTGAGTCCTCAAACCCTAGACCAGTCAAAAAGGGAGCCACTGAAAGAAGCCAATAGCTGGTCGTCGGAGCTTTCCATTTCCTCAAACGTCCTCCAATTTCGCTCCCTCTAAAGACACCACATTAAGCACAACGGAGCTAAATTCTAGATGCTAGACGAATGCTTTCCAGGCCAATTCCACCAACCAAAGAAAGTATCCACAACCGATCTTGGCAAGACCCATGAAATCCCAAAAGATCTAAAAACCAAACTCCACAACCGGTAAGCCTTACCGCAAGGAAGTAGCAAATGATCTACCGTCTCCCCATTACAACGACACATAATGCACCAGTCAACAAAATCCATCCCTCTACCCCTCAAATTGTCACCTGTAAGAATCTTATCCCAAACAGCAGTCCACACAAAAAAAGAAACACGCCGAGAAGCCTTAACCTTCCAAACACCTTTCCAAGGAAAGATAATGGGCAAGGGACCTCTTAACTTATTATAAAACGATCGGATATCAAAATCCCCATTCTTCGTCAACTTCCATCTCATACGATCTCCATTCTCAGTTAGAGGTAAATTAGAACCCAAAGTATGGAGAAATTCATCCACACCACCCATTTCCCAATCATTTGGTCTCCGAATAAAATGAACATCCCAACTTCTCCGTTCCTCTATCCCCAACTCTTCAAGAGAAGAGGCCACTGATGCCGCTTTATTGGAAGCAATCCCATACACAACCGGAAAGGTCAAATGGAGTGGAGAATCTCCACACCATTGATCTGTCCAAAGCTTCACTCTATCCCCCAGCCCTGCCTCAAACCGAATATTTTTGCTAAAAACTTCCCAACCCATTCGGATACTTCTCCACAAACCACACCCATGTACCCCTCTATCTAAGCTTGGAGGTCCATCCCCCCTACTCTTCCCCAAACTTCAGAGTTACAACCCTTCTCCAAAGCCTTGTCTCCTCGACCCCAAACCGCCATAACCATTTCCCTAGTAAGGCTTTATTAAAAGTAGTTAATTTCCTTATTCCTAACCCACCATTTTCCAGAGGTGCACACACCTTATCCCATCCCACCAAGTGTCTTGGAATCCCCCCACAAGAAATCCCTTTGCAACCTCTCAATTTTATTGGCCACATGCGTAGGGATAGTAAAGAGAGATAAAAAGTAAGTAGGAAAACTAGATAATGTACTCTTAAGCAACGTCAATCTTCCACCTTTTGATAACGCTTAGGGTATTCCCTCCCTGCTCTTCTCAACTTTTGAAATCTAACTTTATTATATTATAGTGGCATAGTTGTGAGCCCAGTATCCAGAATAGTATATACTTTGTGTGCTTAGGATACTTTTTTGATTAGTAAGAGAAATTTTATTAAATGTATGCTTAGGATACTCCCTCCTAGATCTTTTCTGTTTTTAAAAATTCAATTGTTAGAGTAAGTATGTATGAGCTTGAAATACATAGTTGGCCTACTTCTTGATTGCTTAAGTTTTGGGGTTAGTGTTAAATTAACATGGTACTAAAACCTTTGTTTGGCCAATAGGTCTTGTATCTTTATTTGTATTATTCTTAGTTTCAGAGGTTTTTGTTTTTATCTTTTTGGTGTTCTACGCATGCATGACCCGCATTTGGTTCATTGTTTTTGGGTGGGCTGTGAGGGGAAGAGGGGGGGGGGGGGTTACATTTATAATAATCTACATCCGAGGAATAGTTATCAGATTGTTATTGGACTTCAATTCAAATGATCATAAGCCTTTTCCACATCCAATTTGCACAACACCCCTTTAATGATATATATATAGAGTTAGGTATTCTATATTTTATGTTGCATGAAGTGTTACATATATGGTCATAATACATGAAAATGTACTAGGCTTCCATTCTAGGAAGCACCGACGTGGCTGGGAGGGTGCCGCACCGGAGTCCGACACGGCTGCCCACGCGTTAGTGCTGCGTCTGAGTTTTTTTTTTTTTTTTTTTTCTTGTTTCCGGATTCGCGCTGATTCGGGCCGGATCGGATCGTATCGGCCGAATGGGTGAGAGGCAGTTTTCTCCATTGAACTTTGTTGGTAGGGAGGGAGATCCTTGGTCTGAGGAGGTGGAGGACTTTTTCATGAAGTTATTAAGCATAAGTGATAAAGAGGGGTGTGACTCCCAAACGGGTATGACAGCGTCGGTAGCTGCGTATGCCGACGGTATTAGGGAGAACAACTGTAGTCCTCTAGAGTGTGTTTCATTGTCTTGTTGGGTCCCTAGGGTAGCTAAAGATTTGGTTTTGAGTACAGTGGATGAGGAAGGTGAGTTTGATGCATCTAAGGTGGAACATTCGAAGTGGGTGTCTACAATGATGAAGAGCTTCTACAAGATGGTGGGTTTTCCTATTGTTAAACATGAAGCTCATTGTGTGGCTTTATTTTGTTTATTAGAACAGGAATGTCTTGAGGTTGCCAAAGATGGTTGTATTCGGCCACCTATTAAAGCTGGACAGAAAGGTTTAAGGGAATTGCGGGGTCTGTTTTCTTCAGTAAATTATGATGGGACATTCTCTCGGAATAGAGGTTCGTCGTTAGGACCAGGGGCTATTGGTAGTTATTAATGTCTTTAAGACTTCTTTCTTGGAATGTTAAGGGGTTAAATAATCC
This sequence comes from Notholithocarpus densiflorus, assembly GCA_030021035.2. Classification (NCBI taxonomy): domain Eukaryota; kingdom Viridiplantae; phylum Streptophyta; class Magnoliopsida; order Fagales; family Fagaceae; genus Notholithocarpus; species Notholithocarpus densiflorus. Next base: position 2,906,687 of record JARYZH020000013.1, on the reverse strand, counting down.
TCAGAAGAGGGATGTTTGTAAGAATCTTTTGAAGGAATGGAGATGTGATGTTGTATGTTTGCAGGAAACTAAGCTTGCTTCTTCAAATTCTGCTCTTGTGCGGAGCTTATGGGGTAGTCCCTTCGTTGATTGGGCGGTACTGGATGCGGTTCAAACATCTGGGGGGGTTTTGCTGATTTGGGATAAACGGGTGGTCGAGAAAATTGATGTATCTGTTGGTCAGTTCTCTGTTAGTGTTCTTCTTAGGGGAGTTGTGGATGGTTTTGAATGGGTCTGCACTGGTCTTTATGGTCCTAATGCTGATCATCATAGGGCTACTTTGTGGGAGGAGCTGTCCAGGGTATGTGTTAGGTGGAACACAACTTGGTTTTTATTTGGAGATTTTAATATTATTAGATACCCCTGCGAGAGGCGTGGTTGTGAGTCTTTTAGCCCAGCCATGTTCGCATTCTCGGACTTTATTGAGAATAATTTTCTAGTGGATTTACCATTAGATGGGGCTACTTACACCTGGTTTAGAGATGCTAAGCCGCAAGCTATGTCCCGTATTGACAGGACTCTAGTTTCTGCGGATTGGGTGGATCATTTTGGGAATGTGTCTCAAAGGGTGCTCCCTCATGTTATTTCCGATCATTGTCCGCTCTTGGTGGAAGCTGGTGGAGTGGATAGGGGTCGCTGTGCTTTTAAGTTTGAGAATATGTGGCTTAGAGCTGAGGGTTTTCTCGAGAGAGTTAAACATTGGTGGGAGGGGTATAGCTTTTTGAGCTCCCCTAATTTCGTTCTAGCTCAGAAATTAAAGGCTCTGAAAGAAGACCTTAAGAAGTGGAATAAGGAGGAATTTGGAGATTTGGCATTTAGGAAGAAGTGTTTGCTGGCTGAATTAATGGGTCTAGATTCTAAGGAAGAACTGCGGGGCCTCTCTAATGAGGAAGATTCCTGCCAAACTCAAGTTAAAGGTGATATTGCAGCTTTAGCCGCTTTAGAAGAGACTTTTTGGAGACAAAAGTCTCGTGCTTTGTATGTGAAGGAGGGAGATAACAACACTCGGTTTTTTCATAGACTAGCGAACTTTCATAGAAGAACTAATCACATTAGAAGCATTGAGGTAGATGGTGTCTTATATGAGGATGGACCTACTGTACATTCTCAGGTGGTTCAGTTCTATCAAAATCTCTACAAAGAGATAGATATGTGGCGTCCAATTGTGGATGGGCTGGATTTTGCTTGCATTGGAGAGGATGAAAGGTTGGCCTTGGAGAGGGAGTTCTCTAAAGAAGAGGTGATCTAGGTCTTGATGGAGATGGAGGGGGATAAAGCACCTGGACTAGATGGCTTCACCATGGTTTTTTTTCAAAAATGTTGGAGTGTGGTGGAGGTGGATGTTATGGCTGTTTTTGTGCACTTTCACTGGTATTCAGTGTTTGAAAGGTCTTTAAATGCCTCGTTTCTCACTCTAATTCCCAAGAAAAATAATGCTATTGATGTTAAGGATTTTCGGCCTATTAGTTTGGTAGGGAGTGTGTACAAGCTGCTGTCTAAGGTGTTGGCAAATAGATTGAGGGTTGTGCTAGATAGTCTCATCTCTGAGTCTCAAAATGCTTTTGTTGGTGGGAGACAAATTTTGGATTCAGTGCTTATTGCTAATGAGTGCTTAGACAGCAGATTGAAGAGCCATGTTCCCGGGGTGGTTTGCAAATTGGATATTGAGAAAGCCTATGACCTTGTGAATTGGGATGCATTGTTTTATTTGTTGGATAGGATGAGTTTTGGGGTGAGATGGAAGGGGTGGATTAAGGCTTGTATAACTACTGTTCGTTTCTCTATTATTGTGAATGGATCTCCGGTAGGCTTTTTTGGAAGCTCTCGTGGGTTGAGACAAGGTGATCCGCTGTCCTCTCTTCTTTTCCTTCTTATTATGGAAGTACTAAGTAGGATGCTGAAGAAAACTGAGGATTGTGGTCTGCTTCGTGGCTTTCTTGTGGGGCCGACTAACTCTATAGGGGTACGCATTTCACACTTTCTGTTTGCAGATGATACTATTTTGTTTTGTGATGCGTCTAGAAATCAGTTGTTGTTCATTAGGCTGGCTTTGACTTGCTTCCAAGCATTTACTGATCTGAAAGTTAATGCGGGGAAGAGTGAGATTGTTCCGGTTGGGGAGGTTGGAAATATAGATGCGTTGGCTACCATTCTTCGTTGTAGGGTGGGTAGTCTGCCTTTGAAATACTTGGGTATGCCGTTGGGCACCCCTTACAAAACAGCATCTATGTGGAATCCTATTTTGGAGAGGATGGAGAAGAAACTCTTAGGTTGGAAGTGTCTTTATTTATCTAAGGGGGGTAGAGTTACCCTGGTAAAGAGTACTCTTTCTAGCCTTCCTACGTACTATCTATCTTTATTTGTCATTCCTGTAGCTGTGGCTGATAGATTGGAGCGTATTCAGAGAAAGTTTTTATGGGGATCTTCAGAGGAGTGTTTCAAATATCCATTGGTGGCTTGGGAGAAGGTGTGTTTACCGATAGTTTTGGGTGGTTTGGGGATCAGGAAGTTGGTGCATTTTAATAAAGCCTTGTTAGGGAAATGGTTATGGAGGTTTGGGCGAGAAGGCACTCATCTTTGGAGGAGGGTTATTGCATCTAAATATGGTGAGGGTCAAGGGGGGTGGAATACTAAAATATGTAGAAGGGCCCACGGATGTGGTCCGTGGCGTGGTATTCATGATGGTTGGGAGAGTTTCTCCAACCATGTGACCTTAGTGGTGGGGGATGGCTCTCGTATCCTTTTTTGGCATGATAAGTGGGTTGGAGATAACTCACTTAAAAGGCTCTATCCTCAGTTGTATGTGTGTTCTAATGATAAGGAAGCTTGCATTTCTGATGTTTTATACTACCAGGAGGGTGGTAGCGATAGAATTTGGAATTTGAGATTTCATAGGGATTTTCATGAAAGGGAATTAGGGGCTGCCTTCTCTTTCCTTGAGTTCATTCAATCTCAGATCCCTAGGGGTGGTGGGAATGACACTTCTCATTGGTGTCTCAAAGGGAATGGCATGTTTGATACCTGATCCTATTACAATATCATTAGGGGTGTAGCTGCTTCCATTTTTCCATGGAAGGGTGTTTGGAAAGCTAAGATCCCTAGGAGGGTGGCATTTTTTGTGTGGACAGCGGTTCATGGGCAGATCCTTACATTGGATAATCTTATGCTTAGGAGGCGCATTTTGGTGAATAGGTGTTGTATGTGCCATCGGAATGAGGAAACTGTGGATCATCTTCTCCTCCATTGACCGGTAGCTCACTCTCTGTGGGTTTATATGTTTCAGATCTTTGGGACACAATGGGTCATGCCAGGCTCTGTGGAAAGCTTGGTGTATTGTTGAAGATTTTGGCTAGGAAATTTTAATTTAGACATATGGAATATGGTTCCTGGCTGTTTGATGTGGATTGTTTGGACGGGAAGAAATCGGCGCTCTTTTGAGGATACTGAGAAATCCTTGGTTCAATTACAATCTCTTTGCCAGAAGACTTTATTTGATTGGTCTAGGTGTTGGGGCTTCTCGGAATGCTCCACTATATTAGAGTTTATTTCTTCTCTTAGTATTGCTCTTTAAGTTTTTTCTTGTTTTTTATTGTTGTTTGTTGCTTTTCCTTGTGTTCACCATCATGAACACCTTGTATTGCTTGCTACTGTTTTTTAGTTTGTTTTAATAATATTCTTATTACCTATCAAAAAAAAGAAAAAAAAAAACCTTAAACCGAAAATACTGGTGGATATTGATACAAGATAGCCGCTATTGCCGTCACAAGATACCGGTGGCCTTAACCCATTTCTTCTTCTTCTTCTTTGCTTCTTTGTTTTCTTCCTTTTTTTCGGCCGCCTTCTGTTCTGTTTCTTTTTTTGATAAGTTTTGTTTTGTTTTTTTGTTTTTTTTATTTTTTGGGATAGTAAAACGATAGGATAAGTTTTGTTAAATGCCCGGCTTTATTTTGTTTTTTGTGCTGAGCCACATCTTCCCTTTTTTTTTTTTTTTTTTTTTTTTTTAATGGGAAGCTACACCTATTTTAATACTTGCCACATATATCCTTTATTTTGTTTTTGGGCTGACCAAATACGTGAGCCACTAAGCCACATCTTTTTTTTTATTATTTATTTATGGGAAGCCTCATCTATTTTAATACCTCTGTCAATAATTCAAGTGTCAAAAACTTTTGTGCACTTATTACTGTCTATCTATTTATTATTATTATTATATGAGTTTTCTATTATTATTATATAAAAAAGCATGCTTAGCAATATATAAAATATATAAATAAAAATATTTTAAATAATTTTTTAATCGCCGCACCCGCACCCTATTTTTTCAAAAATTGCCGAGTCCCGCACCCGCGCCCGAATCTGGAAACGCACCCTTGCTTCATAGCTTCCATTGCTGTCTTAAGCTTGCAATTGTGGACCTCAAGTAAATCTAGATGCTTCTTGGAGTTGATGGTTACTTTTTTAATGGATATATATGTGTGTGCAGTAGTGGAACCAAGGTTTGACTTCAGGTTTATTTTTATTTTTTTATTTTTATAATTATATATTGTGTTTATTTGTTAGGATTTTTTCATAAATGAATAAGCTGTGTTATAATTATTTTTTTAGTCAAAATCCCAGTTATAAGTCTAATGTAATGATTTTTAGTAATTAGATAAACCTCAAACATAGCTTATGTCGGTTTTTGTTAAACTAATAAAGTGCTTACATTTTAACAATTTTAAACCACATAGTAACCATTTGGGTGTCTAAACCTTTTGGAGTTTTAACTTGAAAACAACATCAAATTATGTATTCATTATATTATCAATTTCAAATTTTATTAGTCATACACTCATTTTTATAGAAAATAAAAAACTATTACATAAAGAATTTTAACTCTTAAAACTTTTGAAATGTAACAATATATATATATATATATTGTATTTTTTTTTCTCTTCAATTAAAACTTTTGCTTGTATTTTTTTTTCTCTTCTATTAAATAATTTTCTTCTTTATTTCCATTTTTTGTAATCATTGTTTTTCTTTTATAACTTTTGATCCTTAAAAAATTAGTATCATTGTTTTTTTATAAAAAAAATGTTAAAATAGGACAGATTTTCTTCCTGTTTTGTTCAATGAAAAGAGATAAATATAAAAACATAAAAGAATATAGAAAATAAAAGAGAGAAAATAAAGTATAAAAGGGGAATTTTTGGTGGGGTTAGGGAGGGCAATTGCCAATTTGCCACCCACCTCTCTCCGCAACCTTCCTGTCTCTACCATTGTATATAGAAGTGTGTTTTTTCACTTTTGCATAAAGCTTAAATTTACCAAAATGCTTTTCTTGCCAAGAGCCTTGTAGCTTAACTAGCGCCTTCTGGTGTTACCAACGGAGACATCTAGGATTCAAATCTCCCCCTCCACCTTTGTAACTATTGAATTATCAAAAAACTTCTCTTGGTTTGGTAGTTGATGATGTCAGTTTCACCCTTCAGCCTGGTTTAACCTATCATGCTCTGTCCTGACTTGTCCATATTTATTACAGTAGGTGTCTGACTTGAGCCTTGTCTCATCATGTTGAATTTGGTGTCTGTCTTTTGATTATCTATTTGTTTGTATGTGCAAACTAGTGCTTGATAATTGAAATTGGTTGGCATATATAGTATGGTAACATTTGGAAATGTTTTGATAACATGTGTGGTTGGTACTTGACTATTAGAGATGTGGTTGGAAACGAACAATAAGAGATTGCTGTAGTACGGTCTAGCCAGACTTGAATTTATGCGAAAGGTGTGGGGAGTAGTTCTTTGCGGTGTGCTCATTGCTCATATGGGTTTGGTGTTTGGTATGCAATCAGAGTGGGTTGGGACGCAATTCATTAGATTTGTTGGATATGGTGATAGGAACCTAGAATCCTTATTTCCTGAGCTATTTCAGATAGCTTCTATTGAAGATGCTTTGGTCTCAGATTGCATGGAGATACATTTTGGGGGAGATCACCAAAAACCTATTTTTGTGAGGTCAGCCCCAGATTGGGAGTTGAGAACGTTTGCCTTTTATTTTTTTGATTTTGAATTGCTATATTTTGCCGGTGTCCAAGTGGGTATGGAGGATAGGTGCTTTGGAGATGCAGCAAGACTGGGTGTTTTGGTGTTCAAGCATTTTATGAGATAAAAACTCCAAATGGAGTATACATACAGGCTGTATACCCAAAGACTCCTTACAAACAGTTACAGATACAATGAATTGATAAAATCATACATGGTTGGTGGTTTACTTGAATCCACAGACAGCCTATAGAATAATAACCCTATGAACAGATATTCAAATCTGTAGAGAGAGTTTTTGTTCTTCAAATGTGCTCCTATTCCTCCCCATCCATGTATGCCACATTAAACAAGGAGCAACACGTCCAACTTCCTGGAAGTCTTGGAACCTTGATGCCAACATAAGTGAAATCCTGCCTGTCTTTGATTAATGAAATTATTTATTACATATAAAAAACAAAACCCTTTATTATTCTTTTTTATAATAAGTACTCTAAGCAACTAAATAGAATGGTAGGAAAAAATACATGTAGCCGGCCTTGATTGGTCTGTTGAGGATCCATAGCTAACCCCAAAATTTTGGAACTAAGGCTTGGTTGTTGTTTCAAGATTCTAAGCAACTACATCTTTAGAAATTTGTCATGCGTCACAGAGTCACAGGCTCACAATTTTAATTTTGGGTGTCAACTATGTCAAGTGGATCCATGTTCATCTAGTACATGGAACTTTGATTATGTGATATAAAATAAATAGTTATTATGCTTTTCAAAGGGGAGAAAAAGCAAGAAAAGAAGGATGAGCAGAAGCACTCTATGTATGTTTTTTTGGGTTAAATTTTCTTTAGTCCATAATCATGTTTTGGAACTTACTTTACTCAATTCCATATATAGGCTTCTTGCATTGGCCACCCGCTTTGCAACCAAAATGATTCGTAAATATGGATTACTACAAAACAAGGAAAATGCATGCATACTACAGAGCTTTAGTAGGACTTGCATACTTTCTCTTCCACCAGTTAGGCCAGAGAAAGTACGATATGATCAGGAAAATTCAACAAGGCTCTGTGAGATGGCTCACTTCTTAGAGATTATTCGAAATCTGCAACATCGACTTAGTACAAAATTCAGAAGGCCAGGCCAAGGATTGGTAAGGGGTTGTATGATCCTGCTACTCTAGATATTTCTGTACTAGTTGCATCTAATTAGTATACTTTTGTTAATACTTATTTCTATATTGCAGGTGGATGGTAGGGAAGCATCAAGTTTGGTAGATACGGATTTAACTCAGGATGAATGTCATCTTTCTATTATTTCCGCAGATGTGGTGTCATTAGACACACCAAACCAACTGGAACTTTCTTTTCCTTTCTCTGCTTCAGCCTCTAATAATACTGAGAATCTTGCGTTGATGCCTGTGGATACTGAATCCCATTTGGAACTAGAGGATTTTAGTGAAGTATCTGCGCTTGTGCCACAAGGGGGAGTGCCTGAAAAGAAAGTTCTTCCCTTGGAAAATCCCAAGGAGATGATTGCTCGTTGGAGTTTAGATAATTTGGACCTGAAAACTGTGGTCAAAGATGCTTTACTCTCTGGTCGTCTCCCTTTAGCAGTTCTTCAACTGCATCTTCATCAATCAAGAGGTTCAGTCACTGACAAAGAGCCTATTGATACTTTCACTGAAGTTCGTGACATTGGAAGAGCTATTGCTTATGACTTATTTTTGAAGGTAGCTTATTATTAGTTTTCATGTAAAGATAACGTCATTTATCTTCCCTAACTAATATGGACATGATCACCTATGGCCTTTGGGCCAGTTGGCACCTATGCGCCTGGTTGTGGTCTTATACGTTATTCTAGGGTTCTATCCCCCACAATTACCAAGCAAAAACAAAAACTAATATGGACAGGATCTACAGGGTGAAACTGGACTTGCTATAGCGACTCTGCAAAGGCTTGGGGAGGACATTGAAACCAGCCTCAAGCAGTTATTGTTTGGCACTGTAAGGAGATCTCTTCGAGCACAAATTGCTGTGGAGATGAAAAAATTTGGTTACATGGGACCATATGAATGGAAAATATTGGATAGGATATCACTCATTGAGGTAACTGGAACTTACACAGTTGTTTATCTTATGTTTCTCATACAATAATGTGCATTGCAATTATAAGTTCCAATATGTTATTTATGGAGCTAAGACTTCCTCTTTTCTTGTTGTTTGTTCTTTTTCAATTTATTTTTGGAGAGGCTGTATCCTAGCAGTAGTTTCTGGAAAACATTTCTTGACCGGCAGAAAGAATTCATGAGAACTTCATCAAGTTCAAATTCACCAGAAGGAATTTATTTGCACCTATTGCGCTCACATTTGTTCGACAATCTGATCATCGAGTGTGGTGAGATTGATGGAGTTGTTGTAGGGTCATGGACAAATGTCAATGAGAGCTCTTCTGTTGATGAAGACAATGCTAATGCTAAATACTGGGCTGCTGCTGCTATCTGGTCTAATGCCTGGGATCAAAGAACCGTTGATCGTGTAAGTTACTTCTAATTTCTTTCTTCAATTTCTGTTACCATTGAAAGATACATTTTTTTTTGTGTGGATAATATCATTGAGAGATACTCTATAAATTGATTTAAATAAAGTGCTCTTTGTTGTGCTGTAACCTGAGTGGAAGGAAAATTTAATGCTATGATAAGCTTTGACCTGGTCCCTACTTAGAGCTTGCATGATGTAGGAGTAGGACAGATTACAGATTCTGTCTGCTTGTGCTTGTGGTAGGCTTAAGGGTTGGAGAGTTAGGGGTTCAAAGTTTATCATAGTGGACAATTCTATATAATGGATAATTAATCCAGCTTTGCTTTAATTGAACTCATTTTCTCATTCAACTGATCCAAAATTGTCTTTGTTTTTTTAAGAAAAAGCCTTGAACTTGTAATCTAGTGCTGCGTTATTTACCATTATATTAGATGAGAAACTTCGTCAAGCATCCTTCATTAGTTTTCTTTATGAGTCGTCTTTTGTATCAAGTTTCACCGATAGTAACTCTGTTCATTCCTTCATAGAGTTGATCCATATGTAGATATTCTCCAATTGTAATTCTTTAGACTACTTTGAGTTCATTTTCATGAGGTAGTCTTGTTTCAATAAAATTATTTTTACCTATAAAAAAAATGAGAAACTTCGTCAAGCGGTTGATAGAAAAAAATTTCAGCAAAGAACTTGTTGCAGGATTTCAGTTCTCATACCAAATTGACGTAGGAAAAGTTGGAGAATTTGTCTATGTGTGCTTTTGGTAGGCTTAGGGTAGGAGAATATATGAGTTTAGGGTGTAGAACTGTAGAAAAAATGGTTAGGTTCAAGAATGTCTATGGTTTTAGTAGGGAGTGAAAAATATTCGATTTAGGGTTGCAATAAAGGTTAGAAAAACTAAGATCGAATATGCCCACATGTTGTGAACAGTGCACGTAAACAGTAGTGTGAATGGTCATGCAATGGCAAAGAGAAGAGAAGGTGAGAAAGAGCTCACTAAGGCCAACGTGCCTTAATACACAAAACACCAATGTTTTGAATTCCGTGTCATTCTGGCCGGAATGGCCGGAATTTTTCATTCCGGTGGGTAGACCGGTGCAACTAACCCCCCTGTTCCGTTTCACTTCAAATTAAGGCATGTGCTGGCCGAAATTTCAGCATTCTGGCCGAAATACTCGTTCCGGGCTGAAATAAAAAGCTGGCCTTATTCGCTGATTTGCTCGATTCTGTGTACTTGATCTCAATTGATCATGGTTTCTCAAAAAAAAGATCTCAATTGATCATGGGGAATGAGTAGGTCCAAATGTTATGAGTTGCTCAGCACTTGACTTTTGATTCAGCGAGAAGGTTAGAGAGGCTAAAGTCTAAACTAAAAGAGAAAGTTTGAAAAGGTTTTGTGAAGACTATGATAATGAAAAAGTAAAAATAAGAGGAAGAAGAGTAGTGTCAGGGGAGAGATGGAGCAGTGAGTCACGTGTTTGGGACTTGGGAGTGATGAAGTTTTGAATATTTAAGTTAAAAGAAGTTTCTGGGAAAGTTGCTTTACAAATACCCTTGTTTTCTTTGCGTATTTACAATAATACCATATTTGATTTTTTCCTTTTTTCTATTGTACAGCTGGCTTGTGTTCTAAGTTTCCAACAAAATAAAACCAATTAGTTTTGAATGTAAGTAGTTACAAAACATGCCTACACATTTCAGGAGTTCTTTCATTAGAATTTTATATATAATCAATTATTTTTTTTTTTTTTGAAGAGATCAATTTAAAAACTTTAGCTTAATAATAATAAATAATAGTAATTTTATTATTATTATTATTATAAAATAAAATATATACCTGGTGCATAAAATAAAATATATACCCGGCACACATTCAGTAGCCAATCCGGAGCGGCCTCCGAAACGGAATTCAAAACTTTGCAAAACACTCAAAATTTTCTATTAATCAACCTCCTTTATTTGAGTACAATCACAAATTTATATAAACTATAGACCTTAATTTTATTAATAGAACTAGAATTTTTACGTTGACTTGTAAACAAACTCCTAATCGGAGGTCACTGACCTTCTATTTGGTTTGGCATAATTGGGTGGGCAATCATTCTTCAGATATTTGGAACGTTGTCCTGTTATGTTTGATTTGGACATTGTGGCATGAACATAAGGTTCCCTGGGAATTGAACCCTTGGATTATCTATCAATTGCTCAATCAATTATCGCCGCACATTTGAGGATGTGGAAAAATTTGGAACAAAATTGATAGAATTGTTTGCTGGATCATTGTTTGATTGGTCTCATGTGTGGGGTTTTCCTAACAGCAACTCCATTGTTGATTTTCTCAAATCATTATATTTTTGTACATAACCAATGTAATTCTTTAGACTCCTTTGTGTTCATTTCCATGCACCCCTGATAATTGTGTCGTTTTTCCTGGGCTGTGAGAACTCTTAGCCACATGGATAGTTCAATGTGCTCATCAGCGCCTAACCGGACCTTGAGATGTGGATCACCCAAAGCACATTGGCACGGCGTACTTCTATTGTTTGAATTGGGGTTTGAAACCAAACTTTTCCTCAAGAGGATAGATGGGGCGATTCAGGTGATATTCAATGTAGATCCAACTTTCTATTCAATCGTGGTAGCCGAGGGGACCACCACGGCTCCTCTCTTCTCGAGAATCCATACATCCCTTATCAATATATGGAGAACTATCTCTCGAGAATCCATACATCCCTTATCAGTATATAGACAATTGTCTCTTGAGCATTGGTTTAGGTTTGGCCTCAATGGGAAAATAAAATGGAGCACCTAACAACTTGGAAAATGGAAAGATTTGTACAAGTTATACCTTCTTTCGTCACCACGTAGTCTTTATTCAATAAAATATTTTGTTATGTATCAAAAAAAAAAAGCCAGTGTAAAAGCCCCTAAACTTAACTTACTTATTAATATAATATAATTACCAATATCTCTCTCTCTCTCTGTGGCAGAACTTATGTTCCATTCTTGTTCCTACCCTTACTTTAGATTTACAGATTGTAGTTTATGGAATCTGAAGTCAAAACTCTCGCCAGCAAATTTGTGGGAATTTGGTTAAACTCTCATGCAACTGCCATATGGAAGCAGTTTTGTTTGTCAGTTTATTTTAATTTAAAATTGTTTGGAAATGAAAAAGAAGAAAGATAAAATTTTAAAGCCAAATAGGAACTTTCTAAGAGAGGACTTCTTTTTGTAATGTTATATTCTTCGCTACATACCGTTTTCTTCATTTTCACTCTTTTTGGTGTGGAAATGCGTAGGAACAAGCAAGTGCCATTCAAGGCCATAATATGGATTGCTATGTGAATTTATATCAACTCTTAAGGGTTTTCCTTTTGAGTTATTGAAATTATAAATCAAGACTTATTTGAACTGAACATTCAATGACGTTGGCAATATGTGCAAGAGAGTTTCTTATTTTTCTATTGATTCCCTTTCAGAGCTGAAAGCCCTTCTTGCATGTTTGAGTTTGCTTTTTACCATGGACTTATATATCTCTTTCTGCACAGATACTACTGGATCAATCTTTTCTTATGGGTGTTCATGTATTGTGGGAATCTCAACTTGAGTACCATATATGCCATAATGACTGGGAAGAAGTGTCTAAACTCCTGGACCTGGTTCCTACATCTATTTTATTAAGCGGAAACCTCCAAGTCAGTTTAGATAGTTTGCAGCCTGCTTCAACTGCTGGGTACAATAGGGAGTCTAATGATTATGGCAATTACCTATGCTCTCTTGAAGAACTGGATCTTGTGTGCATGGACATTCCAGATGTCAAAATTTTCAGGTTGTCAGCGAATATTATGTGCTCCATCTGGTTACGGTTGCTTATGGAGGAGAAGCTTGCAAAGAAATTCATTTTTATGAAGGAATACTGGGAAGGCACGGCAGAGATAGTACCCCTTCTGGCTCGTTCAGGCTTCATCGTTAGCAGATATAAGACTCCTGTTGAAGATGATAACATTAGGAGTTCATTGGATTTAAAATTCTCAGATGGTGGTCAAACTTCTCATGTGGACACTGTTCAAGCTTTGCATAAATTACTTGTACACCACTGTGCTCAATATAACTTGCCAAACCTTCTGGACCTGTATCTTGAACATCACCAGCTGGTTTTAGATAATGTTTCACTGTGTTCATTACAGGAAGCTGCAGTAAGTTTCTACAAATCCAGTGAGTGTTACTGTTCTTTATATTGGGTCTTTTTTAATAGTTTTATACATCACAAATTTTCACCAATCCCCTCTGTTGGCTATCTATACTTTTTTGTGCCTGAAGGTTAATAAGATATCTATGTATTGCTGGTTGTATTTTCAATTCATTTTACCTTTTTTTTTTTTTTTTTTTTTGCTAAATGAATCCATTTAACTTTTTTAATATGAAAACTGTATGCAGAGATAGCAGCTAAATTCTGATGATAAACAGAATTACTCTCTCTCTCATATCAAAGACACGGGTTTGGATGCCTAAAATGTTGAATCTAACATACCAGTCCCAGGAAATAGTGGATTTTAAAATGCTTCAATGTTTTGGTGTTTCTGCAACATCCCTTTTATCGTTTTAAGTTAGAGATCTTGAATATTTTAATTGTGTATTTTAAAATGCTTAAATTTTTTGATGTTTCTGCAACATCCTTTTATCATTTAAGCTAGAGATCTTGAATGTCTTAAAGAAATTCAGAAAACATATAGCAATGTCATATATTAATTCTAAAGAGTTGCTGCCTTTAAAAATTTTCCTCTCTGGTTCACTAAACCTCCTGATTTATTTTTAGTTTTTGATCTTCATGTATCATGTGTGTGCTATCATGTTGAGGGCTCTCTGATAATATGAGTATGGGCTTACGTGTGTTTTTTGTTCCATACAATTTATCTGCATAGGGAGATTGTCAATGGGCAAGATGGTTGCTCTTATCTAGAGTAAAGGGGCGTGAATATGACGCCTCACTTTCTAATGCTCGTTCGATAATGTCACATAATTTAGTTCCTGGAAGTAACCTGAGTGTTCTAGAGATAGATGAAATAATTCGTACTGTTGACGACATTGCGGAAGGAGGGGGGGAATTGGCAGCTCTAGCGACCCTATTGTATGCCCCAGCACCAATTCAAAATTGTCTGAGTTCTGGCAGTGTTAACCGGTACAGTAGCTCCTCTGCCCAGTGCACCTTAGAGAATCTTAGACCCACTCTTCAGCGTTTCCCAACATTGTGGCGCACGCTTGTAGGTGCATGTTTTGGAAACGATACAACTTATAATGTTGTGGGCCCTAAAGCAAATAATGGTTAGCCTTTTGCTTTTATTTATTTTTGGTTTATTCTTTCATGAATGTATATTAAATTAGTTTGATGAAATTTCTAGTATGTTGTATACAGTTCTTGCACTGTGCATTACAATTTACAATTTGGTCTTCAGCTTTATCGGATTATCTAAATTGGCGAGACAACATCTTCTTCTCTTCTGGACGTGATACTTCACTTCTACTAATGCTGCCTTGCTGGTTTCCTAAGGCTGTGCGAAGATTGATACAGCTTTATGTCCAGGTCTCTTTGTACTCTCCTTTATGTTTCACTGAACTTATTCAATGAGTTTTGCTCTCTCTCTCTCTCTCTCTCTTCAAGTAAAAGTATATACAATGTCAGGTTTCTCACTAAACTAGGCTTTGAAACTGAATTTCCCTATATAAACAGTTAGGTGTTTTACTTAGATGTTCCTGTTTTTTATATGAATGGATTATCATGTCATGTAGTTTGCATGATGTTTCAGGGTCCTCTTGGATGGCAATCACTTCCAGGTTTGCCTGTAGGACAATCTCTGCTAGATAGAGACGTTGAGTTTTTCATAAATGCTGATGAACATGCTGAGATCAGTGCAATCTCCTGGGAAGCAACTATCCAAAAGCATGTTGAAGAGGAACTCTATAATTCTTCACTTGAGGTTTGTGCTTCATATTTCTTTTTAGATACTTAGTTTAGGTTTCCTCTGTCTTACATTCAGGACTATTTGAACTATTTCCTTATAGAAATTACAGATTACACCCTCTTCACTTTGACTTGTTTTCAATTAATTCCTTTGAAGTTTCCTTTTTCCATTTCGGTCTGTTAACTTTAATCCATTTCAATTTAATCATTCTTTTTAGTTCTATCCAATCTCACTATTAGTTTTAGTACTTTTCAGTTTTCACTTTCCAAAATGATGTTGTTTTGGTGGACATAACGGTGTTAATTGGATAGAGGTGGACATAAGGACTACATTGGAAATGAATGGAAGTTAAAGGACTACTAAAAAAAAAAAAAAAAAACCCCTTAAAGAACTGGGTTGAAAACAGGGTAAAGTTAGAGGGTGTGTAATTTGTAATTTTGCTAATAAAATTTTAGATGAGTTGTTAAGAAAAGTTTTCCTTGCCTTGTAAGCATCCAAATCAGAAATGCAATCTTTCATGTACTGCAATTGCAAATGGATCTCATACTTGCGGAGTTGCAGTCATGAATTTGTGTACTTAAATGGAGAAGGTGCCAATGAGCTTTAGCTTGAGTGGATTCAAGACCCACTAGGTGTATGTGTAACTTACCAATTATAGAAGAACTTAAAAAAAATATTTATTTATCAAAAAAACAAACATATTTAAAAAGGCTTCATGACATTTCACTCCCTTGAACTAGACATGCAAAATCCTTATCATCCCCATGATAAAAAAGCATACAAATGCTGGATTCTTTTTTTTATTACTAGAGGCTTCCATCATTGTGCTGGTTTTTCTTTTTTCTTTCTTTCTTCTTCCTTCTTTTTTAATAATTTTTTTTCAGTAACAGAAATGTCATGCGATGAGCACATGATGGATTAGAAGTTTTTATTTTACAATTTTACCTACTTAAAGACATTAGTGGAAAATTGCGTGTGTGTACTGCCTTCACTCATCCTGTTTTCGTTAAAATATTTTACTGTCTCATCCAAAACCCCCGCAAGAGTTGATTGCATAATTTTTTTCACAAGACGCCGTGAACTCTTAAATTTTTTTTTTTTTTTTTTTTTTTTTTTTTTTTAGTAAAAGGCTTAGAAATAGAAAATCCATAATGTCCATAGTCAAAATATCTTGAGTGGGTTTGAAAGTGGTTTCATGTGAAAAGCAAATACTATATTTTAGCATTAGCTTTTTTTCCCCTATTTCCAATATTTGGCTTGTTTCCTGGGGAAGGGAAAAATTCTTGGTTCTTTGTTTGTTTGTTTTTGGCTTTCTAATGTTTCTTGAAATCCTGGAAATAATTTTGGTTACAAAAAGGTTGCAAATATTTGCAAAATTCATTCAATTGGTATTTTAGAATTGGGATTTTGATATGAAGTATTAGAATTCAAGTTTTCATTTGATGTAGAAAATTGGTCTCGGTGATTGGGATAGAGGGTTAGTGGGGTTGGCATGAAATTTGGCTATGATGCTTGTTGGTTTGAAATGGAATGTGGCTTGGCATTGTTAACAATTATTGGAGTGAGTTGTGGGTTTCTTGGTGTTGGTGTGGATGATGGCTTTGCTATTTTAGGATACAGGGAGAAGTTTGGTAGAACGATTTCTACCAAACTCCATAGCCATGGTCACTTTGTCCTATTACCCACACCCTGCTCATAAATAATGCCACATTATCAAACCCTTTTCCATATTTGTGACCTCAATTCAATATGGTCATAGGCTGTGTGTGTTCATGGGATACCATAGTGGCCATGAAGCATAAGGTGTTCAACGTGGTCAGTCTGTATGTTCATGGGATACCATTGTGGCCATGAAGCATAACACAGTTAGACACTCCAAAATCCCCGACAAAACGTGTTTCTGTCAGATGCACCAGGGATGCTCCTACATATGTGTCCTGGGAGTTTTGGAAGGAATATAAATATATATATATATTTATATATATATATATATTTATATATATAAAATTAAAAAAATATCCTTTGGTTTCAGATATTTTTTTAAAGATTTTGATAGATATCTATTTTGAAAACTTAAAATAAATATAAGACTAAAGTACACTTTTGGTTCTTAAAGTTTGGGCTGTTTTCATTTTGGCCCTTTACATTTCAAAATTTTCATTTCAGTCCATCATGTTTGATTCAGTTCTTTGTTTGGTTCTTTACGTTTTAGAATTTTCATTTTGACCCTTCATTTTAGTCCTTCATGAGAATGAAAATTTTGAAATGCAAAGGGCCAATATGAAAACAAATCAAACATGAAGGCCAAAATTTAAATTCTGAAATGTAGAGGGACAAAATGACTACCACCCCAAACTTTAAGTGCCAAAACTGTACTTTAGTCTAACCATAAAATATGCCTATAAATAAATAAAATATATTGAAAGATATTAATTAAGTAATTGTCATATCACAACTGTATCGTGTCCGTGTCCATGCTTCTAAGGTGGTTATGGTGCTGGTCTCTGTTATAGGGAGTTTTGGAAGTTGGAGGCAATTGTTTTTTTTTGATAGATAATAAGAGTTTTATTGATGAAAAAGAACAATGTGTTTACGATTGTAAACTCACTGCCCTTGAAACAAATACAATCAAATCGTAAGGAAAGATTAATAGAGATAAGGAAATCAGACAAGGAACTACAATGCGTAAGCCCCCAAATACGAGACCACTCAAACAAAGTCCTAGCAAGCAAGGTCTTCAACATATCTATAGGACTCTCAACGTCCTCAAAAGTTCGGGCATTGCGTTCCTTCCATACTAACCACATAAGGCATGCTGGTACCAAATTCCAAACCTTTGAAGAGTAAGTTCCCAACCAATTCCTCCATGCAAAAATTTAAAACATGGGCGCTCCTTCACCTCTTCTCTCAGACTCTCACATATGATTCCTCTCTTATAGTCTGGGACTAGGCAATAATTTCCCTACTGAATGAGGAGTCCTTTTTGCAATTGGACTTGTTTCATCAAACATGTCAGGTGTTAATTTTTTTTTTTTTTTTTTTTTTTTTTTTAAATTAAATGTCCTTGTGCTAGAGAAAGCTCTGGGACGAGTAGAATCCAAGAAATGGAAGTTTAACTAGTAACTACATTAGACCCAAGATTTGTTTGCCAAAAATAAACTTGCCAGGAGAAAATTTGTTTTGCTGCCAAGTGCTTCAGGAAAGTAGAATACCCGTAACAACAAGAGGTCAAAATCCTTACAAGAGGTCAAAATCCTCTTGATCTGGTCCTTTGGTTAATAAGCATTTCATTAATCATAGTTCCAACCATTCTCATGTGATTTAGACCAGGAAAGTTTGAACTAGAAACAGGGAAAACAAATCTATATCTATCTATATATTACTAAAAACTGAAGCGTAGCATTTAATATTGCTACGCTCACGTTGAGCCACATCATCATTTTTTTTTCTAATTTTTTTAAAATATTTTTTAAAACATTTTCTCATTAAAGGTGACTTAAAAACTCCATTATTTAAAAATTAAAATATCTTTTAACCATTATTTTTATCATTAATTTTCCAAAACTCTCCCTTCCTTTTACCTATTCATCTCCCCACTACTTTCTACCTTAATATCATTCTTTCTCTACCTTTTTATCTTCCTTTATTTTGACCCTTCTTATTCTCAACATCTTACTATAAATTTGACATTTTCTTTTTCATTCTATGCTTAGTTTTTACACACAAAAAAGATTACTTCTCTCTCTCTCAATTTGTTTTTCATTTTTTGTTTGATTTTTTTATTTTTATTGCATCAATTCTTTAGGATGATGAATTTTTGTATTAATTAGAATTCTACTTTGGGTTGATGCAATTTAGTTTTGTGTTTTAAGCTGTTATCTTTTATATTTTCTTTGATTAAATATTATCCTACTACATTATACATATAGTATATAATAATATAATGTTATTATATTACATAGAATGACTTGGATAATTTGATTTTTATTGCTATATATTTGATTTTTACTCTTTTTTCCTCTCATCTTATTTTATTTAACATTTAAATCCAATCATATCTTCCATACTATTAAATTATGCAGCACAAATCAAGAAAATAGCTAGACACAAACTTGCCTTCCTTTACCATACATTGGGAGAATAAAAATATTTGTGTGATAAATGGTCATATAATTTATAATTTAGATAGCACCCTTTGATTGTGTTTAGGCCCATAGATTGAGCAATTTGTAGACTTAAAAGGCTATTGAGAATGAACTTTTTGAATCAAGTCTAAAAAAAATATGAACTACTATATATCATTTAGATAAAAACTTTTATCATAGACACATTAATATTTTTTTGCCACAAATTTAAATCACGCAAACTTAATAATGTTATATTATGTGTTAGCATCGTCTCTACTTCTTCTTCTTCTCAAAAATATTATGTATCATCTTTAAAAGATGCCAACAATATTGATCTTATGGGAAAAGTTGCATAAATATTGAGAAAAAAATGTTTTATATTACAATCTACTAAAAATGTTTTTTTAAATATTTAAACCTTTTTATTTTTCATATCACTAACATGTTTTACAACTACCATATGTGTTAACTTAAGTCTTAATATTCTTAAATTGTTTCAGCAAAAAGAAAAAAAAAGGTTGTTACAAAAGAGGAGTTCATGTAAAGTATTTTACAAAATGAAATATCTGTTTTGTAAGGCCACCAAATTTGATAATTTGCAAATGATGGAACCACTTGCAACAATATTTGCATAGTTATAGTTCCAGCTAAAGCAATCATGTATACTTTTAGTCTTCAAAAAACACACATCTACCAGTGATTAAATGTTCATCTCGGGTAGTTTTAACTTTTTATATAATTTTACCTTTACATATTCATCTATTTTAATTTAGATTTTTTTTTTCAAAAAAAAACTTTAATTTATATATTTATAAGTAAACAATGAAATAATGATTCATGAATAATCCAAAAAAAAAAATCTAACATATTTATCTTGTGCAGTTGTAACTTTACATATAATTTTGCATTTATATATTCATATACTTTAATTTAGATGTTTATAACTTAATAATGAAATCTATAAAGAAGGTAATCAAAACAATCATATTTCTACAATTCAAAAAGTCACAATTTCTTTTTTTTCTAAAAAAGGCCTTTTACATTTTCTTGGAATTATTTTTAAATTTTTTTTATAAAACCTTTGGCATACCAATAACCTAATCACTTCATACATTAAAAAAATTTAAGGCTCATTATTACTTCCGTTAATATATTATGGATATCTTAATTGATTGAGATCAAACTAGAGAAATGCCTTTCATATTTCCTTAAAAAAAAAAAAAAAAAAAAAAAAACTTTAATATACCACTAGTGTAACTACATCTATAACTATTTAAGCCAGCCATGATATTTATTTCTTATTAATAACCATAAAATTTACAACTAGCAAGGGAACAAACAAAGTAATAAAGAATAAATGAAGGAAGAAAAAAATAAATGAAATCAAACGTCAATTAATAACTGTTATTTGGAAAATAAAAATGTGATTAAGAGGAGTAAGAAATAAAATAGAGATGGCTATACAGAGGAAGAATAGGACAATGATCAGAAACCACCCGAGGGAGAGGCCTTTGAATTACATCCAAGAAGTGTTCCTCCCAATCAGTTGAAACCAAAACTCTATCTATGCGAGACATAGCACGGTTCGCTGAATCTCTAAACCACATATACTCACCCCCGACCAAAGGAAGATCAACCAAAAAATTTCTCTCGATAAAGTCTGAAAAATTGAACATGGCTGGACTAAACGAATTACAACCAAGACGCTCTGCCGGGTATCTAATAATGTTGAAATCACCCAAAACACACCAAGTTGAACTCCATCTCACTCTCACACTATCAAGCTCTGCCCATAAAGCATCCCTCAAACCAGCATCATTTGGGCCATAAACTCCAGTGCATATCCAAAAAAAACCATCTGCCACCCCTTTCAACAAGACCGAAACAGAAAAGCTACCCACCACACAATCAATTTTGTCATACACCCTTGTGTCCCAGACCACAAGAATACCTCCCGTTGTGTGAATGGCATCTAAAGCCACCCAATCCACAAAAGAGCTGCCCCAAAGACTTTTCACAGCAGCAGAATTGGTACGGTCCAGTTTGGTTTCCTGAAAACACACAACCTCACACTTCCATTCCTTAAGTAAGTTCTTCACAGTATCCCTCTTATGAGGATTGTTAAATCCTCTCACATTCCAAGATAGAAGTCTCAAATAACTATAGAAATTAAATTCCGTAATTCTCTCATACCTTTTGTAGAGGAAGAAGCAGTGCGACGAAGGCTGCTTGCCGCAGCTTGTTTCTCCCACACTTTCTCAAGTCGTTGAAAAAATTCAACACATTGCCTCTCATAGGAATCTATAGGGAAGTCCACCCACTTACCGAAGCCCTTAACCTTCTTACTTACCCAAGCCGAAGGTTCCAAATCATCCTTCACAGAGATGTCAACTGGGTCAACTTCCTCAGTCAATAACACCAAACCCGCATTAGGATCCCATTGAGCCAAAGGTACATATTCCATCAACTGCCGCTCCTCCTCATCCTTATCCGACTCCGTGGGATTGACCCAATTCACCAACAGCGTCTCTTCTTCGAAAGAATCCGAAACCATCTCAGAAATAGGAGAAAACCTGTTTTGTTCCAGTAAAGGCTGATGGCAAGACACCTCGGCCCTCTTTACTGGTGTCGTCGAACACTCCACCACAGCATCAGTGAATCTGGGATGATCACCGGAGCTCGACCCATGCGAAACCTCCACAGCCCCACTTATTGGACACCCCGTCGCTGGATCGCTGGCAACTAAGACAGTGGAAGGAGCCCCCACCTTGGCGCTGCTACCTGTACAACCCGTCGGTGCAAAATCCTCCTGCACCGCCCTATCGGGTTCTTCGCCGGAAGTTAAAAAAGCCCCTCCCATCTCGCCGGTACCACCCATCTGAACAAAACCCATCTGCACCACCGTGTCGGAACCTCCATTGGAAGTTGGAAGCTCCCCTCCCATCTCGCCGGTACCTAGCTTTGACTTCTCGACACTGACTTGTAAGCCCGATCCCTCACCACGCTCACAAGATCGTGACAAGCCTTGTAAATACAGGTGGGTTATGTCACCAGTATGATCCTCTTGGGCCTGTTTAATAGGCCCACCATCTGCTTGCTTAACAGGCCCAAGTTCAGTAGGTGTTATATCATCTTTAACAGACTTGGGCTGAACAAAATTGGCCCACTTCACCACACGTTGGCCCCTTCCCTCAAGATCAACTGATATGTTTAAAGAAAAATGGGCTTTAGTCCACTTCAAAGTAGACACACGCATTGGCCTTCCAGAGACAAGGTGAGTTGAGATATTTGTTTTTGGAATAAAATCAAATCCCCCAAATCCCTCCTTCTGGTTTAACGTGCCAGCTAGTTTAGGAAACTGCTTCTCCAAATCTAAAGCACTTCCTAATTTCATGTGACCATTAATGTCTTTCCAAACTTGATTCCTTGGGTTACCGGTGGGTTTTGCAAACCTACCACCGCCGGCATCCACCTCCTTCCCCGGCCAAGAAACATGTTTTCCAAAGAAAAAATCACATAACTTCCTTTCAAGAAAAGCCCAGCCACCCTTATGAAAACCTTTTGGAACACGCAAACAACCACGTTGAGCCCCATTATGATACTCAGATATTTCCACAAAACAACCACCCTTATTCAACCTACTAGAGCACTCCAAAATTTAATAATTCTCATGAAACCGTTTGAAAAAATGTTGCTTGCTAAAATCCCAACTGCGTAATTGTAGAAAATTTAAGTCTTCATATGAACAAAGTTCTAAAAAGTAATACCTTTCTATAGTTTTTTGTTTTTGTTTTTGTTTTTAAGTTAGTTAGTTACATACACACTTAGTGGGTCTTGAACCCATGATCTCACCCTCCATCTTACTCTTACAAGGGAAGGAGGTGCCATTTGAGCTAGAACTCATTGGCAAAACCTTCCTATAGCTAGAAGGGTGGGAATGTAATTTTTTATTTTATTTTATTTTTTCCTGTTGGTGGTGTTGCAGAATTAAATCCCTTAGATTGTTCGAAGTTACTTGTAGTGCAGGGTTGATTAGTGATTTTGTGAACTTCACAAGAAGGAAATGTGTAAGTAGAGGCCTTTTCAGCAATGGAAAAAAAACATTGTTGTGTAGGTGAAACTTCAATAGCTGAAACACCTCTAAAGCTAATAATCAAAAGTGCAAAGTATCCTATCTAGATGGTGTCTCAGTTACTCTCAGGCTTCTCACTAGCTAGCTGTATGCTGCTGGAATCGCTTCTATGGTTTTTGTTGTAGCTATCTCTCATGACAGAGGTTTTATTGCCTTCAGGAAACTGGACTTGGATTGGAGCATCACTTGCATCGCGGACGTGCACTGGCAGCCTTTAACCATCTTCTTGCTGCTAGGGTTCAAAATTTTAAATCAGAAGAGCAAGGTGGTGGTTCAGCACATGGACAAAGTAATGTTCAATCAGATGTGCAAGCACTTCTTGCACCTTTAACACAAAGTGAAGAGTCTCTTCTTGCATCTGTAGGTGTTAATTTTCTATTCTTTTAGATATATTCTTGAAATTAATGAGAATTAATTTTGTTGCATCTATTTGAAACATGCCTTGACCTCCTGCCCCACTTTACTTTTCAGGTCGTGCCCCTTGCTATTATGCATTTTGAGGATTCTGTGTTGGTGGCTTCATGTGCTTTTCTCCTTGAGCTTTGTGGGTCATCTGCCAGCATGCTTCGTATAGACATTGCTGCCTTGAGACGGATATCTTCCTTTTACAAGTCCACTGAAATCAATGAGAATTTTAGACAACTTTCACCGAAGGTTTCTGCATTTCATGCAACATCTCGTGAAAGTGATATAATACAGTCTCTTGCTCGAGCTTTGGCCGATGACTATCTGCACCAGGATAGTGCTATCAAAACTAAGCCAAAGGGAACTCCAAATTCAGTTACTGGTAAACGAGCTTCACGAGCTCTCATGCTTGTCCTACAACATTTGGAAAAGGCTAGTCTTCCAGTTATGGAAGGAAACACATGTGGGTCTTGGCTATTAAGTGGCAATGGTAATGGAACTGAGTTAAGATCTCAACAGAAAGCTGCAAGCCAGCATTGGAATTTAGTTACTGTTTTTTGTCAGATGCATCAGCTTCCCTTGAGCACAAAGTACCTTGCTGTATTAGCAAGAGATAACGATTGGGTATCTCTCGCTCCCTTCTATTGTGATTCATAATATCTGTAGATTATAACTTCGAACCTTACATTGCCATTTTCATCTGTAAGGTTGGGTTTTTAGCTGAAGCTCAGGTTGGAGGATACCTTTTTGACACAGTATTGCAAGTAGTAAGTACTTCCATTTTGATTATTATTGCAGATATTTTTGTTCAGAACCTCAGGAAAACTATGTTTCTAGCCAAAACAGTGCCATTTTTATCCTTTTACGAAATACGTGTTTCAGGCATCAAAGGAGTTTGGTGATCCACGTCTCAAAATTCATATATCAACAGTTCTAAAAGGCATGCAGTCAAGGAAAAAAGCAAGCTCTTCATCATATTCAGATTCTACAGAAAAAGGGAGTGAAACTTTCTTTTCAGATGACAACATATGTATCCCAATTGAACTCTTCAGAATTTTAGCTAAGTGTGAGAAGCAGAAAAATCCTGGACCTGGAGAGGCCCTTTTGATGAAAGCAAAGGACTTGTCCTGGTCGATTTTGGCCATGATTGCGTCATGCTTTCCTGATGTGTCTCCATTGTCTTGTTTAACAGTTTGGCTGGAAATTACTGCAGCAAGGTTACTGTCAATATCTCCATATTAATAAATTCTTCCATGATTATATGTCCCCCCCCCCCCGCGCACCCAAGAAAAGTTTGCATGTGCATACTTCTGATGTTATCTCATTGCAACTACATTCTCTACAGGGAAACGTCATCCATTAAGGTGAATGATATTGCTTCCCAGATTGCAGATCATGTTAGAGCAGCTGTGGAAGCTACTAATACTCTACCAGCAGCTGATAGAGCCCTTACATTCCATTACAACCGGTGTAACCCAAAACGTAGGCGGCTTATGGCCCCCAAATCAGTTGATCCTGCAGCTGCCCCAACATCTGATATTTCAAGTACTTCTACAAGTGCAAAAATATTTGTTGCTCAAGGCATTATTGCTGAAGAGGAAAGAAAAGTGGAACTTGATGAACATCTTAATGTTTCAAGTGATTTTGATGAAGGGCCTGTTTCTCTTTCCAAGATGGTTGCAGTGCTATGTGAACAACATTTGTTCCTGCCATTGCTAAGGGCATTTGAAATGTTCCTTCCTTCATGTTCACTGTTACCTTTCATCCGAGCTCTTCAGGTTTGTGAAAAAACTTAAACCCAGCTTTTTCAGTTGTCTCTTGATTCTTTTGGTTGGGGGGACTTTCACTTTATTATGGGTCTTGAATATGTTAGATGCAATGTTGATCATCTTCCCAGCAGAAATTGAGTCCCAAAATGTTATTAATATTTCTTTGGCTTATTGCCAATGCATTCTAGCTCAAATGACCCCTCTTCCCTTGTGTAAGAGGAAGCTGGAAGGTGAGGTTGTTGGTTCAAGATCAACTGGATGCGTGTGTAACTATAACTTATTGCTTTCTTTCAAAATACTCCAGGACCTGTAGAAAGGATGAGTTGTTGGTTCAAGATCAAAGGATTACTTTCTTATTTTGGAAATGAAGCAATTCTTTTATGGCCAATGTAGAAAGGATAGAGTGTGGTGCTAATTACTGTTCTTGTTTTTCTTTCCAACAGCTACAGAAAATAAAAGTTCAGGTGCCTTTCCCTTCTTAAGTCATCTCTGTCTGGTGGCATGTGTGTCCTCAACTTCTCATAACTTTTTAAAGGCACACAAAAGCTTCTATTCTAGTCAGTGCTATATAGTCTTGATCTATGATGCACGGATGCGGCAAAATGGGCGCCGCACCCGTGTCCGACGCGGTGATGCGCGAGCGACGTTGCTGCCCACGCGTCGGTGCAGCATCTGAGTTTTTTTTTTGGGATTCGAGCCGACTTGGCTTTGATTCGCGCCGACTTGGCTTCAATTCACGCTGATTCCCGCTGAACCGGGCTGATTCGGCCAGAATAGGGTCGTATCGGCCTAATCGGATCATATCGGCCGGCGGCCGAAATAGGCCGAAATCGGCCTTGAATCATGCCGGAACAGCCGAGATCGGCTTTGAATGGAGCCCAAACTTCCTAAATCTGTCCTTCCTCAATTTTACCAAGGACATATAATGTGTTTTTTAAAAATATTTTAATAGTAAAAAATATAGAAAATATAAATAAAAATATTTTTAATAATTTTTTAATCGCCGCACCCGCACCCTACTTTTTCAAAAATTTCCGAGTCCTACACCCACACCCGCACCCAAATCCGGAAACGCACCTGTGCTTCATAACTCTTGATCAGATCAGTGTCCAATGGGTGGCTAAAAATAGACCTTCATGTGAATTATTATGGAGGAAAAGTTAACTAAGATTGTAATACATAGACATTAACTAAACAAGAAAAATAGTTGCTTCAACTTGTCTTTCTTAGTGCATTAGCTCAATTGTGGATAACTCTGGAGGGAAATACAGGGAATGTGATGGTTTTCGGTGTGAACATGGCTTTTTTTGGGGGGTGGCATGGGGGTAGATAAAAGTTAATTTTGTCATAAGTTTTGTGGAATGACCACATTGACCAACCATTTAATTTATTGTTAAAATGGTATTACTATGTGTCACGAAGCTCAATTTGAGCTTTTTTTATTTTTATTTTTTATATTTACTAGTTCAAGTTATTGTCAATGAGCTTAGGCTCAAATAACACTATTTCTTCCATAAGAATTAGAGGAGGATGAAGTTGTGGGTTCAAAACTCACTAAGTAGTAACGATTCAAGAAAAAGTGCTAGTCACATCTACGCAATACTCTAAAATGACTAATCCAATCACAATTGAAGCTCATTGTAGTTGTTCATAAAGCCTAGATTAACCTAGCATATGCCTAATGTGGGGCTCAGCATCCTCCCGCACAACACACTCAACTAATTCAGTATCAATTTGGGACATCACAATATCCATCCCCCACTTATATCCTTGACTTCCTCATCAGGGCCCACATTATTGGGCAATGTCTCGAAGACCACACAAGGTTACCAGGTTCACTCTGATACCATTCGTAATGATTCAAGGAAAAGCACTAGTCACATCTGCACTATACCCCAAAAAGATTAGTCTAGCCACAATTGAAGCTTCTTGTAGTTGTTTCTAATGCCCAGATTGACCCAGTATATCAATTGGGTGCATCACATGGTGCTGCATAAGCAATTAAACTAAAAGACTTGTTCAAGTTATATAGTTATATATTTTTTGACTGTGTTTCATTTGATATTGAATATAAATTCAGTGGGATTATTTCATATAGAAATTGATCCTTTTTTTCTTTCTCTCCCAGGCATTTTCACAAATGCGCCTTTCTGAAGCTTCAGCACATTTGGGTTCTTTTTCTGCCCGAATTAAGGAAGAACCTGCCTGTGGACAGGCAAATATAGGGAGAGAAGGGCAAATTGGGACTTCATGGATTAGCTCCACTGCTATAAAAGCTGCCGATGCTATGCTTTCAACTTGTCCATCTCCTTACGAGAAAAGATGCTTGCTACAACTTCTTTCTGCTACTGACTTTGGTGATGGAGGTTCTGCGGCAACACACTATCGACGACTTTACTGGAAAATTAATTTAGCAGAGCCTTCATTACGCAAGGATGATGGTCTGCATCTTGGGAACGAGACTCTAGATGATGCTTCACTTTTAACAGCATTAGAAAAGAATGGGCATTGGGAGCAAGCACGCAACTGGGCCAAGCAGTTGGAGGCCAGTGGGGGATCTTGGAAATCTACTGTTCATCATGTTACCGTGACCCAGGTACCATATTTTGCCCCTGCCTACTTGGGTTGTAAAGCATATTGCATGCATTTTTTAACTTTTCTGATTCTGTTTAACTTCCCTGATTTGGCAAGCATCTCTCATTTAAGAGTTTAAAGGTTTATGTATTAATGATTTTTTTGCAGTTGGTATGACAGGGATGAAAGGCTTTGATAATTTTTAATGTACATCTAAACTGAAATTTGATACCTATTATTCTATTAAGAGTCCTCCTGCTCTCGCATTCTCTCTTAAGCTATTTTATAGCATGATGTTTGCACAGTGCTTACGAGATTTTTCTGATAGGTGTTTCCAGTCTCTTGATAACTCATGTGATAGGTTCCTAGACTTCCGATATAGCTTATTTATGATTTGTATCATGAGGTAAGGCATGTTGTGTTTCAACTTTCAACATGGCCATAGGATGTGGGAATGGAAAATATGTTATTTACGTCTTAAATGTGTGTTATAAGAACTATAGAAATATGAAAATAAGTTATTTTGCACAAGGTTCTTTAGAAAATAGTTAACATTCTCATATTTGTGCACCTTTATATTTGATTATAGCATTCATATTTGATTATCACCTACGATTTCAATCTTCAACTTTAGGCTGAATCTATGGTAGCTGAATGGAAGGAGTTTCTTTGGGATGTCCCAGAGGAGAGAGTTGCTTTATGGGGCCACTGCCAGACAATGTTCATAAGATATTCCTTCCCTGCTTTACAGGTAGGTTTATTAGTCTTTGACCAAAGTGGTTATTCTGGTGACTAGTGTATTTGATGAGTGCTGTCATATGGCTTGTAGGCTGGATTATTTTTCCTTAATCATGCAGAAGCTGTGGAGAAAGATCTCCCTGCAAGGGAGCTTCATGAATTATTGTTGCTTGCTCTACAATGGTTGAGTGGGATGATAACCCTGTCTAACCCGTAAGTTATTTATACCAAATTTACTTGCTGCTTCAGATCTTGAATTTTTTTAAAAAAAATCTGACATATGTGATAAATTTATCAGAGTATATCCGTTGCATCTTCTGCGGGAAATTGAGACTAAAGTTTGGCTCTTAGCAGTAGAATCAGAAGCTCAGGTGAAGAGTGAAGGAGACTTCAATTTAACCAGTTCCACTCGGGAGACTGTTATTAAAAATTGCTCCAGTATTATTGATAGGACTGCAAGTATAATAACTAAAATGGATAATCATATAAATTCAACGAGGAATAGGATTTTAGAGAAAAACGACGCAAGGGAGAATAACCTGACAAATCACAAGAGCCAAGTATTGGATGCAAGCTTTCCAACCGCAGCAGGGGGCAGTACAAAGGCAAAACGTAGGGCCAAAGGCTATATGCCACTAAGACGGACACTAGCAGACTCAGTGGATAAAAGCACTGATCCTGATGATGGCTTTGGGCCTCTTAAATTTGGCAATGACTTGCCATTGCAAGAAGACAACTTTAAAATGGAAATGTCCTTTTCAAGGTGGGAGGACAGTGTTGGACCTGCTGAGCTGGAAAGAGCTGTCCTTTCTCTATTAGAGTTTGGGCAAATATCTGCTGCCAAGCAACTCCAACATAAGCTTTCTCCTGCACAAGTACCTCCTGAATTTGTTTTAGTGGATGCTGCCTTAAAGCTTGCAGCTGTCTCAACTCCTATTGGAGAAGTATCAATATCAATGCTTGATGAGGAAGTGCGTTCTGTTATTAAGTCATATAATCTACCGACTGATCAACTTAAGGTTGACACGCTGCAGGTTATTGTTCAAATCTGTGTGTGTGTGTGTGCAAGTCTCCTGTTTTCGTAGTGTCATCTGCTTCCTTGAGTCTCATTGTGCATATTTTGTAAACAAGGTTGCTTTGTTAATGACGTACTGGTTGTTTGCTCCCTTTTTGTCTGTTTCTCAGTTTGCAAAATCCTCATATTAATGTAGTTTTAAATATGCAAATATAGGTTTTGGAGAGTTTAGCAACCATTTTCATTGAAGGTAGTGGGCGTGGACTATGTAAGAGAATAATAGCAGTTGTTAAAGCTGCAAACATCTTGGGCCTTTCATTTAAAGAGGCTTTTGATAAGCAGCCAATTGAATTACTACAGCTGCTTTCCCTTAAAGCACAAGAGTCATTTGAAGAGGCAAATCTCCTAGTGCAAACTCATTCTATGCCAGCTGCTAGTATTGCTCAAATTCTTGCAGAATCATTTTTAAAGGTTTTTACTCTTTTCTCTAAATTTTATTTTTATTGGCATGTTGCACAATTTCTTATTAGTATTTTGTCATTGCACTAGTGGTGGATGAAAGTCACAATTTTATGTGGACAAATGAGTGACAATATGCCTTATGGCCTGGGCTGGATCTAAGCTAGGCCTTTATTCTTGATGGACTGATCATGTTTAAACCTGCATGTTTCTGGATGTGCTATTTGTTGGCTACTCAGATTGGACAAAAGAAATCAGTTGGGATCTTTTAATTTCCATTTTGAATTTGAACCTTATATTAAAGAAAATATGTCCAAGCTTACTTTCCCTGAGATGGAGTCAGAAAATAAATTCTCACTCTTAATTTTTTGAGGCCAGAGGAGAGGAACTATTAATTTATGTGTAGTGCTGATATTGCATTACTTTTATGTACTCCAGGGCCTATTGGCAGCACACCGTGGGGGATATATGGATTCTCAAAAGGAGGAAGGGCCTGCTCCCCTACTGTGGAGATTTTCGGACTTCCTGAAGTGGGCAGAGCTCTGTCCTTCCGAACCAGAAATTGGCCATGCGTTGATGCGTTTGGTGATTACTGGCCAAGAGATACCACATGCTTGTGAGGTATTCTATGATAGTGACACAATGATAGTTCATACTGTGCCAAATATGATACAGGTCTATCTAGCATGACAACATACAAAATTGGATATATTTGATATTATGAGAAGTTATTCAAGAAAATTATTACAACCAGTTATTATTGTCATCATCGACATTATTGCTATTCCTGCTATTACGAGCATCACCATGAATACGAACATCATATTCTGGAAAATGATTCATGTAGTAGATTTGTAATCAGTCTCGTTAGCATGTTTTGTTAATTGATTCTTCCTCAGGCACCATTATTAACACTATAACTTTGACTATTCATATTGCATTATTTTCTGTAAGGTCACTAATGCAATAACCAGCAAGCAAATGGACTCTAATTCACATCTTTTCCACCTATAAGAACAGAGTGGAGGGTAAAGTTTTGGTTTTATGACCAACAGGTGCATGTGTAACTTAAAAAGTGTTAGAACCAACAAGAAAACACTAAGTTATAAACCAGGAAAAAAAAAAGGATTTTACTATTTATATATATATTTCTCATAATACGGAGCTATCCCCCCTCCCTCTCTCTCTCTCTCTCTCTCTATTTTAGCTTACACTTCTTTGCCGTTTGGGAATTTATGTTTTCAGGTTGAGCTTCTTATTCTGTCTCACCACTTCTACAAATCCTCAGCTTGTCTTGATGGAGTTGATGTTCTTGTAGCCCTTGCTGCAACCAGGGTCGAAGCTTATGTGTCTGAGGGTGATTTTTCATGTTTGGCTCGCCTAATAACTGGAGTTGGAAACTTCCATGCCCTAAATTTCATTCTGGGAATTCTTATAGAAAATGGTCAACTGGATCTTCTTCTTCAGAAGTATTCAGCTGCTGCAGACACAAACTCTAGCACAGCTGAGGCTGTCAGGGGATTTCGAATGGCTGTTCTCACATCATTGAAGCAGTTTAACCCGAATGACCTTGATGCATTTGCAATGGTTTGTATTTTTAATCATGATTCCTTGATATTCTATTTGAACAATTTCATTTGTCTAAGTTTTGTTTGTTTGTTTGTTTTATTTTATTAATTTACTGTGGAGATAATTAGGTAGTAACACTTTTAACGTCTAGCTAGTGCAGGTTGAATAACAATTAATAAAAGTGAAATTAAGGGTGTCATTTTCTCAAATTTCTTATAGCAAAGTTCAGTGATGCTTTCCATAAATACTCGAGTCTGGCATAAGCCAAGAAACAAGTTGTTGTGTAATATGTCATCTCTTTTATTAATGTGCACATCTTTTTCACAGGTCTACAACCATTTTGACATGAAGCATGAAACAGCTGCTCATTTAGAGTCAAGAGCAGAGCAGTGTTCTGACCAGTGGTTCCAGCGTTATGACAAGGACCAGAATGAAGATCTGTTAGATGCCATGCGCTATTACATTGAAGCTGCTGAAGTTCATTCTTCTATTGATGCTGGCAATAAAACACGAAAAGCTTGTGCTCAGGCTTCCCTTTTGTCCCTTCAAATTCGAATGCCAGATTTCCAGTGGCTGTATCGATCTGAAACCAATGCCAGACGCGCCCTAGTTGAGCAGTCCCGTTTTCAAGAGGCCTTAATTGTTGCTGAAGCCTATGGTCTTAACCAGCCAAGTGAATGGGCTTTGGTTCTTTGGAATCAGATGCTCAAACCAGAGATAATGGAAGAGTTTGTAGCTGAATTTGTGGCTGTGCTTCCTCTTCAGCCTTCAATGCTTGTTGAGCTTGCAAAATTTTACAGGGCTGAGGTTGCAGCCAGAGGGGACCAGTCCCAATTTTCTGTTTGGCTAACTGGAGGAGGGATGCCTGCAGAATGGGCTAAATATTTGGTCAGATCATTTAGATGCTTGTTGAGGAGAACTAGGGATCTGAGGTTGCGGTTGCATATGGCTAATGTGGCAACTGGATTTAACGATGTGAATGATGCATGCATGAAGGCATTGGACAAAGTCCCTGACAATGCCGGGCCACTTGTGCTTAGGAAAGGGCACGGTGGGGCTTACCTCCCACTGATGTGAAGTAAATGTTAATGGCAAGATTTTTTGGCTGATTATAATATTGATCTTGAGATGGTGATAACAAAATGGCGACAATTTAAAATCCTCTCAATCTCTTTTGGTGAGCTTGTGGCAGGATTTGTGATTTGGGGAATGGTGGTGTGGGGAAGAGAATCCAAAAAGTTGAAGGAAAGGGGGAAAAGAAAAGAAAGGAAAAAGGAAAAAGAAAAAAAGATATTTAAGCAGGTTATATGAAAATTGTGATAGTTGTAGATTAGTGAACACAGTTTTTAACGATTTTTATATTCTTTTTCAGCTTCATTGGACCAGCCAGAAGCAGAAAGAAGTTTGGAGAATATATGTAGGTTAGGACAATTAGTCATGCTAGCAAAGTCTATGTGCTAGCAAAGTCTTTGTAACATCATTTTGATTTAGCTCTACACTTTTTGTTTTTTTTCCCAGTTAATTTTTTGATTGACAATTTGAGGCCAGTTGTAAATCCCCATCGAAAATGAGTGCTTGTTTCATTTTTGTAAGAAATGTACAATATGTTCATATCAATATCATATACCTATATAACAAAATTTGTGTCTAAAAGCTGTGGTTGCACCAAGTGGTTATCATGTTTGATTGCCAAGTGGTTGCACCAAATTACAGCAATTTTATAGAAACCATAGCTTAATTGTTCTTATTAACCTTTTCTTTTACTGCTTTATACCATTTGTGACAAAGTCTTCTTCTCGAGTTGAGAGTCCAAGTATGGAGTTTAATGATGAGCAAAGAAAGCCTGAGTTTCCAGGTTTCAGGTACTATTGCCCAAGTGGTTTCCAATATAAACGTAAGTGTACTGGCATAAAGAGTTTCTGGTCTATTTGTGCATGAATTACCATTGAGCCTGTCCAGATCAAAGTGAAGGTTATCAATAACATTACCCTAGTTGGGAGATTATTACACATCGCAGCCATGGCCCATGGAGCCATTCCTTCAAAAATAATATTGCTGAGCCCAAGATCTTTGACGAAAGTATCTGCCTCACGTAATCTTTTTTTTTTTTTTTTTTAAACCAAATTCTTCTTATATTTTTAGTAACAGTTTAATACAAGGTCTTTTATTCTCATGATTAATTAATGATATGCACAATAATACATAAATTAAGTTCCTATATACTTAAAATCTAATTCTTAAATAACGATCTGATTCTCTTAAAAAAAAAAGAAAAAAGAAAAAAAAGAAGTTCGTATACTTTAGATTTGATCCTTTGAAGCTTTATCTTTAAGTCATGCTTTTTTTTTAATTGATAAATAAATAAAGTACCCATTGCAACACTCATTTTTTACTATAAACCCGGTAACATCATGCAAGAGGCGTCCTTTATGACCATTTGGATGGACTTGGGCTTGGAGTGTGATAATCTCATCATGGTTCTTGGTTAAACTAATAGTTATAAGACTTTTAAATATATATATGCAGATAATCATATTTATTTCGGTCCACTTCTGTTCAATTCGATCCATTTGATTCAGTTCAGTCCATTTCCATTTATTTGGTCCACTTAGTTCCATTTTGTCCACTTGTGCAATTTGAGTATAAATTAAAGGCACGGGAAAAATGACAAAAGTTTCATAATAGACCAGGGAGGTGCATATTGTCCCAGCTCTCAAAAAAAAAAAAAAAAAAAACAATGAAGACTACGTGGATTTTTTCACTCAGAAATCAAGATATATACAAATCATGCTTATACATTTCTCAATCATTTTATTTTATTTTTTATATAAGTAAACGCCATTTAATTAATTAAAAAACAAAGGGTACATAGTACATAGGGAACATGTGGTATTTCTCAATCAAAAACTAATGGAGCTTGGATATTATTCCAGCACCAATTCCCTGTGCATGTGAAACTAGTAACATCATGGTTGCAGGAAGCATGACTATGCATCATTATCATGCTTTCAACATCTCAGATTCTAAAGAATGTAAAAGAAACAAAACTGAAGACAACTATTCAAGGTATATCTTGGGAACAGTGCTACCAAGTCCCTCTACAACCTAATCCTGCTTAGTACCCGAGTTTTGAGGAAATGTAGTAGGACGCCTCTGAGCAAGGAACCGCTTTGTGCTCTCAAGGACACCAAAAAAGATTGAACCGCCAATTCCTATCCACAGTACTCTTGGTCCAATGCCCTGCAATAAAAAGAAATATAAGCAACAAAAAATTTCTGGCTTCAAGGTACTATGGTTTATCAAGTTAGGTTAGGGCAAGTTCTCAAAATTATAGCCACTATATAACCAACCTTCAATAGAGCAGGAGGTCCTTCTTCCCTAACAATAGTTTGAACACAATCAAAGATTCCTTTGTACTGGTTTGCAGATCCCTTCAAGATAACAAAATAACCCATATAATCGCTTCATGTCTGACATAATAGATGCATGCACATAACTGAATGTGTGCAAAAAATCAAAACATATGTACACATTGAATGTATGTACATATATTGAATTAAAACAAAGATTCAGAAAGAATGACAGGAAGCAGACTGGTCTTACCTGAACCATCAACCTTGTTTTAATCACATCAAGGGGAGTAGTTATAGCCCCAGTTAGGGCACCTAAAAAGAATCGATATTCAACAAATGAGATACTCAGTTCAAACCAAGCAAGTAAGAGGTTAATTGGAAGCACACTGAAAAAATATTCAAAACAATGATGTTTCATGATTATATTGTTCTATAATGAATATAAGTTGTTAATTAGGCTTATCAGTATTTTTATTTAATGTCCTAGAGTCAAGGTTTTTTATTTTTTATTTTTTATTTTATACTTAAATTATTGGGATTTCCCTAGTCATTTAGAATTAGATTTAGGGTTTGCCTATGTCAATTAGAATTGGAAGCTATTATTCTACATAAGCATAGTATTATGCTCCTATGGACATACTCCTAAGGGCAGAGATTTTTTGTGATGAATAAAATCTTTCTTCAAATCTTCCAATGGCCTGGTGTTGACTCCAACTAACCCCAATACTGACTCTTAGAGGTTTTCTCTTGCTTAGTGCTGACTTCAAGCAAAGCAAGCCTAGGACCTAGGTACTGACTTTTAGGCTACGTATCCTTTATATTCTATTCTTTAATTTTTGTCTTGCTTTTGTCCTGCATCAAAGATGCACATACATGCTCATGCATATATAAATTTGAATACACCATCTTTGATGAAAGCAACCAAAAATCTCATTTGAATAAAACATCTTTGATGAGAGACACTAACAAGGAATGGATTTGCCTTGCCCTTCTCAGAGTGATGGAAAAATATAAAGTTCTCAATCCATATGTAAGGTAGATGAATGACTAATTTGAAATGAAAGCATATGGGAAACATGATTTAAATGTCTTCTTACCAGCAAAAGCACCAATGATGGCATTTTCAGGATCATTTAGATCTCTCTGTGCCTGGAAAAAATAAAAACAGGTTGAAATTATCAATCATCATCATAAAAAATAAAAAAAATAAAAAAAAAAAAGAAAAAAGAAAAGAAAAAGAAAAGGATAAATAGTCAATGATCACTAGCTTAAGACATCTTTCCCCTTGTGAATGCTAGGCACAACAGCATGCACACTAGCAGGGCTACCATGCTATCAGTGGGTGGGGGTGTTTGCATGTGTGTGTGTGTGTGTGTGTGTGAGAGAGAGAGAGAGAGAGAGAGAGAGAGTGAGAGAGAAATGATACAACTTATTTTTTAGCTTTTTGGAAATGGGCTGTACCTTAAATTTTTGCATCAAATAGCAGAGGTAGGTCCTGGTAGTACATATTTATAGACAATGTTGAGAAATATACACCATCCTTTTGGTTTGGAAAAAAAATGTTTGAATGGCAAAATCCTTGCCAATTTGTAGTAAGTTAAGCTTAGTTTAATTTGAGATAATTCATTTATTTGGTACAGAATAAATCATCTTACATATCCCCGCACAAGTAAAAGGGCTCCCTATGCCTTCTTTAACTACTTTAGCTAATCCCAACTTAACTTGAGTCAACCAAGTTCAAGTTCAAGAGAACTCCTACAGAGAGGAACAGGAGGACCTTTGACAGTCAGGAGTCAGGATCTAACTACAGAGAGGTTTAAATCCCAATTTGTTGGGTCCCTTTGCTATTGGATGTCTTTTGGTGGTAGTAGACCATCAAATATGTATGATTTCATAGATAGACAATTAAAAGTCAGTTTTGGGAAACTTTTGGGGTATATCGCTATACATTTTTGTTCCCCGGATAACTGGTTAAGTATATAGCTGTACCTGCACATCATTTCTTCCCTATGAATTTTTTTTAAAATAAAATAAATAAATAAATAAATAAAAACTTCTAAACTCGACACAGCTAAACCTTAATATACTTTCTACTGCAGGTAAAACTCAAAGGTTATTGTGAAAGGGACTCCAAACACTAGATTTCATGCTACAGAGACAAAACGTCTATAGAGGGGCATTAAAAGTAACACAGAATCTTGCAATCAGAGAAATTACAATGGCATTGGAATAGAAGCATCACCCATATTCAGTATTTCATGTAACACTGACACTCAGAGAGGGAATGAAAAACATCAAGTGAAAACAAATTCTTCCAAAATGTGTTAACGGTAAATGCTACATGGTGAAGATCTTACCGCTGCCTTATAACCTATCCGAAGCTGTTCATAGATGCAAAATTGAAGAGCATCAAATGGCAAATCTCGTAATAAGAAAGATCCATAGCCCTGCAATCTCAACAATGAAGGTCACGTATGCAAACAAAACAACAACAAAAGTTACAAAATTAAAAGGAGAGAGAGCATGCAAGTCACATATTAATGCCACATTTAACACATGAGAAGTCACTCAACAATACAGGCGTATTCTCTCTTAGAAAGAACCCTTTAGATCCTTAACCAAGAATAAGAAATTCTTCCATAATATTAAAGGCAGGGGTACTTGAAGAGTGTCAAAAGAAATTTCAAAAATGGAAATGGAGGTGGGAGGGGGTGGGGGGGGGGGTGGGGGTAGGATACACACTGCATACAGTCCTTTGAAGCCCTCCTTAGAGACAATAAGGCGGACAGCATCAGGAGCTGAAGTAAATTGCCCGGTCTGCATCCTTTGCTTAATAACCTGAGGAGTTGAAAGGGTAAAAAAGGGGGTTAGTAAAGCATTTAAATACATTGAAATGGATGTAAAAAGTTACCTACCTCTGTCGGAACACGAATGAGAGAAGCAGCCATGCCTCCTACAGCTCCCGCAGTCTACACAAAGTTCAACAACCAGAACAGTTTACACGGTCAAACTATCAGCTATAGCATCAAGCAACAAACAAATTCAGGAAGTTTACTAAAGACAGGGCATGTATCTCGATTTTCTACAGGCTAATGAAACAGTTATTTTAGATCATTAACTAGAACAGGCTCTGGTCCCATCGTGAAAGTGTTAGAAAGTTAGAGGCTGATTAACAAAAATGTGTTTGGGGCTTCAACTAGCATAATATACTAACACCTTCATGAGTAACAATCTTTGTGTTGCGACAAGTCTTAAAAGGTCATATCCACTGCACAAAGCTCCCACTTTTGTAGGGTCTGGGAGAGGTCATGGTAAATAATAAGTTGAGAAGATGCTCATTGGTCATGTGCCCAAGCCAAACCAATATATCCTTTTCATGATAATAGGAAATTAAAGAAGCTCTTACCAAATGAGCTGCAGCGCTAAGATTTTCAGGAAACAACTTTAACAATTTCTGCTTTGTAGGTTCATAAACACCAACA
Organism: Notholithocarpus densiflorus; assembly: GCA_030021035.2. Lineage (NCBI taxonomy): Eukaryota > Viridiplantae > Streptophyta > Magnoliopsida > Fagales > Fagaceae > Notholithocarpus > Notholithocarpus densiflorus. The sequence continues at coordinate 2,868,512 of JARYZH020000013.1, read as the reverse complement.
AATAGAGCAGAAGCCCTGCACATAAAAGAAGATTATCAATACAACTTGGATGCTACAAAGAGATATCCTTTTCTTAGAGCAAACAACTGCCTAAGAAAGTAAGGGAAAAAAGATGTTTCGATAACTACAACTTGCAGACACTTTTATTATAAAACTGGTGTGTCACACTAGCCAGCACGACACACCTTTCCACCCGCTTCCAACATTTGCTTGAATAAAAATGATTAAATTTCACCATCTTTTACCTTAAAAGTACGCAGATTTAAAAGGTTGTTATGCCTTTTTTTTAAGAAGCCTATACATAATTTTTTTGATAATTAAGAAGCATATACATAACTATTTAACAATCTGTGGTTCTTCTACAATAACATATGTTAGCCAGCTTACAGCACCTTAGCATTTACATATTTTTCTTTTATGATTCTGTGACCAGACTGGGCATGAGCAGTTTGGAAGGTTATCAGCAAGACCTCTCATGAAAAGAAAAAGGGGACAGGAAGTTGAATGGCAGAGGACCATAGTCAATCATATAACTATACTCAATATGTTATTTATTCACAAGTCATTCATCCTACGTATCCTTCTTCCTTTGCAATACCTTTATTACCAACCAGTGAAATCATATTAACTTTCTTCAAGTTATGATTCATGATTAATTAATGGCTAGGAAGCATTAGATTCATCAAGATTGAGAGACATCTGTATGCCTAAAATCCACACAAAATTGTGAAGAATTAGAGACAATAATATACCAAGATTCCTCTCTTCATAGAAGGGGCATCCTAAACAAGAGAGGGAAAAACACCTAATAAAGCAAAGAGGAATATGCCAGCATAATCATAACATTGGGACTTCATGAGATGGAAAAATACCATAACAGATTTTTTTACCCCCCACCCAAGGGGGGACATAGAAAAAGCAGAGGAAATGTAAGAACTACTACCTTGAACCACACCTCACATTGCTACGTGTTTCATGCACATCAAGAATCATGAAGCAAAAGCTAAAGTAGCTAATAGTTTATCTCAATTTTTAATGAAAGAAATTTATCAAATGCTAAGTTCAATTGACTGTCAATAGCTCACTTCAGGAAAGTGGTCCTCATATGCAAGTGACATCATAAAAAAAAGACCAGAAATATAAAAAAATAGAGCATTTAAAAGCCATCATTGATGTAACCATTTCCTAATATAATCATCAATATTGAGCCGTGATGATACAAATAATTCTACAAGCATAGTAGGAAAGTAGTCCTCATGCACCAGTGACATTGTAGAATTGGTCTAGAAATGTGAAAGATGAAGCACAACACAAACATCATGCAATGTAAGTGTTTCCTAATAAATACTGAACATGGAGTCAAGATGATGAAATTACTTCTACATTATATATTTACAGGTGTAATGAATCTATAAGCAGTTTGAAGAGGTACATAGGAGCTATCAACCATCACATATAAAGACCAAAAAAGATGGATGCAAAACCAGAACACCCTTTCAAAAACAAAAATTCAAATGATGTTATTGAGTGAGAAAGAAGAATGAGTTCAAGAAAAGGGGGATGGGGGAGACAGAAAGGCATACTTTATATAGTTAATATTCTATCTTATGATGATGTTCGTTCCATAATATTTATGCTGAACTTAATGAATTAAAACTCTCTCTAAGGATGACAAATAAGAATTTAGAGGTTTAGAAAGTCTGCAGAAGATCGATGGTCTGAATTGTTGAGAATCCATTACATTATTGAAAATTTGGAGCCCTAGGAGATTGATGACAATCACACTTATGACACATTCAGTGAAAATTTATAGATGTATCAGGAAGCATTTTTAATTTTTACTAAAAATGAAACTTCATGACAATCAGAAAACAAACAAACATGTCTGAAGAGCACAACTTGAGTCATTTCCAGCTTCAAAACTGGGATCAGTTTTCTATTGTGCATGATCAGTTCATAAGTAACATAAAAAGGGAGCTATAAAACAAACATGGATACTTTTTTTTTATATATACATCTATAGTTGGGGGCGGGGATATTTGAACCCTAGATGCGTCTATTGGAAACAGCAGGATGTGCCCGTTGAGCTACAAGGCTCTTGGCAAGAACAAACATGGATACTGACATATGAAGTTAGGAATCCTAGAAATTTAGTAAGTCATGCACTTCAAAAAGTACTTACGGTAAGACACCAGCAAGATTTCCAGCCAATCCAGAATAAAGGCCCTGCAAATTTATTTTTCCACCACCACGTGCAGCCTGCAAAAAAAAATTTAATATTAAATTTAGAAACACTCTGGTCAAGAAATTATGGAGGAAAGAAAAACCTTGGAATAATAAAATCATAATTAACAATATACCCCCTTTTGCTATTCCGTATAGATACCTTCTGCACATCAGACTCAGGCAAATCCCCCCCCCCCCCCCAAAAAAAAAAAATCAAATAAAAAAAACTGAGAGCCTAAGGTAAGGTATTTATCTCAAGCTTTTACCTTCCAAAGAAGAAAAGAACACATGAAATCAAAGAGCTCTCTAGATGTGAGCTATTAGTAGTTAAGAAGATGTAATTTCTGTGTTTTTTCTAAAGTGGGCAACCTAACTTTGTACAACAATGTTTTCTTCTTCTATGTATAGACAAAGAGAAAATCAAAATCATATAATCAATGGCTGAAAATATTAAAGAGAAATTCAAAATTCTATCTTAGTGATTGCGAGGTTGAGCCCACATCCGTGCAACAATTGGAAGAGTACCAAAAACTTAGCATTTGACATCAGTCAATCACCAATAACCTGGTAAAATAGATGTCTTATTAAACATTGACTATAACTTAATATGCATAATTAACCTGCCTGCAGTCGCGTCTTTATAGTATCAATGGGGTATAAAGCTGTCTCCACAACGACACCAGCTGTACCTCCAGCTATAAAACCCTCTGCAAAATTAACCACCAGACTACTTAGAATCTGAACAGTGCATGCAATAAATTTATTTGCACTAGCAAGTTGTCCATTTAAAGTATTCAAAGAAATTGATAGCATGGAAGAAGCAAATGTTCCCTCCTTCTCTATCTATCCCAAAGTCTAGGAAAGCAAAGGCCTTTGGGGTTCCCTCCAGTCAACCCCTAGGGGCTAGGGCCTTACATATGCTTTCCATGTTCTCTCAAGAAAAAATTATTGCAAATAATATAGAAAACCATTCCTACACTGATTGAGAAAATAAATGTTATTCATAATTTATGTTTATTCTCCTAGGTTGGCAAAAGAATACCATGTCCAATACCTGTAATTGAACCTTTTTAAAATTTGCTGTCAGTTTTACAAGAATCTAACTGTTACCTGCACAACAAATTCTTCCCAACTTAAACTTGGTTTCATAAAGATACATTTTAAATTAGAGGTCCTCCAAAATAATAATCAACTAAAAGTTTGAGATTCAGTATCATTCTTAGTCAATGCCAATGAGTTCTAGCTCAACTAGCACCTCTTTCCCTTATAAGTATTAGGGGAGGGTGAGGTCATGGGTTCAAGACCGAGTGAGTGCACGTGTAATATACCAATAAAAAAAATCTTATTCTTAGTTAACACCAAAACATTCAACACCTTGAACCCTTGCCAATATCAATCTTCAACATCAATTTTGAGCCATACCAAATAAAGTACGAAAAAAGTCAAACGGCTTTTCTTCTCCCGTACTGACTGATGCAAAAGGCTTTCTTCTTTCCAGCATTGAGTTCCGCATTTTCTTGTTACATGCATCTGCAAGAGCATATCACCTTGTTAAAAAGAGGAAGAAGAAGGAATAGAGTACAAAAATGTCCCTAAGGTAACATATATAATTTTTTTTTTAAAAAGGTATCCACATCAATAGGTAAAATTGTACAAAAATTTGAGATCCCAATTGGGACTTTCCCCTAAATTTGAAGTGGATAAAAATCTTCTCTAATGGCACATAGCTAATTGACAGTGCAAGTACTCAAAAGCAGTACCCTGTGTATATGGCCAGCTTACATGTTCTCTAATAAAACTCAAGTGAATCATGAATAGGGAAATTATTTTCTATCGTACCTTGTTCTTTTCTAGCTGAATTGGGAGAAGATTATTGTGAATCTTGTATATTACAATAATCTGAATTTGTTATTTACAGAGGTCATCCACATCATACATAAATTTAAACATTTACTTTAAGAAGTGGGTATTCTTCAATGATTACAAAAATAGAGTTTAAGGTATTCTTCATATCTTCTATTTTCTTTAGCCCACACAGGCACATATACATAGGTTTGATGGTGAACAACAACCAAGCCTTTAGTCCCAAAATTTTGGGGTAGACTATGGATCCTTAACATACTAGTTGAGGTCAAATACATGTATTCTGTTTCACCATTCTATTATATTTGAAGTCATACTCTCTATTACACAACTTTTGTTGTAATGCCTAGGTATTACTTGTGTAAGTCAATGGTATCAAAAAGTTCTGGCTTAGCCAAAAACCACAACTGGCTTAAGAGAAATTTGCAACCAATACAACCTGTTAATTAATGTTATTGTAGGTCTTCCTCTGCCCTTTTTCATTCCCTCGACTTGAGTGTTCTGAAGGTGAATGAGGGGAAAAAAAATTGCAAATTACACAACCTTTGTTGTAGCAGCTTATGTCTTACTCATGCAAATCAATACTATCAAGAAGTTGAGGTTTATAAAAATCTTGAAATTTATGCAAATGGCTTAACTTAAACGAATTATCGATATAGACCCTTTAGAAGAAGAATATGTATGGTTGAACAAATTTTATAAATAGAATAATAATTAAGTGATTAAATTTCCTATCCGCTGGCGCCTTACGACAAATGATAGTTTATCATGGTATTAGGACATGTGATCCTTAGTCCAAACCATGTTGCCACTTTATCTTCTACGACTGCTAGTGGTGGACACAATTAACACTCATGGACTCGCCAAATTTTCTCTGCCACTCACAGTCAACCCCTTCAACAATTTCAAGTAGAAATTCACCATTTACTATGGACCAAGGCTTTTGGGACAAATAATAATTTATCAATGTACAATATAGTGGGCAGTAGAAAGAATTTAAAAAAAATAACAACAACGTGACAATTGACACGATGTCATGAAATATATGTAATTAACATCATAGTACTGAACACATTTACATTAAATTTATCAACATAAAAAAAAAAAAGGAACACATTAACATTGGAAAATCTTATAGTATTAAACAATAAATAAAGATATTGAGGAAACGGGGTTACCTGATGAAGCAACTGAAACTGAAGAGCTTTTGACATCGGCGGATAGCGTGATAGGACCCATTTTCTGAGTCCCCCAAAAAAACTTCTGGGCACTCTTCCAAGCTAACTGTGTTTATCGCTGTGTGTGTATGAGAGAGACAGAGAGAGATATGAGAGCGTTTAGTTTAGGTAAAAGTTCATTAATAGTTCACCAAAAAAAAAAAAAGTTCATTAATAATTAAACAATAAGCTATTTTGAAATGAAAAAAAAAACAACAGCAAAAAAATTTGAAGTTGTCCGAAAATTATAAAGAAGATTGTCAAATGGGTTTTATAAAAGGATTTCACTGATTCACAGTTGATGAAGATTCATATGTAAACTCAAAAATGTTAAAATAGTTAAAATTAAATTATTAAATAAATAGTAATAATAAATTTTAAAATAAGTAAATAATTTTAAAATTAAAAAAAATTATTATTTTAAGTTCTAATGGTTTAGAATTTAGACTCTATCCGTGTTTATCTATTTTTATATTTTAAAATTCTCTTTATGTTTTGTGTGAATTTCTTAATATGAGACATGGAATAAGTTTGATAATTCCTATTTTATGTTTAATCTATGCCCTAACTAACAAAAACAATAATAAACAAAATAATTCCTTAATAGTGTTGACTTTTTTCCTAGTGATAGTTTAATTGAAAAAATCAACACACTCACAAATTAAATACAATAACCAAAACCAAAAATGAAATCATACACAAAAGAGTTTAAAATTTGAGAATATAAAAAAAATAATAAAAAATTACATAAGAGAACCAAGAATTTAAATGGGTATCCATTGTTTTGCTTCTTTATAGTAAGATTTTTTTGGCGTAATATCATGCACACAAATTCAGAAGTAAAGAACAATAAGTAAGATGAATTTATTAGATTAAAATATAAGCGTAAGTTGCATTTTGAAAAAAATATATACAACAACATGGGGTGTATTGTGTGGGATTTAATTATAGGGATAACTTTTTTTTTTTTTTTGAGAGAGTTTTAACCTATGACACTTGCTCATGATGATAGCTCTTCATCATCAGACCAAGACACCAATCGGTTTTTGGTGTAGTCAGGGATTGAACCTCAGATCTCTTATTCAACCATCAAAGACTTTACCAGTTGAGCTAACCGGAACCCACTATAAGGATGACTTATTGGTTAAAAGAGATTGTATCGAAAAGTCATGGCTTATATATAAGTTCTAAAAATAATAATAGGCTTTTAGTTAGAGTAGAATTTAAATTTCTAAAACTTAGATGATAAAATTTTATCTAAATTAAATTACTGTTAAATCTTACCCCTTAGTCAAGAGTTTTGTAACTTAATATCCTAATAAAATATTAATTTAATAGGATGCAACTTGAGGAAAAAAAATAAATAAATAAATGTGGGTAGTGTGGGATTTAAGTTTAGAAAATTTTTATTATAGACTTTTTGTTTGAATAGAATTTAAATTTGTTTTAAATTATTGTTAAATCATGCAACTTGAGGGGGAAAAAAAAACGAAAAAACATATACGTGGGTTGTGTGGGATTTAAGTTTAGAAATTTTTGATAATAGACTTTTAGTTTAAATAAAATTTAAATTTGTTTTAAATTATTGTTAAATCTTATCCCACAGTCAAAACGTAAGGTTTTTTTTTTTTTTTTTTTTTTTTTTTAAAGAAAGAAATTGTGGATTGTTGTATGAGATTTAAGTTTAGAAATTTGTTATAATAAACTTTTAGTTTGAATAGAATTTAAATTTGTCAAAATTTAAATGATAAATTTTTACCTAAATTAAACAATTGTTAAATATTATCTCTTAATTGTGGAAATATATCCTAACAAAAAATATATAATTAATTTACTAATTAGTGAGAGTAGCCACTTGGTGCAACCACGGCTTCTAAGCCCAACTTTTATTATATAGTATATGATATGATACGATGTTAAATCATGCAACTTAAAAAAAAAAAATAAATAACAAAAACATGGATTGTGCGGTATTTAAATTTACAAATGCTTGATAATAGATTTTTAGTTTGAATAGAATTTAAATTTGTTTTAAATTATTATTAAATCTTATCCCTTAGTTAAAATGTGGGTTTTTAAATAATAAAAAAACGTAGGTTGTTGTGTGAGATTAAACCTGAAATTTTTTTTATAATAGACTTTTTATAAAAAGTCTATTATAAAAATGGGGAGAATAAATTTTAAAATGCTCTAAGGGCACCTGTTAACCGAGCATTTTTATAAAAAGTTATTATTTTTCCTTTTCATAAAAATAAAAAATAAAAAGAAAGAAGTTATTATTTGTCAAATATTGAATCAAAAATCTCTTTTTTATTTTCATTAGGTTAATCACTCTTTTAAGTTTAAAGAATTTAGTAACTATAAAACATGCACCCACGCACAAAAACAAATTCGCTAATTATTGATGGACAGCCTGAGTTACACACTATTGTATACACTTCACAATTATAATTGAAATTGTGTTTTTAAAGCACGATTTCAAAATTGCGTGTTCCATAAACATAAGTATATAACTATCACCCCTCAAAAAAGTTAAATGATATAAAATGTTAACCATGAAATAGAGAGGCCCTCTTCATTATAATGTGTTTGGCTCTTTTTTTTATTTTCTTGTTTTTGGCTGAATAAAGTAAACATCTTCATTTCACAAAAGAAAGCCACGAAGGCTACAACAAAGAAATGTGTTCGGCTCTTTCGAGTTAGATTGCTGTTCCCCCCTGTTTTGAAGCTGTTATCAAGGGGGAGGTTGTTCTATCTTTGTAGTGTTCTGTTTCTGCAATAAAAATTTATGTCATAGAAGAATGGAACCAACCACGTTTTGTTTTGTTTTGTATTTATTTATTTATTTAAAAAAAAAAAAAAAAAAAAAAAAAAGAAGAGATAGGAATGGTCTGGAATTGATTTAGGCAGAATTTTTTCCTCTGAGATTAGGTGAGGTAATCGTAGAACATTTATTGGTTAGCTTGTGGGCTAGAAATTTAATAGTTATATTGCGAGCCATATTTGTAGCTTTTTTAAAGTACGTATATGTTTGTCCATTTTTATTTTCGGCCTGTGATCTTAGGTTGTGGAGCTTAGGTAATTTTTACTTTTTAGTGCTTTAGGTATTTTCCTTCTTCAAGAAGAGAAATGTTGTGATGTGGTTCTTTCCCCTTTATTGCTAGGCTAAGGGGTTTTTTTTGCGTGTTTGGACTTTGGAGTTTGAACTTCATTAAATGACATTTTTTGTTCTAAAAAATGACTTTTTTATACTTTTTGAAAAAAAAATCAAAATCAAAATCAAAATATGCTCAAAAAAATAAATAAATAACACACAATCACAATGACTTTTTGCACAAATAAATTATTTATAGACATATTTTCTTTTTTTTAAAAATGTATATTATAGTTCATAATTAAGTATTTATTATTCTTTAATATGTATATTTAGGTACTCGACTTTAAGACCCTTGGTAGGTGTTTTAAGGAGTCACACAACTTAATTTCTAGTAAAGAAACCAATGGTAGGTACCATTAGAGATATTTTGAAATGGTCGTGTATCTTTTTTTCTTTTTCTTTTTTGGTTTAAAGGAAATATAAATAAAACTAGACTGCCAAAATGGCTAAGTTGGTGGCAACATGCCTACAAAAGCTTTCCTCATTTTTGTCTGCACGCACTAAGGCAGCAATCTCATCAGATGTGGGTAATCAAAATTTACAAATTCTTCCTGCAAATTACAACCTTTCCTAGCAAGTGCATTAGCACATTTATTTGCTTCCCGAAATACATGCTTCATTGTGGTACGGGGAATCTTGTCTAGCAACAATCTGCAATCAAATAGCAAGGATGAGTATGCTGCATTAGGGAGGTTCCTGGAATTAACTAAATCTAAAATAACTTTCGCATCAAGTTCCACGTCTAGATTTTGCACACCAAGTTGTATGGCCATTTGCAGACCATCTCTGAGGGCTCAAAATTCTGCTATAATGCTTGTAGTTGACCCCATACTCCTTGCAAAACCCCTGACCCAATTCCCTGCACTGTCTCTTAAGACTCCACCACCTCTAGCCCTCCCCGGATTACTACACGAAGCCCTATTTGTGTTCAATTTAAACCAATTAGAGGGAGGCTTTTCCCAGCGCACCGGGATGACAACCATAGTCCTCTGTTTGTTGATTTTCCCCACACAATAATAGTATTCTATTGCCTGGCTTATACACGGTCTGTGCAGATTGAGGTTTAGGGAGGTATTCTCAAAAGCCACCTTATTTCTATGCTTCCACAATTCCCATATAGCAAAGGGAAACACATATCACCCGAAGCCAATCATTTACATCATCAGTGGCCAGAAATGAAGGAACTACCATAGGGGGAATATTGACTTTGTGCCAGAAGTCACGAGCATAAATACATTCCCTTAAAATATGCCCAATCGTTTCAGGCATTCTCTTGCATAACGGACAATTGTTTTCCTCAATGATACCCCTCGAGAATAAAGTATTTTTCACTGGGACAATTGTTTTCCTCAATGGTCGTGTATCATTGCAACACTTTTGTGACTAATTATTTATTTATTTATTTATTTTGAAAATTGTGACCCTTTTTTTTTTTTTTTTGAGGAAATTGTGACTAATTAATTAGTAAGTAAATAGTGACATTTATGTAGAATGATGTAGTTGGGCCACTATATAATTGGTTTTGAGTTGGACTTTAATATTTTATGATGTATAGTTTAATACAATAAATATGCGGTCATTTGGGGCTTTTTATTGTAGACGTAGTTTGTTAAACTAAATCATTTTTTCATTAAAAAAATTATTTTTTTACATCATTTTATTTTTCTTAATTTTATTTTTAACAAGGTATTAAAGCCACAATCATTATTTCTTATTAATATTAGTTGGAGATCTAAATGTACGGGGATCCCATCCATACCTAAGTCACAAAGAAACTGAAAACTTTTTGCTTTTTCTCAAAAAAAAAAAAAAAAAAAAAAAGTCACCAAATTTTCTTATTCTTACTTTTGTTATGGAATAAATTTAGTAAAAAAAAAAAAAAAAGGCTATCTGGGGTTTAAAATTATTAACCTCCTAGAATATTGCAATTGACTAAATTGATCATCCTGTTCTCAATTTTGTGACTTTGTCATGGAATAAATTTAATAAAAAAGTTTCTAAATTAAAAATAATTACAAAGAAAAGAAAAAACCATCCGGTTATTTAAAAAATTTCATAATACGTTAACCTCCTCAAATCCAATGACCCAGTTGGCATGGAGTTCCAATCCATTAGCCACATCGTTGTTTATCATATCTTGGCCACACCACCAGCAATGGCTATGATCCCAAGTTCTTTGACTCATTTTAATTTCCATCTTTATGTGCATGGTATCCCATAGTTTCAGTTTTTATATATACTAGCGGTACTGCGGTAGAACTACGCGATGTGTGGGAATATAAATATTATGTAATGAGGTGTAATATATTATTCTATTTTTTGTGTGTGTTTATTTAATATTTTCTTAAGATGAACCGTATTTTTCTAACTTCTGTTTTAGTGTATTATATTTGCCTAATATACAACTAGACTTTATAAGTTTCAAATTTATTATTCAAATTTCTCATCTTTTAAGGAATAAAATAAAACTCATTACAAAATTACAATGTTATCTTAACCAAAATTAAAATAAAACCAAAGGAATAAATAATAGACTTTATAATTAGTGGGCAATTGGGCATATTCAAATTCATAGCAATGTAGATTATGTTTTGATATAAACTCAAATTCCTATTTTCAAAAAAAAAAAAAAAAAACTAATTATTAACCTAAACCAAAATTCAACAAAATCTATAAAAAGGAAAGAAAAGACTTTTTGATAGAAAATTAAAAAAACATAATACCAAAACACATATTAAAAAAAAAACCATCAATCTTAATTAGAGTTATAAGAAAGAAAAAAAATCCACCAAAAGAAAGTAGAGAGAGACACACACACTACTCACAGTTTTTGTGTGAAAAAATATAGACTAAATGAGAAAAATGATATCAAATTTATACAAAATAAAATGGGAAGAAGAAGAGTCAAAATATAAGAAAGAAAAAAGAATGAAGGAAGTGTAACGGTAAAGTATTGAGTAGTGGGGAGATAAAGAGATAAAAAGGAAGGGAAAATGTTGGAAAAAATGTAATAGCAGGTGTGAACTAATAAGGAGAAGAAGAGGGGTTTTTTTTTTTTTTTTTTTTTTTTTTTTGAGAATAGGGAAAAGAAAAGTTTAAAAAGAGAAAAAGAAAAAATAGAAAATAAGTGGATGATGTGGCCACTGATGTGGCTCAACAGGAACATAACAATAATAAATGCTATATTTCAGCTTTTAGATATATATAGACAACTTCATCATTGTATATACTATAATTTTTAGCTGAGGAGGTTTCTTTGTTATGTTATGTTATAAGTATATTATATATTTAGTAGATTCTAAAAAAAACAAAAACTATATATTTAGCTTCTAATTATTATTATTTTTTAAAAGTATTTAGTTTCATTTCATATTTACTTCATGGGTTTGCATGCATGGAGAAGATAATTTAATTAAAAAAATTATTAAATTTTATTTTAAATGAACTTATAATAGAATATTGGTGCAGTGACGGCTTTCCATTATTAGTCGTAAATGCCAAAAGTCAGACGGAGAGATCAATTTGGTCAATCACAAAACTTAATTATAGTTCCTTAAATGCATGAGTATATTGACACTTAATTAAGTTCAACCAAATGATTGCATCAACCAATTTTATGTATTTTTAATGACAATAAATTATGTGTTTGAATTAAATTGAGGAACCTAATGTCTTGTATTTAAGAAATTGTACCTAAATTTTACCCTTTAATAACTTAAAATATGCCATGAGTTTATAACTTAAATTTGATGTAAAAGAGGGAGTGTATTTAAAAATGACCCAACTTCTATAATTTGCTTTTGTAATTTGTCAGTTCTACGTACTCTTGACTAAAATTAGAAATCTGGTCTAACTAACATCCTGAACTTTTTTTTATGGAAGTTAGGAAGGCCTAATTAACACCACCCAAAGGCCTAAGAAAACTCACATTTTCTCTCTAAACTTTATCATTGCCATCCAATCTTCTTATGGTCTTTTGACCCCAAGAACCAATTCCTCTTCCCCAATTCCATAAGCCCCCCCTGTTGCATGCAATAGCTATAGCATCCCCAGAGCCATATTGCTATCAATAATATTCCAAAAGTGACTAACATGGCACCAGCCATGTTCATTGCATGGACTTTTTGTGCAATGTTGGTCTCAGCCAACCTTGTACAAGGTATAGGTGTCAATTGGGGTTCCCAGTCATCGCACCCTTTGAACCCCAGCATTGTGGTTGGCATGTTAAAGGACAATGGGATCAAACAAGCGAAGCTTTTCGATGCAGATGGTTGGACAGTCAGTGCTTTCGCCGGGTCGGGAATAGAGGTCATGGTTGGTATCCCTAATAACCAGCTGAAAGACCTCGCTAATCACTACGATAAAGCCAAAGATTGGGTCAAAGAAAATGTCACCAAACAAGTTAAAGATGTTGATATCAGGTTAATATATATATTGCTCTCAAAGAATGTTACTTTTTTTACTTTTATTGAAGATTTCTATATGGTTTTTATTTGTTCTCACACAATTAATATTGCATGATGTTACAATGTGTTTTATCCTGGCGGTAAATAACAATTATCATGAAATATACTGTTGATTTCAAATTAATCTTATTGTATCTGTAGAAAAAAAAAAAGTACAGTAATTTGTTTTTTTTATACTAATTGAATATATTAAACATTTCTTGTTCTTTTACAGGTATGTTGGTGTTGGAAACGAGCCATTCTTGAAGAGTTACAATGGTTCTCATCTAAAGACTACATTCCCAGCATTACAGAACATTCAAAAGGCTCTGAATGAGGCTGGCTATCGCGGCAAAATCAAAGCCACTGTACCCCTTAATGCTGATGTCTATGAGGCCGCTTCAAACAAACCATCAGATGGTAACTTTCGCAAGGATGTTCGTAATGTTATGCTCCAAATAGTAAAATTCCTCGACGAAAATGATGCCCCCTTTTTGGTTAACATATATCCCTTCCTTAGTCTTTATCAAAGCTCAAGTTTCCCCATGGATTTTGCTTTCTTTGATGGTGGCAGCCCAATTCAAGACAAGAATATCCAATATACGAATGTGTTTGATGCCAATTTTGATACACTTGTTTGGACACTAAGAAAGAATGGTTTTGGGGACTTGAAAATCATGGTAGGAGAAGTTGGATGGCCTACTGATGGTAACATAAATGCCACCCCAAAATTGGCTAAAAGGTTCTATGATGGGTTCCTTAAGAGAATGGCTAACAAAAAGGGAACCCCACTTAGGCCAGGCCAAATGGAAGCTTACCTTTTTGGCCTTCTTGATGAGGACATGAAGAGCATTGATCCTGGGGACTTTGAGCGCCACTGGGGGATTTTCCGCTATGATGGGCAGCCCAAGTTTCCAATTGATTTCAGTGGCAAAGGAAATAATGACAAGATGCCAGTAGGTGCAAAAGGGGTCCAGTACATGGATTCTCAATGGTGTGTGCTTAAACAGGATACTAAGAACATAACCGAAGTGGTTCCTGAAATTGATTATGCATGTTCTAACTCTGATTGCAGCAGCTTGGGTTATGGCTCTACATGCAACAGTTTGGACGCCCGTGGGAACGTGTCTTATGCTTTTAACATGTACTACCAAATGCAAGACCAAAGTGTTGAGGCATGCAAATTCAATGGGCAAGCTGAGATTGTTAAGCAAAATGCTTCCAAAGGAAGTTGCCTATTTCCTGTACAGATATTAAGTGCTGGAGAGAGGCTGAGCTTGGCATATGGAGCAACTATTATTGCTGGATTGTTGTTGAGCTTGTTCACATTGGTTTGAGATGCGACTCATGAAATTAGGAGATCATCAATGCAACATTACAAACTTTGGTTTTCGTATGTTTTTTTTTCTTTGGAACAATTGTTAGGTTTAGTTTATATGTCTCTATAATGATACAGCTGAAATTGCATTCCCTCAAAATTTTGAACCCATTACTTGTTGAGTAAGAGCTTTATGATTACATATTGGAATGGGGGAACTTCATTCTCAAGCTAGACACCATCAATATATGTAACAGGATTAACAGCTCTTTGGAGATTTCAATTTCTGTCCTGGATATAAACTCAAATTATAAGTACTTATCAATCTTTTGTTTCGTATCTGTTTGAGTTAGAGCATTGAGTCTGTGGATGTGTATATTGATTAGCATAGAAGCTGTCAATTTGTAATGAGTGTGGTATCAGATGTACATCTGATGTGGTTTTGGCGTTTATTCCATTAAATTAAATCACTGCTTACTTATAAAAGAAATTATCTTAAGAGCATGGAAAGTTAGGTAAATTACAATAACCTGCTTAAATGTTTCATGAAATCACTCTTTCAAAACTTCCATCAAAAGGGCAGTCAATTTCAAAAGGATAATACTAGAAATATAACATTTTTCGCAATGAATAACACAACGTGTTGTGATTAGAGTAACATTATCTTCATGTATCTTTTACTTACATCGTTTTTAGTTATGCATCAATCATAATCACATGAATAAGTCATTTTTTAAAATTTAAAATTCCACCTAAGATTCATATGAAATTATTTTTAGCTGTTAGATTGATACAAGTACAATTTTTGTGTGAATTGTTATTATTTTTGTTACTAGAAACTTATATTCAATTGTAACAATTGAAAGACGGTACCATGAACAATTTTGCACCTGAAAATTTTGATTTTTGAACTGAAAATAGCATTACACTCTAGAGTCTGGCATGTAATTGTTAAAAGATCTCATTGCTTATACAAATTTTTTTATGAAGAATAATAAATTATTAAATAAAGCATTTGAACTTCTATTATCATTTTTAATCAGTTTTGAAATATGATTTGTATGTTTTTCTTTTGATAAAAACCCTTGTTTCTATATCTTTTTTACTTAACAAGATGTTTTCCTTTTAAAAAAAGTTTAAAACTTTAAAGAATTTGATAAAGAAATACTTCTATTTTTTTAGTGAATATAGACATATAGAGAAGATTGTATATCACTAGCTATATATGATATAAAACAAATCCAAAGAAAATTTGAAAAAAAAAATCAAATTAAAATCACTAGGCTTAATTTATTTTTGGCAAGCCAAGGATTACCTCTATAGGGGCGGGCTTTGGTTCTTAAGTCCAAAAGATGAATGGATTAAGGCGCAAAGAGCCCAATACAATAAATTTGTAGAGAGTGGGCTAAAAAGCAAGGCTTCAATGAAGTGGACAACGCGCTCAATGGGCTAAAGATGGTAAGAGAGTAAGGAAAAACAATAAATAGACAAATGTGGTGCACAGAAATTCTTCCTCGGCAATGTCTGAGGAAAGTAGTTCTTGAATACATTTATCTTAGATTTGATTACAATTGCTGTTCTTAAATGCTACAGTGTTTTCTCTACAGATTTTCTGCCCCCCCTCCTCCTTGGAGGGTCTCTCACATTATATAGCTCCCTTCAGGCGATCTTGGCCCTCCAATTGTTGATCGTCCAGTCCAGCACTTGAGTGATTGTCCCATCAGACACCTTCCCAAACCCCTTGTGAGTTGCAGCGGCCAAAGCAATATTGTTCAGGGGTCTTCTCCACATAAATGCAGCTAGGAGGTTTGGTGGGATGCATTAAATGTGGGGGCAGCCACCATCCCTTCAGTCATGTCAGGGCAAACTCTCTCTCCAAACTTTTTCTCAACAGTAGGACTTCCTCTGGCAATGTGCCACTGACGTGGCCTTACTGTTCGAGCGTGTGGCCTCCTTGGCATGATAATGGACTCCTCGGCCATGGATACAACACGTGGCATAGGTACCTTATTTAAATTCTTGTGCCCCACAATAGCCCCTCAAAACTCCAGTTTTTTCCTCTTATCTGAGGAGAAAAATGGGGTTTTGACTTTGGAATACTAATTTCGCACGTTTTTTTGATTTCCACATGTGAAAGCATCACTTCGCATGTCTCGTAACCATTCTGGCGCTTTGGAGTCTGCAACGTCTCATTAAATGCTCCAGGCGACGCTTTGTTCCCCCCATCCTACGGTGAGATGGAGATCTTACAACTGGCGTTTCTCCTCAAATTTTGGGCGGGATAACTCTCACCCAATTTCGCCCCCTATATAAGGCGCCTGGGGGAATCATTTTCCCCACTTTACAAATCTTCGAGCTCTCCAGACTTCCCAAACTCTCAAACCTTCAGGGCTTTCCAAATTTCTAAGTCTTCCAGATCTTTCAAAAAAAAAATTTAAAACCTTTAAGAAGTTCTGGAAGCAACTCTTGTGCTTATTCTCATAAGTTCTTTCACTTTTAGGTTCTTTTCTCCTCGGCCAGTTTCCTCGGCCTTCTGTTCTTTATTTCCTTTCTTTGAAAATTTCTTTCACTTCACCTTAGTCTGCTTAGATGGGTAGTTTCGCTCACCTCGTAGACTCTCCCATCGGTATGGAGGGATTTAGGGCTAAGTACCACATTCCCTAGGGAGTTTCCCTGCGATACTGTGCTCCGAGTCAGTGGCCTACCTACAGAGGGGAAGGGGAGGTCGTCATTCCTATGATTGCCTTCATAGAAGGAGGAATGATGCTTCCCATGGGTAGAGTTACTAGGGACTACCTGATCGCCCATAGGCTATGCCCCCACCAATGCGCACCTAACCTGTTCAGGGTTTTGGGTAGTGTGGACGCTCTTAATGAGCAAATGGGGCTAAACCTCACCTGACACGACGTTGTTTGGATGTACGAGTGCCACCTGCTCAGAGACACAGGGTATTACCTTAAGTCTAGATCCTCGGTTGTCAGACTCATCTCGTGCCTCCCCAAATCTAATAAGGGCATGAAGGATGACTTTCTGATAGTCTCGGGTGAATGGCACGACGGTATTCACTGCCCAGTCCAGGAGGGAGAGCCAGGTGGGGTACCCTAGGTTTAGGTCTTTTTTTTTTTTTTTTTTTAACATGGGCATTGGTTTCTTAGTTTCGCTGCCCTATCTTTTCCTTTAGTATTTGTTTCTTTTTAATGGAGGGCTTCATCGTTCTAACTGTGGTTTACTTCTCGGCTATTTTTGCAGATAATAGGCATGTGGCCCCCAACATCAATTTCGTCAACGTCGCGGACCTCAACAAAGTACTAAGGTCTGAGGTGTTCGTGAGTGAGGACAGACAGTTAAGAGCCGTCCACCTCATCCTCGACTTCGAGCCCTTATCAGACAAGTTTTAGGACGTGGGCCTCGCAATAAGAGCAGGCGATCCTCGGTTGGCGCGGATAGACGTCTCGGTGCGGGGGTTCCTTGCTCGAAAAGACATTGTACAAGTTAACTTGCCTGCTCGTCGCTCTCCCCGTGAAGCGACGGTTCTAAGAGAAGAAACTGCTTCCTCGCGGCTGTCACTCGAGACCGAGATAGACCAGTTTCATCTCGAGGACAAGAGAAAGAAGCAAGGAGAACAAGTGGTTCAAGTCTTGGACTCAAAAGACGAGCCCGATAGATTTTCAGGTGTTCGCACCTCCAGTTTTGTCATCGCACGCATAGACGACAGCTCCGAGGAAGAAGAAGGAATGGCCCTGAGCACGAAAGAAGACCTAAAGGAGTACCTTGCGGAAAGGAATAAGGGGTCGTCATCTAAGGGCGCCCTAGGGTCCTAGCCCCTTCCTGCTCTTCCCCCTCCCCCTCCTCCTCCTACAGTTAACTTGCTCCCCATGCCCAACCTGAAGAAGAAGAGGGAGCCGAGGAGGGGGAGGTGGTCCCCTAAAAGGAGCCCAAGCAACAGAAGATGGCCAAAGACAAAGGGTGGGCCTCCTCGGTTGAAAGTAAGGAGGCCGAGCACTCGGCCGACGTGCGCCATCCAACTTGGAACCCCCGGTTGGAGTTGGATGGCGCGGCAGTATCCTGAAGCTCCTCCATCAGGGAGTTCCAGAGAGGTTACGCCCATTACGTGGTTGAGGCTCTAGAGCGGCCTCTCCTGCTACCCAAGGATATGGACACCTTGAAGAACATGAGGTAGCAGGATCTCTTTATGTCCCTGAAGAGGGACTTAGCCTTGGTAAGTTTCTCAACTTGGTCTCACTTATCCCGTGCTAGTCTCTTTGTTTACTCATCTCATAAAGTGTTTTTGTTGTCTTTGCGCAGGCCATCTATGAGGTTTTCGCCGCTAAGGAGTGGGTGAAGGATGCCCGCAACGAGGCGAGGCTCACGGATAACCTCTACGTGGAGGCCAGTAAGTCCTTCGCTGTCGCCGAGGGCAGGAACAAGGAGCTGGCTTTGAAGCTGGCCACCGCAAACAGGGAGCGTAGGAGCACGAAGGCTGGTCTTAGGAACGCCGAGGCGCAAACGGAAGAGTAGCGCCAAAGGCTCCACTACACCGAGATAGAGCTGGCCACGGCCAAGCATCAAGTGTTAGAGCTGAAGGCGGAGCTATCCAAGGCCAAGGAGGTTGCCTAGGTGGCCTAGGCAGCTGCTGACACTGCAGGGCAAAAGTTTTATGACCTTGGAGTGCAGGAAACCGAGGCCCAACTAACTGAAGAGTTAGCTGGGGTCTGTAGGGAGTACTGCCTCGAGGTCTGGACTGAGGCCCTGAATGTGGCTGGAGCTCCTGCGGACTCAAAGTAAAGGAAAGCCGAGAACGTCTTCTATCCCGAGGACCTCCGAGAAGTCCTTAAGGCAGCCCCCGAGGAAGCCGTCCCTGCTCCAACTGTGGTTGAGCAACCTCCTCCCACCCAGGCCATTCTTCCCCTTCCCGTGGCCATCAAAGAGCCTGACAAGGCTAGTGACCAAGGTAGGGGGTGGAAGTAGCCAAGGGTAAAGAGGCTGGCCAAAGCAGAGCCCGGCTAGAGGAAAAAGGCAAGGGCAAGGAAGCCATTCTCAAGGCGAAGGAGTCTAAGCCGGCTAAGCCTCAGGTCGTGGCCCAAGAGAAGAAGGTCGCTGATCCTCCCGTTCCTCCGCCGGTCAGCAAAGAAAACCCTCCCTCAGTGAAGGCTTAGTTTAGGATTTTTCTTTCTTTCTTTGTATTCTTAGCTTAGGATCTTTCTTTCTTTCTTTGTACTTTTTTTTTTTTCTTTAGTTAGGGCAGTTCGCCCTAATTCATGATGTACTTTTCCTTTTATTGAATGAAAAGATATTACTTTTTTCCTTTGTGGACTTTTGTTTTTCATGCAATGTTTGTCTCTGGTTGGCTATAATCATTGTTTTTCCCTTTATTGAGATTTTTAGATAGAGGGTGCTTCCAAGGGTGAACATCCACGTTTTAACAAAAGCGAGTAGTAATAATATGTTGTTAGTTAAAATAAATTAAATCTATGTAAACGGTGAGAAAAAATGACTATGTGGTACTGAAAACTATGTAATCAACATGGAGGTCTAAGTCTTTAGAGATAATCAAAACTCTTAGTAAGAAAAGGGATAAACAAGTGTTAATTTATCCAAGACGTGTGATCCGAGGAACCAGACATAGCCCAGGTTCTGCTCAACACTTAAACAAATAACCCAGAATATTAATTTACCCAAGGTATATGGTCCAAGGAGCCAGGCATAACCAAGGTTCTGTTTAATTTTCACACAAGTACTAGAGAGTGTTAATTTACCCAAGACATGTGGTCTGAGGAGCTAGACATAACCAATGTTCAGTTTAATACTTAAGCAAATAACCAAAAATATTAAATTACCCAAGATATGTGGTCCGAGGAGCCAGGCATAACCAAGGTTCTATTTAATATTCACACAAGTACTAGAGAGTGTTAATTTACCCAAGGCATGCGGTCTGAAGAGCCAGACATACCTAAGGTTCTGTTTAACACTTAAGCAAATAACCAAGAATATTAATTTACCCAAGGTATGTGGTCCGAGGAGCAAGGCATAACCAAGGTTCTGTTTAATATTCACACAAGTACTAGAGAGTGTTAATTTACCCAAGGCATGCGGTCTGAAGAGCTAGGCATACCCAAGGTTCTGTTTAATACTTAAGCAAATAACCAAGAATATTAATTTACCCAAGATATGTGGTCCGAGGAGTCAGGCATAACCAATGTTCTGTTTAATATTCACACAAGTGATTAACGCAACACATAATGTCCTAAATAAAAACATGGCAGAGTTGTCTTTCATTAATAATAGTACATTCCCAGGTTATTTACATTCCAAGGTCATGACACAACTTTTTCGTCTAGATCTTCTAGGAAGTATGCTCCTATGCTTGTTACCGAGATGATATGGTATGACATTTCCCAATTGGGCCCTAACTTCCCCCATGCTGGGTTTTTTGCAGTGCCCACCACCTTCCTCCATACCAAGTCCCTTGGGTTCAATGGTCTTAACTTCACACCGGAATCATACCCTTGTTTGAGTTTCTGCTGGTAATATGCTAATTGAACCATGACGTTTTCTCTCCACTCCTCAACTAGGTCCAGGGTCTTTTCAAGTAGGTTGTCATTACTGTCTGGAGCAAATAAGCTAGTCCTCAGTGTTGGGAATCCAGTCTCTAGAGGAATCACAACCTCGGCCCCATAGGTCATTGAAAAAGGGGTCTCCCCTGTCGACCTACGAGGGGTAGTCCGATATGTCCAGAGGACATGTGGAAGCTCATTCACCCATTTGCCCTTTGCACCATCCAACCTCTTCTTGAGTCTATTCACTATGACCTTATTAACAGTCTCGGCTTGCCCGTTCCCCTAGGGGTAAGCTGGAGTGGAATACCTATTCGTGATACCCAATTCACAACAGTATATTCTGAAAGCCTTACTATCAAACTGAAGTCTGTTGTTTGAGATAAGGGTATGAGGAATTCCAAACCGAGTGACAATGTTCTTCCACACAAACCTCTTGGCATCCACATCCTTAATGTTTGCTAGTGGCTCAGCTTCAACCCACTTGGTGAAGTAATCAGTTCCGACCAAAAGCCATTTCCTGTTTTCCGGTGCTTTAAGGAAGGGTCCCACAATATCCAAGCCCCACTAAGCAAAAGGTCAGGGACTGGACAGAGGATTAAGAACGCCCCATGGCTGATGAATGTTGGGAGCAAATCTCTAACACTAGTCACATTTCTTCACATATTCTTACGCTTCCCTTTGCATATTGGGCCACCAATATTCCTGCGTAAGGGCCCTATGAGACAAGGATCTGCCTCCTGTATGGCTTTCACAAATCCCCTCGTGCAACTCTTCTAGGAGTGGCTCTACTACTTCAAGATGAATGCATAGCAAATACGGTCCAGAAAAAGAGCGCTTGTACAACTTTTGGTCCTTGGACAGCTAAAATCACGGAGCCTTTCTTCGTACTTTGTCAGCCTCCCTCTCTTCAGGCAAGATGTCATCCTTAAGGAATAGGACAATAGGATCCATCCAACTAGGTCTCACCCTCAGTTGATGAATCTGGACCTTCTTCCCCTCCATCTCGATAGGGTTGCATAGATCCTCGACCAGGATGACCCGAGGTAGACTCTGCGCCAAGGAGGTTGCAAGAGTGGCAAGGAAATCAGCATGCGTATTTCTGCTTCTAGGGATTTAGTATAAGGAAAAAGAGTCAAATCCTGATTGCAAGTGCCTAACTTGGTTCAGGTATTCTTGCATTCTTACATCCCTAGCTTCCAGTTCCCCATTTACTTGGCTTACAACCAACCTCGAATCTGAAAACATCTCCACTACTCTTCCTCCCATTTTTTGAACCATAGCCATCCCCACTAGCAAAGCCTCGTACTTGACTTCGTTGTTCGTGGCCGAGAAGCCCAGCCTTAAGGATTTCTCAATGGTGATCCTTTCAAGAGATACTACAACCAGCCCCACTCCTAATCCTATTTGGTTTGCTGCGCCATCAACATACACCTTCCAAGGTAGGGGCTCCTGCAAGGAGACCATCCCAATTGACTTTCCATCCATGCTCGGCCTTTCACCGTTTTCTTCAAACGAAGGCTCGGCAAACTTAGCCACTAAGTTGGCGAGGACCTGGCCCTTTATAGAGGTGCGAGGCATGTATTTAATATCGAAGGCTCCTAGGATTGTTGCCCATTTTGCAACCCTCCTTGTGTAATAAGCTTTTCGAAGTAGTGATCAAAGAGGGAGTTGGGTTAGAAACACAACAGTATGAGCCTGGAAGTAATGTGAGAGCTTCCGTGTAGCATGCTCTACTGCTAAGATAGCCCTTTCCAGTGATAAATAACGAACCTCTGCCTCATGTAATGATTTGCTCACATAATAAACTGGCCTCTGCACCTCATTCTCATCCCGCACCAGTACCAGACTCACCGCATGTGAGGCTACAGCAATGTAAGCGAATAAAACCTCATCCTCCTCGGGTTTGGACATAATGGGAGGCCAAGAAAGATATTCCTTCAATTGCTGGAAGGCCGAGGAACACTCCTCTGTCCATTCGAATCCCTTTCACTTATGCAACAACTGGAAGAAGGGCCTACACCTGTCCGCTGATCGAGAAATGAATCGATTCAAAGCGACAGTCATTCCTGTCAACTTTTGGACCTCTTTGGGATTCTGAGGAGGTTGCAGGTCGTGGATTGCTCTAATCTGATCTGGTTCAACTTCAATTCTGCGGTAGGTAACCATATAACCCAGAAACTTGCCAGAGCTCACTCCAAAAGAACACTTAGCGGCATTGAGGCGCAGTTTGTGTCTCCTCAGTATCTCGAAAATATTTTTGAGATCATTTATGTGCTTGGACTCCACCTTACTCTTTACCACTATATCATCTATGTAGACCTCGATGTTCTTGCCCAGTTGCGGTTCGAACATACTAGTCATCATTCTATGATAAATCGACCTCGCATTCTTCAACCCAAAGGGCATCACTTTGTAATGATAATTCCTTATCTGCGTAACGAAAGAAGTTTTCTCCTGATCACCTAGAGCCAAGGGTATCTGGTGATATCCCTGGAAAGCATCCAAAAAGCTTATCTGAGGATGGCCCGCGGTTGCATCCACCAGCTGATCTATCCGAGGCAAGGGGAAAGGATCCTTTGGGCAAGCCTTATTTAAATCCGTGAAGTCTACACACACCCGCCATTTCCCACTTTTCTTCTTCACCACCACCGTGTTGGCCAACCACTCGAGGTAAAACACTTCCTCTGTGGTCCCAGCCCGCTTAAGTTTGAGCACTTATTCCTTGACAGCATCAGAATGTTCTTTGGATGAGCGCCGAGGTGGTTGCTTTTTGGGGAGGACAAATGGATTGACGTTTAAATGGTGACAAATAAAGTCCGGATCCACCCCGGGGGCCTCGTAAGCGCTCCATGCAAATACATCAATATTTTTCTAAGAAAATCTATCAGTTCTTCCTTCTCCCGAGGAGGCAGCTGAACTCCGACCTGGAAGAATTTCTCCTTGTTGTTGCCAATAACAACTTTTTCCAGTTGCTCACACTTAGCCCCTTTTGCCACTGCCCCCGTAGACAACTCTGGCACTCTTGATTGCTATAAGTCCCTCACCGCAGAGGCCGAGGACTCACCCCCGGTTTGATGTCTAATTGCAGCCACCATGCATTGCCTGGCCATGGATTGGCTCCCCCCCCCAGTTCCTCAACCTGTCCCCCAAACGGATACTTCACCTTCAGGTGCAGGGTAGAAGGTACGGCCCCCATGGCGTGAAGCCAAGGCCTTGCCACAATGGGAGTGTAGGGGGAATAAGCATCTACCACAATGAAGTTCACTTCCACGACCTCTATCCCTATCTGAACGAGTAGTCGGATTTGGCCTTTTGGAAAGACAATCTTACCGTCAAACCCTATTAGAGGGGAATCATAGCATGTCAGGTCCTTGGACCTCAGCTTTAGTCCTTTAAATAGGTCAGGGTACATGATTTCTACGCCGCTGCCCTGATCTACCAGCACCCTCTTCACATCATACCCTCTTATCCTGAAGGTAAATGCTAGGGCATCATTGTGTGGCTGCAAGGTTCCCACTTTGTCTTCGTCGAAAAAGCTCAAAGCTGGTCGGGCCTCTACTCTACTCTTCTTCAGATCAGGGGACGAGCCATCTGCAGATGGCCGAGCTACAGACAACACCCTGGATGGCTGAGAACCAGTTCTTCCCGGGGTAGCCAGGATGACGCTGATTGTACCTAAAGGTGGTCTTGCGGAAGCGTCCCTCTGAGCCCCTGACCTTGCCTAACCGCCTTATCTGTTGGGCTGATGCAAGAATTGCTTCAACTTTCCCACCTTAACTAATTGCTCAAAATGGCTCCACAAAGTCCTGCAATCCTCGGTAGTGTGCCCTCGTTCCTAGTGGTACTGGCAATGAAGACTTTGGTTACGCTTCGTGGGGTCTCCCCCCATCCTGTTTAGCCATTGAAAGTATGGCTCATTCTTGATTTTTTCCAGGATTTGGTGTACTGGCTCTCGAAACACAGTACTGACTAGTAGTAGATCCAGAATGCCTTGCAAAATCTCTCCGAGGTCGGTTGTTATTGTACTTGTCCGACTTGAGATCCCTTCTATCCTGAGGGACCACCTTAGCCTTCCCTTTTCCCTGTTGCTGGTCATTCTCGACCCGCTTATACTCATCAATACGATCTATAAGCCTACGCACACTCCTAATCGGTTTCCTGGTCAAAGACTTTCTCAGATCATGCTCGGCGGGCAAGTCAACCTTGAAGGTTCTTATAGCTACGTCATCAAAGTCCCCATCTATCTCATTGAACATCTCCTAGTACTTGTCAAAGTACGTTTTCAAGGTCTCCCCCTCCCGCATTGTCATGGACAACAAAGAGTCCAAAGGCTGAGGAACCCTGCTGCAAGTCACAAAATGGGCCCCAAACGCCTGAGTAAGCTCCTTAAAGGAGTTGATAGAGCCTTCCTTCAAGCCATCAAACCACCTCATCGCCACAGGCCCCAAGCTGGATGGGAACACCTTACACATTAGGGCCTCGCTCTTGGAATGCACAACCATTCTCTGGTTAAAGTGGCTCACATGCTCCACGGGATCCGTTCTTCCATTGTACATGGTGAATGTTGGCTGAGTAAAACGCAGGGGAAGCTTTCCCCATTCAATTCTACGCGTAAACGGTGATTTGGAGATCTGGTTAAGAGCCCTGCTCATAGCATCATTGCCCAGACCTTTACAAGGTGGACTTTTACTCCTCTGTTTGTAGTGACGGTCTTTATCGTACGAAAAGACTCACTGGGAGGAGTCCTGGACTTGGGCCTGTAGCTACCATCTCCCTCATCATCAGAAGAAGGGTCAGAATCCGAGGGAGTCCTTCTTCGTTGCTCGCGGCGTAGCCTCCCGCGAAGACGGTCAATCTCCAACTGCAAGCTTCTGGTATTCTCCTCGTGGGAGATGTTACTCCCTCCTCGAGACTAGCTCCTGCTAGTATGCGTGGTGTGCACACTAACCTCACGGTCCCTCCTCCACTCAAGGTTGAGGAATTGATCCTGACGTTGGGAACCAATAGACTCCTCCCGGTCTTGTCCTGATCTTGCCATGATTGGATGTCGAACTCACTAAAGCTCAAGCCCTCTCCACAGACGGCGCCAATTGTAGGGGTGGGCTTTGGTTCTTAAGTCCAAAAGATGAATGGATTAAGGCCCAAAGAGCCCAATACAATAAAATTGTAGAGAGTGGGCTAAAAAGCCAGGCTTCAATGAAGTGGACAACACCCTCAATGGGCTAAAGATGGTAAGAGAATAAGGAAAAATAATAAATAGACAAATGTGGCGCATAGAAATTCTTTCTTGACAATGTCCGAGGAGAGTAGTTCTTGAATATATTTCTCTTAGATTTTATTACAGTTGCTGTTCTTAATGCTACAGTGTTTTCTTTACAGATTTTCTACCCCCTTCCTCCTTGGAGGGCCTTTCACATTATATAGCTTCCTTCAAGTGATCTTGGCCCTCCATTTGTTGATTGTGCAGTCCACCACTTAAGTGATTGTCCCATCAAACACCTTCCCAAACCCCTTGTGAGTTGCAGCAGCCAAGGCAGCATTGTTCAGGAGTCTTCTCCACATAAATGCAGTCAGGAGGTTTGGTGGGATGCATTAAATGTGGGGCAGCCACCATCCCTTTAGTCATGTCAGGGCTAACCCCCTCTCCGAAACTTTTCCTCAACAGTAGGACCTCTTTTAGCAATGTTCCATTAACGTGGCCTTATTGTCCGAGCGTGTAGTCTCCTCAGCACGATAATGGACTCCTCGGCCATGGATACGACACGTGGGACAAGTACCTTATTTAAATTCTTATGCCCCACAACCCCCTTACCATTTGACTCCACCTATGATTAATAATAGATCTTGTCATTGGTTGTGAAGAATATTGTTCCTCTAGACTTCATGAATGAACATTTAATACTCTTTTTTTTTAATATACTAATTATGAAGTGTTATGATACGTGAGCGTATTTTAGATTATTTAAAAAAGTGGATACCAAAAGATCTATTCTCATTGTAAGAGTATGGAATCTTCTAGAACTATTTTTTAAAGAGAGAGTATAGATTCTATAGATAGAAAAAAATATGTGAGAATATAGAGAAAATTACATTTTACTCCATTGAACTATAACCTTGAAATATAAGAATGCACAATTACCTTCCCTATACTAATGCTCATGTCATTCTAAATAAAAAAATAAAAAAATAAAAAACCTAATACTCATGTAGCACTTTGCACTCTACAACTTGCAAAGTGCTACTTTTGTTTTTTAGAGATAATTACAATATGTTACTAATCTTGCAGCTCAAACCATTTTTTTACTAAACTTCCAAGTACTTGTATATAAGGAAGTGTCAATTCAGCTACAAGGATATTGACAGTACAAAATGTTACTTGAGTATTAGCTTAGGGGGGGTAATCGGGCATTCTTATAGTTCAAAGGGTAAGTATGAATGAGATATAGTTTAGAATGATAAAATGTACTTTCCCAATAACATTAATCATATTGATCACTCACTCTTTACTTCTTCTTCTTTTTTAATCAGCGAGAATTCGAATTAATAATTTGATTAAAAGATGATCTTTATATATAATATTTATTGACTTATTAAGTTGGATAAATAAGTTGTTTACAAGTACAATTAATTGGGAAAAAAAAAAAAAAAAAAAAAGAATATACAACATCCATCCCCTTCACGCTTCGCCTGCCCTATCTATCCGCACTCTGGCAGGTAGGGGCTTATGAGCTTATCCATGTGATTCGCTATGCTTTGCTTGCGCCTATCAGGCGGACTCAGTTGCCTATCAGTTAGCGAAACTTTTCCAATACTTCACTTGTTTCTATATGATAATATACACCTTGGTTGCTGCGCTCCTGCACACCCTGCACAGGTAATAACAAGATAGTAAAGAATGTATTATTTTTCAAACAAAAATAGTGATTGAGTCTGACTCGCGAACCTTGGCAAGGACCAATCATTTTGCGCCAGTACTGTTGCGAGACTGGTACTTGGAAATTCATTAAAATGGTTTTAAAATAAGTCAACTTATAAATATATATTTTTCAAAAAAAAATTAAATTTCTTAAAAAATAAAAATAAAAATAAAAATCTATAATAGACCAGTCCAGGCCCAACCCAAGCAGCCCACAGCTCAACTCTTCTTTAACCCTGAAAGGCTGCGAAGATAGCCGCGCCCCGCTTCGTGGCATTAGTCTTGTACTATTTTTTGAGATATTAGGCGCGCCAAGTGTTCGATAGTTGTTCTGTGAGAAAAAAATTTGGTGAGTGTGTGTTTGGAATAATGGCAAACAGCAAGTACGAGTACGTGAAGTCATTCGAGGTCGAAGACGAGGTCATGTTGCCTAATTTGATCGTTGTTCGAATCGACGGCCGCGATTTTCGAAGGTAACAAATAAAAACCACTCTTCAACAAAATCTTTGTATGTATGTTTGTGCGTGTTTCACGGGCTTTCGTTTAACCTTAGACTTTTATTTATATTTATATTTATAAAGTAACCGTAGAGATTAATAGTAACATAGTACTTTTTTTTTTGATAAGTAATAAGTTATATTGATATAAAAAAGGAACACCTAGTACAGGACTGAACAAGGGATAAGAAATCAAATACAAAAATTGCAAGAGTCTAGGAAATCAATAAAAGAAGGGAATGATTGTTTTTGCAAAGCAAACAACCAATCCCTTAAAGTTCTAAAAAAGAGTAGCTTGAGGTCCGGAATAGATCTCTCAATATCTTCAAAACATCTATTATTTCTCTCCCTCCAAAGACACCACAATAAGCAATGAGGAATGATGGACCAAATATAACCATTTCGATGACGACCAAAGCTGCCTTGCCAACACTGTAACAGCCCCAAAACAGTGTGCGGCATAACCCAAGTTACTCCAAATAGACCCAAAACCATAGACCATAGATCCATAGCAAAAGGACAATGAAGGAATAGATGGTCAACTGATTCACCATTTCTCTTACACATGTAGCACCAATCCAAAATCCACACCTTCCTTTTTCGTAAATTGTCAATCGTCAAGCATTTCCTTAAGGCAGCAGTCCATACAAAGAAAGCTACTCTAGAGGGAATCTTTTGCTTCCAAATTCTTTTCCAAGGAAAACCATAGAAAGTGTTGCCAACTAAAATTCTATAATAATCACTAACCATGAAACCCTTATCTTTGCTAGGTATCCAGCACATTTTATCCTCACCTAGCCCCCTTATAGGAGAACCATATATGGTTTCCATGAAGTCTGACATAGCCTCTAGATCCCGAGCATGCACACCCCTAAAGAATCTCACATCCCAAAAGAGGACACCATTGAGTTAATGCTGCGAGGAACGAACAATGATAATGTTATTGCATTGAGTTAATGCTGCGAGGAACGAACTTAGATTTATTATTCTTTCTTTATTTTGTTTTATGTTGTTGAATTTTGTTGGGCAATTACATTAGGCATCACACCCAATTTCACAACTTGTTGACTTGTCTGATTGGGATTGTTCGACGAAAAGTAGTGGGTCCATATAATCTCACTTGTTGGCAGTAAGTATCCACCACTCACAATCGCACAAGTCAGTAAGTTGTGAAATTGGGTGTCCCTGGAATTATTCATTTTGTTCACAGCAGGTCCCAAGCCCGGGTAGAGGAGGGTTGCAGTAGCTTGATTGCCAGCATAAAATTTAGTTACTCTATTATGAATGGATTCATTATAGATACTTGCTGTTGTTGTTGATACATGCATCTACTGGGTTGAGTAGGTCTTGAACATATGACCTACCTGCTCCTTACACCTAAACCTTACTCTTACAAGGAGAAAAGGTGCCATTTAAGCTAATATTGGTTTATATAAAATTTTTAGTTTTTTATCGTTTTTATTTTTGGAAATTATACATGCATCCAGTGGTTCTTGAATTGTGGATCTCACCTTGCAACTTGGTGCCCATTTTTAAAAATGGGTTGTTGGAAAAAGTTGTACCTAGAAAAAAGTGAAAAGGTGCAGTGTAAAACTGCTTTACCAAATGGGAACTTGCTTGTATATAAGGAGAAGAGTTTCCATTTGAGCTATAGTGCATGGTGTTATTTAATTTTTAATTTTGTGGTAGGTTTTCTGAAGTTCATGAGTTTGAGAAGCCAGATGATGGGAGGGCATTGAATTTGATGAACGCATGTGCAACTGCGGTTTTAGAAGAGTATCCGGACATAGTCTTCTCATATGGGTTTAGTGATGAGTACAGGTAATAGAGTTTGCTAGTCACGGTGTTATGTTATCTCTCATTGCATTAATTTGTATTTTCATATATGTACACATTTTTAACTTCCCTAGATGAAGTTTCATGCATTTTTGGTGATATGAATTGCAGTTTTGTCTTCAAGAAGACTTCCAAGTTCTACCAGAGGCGTGCCAGGTTTTTATTCTGAGCTTAAATCTTACCTTTTATGGTCTTTGATCCTATTGCGTTGTTTTCCATGGGGGACTATTCATCTCAGGGTGTGAGTACTGGCCTTTTCCTTGATAGTGTTACTTTCATTGCACGCATAAGAGGCCCCGACATAATGGTATACTGTTATTGGTATTCCATAACAATTATTGCATTCATGGACCATAAGAATTGAAACAGGCATGAGAAATATGAATTTATTCTGCACTGTCCAGTGGTCAGCTAAAATGAATTAGCTTAGGCAGCTAGGTGCATCATGGTCATAACATGGAGATATAATTTTTCCAGATTTCTATCCTAGTTTGTATTTTGTAATAGTCATTTGATTTGCAAGTTTCAGTTATGAGATTCTACTTGAGTTATTTAATTTTTGGTTTTTTTTTTTTTTTTTTAACTTTAACTTACTACCTAAATTGACTCTGCAGCAAACTACTATCTCTCATTGTATCCTTCTTCTCTTCTGTATATGTCATGAAATGGAAAGAATTTTTCCCTGAGGAGTTAAAATATCCACCATCATTTCATTCACGGGTAATATGTTGTGCTTCAAAAGAAGTTCTTCAAGCATATCTTGCATGGAGACAAAATGATTGTAAGTAGTCAACAACTGGTGTTAAATACCATTTGGACAACTTTAAATATGTTTAGATCTTAGGACAAATTTCTTGTATAGATTTGGTTTTTGTGGTTTATCAATATGGTTTTCTTGATATGATAAGTTTCTGAATGGAAGGAAAAATTTTGAGACTTAAATGTGAAAATTCATTACTTAAATGGTTAGATTGTACGCCAATGAGCTCTAGCTCAAGTCAAATTTCACCTCCTCCCTTACAAGTTCTAGGTAGAGGGTGAGGTTGTGGGTTCAAGAGCCACTACATGTGAGTGTAACTTACCAAAAAAGAAAAGATTGTACTAATTATATTAAATTTATTTATTTATTTATCTTTCTTTTATTCTTTTTGCAGGTCATCTCAATAATCTGCATGACACTTCTTTGTGGATGTTGATTAAAGGTGGAGAGAGTGAAAGAGAAGCACAAAAGCTTTTAAAGGTGTTAATGTTTATTCTTTATGTGTATGTATACATATGCATTTTATGTGCCTATACTTGTCAAAAGAAAAAATGAGTTCTACATGCATTATATTTGTGGGGATCAGGCTTGCTATTTTATGGTTATCCTAAATTAAATTGTAAATTTTCTTCCTTTTTTTCTTTTTGATAAGTGAGAAAGTTGTCACAATGAACGCCCACTGTGGGGCATTCCTTTATACTTTTACTTCCAATTTTTGTCATCATTTATTTATTTATTTTATATTTTTGGCATTTTGTTGTGATATACTCTTCTCTTCGTTTTTATCAAATTAGTTAATTTTCTTGACTTTTTACTTCTTGCAACTTCATTTCCAGAACTAAACATACCAAGTCTATAATATAGAAAAATTTATAATTTGACTACTAGTACTTTGTGGCAGACTTAAACATTTTTTTTTTCAGAATTTTATATATTAATTAATATTTTTTCCACATGATTCTAAAAAATCCCCATGTTTATTCATAATTATTTTGTATCCCTAAACTTTGCAGGGAACTCAAAAACAACACAAAAATGAGTTGCTTTTTCAGAAATTCCACATCAATTACAAGAACCTTCCTGCATTGTACCGTCAAGGATCTTGCATTTTCAAAACAGAGGTAATCTTGTGTTCTATTAAATGAAATTATCCTTTTGATCTAGCTCAAATGACATCTTCTTCCTCCATAAGAATAGTATGATGTGAGAATACATGGGTTCTAGACCTACCGGGTTTGTTGTAACCACCTTATTTGGAAGGCTGTCCTGCATTGTTTGATGTGATGTATATGGCAGGAGATAAATAATTGAAGTTTTGATCATTTAGAGAGGACTTACCAGACCTGAAATTGTTTCTTTGGAACATTATTGGATTGAATTTCAGCTGTAGGAAGTCACTCATTATTTTCAGTATGTGATTTGATAGATGTTTGTAATTTGAGTGCTAGACTATTTTTGGTCCCCAATTGTATCTATCCTGTATACCTGGGTGACCCTTTTTTGGTTCAATAAAATTTCATTATCTATCAACTCCCCCTCCCCCTTGCAGTGGCAAAAAAAAAAAAAAAAAAAAATCCAATTGATCTAAGCATTTAAATGTAACTTTTGGATTCTTGTAAATGTAAATTATTAAACATTTTGAGATTATTTTGATTTTTATTTAGATAGTAAACAAATATGATATTTCATGAAACTAGGACTTGATTTAGTTTGTTCTAATTTTGAATGCAAAAACATCAAATTAGGAACCAATTCCTTGTTTTTTTTTAAAGTTTACCCACCACTTAAATTTTGAAACTTGTTATGCTATTCACAGCTTGGCTGGTTCAATGGGTTATAAAAAAAATGCCTTTATAGACAGTGCATGTGTAAAATTAAAGTATCTAGCTTTAGCTTCCTCTAGTTTAGGCTTGAGTTAATCTTCCACCTACAAGCAACGGTTTAATTACACAAATAGAGGTACTTATTTGTGTAAACAAGGACACTCTTCACCCAAAAGTGCTATAGTTGGTACTTGAGAATCTCACTGTCTATGTTAGGGGAACCAAAGTCGTAATAATCTTGTTTCTCTAGGCTAAGATTCAAAACTTGCAACTTGTTGTAAAATCCCAACACCTAAGAAATGCTGAAGTTACTGCTACTTGATCCATCACTCCTTTATTCTTTAACGTCTATATGGTGGAATGTTGGTAGTTAGACTTGAATTATTCCCTCTTTGGGATTTTAAATATGTAGAATCTTTTCCTTTGATGCATGTTCACCACAGTTATAGGATTATTTTATTTTATTTTATACGCAGAAATAGTGTGAGTTACTGGATTTATTGAAACACAGTTATGCTTTGTGTCTTAAAAAAGGAAAAAAGGTGCCATTTGATTTGATTATTTAAGCCATTAGATCATATAAATTGTCATTTTACCTGTGATATTAAAGTTTCCTCTTTTTTTCACTGCCAAAGAATTTAAAGTTTGTTTGCATGCTTAAAGGAGGAAATATTTTGGTGTACTGGGTTCTTATGTAAGGATATCATATTATCTTGTTGTATTTGAACTATCAGGGGTTGGCTCTACAAGTTTGTTATTCTTAATTGATGAACATTAGAACTTGAAATAACAAAACAAGATATATGAAAAGATCTTTGAAAAGTTGTGCCCTAATTGGTCTGAGCCTACTAGCGACCATTTATAAGTGCACTTAACTATTAACCATGGTAATAGAGATTTATTTGGTTTTCATTAAGTTCATGTTACTTGTATGGTACAAGCTTTTGTTGGAAGTAGAAAAAGTAGATTTTCAATTTTTATATAAATACATAGTGTTTATTTCTTGTTGCTCTCCTTTGCATTGCATTGAATATGATTTCTAACATGTTAAGCTTAGATCTCTATCCTGCATTGTTTAGGTGGAAGAAAATGTGAAGTACAATGAGAATGGCACTCCTGTTAAAAGACTCAGGAGAAAGGCAAGAATAGTTCATTCAGAGAATATAGCTGGGAAAAACTTTTGGAATG
Source organism: Notholithocarpus densiflorus (assembly GCA_030021035.2). Lineage (NCBI taxonomy): Eukaryota > Viridiplantae > Streptophyta > Magnoliopsida > Fagales > Fagaceae > Notholithocarpus > Notholithocarpus densiflorus. The sequence continues at coordinate 2,834,709 of JARYZH020000013.1, read as the reverse complement.
AGCATCTAAGTCTGCTGAAGGAGGTGGGCGGCTTTACGGAGGATGTGGAAAAAATAAAACCAGAGTTTGTTCGGTCCTTCCAATTTGAGAACAAATTGATGCCATCTACTTGGATTGTAATTAGAATTGACGGTTGCCATTTTCACAGGTGAATATATCATATACATGGCAGCATTACTTGTTCTTTCTATGATAGGCTTCACTTCAAAAATATAGGATGGTCCTGATCATTGATGCCTAACTGTTTTGGTGAGGAAATGAAGATAATTAGGCATATGACCTTACACTAACTACTCCTCCAGCTTCTACAATTTATGGCATTGGCAAAAGTGTGCATCCATCTTATTCTCATCTGTATTCAATATTATAATACAACTCTTAGGATAGAATAAAAGTGAAAATGTGGGTTATTCAAAATCCTATATTGTGAGAAACATTCTTTTAATCAATGAATTCTTTTGATGAAGGTAGTTTTGGCTTAAGTGAAAATTATATGGGACTTTGTTAGACCCAGTTGTTTCCCAATTTGTGATGAATGAAATTTTGTTGCTTGCTTATCCTGCTAAGATAGTGTAATGTTTTTGGTAGATTTTCTGAAGTTCATGAATTTGAGAAGCCAAACGACAAACAAGCTCTGAACCTTATGAATTCGTGTGCAGTGGCTGTGTTAGAAGAAATTCAAGATATAATATTCACATATGGAGTCAGTGATGAGTACAGGTTTGCCATTTTTTTCATATATTTAATTGACTGAACTAATATTTGTACCTGTTTGTAATCACATTATTGTTGTTATTCAGCTTTGTTTTGAAGAAGGATTCTCAATTCTATCAACGGAGAGCAAGGTTTTTCTCTCATCTTTCTTCTAGTTCCTAGAATGTTGTTCTCGTATACCATTTATGGGACATCCAATATCTTGGGATGGGTGGACAGGAAAGAGTACTCTCTCTGACCCCCCCCCCCCCCCAAAAAAAAAAAAAACACACAGACACACAGAGAAAGGGGCATTAGTTTTCCTCAACTCAGTATTGAAATCACACCCGTTATCATTTTGCAGTGAAATAGTTTCTGTCACTGTATCATTCTTTTCTTCCATGTACGTAATGAAATGGAAAGAATTCTTTCCACAAAAAGAATTGAAGTACCCTCCTTCTTTTGATGGACGTGTTGTATGCTATCCGTCATCTAAGATTCTTTTGGACTATCTGGCGTGGAGACAAGTTGATTGTAAGTATTAAATGGATTTCTACAAATAATAATAACAATAACAGAAACACCTTGAACTTTTGGATTATTTAAAACTTTTTTCATTGTGGAAATCGATTTTCTAAACCTGTGAAAAACCAAATCAATGACTTTTGCACAGAATACATAAATTTGTTCTTTCTCTGGACATGGATAGAAATGTAATGGACATATTTCAGGCCACATCAATAATCAGTATAATACTTGCTTCTGGATGCTTGTTAAGAAGAAAGGAAAAAGCAAAAGTGAAGCTCAACATTATCTGAAGGTGCTACAATCTATTCACCCTTCTCTAAAATTTGTTCCTTCACTTTTATTAGATTCCATTGTATGCTTTATTGTACTGTACTTCAAATTTGTTCTTCTGCTTCCGTTGTCTTTTTTCTTAATTTTCTTTCTTTTCTTATGATGTATATTCCTGTTCTAATGAAATTTTTACGCTCCATAAGTAAAATTGTGATGTTGCCCTTTTTAGATGGAATGTACACAGTACACTATCAAATTAGGTCTAGGCATATTGACTTGTTAGCCTTAAAGCTCAAGTCTCAAGCATCTCCTCTCTCAGGCTTATCTCTGAATGAAGGAAGAGAGACTTGACATATGGTCTTCACTTCAAGCCCGTTTGAGAGTTGATGGTGTTGGTAATATAGTTCCCCAATCACCCAAGTACCACTCACATTACTGGTTGTTGTTTCGGTGCTCAGAGTTGGATAGATCCTTGGGCTTGCTGAGGTTAAACCTTCTTTTGCAGGATGTTAAAAAGTCAATATTCTAGAGAATTTCTATTCTAAAGTCTGATTCTAATAATCCAGCCAAAAATAAGCCTGATTCTAATAGAAACTTGTATGTGGCCCCAAAAACTTCAAGCCCTACAGTAAATCCTCTGCAAAATAGAGGATCAGAAACTCGATTGGAAAAAGGAAAAGGGGGTTGTTGGGGGGGGGGGGGGGGGTGGGGGTTGCGGGGGGACTTCAGCCAGTCAGTGAATAATCCTCTAAGAGGTGGATACACACCTTGTATGGCCTACGTTTCAAGGTGTGTATCCACCTTTTAGTGTCTTGTAGTTTAAGCTTCACTATTACTAAATTAAACTAATGGCCTTATTAGCTCAAGACTGAAGAAGCATTTTTCCCTTGCTCATACATGTTACTTGCTTGTACTGAAGCTGAGACTCCTACAAGCACAAGGACATATACATAGAAACACAGCCACAGTCATGTAAAATTTCACTATTGAGATAATAAATAATAATAAAAAACTGTTGAATCATATTGGTATTATTGGCTTTTTGAGGTTCATGGTCAGATATTTTGCAAATTTGGGTCTATGTAACACTTGAGGACAACAGATTCTACGTCTTTTAATCATCTCTCTATTTTAGGGTTCTTTATTTGCTGTAGATTTCTACTCTTTTAATCCTTATATTTATTTAATTTTAATGATTTTTTTTCCTGCTGTGTGTTAAGTCATAGGAGTGCCTCCCTGTTAACTTCTCAAGTACTTGGATGGTTCCCTGTCATCCTTTTAATAAGAATATGTTATCTCATTTTTAATGAATTACTAAAAAGATGTACTTATAGTTTCATCAAGAAAAAAAAAGATTTACTTATAAGAAAGTTTTAATAGTTCTGCCAAAACAGCATTGATGTTGGTTTTTTAAAGTCTGTGCTGCGTCTGTTCTTCCCCCAACCCCCCCCCCCCCCTTCTCTCCCAAAAAAAAATCCCTTATGTCTTTCTAAATATGCACATACTACTTGATTTATCCAGTTTGTGACAATGTAACATACAGATTGTAGTCTTTGTCATTTTGAAATCCATGTTATTGTGAGATGAGGTATCCTCATGAATGTCAGCCATTAATCTTGCTGCTCGATTTATAATTTTCCAGGGTACTCAAGCAAAGGAAAAAAATGAATTACTAATCAAGGAATTTGGTATTGACTACAATGAATTAGAAATCATGTTCCGCCAAGGTTCCTTAGCTTTCTGGCAAAAGGTATTCTTTCTCCTTTTTAGAGGTAAATTTTCCATAGTACAATTTTTATGTACTAGATACAGTTAATGCAACACCTCCCAGATTGTCTTTAACTTGTGTTATAGTCAGTGAAGAGGTGTGGGCTATGACATCTTGGTACACATGATCGAAATGTAGATGTGAGTTGCCAAGAGCCTTGTAGCTCAATAGCATAGCCTGCTCTCCTTTACTAGGAGAAAAAGGTTCAAATTCCCCCTCCCCCCATTGTATTATTTTAATTATCAAAAGAAGTGGATGCGAGTTGGTTTAGATGCCCAATCACCCAGACCAATCATTATGCCCTAAAGGTGATGCTTTTCTAGGACTGAGTTAAAATTTTGAAGGTCTATTCGCTTGATCTTGAGTTATAACAAATTGATATAACTAGATTATTTCACTTTATGTGTGCAGCATGCATTGGCATTTAATCTAAGTATTTAATCAATGGTTTTTCCTGTTCATCTTGTATACCATTTTATCCACAAGTTTACAGTACTCTTCTGCAGCGCATTATTTAGGTGGATTGCTGTCTTGTTGCTTGGGAGCAACCTACACCCCATGCATATTTTGTTTTGATTTTATTGGAAAATGACAAAATAGGGACAAATAATTGTCTTATAAGAATCTATCCAAAAAAAAAATTGTCTTATATGAACTTTTTGAGTTCTACCAAAGGCCCTTCAATAAAATTGTCCTTTGAAATTTACCACTAGATGATGTTCATAGTTGAGCGCATCTGCTGTGTGTCCAGATTAAGGACAATCCCTAATGAATTTGAAGACAACTCTAGTTTGTCTTAGTGTCAAACGTATATGTCTACTAGATGAGCTAGGCAGTGAGTTCTTGATCATTATGACAACATTTTGTATATAGGTTGAAATTGTCTACAGTTTATTGAGCTTAAACTAGGAAAAGTGAGAAATTAGAGACAGTTTGGTTAGGCTTACTTCAATCTTAATGGTTTTAGTTTACAACACCCCAATTCTTTAGTCATTTTCCCTTTGATAATCTTATCAAGCTCAGATTATAGTTTTGTGTGCAGGAAGACAAAAATATGACACATGAGAGCAAAGGATCTGTCCAAAATTCTCACAAGAAAGTAATTGTAGAACATTGCGATATAATCAAACCCAATTTTTGGGAAGCACACCCAAGCATCCTTGATGAGAACCTACCAATATTTTGAAGCATTGGTCAGAAATGATCTTACCAACATAAATCTTCGCAAAAGCTTCCATTGCCATTATTTTATATTCTCTATGCACATGAAGTTACCAGCAACCTGTCTTTCACAGTTCTTGGAAATCAGAAATAGAAATTATTGCTAAAGAGAAACTATGTTATACTCCAGCGTTACTGTGGTGTGAGATTAGTGATTTATGATCACTTGTAAATCTAAAGAGGTGACAGTCCCTGGATGTATTTAACAGAAATTTTGGATATCTTTTTATTGTTGGAGATCATAAAATTGTTGATCAGTGCAGTTGATATATTAAAAAATAAAAAATTATTTTCTTGCCTTTTTCCTATATTGTGTAAAGTTTTTTTTATTGGGTAATGTGTACATCTTGTGTTGGTTATTATCACCAGTTTTAAATTAGAGGGATAGTTAGTATAAAATTATGGTGCAATTAGAATCAATTTGAAATTTTTTTGAGCTTTCAATTAAATGTATTACTAGTTGGTATCCCATGCAATGTACCGGAAAGTTTAACAAAATTTTATTTTATTTCCTATATTTATTCTTTTTGACTGAATGTAAATTTAATTATTATGGTAATTATTAATAGACATTAATTATGATTTTGTTTTTATATGAAAATATTTAAAGAAAAATTATTTGATAAGACTTTAATTAACGGTTTAAATGTAAAATAGAATTTGAAATTAGTTAAAGAAATATAATAGAATAAGGGTGTGTAAAATTATGAAACCTCAAAAACTTGTGGCAAAATATTATGAAATCTATATATATTGTAAGGACCAGATTTGTGGCTCTGTCCAGGATGAAAGGACTTAGGCCCAAAAAGCCCAAAACAATGAATTTGTAGAGAGTGGGTCAAAGAACTAGGCTCTAATGAATTGGACAACGGCTAATATGGAATTGGATGGCAATCATGTTCAAATAAGAAGTACTGATATGAGTGAACTTTTTGTCCGAGGAGGCAAGTGTTCATATAAATCAACTAAACATAGTACAAGTGCAATTTTGATTGCTACAGTGTTCTTTCTCTGTTTTTCCGATTCTCTCCTCATGAAGGGTCTCTTACATTATATAGCTCCCTTTGGACCATCTTGATCCTACACTTGTTGGTCATCTGAGCCCTTATCTGAGTACCTATCCCATCAGACACCTTCTTTAGCTTTCTATGAGTTGTGGTAGCTAAGACAGCATTGTTCAGAGGTCTTCTCCACATAAATGCGGTCAGAAAAGTAGCTGCAGTGCATTCAATGTGGTGGTAGCAGCTTTCCCTTAGATATTTTTGGGTTCCTCTCCTTCTCGTATGTTCATGATGCACGTCCCTATCACTGGAGCTTCATGGAAGGTCACTCCGACTTTTAGGAGACATATTTGAGTTGTGCTAAGTCTATCCGAGGAGACATTCCTCCTCGGACTACCCTCCCATTCGTATTTCACTTATTAGATTCTAAGCTTAACTCTGCCACCTCCATTTATTTGTCTTCGAATCACCATGCCCTCGGCCGGAGCCCAAGGCCCAATATGTGGACTGGGCCCTTGACCCTACATATATATATATATATATATATATATTATGTTTATTTGAAATAATTGGGTTAAGAAAAGAAAATAGGTAACGGAAATGTTGTGAGCATGTTTTCAAAAATTTAATATAATATTCATAATAATATAAATTTTTCCCTTTTTTTATATCAAGTAAAATGTCAAATAATAACAAATATTTTGATGAATAGACAATTTGCTTTAAATTTTTCCAAGTTGCATTATAGTATTTTGTTTGTAGCCATTGCAATAAGCAAGTCCACCCATGTGAGTATCCTTTATGTACATTCAAGAATTCTCCCGTGCTAAACACACACACACAGATTTCCCTTCCTCAATTTTTGGCAAAATCACCTACGTCTCTCAATCTCACCATGCAAGCTACATAAAACCAAGGGTGTAGCTTACATCTAGTGCCTCTAGTGCGTTGGACCCGCTACGATCATGACACCTGTCTATTTTTGGACACGTGTCATGATCACAACGGGTCCAATGTCACAGGACACTGGACCTAAGCTGCACCCTAAAACCAATACCAAACCATACATCTCCTACATGCTTCCATTGTTTCATGCCTAGAATCTCACTAACAAAATTCTAACCTAGGTTTCTAATTTGACAATGAAAAAAATTTACTAATTCAACTAACTTGTACCCACATGTAAAATATAAAAAATGTTACGACATTCAAAATTAATGAAAAAAAACAATGGTTAAACATTTTTTTCATAATATCTTCATGAGTTGCCCTATCATGAGTATAAATTAAACAATTTGTCATAGTATTGAATTGGAATGTGTTATTAGCATTCACATCAGTTTGTGCAAAAATTCCTATATATTTTAGCTTAAGAACCTATTTTTTCTATTTTACATACTCACTTTTCAAAACACTCCACATTAGATTATCTATTTTACACTACATTTCATTAAAATATTAATTTTTCTTTATTTTTTTTAATTGTTTCTCTTTTTTCACACACAACAATCAACATCCACTTTCCTCCTTCATTCTCGAGATACGTTAAAAAGGAATAAACAATTAAATAAAAATGAATAGTGTCAGTGTAAATTTACACGGTTACTATAAAAAATTGGTAAATTTACATAATTATACACAAACTAATGTGAGTCATTTTTAGGCAAAACTGTGTAAATTCTACACAATTTTCTATTATACACGAACTGATGTGAATGCTTATTATTCTTATTGTTATTGGTAGCATTATAGCTCATGCTAGTTGCCATCAGCTTTTGCTCCCCATAATCTTTGGTATCAAATAAATTCGTGAATTCAGGGACAAAAAACACGATAAAATCAAACTGTTCATTTAGGGATGATGTTGGTGTAAGGCTGTAAAATGAACCAAATTGTTTATGAACAACTAAATCTTACTTCGGGAAAAAACTTGTTCATGTTCGTTTGTTTAACAAACAAGTCAAACTCAAATATAACAATGTGTTCGTGAACAAACTCGCGAACATGCATGCTTGATTTAGACGTATTATTATATTTTTATATGTATATTTTTCCAAAAATATACTTATATAAACTTGATAATAGATAGTGTAAGTTTGTAACTAGGTTCATATAATATCAAATTCGTATTTATAGTTTATTGATAATATAAACATTTCATTTGTAATACAATTCATAGATTTGTGAAGGGGTAAGAAATTTTAACCATGAATTCATTATATATGGGTAAAGAATATAAGTAAATCAAGTAGCTCATGAGCAAGCTCGAGCTTGTTCAACAAAAAAAATGAACCAGACTTAAACATGTAATTTTGTTAGGTAATGAGTTTAAGTTTGGCTAGTGTTTAAAATAAAATAAAATCAACCATCCTAATCTAATTTTCTTGGGGGAAGGGGGGGGGGAATGTTTTAGCTAGGTTTGCGGGCCTAGGGGGTGCGAGATTGAGAAAGTTAAAGGCTTTCCATCGTGACAAATACTTTGATAATAGAAAATAGCGGAGCATCAACCAAACGAGCACCAGTGGTCTAGTGGTAGAATAGTACCCTGCCACGGTACAGACCCGGGTTCGATTCCCGGCTGGTGCATTGTTTTGCAAAGTCCTTTTTTGATAGTGGTGTCTAAACAAACAAAACTGAGAGTCTCAGTTATAAAATATAAATTAACAATTGACAAATATATATTCGCAAGGCAACTTAACGTTCTAGCTTCAAGCCCAAAAAAGAACATATATTTCATATGTTTCATTCAAGAGAAAGGAAGACAGCAAAGAAAAAGAAACAAGACAGACCACAAACAGACCAGCCCACAAAACAAAATCCATTAGTTGAACCTATCTATACCAAGAAGATCAGCTACAATATCTGGTGTTGTACCAGTCCAGCTCTTCAACTCTCTACCTCTCTTAGCCTGTTGAGCAAGAAGAACATAGTTACTTGTGCCAACTTGCTTTATTTGGATGAATTATACTTACGCAAACTTCATTTATAAGTTGTGAGTTCCTCATCTAACTTCAATTTTACCTTGCAAACTTGAACCCTCTAAAATTCCAAATCCTAACATGAGCAATACTGCTCTGCAACTCACTTGGACAAGGACTAATTACAAGCAACAATCACTCCAGTATGACTGCCACAGAACTTGAGCAGCTCCACTGTAGTGAAGAAACAAACCGTTAGAGGGCATCAACAATTGCACAAAACTCATTAAACAGCCCCATTATCCAAGACTCCCATAGAATGGTCCTGGATCTACTAGCTTCAAGCTTCTGGAGCAGTTACCATGATTTACTTTTTGCTTTCTAGGAAAACATTTTACGTCAAAACAAACAGAAAGTAAAAGGAGTCCACTTTGCAGACATTGGAGGATCACTTTTAAGGCTTCTCAAAGGTACGTTTTCATTTAGCAGCAGAGTTGCTATCTTCACAGAGTCAATCTTTAAATCATACCAATGATTCTCAATTATACATTTATAATAAATAGCAATAACTTCGAAAACATATCAACAAAATATACTGGAGGAAATTAAACAAAAGTAACAAGAAAGACAGCACCTGAGACAGAATCCGTGGCCATAGGTACCAAAAAATTGAATGTTCAGTGCTAATTGCATACACAAATCAATGCAAACTGCATACACCTGAGACAGAATCCATGGCCCTAACATACACAAATCAATCTTACCACATTTTAAAATTTTAGATATTATCAGAGTGCAATTAGCTAAGCTTTATATCCAAGCTTCATTTCTGAATTTTGAGTCCCTAAGCAAAGGACAAGCCCATTTTTGAGATTTGAATTGATCACTGAAATTGCAGGAGAGACTATAATATTGCTCCTCCATGCAAGATTTTCATTGAGCAACAGAATATTACAATAGCCATAAATATCTCTCTTCCCATATACAGATGTGCTATACTCACCGAGTTCATCTTAAATTCATACAAATAATTCTCATCATACATCTCTATCTGAGGGGAAAAAATAACAAAAGAAACTTTATAAAAAAGATAAATACATCAAAGCTAGGAGAGTAAACAGTGGTGAGGCAAAGAACCTGGCCTCAAATCTTTGATCAGAACAATGTGCAAGAGAATTTGATGCATCTAACCATTACTAATCAACCATGCCAGATTTTTGACAACCCAAACTCATGTTTACAGAAGTTGGTAGGCCAAGCTACTCACAATTCTACATACAACTCCTACACAGGCGCCCATTTTTTATCTTTAATTTTGATTACAGAATGCAAACTTGAACCCTCTGGAATTCCCAATGGAGGATCTATACAAGAACAATTATCAACTGTGTATAGCTCCCACTCTTTAATTCCACACTTCTCCAAAGCAAAAGCTAATTTCCCCCTTTCCATATCATTTGGGTATGCTCCATCTGGACTAGCAAGCACTGCCCCAGTATATGACTGTCCAGCAACTCGAGCAGCCCCACTATAATGAAACAAACCCCAGCCAAGATCATCAGATACATCAACAATAGTCCAAAACTCATTTGAAACTACCCCATTATCTAAGACACTGAAGTAAAATGTCCCAGGTATTTTGCCTCTCTTAACCCGATACCTTCGCCTCCTCCAAACCATCTTTCCCTCTAAGGTTTTTACTTGAAAAACTGGCTCATACCAAAATGACCCTTTTGCTTTTCCCCTATAGAACAGCTGGTACTGGCATGGAAATTGATCATAAGCTGGGTTCTGACCCGCCACAACACGCCAACTCCAATTCAAACTCCCCAACCAGCCAACAAAAAGATCTTCGGCTGTTTCATGACACAAGTCCTTCCCTTGAAATTTCACCATTGGAGCCACACATGGCTTTTCAGGGATCTTTGCATCTAGTTCAAGACAATTGTGCTTCTGCAACACACACAGAGAAAATGCTTCTAGATTCGGGCTTTCATACGAAGCAATACACCGATAATTACACACTTGGTCCACCGGACTGCACTGGTTCAAGCACTGAAGAGCTTTCCTACAATTAGGATCCAAGAGGCAGTTTAGTATCTGAGGCCCACAGTTCTTTATCATACAGTTCAGTGTAGAAAATCCCTTTGATCTCAGATTCTGTAGAATAGGGACTGGCCTTATATAAGCATTGATTATAACCAGCAAACAGAACCTTATATCATCAGAATTATGCCGGTCCCATGCCTCTGAGACAGTCCGGACTACTTCTTCTGTATCATTTATTTTCTTTGACTCAGAAAATCCAACTATTTTGTCAAAAATGTTTCCTTTTCTTTCAGTGTGAACATAAGATCCTCCTAATTTGTTTGTTACATTTGGGGAGGAGTCAAAGCAGATTACATTTTGGATAGATTTACTATTGGTCTGTATCCACATAGCAGATTCTTGATTTGTGACAGCAACAATAATCAAAATATCTGCACGGCTTAATTCCCGCTGGAGACCCATAGCACTTTCATCGTCAGCTTGACAAACATTGTCAGTAAAGACAAGCATTTCATACCCCTCATCAACCCATTTCAGCCGCTTTGCCTGTTTATAAAGAGAGGGCCAGAAAATTGTCAAACTCTTCCTAAACAATTAAGCCTGTCAAAAAAAGACAAAAACAAAGCAAAACAAAACCAAAGAAAACCATATAACATGTCTAAAGAAAAGTGGGGGGTTGGGGGGAGTGATTTACTGGGAAATTTGAAGCCTTTATGCCTGAGATAGCATCTAAGTAAAGGCAACATCCAACAAATGTTTGGTACAAAAGACAACAACAACAACCAAGTCTGAATCATAAATTTTCAGGGGTTAGCTATGGATCTTCAACAAATTAGTCAAAGTAGGCCACATGTATTCTTTTCCTCCATTAAATGAGGTGTTGGGAATCTAGATGCACGAGTAGTAAAGAATCACTATGGCCCCCCATGATTCTTGTTTCTGAGCACCTATAGTTTCTATGAACTTGATGTGGGAGTTCTCTCAGCTAGTGAAGGCCACATGCACATCATTTCCTCGTCCCCTTAACTCTTCCATCAATCTCCAAAGTACATAATACTATTGCTCTCGACGCCTTTCCCATAATCACATTTCAGCTCAAAAAACCTTCTCCTCCCCAATTAACTACAACATATTTTTTGCTAAGCCTTGTGGATTAGTAGCACTAAAAGAGAACTTCTATTCAATCCCTCCCCTACTAGTTGTTAACAAAAATAACATAAAAAAATTAAAAAATTAAAATAACAATAATAAAAATAGCAAACTATTGAAGTACCATAATAATAACCTTCCATCCACTGACTCACTTTAAATATCCATTCCCATTGTCAAGTATATTGAAGAACCATAATTATCAGAGAACAAAAATTAAAAATACATAAATAAATAAGACCATCTTTTCTCGCACTAACATTCATTATAACAATTTCACCACAAATAGAGTCACACCAACTTGTACATTACATTATTTTAATATATAATTATATATTAGTGTGTAGTGTAGTGTAGTGTATACATATAGGCGTGTATTAAATTTAAAAGTGAATACATACGGTGTGGAGCATGACGTCAAGCCAGGGCGCATTTTTGAGAGGGCTGAGGGATCCCTCACCCACGAGTGCCACTATTCTCACCGGCGGCTCTGTCACCGCAGTACTACTACTACTCTCTGTCTCTTTTGCTTCTTCTTCTTTAGAAACCGCTCTCCTCAACGCCCACGGCAAAATTGTAAACTGAGAGTGAGCGGTTTTATTATGAAACGGAGGTAGTAAACCGGTTCGAGAGGTGGCGAACCGGTTGGTTCGTAATCGTAGAGGAAGATAAGAACCGGGTTTGGGTTTTGATGAAAGCAGAGGCAGTAGAAGTAGAGTAGCTGCTGCTTCCACAGCCATCTGCTTTATGCTGTTTAAGACTACTGTTAACTCCAAAGCTGAGAGAAAGATATGGAAAGAAAAGAAATCTCTGGAAAAACAAAATAATAATATAATTATAAGGTAAGAAAAACGAATCGTCGTCGTTTTGCCTCCAAATCAGGTAACCTTTTTGAGATTTAAGAGTTTGAGTAGTGTTGTTTGTAGTTTTTTGAAATACGTGTGGGTAAAAAAGTGTGTGAAAATGTGTGTAATATTATTTAAAAACTGAAAATTGGTGTTTAAAATGCCCTACCAAATGGGTATTCAGAGTACAGTTGAAACTGAATTTTTTTTGGGTTGAAATAGTACAATAAGACTATGAATAGTATTAAAAAATATGAAACTTATGAATAGTAGTAAAAATAATCTAAATAGTAAAAAAAACTGTTTTTGTTGTGACTGATGTTCAATAAATGCAAGATTATGGGGGTGTTTGGTAATATTGTTCTAGTAACGTTGTTTGTATTTTTTAGAAATATGTGTGAATGAAAAAATGTGTGAAAATATGTCTAATGTTGTTTAAACACTGAAAATCGTTATTTAAAATATCTTACCAAACAACCCCTATATTACTGAGGTGAAGCTTCATTAATCACAACTTATCACATTGCATTGTTGTTTTTGACTTTTGTTTTATTTTAGTCTTTAACATTGCTCCCAAAAAATATATAATTAAAAAATGACCAAATTTTCTTGGGTTTTAATTGGTTGAACTAATACAAATATACTATCATTGAATAATTATAAAAAACCTAAGTTCGAATTCCACTAACTCCAAAAAGAAAGTAATTTATGTATTGAGTCAATGATAAAGATCAGTAATAATAAAACGGATATTATAGGTTTAAAATATATTGTATCCTCCCCAAGTCTTACTTTTATCACTGCTCTAATGACACTTGAAATCATATAGGTGATGTGACTTAACAAAAACTTATCTAACACTTATTTTTAAGATAAACTTATATGACACTAACCTTTCGATTATTAACAACAAATCAACAATAGATGATACGATTATTATGAAAATAAAATTCAACATGAATTGCCAAAATAAAAAATTTGAAATGAAATGGGTCAAATGAAAACAACCCAAGCTTTAAGGGCCGAAAGTGTACTTTAGTTTTTTTTTTTTTTTTACCAAGATCAATGCAGTGTCTAATTACTATGTAACTGTGTAAGATCTACATATTATGAAACAAATTATGCATATTATAGGTGCATGTTACTCCTAATTTCTCCTCCTTATCAAAGCAACCGCATCAGTGATTGTAAAAATTTGCAAAATACAAAAAGTGCTTAATTTTGCACATTTTAACAAAAAAAAAACCTATGTACTTGTAAAAATGTGCAAATATACAAAACTGCTACAGTAACCATGCATATATGCACAGTTATTGTTTATGTGTAAATGATTTTTTAATTCTTTTTTTCTCTCTCCCCCTTCATCTTGCTCTTCCCCTCTGTCTTCTTCTCACAACAAAACCACAAAATCACCCCTGCCCCAGCCTCAACCACTGATCTCCATCTTCTTCCGTCAACAAAATCACAAAACCACCCCTGCCCAGCCTCAATCACAAATCAAGGTGGTACCACACAATTACAAAAATCCAAAAACTAAAATTAGCAATAACCCATCATAATACAAAAACCCAAAAACTAAAACTAGCAATAAACCATCATAGAATCAGCAAGAACTAGATGAAATCAAACTCCAAAATTAACCAAAACCCAGATGAAGTCAAGTGAGGACCATGATAGCACTACATCAAGATCGGAGGTGGCAGTGGTGGGTCGCTGCAACTAGAGCTTGCTTGGATTGTTGGCGGCAATGTGATGATGGCGGCAGTGAGGTTGGTTTGAGTTTGGAAAATCTGTTGAAGAAAAAGAAGAAAGAATAAAGAGAAGAAGGAAGAAGGAAAAGGAGAACAAGAAAGAGGGAGATGGTTAAGAGAAAAAGAGAGGGTTGACGTGAGAAAAAGAAAGAAAAAGGTGGGTGTGGCCATATGGGTAGTTGTTTGTTTGATATAATAAAAAATTAAAGAAATATTATTATTTAAATAAAATAGATGATAGAATAAATAAATGGTGTTTTATAAAAGTGGATGCGTAAAATAGAAAAAGTATGTTTATTTTTTTTGCAAAATAGACAAATTTTATATCCACTGATGTGGATGCTCTTAGATATGTTAAGTATGAGTATAAAATACATGATTAAAGAGACGTGAAATATCTTGACCTTGAAATGGATGAACCGATGAAGTATAATCAATGGAATTCATTGAAATCGAATAACTTTGAGAAATTGCACCTTACCAGGAAGCTGAAATTTCACAAGTACTCTCAACTGAATTCCCTGACCAAGATTATAGCATTTCTTGAACAGGACTTTTGAACCGATTTCTAGCTGAATTCAAGACCATAACCGAAATAATTGACTTAAGATTGTGCATGCTCCAAGTTAATGTATTGATTTCACAAAAATCAATTATCAATTTCAGTTCCATCAATTCAATCATTCATGGCCATATTTTATACTTGTCATGGTCTGAATTTGGTCCCCAAAAATGCACAAGCCAACTGCATTGTACATAGCCATCAAAATTACATGTTCCCCCCCTCAACTTTTGGAAGTTTATCTCCAAACTCCAACTCCAATATACTTGGCACAAAAAAAGCTAACAGCTGAACAAGTAATTTGCTAGACCCCCCTTTTTTTTTCTCTCCTGAGTTCCAAAAAGAGGTACAAACATTTTACTTGTACGAGAATTCAGTATGAAACTCCTTTTGAAACTGTTCCTGAGATTGGGATTTTGCTGCCAACACAACATCATCCAGAAATCCCCTTTGTGGAAACTCTTTAGGCACAAGAGACCGATATATTTCAAAATTTTCGGCAGCTTCCTTCTTTTTATCCTGTAGACTGTAGATAATTCCCTGTCATAAGTTCCCATAGTTAGCTATATCCAATGATTGCTTAACTACCATGCAATTAACTTCGATTGTATTAAAACAGATAATGAACACTATTCTTTGGCATTGATACTTCTTTCTTTACCCCC
Organism: Notholithocarpus densiflorus; assembly: GCA_030021035.2. Classification (NCBI taxonomy): domain Eukaryota; kingdom Viridiplantae; phylum Streptophyta; class Magnoliopsida; order Fagales; family Fagaceae; genus Notholithocarpus; species Notholithocarpus densiflorus. The sequence goes on along the minus strand of JARYZH020000013.1, from coordinate 2,819,289 downwards.
TTAATGATGTAAGAACTTGGATTGAAAACAATCAACCATTCCCAAGTGAAAAACTACACTATTCCTGTAACAACTAGTAGCCAACCTTTTCCATTCAACCAAGAAATGAATCACACACAAAATTGTAAGAAAACCAAATTCATCTGCTGAAGTGTAGATCTCAAGAATCAAAACATGGTTGCATAACAAGCAACAACCCCAATTAGGCAGTTACCAATAATTAAAAAAAAAAATCCAGCTTTGAAAAATGTACCACAGCAAATCCCCACACAGACAGGTAAAGTGCAACTTACCTCTGCCAGTGGGGGTCCCAAGTAGTCTGATTTATTGTGCTTTAAAGGTTGAGAGAGAGAGATGGCGGGTTAAAATAAAATGAGACTTACAATTTACAAGAAGTGACATGTCTATGTTAAATTATATTTCATGATGATAATATGCTATTTGAACTAGTAAGAAATTTGGATGATGCTTGGTGAGAATTGAGAAGTAGCATGTATTTGCTAGAATGTCTACACCGAATACTCACTGATCATGCTACCTTAACTTACCACCAAAAATCATGAGATACAGGACCAAATCTTAGGTGCCCATCTGGGGTGTAGACAACATGATTCACGAAATCAATAAAAAATGACAGAGATCCAAACCACAAACTTTTAACCATAAAGGAAACCTATAGAGAACATTTCATTTTAAATTTAACCAGATACTAACGAACAGCAGTGAGCAAATAGTGTGAACACACCTGGCACAGATAAGGCCGAAAATCTCGAGGATTCTCATTAACCAGATCTTGAAATTTCTTCAAGCCTTCATCCAGTTCCCCCTGCAAGGCATACCAGTAAACATACTTTGAAAATGACAAAGACTTTCTGAATTTGAATGATAAGGTTCCACCAATTAACATTATATTCTTATTTGCAATGACTCCAATTTAAAAGATGGATTTGCTTCTTAAAGTCATGCAAGCACTATAGAATGATATAATTTCATTTGGACATCCAAGCACCCACCCCACCCCCACCTGCAGTTGATGGATCTCAAAATTTAAGCAGCTAAGATTGATTACAATTCACCTTTACAACATGCATTTGTGCAATTAGAATTTTTATATCCCTCTCCTCAGTGACTCTTTTTTCACGTTGTGCAATTTCTAGAGCCTTATTAAGCATCTCAAAGACAGCTGGGCCTTCAAGGTTTTTGTGCATCACCAATGCAAGACCCTGTAGTAAGAAGACAGCTGTAAGTTTTACTGCTAATGAGTTTAGACCTCTAAACAAGTCAGAAATACCAATATACATTTACAAATCTGTTACAGTTTATGCATATTCTACATAAATATGGCTTGAATGAATAACCACCCATAATGCTTTTGAAGCAACAAAACATTTAATTTCTGATATCCACAACAATCATCATTTCTATTTCAAAGCACAAATAGCCCACAGCGATTTCCAGATGTCATTTTGCATACTGTCTGCAGACTGGCCTTACTAATATAATAGCTATTGTTGCTAAATTTCAAAATAGAATCACTACCAAAGGCCACTAGATTTCAGACTGCTATTTGCCTGGTTGTCATAAGACAATTTGCTTATAAATAATTCTAAAATATCAATGGTCCAGTCATCAGAGAAATTGTAGGTTCCAACAGCTATTAGGGATTAGTTAGTTCAATTGCCAACCAGATAATGTAGTTGTAGCTTGGATAGGTTCATTGGACAGGAACTCCAAGTATAATCAATGATATGCATAAATAAATGTGTGTGTGTGTGTGTGTGTGTGTGTGAATATTTATACGAACAAATACATATATTTTGATAAGAATTTATCAATAAAAATAACAGGGGACACCAAAGGTACACAGGCTATGTATGAGGTCCCCTACAGAATACAAATGCAAAAAATCCAAGTACATTAAAAAATATGGACCACTACATTGACATCCAATGAAAGAGCTGTAAAAACCAGAAGCATTGGTTTGTTTAAAGGAAGCTCAATCCATTCAAAAGTCTGAGAATTTCTTTTGTGCCATAAAGTCCACATTAGACATAGATTCAAACCTTGTTTCTGTACCCTGGCTTACATCTCCAACAAGAAAGTAGATCAGCCACCATCGTCCTTCATTGTCTCAATCAAGAAACATAAGAATCACAACACAGTGACTTGTTGGCCATGGTTGGGCCTCATAAATCATTTTGGCATCAACAAAAATACTGATTTCGGCTCAAAGTTGCTCTGAAATGCATCCATCCACCCCTAAAGGTTTTATTTTTCATTTTTACATGTATTTTCTCCCAAATATTTTGCCTCGAGTTCAATCTCAAGGTAATAATTCTTCATGGAAAAGGAGGTAAAGATTTTGATGAACTCGGTCTAAAACTCATAAGATTACCACAGTCTAGAACGAGACCATTGTACAATGAACAAACATTTTCTCATTTTCAGACCATGCATATCAACATGGTGCGAAGCCAGTTTCTTTTCAAAATTGGTGGGGAAAATCACCATAATTATGATAGTGGCAAGAGCAATTCAAATCAATCCTTGTTGGAACAGGCTTCAAGCCTTCTATAATGTCAAGTAGTTTCTGCTATTCATTGAACGATAAATATTAAGAGAAAATCACAGGAAAATACTGACGCCAACACATCAGATTTGCAATTTGAATTGTTGATGTACTGTGACTTTGTTATTTCTTCGCATGTTGTAAAAATTCACAAACAGACCAATGACAGAAAACGTATCTACTTAAAGTTAAAACTCCCTCAACACAAGTATATGAACTACAAATTAAAGTATATAAGCGATGTATCCGATTGATTCTGTACATAAGCAACTAATTATAAACCTATCTATTTACAAAGCCAAAGTATGTCTTAAGCATGAAAATGTGAGAATTTCCAACCAAATGGAAAAACAAAACAAAATAACCAAGAAACATACATGCAAAGCTCTAAGCAAGAGAGGCCTCTCCTTCAAGATTTCCTTGAACAATCTCTTAGCCTTACTCAACTGCCCCATAGTCTCATAACAAAGTGCCATCAAAAGCCTCCACTCAACCTCGTCAGGCTCTTCATCAATCAATCGCTCCACATACTTCACAGCTTCCTTGGTCTTCCCTCTCCTCATTTTCTCATACAAAACCACCTTCAAAGCCTCAACATTTCTTGGTTCCGTCTCCAAAACTTTCTCATACATATCCTCTTCTTCAATTTTCCCTTCATGGGCATCTCTCTTTTCCTCCATTTTTGCACTAGAACTACTTGCCTGAGAAGGCAGTGCTATAGCTACACCATTTCTAAAGCACCCCATGAAAATAAATGACCCAATAAGAAAAAGCACTATCTTTTCTGATAAAAAGTCAGAGAATTTTTTCTGGGGTGGGAGATTATAGTCCAAATTTGAGAGCTTTGAAGTGGGTGTGGTAAAATTGGGGGGTAGAGAGGAGGGTGTAAGGAGGTGAGAGGCTCTTGAAGATACATGAAGTTTGGTTAGTACAAATGGAAGCCTTGGATGATAGAGTGGTCTGTGTAGGAATGGTGGTGGAGATGATGACTTGGGTGATTTGCAGAGCTTGTGGTTAAGGAATTTGGGGTTGTGAATTTCTGTTTGAGAGTAGAGAGAGCAAGTAGTGATTGAACCCATTATAGAGACAAGCTGAAAACATTGAAAAAACAGAAGCTTTTAGAAGAGCACAGCAAGACTGCCCATTGAAAACCCTGAGGTTTTGTGTTTATCTGCTCGAGTTTGAACCTCAGACACAGAGAGGCTTTCGGTTTTGGCCGTTTTACTGAAGTGTGACTGAGTTTGTGACCTTCAATTGCATCAAGTGTTTGTTTGATTGTTTTTATTTATCTTTTTTTTTTTAAGCTTATGTTTATTTGACATACTTTCTTTAAATTACATTTTTTGGAATTTTTATTTTGGCGTTTAATTCTATATTTTAATAAAATAAAAAAAAACAACTAATTTTTTTGACAATTTTTTATATTTTTTTTTATGAAAGTAGTATTAAAATTTTCTTTAAAATGATCTATTAACAAATACTATAAAATCATCTATTACAAGATTTTTAAAAAATATCATCTCATCTACCTTTGTGACTAAAATGACAATTAAATACCATAAAAAAAAACATTAATATTTTTCCTCTATAATGGTCAAATTAGTCTCAACCGAATTTCCATTTGGATGTGAAATCAAATTTGTTTGACTAAAATGAAAAAGTTCAAACATAAGTTACCCACATTTTATAAGAGATTTGTAATTCAATTCATACCTACGTTAAAAATCAATTAATATCTGATAATTATTAGGAGCAAATGTCAAAAGTTGAAATTATCTTTAAGAAAAAAAAGTCCAAACCATAATTTAGTTTAATTTTTAAAGAAAATTTACTCTTAAAAAAAAACATATATACATAGTTGTAATTTTATTTAACTTATTTTATAAGATTACTTTCTTTTATGAATTTAGAATTCCTCTACATGCATTTATGCTTAGCGCAATATTACACAAGCTAAGGAGGTTATACAGCCAGACTCGAGATGGCGAATTTGGTAGAAGATATAAGGTGCATATGTGTGTCTAGCAAGAAATAAAAAGGGTACATATGTGTGTCTTTTCGTATTAATATTATCACTGTAAGGACTAGATTTGTACCCTCAGCCCAATGGAAATGGATGATGGTCCAACAAGCCCAAAACAATATATTTGTTAGATGATGGATTTCATAAGTAAAAGACTCAATAAATTATGTCTAGGTCACAATGGATTGGATTCGTGCTAAAAAGGTAAGAAAACACAATTTGAAAAGAGTAACTCTCCTCGGTCAAATCCAAGGATGAGCAGTTCTTATATTTATTCAAGTTTATCCAAAGTACCAGGAGTTCTTCTTTCTTCTCTCAGATTACCTATGTCCTTTTTCATGGAGGCCATCCCCTTATATAGTCTTCTTCTTTTCGATCACAGTCTTCCACTTGTTGATTATGTAGATGATCTCCTAGATGCTTGTCCCATCAAAACCCTCCTGTAAACTTTGTGTGTAGCTGTAAGACTAAATATCACTGTTCAGGCGTCATTTCCACATTAATGCGGCCAGTTGGTTAGGTGCATAACATTTAATATGGTGGCAGCAACCTTCTTCTCAGATATTTCTTAGTTTACTGTTGATTCCTTTCTCTGAAGCTTGTCCTCAAAAGTATGGTTGCCTCTTACGGTATTCTCTAGGCGGTCGAGTGCCAAGCTTCAACAATGCTCCCCGAGGACATTTAGCTCCTCGAGAGACACCACTTGTTCGTTGTTATTTGTCCTTATCCTCGGCCCATTAGCTTACATACTTATCTTACTATTTGATCATCCTCGAGCTCCTCTGCATCCTTCGGCATGGTCCACGGCCCAATATTCCTACTTGGTTCTATTATCCCCACAATAACCCCTCAAAACTCCAGTTTTCTTTTCTTCCGAGGAAAAATGGGGTTTTGATCTTGATTTCCAAATTTCACACGTTCAACAAACATTCCCACGTGGTAACGTCTTTTCACATACTCTATACACATTCCTGACGCTTCGGCATCCGCGACGCTTTATTAATTGCTTCACACGGCGCCCTGTCCTCCACGTTCTACGGTGTGATGAGAATCCTGCGGTAGGGATTCTCTATAGAAATCTAAGCGGGAATTTTCCCGCTCATTCTTCTTTCCTATATAAAGTGTGCAGAAAAATCAATTTCTCCATTTTTCGAATCTTCAATCTTTCAAGAAGCGTTCTGAGGTGCTCCTTTCTTACTGTAAGTGCCCTTTAGCTCATGTACTAACTTTTAGGATCCTTTCTTCCTCGAGCTCCCATTTTCCACCTCACTCTTCAATATTCCTCTTTTACTCCTTAAATGGGTAGGTTTGCTAGTTTAGTAGATACTCCCGAGGGTATAGAAAATTTAAGGCTCGATACAATATCCCACCTGGGGTCTCCATACGGCACTGCCTTCTTGGTGAATGGCTCTAAGATCAGAGGGAGATGTGGTGATCCCTATGATTGCCTTTATAGAGGGAGGAATGAGGATCCCCATAGGGAGAGTGACTAGGGACTTTTTGATTGCCCATAGACTCTGCCCGACTCAATGTTCCCCAAACCTATTTAGGATATTAGGTCGTGTGGACGCCCTTAATGAAAAAATGGGAGTAAATGTTACCCATCACAATGTCAACTGGGTATATAATTGCCAAAACCTTAAGAGTACGGGGTATTACCTTAAAACTAGGGTCCCTGAAGTTAGGCTTATCTCGTGTCTCCCCAAATCTAATAAGGGCATGGACCAAGATTTTTTTATTATCTCGGGTGAGTGGCATGATGGTCTTTATTGTCCGACACGAGAGGGGCAACCAAATGGGGTGTTTTAGGTTTAAGTACCCTGTTTTGACAATGAACACTTCACTTTCATAGTCTCTTCTTTCTCTCCTTATAGTTAGGAGACATTTTTCTTTTGCTTAACAAACCCCTTCTTTAACTATACTTTTGCTTTTCGGATTTTTGCAGACAAGAACTTCATAGCCCTCAATTTCAACTTGTTAATGAGCCAAACCTTACCAGGATACTCAGGTCTGAGATCTTTCTCCACACGGACAGACAACTGCGTGCCGCTCACGTCATCCTCAGGTATAAGCCTATTTCGTCCAGTTTTCAATCCCCCAAGTATGTCATAAAAGCAAAGGATCCCCGGCTGCAACGAATCAATATCGCAGTACCCGGGTTCCTCGCTAGTCCTCCGCTTGAAGGTATCTAACAGGTTGAGTTACCCACCCAGCGTGTTATCGAGGAAGAAGCAACCCCCTCACACTCAGCTCCTGAAGAAGAAACACTCAGAGTAATTGAGGTTACAGACTTTGAAGAAGATTTCGAGGTCTTCGATTAGCTGTTCCCCACAGAGTCTCCACGTGCCACCTTCTCCTATTTACCCTCTGCTCAAATAAGTAGCAGTCAAGAGCCATCCAACATTCCAGAAGCCATGGTGCTCCTACGGAAAAATAACACCAACCTCCTCGAGCTTTTGGAATCACACACCGGAGGGTCTAATCTCGAGGTGGTTGTCCAACCTCGACCTCTTACTCCCCTCCCCACTCATACTTCTCCTTCAGAGCAGTCAGAAAAGAAAAGAAAAATGGAGAAGAAGGGGAAAAAGGCGTCCGAGAAGGGTGAAATTGCCCCAAAAGACCTTGAGCCCCAAAAAAGGGCTAAGGTTGCTAAAGAAGCACAAAAAAGGAACACGCCAAAAGGTTCGGGCGTAGACATGGTCGTTGATCTCCGCCTTAGGATTCCGATATGGAATCCTGCACTTGAGCTGGATTGGGCCCCACTCCCCTTGGATTCCTCCATCAGGGATTTTTAGAAATGGAAGGCGGGCTACGTGGCTGACGCTTTGGAGTAGCCCCTACTCCTGCCCCATGACATGGCCGATTTGAGGACCCTGAAGAAGCACGAGGTCTTCTTGACCTTAAAGAGGGACTTGGCAATGGTATGTCCTTTCATCTATTTTGGGCTCCTCTCACATACATATTTCACATTTCTATTCTATTTCTCATATTATTGTTATTTTTCAGGCCATCCAAACAACTAATATTGCTGAAGAATGGGTGGATCGAGCCCATGCCTAGTGCAAAGACAAGGAAGCTCATCGCATATCTGCCGTGAAGACTTTGGCTATGGCCGAGAAGAGGATCAAAGAGCTTAATACGAAGCTGACTGAGGCAGACAGGGAGAGGAAAAGCGCAGAAGCTACTCTAGCCGGTGCTGAAAAACAAGCTGAGGACCAGCGTCGGTAGTTGCACAAAGCCGAGGAGCAGCTAGCGATTGCCAAGGGGCAAATAGAGGCTCAAGAAAAAAAAAAAGCTGGAAAAGAGTGAGGAGGCTACGGCTCGGGCTGAGCAAAATGGCTATCATATCGGGGTTAAAGAGACCGAAGACATTTTAAGGGCCTAGGTCACAGGAGTCTGCAGAGGTTACTGCCTTTAGGTATGGACCGAGACATTAAACCTAGCTGGGGTGGGCGCTTCTTTAGATTTGAGGAAGACAGAAAATATCTTCTACCCCTCAGCCTTGCGCATAACAGCTCAGCCCAGCTCCCAAACGACCACTACCCCTAAAGCGCTTGAAACTGCTCTGCTTGCTAATGTTGGTACCTTTAAGGCATCTCAGAAACCTCTAAGGAGCCCAGTAGGGAAAACACAAAGGGCAAAGAGAAGGAGGCAACCAAGGATAAAGTGCCTGAACAATCTAAACTTCCCCTAACAGCTAAAGAGGCTTCCAGGGAGAAAGAGGCATCCAAGAACAAAGCGCCTGAACCTTCTTCTCAGTCACAACTAAGGCCGACCCTCCTCCACCTACTAGTAGCTAGGGCATTGTTATTCCAGCCTATACTTGTTTTTTTCTTTTTCTTTTTTCTTTTTTTTGTATGTGTTTCCTTTGTCTTACCAAGGCATAAATTAATGATTTCAGTTTTCTTTATGTGCTTGTTACTTATGTATAACCTGTATTGCTAACTATCTACTACCAAGTATGATCAAGTTTTCAATCATGAACCAGAATTGTAAGCTTTGCAGATTAAAAACTAGCACAGCACTGCTCCCAACATTTACACACACCTAAGCAATTAGTAATCTAACAATCTAATGAGCGAATAGTGATAGTATACCTTAGGTGTAAAGTCCAAGGAGCCATGCGTAATCAGGATTCTATTCAACACTTCAATCAAATAAAAAGACATTAATTTACCCAAGGTATGTGGTCCGAGGATCCAATCATGACCAAGGTTCTGTTAACACTTAAACAAATAAAAAGCATCAATTTACCTAAGGTAGGTGGTTTAAGGAACCAGACATGACCAAGGTTTTGTTTAACACTTAAACAAATAAAAAGCATTAATTTACCCAAGGTATGTGATCCGAGGAACCATGTATCATCGAGGTTATGTTTAACATTTAAACAAATAAAAAGCATTAATTTACCCAAGGCATGTGGTTTGAGAAACCAGGCATGGCCGAGGTTCTGTTTAAGACTTAAACAAATAAAAAGCATTAATTACCTAAGGCATGTGGTTCGAGGAACCAGGCATGACCAAGGTTCTGTTTAACACTTAAACAAATAAAAAGCATTAATTTACCCAAAGTATGTGGTCTGAGGAACCAGGCATGACTAAGGTTCTGTTTAACACTTAAATAAATAAAAGACATTAATTTACTTAGGGTGTATGGTCTGAGAAACCAGACATGACCGAGGTTCTGTTTAACACTTAAACAAATAAAAAAGTATTAATTTACCCAAGGTGTGTGGTCCGAGGAACCAGGCATGACCGAGGTTTTGTTTAACACTTAAACAAATAAAAAACATTAATTTACCCAAGGTATGTGGTCCGATGAACCAGGCATAACCAATGTTCTGTTTAACACTTAAACAAATAAAATTGGGGCATGTAATCATTAAAATAAAAGTTGGCAAGATTGCCTTTCATTAATAATATTACTTTCGAAAATTATTTACATTTCACGGACATGGTACAACATTTTCATCTAAATCTTCCAGAAAATAAGCTCCTATCCCGGCCATCATAGTGATGTAATATGGCCCCTCCTAGTTAGGTCATAGTTTCCCCTAGGATGGGTTTTTTGCAGTTCCCACTACCTTTCTCAACACCAAATCCCCCAGTACTAATGGTCTAACCTTCACACCCGTATCATACCCCTGCTTGAGTTTTTGTTGATAATATGCCAAGTGAACCACGATCGCTTCTCTTCATTCGTCAATTAGGTCCAAGTTCCTCTCCAATAATTGATCATTGTTGTCGGGACTAAACAAGCTTGTCCTTAACGTCGGAAACCGAGTCTCCAGAGGGATTATGACCTCGGATCCATATGTCATAGAAAAAGGCGTTTCTCCAGTTGAACGACGAGGAGTTGTCCGATACGTCTAAAGAACAAGTGGGAGCTCTTCGACCCATCTACCCTTTACTTCATCCAACCTTTTCTTGAGCCCACTTACTACAACTTTATTAATTGCTTCAGCCTGCCCATTCCCTTATGGATAAGCTAGGGTTGAATATTTGTTTCTAATGCCAAGCTCACAATAATACCTCCTGAAGGCCTTATTGTCAAATTAAAGCCCATTGTCCGAGATAAGCATATGGGGAATCCCAAATCGGGTAACAATATTCTTTCAAACAAACTTCTTTGCATCAACATCCCTGATGTTAGACAATGGCTCAGCTTCAACCCACTTTGTGAAGTAGTCAGTTCCAACAAGAAGCCACTTTTGGTTTCCCACAGCTCTGGGAAATGGCCCTACAATGTCCAGGCCCTATTGTGCAAGTGGCCACGGACTGGACAGAGGATTCAGTACACCCCTAGGTTAATGAATGTTTGGAGCAAACCTTTGGCACTGATCACACTTTTTAACATACTCTTGTGCTTCTTTCTGCATGCTTAGCCACTAATAACCCTGAGTAAGAGCCCTATATGACAAAGATCTACCCCCTATATGACTTCCACATATTCTTTCATGCAATTCTTCCAAAAGTGGCTCCACTGCCTCGAAATGGACATAAAGTAAGTATGACCCCGAGAAAGAGCGCTTATATAATTTTTGTTCCTCGGACAACTAGAAATGAGGAGCTTTCCTTCGTATCTTCTCTGCCTCCCCATTCTCGAAAGGTAACACACCCTCTTTCAAGAATGAAACTATGGGGTCCATCCAAATGGGACCAATCTTGATCTGGAATACTCCGACTTTCATCACCTCCCTTTCAGCAGGCCTGACCAAATCTTCAATGAGGATAATCCGAGGAAGGTCTTGCCCGGAAGAGGTTGCCAAAGTTGCCAAAGAGTCTGCATGAGTATTCCTACTCCTCGGGACCTGTAGTATAGAGAAAGACTCAAAGATAGATTGTAACTGCCGAGCTTTATCCAAATATCCTTGCATCCTCTTATCCCTAGCTTCCAACTCTCCTTTAATTTGCCCAACGACTAACCTTGAGTCCGAGAAGACTTCAACAGCCTTTCTGCCCAATTTCTCGATCATAGCCACCCCAACCAACAGGGCTTCATACTCTGCCTCATTATTAGTGGCTGAGAAACCCAACCTCAGGGACTTTTCAATAGTAATTCTTTCTGGAGATACTATCATTATTCCCACTCCAAACCCCTTTTGATTAGCCGTGCCATCAACATAAAGCTTCCAAGGTGAATGTCCATGGATAGAAACTGTTGAAATTTTTTCTCCCCCAAACCCCTGCTCTTCAGCTCCGACCATTGTTGGAGACTCAGTAAACTCTACCACCAAGTTTGCAAGAACTTGTCCTTTAACGGCAGTACGAGGCATGTACTTTATATCAAATGCTCCCAAAATCGTCCCCTATTTGGCAACTCTTCCTGTATAATTGTACTTTCGAAGTCATGACTGCAAAGGGAGTTGAGTCAGAATTACAACGGTATGTGCCTGGAAATAGTAGAGGAGCTTCCGTGTAGCATGCACTATGGCCAAAATGGCCTTTTCCAATGGCAGATAATGAACCCCTGCCTCCTGCAATGACTTACTCACATAATAGACTGGTTTCTGTACCCCACTCTCCATCCTTACCAAAACCAAACTTACTGCATGAGATGCCACTGCAATGTAGGCAAAAAGGACTTCTTCCTTCTCGGGTCTAGACAAAATAGGAGGTTGAGAAAGGTATTCCTTCAATTGCTGGAAGGCAAGGGCGCATTCCTCATTCCATTCAAACCCTTTCCACTTGTGTAGGAGTTGGAAAAATGGTCTACATCTGTCTGCTGACCGGGAGATAAATCTATTCAGGGCTGCAGTCATCCCAGTCAACTTCTGTACTTCTTTAGGATTCCGAGGAGGTTGTAAGTCACTTATTGCCTTAATTTGATTAGGATTAACTTCAATTCCACGATGGGTGACCATGTAGCCCAAAAAATTACCATAACTAACACCAAAAGAACACTTTGAAGCATTGAGACGCAACTTGTGACTCCTCAGTACCTCAAATACATTTTCGAAATCACTCAAATGCTCGTCCACCACTTTGCTCTTCACGACCATATCGTCAATGTAAACTTCAATATTCTTACCAAGTTGGGATTCAAACATTATAGTCATCATCCGCTAGTAGGTAGACCCATCATTCTTCAATCCAAAAGACATTACTCGGTAATGATAATTCCCAGTGGACGTCACGAAAGCAATCTTCTCCTAGTCAGCCAAAGTTAATGGTATCTGATGATATTCCTAGAAGGCATCCAAAAAACTCATCCGAGGGTGACTGATCGTAGCATCCACCAATTGGTCTATCCAAGGAATCGGGAAAGGATCCTTGGGGCAAGCTTTATTCAAGTTAGTTAAATCTACGCAGACTCTCCACTTCCTTGACTTCTTCTTCACCACAACCGTATTGGCCAGCCACTCTGGGTAAAAAACCTCCTTAATTGCCCATGCACGCTTAAGCTTCACCATTTCTTCCTTGACAGTCTCAGCATGTTCTTTAGAAGAGCGCTGGGATGGTTGCTTCTTTGGGATAATAGTTGGGTTGACATTTAGGTAATGACAAATGAAATTTGGATCTACTACGGGAGCTTCGTAGGCATTCCAAGCAAATACATCCACATTCCTCCTAAGGAAAGCTAGCAATTCCTCCATCTCCTAATGAGGCAATTGGACTCCAACTTGGAAGTACCTTTCAGCATCGACATCGATAATAACTTTCTCCAATTCCTCGCACCCCGCCCCTTTATCTGCAACGTCCGAGGATACTTCTACCTCCATTAATTGCTACAAGGCCCTCTCGAGGACGTCCAAGGGTTCACCCTTGGACTGATGTCTAATAGCAGCGACCAAGCATTGCCTTGCCATGGTCTGGCTTCCAATCAACTCCTCAACACGGTCCCTAGAGGGATACTTCACCTTTAAATGCAGAGTCGAAGAAACAGCTCCCATGGCATGCAACCACGGTCTTGCTAAGATGGCAGTATAAGGTGAATAAGCATCCACCACAATGAAGTTCACCTTCATCACTTCTAACCCCACTTGAACAGGCAGTCTAATCATGCCCCTTGGGATAACAGTCTTTCCATCAAATCCCATCAGAGGGGAATCATAGCTGACTAGATCCTCGGGTTTCAGTTTAAGTCCATTGTACAGATCAAGATACATGATCTCTGCATTACTGCCTTGGTCTACTAGGACCCTCCTTACATCATAGCCCCTTATCCGAAAGGTAACCACTAAGGCATCATCATGCGGTTGATAAGTTCCCACTTTATTGTCGTTGGAAAAGCTCAAAACTGGTCAGACTTACATCTTCCCCCTATTTAGGTTCAGAGACTGGATCCTCGGTATGTGAACTTAATACGGACATGACCTCGGATGAATGCATGCCAATTCAACTTGGGGCTGCCAAAATTACATTGATTGTTCCCAAGGATGGTCTTAAGGGGTTCTCTCGCTGATGTGTTGACCTAGCTTGACTTCCTTGTACAGATGGCTGGTACAAAAAATGTTTCAGCTTTCCGAACTTGGCCAGTTGCTCGAGATAATCACGTAAAGTTCTGCAGTCTTCCATAGTGTGTCCCCGGTCTTGATGATAATGGCAATAAAGACCTTGATTACACTTGGTAGGGTCTCCTCCCATCTTATTCAGCTACTTGAAATATGGTTCATTCTTTATCTTGTCAAGGATTTGGTGTACAGGCTCCCTAAATACTGTATTAACTACTTGAGCAGTAGAATGTCTAGCATGTCCAGGATAATCTCTCTTAGGTCGGTTATTATTATACCTCTCTGGCCTAAAGTCTCTTTGGTCAGGGAGGGTCACCTTCGCTTTCCCCTTCCCTTGCTGCTGATCTTCCTAGACCCGTTTGTACTTGTCAATTCGATCCATTAATTGACGCATGCTTCGCGTAGGCTTCTTGGCCAAGGATTTTCTCAAATCATGCTCAGTGGGGAGGCCGACCTTAAACGTCCTTATATCCACATCCTCGAAATTTCCATCTATCTCATTGAACATCTCCCAATATCTGTCCAAGTAAGTTTTTAAAGTTTCACTCTCTCACATTGCCATTGATAGCAAGGAGTCTAGGGGACAAGGAACCCTGCTACACGTAACGAATTGAGCCCTAAAGGCCCTAGTGAGCTCCTGGAAGGAGCTAATGGAGCCTTCTTCCAACCCATCAAACCATCTCATTACAATAGGCCCTAAGCTAGAGGGGAACACTTTGCACATCAAGGCCTCGTTCCTCAAATGAACAGCCATTCTCTGATTAAAGTGACTAACGTGCTCCACTGGGTCTGTCCTTCCATTGTAAATGGTAAAAGTGGGTTGCGTAAACCGACGAGGAAGCTTTGCCATTTCAATCCTCCGTGTGAACGGTGATCTTGAGATTTGGCGTAGGGCCCTACTCATAGCATCATTTCCCAAGCTCCTATGGGCCGAACTTCAACTCTTTTACCTATGATAACGTTCCTCCTTATAGGAAAAAGATTCACTAGAAGGAGTTCTTGAACTTGGCCTATAACTATCATCTTCCCCTGACTCGGACCCTGAGCTTGAAGGAGACGCCATTCTTTGTTTAAGACGTAGTTTTCGGCGTAGATGGTCTATCTCTAACTGGAGATTCCTAGTATCTTCCTCATACGGCACATGACTCCCAGTTCTAGAATGACTCCTACTAGTACGAGTCGTATGAACACTAACTTCACGGTCTCTCCTCCGTTCTAAGTTAAGAAATTGGTCTTGGTGTTGAGACCCCACAGATTCTTCCCGATTTGGTTCTGAACCCACCATGACTAAACAAGATTACAAGTGCTTCCCTGATTTCTCACAGACGGCGCCAATTGTAAGGACTAGATTTGTACCCTCAGCCCAATGGAAATGGAAATGGATGATGGCCCAACAAGCGCAAAACAATATATTTGTTAGAGGATGAATTTCATAGATAAAATACTCAGTAAATTATGTCTAGGCCACAATGGATTGGATTCGTGCTAAAGAGGTAAGAAAATGCAATTTGAAAGGAGTAACTTTCCTCGGTCAAGTCCGAGGATGAGAAGTTCTTATATTTATTCAAGTTTATCCAAAGTACCAGGAGTTCTTCTTTCTTCTCTCAGATTACCTATGTCATTTTTCATGGAGGCCATACCCTTATATAGTTTTCTTCTTTTTGATCCCAGCCTTCCACTTGTTGATTATGTAGATGATCTCCTGGATGCTTGTCCCATTAGAACCCTCCTGTGAACTTTGTGTGTAGTTGTAAGACTAAATATCACTGTTCAGACGTTATTTTCACATAAATGTGGCCAGTTGGTTAGCTGTAGAACATTTAATGTGGTGGCAGCAACCTTCTTCTCAGATATTTCTTAGTTTATTGTTGACTCCTTTCTCTGAAGCTTGTCCTGAAAAGTATGGTTGCCTCTTACGGTATTCTTTAGGCGGCCGGGTGCCAACCTTCAACAATGTTCCCCGAGGACGTTTGGTAATTTGCTGTTGTGCAAAAAAAAAAAAAAAAAAAACGTACTTTTGGTTTTTAAAATTTTTCTTATATTAAAAAAATTCATATAATTAAAAAATATATGAAAAAAAAGAACAATAATTAGTGCATATAACTCTAGTGGCATTCTCGGGTGATAGTGGTGCATTCATTCTACTATTGTCCTTTCAGATACATACTTTGTTATGATTGGAACAATGAAGGTGATGTTAATTTCAATTTAAGTATACGAGATTGACACTAGAATCTTATAAGTTTTATTGAAAAAATGTGGGGGTTAGATAGATAGGTTGAGTGTTTTTTTTATCATACCAAACTACCAAAGGATGTATAAATATTGTTTCAATTTAAGTTACTTGATGCACTCAAGATGTATATTGTAATCTAAATTTCTTTGCAACTTGTTGCTCTATGGTAGTTGTTACTTGATTCAACATTGTCATTACTTTTGGATGGTTGGCATCATGTTACCTTTGCATGATTTAATATTTGTAGTGATTAACTTATCTAGTCTATTTGTTTTTTTTAATTGTTTAAAAAACGTGTGGGTAACAAGTTAACCTATTTTTACTCCTAATTAAAAATTCTCTAGTTCATATCAAGTTAACCGGTCAATGTCCAATTTTGCCAAGTTTAGGTTTTGGGTGAGTGTGAGTTTGTGACTATCACTATAAAGAATTGCAAATGAATTATTTTTCTAACCATGTATCATTTATGCATGTACCTTTTTTGTGTTAATTTTCTCATTCTTTTTCTCTTCTTCGTTTTACAACATTTCTTATAAAAAGTTATTCAAAATATTTGTAAGAGAATATTAGTTAAAAAATCACAATACTTCTTGGTTGACGAGGTTTGAATTCTAGTTTTTAAACCCCACAAAAGATCTTGGAAACACTAAATTATCCCCTGATTTCACATAAATTTCATAAACTTTTTTTTTTTGGGAGAAAATTTAATAAACTTGATGTTCATAACCACTAGTTAAAAAAACATAAGGTCTAAAATAGAATATACTTATGTTTTTATTTTTGTTTTTAGAAAAATATACATATGCATTTAAAGATTTCTTTTTCTAAAATTTCAATAGCGAATCAAACTTAACCGTTATCCGACAAAATAATAGGGTTTGTTATTTCATATTATATATTACTTAAGAGAATATGTGTAATATAATTTGTCCCAACATTTCTTAAAATTATTATGGCTTTTTTTTGGAGTGGAATCAGCTATGTACTTCTTCTTTTTTTGGTTATAATAACTCAGCCGTGTGCTTTTGTATCAAAGCTGCATTCCCTTTACCTTATGTGTTTGTTTCTAAAAAAAAAAAAAAAAATTGACAATTTTTAATTTTTCACCACAAAATAAGAAAAGAAAAAGGGTTAAAAAAAAAAAAAAAAAAAACAAAACAAAAAGGCCAAAAATATTCTGTATATTTTTAACTATAACGACGTCGTTACATTCAACACTCCCGCCACCATCTATAACCTTAACCCCTCACATAAACCCTAGTAGGAAACAGCAAACAGAGACAAGCATAAGCAATCTGAGAAGAAGAAAAAGGAACGTTAACCCTAACCCTAAGCATAAGCAAAAACAAACCAGAGTGAGAGAATGAGGAAGAAAGTTGATGAGCGCATCAGAACCCTGATCGAAAATGGCGTCAAAACCCGCCATCGCTCCATCTTCGTCATCATCGGCGACAAGTCCCGCGATCAGGCACTCTCACTCTCTCTCTCTCTCTCTCTATATATATATATATTAATTTTAGTATCATTGCCTTTTAAAAGTGGAAGATTTGTTCTTAATTGAGCTTTTTGATTATCACTGTTTATGCTAATTTAATGTTTAGGATTCTCATTTTTGTTACAATAAGCTGAAACTGTGTTCTCTCACTATTGTAAAAAAAAAAAAAAGTATTTTTGTTTCTTAATTTTTTTTGAATTTGGTTGCTGAGATAAATTCATGAACTAAAAGCTTGTTTTGGTTGCAAAGGCTGAATTTTTTTTTATCAGAATCAAATAATGCGTGATTGATTGCGAATTGTATCATTGTTTGTTCTTTATTGAGCTTTTTGATTATCATTGTTTGTGTTAATTTAATTTTTGGATTCTTTCTTTTATTGTTATAATAAGCTTAGACTGTGTTCTCTCACTATTGTAAATAAGTAAAAAAAAAAAGGTTTTTTGTTTAGTCTGTCAAGTTATAACTATTTAGTTTTCTTTGAATTTGGTTGCTGAGAAAAATTAATGAAATGACGAGTTGTTGTGGTTGCAAAGACTGAAAATTTAACTCTTGAGGATAAAGTTTGGATTTGTTTCATTTTTTATTTCTTTTAAAATTGTATCAGCAATCAAATAATGTGTGATTGATTGTGAATCGTATGTTTTGATCTTGTGCAGATTGTTAATCTCCATTACATGCTAAGCAAGGCAGTGGTTAGATCAAGACCATCTGTTTTGTGGTGCTACAAGGACAAACTTGAACTCAGCAGGTTATTTCCTTTTTTTTTTTTTTGGGTTGGTAAAAAGAAATATTACTTAATTCTATTTGGGTTTGTGTCGATGTTTTTCTTACAAGACAGAATGCAATATGACACCTTGTATACCTCTATTCCGATACTCAATGTTGCTGCATGATTGGAATATGTTTATAAACCACTGTCATTAGCATGTTGCCTGAGAGCGTGACACAAGAAGTGCACACTGAAAGTGACTTGTTTGCTAGAGCTTTTTTTTGAAAATAAGCTCTCCCAAGCAAGTAGTTACTTCTTAAAGTTATGTTTGGTTGTCAGAATGGAACATTTGCTCGACCAAAATTTTAATTCCTTACTCATGTGTCCCCCGAAAATTAGTTGATCAAGTCTCAGGGGTTTAAGGAGTCCAATTTATGGATGGATCATAATTCTGTTTTATAGAAGTTCAGTCTTGTGTTTAAACTCCAAAGTAGGTTTTGCTGTTTTGTGTGCTCTATTTGGACAATTTCCTAGAGGGCCCTCCATTATATTCACTGGGTTGATTCTTTAATGCAGTCATAAGAAAAAGCGTGCAAAGCAGATAAAAAAGCTAATGCAAAGGGGGCTGCTGGATCCTGAGAAGGTGGATCCATTTTCGCTTTTTGTTGAAAGTGGGGGATTAACTTATTGCTTGTACAAGGATTCAGAAAGAATTCTTGGTAATACCTTTGGGATGTGTATACTTCAGGTAATTTTGCCCTCTGCCATGTAATTGAATTGTAGCTAAACCCTTTAACAGTTAATTATTGATGCTCTCTCTCTCTCTCTCTCTCTCTCTCTCTCACATGTTAAAGTTTACTCTTTGCACTGTTATCAGGATTTTGAGGCTTTGACACCAAATCTACTTGCAAGAACAATTGAGACAGTAGAGGGTGGTGGGTTAATTGTATTGCTGCTTCGTTCTCTGTCGTCACTGACCAATCTGTACACTATGTTCATGGTATGAATATAGGTTCTATTGCTATAATAACTTGTTTCAATTATCTTTGTCGTTTTTAATGTCTGGAATTTGCAATTGACTCCTCTCTCTATGCACACATGCTCACACACACATGTATGTGTTTGTGTATGTATCCTTATTTGTATGCAGTTCAAAATCTGTGCTAGTAATATATGTTGTATTTGTAAATTATGATTCTTGTGTCTTTATTTCAGTCAACCTGATTGATCAGATCAGTTGCCTTATGAGTTATGGAACCCAATCTAACTAGTGGTCACTTTTTGTGATCTACATGTAGCTTGGGTTGCAGGTGACAAATAATGTTAACTCTCATTTGGACAAATTACCACAATACCACCCCTATGTTGTGTCTGAATGAAATATGATAAATAACTCTTAAATTTGTAAAATGTTTTCAAATAAGCTGCAGCTTATGGATAAAATAATGGATCCTAATTTTTACTCTATTTGTTTGATGTCATTTTTATGGTATTGAATGTTTTATTTATCAAAGCGGTAAGATTTTCCATTTGAATTAATTGATTAGGGCCATAGAATGGATGCTATAAGGGATAATTTATCCTGGTTCTATTACCATAGTGTATAGGATGAGTTATCTATTTATTTATTTATTTATGATAAGTATAGAATGAGTTTTTTATTATTTTTATTTTCTTGGTGTTTGGTTTTGTTATTTATTTATTTTATTCTGTTGGATGATCCACTTCTGTTTGTTTTAAAATTCATTAGTTTAATTTTTTACTTGATATAATTTTGCAAATATAATTCTTGCTTATCATAGAAGTTCTTTTGGAAAGATTTGTTATATCGAAGTCTGCTTTGATTTCATGAAATAAGCTGAAAGGGTGCCACCATGTACACATGATGTGTACAATAGATACACCAAAATTAAATGTTAAAAGTATCGATCAAGCAAAGCAGGCAAAACAACAAAAGAAAACAACCTCGAAGCATTTATCCACTCAAACAAAGTCTTGAGGAATAAAAGTTTAGGTCATGAACCAATCTTGACAAAAGCCTTGTAGTTTAATTGGTTGACACCTTCTAATGTTTCCCACGGAGACATCCAGGGTTTAAATTTCCCCTCCCCCATTATATCTATTGAATTATCAAAAAATAAAAAAAAAGAACCAAGTTTTTACAACCCTCAAAAGTCCAAACATTCCTCTCCTGTCGAAGACCCCCACATGAGGCAATGAGGGATTATGCGCCAATTCTCAGCATTGCAAAACCAGCTGGACTTGCCTTTCCAACTGGTTAAAAGCTCCACAACAACTTTTGGCATAACCCAAGGAACCCCAAACCATGAAAATACCACGGTGCAAAGTTTTCTAGCCACCATGCAATGGAAAAGTAGATAATCAGTAGTTTCCGCATCCCTCTTACACATGCAACACCAATCTAGACAACTAATCTCCGCTTCTGGAGGTTATCTGTAGTTAGAATTTCCCCCAAATCTGATCTTTGTTGGAAGTTAGGCTTCCACAAACTTTTCAAGGAAAGGATTGATGAGATGTCGAGTGTAACATCCTATAATAGGATTTGACTTCAAAGTCATTTTGTGAAGATAGCAACTGTGATGCATGGCATATTGTCTTACTAAATTTCATAGCTTAGTTGACATACAGGTACATCATTTAAGCTTGCTGTAGATTTTGACAACTATTTCAACAGCAGTTCCTGCTTTGGGATCTCCTCAAATTCTGGAATGATGTATTTTACATTTACTTCTCTTTTTTTAGTTTCAGGTTAACCATGACAAGGTGTTTAGCCCAATTGGCAATGATTGTCAGTGTTATGCATTAATTTTTATTTTATTTTATAAGTACAGTGTTATGTATTAATGCCAATACTTATGACAACTGATTTTCATATTCCTCTGTTGTGCCTAAACCTTTACTATTAAAAAGTCACAAAACCCTTATTGATTTCAGGATGTTCACGATAGATTTCGAACTGAATCCCATTCTGAGGCTGCTGGACGCTTTAATGAGCGTTTCTTGTTATCACTTGCATCATGTAAAGCATGTGTGGTCATGGACGATGAACTGAATATTTTACCAATTTCGTCTCATATAAGGTCAATTACACCAGTTCCAGTTAAAGAGGTAACTTTTGGCACCTTCTACTTTGTCATTTAGAGGAAAAATTGAAATTATAATGATTTTTTCAGTTTTTGTGGCAGCATCCCCAATCAAAACTGCAAAACTTTTGTTTTAAAACAAAAGTTTATTCACTATATTAAAAGGGAATAACATGACTGTGTAGTTGTTTATTCACACTATTAAAAGGGAATAACATGATAATATGTGTAATTATAGTAGTGGTCCATCATAATGCACTCTGATTTCTCTGAAGCTCTTGATAACTTATTCTCTGGCTATTTATTTATTATTGAAGGACTCTGAAGGGCTTTCAGAGGCAGAAAAAGACCTGAAAAATCTCAAAGAACAACTAATTGATGATTTTCCCGTTGGTCCTTTGATAAGGAAGTGTTGTACGTTGGACCAGGTAGAGATATTTTGTTGACATGTTATGAGTTACCAGTTTGGTGTCTTGTAATTAAATGATATAGGCAAATTTGAGTTGGTAAATACGTTCTCTTATGTGAATAGGGAAAAGCTGTGGTTACCTTTCTAGATGCAGTTTTGGACAAGACACTTCGTAGTACAGTCGCCTTGCTAGCTGCTCGTGGCCGTGGGAAATCTGCTGCACTTGGTTTAGCAATTTCTGGAGCTATTGCTGCAGGGTAGATGCTTGATCTATATCATTATATGTGCATTTAGTTTTTTATATTATATGTATAAATTTTTGTTTATTTCTTATTGACCATTGTTAGATTCTGACAAGAAACTTTTATTGATAGGTATTCTAATATCTTTGTAACTGCACCCAGTCCTGAAAACTTGAAAACTTTGTTTGAATTTGTTTGCAAGGGTTTTGATGCTCTTGAATATAAGGTATGGGTGTTATCTATCTTTAAGATGGTAATATTATTTACTATCATTAAAATGCTTTTATGAGGCTCTTGTGGTAGATAGGTAGTTGCACTTATATGTATGTATTTCTCTCAGGTTTTCTTTATCAAAATGATAATCCTGGAGTACCTTTTCTTTTGATAGGCAAGTTACACACACCAAGCGGGTCTCGAAACCATGACCTCACCCTCCACCTAGCACTTGCAAGGGGAGGAGGGGCTAGTTGAGCTAGAGCTCATTCTCATAATCCTGGAGTACTCTTTAACACATAGCTTGAACGTATTAGTTTTTCTAGTAAATTAACTGTGTCAATTCGCCGATTATGACCTTGGTCAGCTAAGATACTATATGCCAGTGTGAATCAATGTTGCATCTTCAGAAAGTGAAATATAGAAAACTCTTGGACAATTGATGTATAGACATTCCTTCAGTCTGTAATGACATTTCCAAATTAAGGTTCAGTTCATATTTCGTTAATTATGATTGCCTTCAGGAGTGTGGACAAAATTTAGAAGTTGAATAAAAGTTTTTTAGGTGTTTTAGTTGTAGAAATTATTTACCTCCCAAGAATATGTGGCACTTGAAGTTGATTACACTTTTGAGAGATGTTCGGTTTTGAAATACACTTTGCGTTCCTGAAAAGAGGTTATCTCATTCACTCTTCTTTTTAGAGTTCACTGTTTATATATTGAAAATGGTATACTATTAAAGGTTTAAAAAAATTAAAATACTATTCCAATTAAAGTTCAATTATTAAAAAATTCACAAGAAATTTAAAAGAATTTCATTATTATTATATATATATATATATAAATTTGATAGAATATCAACCTATAACGTTTGCATGATGATTGTTTTTTTATGTAAAATATTATATTTTTAAATAAATGGAACAATTTGGTCCTCCATTTTTTTGTCCATAACGGCACATCAAGCTTTCCATTATTTAGGAATAAAATATTATTAAACACGTATTTAAGTGATCAAAATCAATTAAACCAATCTTTTTTTTCTTTTTTTTTTTGA
Organism: Notholithocarpus densiflorus; assembly: GCA_030021035.2. Lineage (NCBI taxonomy): Eukaryota > Viridiplantae > Streptophyta > Magnoliopsida > Fagales > Fagaceae > Notholithocarpus > Notholithocarpus densiflorus. The sequence goes on along the minus strand of JARYZH020000013.1, from coordinate 2,796,279 downwards.
GAATCAGTTAAACCAATCTTGTATAAATAAATAAATAAAAAAAAATCAAACCAACATCATATTTAAGAGGGATCAATTCAACTCATTAAAGTAATTGAATCAATCTTATTTCAAGGGACTAAAATTAAAAGGATTTCTTAGATAAATGAAAAGAAAAAATTATATTACTCATAAATTTTAGAGGTAAAATCCTACGTAATTTTTTATATTTGTAATTCTTTTGGCTTCTTTGTGTCCATTGAACATGAAGTAGTCTTTATTTAATAAACTTATTTTTACCTATTATATATATATTCTACATGGAGAAGAATACACAACTATAGGTTGGCTAGTTATCACTTAGGCTTGTCAAAAAAAGGTACTCTAGAATATGCATATTTGACTCAGTTTAAGGGATTGGTGCTGGCAGAACTTTAAAGGTTTGTGTAATGCATAACATTTGCACTTTAGAGGCATAAGCCTCATCCTGATAGGCATTATAAAATGTTCACATGCGTTTACATAGTGATGATGTGCTATTCATTAATACGAGTTTCTGTTAATATTTTCTCCACTACTCTCTTGATTGCCCTTTTTATCTTCATCTTATAAGTGAAAATTCTTAGTATTCTTCTGGGATGGATGAATTTTGTGGGGATTATTCCCCTGGTAAATTATCTTATTATTGAAAATATAGCTGGACTGCTCAAATGCTTCCTTGTTTATGCTGAGGTTACATTAAAGAGATTTGAAATGTTTTATAATACTCAATGCAAGTAAATGCTCATACATTTAGTTGCTTTTCTATCTGTCCTTGCAGTATATACAGCCACATGAGCATGAGAAGCTTTCTCAAGTTGAACTGCTAGTTGTTGATGAAGCAGCAGCTATTCCATTGCCAGTTGTTAAGGCATTGCTTGGTCCTTATTTGGTCTTCCTTTCATCTACAGTAAATGGGTATAACTATCATACTCAATTATATATTTTAAATGGAGAAGCCATTGCTTTTGTAAAACAATGTTTATTTTTCCAATGATCTTAACTGTCCCATGTTTCCTTTAATTTTGCTTAATGGGGGGCATGCTGCTCCACTCCACGGTTAGAATAAAAAAATTGCAAATCTCCCTCCTTTTCACATAGAGAGCATGGCCCAAAACCAAGAAGCAAATCTAGTGGGGGCAGGGTGTCAAGTCTCCTTGCTATTGCTGTACTTTCGACCTTACACAAGACCATCAAATTTAATGTCTAATGTCCTCTAACAGTCAATATATACACTGAGTGGCACACAGTCCTTGTCCATTTGCAATGATCTTAACTGTTAACTCAATTTCCCTTAATCTATCTTAATGTAGTCTTCTAATTTATGAGGTGAAATTTAATGCAATATGAATTCTAAAATAGTTTATTTTTGCTTTGTATTTAACCATGTAGTATGTCTGAATTGGAATGAACAGTGCGATTTCTTTTTTGATGATGTTATCTGTTTCTATGTTCTTTGAATTGGAGAATTTGGAGGACTAGCTTCTAGCCTCTTTTGTAGCCACTTTGTTTGATTGTGCTCGAGCTTGGGGATTCACATCTAAGTGATTCCATCCCGATGTTCATAGAGTCTCTTTCTTCTTGTACATAATTTTTTTGGCTACTTCATGCCTTTTTGCATGTAGTAGTATGTTTTCAATAAAATTATTCTTATAAGAAAAATCTGTTTCTTTGTTCTTTATTCGTGCTTGATGTGCTCTCCTAATTTATGTACTGGTAGTAATTTCAATTTAAGTACTGAAATACTTTCTTTTGTAATCCATTTAAAGCTATGAAGGTACTGGTCGGTCTTTGTCACTAAAACTTCTGCAACAATTGGAAGAGCAAAGCAGGGAGTCTGCTAAGACTGTGGAGGGCTCTCTTTCTGGTATGATTATTCTTCACTTTTCTTTCAGTTCTGTTAGTCAACAATATGCATGCAAATCTCCAAGGGTGCTTCTGTAGCATGGAGAGCAGTTGGTCATTAATGTTCTGAAGTTTCTAAATACACATTTGTGTGATTTTCCAAAATCATTTGTTTTTTTCCCCTTTATTTGTTTGTACTATTCAAACAAAAAATTAATAAATAAAAATGGGGTTTTGGGCATTAGTAAGTTCTCTTTGGATCTGTATGCCAAGAGTTCAACTTGGACTGCTCAGTTTTCAAACTTGTGTTTTACATGTACAGAATGAACTATGAGATCTTTTTTGCGTTATTTTTCTTATCTCTAAATCAGACTAATCCTTTTTCTTATCCCCTATTGTTGTAATTATCAAATAATCAAAAATCATCTAGAAGGCCCAAAGATTTCTCAACATTATAGGAATGCTAAAGGGGGAGTGCACAAAGTTCAAAATTGAGCCAATTTGCAACTCGGACTATTTGACTTGACTTACTAGAACAATGACTGAACTCATTATGTGTCTGTATGGCACATGAGTACTTAGTTATTACTAGATTCTTTTTGAATGAGTAATCTTAGGAAAAATATCCACATATATTGGACTTGCCCAACTTGTTTTTTGAGTTTTAAACACTACACACCTGGAAATTGTTGTTGTCTGCAATCTTTTGCTGTTTGGCTTGGGGGGAGGTGGGGGGGGGGGGTGTTGGGGGCACTATAATAGTTTTTATTTCCTTTTGTTTTATTGCTCTCTACTTTTTGGTGCATTGTTGCTGAGTTCTCAAACAAGTTTGATTATAGGTCGCCTTTTTAAAAAGATAGAATTGAGCGAATCTATCAGATATGCTTCTGGGGACCCAATTGAATCCTGGCTTCATGCTTTACTTTGCTTGGATGTTACAAGTTCCATCCCTCATATTAGCAGGTTAGAGCATGCTTTTTAAGAACTCTGAAGATAAAGCCTTCTCCTTTATCTTTGTATCTTTGTAAATATTTCTTCTTTTCTGTAACTAGGATACCCCCACCCAGTGAGTGTGATCTCTACTACGTTAATCGTGATACACTTTTTTCCTATCACAAAGAGAGTGAGTTGTTTTTGCAGGTAGTTACTTATTTCATCTATTTAAAATTTAATGTTCTAATCTCTTATCAGTATATATCTGGTATTTATATTCTTACATTGGCAGCGTATGATGGCCCTTTATGTTGCTTCTCACTACAAAAACTCTCCAAATGATTTACAATTAATGGCGGATGCTCCAGCCCACCACTTGTTTGTGTTACTTGGTATACCTGTTTTCCTGTTGACTGGTTTTATTGTATCTTCCATTTGATCTGGACTTCTACTGACTCTTGGTATTTAGGTCCTGTTGATGAGTCAAAGAATCAACTTCCTGATATTTTGTGCGTGATCCAGGTTTGTGTTTATCATCAGTATTGGCACCCTAGAATAATCAGTCCTTCCTTTAATGCATTCCTGCTGCAATAATACTTTGGGTCATCATATACACTAGTTTTTGTGACATTTCCCACATACATTTTTCCTGTAAAATTTATATGTCTGAGATTCCTGATAAGATAACTCAAACTTGTGGTTTTCCTCTTTTTATCACTAAATAAATATGTTTTTCATTGCCTTAATTAGCTCAAACAAGTTAATTCCCCTCCATTGCAGTACTCTTGTATCATGACCATTACCACTAATTAAAATTTGTTGTTCCCTGCCTTAATTTGCTCAAAAAAGCTGATTCACCTTCCATTACGGTACTCTTGTCTTGTATCATGACCAGATTCTTATATGATCAAATGCCAATTGTTTGTAGAGTTTTAGGTTTTGATAATGAAGATATAAGAACTTTCTTTGGCTGATAGATCTATTAACATATGCTTGTGTTTTTGGCTCCTAGTTAACACATATGGGGTAAGGTTGGAGTATTCTTCAAAAAAAAATTGACGGTTTCGTAAACAGCATTGTTAAAAGTGTCTGGTACACTTACAAAGGGCTCCTGAAACTCTGGTGTAATGCACAAGTGCGCTTCTAATTGAAGTGAAACCATTTTTTATTTATTTTAAATCGTAAAGTGCAATAGCTTCTACCATGTTTGGTTAGAGAATTTGTAGACAGCACTACATTAAATTTTGCCAAATAGAATTCCTTGTTTGGGTGTATCATAAGACAAAATTAGCCATAATTTGGAGGGTTGAAATTCTGTTTTTGAAACTCCACCTTAATAGGTGTTATTTCTAAAATTCATCTATCCTCTTGCATTGTTCAAAGCATACCGTCTAAGTAGACAAATCCCCAACGTCTCCTTCGTTCAAAGAAACCCTCTTTAGCCAATAGCCAGAGCTTTTCTTCCATCCTCAACAAAAATTTGTTTCGTGGTGGTACTCATCCTTCTCCTGCTTTATTATCCCACCTGAAGTTGCACCCTTGACCACCCCAAGGTCTACTCCGAAGTTTCGAGTTCCAATTTCTTCACTTGGCCTCCTTATCACTGATTTTGAAGACATTCAGAACCACACGAGCAAAGAGTGGCCGAGGCAAAGCTCTCATGTCGTGCTTGTGTGGTGTTTTCCACTGTGGCAGAAATTTTGGTGTTGCTAGAGAAGCTATCGCAGTACCTGGCCGTGGTGGAGCTACACTTGGTGAGGGACATCTCTATGCTGCAATCTGAGGCCCAGAAGCAACTAACAAGATTTGAATGTGAAGATCATGGAAGGGTGTAGTCAGATATAGGACTTGAAGGGGATGATATGACTATTGGGAGTGTTTACTTGGGTTATTACCCATAGAGTTTTGGGTTGACCACAAGTATCTTGATCCGATGGTGGTGAGGGAAAGATAGAGATTTCTGATTTGGATGATGAAATATAGAAAAGGAAATTTCAGAGCTTTTCCGAATTTCACAGAGCTAGTCAATGCTATTTCTTTCTTCATTTATCCAAACAATAAAATTAGCAATTGATGGATTTTAAATGGTGGTTAAATTTTCTGTGCAAATGTCAATTCTTTATCTGAACACAACATTAAGAAAGAGGTTCAACATCTAATTAAATAATAAAAGTTTATAATCAAAATAGTTAAATATATATTTTTAGATGAACGACAACATTTTTTCAAACAAATAAACAGTTATGGTTCAATAGTGTCAGCAAAAGCGAACAGCAAAATTGCAGATAACACCCAACTAGACATCACAGCAAGAATACCTCTTAACTAACAATTGTAATATGTTTACCATGAACAAAATTAAAAGAAAGCTTTTCTTAAATTTTCTTTAAAAAGGGGGGTGGAGGATGGGAGTGGCATATGATGTGAAAGGGACCAAAGAAGAAAAAGAAGCAACTGAATAAGGAGCACAAAAAAGTGCAATTACAAAAAAAGGGCAGAGAGAGACAGAATGTGTGAGTGTCATGGAAGAAGAACAAAGACATGCAAAGGAATCAAGAGAGGAAAGAGAGTGGCATACCTGGTTCGTCTCCAAAGAGTAATCTGGTGGATGGCTCTGGTCCCTTCAGCTTATGTTTCTTCTTCTAGATGTTATCTCGTAGGTTTTGATATGTAGTCAGAGATATGTTTGTGTAGTATAGCACAACATAAGAATAGTGCTTTGACTACAAGCAAAAAGCTTTTAAATTTACCTTTTTATTCTTAATGAAAGACTTTCTAACTTTTGCTAAGTGTGAAAGGTTTTCTTATTGTTTGACGCTTAACATGGTAATTTTTCTATCATATCTACAGGTCTGTCTTGAGGGACAAATTTCTCGTAAATCTGCGATTAAAAGTCTTAGTGATGGTTATCAACCTTCTGGAGACCAAATACCATGGAAATTCTGTGAGCAATTCCAGGATACCGTTTTCCCTGGTCTATCAGGAGCTCGCATTGTACGCATTGCTACCCATCCAGGTGTCATGAGGGTAAGCCTTTTTATAAAACATGGGAAATTGTGTTGGTTCTTCCACATTCTTGTCTCATTGTACTTTTATATCAATATATTTATTTGTGTATATCTATTGCAGTCTGGATATGGTTCACAAGCTGTGGAACTTTTAGCAAGGTATGTAATGTTTGAGTTCCTACCTGTGTTATTATCCTAGAAGATGTTGGAAGAGAATATGAATGATGCTCATTTACTTTATGTTAGATTTATGGTTAAGTGATTAAATTCATCATTTCCTAAAAGCTTAAGCTTTTGGGACAATTGGTAGTTTAATATGGTATCAGAGCAGGAGATCCTGAGTTCGATCCCTGGTTTTACTCTACCTCCCATTTAAAATGTTAAATTCCCACTTGTTGGGCCTCCACTTATTAAGGGAAAGTTTAGGCCCACAAGTGAGGGGGAGTGTTAGATTTATGGTTAAATGATTAAATTCATCATTTCCTAAAAGTTTAAGCTTTTGGGACAATCGGTAGTTTAACACTTTACATGTATAGAATGAAGTAGGAGAAAAGTTGTTTCTGTAGTCCTTGATCATTTTCAGGATACTTTTCTATTAGTCATGATGCATGAGATGTTATGTATAATGTTTGTGGTTGGTCATTATGTAAGCTTCTCTTCCTACCATACTTCTTTTGTTGCTCCAAACCTGCAAACAAAGCTGTAAGTGCCACTATGATTTAGTGTATGTGGCTTGCAAATTAAAGATCTGAGCTCGAGGATGGGTCTTGAAGTGAGGAAAATTAAATGAATTGGTACATAAGGATTCCCATATTTCTTTCAAAATCTCTTATTACTTGCTAAAATAAAAAAGGAAGGAATTTGGAACATGAGTTGTGTGTTCACTTTCATTGTTTGGAAGATAATGATTTTAGTATATAACTCATTGCTCAACCTGGTTCGTAAAAAAAGTGATAATTCCTAATGAAGAAACACTTTTCAGGCATGATTTTTAAACTAATAGATCTGTTTACATACATAGATCTTATTATCTTTGGGAAATTCATGTTATTTTTATAATATGGGATTTCTAAAATTTTCTCTGCACTTGGAGCAAGTGAAAGTGCGTCTTAATAAGATATTTTAACTGAGTGTTTGCTTTGGAATATTTTGGGACATATTTACTCTTTTAAGACTCTTAATGAAAGGCATTTGCGTTAACTTTCTGCAGGTACTTTGAAGGGCAGCTTACTCCTATTTCTGAAGTGGATGTCGAAAATGTTACTGAGACTCCACATGTCAGAGTTACTGAAGCTGCAGAGAAGGTTCAATCCCATATAATTTCAATATATCTATTTCATTTAAAAAAAGTTAAAATGATGCTTAGTTCAGAGTATTTTGTAAATGATTTCTATGTATGTGGTAATCATTAATGTTTCATATCGTTTTTTCTCCAATTAACTCATACTTGCTTGATACTAAACGGTCAATTTGAGTGACTTCAGAATTCTTCATCTTCGGTGGATCATTAGTTATTTGATTATTGTAGATGTTGAGTGGCCTTCAATTCATTATATGTGATCATACCAATTTGAATTCAAAAGTCCAAACTTAAGTGGTTCAATTTTCTTTCCCTTAGTTTCAAAGCAAAGTACTTTATGAGTCTCAAAGAATTTTCAACATAAGTTCAATAATTATTTGGCAATAATAAGTATTTGAACTAGTTATTTGGAATCATATGTTTTTCAGTACATTTTGTTATTTTCTGACTTCAATATTACCGTACTTGCAGGCTTCGTTGCTAGAAGAAAATTTAAAACCTAGAACCAATCTTCCCCCTTTGCTAGTTCATGTTCGTGAAAGGAAACCTGAAAAGCTACATTTCATTGGTGTATCCTTTGGGCTTACCCTGGACCTTTTCCGCTTTTGGAGGAAACATAGATTTGCTCCATTCTACATTGGCCAGATTCCAGTTAAGATAATCTAATATTTTTTTTGGAGTGTTCCTTTCTGCTTGGATTACACGAACACTGTATTCAAATATGAAGGATTTAGTGGTAATGTGAATTTTTTTGATGATATAGAGTACTGTGACTGGTGAGCATACATGTATGGTTATTAAACCTTTGAACAATGATGATATTGAAGATAGTGGATCGGATCAATGGGGCTTTTTTGGTCCATTTTACCAAGGTAGGCACTCTTTCTAAGAATCATGTACTGATTATGTTTTTATTAATATGTATTCAGTTCATAGCTTGATAATGTTTTTCATCACTAGATTTCAGGCGAAGATTTACTAGATTGTTGCATCTTAGTTTTCGTGAAATGGAGTATAAGCTTGCCATGAGGTTGGTATTTGCAAATTCACCCTTTTCAGATGTTTGTTCATTTTCAAATATGCTCATGCTACTCATAATTTTTCAGCATCCTGGGTCCAAAGATCAATTTCATGGAGCTGGAACCTACACTTTCCACATCAAATGGATTTTTGAGTTCGTTTAAAGAATTGTTGTCACCACATGATATGAAGCGACTGGAAGCTTATACCAACAATCTTGCTGGATTTCATTTGGTAAGATCTCTAGACAATAGTTAGGAGCAACTATTATGCATTAAAGTTGTCCATTTATCTTTGCTAGTGGCTGTCTTCCAGTAATTGTTGGCAATCCCCAGTATTGCCAATCATAAACAAATGAACAATCCCTGGGATCCAACCCAATGACAATTTTCTCTCTTCCTCAATACCATTTTCTCTTCTGTGTCCTATATATAAGAGGCTTTAAAAAAATGCCTCCTGAGCTTCTCTGTTCTTTCCATCTTTTCAAGCATCATTCTTCTTTTTCTATTTATTTCCAAATCACCATATTCTCTGATGGTACAAAGTTTTCTTTGTTACTGATTTGAAGAATCATTCAAAGTTATCAATACCTCACCATAGTGGCTGGTACGGCCAGAATTTCTTGTACCAACTACCAATCTGGTATGCTTACCTCCCTGAATATGTATTGGTTTACATATAGGACTGTTTTGGTCTATATCAACTATTTTGGCCTGTGCCAGAAATTTGGGCTGGTAATCCCAATTCAGCCCAGTACCAACCTTGCCTTCTTCCTATTTTTATTGTACTGAATCCTTGTTTTGCTACTCTCCTCCTCTTCCTCTTGGCCTCCTCTTCTTCTTCAAGTTTCTTGGTTTCTCCAGCCACCCGACAACCTACGTGACAACCTTTTTTACCTTTTGTTTTCTTTAGGTCCATGTCAGATGGTTAGCTTAGTGTAAAATTTACTTGAGTTAGGTTATTTTAAAGTTTACTCTGTTTCCCGTTCCACATGAATTTAACTTGGTAGAATGTTTTTTGGATGAAGGGTGGTAGAGAACTTGTTCGGGCTAGGGAAATGGGTTTGGATTGTTATCAGCATTTTTATAAATTCTAACTTCAAATAAATATATTTATTTGAGAATATATTTGTGTGTGTATATTAAGTTTATAAATATGTATGTATAAATATTAAAAATAGCGATAATCCTAAAATTGTACACTAGTACTTCATTTCCTTGATCAATCTGAAGCGACTACTGGTTTGGTATTGACAACATTGGAATCTTTACCTATCATATAACCATCCACATGTTTTTTAATTCAATGTGTAATAATGGTTTTACAACTCATTAGACCATTAAAGAAATCACTCATACAATTAAAATTTTGTTTTGGATAACTTATTTTGCTTAAAATATAAGTTGAATAACATGTTAGTATGAGCTTATTCCCTGTGTAAAAAATATAGATGTATCTAGAAAAGTGAAGTTTCAAAAAACTGTACATAATCTACTCTCTCCACTGCCCATATCACCACCTCCCAAGCCTCCAGTAGATTGGTCCTTGCTACACATTAATTATATGCTCTATTGGTTCTCTGTTTGTGGCATTAGTTTATCAAAATATCCAGATGGTGAAGTCTGATTTATATCATGTATGTGAATGGTGGATTACTGCTTTGGCCAATTTGATAGATGAGACTTCCCTTCAGAAATTGAGACTATTGACCCATAATATTTCAAATTGTGAAAATTTTCTATGTAAACCCCTACTACTGCCTATGTTGCTAATCAGTGTTTTGTTGTACAGATTTTTGATCTTGTTCCAATTCTTGCACATCTATATTTCGAAGAGAAACTTCCAGTTACATTGTCATATGCACAGACCTCTGTTTTGCTCTGCATTGGCTTGCAAGGCCATAGCTTTTCTTATCTTGAGGTTTGTTTCTCAACTTGGATGATGTAGTAATTTATTGAATATATGATTCTCCTAAGCATATTGTTGTGCATGAGTCTTGCCGTTCTACTCTTGTCTCACCTTACACACTTGATTGGATATTCAAGTAGGAGACACTTCTCTAATATTGCATTTTTCGATATCTTGGTTTTTTTTTTTTTATTCTTATCAGCATCTATGGATGGAGACATGTTTGCTTAAACTCTTATTTTACAGGGACAGATGAAGCTAGAAAGAGAACAGATAATGTCACTGTTTATAAAAGTTATGAAAAAGTTCTACAAATATTTGTACGGTATTTCTTCCAAAGAGATTGAGTCAACCCTGCCTCGTCTAAAAGAAGTAAGTTGAGCTACTGAGGAAGTATTTCCAAGATTTAGAACATGAAAGTGCAGTTCCTGCTTTTTCATCTAAGTCTATCTATAATTTATGTTACTAGTAAGTGTTGTCTTTTAAATTCTTGTGGGTAGATGCTTCAGTTAGAAGCGTCTAAAGCAATAGGCCTAACTGGGTACCTGGATTCATGAGAATTGTCTATTTAAATTTCTATAGCTATGATCGAAGGGAATAACTTATTAATTGTCAGTTGGTACATAAAAATTGTTGTTTTTCTTGTCTGCATCATTAGCAAGGACAGATAATCGCCACATTTATCAGTCCATTTCTATATATTGTGTTCTTCCATAGTGATATTGCAACTCCTGTTTGTTGGCATTGCTTTCAGATTGTGATGGAACCTCACAGTATCTCTGTGGACGAGGATCTCAAGAATGCAGCAAAGCAAGTTGAGGTATTTAAAATTTCTTTGTACATTGACCTTCTGTTTCCTCCCCATCATCTCTCTCCTTTCTCTTTCTACCCCTAATTACTGAAAGAGCTGAAACTTACTTGGTCAATTAATAGGATGAGATGAAATCCAAGATGGAGGGTTCATTGAATCCTGAGTTACTGCAACAGTATGCCATTGTGGACAGAGATGCTGATTTTGAGAATGCTTTGCAAATTGGAGGTAAAGTACCGTCGGGTGGTCTTGTTAGTGTGAAATCCGGTAGAAATAAAATTGAGAAGCATGGAAATCAGAAAGAAAGTCTTAAGAGTGGGAAAAAGAGAAGTAAAGATGATCATGGTTCCAAATCAAACAAAAAGAAGAAATCATAATTATATTGACTCGAGAAATATCAAGATGTAAGCAGATTGTCATGGACTGCCTATGGAGGCAGCTGTAGAGGGACCCTAGAGGGACCCCTTTTTTACTAATGATCATGAACAATTAAATCATTTCTGTACTTATCTCTTCAAGTGTAGTAGTATGTTAGCAATTTAGTATATGGTCATGCTCAACTTTGACATAGGAGCAAAGTCATAGGCCCACAAACTGTAATCTGTTTCATTTTACTTGAAAAATTTTGACATTGTAATTTACATTTTTTTGTAATAATTATTTTTTAAGTTTTTCCGATGTTAGTTCTTTCATGATTAATTAGTTTCAATGAGACTTGTTAGCTTACGAGCAGATTTTTTTTTTTTTTGGGTATGTACTGTTCATATCAATATTATTATTATTATTATTATTATTATTATTATATATAAAAGCAGAAACATCATGCAGGAGTGTATGAGGTCTTGCCAAGTGACGTTCTAATTTTGCATTTATCCTTTTTTTTATTTATTTCTTTCATTAAGTTTTTTTTTTTTTTTTTTTTATTTTATTTTATTTTTTATTTTATTTTTATTTTTTACTGTTATTTAAAAGTTCACATTAACTTATTTTACTGTTATTTCATTAATATTTCATTAATTGCTTAAGCTTACATTACACATTTTTCTATTCTTCATGTCTTTTAGCATACCCACTGTTTTAGTATTAAAAAAAAAAAAAAAAGTAAGGACTACTAGTAATAACTAACGAGATAAGGCCTTGAAGAGAGATAGAGAAACACAAAAATGTTGTGAATTGTTAAATAAAACGCAGTATTTCACTATATATTACCAAAACTAAAGACTCAAAACTAACAAAACATTTGAAAGAGAGAGAAAGAGGAATCTGAGGGGTCACCACTTCCGTTATATTGGCCTCCCACCACCATTAAGACACCGAAACCCCTACATATAATTTTTTTTCCTTTTTCTTTTTAAATTAGGGGCTTAAATATGATTTAGGTTTAGGTAATTTGGTTGGATAGTTTTTGTTTTGGGTATATAAGTAGAGAGAATATTTAGTGTGCAATGTAAAACTATATTCTATCATGATTTAATTTTAAATCATCTATAAGACACATGCATACATAATTGCCCACACCATGTCTTAATGTTGCACTATTGTTGAGTGGAAGACGGTCAGAGAATTGGGCATATTTTCATTTCATGGTATGAAATATGTGAACACAACACAAATTAGTTGATTTTCATGGTCCTGTGGACGCAAGGGGTTGTTTGCTTTTAGGAGTCGCCACCTAGTTTTTGTAATGGTCTAGGAACCATATATATAGCGTCCTTTCGAGGAAGGACTTTTTGATATTTCTACAAGAGATATGAGTTCGAAGTTAAAGTATGGTCTTGGGAAGGTGTTAGGCACCTAAAACCGTCCAACCCTAAGGTTGGCTTTCCATCATTGTGTCTTATGTCTTAACCCTATTAAAGGCACACTCAATATTGTTATCTAACTTACACACACACTAGCATACATCTAACAATTAACATGGTATCAAACATCCCTAACCATACATCTATTATGCTTACTGTAGGGACTGGGTTTGAGCACTTCTTCTATTGGAAGAGTGGACTCAGGCCCAACTAGCCCAAAACAATAAATTTGTAGAGAATGAGTTTAAGAACTAGGTTCTAGTGAGGATAACAACGAATAAACATAGTTATGAGTCTACCAAGTAACAAGAAAATGGGTTTTGCATATTTAATTCTATCCTAGGCACTAGTTCGAGGAGCTATTTGTTCTTATTGCTTTTTTAGTGCTTGGTTACAAGGTTTACAAAGATGATACCAGTTGCTACAGTGTTTTCTGCTCCCAACTTCCGATCCTCTTTTCTAGAGGATTCCTTACATTATATACCCTCTTTTGGTTGATCTTGGCCCTCCATTTGTTGGTCATGTAGGTCACTACTTGAGTGCTTGTCCCATCAGTCGCCGTCCCGAACCTTTTGTGAGTTGCAGCAACCAAAGCAGCACTGTTCAGGGGTCATTTCCTCATTAATGCGGCCAGAACATTAGCTGTGGGCATTTAATGTGGAGGTGACAGTTTCTCCTTGAATTGCTCCTCCACCAAGCTCCCATGGCTGACCCACTGTACTCGTCCTGTTTCTTGAGATGTTCCACGAGGCTGCCCTTGATGTCGTGCTACTTTTCCCTTCTACGATCTCGGTTCGCTGAGGACAGGATTGTCCTCGGCGATGCTCCTTCGCAATTCGGACTTTCTCCGTTTGTCCTCGGACATTTCTTCTTCCTCGGCGTGGGCCTTGGGCTTAGTATAAAGTGGACTTAGTATAAAGTGGGCTGGGGTGGCCAAATTCTTTGACCCCACAATAGCCCCTCAAAATCCTGCTGTCCGGATCCTCGGACGGAGATGAGGGTTTTGATGTCCACGGGCCTTTATCATGGTTTGTCAAGTCTTGTCTTTCGTCAGTGCCAGAGCCTTTTCACTTGTCCAAGGCACGTTCCTGATGCTTCGGTATATGGAGCGCGCCCTCATTAAATTCTGGCGACTCTGTGCTCCCCACATTCAACGGTGTGATGGTAATCAAACGGTGGGGATTTCTTTAACTTTATGGGCGGGAAAACCCGCACGGTTATTTTTAGTTGAAGGTATAAATGCCCATTTGAACCGATTTGCCTCTCTACTTTCACATTCAAGAGTTCTTGCACACATATCTTGGGTTCAGTTAAATCTCCAGTCAAACTTGCATTTCTTTTCAGCATAAAAGGCCTGTCCGAGGAGCTTTTCCTCATTTTTGTAAGTCTTCTTATCTCCCTTACTCGTGCTTTCTCTCTTCTAAATTTCCTTTCCCCTCATTCCTCTCTTCCTTTCGTCCTTCCCTGCTCCTTTTAGCCGTTTCTAGGGATGGGTAGGTTTAAAAAGTTGGTTGAGTTTGAAGAGGCAATGGAGAAATTCATCGCTGATTATAGGATTCCCAGTAATATAGGCTTGAGATACTGTGAAGAAGGGGAGTGGTATTTTAGGAAGCAAGATGGTGAAGTGGTGATTCCCATTATCGCCTTCATTGAAGGTGGTATGAGAATCCCTATGGGGCCGGTGATGAGGGATTACCTTAGGCATTTTCGATTAGCTCCCACCCAGTGCGCCATCAACATGTTTAGGATCCTGGGTTGTGTGGACGCTTTAAACGAGAAGATGGGGCTGAGGTTGACCCATCACGATGTAAACTGGTGCTACAACCTCTAACACCTAAATGGTAAATCCTACTATATGAAAACGAGGGATGACAAGGTTCGGCTCATTCAGTGCCTCCCTGAGTCCAGCAAGGGGTTGAATAAGGACTTTCTCATCGTGTCAAGGAGGTGGCACGACGGTCTTCCCTGTCCGACAGAGGATGGGGCACCAGGTGGGGTATTCAGAGTAGGAGAGAGTTGATCTTTTGTGTTGTCATAGTTTGTACTGTTTGGTTGCTAATATGAATATACTTTCTTTTTTACAGATCCACACGCCTTTGGCCGACACTTTCACTTGGTCAACCGGGAAGATTTGGCAACTATCCTTAGGGCGGAGGTTTTTGTGAACGAAGCTGATAACCAAGTCAGAGACGCTCACAAGATCCTCGGGTACGATCCCATCTAGAAATCATTCTTGGCTCCAAAGTACGTGATCAGAGCCAAAGATCCTCGGCTTCACAGAATCACCATAGCAGAACAAGGGTTCTTGATTCCCGAAGGATCCCCTGTTCCAGAAGGCGCTCCGTTGGCAGGCCCTTCTTCGTCCCATCAAGCTGTAGAGGCCGATGACGATTTTGGTGTATTCGACCAAGTTAACCTATCCGAGGATCCCTCTGGTGACTTAGGCGACCCTAGTTTGACTGAAGCGGATCTCCTATCAGTAGGGACTTCTTCTCGGGTCGAAATAGGTTTTAAGAGGAAACCTTTAACCGACTTGCTTGACCTGATTGAGGGCCAGCCGGGGAAGGACGTGCCGGGGAAGCCACAGTCCAAGTTTCCTCCTCCCCCAATTAAGTCTCAGCCAGCTCAGACCAAGTCCTCTTCCACTCGATTACAACCATCATCTCCACAGTCCAGACTTCCTCCTCCCCAGTCTACTCTGCCTCCTCGGCTTGAGCCTGCCGATCTGAAAAGGAAAAGGGGTCCTAAGGGCAAGGAGCCCATGGATGGGGGGAGACTTCGTTCCTCTCGGGAAGAAGATGAAGTCTCGCGAGCTTCAAAACAACTGAAAATCGGGCACCAAAGCCAAGAGAAAGAAGTCGCCCCTCAGTCTGAGGCCCAGGCCTGGCTTCCCGCCCCAATGCTTTATGGGGAGCCTTTGATGGACAACGCATCTCTTAGGGACTTCCGAGGGGGTGAAGGCACCTATGTGGCCGATGCGTTGGAGAGGTCCTTACTACTTCCTGCCTACATGGCTGAGTTGGGGAATTTGAGGAGGCAAGAGGTCTTCCTCAGCACCAAGAGGTACTTGAGCATGGTAAGACTTCTAACACTTGTAACTTCGTTGATTTTTGTTCCTCGTATTCCAACTTACCAAGTGTCTGTTTCAATTGGTAGGCTGTCCAGGCTATTTATAGGCTAGAAGAGGTAGCCAACGACTAGGGCAGGGCCTTGGAGCTCGAGCGTGACAAGGGCTTGGACGCTACGCGGACCCTTAAGAACTTCGAGGACGATCTCTTGAAAGCGAGGGAGGCTTTAAATGAGATGACAAGGGCCAGAGATAGCGCTGAGTCAGGCCTAGCTGGTGCTCAAAAATAGGCAGAGGACCAGATGAGGCGCCTAATCGAAACTGAGGGTCAACTGAAGATTGCCAAGGAGCAAATCACTAATCTAAAGAAGAGACTGGCCGAGGCGGAGGGGGCTAGGAACGCCACGGAGTGGGCCAGGGATGAAGCCTTGAGGGCTAAGGTGGAGGCAGAGTTCGTTAGGACAGAGGCCGAGAGCTCCAAAGAGAAGGCCGAGAAGGAGGCTTATGCCTTGGGAATGGATGAGACCCAGGCCACTCTTAAGGCTCAAGTACCTGGGGTGTGCAGGCTCTACTGTTCCCATGTTTGGAATGAAGCCCTCAAGCAAGTTGGAGTTGAGGCTTCTTCTAACCTTTGGAAGGTAGAGAATGTATACTACCCTCCTGCCATCTGAGAGCCAGGTCCTCCTAGCTCCGAGGTTGGTACTTCTCTCGAGGTGGTTGAGGCAGGCCATCCTGACACTGCGCTTGCTTCAACTTCTCCTGATGAGCCTGCCAAGGAGGCTGAGCCTTCTAGGGTAACTGAAATAGATAAAGGCCCTAACCAGGAAGCACCCCAGGATGCTGCAAAGCCCTCAGCCAATGCCCAGGCCCCTCACGCCGAGGATACAGCTCTCCTTGTGGTGCCTCTGCAGGCTATTCCCCTAGGCGAAAGCCCTAAGGCCGCTTCAGATTAGCCTCCCAAGGGGGGAATGAAGATCAAGTTAAAGAAATAGGCTGCCTCTGTTGTGCTTTTGCCTCATGTTCCTTTCTCTTCTCTTTTTTTTTTTTTTAGATATTCGAACTGTTGTAATGGAACACCTGGATTGAATATATGCAATTCCCCTTTCACGTGTTAATTGTCGCTATGATGAGTTTTATTATTTATATAACTTGTACTTTGATTATTAGCTAAACAGTCTCAACAGTGTGACCTGTTTTTCATTTTTGAAACAGCAGCAAAAAAATGTAAAGTCCATAATGATAATTTTCACTTAGATTCTGATTAACAATTGAGCCACTTTATTATTACGACTTGCTTTTGCTGAACGGACTATAAAAGGCAATAACCTTATAACATGAATCCTGTACCTCATGAGTTGGTTATCATAACGGGTAAAAAATGCTAAGCGAGCAGCACTTATAAAGACAAACTTTTAAATCCTAAGATCTAATGCCCCAGCACAATGTGCAAAGGCCTTCAGAAGTATGTTCCAAAAATTTACTGACCTCAAGGAAACAATTAGCTACTGACTATGCAGGGGAGTTACGTTCAATGTACCTTAGAGTGCCTTATGTGATGCTTATGGGCTTGTGTTTGTTTGCATCTTTATCAAATGAGGACAGGGCAAGTGTTCTTAGGTGCCAGACTCCCCTTTGGCTGTATTTGTAACTCAGATGAATGCTCAAGCTCCTCAATTTCCTCAAAGGTTGTGGTCCGAGGAGTCACACAACACTCGGAATCTGTTTAACGCTCAAGCCTTTGTTGAAAGTAGTTAGTTTCCCCATAGGTTTGAGTCCGAGGGCCATGCAAGACCTTGATTCTGTCTAGTACTTAGATTTTCATTGAAGTAGTTAGTTTCCCCATAGGTTTGAGTCCAAGGACCATACAAGATCTTGGTTCTGTCTAACATTTAGATTTTCTGGAAGTAACTAGTTTCCCTATAGGTTTGAGTCCGAGGACTATGCAAGACCTTGGTTCTGTCTAGTACTTAGATCTTCATTGAAGTAGTTAGTTTCTTTATAGGTTTGAGTCTGAGGACCATGCAAGACCTTGGTTCTGTCTAACACTTAGATTTTTTGGAAGTAACTAGTTTCCCCATAGGTTTGAGTCCGAGGACCATGCAAGACCTTGGTTTTGTCTAGTACTTAGATCTTCATTGAATTAGTTAGTTTCCCCATAGGTTTGAGTTCGAGGACCATGTAAGACCTTGGTTCTGTCTAATACTTAGATTTTCATTGAAGTAGTTAGTTTCCCCATAGGTTTGAGTCCGAGGACCATGCAATACCTTGGTTCTGTCTAACACTTAGATTTTCTGGAAGTAACTAGTTTCCCCATAGGTTTGAGTCCGAGGACTATGCAAGACCTTGGTTCTGTCTAGTACTCAGATCTTCATTGAAGTAGTTAGTTTCCCCATAGGTTTGAGTCTGAGGACCATGCAAGACCTTGGTTCTGTCTAACACTTAGATTTTCTGGAAGTAACTAGTTTCCCCATAGGTTTGAGTCCGAGGACCATGCAAGACCTTCGAAATAACTTGGAACAATTCTGTTTTATTTAGGTCCGAGGAGGATTCCTTTTATATTGTTCACGTTATACTCTTCCTTTTCAAAAGACCGATCCCCCTCCAATGGAGGAGGAATGGCATTATATAATCACATTCTAAGCATCCTATCCTTACACTTGTCATTCATCTAAGGTGCCCCTTGATACTTATCCCTCCCAGATCTTTTCGGTTTGAGTCCGAGGACCATGCAAGACCTTGGTTCTGTCTAGTACTTGAAAAGTTGTCATGGAGTGTTATCCTTCCCACATCATCTGGTCTGAGGACTGAGGCATGACTGAATTCAGTTTAAACACTTAGAAAGTTGCTAGTGCGTGTTAATTTCCCCAAAGCAGGAGGTCTGAGGACCCGGCATAGCTAAAGTTCTGTTTAACCGCTTCAAGAGATGTCAGTGCGTGTTAATTTCCCCAAAGCAGGAGGTTCGAGGACTCAGCATAGCAAAGGTTCTGTTTAACCGCTTCAAGAGATGTCAGTGCGTGGTAATTTCCCCAAAGCAGGAGGTTTGAGGACTTGGCATAGCTAAGGTTTTGTTTAACCGCTTCAAGAGATGTCGGTGCGTGTTAATTTCCCCAAAGCAGGAGGTCCGAGGACCCGGCATAGCTAAAGTTCTGTTTAACCGCTTCAAGAGATGTCGGTGCGTGTTAATTTCCCCAAAGCAGGAGGTCCGAGGACCCGACATAGCTAAGGTTCTGTTTAACCGCTTCAAGAGATGTTGGTGCGTGTTAATTTCCCCAAAGCAGGAGGTCCGAGGACTCGGCATAGCTAAGGTTCTGTTTAATCGCTTCAAGAGATGTCCGTGCGTGTTAATTTCCCCAAAGTAGGAGGTCCGAGGACTCGACATAGCTAAGGTTCTGTTTAACCGCTTCAAGAGATGTCAGTACGTGTTAATTTCCCCAAAGCAGGAGGTCCGAGGACCCGGTATAGCTAAGGTTCTGTTTAACTGCTTCAAGAGATGTCAGTGCGTGTTAATTTCCCCAAAGCAGGAGGTCCGAGGACCCAGCATAGCTAAGGTTCTGTTTAACTGCTTCAAGAGATGTCAGTGCGTGTTAATTTCCCCAAAACAGGAGGTCCGAGGACCCGGCATAGCTAAGGTTCCGTTTAACCGTTTCAAGAGATTAAAAGATATCAATATATTCCTTCTAGAATAGAATTTTTTGCAGGGAGATTGTGCCAACCGATTTTTCATCCATGCCTTGACTCTCAGCTTCTTTCTCCAATGGAAATTCAGCGAACCGGGCTACTAGATCCGTGAGAACTAGCCCCTTGACAGAGGTACGGGACATATACTTTATGTCATAAGCCCCTAGAACTGTGCCCCATTTAGCAATCCTCCCCATGTAATTAGTACTTCGAAGTGTAGACCTGAGCGGAAGCTGAGTTATGACAACAACTGTGTGTGTTCTTGGAAATTATGGGGAAGCTTTTGTGTAGCATGCACCACCGCTAAAATGGTCTTCTCCAGGGACTCTAGCTGATGGGAGCTTGATCCTACCATGATTAACCGTCGCACTCACTAACACACAAGCTCTTCCCACAGACGGCGCCAATTGTAGGGACTGAGTTTGAGCACTTCTTCTATTGGAAGAGTGGACTCAAGCCTAACTAGCCCAAAACAATAAATTTGTAGAGAATGGGTTTAAGAACTAGGCTCTAGTGAGGATAACAACGAATAAACATGGTTATGAGTCTACCAAGTAACAAGAAAATGGGCTTTGCGTATTAAATTCTATCCTGGGCACTAGTCCGAGGAGCTATTTGTTCTTATTACTTCTTTAGTGCTTGGTTACAAGGTTTACAAAGATGATACTAGTTGCTACAGTGTTTTTTACTCCCAACTTCCGATCCTCTTTTCTGGAGGATTTCTTACATTATATACCCTCTTTTGGTTGATCTTGACCCTCCATTTGTTGGTCATGCAGGTCACTACTTGAGTGCTTGTCCCATCAGCTGCCGTCCCGAACCTTCTGTGAGTTACAGCAACCAAAGCAGCACTGTTCAGGGGTCATTTCCTCATTAATGCGGCCAGAACTTTAGTTGTGGGCATTTAATGTGGAGGTGACATTTTCTCCTTGAATTGCTCCTCCACGAAGCTCTCATGGCTGACCCACTGTACTCGTCCTGTTTCTTGAGATGCTCCACGAGGCTGCCCTTGATAGCGTGCTGCTCTTCCCTTCTATGATCTCGGTTCGCCGAGGACAGGATTGTCCTCGGCGATGCTCCTTCGCAATTCGGACTTTCTCCGTTCATCCTCGGACATTTCTTCTTCCTCGGCGTGGGCCTTGGACTTAGTATAAAGTGGGCCGGGGTGGCCAAATTCTTTGACCCCACACTTACAAACAAAGCCTACCATACATCTAATCACGTATCTCATCACATCATAAACCCTAACATTCATCTAATCATGGCATCAAGGCATTCATCACATCACAAACCTTAATCATACATCTAAGCATGTTTCATCACTAACTCCATGTTATTCATCCAAGGCAGCAAGTAAATCATGATAGAAACATAAGCGTAGGAAGATCTAAGCAACATGTGATTGCATCTATACATTGGAAAAACTCATCCAAACAAGCATGTTCATACTCATTATCAAAGCAAGATCATATCACTAATGCATGAACATTACAAATGCATGACTTACCTTTACCTACCTTGTAGCAACTCAGCACCTATGGCATTATGCATGAGCATGTGAATGCATGTTCATGGCATTAAAGCAATAAAACACAAGATAAGTCCTAATTCTAACATGTGAAAGCAAACAAACAATTAAACATGTGAAACAAAGACTTGCAATTTAAACTAATTTATTGATAATATAGTAATTGATCTTTAATTTTCTAGAAATTTTGCAAGCATGGAGGTTATAAGAAGAAGATGTAATCCAATAGTGAATTTGTCAAAATTCACCTCTAATAAAAAGATATTGAGTAAGGTTATAGTCTTAGACTACAACAAATTTTGTAGCTAAATTTTGTCCTTATAAGTAGGGATGGCAAAATGAACCCAACCCGCAGGTACCCGGCCCGACCCGACCCGTTTAACATTAGGGTCGGGTTTGGGTTTTCATTAAAAAACCCGAAGCGGGTTCGGGTCGGGTTTGGGTATTAGGCATACTCGGCCCGAACCCGACCCGTATATATAATATTTAAAAAAAAAAAAAAACCCTAACTATAAATACTCACTTTTCCCCTAAATCCCTCAAACCCATTCTCTCACCCTCTCATTCTCTCCCAAGCCGCCTCCCATTCTCTCCCTCACCCTCACCCTCACTCTCACTCTCACTTGAGCAAGACCACCGACGTCGCTGCTTCGTTTCCCATGCTCACTTCGCCGGCGCCACTGCTCACTTCGCTAGCACCGCTGCTCCTTGCATACCTCACCTCGCTGGCGCCGCTCCATTCTCCACCTCACTGGTCTTTCCTCCCTGCCTCCTTCACCTTGCCGCAGCCTGCAGATGCCGCTGCTCCTCCCTCACCTCGCCAGGCCCTCCTCCACCTCACAAGGCCGCAACTCTCTCATCTCCCTCACCTCATTGTGAACTCAAGCTTTTGCAGTGAAAATCGTTCTTTTTGTTCAAAGAATCAAATTTGTAATTTCTAGTTTTAGTGCTATTTTGGTTGAATAGATCGACTTGTTTGATTTGATTTTGTAGGGTCTTATTGTTCAAACCTAGGGTTTGTATGTTAATTCTTGTTTTTGCTTTTGATGTGGGAAAATATTGTAATGAAAAAAAAAAGGGTTTCCGATCTGTTGGTTGCTGAGAAAATAATGGGTTTTGTTGGTTTCCGATTGTCCAGATCTGTTGGTTGCTGAGAAAATAATGGGTTTTCTTGAGTGTTCTTTTTCCCCTCCTGTTTGGTTGCTGAGAAAATCAATATTAGGCAAACATTTTTTTTTATTGGGCCACAGAATGGGCTCTAAAGTACCACGGCCCAACAGGGCCCATAGAGCCCGCGGGGCCCGGCGGGGGCGGGTCTAGGCCCCGGAAAAAAAAATCCGTTTAGTAAACCGGCCGGGTCCGGGCTGTGGGTCTTGGCCCGCAGGTCGGGTCCGGATATGGAAAAACCCGGTCTGAACCCGACCCGTTGCCATTCCTACTTATAAGAAATATTTAAAACTTTTATAAATAAATAAATAAAAGTTTCCAACATCTTTGTAAATACATCTTTCATAACATTTTTATTTTCCGGTTACTTAATTACAACTTTCCAAATAAAGCTTTGAAATTGTAAACTAAGAACTGAAAACTAAAATTTGGAAAACTAATAACTATTTTTCTTTGCTTGTGAAAAAGTCATTGCAAGTCTTTTGGTGTTCGATTTTTTTTTTTTTTTCATTCTAAATTTTATCCATTATATTTTCTCTAATCATGATTGAAGTTTGGTAAAGAGAATCATAATCCACGATTGCAACATATCTTCGATGTTGCAAGAGGTATGTCTTGAATTTTTTTATTAAAAAAAATAGATGCATTTTTTTTTCTAGATATTACAAAGAGAAAGCTAAGATTTTTTTTTTTCATCAAGAGTTTGTTGGGTTTTGGGTCCTAAAAGTATTTCTTTCATTTTTATTTTTTTCTCTTCGATTTATAAAATTTTGAAATAGGAATTTTGTGTTTTGGATATTATAAGGGAAAATTTGAATTTTTATGTGATTTTTTTTACTACTTTTGAATCGCGGTTTTGTTGGGCTTTGGGTTTGGATCTAAAATTGTTTTATACTTTTTTTCTATTTGATACGAAGGGTGAGAAAATTTGGAATATATATGTTTTGAGTCATAGTTTTGTAAGGAGTTTGTTTTAAAATTTGTTCACCTTTTTGTGTTTTTTATTTATAAAATTTTGAGATATGTATTCTATATCTTTAGGTATTAAAGAAGATGACTTTTATTTTCTCAAAAAAAAAAAAAAAAAAGATGACTTTTTTTTTTCTTGAATCAAGAGGTCAAGTTATGGCACTTCTTCTATAGCAGTACACCTGCCCTAAAGCCCAAGGGAAATTAAAGGAACTCGGGGTTCGAAAGGATCGGGCTGAAGATTGAGCCTGAGACGCTCGTGGAGCCCACGTTCCTGAGAGGCACAACCCTAACGAGGAACACCATACCGTCTGATCAAAGTAGCCTCGCGTCATCGGATTACCATGGGAACGAGTCAAGAAAAACGCAGAACCCAATGCAGCCATCACCTCCACATTTAAGAGTTAAGACCCTTCTCGCCTAATGCCAGCCGCATTAATTGCTGGACTGGCCTAAGTAGGGAGGACGGCCTTAAAACTTGCCCTAATGATCACAAAATGGCGGAAATGTATGCTGATGGGATAGGCCACACCCCAAAAATCTGGCTAGAGAGTAGGACAGCTGGAGGAGGAGAGGGGCTATAAATAGGGGAGAGGATCAACAGGGAAGGGGGATCCAGAAATATTAAGAGAAAAACTAGGAGAGAAAATGAGAAGAGCTTTCTTGGAGAGTTCAATTTTTTTTTTTTTTTTTTTTTTTGTAATTCCCTCGGGAGCACCATTCTTGTCAATTGTTAGCAGTGATTCGACTCCTTTTGTCCTTAATCATTTATCTGAATCTCCCATTATGGATTTCCGTCTTGCATTCTTCATAAATTAGTTGTGCAGATCAAGAATCATACTAGTTCTTTTTAGTTTCTGTGTTTTTAAGTCCCTACACATGGATTTGTTGTATTTTAGGTCTTAAAAGTAGTAGTTTAATTTTTTAGCTAAAATGCAAATTGCACCATCTAAGTATGGCTAGAATTCATTTCAGGCCTCTAACTTTACTTTCACTTAATTAAGTCCTCGAATTTTCAAATTTATTTAATTCATATCTTCCACCCAATTACGTTAAAAAAATTATCGTTAAATACGCAATTAACTAATAAAAAAAAAAAATTTGAAAAAAAAAATCTCACTTGAAACCAGTTTATATAATTAATAAAAATAAATTATAATTCCTCATTTCTGCCAACAAATTTTTTTTAACGGAATTAGACAAAAGATCTTAATTGAATAAATTTAAAACATAGATAACTCAATTGAGCGAAAATAAAGTTAAAGCATAAAACTTAAGAGTGTCCAATCGCATTTTAGCCTAATTTTTTTCTTTGACTTGTAAATATATTAGGGAGATAATTTGTATTTTAGAAAATTTATCAAATTTCTAACATAACTTATGTACAATATTCTATCAATAAATATTATATGCGAATGGATATTTTTATGCTTCACATTTTAAGACCTTGATTAAATTTATTTTGTTTTTCAATTGATAATAGAGAAATTATTTTATTGATTACAATATGTATATTTGTATCACCTTTATATAAAACTTTACTGCACATTACATAAGTTAGCGACTAGTTTTCTTAGCGTGCAACTGTCATTTCCTCAAATCTCAAAATAGGGGAGTATAATTATCCCAAATAATTATTACCCCTAGTCTAAACTAAAACAATACCAATTCTGGGTTTAAGTCTTCATGCTTAGGCAAACTCATGTACAAAAACAAAAACAAACAAACTCACAAATTCATACCACCACAGTAAGAAGGCTCATTTTTCAAATTTTCTTTTTCACTTGAGACCTGAGAATAATAATATATATCTATTATATATATGGAAAATCAAAATCGCAGTTCCATATACTCACCCCCAAAGGTAAAAGGGGGGAATTACGAAAATTTTTGCTATAACATTAAAAATACTCATTCATAATTTAACTAGGAAACCTAAGCAGCTCAATACTCATTCATAATTTAACTAGGAAACCTAAGCAGCTCTTAACCGGATCTGCTCACGTCATGAACTTGAACTTGCGTTGTCTGATGACTCTGATCACCATAATCAGATGGACCCAGCGAGATCATGCTATAAGGTGAATTGAGAGACCATTCACAGATAAATTCAAGACACATTTACTAACTGCCTCTGCCTCTTCCTCTTCTACCTCTGCCACGATTCCCTCCTCCTCCTCTTCCTCTTCCTCCCCTTCCTCGGCCTCCAAATCTTGGTCTATCCGGCTTAAGCCCCAATGATTGGACCCCCCTTTTCTTCCCACGATGCTGTTCTCTGTCCCCGTCATCTTCCTTGTACTTGGCTGAACTTCTGGAAACGAAGGAAATCTCTCGTGATCCACCTGGCCCAACCTTGATGTCACTTGGAATACCGGAAGGCCGATGATCATGCTTGAGAGCTGCCACTCTCTCTCCAATAGGAAGCTTGTCCTCCTTTGCAAGTGAAACATCATTCCAGAATGCCTCTGCATGCCGCTCATCCTTAACTTCATGCAGTCTACAAATTTCAAGAAAAAAAGTTTACCAGTTACTCAAGAAGTTAACACCCTCCAAAACAGTCCAATATGGGTGAGAATTAGCAAATAACAAAAACCAAGTCTGATGGATGTATTCAACCATCCATAAAAAGAGGCATAAGCAAAAAATGACTGCAAAACCTTACCTTGGAACTCGTGCTTTCTTCTTTGTATGAATATCTCCGTCTCTAAGTTCACCTTCTGATGACTGAGATGCTGCTGAGGCATCAGAATCACTTAAACTCAGATCTTCATCCTCCATGACAGGATCAAAATGTTCATCCACTAAAGATGGTTGCTTTGTGGAAGCCACTGGATGTAAAGCCAGATACTCACGGGAGGACTCATCAATTTCAAATTCCTGCATACAAAAATCAGAAAAGATATAAAATGAAACAGCCTAGCATTTCACATAGCATCCAAAAACAGAGTGGTAGACAAGTAGCCCTAACATTACACAAATACGGAGACAAGTAAAATTAAACTAATCAATTTCACCAATAAATTTCAGGCTAGGCTAATATTTCTTTTGTTTCACCCAACAGTCTAAATGGGTTAGATGTTGAAAAGCATGCCGAGACATTCCACTAAATCATAAAAACCACTCCAAAATTATCTAAATCTGAGCTTCATGATGTACCTATATAATATATCCATAGTATACTCCTTTAACAGGTCAATCATTGTTTGTACATAAGTTGGTGAAGCATGACATGGAAAATTCTTCATAAAAGAGAGAGAGAGAGAGAGAGAGAGGGGACAACCACAAACAGCCATACTAAATGATCAGATTATCATACCTCATCTCTAAACATTTCTGCAAACCGCTCATCTTTGAATATTTCACTGCTAATTCCTTTCTTTTTCTTGGATGTTTTTTTAATCTCGACATCAGCATCTTTATTTTCATTTTCTGCTTCTCCATTTTCAAGAATACGAGCTGCAAGCTGCCGGTTAACCTTGGGTAGTTTCTTCCGAATCTGCAGAAACAGAAAGAAATCAAGAACGAAAAGAGTATTATCAGTCCATTTAGTTTCACATGACATGGCACTGCATATAAACTCGATGTCCATGAAATTCTCATTAACCACAACCAAGATCCCCAAAACCCGAGCCCATGTCACCCCTACTCCCTGAGAGTCTTACCCCTGATCTTGAAAAACTAAAACACATATTTAGTTTTGGTTGATATAATTAATTATAGTCAATATAACAAGCTTGAAGTAATAGTTCTAGAAAAAACAAAGAGGATATTTAAGGAGTCATATTGCTTTGATTGCCAGCACGCATCAGCAAAGAAAATAATGTTGGCAAGTTTGAAACAGCCATTTCATCCGGTCTATCACAAAATACCAAGTTATCATGTTTCCCATATGTTCACTCCCAGATCAAATGGAGCACTGAGGACACAAAAACCAAGGATTGCAAATGCTTATGTCCAATAGTCATTGGCCAGTCTTTCACATGCCTACAGCAGGCATATGCTATAGACTATAGGGGTTAAGCACAGGAGAAAGTCAATATTTAATTGAAGAAAATAATCTACAATGTCAATTTATGGCCATAAGATATCATAGTCACCTAGTATCAAACAGATGATACTTTAAAAGAAGAAAAAAAGAGATAGTGGTGTAAGTTTTTTTGATAAGTAGATAGTGGTGTAAGTAAACCACCACAGTAGATCCACCAATGCATTCATTTAAGAAAAACTGTATAACTATGCAATTATAATGTATTTATGCCTATATACATTATATGAAGAATACCTACATTAAAATTCAACCTCCTAAATCAAAGATAGTAAGCAAAGTGTGAGCAGATACAGTTTAAGAAAAATCACTACATACTATATGAAAATAACTGACCGTAATTCGAGATGCACGTTCTTTTTCCAATTTCTCATTCTTTTTCTGTTCCAAGTAAGCATCATATGCAAAAGGATCCACCAATGATTTTGCCTGCAAGTATAAAACATTAAAACAGCAAATTTAGATGACGATTAACCAGAAAGTTGCAATTTAATAACCACAGTTACTATACTGAGCATAGGAAACTTTTCCTTTATTTTGGGAGGATGGGGGGGGAATTGGTAAGTTGGATCTTGAACCCACCCATAACCCCCCAGTGTTCTTAGTGTGAGAGAAGTGCCATTTGAGCCAGAGCTCAGTGGCATGTGTCTTCAACACATTTTTTTTTCCTTCTTTTTTCATTGGAAAGTTACATATGCACCTTATGGGTCTTGAACTCACAACCCTCCACCCTATTCTTAGGGGGTATAGGAACCTCTTCTTTTAAACATCAAGATATAAATAGATCTGGACCAAGACTTTAATTACATCAATACCAATCATCATGTCAAAGTTTTAAAATACAGAGATTTTGAAATCAATGTTAAATATCAAAACTAATTAGAAAAATCTATGAAAAGCATCAATAACTTCGTAAACTTTTATAATAGTGATTGTAGTTAATTTGAAATCATAATACCATAGATATACCTAAATGGGTGTTCTATGTCTAATACGCAGGACATAATACCCAGTGTCAATT
This sequence comes from Notholithocarpus densiflorus, assembly GCA_030021035.2. Taxonomy (NCBI): domain Eukaryota; kingdom Viridiplantae; phylum Streptophyta; class Magnoliopsida; order Fagales; family Fagaceae; genus Notholithocarpus; species Notholithocarpus densiflorus. Next base: position 2,768,159 of record JARYZH020000013.1, on the reverse strand, counting down.
AGCGTTCAAAGAATATTATCTCCCTCCCACTCAAAATCATCAAAATTAAAAATGTCAATTAAGAGTTTATGAAAGACGAGGTCAAGCCTTGGTGCAATGGCAAGTGCCTTCCACCAAAAGCGACAGATCGCGGGTTCGAATTCAGGAATAACCTATCCAAAAAAAATTAGGGGATAAGGCTGCCTACCAATCACCTATCCAAGAACCACAACAGTCGGAGCTTTGTGCACTGTCTACGACCTTTTTAAGAGTTTATGATAGACACAGCTAACAGAATGTAAGCTTAAAGCAACATAAACAGAAACTATTGATTAAATAAATGACTTCGGGAGAGTACAATAAAGAGAAAGCTTTTTTTATATGTAATGATGTTTTATCTAAGAGAGGGACTACTTCATGTTCACATATTATGGACACAAAGTAGCCTAATGAATAATAAAGGAAATGCTATGAAAGATCTTTGGTTAATTTTTGTTTTCTAGTATACTCCCTGTGTACTTGGCCCTCGCCATATTTCCTTTCATCACAAAACAATATATATGTTGTGCCTTTCACTGAAGATAGTAATATATAAAGATGTGATGGACTCATGGTACATATATCAGATTGTCGTGTCACATCATTGCATTGCTCATAAAAATACAATGTAGTTACTATCATGTAAGCATGCTTAGAAAGAAATTAGTGGTGCTTTGAGAGAGAAAGTGATGAATCTAAAGTAAATAGAATTGTAGCATGTCACCACCGCACACCCTTGGTGCGGTGGTCACTCTACAAGTATAAGTGCTTGTAGAGTGTGGGGGGCAAGTGCTGGGATTCAAGTCTCTAAGAAAGAGCTTCACACACATATACACTTAGATTAGGTTAAAGTAGAATTTCTATCTTGTATAAAAAAATAAATAAATAAAAAGAATTGTAGCATGTCTAAATTTAAAGTTAAATTCCAAATGCATTGTATTTTTTTATTGTCATATAAAAACACAATATAATTGAGATCCATTGGCTTAATTTGTTCCTCGCATAAATTTTGTTAGCAAAAATTCCATTATCTTAGGAAATTATCAAACCATGAATAAAGCATAATTATCTTGTTTCAGAGAAAAGTGATGCATATTATCAAGTTCTAAAGCAATTTAATAAATGATAAAAACAAGTTGTATTTATGATGTACAACAAGACATTAGATCAGAAGTAAAAAGTTTTAATATGCAATATCTTGAGTGAGATATCAAAAGCCTCGTGACATTTTCTTCACAGGTCTTGACAAACAATTTAAAATTAATGAGTGCTCAATAAAGAACTCAAAATTGTTAAATCATCAGAGCCTTAAACCGAGTTAATTTTAAGAAACAACTTATAGCCCATAAAAGAAACCACAAAACACAAAATTTTCATTTCCTGAAACAAGTCTAACAACTTCAACCTTATTTGCTTCACACACTCAAATTTTTTTAATACAAACATTTGGGACAAATAGACATATAAGATACCATGTGAACAGAAAACAAAAATGTATGAAAGTCCCATTTTTGTTTCTGAAAATAGGACATAACAACCTTAATGAAAAATTAGTAATAGAAATGAGGAAGCTTTACCTTTTTATACAGCCGATAATCAATAAAAAACCCATGCATGTAGGCTCGTACAAGATTGGTGCCAATCAGATTAGTCAGATTCAACCTCTCAAGTTCTTCTTTTGTCAAAAATTTGAAATTATCATATATGGTTGTTTGTGCACCCTCTTCTAGCTCTTCCTGTAAGAACAACTCAGAGGATATTAACAATATAACCCAAGATCTCAAATGAGACTGACCTCAAGCAATGGTTATATTTAAAAACATACTGTTAGATTTTCCAGGTTAGAACACCACTTGGGAGCAGGTCCCAGAGCAGGTATGAAGTAAGATGGTATCTGGCTGCAGTCTAGAGCTAACAACATCAACCCACTGCCATTGAATATGCAAATATCATTTATAGCTCCAGCCGTTGGTTCAATACTGGTCATGCCTTCTCCCTGAAAGCAACAAAAAATTACTTAAAAACCGACAATATGGACTGTGCATAGAAAAAGATAGGCCTTCCCTATTAGTAATATCCAAATTATTCAGTTAGAACACACCAAAATCATCACAGTAAAGCAATATAACACATAAAGGTGTATAAATGGTACCAGCCAAAATTCAAACATATTCTACTAACCAGAATAATGTATACTATACCAACACATACAACACCACCCAACTAGCACATAACCTTGCTAATGAGATTATCACACATGATGATCTTCCCCCATGCCCCAGTCTAGAACAAAGAAAGACACCTGTAATGGGGGCTTAACACACTAAATACTCTTCCAAGGGAAGGCCAGTGCACATGGACCCCTTAGGGCATCATAGAATGAATGAACATCGAATTCTCCATTCCTTCCTCCACTACAATTTGTCACAGCCTTCTCTAAGTGGGACATCGGAAGAGGCTACCAAGTCCAAGTCCCAATCATTAAAATCCCAGTGAAATCTCGATCCCATCTCCACATTTCCCCCTTATTCTGACTCACCAACATGGATTCCACTAATGCTTATCTAGCTAATAAGCAGTCATACAAGACTGAAAATGCCACCCTTAAAGGCTAACCTCACACCAACTACCATGCCACAGAACCAGACCCAACTACCATTACCTGCATCAAAGTGAATGTACCTGTCAGAACCTATTCCACCCCATCCTAATCTTCTTCCATAAACCACAACCATGAGTTCCTTAAACAGGATTCGTACTCCATCCTCCCCAACCCTCACCATACTTCAAACTACTACACACCTCCATAAATGTGTTTCCTCCAACCCAAAGCATCATAGATACTAATCCCAATTTTATATCTAGCTGCATAAAATTGGTCAATAAATGTTCCAACTGATGCGGGGCATTTCAAGTTGTTGCATCCTAATCCTCTTGTGAATAATTAGTTAGTTAGTTAGATGATTGCTTAAGAATTAGCCAATAGGATTTAGACACTTGTCAAGCATCTAGAAGGCTCCAATGCCAAACAAATAGTATAAGTACCATATTATAGTTACTTTGTGATTAGTTTTGAATGCAATTACATAGATTAGCCTAGTGCTATTTTCAAGAGATGGATTTCTCTTAAGAAGGTTTTGTCACACCTTGTTCACTGTTCTAAGCAAATCTCATTTCCCTTAATCAATTTTAAGCCTAAACAGCAGCCCCCTTAGAATCTCCACATTACCAAGTTCAAATTTCCAACAACATTTTCCCACAAAAAGTGCATCTATGCCACCTAAGTTGGGAAGACTAACATCCATATTTGTTATTTATGTAAACTCAAAATATAACATGTCAGAATCACAGTTTTATTAAGCATTAGCAAAACAAAGGTACTACTCCCGCCAGCATAGAAGATTACCGACATCAACTCTACGATTAAAAACAACCTCAAAAGAATAACTTGGACCAATAGAATAGTCATTATATCCACTCTTCTTATTGCAAACCTTAGGATTAACTAACCTTATATCAGGACACCAAAAATGCATCAAAGTTAAATTTAAATCCAACTCTTATAGAAACAGAATCGACAACAAAAATATATATTGACCCCTGAAATAGTTTCAAGTTCTGTCCTGTATAACAGTTTAATCATCACTCAAATTTGATATCTCAGGAAACAATCATTCAGTATTACAACAGATAAGTAGATAACCAATAAAAAATGAAGGTACTGATTATTAAGGAGGTTCTTAAATATTGATCAAAGAAATCAAGTTTGAACAAAATCTTTTTCTTTTCTAAGATGAAAAACTTGCTTACCGTTTCTGGATCCCATATCCTAACGACATGATTATCAGTGGTAATTAACTTTGGGTGTTCAGAATTCAGAGTACGATGCCACTTAATGTCCAATATTGGACTGCCGTACCTACATAACAAATACAGTTTTTTAGCAAGAAATTAGTCCTAAGCAAAGAAATATTCAGCACATTTTCTTACAAACACAACCACCAACACAAGCAATTAGACTCACATGTGATCCTTAACTCGTACAGGAGAAGATGAACGCAAGTCATAGATTAGCACCTGCACTCAAATGCGAAGATTAAATTCAGAAGTTCAAAAAAGAGATGATACCAGATAGATGAAGAGAAATTAATATCAAAGCATAAAACCACATATTGAACAACAATTTGAAAAATGATTGAAGTGTGAACGTAGGTACCAACAACAAAGAAAACTGTTTTAATCTTGCAACAATGGATATTGCACTGAAATATTCTAAACAGCAGCATTCAGGAAATGAAGGAGAAGAAAAAATGATGACACTGACCTTTCAGCGTAATCATCATAGCCTTACCAAATTGGGATAGGTCTCCATATCCTTATTACATCTTCCTAAACTAACTTAAGCTACATCTTTCAAAATCATTCCATATTTCAACCTAAATCCTGGATTAAATTTCCCATAATAATAATGCGCAAAATATCCTCAGGTCACCGTACAATCTTCATTCAACAGTGCTCCAAACTAGCCTCTTCTTCACAATAGACATTTTTATTTTATAATAGCAACAAATGTAAGAAAGATGACCTATTGCATTACCATTCCTCTCAAGCTCTCTTGTAAGATATGTACCTTTTAAATCATTACATACCTAGTGGTCAAATTTCCAATTGTAGTTCAAAGTGTGAATATTTTTTTTATAAGTAGGTCAAAGTGTGAATGATTTCAAGGCACAACATTTTCCCCCACCAGTGATCAATATTAGTCATTAGTCCAAAACCCATCTTGTAGTCTAGTTAAAAATTTGACCAAAAACCTCTATCTCATTTCCAACTCCTTCCCTGCAGTTTTTTTATTTTCTCCTTAAAAGGATACTTAGGATGATACACAGCAAATGCAATAAACAGTGTGAATTGATCAAATGAATAATTAATTTGAATAGATCTTACAGAGCTAAAGAGATATCATACCTTTCCTCCGCTACTTCCTACAGCCAACTGGAAACCCCCATCTCCATCAAACTCCAATGAAGTGACCTCCTAGAAATCCAACATATATGGTAAGAGACTGTTTTCAGAAGAGTGGGGGAGAAGAAGGGGGGGGGGGGGGGAAGTAATCATGTCATCAACAGGAAACCCATAGGAGTGGATCTCTCTCTCTTGAAAGGGAGAAAGAGCAATAATATTCTCTTATTACCCCATTATTATATCTTCCAAATGCATAGGAGGAATAAATTGTCATTCATAAATGTGAACGCATTTTTGAGAAGGACCTGCCATCCAAACTAAGGACATGGTACTCATCTTTAAAATATAATGCAACATGCTAGAGTCCATGATGTTTGATTCCTTGGTCATATTTTCATTAGTACATTCAGGACATGACAAGTCTTCCCTGTATCTTGTTGAAAAGATTTTCTATTTCACATAAACTGATCTCTGCATCCAAGGATTAGAGGTAGGAGAGTACCTGATCAATATCACCAGTGGGTGCAACAGCATCAATTCTACCCACTGAAGATCTCATTCTCAAGTCAAAACATTCTATTGCCCCATCCTCACCACCACATGCAACCAACCCATGGAGTTTGCTGAAATTGTAAACAAAACCCCCACATACTTAAACAAGAGCAAGTAGACAAACATACGCTAATGAATACAAAGTTTTGATAAATAAAGAAGACCAAAATAGTATAAAAAGTGTAAAGGATTCACCAACAACCTTCGAGAAACCACATTTATTGCTGGTGATTGTGTAGTAAGGGAGGACAGGAATCGTCCCTGAAAGCACGACATAAAATTACTGACAAACTCTGACAATAAAGCAGGTATACAAATTCAACATTTAAAAGTAAGTTCACTCACAAGAAATTACATGTGATTGTGGATTCTATGAACTGGTGGAAGCAAATGGCTATGCAATGACTTTTAGAGCAAGTCATGGATTATATGCCAGAATTATTAATAATAAAGAAATCATATTTTACTCGTGCTATGGTCACTTTCCACCCTATGGTTTTGAAAGGTATCACTTTGCCACTCTTAAGAATTTTTCCATTCTAATTTGCCTAAACTTAGACAGATTATAAACATGAAACACCATAGACTTGTTACTGAAGACACAAATAGAGTTGTTATGGCAAACTAAAAGAATAGAAATGCCACAATAGATCTACACATGAATGCATAAGTGGTAAATTAAAGGAAGAGAGACAGAGAAAAGAGCTCAACTATACTTCACAGAAGAAGCCCACACCCTCTCCACCAAAAAATAGAACAAAATGCATAAAAATGGATCATTTGACCCATTTTTTTAATATAGATGCAATAATTAGTAATTGTAACAAATTCTAATTTTGTAAATTGGATAGGATGAAGCTAGCCAGCCTAATGGTGAAGTGCGTAGACTCAGATCAGCTTGACTTCATCACGATGGAGAACAATATACATATCTGCCTAAGGAACGGGTTACCCTAGACTATGACAGTGATGAGCCTTTTTATATATCTAAAGAGCTGAAAGGCTTGATCACTAAATACTCAAATATGAGACATTTAGCAGCTAGTGGCCCTTGGTGAAGCATTATTGTGCACAAACATTGTTGTTGCAACTGCGTATCTGTTGTAAAACAGAAGTAGATGAATCTGATTTTTACCAAACATCTACAATGGAAAGAAGGTACAAAATGGCAACAAAAACTTCACCCAGCAATTCAAAACAAATAATGACATATGGTTAAGATAATAACCTGTTCTAAATTAATTCTGTACAGATCTGGAGAAGAGGCAGCACAAAGCAAGTCACAGGACCAGCAATCATACGCCATATCTCTCCCCATCCTGTTATCCATAGACATGCAGAAGTTCAAATCATGAGGTAAAATAAAAAAGATCATTGCACATAATCAAAGTCAAACAAAGTGGAATGTACGTGTATCAAGTGCAACTTTCAGTATAAATAATCCAAGGTAAGAAAACTACAATTAGGGAATTTCATATGAAGTACTAAGAAGCATCAATACAAACATGGGATACAGGTATGACACCATAGGGCAATATTGATATACCTATTTTAATAGGATACGAAATATAATTGGGATACACAAGTAAAGTAAAATAATATTATTGTCAGAATAGTGTTAAGTGATTAAATTCACCCTTCCCTAACAATTTAACCTTTTGATACAACTAGTAATTGAACATGGTATCAAAGCAAGTGATCCTGAAGTCAAAACTTGTCTCCACTCTACCTCCCATTTAAATAATTAAAAATACCACGTGTTGAGCCCCACTTATTAAGGGGAAGTTTGGATACCCACTTTAGGGAGAGTGTTAGACTATTGGTTTAGTGATTTTTTTTTTTTTTTTTATAGAGAAGAAAAAGTGTATTTAAGACAATACAATATGAATGAAAAGCACAAAGTAGTCAAAAAGTACAAAAAGAGGAAAGGAAAAAAAAAAAAAAACTAATTACAAAAAAGAAGAGAGCTAACAAACAAAAGGATGGAATCACAATATGTGAGTCCCCAAGCCCGAGTGAGATTGTTCCTGTTGGTGATGTTGGGAATTTGAATGCTTGGCTTGTACCCTTTGTTGTAAGGTGGGTACTCCGCCTATGAGATATTTGGGCATGCCTCTTGGGGCCCATTATAAGGATTCGTCAATATGGAATCCTATTATAGAAAAGATGGAGAAAAGGCTATCTGGCTGGAAACGACTTTATTTGTCGAAAGGTGGCAGGCTTACTTTGTTAAAAAGTACCCTCTCAAGCCTTCCCACCTACTTTTTATCTTTGTTTACTATCCCTAAGGCTGTGGCAACTAGAATAGAAAGGATTCAGAGGAATTTTCTTTGGGGGGCCTCAAAGGATGTTTTTAAATGTCCATTTGTTGCTTGGGATAAGGTTTGTTTGCTAGTTGAGAACGGTGGTTTAGGGATCCGGAGGATTGGGTTGTTTAACAAGGCCTTGCTTGGGAAGTGGTTGTGGCGTTTTGGGAAAGAAAGTAACAGATTTTGGCTTCAGGTTATAGCAACCAAATATGGTGAGGCGAGAGAAAGCTGGTGCACTAGAGGGGTAAGAGGTTCTCATCGGTGTGCGATGTGGAGGAGTATTAAGGAAGGAACAGAGAAGTTCTTTAGTCAAATTCTGTATAATATGGGGGAGGGTTGCCATGTTAGTTTTTGGCATGATCCATGGAATGGGCCTATTCCTTTGAAGGAACTCTTTCCTGCTATGTTTGCTTGCTCTCCATCTAAAGAAGCATGGGTCTCTAACTTGGTAGTATCTACTTCAGAAGGAGCCGGAATTTACTTTTCCGTCATAGTCCTCAAGATTGGGAGACAGACACTGTTTATTCCTTTTTTGAGCTTATTTATTCCTCTATGTCAAGGGGTGAGGGGAATGATCACCTGGTCTGGAGATTGACTACATTTAGGGTATTTGATGTGCGCTCTTTTTATAAACTGTTATTTGGTCCTAACACTGATGAATTTCCTTGGGAGTGCATTTGGTGTGCAAAGGTGCCTAAACGGGTGTCTTTCTTCTTATGGACAGCAGCTAATGATGGGATACTCACTATTGATAATCTTGTTAAGAGAGGTCAGTCTTTGGTTAATAGATGCTGTTTATGCTGCTGTGATGGAGAATCAATGGATCACCTTCTTCTTCACTGTAAGTTTTCTCATGCCTTATGGTGTGAAGCTTTTGCAGTGTTTGGGATCCAGTGGGTAATGCCGAGGTCAGTCAACTCTTTTTTCTTTATCTAGAGAAACTGGTTTGAAAAGCATCTTTCAACCATTTGGAATATGGTCCCGGCATGTTTAATGTGGTTAGTTTAGCGGGAACGCAATACCCGCATTTTTGAAGACAATGAGAGAACATTAGATCATCTAAAATCTCTCCTCTTTGGTACTCTGTTTCATTGGGCTCATATTTGGGGGTGTACGAATTGTATCTTTATTTGAATTCTTAGTCTCTATTTCCTTTAGTTTTTTTTTTTGAGAAAGATTTCCTTTAGTTCTTGATTATATTGTATTTGTTTCTTGTTCAGAGTGTTCACCATCGTGAACATGATGTTCAATTTTTTTCAATAAAAGTCTTATTACCTATCCAAAAAAAACCTGAAAGAAGCAAGCAACTAATCATCAAAACTATCCACATCCTCAAACGTACAATTAACCCTTTTGTAATAGCTTATCCTTTTGGAGAACTAGTAATTTATCATGGCATCAAAGCCAAGTTAGGAAAGGGTGATGTTGTCCCCAATAAAAACAGGGCATGAAACAATTCCTACAGCACAAGGTTCCACACATCATGCCAAAAACATATTCTTCCACCATTCCCTACCCACCAAAATGACAAAGCCTAAAAATCCCTTCCTACCTGTGCTATTACATCTCCAAAAACTACAACCATATGGCCTTCCATCCAATCCTAAAGTCCATTGACCCCAAGCTTCCCCATAGTTTGTGCCAATAACCTACCTCCATACCTCCATAAAGGTCCCCCTCCTTATCATAACGACAACCATGTACTCATCCGTTCCCGATTAAAGTACTAGGTTTCTTCTAGGAAGCACCGACACGGCTGCCTGCGTGTTGGTGCCGTGTCTGAGTTTTTTTTTTTTTTTGGGATTCGCACCAACTCGGCTCCGATTCGCGTTGACTCGGCTTCGATTCGGGCCGAACCGGATCGATTCGGGCCGAACCGGACCGATTCAGCCAAAATCGGGTCGTATCGGCCAAATCGGATCTTATCGGCTGGTGGCCAAAACTGACCGAAACAGCCGAAATCGGCTTTGAATGAGGCCCAAACATCCTAAATCTGTCCTTCCTCGATTTTATTCTGAATATTTGTTGCTTCTTTTGTGTTTTCTTTTTTGTTTTGTGTTTCTTGCCTTCTTCTTTCTTTGTTTTGTGAACCAAGGCCATAGTAATGTGTTTTTTAAGAATATTTTAATAGTAAAAATATATAGAAAATATAAATAAAAATATTTTTAATAATTTTTTAATCGCCGCACCCACACCCGCACCCGAATCCGGAAACGCACCCGTGCTTCATAGGGTTTCTTCACCTCTAATTACCATTTAATGATGGAAAAGCCCACCTTATTCCAGTCCATAACATGAAACATAAATCATTCATCTACCCCACCCCATAAAAATAAATAAATAAATAATCATAGTGAAGGTATTGGAAACATGAGTAGTAACACTGAAGAAATACAATCAATGAGTTAGAAAACTCAAATAAGTTTTTTGATCACATATTCAATACAGCACTTAAATTTAACGATCTAAAATACGATAATATATATATCTATTAGAAAAACCATATAAAGAATGTAACACATATACACGAGCAAAATGTTTGAAAAGCACAAAAGTGAAACCTTGGAATCCGCAAACTATAATGTTTTCCATATTTAGCATGTAGATAAACAGAGCGATCAGCGCATAAAAATGCAAGCTTCGAATAATCCTCATCCAGAACCTACATAAGCCACAGAACATTGATTCACTAATATTTCTACATAATAATCTTGGGGGAAAAAAAGGCGATGCAAGACAAACCAGAATGATGCAACAACAAAAATTAAAGAGAAAGAAAATAAAGGATAGCTACCCTAGGAGTCAGCACTTAGGCCAGCCTGCTTGAAGTCAACACACCATCAAAATGTATAACAAGCATGAACTGAAACTATTTAGGAATTTCAAAAGGGTAATATAATAACATTGGAAAAAAGATTGCACTCTACATATCAAGGACCATGCATGTGGGCACAAGATTGCCTCATCTACACCCCTAGAAACAAACCATCATTAAAGATTCCAAATATCATTGCATTTTTTGGAATGAGTATATTTGGCAATGCCTCACAAAACAGAATCTCTAGGTGAATTATAGTCTTTAGCAAGCATGTAAAGTACCTGAAAATCAATTATCTCTGAATCCAAGTGCCTCTCAAACTTTAGTGATAATTGGCTTAGCTCGTACACTTTGACCTGTGGTGGATATATACCTACATCTCAATGATGAATCAGAATGATTGGTGCATACCGCGAAATTGTTGTTTTTTGGGACCTATTCCTTCTTATTTGTTTTTTAAAAGAATGTTATCTCTTCATACAAGATTATAAGTATAAAAATGAGCTTTCAAGCACCTGACGCTATAAGAAACTCCCCATCAGGAGTTGCCTTAATCTTGGTGGTTGCAGTTTCAAACCTCAGATCCTGAATCAAGTCCACCCTTTGCGAGTAATCTAACAAATAAATGATAAAGAAAGAAAACATCAACACCATCAATAAACATTTTGATTGTACTAACAATGGGGCGATAAATTTCCATGATCAAGATACAATGTAAATCATACATAAATAAATACTAAAACGATATAAATGAACACTATGTTGCCGCATATGTGATTCAGTTATTCACAATGTGAAGTCATATTTGGTTCCTTTTTAAATATCATTGTCCTCAAAAATTTAAAACCTACACCCTTCTTTTTTTTACAATAAAACTTTCACTACTTTAAAATTTTTTAAAAATTAAATAAAAAATAATACCCATTACAAGTTCAAAGAGTATAAAGCAATTTTAGGTGTTAGGCGTGTCACTGAGTCAAAATATTTTCGAACTTTTCCTAATGTTTCACAAACGAACTTGTCTAGTTGTCCCAATAATATTGCTTTTACAAGCATGCTTTTTTTTTTTTTTTTTTATCACGGCAACTTAAACAAAAAAACCCAAAAATAATTCAAATTACACAGTAATTCTCAAAACCCACAAAGGCAAAGAGTCAATTTCACAAATTGACACCAGGGTTCAGGGTTTAAGAAAAAAAAAAACTACTTAAAATGCAAATTAAGCAGTAATTCTCAAAACCCAAAAAGGCAAAGAGTCTAAATTTCACAAATTTTCTGAAATATAAGAATAAATTCAGATACCCACCAAATCAAATTAACCCAAAATAATTAAAGGGAAGCCAAAAGAGAGAGAGAGAAAAAGTGAAGGAGATTACTTTTGTCCTTGCGAAGAGCTCGAAGCTTCTTAGGGTCAAGCCAAGAGGCGTGTGAGCGGTTCTGTGATGCCAAACTATACACCTTCATACCGTTTATGGAGGTCGACTTCAGGTTACCTCCTTCGGACGCCATTTTTGCTTTCCTTAACCAATAAACAGAGAGTGAACAAACTGAGAACTTTCACACAGAGAGGTTTTAGAGAGAAAATACGTTAGAGAGTCAGAGAGAGAGTGTGTGTGAGGGTTTTAGAGAAGGATGAACGAAGGGTTGTAGTATTTTTTTCGGGTTAAGGAAAAATGTTGAGCGGCGGCAACAGAAACGGCATATAACAATCTTCTAAAAAAAAACGGCATAGAACAAAAGGTAGAAAACAAAAATAAAGTAAAGCCCAATGTAAAGAGAGAATTACAAAAGGACCTCAAATTTTTAAATCTTTTTTTTTTTTTAAAAAAACTTTATCACACTAACCTAAATTTTTAGGGTGAGAATATACGTATAGAGAAAAAAAAAAAAAAAAAAAACAGATTTGGTAACACTTTTCCATTTTTTTATTATAAAACTTGTTTTGCAACCAAAAATGATAAAAAATTTTAAAAATATATAAATTTTCCTGATGATGATATGACAACTTACATGGATCACACCTCATAATTGATGTTGGTGAATTAGAGGCATCATTGACGTGTGAGAGACTGAGTAATCATCTTCCATAACATTTAAATGCCTACATTTCTTACACTAATATGAAACTCTCATTAATATAGCTCCGTTCTTGTATGAATAAAGCTTCAAGCTATGAGCTAAATGCTAGTACTTGATTTATAAGAATCATACCCCACATTATATATATTTTACATGGGTGTGCATTACATTCTTCTTTAGAAGCATTGTTAACACAAGGTTAGAAGTTAGAACTATGAATGATAAAGTTCATCATTCAATTAGGATACACCAACTACCAATTTTGTATAAAAAAAATATCTAATAATAACTTTCCTTTCTAGTGATACAAACATAAGATTTACGCAAGTTTTTTTTTTTTTTTTTTTTTTTAGAAACAAGATTTACGCAAGTTGTAAACACTATAATTGGGCAATTTTCATATAACTTTCAAGGGAAAAAAAAATGCAAATTACATAACAACCTCTTTAAATGACTAAGCTACTTATTTCGTTCCTATTAATTTGCCTTAGTCCATGTTATCAAAGGTAAAAATCCCTTATCTTTTGATCCTCTTCAACCTAGTATTACCGCATATTTTGTGATTGTTTTGCCCAAACCAAATCAAAACAAAACCCAAGAAATGGAGGCAGATTTCGTTCTTTGGAATGAAAGCCTAGTACTAAGTGTAGCAATAAAAAAGTTGTTCAGGAATGGATTCATGGAAGGCTGAAACCCTTGTATGTAAGGCCAATTTCTCTTGAAGGATTTTTATGAGCCGTTTTTTTGTCTTTCATTCCACATTTGACTTGAGTGGATATACTTTGCTAGAAAAATCAAACTATTTAGAACATTTGACTAGATTATAAGCAAAAATAGCCAAATACCACCCGAAATAATTTGTGATCTACCACTGTTTGAGAAATAATTTGTGATCTATCACCTTTTCAAAAATCGAGTTTGACATATAACTTGAGTTCCATAAAAACTGTCCCAGTGACACTCGCTAACCTAGATTATTTTAATTAAAAAATGTCATGCGGAACTTGAGTTTGTGGAACTCAAGTTCCTTATAATGTGTTACTCGAGTTTATAAAACTCAAGTACCATAAAGATTTATAGTCCTTCAGCTTTTCTTCTTTCACTGCATCTTTCACTTCACCGTGTCCCACACGCAGAAGCACAAGGCCACGTCTCATTAAGAGATGTTTGACATGATTAACTTTCAGCCAAAAATCCCTACTCACTATATGACAGCCACATCACATATTCCCACTCACTATCAACCAAAAGGGTAGGTATGAAAGCATATTAAGATGAATACAACAATGAAGAAAGTGGTCATTGTGGCTAGCATGATTTTTTCCGTTGAAAGCATAGCTTGCGTTGGCCTCCATAAGAGAGAGAAAGAGCTAGAGTGATGGTTCTAGAGAGAGAGAGAGAGTGTGTGTGTGTGTTAGTGAGTCAATGTGTTTGATGAAAATGTATGAGTTGAACTCGATTTTAAAGAAAGCGAGTTCCACCTTGCATAGATTGAACTCCCGTTTGTACCACTCGAGTTCCAATGACATTTTATATATATTTTTTAATTCCAGGTTAGCTTGTGCTACCGTGTCAATTTTTTTCTCATGAACTTGAATTTCAAAACAGTAATAAATCACTAATTATTTCTTAAACAATTGTAGAACACAAATTATTTCAGCCAAAGATGGCATTTGGCCATTTTTGCCCTATATTATAATAGGTAGGCATCAATAAGTGTTTCTTCAATGGCTGGGCATCAATCTCTCTTCTTCTTCTTTTCTTTTCCTTCTTTTAAATGAAGGGTGGGCATTAAATCAAACACAGGAAGTTGTACTTTGATATTATTAGTTTAGTTACCAATGCCAATTAGATGTACTTTTAGATTTGGAAGTATGTGTTATAAAATGTTCTTTTTTCTTTTTTCTTTTTTTATAAAAAAAAAAATGAAATATATTGTGTTGAAACCATCTTCATTTATAAAGCTGGTGAATTAATTTTGAAACTAAAGACAATAAACGTTTTCTTATATATTAAATTTTGATTAAAATTTGTACTATGATTTGATGTAATTTTTATTTTTATTTATTATATTTCCAATTAGTCTTGAAGCTTCAATGGCCAAAGGCATATACCCAAAAATTAGTAGATAAATATATAGATTATTATATTTAAAAATGCTAGTTGGGTTGGGTAATATCGATACTGCCAAATTTAGATATGGGTAAAAACCTGCCCTTGATGTCCGGATCCTTATCGGGTAAGGTAATACCTGCGATTATTGGGTCGGTCCGGGTATCCATTACCCAATGGATATAACAATCCCTACTGGTAAGTTTCAAGGTCATGTCATTACGTTAATCTCCTATCAGCCGGTAAAAAGTTGACACATCATCCATACCTTTTATCTTACCAGTCTACCACAGTACCACTATTGGAGTCTTATCAATTTTATTCTTGAATTTTTTTTTCCATTTAACCTTAAATTTCTAAGAATTTCGTTAGTTGTCATTTTTCAAAACAAATTGGGAAACTAGCATCTCGAGTTTTTAAAACTCGAGTTCAATGGTGGAACTCGAGTCTTTAATCCTTGAGATCCTGAGCTACCAAACAACTGACGTAGACAACTTTCCACGTGGAGCCACGTAGAAGTCAAGTTTATAATACTAGATTCTTTAAAATTCGAGTTACAAAAACTCAAGTTTTATCTTTAAACTCGAGTTACAAAAACTCAATTTTTAAACCGAGCAAAATCTTATAATTTCAAACGCACTTTCAAAAAAACAGACACTTTCACTTAAACGAGCAAAATCACTCAAACACTCTCCTTCTTCACACCCAAACACTTAAACCCCAAACCCTCACTTTACAGGAGACGAGCTCCTCTCATCGGCGGCAGAAAACCCTCACTCATCGGCGACCTCTCACTCAAACACTCTCCTCCTTCAGACACCCAAACACTGAAACCCCAAACCCTCACTCTACCAGAGACGAGCTCCTCTCATCGGCGGCCAGAATACCCTCACTCTGTCTCTCACTCAGGTTTCTCACTTTGTCTCTCACTCAGGTCAGTAGTACAACACAACTCCTTTCGTTCTATATTTTCAATTTGTTGCTTATATTTACTCTTTAAGAAGGGAAGATTTAATTAATAATCTGATGCAAGTTTTGAGTTTTAGGGTTATTATTAGTGAGAGAAAAAAAGAAGAATTTTAAGGCTTTGTTTGATTGTTCTAAGGCTTGGGGTTTTACACATTGATTTCAAGCTTTTTTATTTATTTATTTTTTATTTATTTTTTTTATTTTTTTATAGATACAATCAAATAAGAAGATATGGGATTGAGAATCCTATATCATATCAAATCTATGTAATATAATCTATTAATTTATAGAATAAGATATGGGATTGGGGATCTTTTCTAATTTTCTTTCCTTTCGTTTTAGGATACACCAAACAGTTATTTATAATATATATTAATATTATTACGTTGCAATTGATTTGGCTATCTGGTGTGAACACAAGGTACAAGCCTCCAATAATACGCATGTATGGGAGGAAGAGCAAAAAGAAGACAGCCCAACTTGTGGCCTTATGGATGGAGCCTGTTAGTAATTGGGCTTGGGATTAAGCAAGCCCGAGCATTTAATAATTAGGGTTTTTTTTTATGCATCTTATTGTTAGCTATTTAAGCACTTTTTCTGATTATTGTAAGACAGTTTTGAGAATTATAAAAAAAACGTGTGTTTCTTTTACACTGGTGCTGACTCCAGTTTTGCTTGGTGCTGACTCCAAGCAACCCTTAGGTGCTGACTCCTAGGGTTTATTCTTGATTCTATTGTTGTTTATTTGTTCCATTGAAATAGTGTGGTTGTCCTACATCAGTTTTGGTATCAGAGCAGACTTCCGGTCCATACAACACAACCGTAGACAACCACTTGAAAGCAAAAACCATTAAAGAGCAAGCCAACCAAATATGACATTACCTTTCAAGTTTTTGCCCCATGAGATCTTGAACAAGCCCAAACTAGCCCCTGCAGTCCGTATATACCCCCTTTGGCCACATGAGTTCTTCATCCCCAAACCAGCAGAGAAGCCAGCGACCCCTCCCAAGCCCGTAACCATCATCCGTGCCCGCCTTTGATCACAGGACTCACAAACCAAAAAAAAAAAAAAAAGAGAAGAAGAAGTGACCCACGCAAGACCCATTAGCTCAGACCCATTGTTGACCTTGACCCACCGCTGCTGAGATTGACGAGCCATTGCCGCTACCGAGACCCAAGACAAGTAGCCACCCGCCGCTGTCTGTGCCTCCTTCGCGCCGCCACCAGGCGTCGGTCCCTTACGCCAGTCAAAGTCCATCGCAGAGACAGCCTTTTAAATTCTTTTGAGTTTTGTTAGTTAATTCTAAGTTTATGTTGTCCCTTTAAGTTTATCGTGACTCTTGTATTTTGCTATTTTTTCATTAAAAAAAAATGAAAAATCTGACCAAGCAGATCTTAGTCCCGTGACAGACTAGCCCAAGCCTAAAAGCATGTCATCCAAGTGGGCTTCCATTACAAGGATCAGGTTCTTTCTTTGTTTCATTGGTAGCCTTAATTTGTCATTTTTAATACATCTCTAGTTTCTTAAGGTGCATACCCCACCATTAGTTTATTTAATTTACCTTGTTTGGTAGCTAGTTGCTGTGTTGGCCATCTGTTTCTTTCAATGCCCATTAAAACAAAAGCTATCTGTTTCCTTTGATTAGCCAAAGCCAAGTCAAGCCAAAAAAAAAAAAAAACAAGGGGGCTTTGAAATAGTTGATTCTCATTATTAATTATGGAGCTTATTGGAATTTGAATTTTGTTTGGGCTATCTCTCAATATTGTGAACACTGTCACTACTTGACTGCAATTTATTCCTTCGATTAATTGATCTAGTCTCTACATGTACTCTTGCTTGACCTTGATTTTATATTGAGAATTGGTTATTTGAATTTTTGGGAATCTCAATTGCATTCATAAATATAGTGTTGCATGCATCTACGTAGTGGTCGCATTATGTCAAACCCTGAACATCAATCCACTTTTGAGCCTAAGTCCTCCTTAGAGCAAACCATGGAAAGCCTAGCAAAAACTGTCCATGCTTTACTGGAAAGGGTAGAGCGAGTTGAAGCATCTCAAAGAGAGACTATTAACCATGAAGGAGATAACATGCTTAGGCAAAATAACCACGGTTACTTTAATAGGGCTCCAAACTTTGAACATGATCACCATAATCACAATGGCCCCAAGGATTATGATGATAGGATGTCCAAGGAAAAGATAGAAGCACCCACCTTTGATGGTTGCCTAGACCCATGGGTTTTCATTGATTGGTTACGTCAGATGGAGAAATTCTTTGACTATTACCATTGGGCTGAGAATAAGAATGTGAGGTATGCCAGGATGAAGTTAATTAGAAGAGCCGACCTTTTCTGGGAGGACCTTGAGGATACCCTTAGGTGACGATGTGAGCCCTCCATTACTGATTAGCTTGAGATGAAGGATGCACTCTCGAGGAATTATCTTCCTCCAACTTATAGGAGCTCCCTCTTTGAGGAATGGGATCGCCTAAAGCAAGGCACTACTCCTGTGGTTGAATATATAGAGAAATTCAAGGGAGGCGAATTTGAATAGTCGAGGAAGAGGTTGTCACACTCAATAGGTTCAAGAAAGGTTTAAATGCTAACCTACTAGGCGAGATTATCACCCGAGGAGTCACTACCTTAGGAGAAACTTATGACCTTGCTAGGAATTGTGAATTAGCATCCAAATCTATCTTTTGGCGACATTCTGTGCTCCGGAGTGTCCTTACCAACCCTCAACCTTTTGGTAGCAAATCTAGACTTGCCTTACCCCCTCATAAGGTCAACCCCAATAGCACCCTAATAGAAAAAGAGGACAAGGGAAAATGTGTGGTCAATGAGCCATCAAGATTAGGCTTTTGCCTCCAATGTTTCAAATGCAATGGGGTTGGACATATTGCAGCTAGATGTCCTTCTCGAACCCTTGTCATTCAAGAGGATGATGAAAAGGTAGAAGATGTTGAGGAGCTTATGTATGACCAAAATGTTGAAGAAATCCAAGATGTTGAGGCCAAATGGGAAGATGATCCTAGCTACCTCGCGTGCATTAGAGCCATCTCTCCCCAGGTTGATGATTTCAAGGACATCTTTGGTGTCCCTAGAGTGAATGTGGTAAGGTGTGCTTTGGCAAAACAGAGAGACACTGATGATTGGCGAAGGAGTGTCATCTTCCAAACTTACACCAAGTGTGGGGACAAAACTTGCAAGATTATTTTAGATAGTGGGAGTTGTATTAATGCGGTGTCCTCTAACATTATTTCTTACCTAGGCTTGAAATTGATCCCACACCTTAACCTATATAAAGTTTCTTGGGTAGATACTTCTTCCATAGCCATCAAAAAAAGATGTGTTGTCCCACTTCAATTCCTTACCGACAAAGCTGAAATATGGTGTGACGTAATTCCCATGGATGTAGGGCATATTATCTTAGGTAAACCTTGACTTTATGATTTGGATGTCACCCTTCATGGGCGATCCAATTCTTGCTCATTTGTGTTTGAAGGTAAGAAAATTGTGCTCAATCCTTTGAAACCCAAGCCAATTGACATGAGCAAGAAGAAAGAAGCACCAAAGGCGAAAGGTTTAAACATCATAAGCTTAAAGGCATTTGAAAGGGTAGCAGTTCAAGAATCAGTTGTGTTTGCCTTAGTTGCTAGGGAACTTCATGGAGAGGCCCGTGAGGAGCAACCTGAAGAAGTGAAGTCAATGCTCCAGGAATTTAAGGATGTTTTCCCTGAGGAACTCCCCGATCATTTACCGCCCATGCATGACATACAACACGCCATAGATTTTGTGCCTAGAGCAACCCTACCAAACTTGCCTCACTATAGGATGAACCTTATAGAGCATGCCGAGTTGCAAAGGCAAGTAGAAGAACTACTTAGAAAGGGTTTTGTTCGTGAAAGTATGAGTCCTTGTGCAGTCCCTGCACTCTTGACTCCAAAAAAAGATGGAACTTGGAGGATGTGTGTTGATAGTTGTGCCATCAACAAGATCACTGTGAAATATCGTTTCCCTATCCCTCGGTTGGATGACATGTTGGATATGATGGCTGGAGAAACAATCTTCTCAAAAATAAACTTGAAAAACGGATATCATCAAATTAGGGTTCGTCTTGGTGATGAGTGGAAAACTGCCTTCAAGACGAAAGATGGTTTATATGAGTGGATGGTCATGCCTTTTGGATTGTCCAAAGCTCCTAGTACCTTTATGAGAGTGATGACTCAAGTGCTCAAGCCTTTTATGGGGAAATTCTTGGTTGTGTACTTTGATGACATCCTCATCTATAGCAAATCTAGGGAGCAACACTTAGACCACCTAACTCAAGTTTGTACTATCTTTAGGAAGGAGAGTTTATATGGCAACCTCAAGAAGTGCTCTTTCTTTACCGATAAAGTCATCTTCCTAGGTTTCATAGTATCCTTAGAGGGAGTTTCTACCGACCCCCAAAAGGTTTAAGCGATTGTGGATTGGCTTGAGCCTAAAAATATCCATGAAATTCGAAACTTTCATGGGCTCGCTTCCTTTTATCGCTGATTCATCAAAGAGTTTAGTACCATTATGTCCCCCATCACTGATTGCATGAAACAAGGGGAGTTTATTTGGACAAAAGCTGCTGCTAAGGCTTTCAATGAGGTAAAATAAATGATGACTGAAGCACCTGTCATGTGTCTCCCTGATTTTACCAAGCCTTTTGAAGTAGAATGTGATGCCTCAGGCCTTGGCATAAAGGGAGTATTAAGTTAAGAGCGCCACCCAATTGCTTATTTTAGTGAGAAATTGAATGATGCTAAGCAAAAGTACTCCACATATGACAGAATTTTATGCCATTGTTCGAGCTCTTTGGCATTGGCGCCATTACCTGTTGTCTCTAGAATTTGTTATCTACTCTGATCATGAAGCTTTGCGCTATCTCCATTCCCAAAAGAAGCTGAATTTTAGGCATGGTAGTTGGGTTGAATTTCTGCAACGCTACTCCTTTGTGGTGAAACATAGGGCGGGAGTTGAGAATAAGGCTATTGATGCACTAAGTCGAAGGGTATCTTTGCTATTAGTCATGAGTGTTGACTGGGTTTGAACGACTCAAGGATGACTATAAGTCATGCCTAAATTTTAGGGAGCTCTACACTAGCCTAAGTAATGCCGCACAGCCAATCCTAGATGATTATACCCTTCAAGATGGTTACTTGTTCAAAGCCAACAAGTTATGTATCCCTCGGTCTTCAGTGAGAGATTTCCTAGTTTTAGGAGATACATGCAAGAGGCCTTGTAGGTCATTTTGGCCGTGACAAAACAATTGAGGAAGTGGAACGTCAATTCTATTGGCCTGGTCTTAAGAGGGGCGTTGCAAAGATAGTTGGTCAGTGTCGTACATGTCAACTAGCCAAACATCACAAGCAAAACACTGGCTTGTATATGCCTCTACCTGTGCAAGATCGCCCGTGGCAAGATGTGAGTATGGACTTTGTGTTAGGTTTGCCCTGCACCTTTAGGAAGTTGTTGATCGTTTCTCTAAGATGGCTCATTTCCTACCATGTTCTAAGACCTCTGATGCTTTTAAGATTGCAAAGCTCTACTTTGATAAGATTGTCAAACTTTATGGTCTTCCCAAAACCATAGTGTTTGATAAGGATGTTCGCTTCATGAGTTATTTTTGGAAGACTTTGTGGCATTTAGTAGGCACTAAATTGAAATATTTTATGGCATTTCATCCTCAAACTGATGGTCAAACTGAGGTAGTTAATCGCAGTCTAGGCAACCTCCTTCGGTGTCTAGTGGGTGAAGTGAATCGAAATTGGGATTCAATTCTTCCTGTAGCCCAACTTGCATATAATAGCTTTGTCAATAGGTTTATAGGCACTAGTCCTTTTGAGGTTATGCATGGGTATACACCTAGGAAGCCCTTAGATCTTTTGCCCATGTCCCCACATGTTAGAATTTCTGAGTCTGCTGAGGCATTTGCACGACATATTCATGATTTGCATAATGAGATTTGCAAAAAAATTCAGGTAAGTAATTCTCAATTAAAATTCATGCTGACACTCACCGGCGTCATGTAGAGTTTCAGGTAGGGGATTATGTCATGATTTGGATTCGACCTGAATGGTTTCCCTCTGGGACCGTTAAGAAATTGCAGGCTCGTAGTGCCGGATTATTCAAGATATTGAAACAAATGGGCTCAAATGCATATGCTATTGACCTTCCTCATGATTATGGTATTAGCTCCTCCTTTAATACAGAGGATCTAGTTGCTTATAAAAGCCCCACAATTATTCATGATACCCATTTTGATGAGCCTTTGCTTGATCCTATTGATGCCCCTATCCCTACCCCTTTACCCTTAAATCTGCCCTATGCACATAAAGAATCTATTGATACTATTTTAGATGAACAGATTGTTTCTACCAGGGATGGAGGAGTTCACCGTTTCCTAGTTCATTGGCGAGGGCGACCAGATTCTGATTGCACATGGATTACTCGAGATGAGCTACATCGACTGGATCCTGACTTGCTTGAGTACTATCAGAGCTCTTCAAATTTCCACTTGACAGGGTCGAGTTCTTCTCACTTGGGGGGAGTTGGTGCGGACACAAGGTACAAGCCTTCAATTATACGCATGTATGGGAGGAAGAGCAAAAAGAAGATAGCCCAACCTGTGGCCTTATGGATGGAGCCTGTTAGTAGTTGGGCTTGAGATTAAGCAAGCCCAAGCTTTTAATAATTAGGGTTTTTTTTATGCATCTTATTGTTAGCTATTTAAGCACTTTTTCTGATTATTGTAAGATAGTTTTGAGAATTAAAAAAAAAAAACGTGTGTTTCTTTTACACTGGTGCTGACTCCAGTTTTGCTTGGTGTTGACTCCAAGCAACCCTTAGGTGTTGACTCCTAGGGTTTATTCTTGATTCTATTGTTGTTTATTTGTTCCATTGATATAGTGTGGTTGTCCTACGTCACTATCTAATATAATTAATAGAATAAGAAGATATAAGATTAGGGGAATCCCATATCACCGTGTTGATTTATTTTCCGTTGCATTTAGTTTATTTGGTGATTTGTTGATGCCCCATGATTTGCATGTAATTTGACCAAATTAATTAACTTGGGTAATTGAATTAATTAACCGGGGTCAATTTATTTTAACCCATCAGCCAAGATTATCTCAATGTTGGTAATGGTTAGAACCTGCGTATCACACACATAGGTAAACTTCAACTTCCTTCTTCACATTCATGCATACATGATCGGTGCAAAACTGCAAGTGCACAGTATTGTAGTTTTATAGTAAAGTGATGAGAAGAGTATTGTCCTCAGGGATTGGTAACTTACTTTTGACAAATACCAAAATTATGCTAATCTCGATTTTATCTAGAGAATTCACTAAGGTTTTTGTAATTGGAATTCAAAATAAAATGAATTTAAATAAAAGATACGCAGAGGAAAAGAGAGATGTTGCTTGAAAATCAACTTAATGAGAAAGAAACTTCTAGGAAATCGATTTCACCTAATCCCTCACTATGCTTTACTCATCTAGCTAATTGAATTTAATTCTCTCTATTTGTTAGCAATCTCCAAACTCTTCCAAAAGCCTCTTTCGACATTCAATTGGAAACATTCTTGTTCATTATTTTACACAAGAGTATGCAATTTAATAAAGCAAGAAAGCATCAAGACCAACAATTTTAATACTACATAGGTTCATACAAGTCTTTCGATCTCTATATTTATCTATGCTGAAATATTCAAGATCTATCCTATAATTCCCTCTTTCGACATCAAATCACAAGATCAAAATTATCTAATTAATGGCCAGTTAATTAGAAGCAATAAGCTCAGAATAAATCAGACAAACATGAAGAGAATTAATTCAAATTACCATAGTAAAGCGAGCATAGTTCGGAATTAGATTACATCGTTTTCCTAGAATAAAGAAAATTTAGTTCATGCTAAAAATTAAATTCAACATAAACGAATTCACCATCATTTTTCTGAGGAGATTTGAAGGAAAATAAATGCTGAAAATATATCTCGTCTCAGTCCTCCCAGTTCAGCCTCTATCTTTCAGTTTCAGCACCTTTGCCTTTCAGTTTCAGCCCTCTCTCTTTTTTGTTTCAGCCCTTCAGCGCATATCTCCTTTCTTGTTCCTTTTTTTTTTTTCTGTTTCAGCGTTTTTCTCCTTTCTGTTCTGTTTTCCAGCGCCTCCCTTTTCTTCTTTTCTTTTTTCAGTTCTGGTTCAGCGCCTCTTTCTTTTCTTTTCAGTTCACATGTTGCCCTTTTTTCAGCCCAAAACATTTTTTTTCAGCCCAAAACCGTGTTGAGCCCCAAGCCCAAAACGTTTTTGCTTCAAAAGCCCCAATGTGTTGCTCCTTTTAGTTCAACCCCTCTTTTCTTTTGTGCGTGCTTCCTTCTCAGTTTCTTGCCAACTTCTAAGGCCATAAAGAAATCTTCCTTTAGTTCCGTTTATCCAAGACCCAATATTCTCTCAAGCTGCTTCACATCTCTTTTATTTGAATAAATCTTTATTTTCTTCAAATCTGGAATAAAATTTAAATAACAAAAATCAAGTCTAAAATCAACAAAATAAATAAAATTAGACTAAAGTTTAAAGTCGAGAAGTGATAAATTACACTCAATTATGCAAGTCATCAATACATCTTAAGAATGTTCTTAGAGTTCCTAATACAGCTTCCAATCTTGCTTCTGTTCATAAGTTGTGTCATTACAATCATTGTTCTTGTTATTTTGATGAGAATGTCCTTTCAATCCAGGCTTTGGCCACAGGGAAGGTGCTTTACTTGGGCAAGAGTGAAAATGGTGTTTATCCAATCTATCCTAATCAAGCTACAAATCTTCTTTTACCTAATAAGACTTGCAATCATGTTGCTTCTAGCATTTCAAGCTGGTTGCTTTGGCACAGTAGATTGGGTCATCCTCATCATCAAATTCAGCATTACTTGTTTCCTAGTTTTACTATTCCTACAAATAAGCGTTCTTGTATACATTATCGTCATGAAAAGACTCAAAATTACATTTTCTTACTTTCGATTATGTTGCTCATTCACCCTTTGAACTTGTCATACTGATCTATGGGGTCCAGTTCTTGTAGATTCAATAAATGGCTTTAAATACTATGTTGCTTTTGTTGATCATTTTACCAGAATATACATGGCTCTATTTGCTTGCTAACAAATCTAAAGTTCATGCTAAATTTGTTCAATTTAGAGCCATGGTTGAGACACAGTTCAATACCAAAATAAAAATTTTGAGATCAGATAGGGGGGGGGGGGGTGAGTACACTTCTAAATCTTTTGAATCTTTGTTGGCTAATCATGGTATTATACACCAAATATCTTGCCCATACACACCTCAACATAATGGACTTGTAGAAAGGAAGCACAGGCACTTAATTGAAACTACTATTACCATACTTTCATAAGCATCTCTCCCTTCTACCTATTGGTCCTTTGCTGTTCAAATTGCTTCTTTTCTTATCAACCTTTTACCTACTACTATACTGTAGTTCCAGTCTTCATGGTCAAAAATTGTATTATCATACTCCTAATCTTTCTCAATTAAAGATATTTGGTTGTGCTTGCTACCTATACCTTAGGCCATATACCAACAACCAACTTGACCCTAGAACTACTAAATGCATTTTCCTTGGCTATTTTACTCATTCCAAGTGCTATCTGTGTTTTGATCTTCTTTCTAAAAAATTATACACTTCCAGGGTTGTTCTCTTCAATGAGTCTAAATTCCCTTTCTCTTCACTTACTTCATAACTGCCTTAGTCCACTTCATCCTTGTGATCTTCATCTTGGTTGTCTAATATGCTTATACTCCACTCAACAAACCTTCCTTTTGTTCTTGGTCCATATCCCTCTTCCAACTTGCCTCAAAATGAACCTATAATCCTTGCAACATACCTCTCTTCTCTTCCTACAGATAGACCTTCTACTCCATAACCATCCCCTACTATAGCACCCATCACTATTGTAGCACTTGTAACTACTGCAGACCCTGTCCTTTCTGTAGAATTTAACCCAACACCACCTGCAGAACCACTACCTACTGTAGCACACTTTCTACTACATCTATGAACCCAATACCACCTGTCCTACCTACTAATACTCATTCTATGACCATTAGGTCCAAGAATGGAATCTCTAAACCCAAACTTTGTTACAAAGCTACCATTAACTATACTTATACTAAACCTCCAACCTATAAGATTGCATCTCAGTACCCTCAATGGTGTTAAGCCATGGATGAAGAGTTTCAGGCTTTGTAAAGACAACAGACATGGGTTTTGGTTCCTCCACCACCTTATGTCAATTTACTTTGGTGCAAATGGGTTTTCAAGCTTAAGCTGAACAATGATGGTACTATTTCCAGGTATAAAGCTAGACTTGTGGCTAAGAGATTCCATCAACATCCTGGCATAGACTACCAAGAGACATTTAGTCCTGTGGTTAAACCTGCCACTGTTAGACTTGTGTTGGCCATTGCTCTTAGCTTTAATTGGTCTATGAGACAACTTAATGTTTCAAATGCCTTCCTTCATGGCTACCTTAAGGAGAAGGTACATATGTAGCAACCTCCTGGGTATGTTGATTCTTCTTATCCTCATCATGTTTGTAGACTCCATAAGTCCCTTTATGGATTGAAGTAGGCACCTAGGGCTTGGTTTAATAGGTTTACCATTCAGCTTCTGCATTTGGGCTTCACTGCTTCTCAATCTGATTCCTTTTTTTTCATCTAAGCCTTTCATGCCACTATCATCTTCCTATTGCTTTATGTGGACAATATTATCATTACTGGCAATGACAATTCTCAGATTTCCAATCTTGTCACCAGTTTCAAAGTTACTTTTGAGCTTAAGGATTTGGGCATTTTGAATTATTTTCGTGGTATTCAGATTATAAGGACCAAGTATGGTCTTACTTTAACCTAGTCCAAGTATACACTGATATTCTTCATCGGTTTAATATGCATAATGCAAAACCTGTCAAGACACCTTGTTGCCCTTCTACATGATTGGTTCCTAATGATGGTCATACTCTCTCTGATCCCACTGAATATTGCAACCTTGTGGGAGCTCTGCAATACTTGACATTCACACGACCTGATCTTGCATTTAGTGTTCTTCAGCTTTGTCAATTTATGCATTCTCTTAACTCTGTTCATTTGGAAGCTGCTAAGTGTGTGTTGCGATATCTCAGAGTTACTCTTCATCATGGTATGTATTTCTCTCCTGGTCCTTTTTACTCTATCAGCTTTCTCTGACGCTGACTGGGCTGGAGACCATTCCCAATGTTGAATTGGTGCCAGATGAGGGTACACTTCTAGCTAATTCTCATGTTTATCGTAGCCTTGTTGGCTCTCTTCATTATTTCACTTTTACTAGGCTTGACCTTAGCTTTGCAGTTCATTAAGTTTTTCAATTTATGTCCTTTCCTACTGACATCCATCTTGTTGTTGCAAAGAGAATCTTGAGGTATCTTAATGGTACTCAACACTATGGCATTCATCTTAGGCTTGGTCCTCTTCATCTCTCAACTTTCTCAAATTCTGATTGGGCTGGAGATCCCACAGACAGAGGTCTACCTTTGGGTTCTTGGTATATTTGGGTTATAACCCTATTACTTGGAGTGTTAAGAAGCAAGCCACGGTTTCCAGATCCTTTACTGAGTCCAAATATTGAGCCCTTACTTCCACAATTGTTGAGTTGTGCTGGCTTAGGCAAATACTAAAGGATTTGGGCATCTTTATTTCCATTGCCCCTAATTAGCACTGGTGTGATAACATCTCTGCGTTGGCCATTGATTCTAATCCTGTTTTCCACGCTCGAACAAAGCATCATATTGAGATTGATTATCATTTTGTTTGAGAGTGTGTCATTTGCCATGATCTTCAGCTCAAGTATGTCTCTACTAATGATCAATTAGTTGATATCTTCACCAAAAGTTTGCCATCTTTTCGTTTTCATTATTTGAGTTCCAAAATCTTGTCCACTATTATGCCCAAGGTTTTGAGGGGGGATGATAAAAGAATAGTAGAAGAAACAGAAGATAACAGCCAGTTTTCCAACAGTTATAATTTTACACAAAACAGCACCGTATATCATTAATGAATACGATGACGTTTTTGTTAAAAGATAAATACTGGGGATAGAGCAACACGACACCATTTCAGTGTGGGCAAATATCTTTGGGATCATCTTCTTCCTTTCCCCATGTTGCTCAGAGCTATGAGAGTCAGATATTTTTCCTATAAATTGCACATTAATCACGAGTAAACTCAATGTAACTAATTCCTATCTTTGCAGAATTATTGTTCCTCTCTCCCCACTCTCTATTTTGTTCTCTGTGATTTCTCTGTCTCGGTCCATCTCGCTCAGATCGGCGTGGAGGGTGTGGGGTTTGTGGAGATCGACGTGGTGGAGGGTCTGGGCTTGTGGGGATTGGCGTGGATCGACGTGGTGGAGGGTGTGGGTTTGTGGGGATTAGCGGGGTGGAGGGTGTGGGCTTGTGGAGATCGGCATGGAGGAGGGTGTGGAGCAGTGGACATCGGCGTTTGTGGTGGACATCGGCGTCTGTGGTGGAGCCATGGAGGCAGTGGGTGTGGGTCACGGTGGTTGCTAGTTATGTGGCTGGAGTGTTTCGGTGATGGGTGGGCGTGGGTGAGATGGGTTTTGCTTTGATTTTTGTATGTGGATATCGGTGAATCTGCAGGTCCATGGTGGTGGGGATGGGTTCAGCTTCTCTCCTGGATTTGGATTGAGGTTTGGGTTGGTGGTTGATTTTGTGAGTTTGGGTCGGTGGGTGAGGGAGGTTTTTTCCTTTTGTGTATTTATATTTTTGATTTGAGGGTGGTGTATAAGTGTATATATATACACATATAGGAGGTAGGGTTTTCAAATTACTTTACAGCGACTGAGAGAGCATTCAGAGAGATGAAACGTACAAACATGGAGAGTGAGAGTTGGAGGAGGGAGAGGTGTTCCTATTTAGCGGATGAATTGTTGGAAGAAATTCTATTAAGGCTTCCAGTAAAATCTATTGTACGTTTCAAGTGCGTGAAAAAGTCATGGTAGAGTCTTTTTGAAAACCCTAGTTTCATTGCCAAGCACCATCGCCTCCGTTGTTGTTCTCAAACGAATCCAAGTTTACTGATCGAGAGCAATGACTATATAGACGACATCATTGTCATGTCCCTGCTACACCCTCCTTATGATGAAGTATGTATGTTGGACATGAACATTCGTTTTAATAATACAAACGGCGGCTTCAGCATGAGACTCCTTCTACCAAATATGTGGTTGCATTAATGGCATCATTTGCATTGGCGGTTCCTTTGGTGACATCTTTAATGGTTTTTTCTTATGGAATCCTGCAATCCGTCAATATAAGGTTGTTCCTTATCCCACACTTCTTCCATGCACCCTTACTCTCTACCCCATCTCTTCTACACTGATGTCAACTATGCATTTGGTTATGATAACAATTCTAATGACTACAAAGTTGTTAGAATTGTCACTTATAAGAGACATGCGGACCACACAATGGTAGAAAACACTTTTGTTCATGTTTACACCCTAAGTACTGATTCCTGGAGGCAAATAATCAACCCCAAATTTGATTGTTTGAACATTATCTACAAGAATAATTTTGATGAAAAATACTTGAATGGATTTTATTATTGGCACAGTACCATCGGGAGGTATTTCGAATTACAAGGATGCCAGCATATTACAATTTGATTTTGACTTTTGCTGTCTTTAGTGACTGTCATGCTTTCATTTTTTATGATAATCAAGGGACGATCTTTAAAATACGGGTGACCCCTCCACTTGGACTTGGGGGGTTTAAGCTTTTGACCAAACAAATTGACGTAGGACCCATTTCAGGAATTAGTAGGCCACTCGGATTTGCAAAAAATGGAGAGCTTCTTCTTCTACTTCGTCAAGATCACCAGACAATAGTTTTTTATAACATTGCTTCTCAAGAAATTATTAAAAATCTCCCACATACAGATTTTCTGAAATCTTTCGTAACTTCACAAGCTATACCTTACGTGGAGAGTCTAGTTTCATTCACGGGTGAAAATGTGTATGCCTCACCTCATTATTATTATTAGTATAGCATAGGCTTTTTTTTTTTTTATATAAAGTTTGTCCTTGGTAATAATTTTTCACAACGGAATCTGTGATTTAGAGAAGATTAATATCTCATATTATATGGATGGTGTGTTTATTAAATTTCAATTCCCTATTATTGTTCAATCTCTGCATTTTGATATTGGGTTGTAGTGGGCCTTTTTTATAATGTTGGGCTAGGCTGCCTCCTGCGGTATTGGGTCCAAATGTTCTGAGTAAGGGAGTCGGGACCGGTCCAACTGCAACTCACTTTGATTTAGCTTGTGTACAAACTATGCCCCATTTGCCAGGTTTTGATCACAGGCCCATGGCAGGCAGAGCTACTGTGGGTAAGTTATGGCAAGCAAATATGATAGAGACAATACAAGAAATAGTAGACAAAATGAATAAAAGGGAGCGACAAAAGGCACCCCGTAGGCTGAAAGTAGAGAAATAAATAAGGAATAATAATAATGGGGTTATTGAATTAAAGAGGGGAAAATCAGTTTGCCATGCCAAGTGATGCTGCGGAGCTGAAACTAAGAAGGTAAACCACTTCCTCAATGCGACTAATCTTCGAGAGGAAAGAAATTAATTGCTTTGAGGGAATGGGCCTGAATGGTTTATGTTTAATGGGGATCCTCTGTCTTTTTTGATAGAGAGTAGGGCTTTAGAGGGAGAGAGGAAATCAACCTATTGGTGCATGTCTGTCATTCTATATTCTCTATTTTTTCTTTCTTTCTTCCTTTTCTTTCTCAGTGTTTTCTTACTTTGTTGCGATTCTCTCTTAGAGGTTGCTATTATAGTTAGGGCTATCCAACAACCCGTCTGGCCCGACCCACCCGTCCGACCCGAAGGCCCACGGGCGGATCTGAATGCCTAGACGGGTCGGGTGTGGGTCCGTCAGTATTAAAAATTCGGTTTTCGGTTTGAGTTCGGATTCCACATTTACTAACCTGTAGAAACCGACCCAACTCGTTAGAAACTTAAAAAGAAAAAGAATGGGTTTTCAGTTTTTCACATCTCAATCTCTCTCACTCACCGTTTTAGACTTTCTGTATTTTTTCTATTTCACATTCCGCCTCTCTCCCTTCCTCTCTCAAATCCCTAACCCTAGCCCCCTTATTTCTGTCGCCGTTGTCAAGTTGATCGTTCTGCCGCTGCCGTTGACTCTTCACCGTCCTAGGTTTGGTCTCGCTCAAACCCCTCTCTCTTAAAGCCTCCTCTGATCTACCATTTGAGGTTTTGATCTTGTGCTTTTGATGGTGGGTCAAAATATTGTTTTTTAAAAATAAATTTTGCACTGATGTTGTGATGGATGTGGTGATGGTGAATGATGGAGTGGTGGTGATACCGGTTTAGTGTTTTCTTTCTCTTTGTTTCAGTCTGATAGATCTGGGTTTTGTGATGTGTTATTTGATTTCTGTAGGTTTGGATTGTGATTTTTGTCCTTTGGGTTTTTGATTTCTCTCTATGTTCTTTGGGTTTTTTTTTTTTGAAAAATCTCTATGTTCTTTGGGTTGATTTCTGTTGGGTCTAGGTTTTGATTTCTGTGTAACTGTGTTCTTCAGATTTTCTGTGTTCTTGTTCTCTCTTCTTCTGGTTTTTTTTTGTTGTTGAAAAATCTCTATGTTCTTTTGGGTTGATTTCTGTTGGGTCTGGGTTTTGATTTCTGTGTAACTGTGTTCAGATTTTCTGTGTTCTTGTTCTTGCTTCAGACCCGAAATCACCTGATGGCTCCGACCCGCTCATCCGACGACCTGAGCCACCGGGTCCGACCAAATGTTAGGGCGGTTGTGGGTCTATTTTTTGTTCACCCGATCCGATCGGGTTGGGTGCGGGTCAAGCCAAAACCTGATCCGACTCGACCCGTGGACAGCCCTAATTATAGTGTTTGTGATTGTGATCCTGACCTCCCTTCTTCTCCTCTCCCTTTACTGTGCACGGCAAGGCCCCTTTTTATAGTGCATGCTGTGACCGAATTTTACTATTTTAGCTTTTAACAACCTTTGTTTGGTCTAGGTGTCCTTGCCGACCACTTACTAGTTTGCCAGTCACTCAGCCACCACCACTTACCTGTGCTGGCCATGACACCAGACAAAGAAAGCTATTTTGTTTGTTTACTTGCTGTGCTATAGTGTGAGTGCTCTCTCTCTCTTCCTATCCCTCAAGGCATGCACCTAGTGGTCCCAGCTTATCCTTGCTTCTTTTGGGTGGTATGTCATCCCAGCAGGACGTATCCCCCAAAAGAGCCCGAGCAGGAACCCCAGAATAGGTTTTCCCCTTTCCCCACTGTCAGACCATGCCCTCTTACCTCTGACCCATGACCTCACCACCTCCTGTATTGGCTGGGTACAGGCTGGTGATGTCTGGGCTTTGCGCGTGCTTCACTTCCATGTATATCTGAAATCTGTCTGCTGCTTACGCATCCGCCGTGGTCTGGAGACTTGTCTGCACATCCTGCCACCCATCCTTGGCTTCTTATGGCGTGAACCATTTTTTGGCTTCTCATTCTTTAAAGCCAGCTCCTTTCAGGGCTGGGCTTTTACTTGGCTGTGGGCTTTTCCTCCTTCGGCCCACTCTCTTGTTCTTTTCTGCAGTCTTTGTGTGTCCTGTCGTACTGCTCTGTCATTCCTACCGTGGCGTTATTTGACCCAAGCCTGCTGGGCCTCTTTGGGCTTGTTGCTTATTCTTTGCTCAATGACTCAGTATAGTCATTTGAGTTTTTTTTTGGTTATGTTGGGCATCCTTGGCCCATTTACTTTCTTTGGGCCATTTTGGCCCCTTTCCTAGCTCTGCATTCCCATGGGCTTTTACTAACTCCTTTGAGCTTCCTTGGCCTAATTACCTTATCCTTCATCCTTGGGGTTCACGGACTTTCCATCAACCCCTTACTTTCTTTACTTTCATTACTTCGGGCCTGCTGTAGCCCATTCTCACTTTTCTATATCACATACTGCCCATGAGTTTGCTTCTTCTCTCTTTCCGGGCTCCTTTAGGCCCGTCTACTTCTTCAAGACCCATTTGTTTATTTCATGGGCCTGCAATCCATTATTCCTGCCATTTGGGCTTAATGATTTTTTCTATCCACTTACTAACTCTTTTCTGCCCATGTTGCTGGGCTTCTTCTCTCTATTGGGCTTCTAAAAATGATCATTAACATGGGTCAATAAATTGTTAATTTGTAATGCATTGGGATTGTGATTGAATTTTGATGGAAGAGGTAAAATTATGTGAAACATTTTTGTTATTATATAATTGATTCTTAGTTTATTAGTTGGGATTCTCATTCTGTGTTAAGGTGAATTTATATAGAGAATATGTATCAAGAAGGTATTTTAACCTTATAGGTTTTGTCTCATAGCATTTCAATTAGTTGTGACTTGTGAAAGCTTATAAGGATGGTTGTGAAGCCATTTAGTGGAACCTATAACTCTCTGCCCAAACATTCGTATATTCTCCCATCTCTACGAGCATTTATTTCTTTTACTTTAATGCTTGCATAAGCTTCATTCATTCTGCCATCCCTGCGTGCATTTCCAAGCTCAAAAGCTATAGTGACGAGTAAATTCAGAAAAGTATCAATTTTTAGAGTATGATCTTATTTTTTCTTACCAATTCAATAAAACATTATTCGAATGATATGGTTTGGCAATTGCCAATTTTACTTCTCATTCTAGTTCTAGTGAATGAAAGATCAACAGGGTAAAAAGATAAAACTAAAAGCTTAACCCAATGTCCCAATCAAGTAAAAATAAGGAAACAACAAACAATGAGTTTTACAATATACAAAATTAAAATGGAGCTAATATATTAACCTCCCGATTCTCTTCTATAAACCAACTTCTTCTTTTGGCTAATTCTATAAATTTACTTATATTATCATAACATAATATGCGGAAAATAAAAGTGGACGATTTATCAGATAAGTGATTGAAAATGGTACACATAAATTGCTGCATTTGTTCAAAGGTAACGTGTTACTGTGTTAGACAATTTTTTAGATGTAGGCTCCCTTCATGAACTTAGAAGTCTTAAATACTATTTAGAGGACAACTATTTAATAACTGTTGATAGCAGAAATCGCATTCTTACATTCACCTTCAAACTCGACCTGAAAAATGCACAGTTCCCTTGCAAACGTTACAGCTCTACTATGCAAAGTCTATTTTTTATATGTTGTGTGGAAATGAAATTGAAACAAGTCCCTCTATTGCTTCCTGTAGTCTAATAAAAAATATAGACTAGTGATGAAAATCTTAAGACAGTCCCTAGATGTGAGATTTGTACCGTTAATGTTGCTTGAACACCTATTTAGAACTGTATATGCAAAGCAAAAGTAGTAACTGGAAGTAACTGTTATGGTCTTTAACACCAGTGTGTACCAGCTAGTATGGGAATATGATTCAAAGCATGAATTTCTATATGAAACTCAAACCCTACGCTAATGGGATTAGTGAATAACTAAGGCAACGATTTATCCATATGTTACTTTGCTAGAGATTTCAAAAATGCTTTCTAGAGTTCCTAAATAACAGGTTCACAAAAACTGTAATTACAAATCATGGGATTTGAATCCTTTGGATCTCAAATCCTGTGATTTATAAAAGATTTGCAATCTTGTAACAACTACACAAACTTATTTTGAATTCATTGACCAGATCCATATCCAAGTATACAAGAGTTACAAAGAAAAAAGGAGATGTACTCTCCAATGTCCATTTCCCAAACAAAAATTGAGGGTTTTCACTCTGCCCAAACAAATATTTAACCCCAAACAAACAAGTAAAAGGCAAATCTCAATCTTAGATAAAGTTTCGGATATCCAACGACTTCGGATTAACCATTTCCTCATCCTTGAATTCCTCCCTGAAATCAAACCAAGACCATGTATTAATTTCAAATCAATTAAGGTTGATAATCTGCAGAGATGTCTACTAAACAGACAAATAATATAACGAATGTGGTTTCCAGTAATATTATTAATCTAACTTGGCCACATTGGTCTACTGAGTACTGCCAAGACCAGTACATAACCTTTCACCCTGGATGTAAATAATGGACCAATACAGACTTTGCTACTTAGCTGAGGCCTCCAAATTGTCATTGGCCTCTGAATTTGAACAATTTCAAAAAAAAAAAAAAAAAAAAAAATCCCCATATAGAAACCACCTCAATCAGCACTAGACTCACTAAATTTCAACATGGTCAGCATTACATTATATCAGAAGAACCCTGTCCTCTCCTCTCAATCTCTTTTCCAACAAATATATATGCCAATCTATATAAGAAGTTATACTTACAAATTTAGTTTGTTTTGCAATCATTCCTTAAAACGGGATCAAATCAATGCATTGCCAACTTTCGGCCCTTATTCACCCCCCCCCCCTAACTAAGAGACTTGAGACCCAAGGCATAAAGGCCCTTGCACATATTTCAATGGTTAAAAATCTTAACAATAAGTTTTGGCCCCTAGGTTTTGGCCCCTAGGGGAGGGAGGGGGAATGAAAGATTCAAACTAGTGACCTCTACTTCATGAGGCATGGTCTGTAGCCAATTGTGCTATTCTGGTGATCTCAATAGTTAACATCTATTTTTGCACAAAACCATATTCATTGCTATTTATCAAAATCAACAAAGGGATCAGATTGAATTTTCTCCCAAGCAAGAGTCAAGGCTCACAAAGAAATCCCAGAATTTTGATCTCCCAATCATCTAGGAGACCCAGAATGGTCCACCAGAAATTGACTTTCAAAGAAAAAAGGTTATTAGAATAAGATTGTCAGCAAGCATCAACATACCGCTTCTTTTGAGTTTCCATTGCTTCAAAAGCATCCTTCTTCAATTCCTCTAGCTGTGCCTTGGCAATTTTGAGTTCTAGCAGTTCTTCATACTTGGGCAAATCTTCCCTTCGAATTCCAAGCCTGGAAAGATTAGGGAAGGAAAAAAAAAAAAAAAAAGCAATGAAATCTGCATCACTCCTCAACTAGAGAAGCAACAAAAAAGTACCACAGAAATACCATCACAAAAATCTGAGATTTGCTACCATTCATAATTAAATATGGTAGGTAAAACAGAAAAGGCTACGGCCAGTCTGACGTATGGCCCAGAGTTCAGACAAGTCATCAACCAGTTCAACTACCAGTAGGCCTCAACAATCCTAGTGTTAATAATTCAAAGAGTGAAAAACTTCAAAAAAGGAATAAGCAATCACCTCTATATTCACACAACCATGTAAAGTAAAAGGAACACATAAAAATCCTAAAAGGAGAAAGAAGTTAATTCAAACAAACAAATTTAACAGAATAATAGAACCATACTAAACTCATCCTTAACAGATAAACGTGTTGAATAAGTGATCACATAAAGCAAGCTATGCTATATCTCACACGAAAACTACAACTTCATTAATCAACCTGTAACCTTTTACCAGTGATGATGAATATAAATAAAAGTGCATGGGTTCACACATATTGATATATTTCTTTTATCATATAATTTTCTCAGAATAGCAAACAGAGTCGCATGAAGAAACAAAAGAATTATTTTGAGCTATCCAAAAAGAAAGACTTCTTATTGCTTTCTTAAAATAGTAATAAAAATAAAAAATGAAAAAGTGAGTTGCATACAAAAAGCAATCCTATATTTTCACTCCATTGAAAAATTCAAATGTTGTGTAAGACACTAATTCTAATTTAGCCGGTACGACAATGCTGTATATCTTGAAATTTCATTCCCTTTCCTAAAAATCATATATTAAAGACAAATATCCTCCCAGGAGGACTATTTTAATTGCTACAGACATGCCAACTCTCCCAAGGACTCCTCTTTGAACCAGAGCACTAATAGTTCGTATGATGTAACCATGAAAAACGGTAAGAACATATAAGTACATTGACATACACATCAGTGGTCAGATGAGCCCACATGACCAACGAAAAGTAAGATAATCTTACAACAAAACGCAACAAAGCCTGTATACACCTAGCAAACACTTTATAGCTAGCTAAGTGGAACAACTTTACATGCAAAATAGATCAAGTTAAAAAGTTACTGATATTACCAACAAAAATAAAAGGTACGAAGTTCAAATAGGTTAAGATGACAATTACTTCTTATTGATTTTATCAAACTCAGCCATAAGAACAGCCATTTTTTTCTTGTCATTCCTCATAAGGGGCTTTTTGAGTTCTTTTTCAACTTTTTCCAGTGCATCAAACATCATTGCCTCTGCACCAAGTTCATCTGTGAGACCCCTCCTGCAACAAAAAAAATATATGTTTGTAAGCATGAATAGCATGTGATGTAGAAATAAAGGTATTTAGAATCCTACAAATAGTTTTCAGCAGGAAAATTTATTAGCCGCACTGGTAATATGTAAAGTAGAGGATGCAATAAGGTAAATAACAGAATATCACATACGTAATTCGTATTTCCGTCTATGTCAACAGATATGACCGTGCATCAGGAATATCTTGAGTTTGTGATTGTATGGTGAACTGAATCCTTTAGGATTCTGAGTACAAGTCAGCCTTTCAGAAAGCACAGCAGAAATGAATAGGCGAATTCATCATCACTTAATATAGGTTACACCAAGTGCATAAAAATAAAAGTGATTCACCCACCAAACAGATATGAACTTATTCTTCACTTCTTGTACAGTGATATATAAGCAGTTGAGGAAGGATGTTAATTGCACTATTAACAGGATGCTTACTAGTATCATTAATCAAATCTAATGTATTACATGATATCATTATGCATGCGATATTCCATAAATGCAGTGAAGCCAGGAATGCCCAAATTTATCAACATATTTAATGTCAATAATGAAATCCAAATTTTCACTTTTGGCTTGGCACTATCACTCTGTGTGTGTGTTAAAAAGGTTTTAATTTCAAGAGTGTGGACTAATAAGTTTTTAACAAAGCATAACTGTTCCATCTTTAGCCAATTTAAATGATAACCATGAAATGAAGGCTTCCCAATCAAATGGCACAATATTCTAATTCATGTTCAATATTTTCCTGAACAAGAAATAAAAAGGGGGGAAAAGATATAAACAGGAAGAGGATACAAGAGAACAAAGCTACCTATAATACATGGAACAGTTCAGATTATCCAACAACCATGGCTCAGATCAATGGGGAAAAATGATTTATCCCTATGATCTCATCAAACTTTTGCATGATTTTATTTTTGTTAACATGAGCAGGAAAACACTAGATCAAAATGTTATAAAAAAAAATAGTTAACACTGGTGACATTGTTTGAACTTTGAACCATTACATCTGTTGCAACGATAGGGTGCTACGGTGAAATCTTTAACTATCACTAGTTTGGGTGGCACATGCAAGACATTTTTTTTATTTAAAGAAATATGAAACTATGTAAGAAAAAAATGTATGTCATACAATGCTAATCTCATTCATATAAGAATTTTAATTACACAAATTAAGAGTAAATATTCAAATATGAATATCTATTAGACTGTTATAGTTTTTTAGAACCTATTTGTTAAAAGCAATATCCATTCAATAAAAACTACTAAGAATGCTTACAAATATCATCTTCCAACAATAACCAACTGAGTTTTGCTACGACATTATAACAATATTTAATTTTTTGCAATTAATGTTGTCATATGCTTTAATAGAAGCTCTTCATCAAATACTTGCAACCATCCATAACGAAAATTTTGTTATTCATACTGCCTTCTATATCATCTTAAATTTTATGTGTTTAGCTTACTTAGTTTTAGTGAACACCCTTTTAAGCAAGAAAATAAATAAAAGAGAACAAGATTCAAAAGGTATATTTGTCATCGAAGTTTCCATTAGATAAGATTATAGGTCTAGAACATTAAAACCTAGTAAATCAATGTTAGGTAACAAATAAAACACTATATCACCATTCCAACTTTCCAAGCATGACTACCAAATAAAATTCTAAATAAAAATAAAAATTGAAACAAAAAGCAAACACCCAGTTTAGATATGTTGAAATAACACAATGAAGCTAAATTAACTCACACAATCACACAGTGAAGCTGAAATAACACTTGCAAAATTTGATATACTTAAATTGAAAAAACATATAAAATTAAATCCAATCAAGCAAAAGAAGTAGAATCCATAACTTGGAGTGCAGGGTGCATGAAGATTTAGGGGAAAAAGTTTGAAGTTGCGCATATTTGTATTTTTGAAATCAAAATTGAGAGATTTTATATATACCATCATTGAAGCAACCAAAGTCCAAAATAGCTTCCATTTATACAAAAGAACAGATTAGAATAATTTCTATATGTTTGAGAAAGATTAGATATCCAAGAACTTCAAAATTCAGATCCCTAATCCTTTTTTTCTTACCTTTTTCTCAGTTCCTTTGAGAAGAGAGGCTAAGGAGTATGGAAATTTTAATTAGCTAGCAAATACAAAGAAACAAAATTTGAAATCACTACGGTTGCTTTTATGATGTCTACCAATGGCTTAGAGTATCTGTTGTACGCATCAGTCCATATTCTCAAAAATAATACCAGATTACATGAGATAGTGAGAAAACATATATCTTTGTCATTTAACACTCCACCAAATGCCAATTCATATAACAAGTCTTTCTAAAAGATAAACAAAGAAAACAAACTTGAACTAATGATTCTTCATAACAACTGGGAGGCACTACAACTCTACAAGCTGTATTATTATGTATTATATTATTTTCCGAAGTGTAAATTAGTTGTATCTTGTTTTAACCATTGTGCATGAGTAACTCTCAATTTCGCTCATGGACCTAGGTGTTCTGACCATGCAAAATCTTGCAAGCTTAAGGAAAATAAGGGTTTGTTGCTCTTTTCCTCTACATTTCATTGCATTTCTTTTTTTTACTAATTAATGCTTGGGCCCTTTTGTTCTATCAGGTTTGTCATAGAAACTCTGAAAGTTTCTTTTGGTTGATACTTGATGAGCTTTATGTTGCTGGTCTGGTAAAGCGGCATAGAGTTAGTTTGTTCTTTATTGTAAATGCAGTGTTTTCTGAAGTGTAATAATTCCATTTTCAAATTGATAAAATTTACGTATCTACTATCTATCATTTATGAAAAAAAAAAAAAATTTGATAAGACTTGGCAATTCAATATGTTCAACAGTTTTATGACTTTTAGTGGCCAAGATGTTGTACGTCATGGATGAAGACATGATCTAACAAAGGGAGCTTAAGCAAGCATGCTAAAGTACTTAAAGAATTGTTGGACAAACAACCCATCAACGCATTGTGGACAAGCTTTCATGAACTCAATGACACAACCTAAGCTTCACAAACATGACAAACATGCATATAAACCAATATCAACAATTTACCTTTTTTTTTTCTTTCTATTCTTGAAGAATCAAGACATTATCCTCAAAATGCAAAGCTTGGCCAAGCATGGCAAAGCATAGCTATTTACATGACAAGAAGAACATCAAAAACATTACCATGACCTATTAAATAACTAAGGAAAGGAAAAATTATGCACAGAGAACAAAAAATATAAAATACCCTTTTTGGCATTTTCACAAACATGTATATGCATAAGCACTCTTATAAAAAAACTAAAACTTTGTATGCCAAAAATTCCTCCATCCCAAATCCTATTTACTAACTCAATCACAATTCAACATTATCTTCTCACATCATAAAATCAAAAGAAGAAAGAGAGGAAAAGAAGCTTATGGACATTTGCTTTCATGTCCTCGAACCTTGAAAATTTGACCTCATTAGGATGTTGTTCTATCAAGAAAAAACAGGACAGGAAATTGGAAAAAGTTTATCAAGAAAACACAATCAAATAGAAGGAATGAATGAATGAAAGTGGGAAAAAAAAGTTACAAAGAGATTTACCTGCGTGATCGAGAGAGCTTCAGTTTTACAACTCAACAAAGCTCAACAAATCATAGCCACAGTCCATAATCGCTAGCTGAATAGCAAAAGTTAAAAGGTAATAACATGTACATGGCAAATATCAATTACATGGCATAATTTTTCTATTACTAATTGAATTGGAAAAAACCAGAGAAAAAATCAGACCAAACCAAAATCACTGTAGAAAGAGCATTCGCTCTTTTTATATAGTTAGTAGATATTTTGGTTGAATGAGGCTGGCTCAAATTCCTGATGGAATTGCAGATTCTTTTGAGCCATTCCATCTTGACCTGATACGGTTTTAAAGCCACGACTTGGCTGTCGTCTATCAACCATTGAATCACACATTCAACATCATCTTTAATCTTTTTTCTGAATTGCAGGGGGAAGCTTGGCACCAAGTATCTTGCTATTTATACCATTCTTCAAATAGTTCTCCAAATCCAAACTTAGCCTTAACCTTCTAGCGTTTGGCATCTTCAGCCTTGTATCTCTTTGTGTCCTGGACTATCCTCTCAACCTTTTCATTGGACAGTCTCCACTTATCATTGGTAATAGTGATCTTCCTTTTCACACCAGTGGTCCTCTCCTCCAGAAACATTCAAGATACCATTGATGTCAAGATCAAACACACTGTTACCTTAGCAACACCCCTGGGTGCAGGAGTAACAGGAATTGTAAAATTTCCCAACAAGTTGATATCACAAGATCCTGCTCTCTCACCCTCATAAACTAAGAGAGTTATAGATGCCTGGTAGTCATGGACGGTGATATATTCCCTCTCCTTCTTGGTGGGAACGGCAGTATTACTTCAAATCAAAATAGACATCCTCAATCCATAAAGCTCAACTCCGAGGGACAGAGGGTTGACATCTAACTTATACAGAGAAAAGTACTGAAATTTTGCCTTCTTTCTAGCTTTATAGATGCAATCAATTCAAGTTGATTTTTTAGAGAGAAAAAGGACACCGCGATATTTTTATTTTATTTTAAGACGAATTCAAAAAATATTAATATTGTTGATCAAAGAAACACAATACACTGTAAAGGACCAAAGAAGGCTCAAGACACTAGCAGAAAGAAAGTATTCAATACCGTACAAGCACAAACAAATGAAACCCTTTTGGGTACATTTTATGTGGGAAATTAGAAATTTGAACTCTAGGAACGCTCGGGGATGACATTTGAAAGGTCATTGGCTACACATGGAGCCCCTTATAAAATCAGACTAGAGTTAAAACAACCTCTAACTAAAGACAGATACCAGAGAAGGGGCTATGCAAGACATATTAACAGAGACCTAGGACCCCTGTAAAGCTTATACAGCAGCCCCAAACCCAATCACAACAGATCATCATAGCACCAGATGCTCCATGATAACCACAACAACCATCTTAGCCCATTACTAAATTTTTCTCATTATAATAATTAGAGTAACAGATTTTCTAGAGAGTATATCACACTAGTCACTGCTAAATTTTAGTATTCAAGAAATTTTCATCAGAGGCTAGCCAGATTTTTCAACCATTCATATTTATTTAATGCCTAAGCATTCACAACAAGGTTGCTAATAAATATAGCTTTTAGCAACTCAAAACACTACTTTATCTATTTTAACACCCCACTTTATAATACACCCAACATCAAAGGTTTTATTTTAGCATTCAACACATTAAAATAATATAACACCACAATAAACAACAACCACAACCATCAACACATTAATATAGTATATATTTTTTTTTTAGTTGTCAAAATTTTTAACAATAGCACTCTTGTTGTAGAATGTGTTGTTTTGGAACGAGTTGCTAAAAAATAGCTTTTTTAGCTTCTAACATTCTTATTGTGAATGCACCAGGTTTTTACTATAGCAAAGTGGCGTAGTTTCTTAATTGATTTATCCTTGCAGTGATCTATTGTATTCTAGAAAATATTGATAGCTAAGTGCTGCATGGGAGAAGCAGCAAAAGGAAATTGAACAAACAAAAGACTTAATAAACAGGTTAGGTACTGGAGCAAATTCCGGACGTGCCTCTTCTGCTGAAAAGGTACATTTTGATCTACTGAGCTTGTGAATAGTTAGGCGTGCAGAACTAATACTAACATACATCACTTCATCATAAAAACATGAAATATCCTGTTTTGGTTAGTAGTAGCTAATGATATTTATTTAGGATAGCAATTTGTGGGGCATTGTACATATAGGTGACGAAGTACATGTTTACTTATTCTCAACATCAACAATGCTAGAAAGACCATTGCACAAACCTGGTGCTTTAGTATCTCTTAAAGTTTTGACAGGACTGATGCAGTGATGAATAACTGTCAGTTACTGAAATGGTGCACTTATGCATATAAAAATCACAATGCATTTGAGGAGACCTCCTCCCCTTGTAAAAGCAAGGTGGAAAGTGAGGTTGTGGGTTCATGGCCCACCAGGTGTGTAATTATCAATTAAAAAACAACGCATTTGTGGAGCACTACTTGTTCAGGAGATATTTTATTTAATCTGTCTCCTAAAATGCGATTATAATACAACAGCTTAGGAACACCATGTGATGATGCTTTCTGATTTAAAGTTTGAATTATTTCTAAGAAAATTACCAATATCTATTTTTAAGAAATATTTAGTTTATGGCATTTGCTTGAAATTATCTTTTAGTTTTGGAACATACAAGCAAGTAGACGTACATCAGTCAAATGAAATGTTTTGCATAAAGCTTTTCACTGTGTCGCAATTAAATTATTGCTCTATATGAGTTAACACAAATGTGATGCAAGGAGCATCAAAATATTTTAAGATTTTGTGTTTGAATTTGAAATTAATCTGGAAGCATGCATGGAATGTGTCCCCATGCTTAGTCGAAATTGTTGACTGGCAATAAAGTCTTGCCATTTTGTTTTGACTTGTTTTTCAAAGCAAGCTTGATGTGTG
This sequence comes from Notholithocarpus densiflorus, assembly GCA_030021035.2. Taxonomy (NCBI): domain Eukaryota; kingdom Viridiplantae; phylum Streptophyta; class Magnoliopsida; order Fagales; family Fagaceae; genus Notholithocarpus; species Notholithocarpus densiflorus. The sequence goes on along the minus strand of JARYZH020000013.1, from coordinate 2,724,363 downwards.
GCGATGTTGCTTCAACATTTCCATATTGATATAATCCCTGAACCCCATAAAACTACGGATCTTGTAACGGTGAGGGTAGTATGATTTGGAATAAGAATTTTGTGTTGAGAATGTGCTTCTCCTTTGTTTGGTGGTGATGCCTATGGTTTCAAGGCAAATTATAGGTGGCGAAGCTCAGACTTTGTTCTGTTTATCTTTTTTGATACTCTTTTATCTCTATTCACCTGCGCGTTCTACATCAAAATGTTGCCTAAACTTCTCTTTTTAGTGATGATAACTTGAGATTATTTGAAGTCATTTGGAAATTTGGTTATTACTGAGATAAATATCTAGCTTCTATTACATGGTTCATTCATGCTATTTTCTGGCTACTATAATTCCTTCCTAACTCTCTCTGATTGCTTTTGGGTGACAACAGAAGCTGGAGAGACTTCAAGAAGAGGATTTAGTAGAGAAGCCATTTCAACAGAAACAGATGAAAATTAAGTTCCCTGAGCATGGAAGAAGTGGAAGATCTGTTGTAACAATTAATAACTTCGAATTTGGCTTTGGAGATAAGGTGAATTGACATACTTAATCAAACTAGGAAGAGGGTTCTAGAAACATTGAACTGTCTATTTCTGATTTTGTTATGTTTTATGAAATTGATAAGTTGTGTGGCTGGTGCTCTTCAACAAGGCAAATCTTACAATTGAAAGGGGAGAAAAAATTGCCATAATTGGCTCAAATGGATGTGGAAAGAGCACTTTGCTGAAAATGATAATGGGTTTAGAGAAGCCAAGAGGGGGGGAAGTTTTGCTTGGGGAGCATAATGTCCTACCAAACTATTTTGAGCAGAATCATGTGTGTTAGCATCTACAATGTTGTATCTCTGATTTATCCAATGATCATGGCGTTTCTAGTTTTTCATGCGTAATTCTAAGCTCCAATGGTTTTACAAACATATACATGTACTTCACATAAACTTTTAAATAATTGGCATTTTATATGTTTTGCTAATTTATTGCTTGTGCTGACTGACACTGACCTACCTCTGTTTTAGGCTGAGGCACTCAATTTGAATAAAACAGTGCTTGAGACAGTAGTAGAAGCTGCAGAGGACTGGAGGAGTGATGACATAAAGGGACTCCTTGGGTGTTGTAATTTTAAAGCTGATATGCTTGATAGAAAGGTTTCTCTGTTGAGTGGTGGTGAGAAGGTAAACTAAAACTATATGCTCTTATGTGATTTGTATTATCCTTTTTTTTTTTTGAGAAACTGATTTTGTATTATCTCCTAGTGGACATTCATCTGGCATTTTTTTTTTTGACAAGTGGACATTCATCTAGCATTTTTTTTTGATAAGTGGACATTCATCTGGCATCCATGTGTTACATAACAAGTTCTGTTTTGTGTTTCAGATCTTTAACTGGAAAATTTACTTATAAAAAGTTTTTTTAAAAAATTAATGGGAAATGAATTTATTATTTTCTTAGTCTCTTGTATATACTCTAGAGTGGTATTGTACTTTAATGGAAAGCAGAAATTATAACCAGCATGAATTTCCTAGTCTCTTGTATATATTTCATAATGCTAAGAGTACTATTGTAGTTTAATGGAAATCAGAAATTACCACCACCACAATCTGGTGGATTTCATTTCCGGTGATAGTTTGAGGATTTTTGGTCAAAGTCTTGTGATTTCCTGAATGAAAACTGCTCAGATGATAGACAAAATATACAACTAAAAACCACCCCTGCAAAAGTAAAACTAATACAGCACCCCCAAACCCAATCACACCAGATCATCATAGCACCAGATGCTAGATGATAACCACAGCAAGTCAGCAACCATCTTAGCCCGCTTATACAAATTTTACTAGAGAAAATGGTAAAATGCTAATATATCCAATTAAATGAGGTTTAGGAGGATTTGTGTATCTAGGATTTAGAGCCTTAGAAGAAAGGGTTGGGCGTAAAATTGGCTAGAAAGTTTGATGATCCTATTTTTTTAAGGGCTATTTGATAAAGTATGTGAGGTTTTAGGGTTTTGATATGTAAAAGGGCTTGACTTGGAGTTGTAAAGAGAGAGGAAAGGAGAGAAATTTATGGTGTTCAGGGTCCATATGACAAGTACCCATGAACGATAGCACAAGAATGAAAGAAGAGAGGAAGAAAATAACACATGAAAGCCTACATGCCTTGATGCTCAAAATACTCCAATTTTTATTGACTTCATATATTCTTTGAGTTTATTGAGCACAATTTTATATATATATATAAGGACTCTTTCTTGTACTAATAGTATTAGCACTCTTAGTTTGACTAGTAAACTAAAAACCTACGTAGCAGAGACACAAACATGACATAGGACATGACATGACATGGGACTTAGCAACAATGCATTTCTTGAAAAACTAGGAAATGACACAGCGGGGATACAGCAAGCAATTAATTAAATGGGTGATATAATACCCTTTTAAAAAGAATTCCCTATTTTTAAACTAAAATTGAGTATTGTCACCTGGGATGCACGGACACGGCTCTAGAGCCATCGCACCCGCGTCCGACGCGGTGGGAAGCTGCGACGCGGGAGGGACACCGCTGACCGCGCATCGGTGCCGCGTCGGGCCCCGTCCTGCCACGTGGATTCCCCGACTCGCGCCGACTCGGCTTTGATTTGTGCTGGACCGGGCCGATTCGGCCAGAATCGGGTCGTTTCTGCCATATCGGATCATATCGGCTGGAGGCCGAAATTAACCGAAACGGCTGAAATCGTTTGGTTGTGAATAAAAGATAAAAGCGGCGCACATCATTTGGTTGAGAATAAGAAGAAGAAATTACTAAGGTGAAGATAAAGGAGAAGGAGATGAAGAAAAGTTTAAAGGGTTGAAATTTTCAGAATCACCGCTGTCGGACTCTGCAAAAATCAGATTCATGTGAAGGCAAAGGAAACAACAGTGTGATTGTTCATGGGCTTTGTTGGCTTTGTTGATTGTTCATGGGCTTTGGCTTTGTTAATTGTTGGGCTTTGGCCGTACATATTTTGCTTTTAACGTGCCACAGTAAAAATATTTTAATAATAAAAATACTACTAACAAGCCATAGTAATTTTTAAGAATAATTTAATAGTAAAAATATATAAATAATATAAATAAAAATATTTTTAATAATTTTTTAATCGCCGCACCCGCACCCTACTTTTTCAAAAATTGCCGAGTCCCACACCCGCACCCGCACCTGAATCCGGAAACGCACCCGTGCTTCATAGATTGTCACCTGAAGCCAGACTTCTACCACCGCTAGATAATGAAGATTTGCAAAGCTGGGAATTGTGCATTACTGGTATTCTTCTTGTATATATTTTGTGCTATTAAAAAGAAGATTTAAAAGAAATATCCCATCCATTTTGGTAAAAGGAAGAAGAAAAAAAAACCATCCATTATCTCGTGGTGGTAGAACAACCAAGAAAATGTAAAAGAAATCTCATCTAAAGCCTAAAGAAAACTTCAACAAATCATCAACAAAGCTATGAAAAATAATGAGAGAGAGAGAGAGAGAGAGAGAGAGAATCTAATGGAGAAGAGAATAGCAGTAGTAGCTTTGGGCATTTTGGTAACTTTATTTTAATAGTTAATTATGTAGGTTAAGGAATAGCAATTACAACCATATTGAGAAGGAATAGCTATTCTTCATTTTAAAGAATAGCGATTACTAAGGAATAGCTACTACTCGTAATAAAAACCTAACCAAACAAGTGAATGGTTATTCCTATTTAATAGTTGTTCCATTACAGTGTCTATTACATTGCATCAAACGTACCCTTAATCAGAACAGATTGCGGAATTACAGTTTTTCCCCTAAATTTAAAAATAATCATTACTTGTTAAAAAAAAAATTAAATTAAATTTTAAGCCTAGAACACACATAACTAGAAATTTAAAATCACACCGCTTTAACTTCAATAGATGAATTTGTGAGTTAGCAACAAATTAATCCTTCATGACTACATCAATTTCCTTGGCATTTATATCACCCATTTAGAATACCCAAATCTCATTAAAAAAATTATTTAAAAAAGAAAAGAAAAGCATCTCTGCCACTTCAAAAAGTAAATGAAATTACTTCTTTCCCATAGCCACCCTCCTTCCATGATACCTTTACCCACAAATCACCAATTCATCCCCTCAAACTATCTTAGCCCTATCCTCCTTATTGTAGAAATAAAACTATCTTAAATAAATTACAAGTTTAGACAACCAATAACATGAATTAAACAAAGACAAAAAGGTCATACAGCATAAAAAGAGGTGCCACCTGCATGTACAGACTAAAAAACTCTTTTATATACAAAAGGCACAATTGTAAGTTATTTAAAGCATGAATTTCTTGCATTTCAATATTCTTTCAGTTTCTGAATAAAATTTATTAGCTCACATTTGATCAACTTTAACATGTGTAATTTTCCTAGCCCCAGGCCTATGAGCTGTAACTCATAATTGTACCTCCTCCCTTTCTAAGAGCAAGGAGGAGGGTGAGATCATGGATTCAAGACCTTCTATGTTTTTCCTATTTTCATTTTCTTCCATATAGTTTCATTATTTTTCTTCATTCCCGCCCTTTAACTTACAACTGTTTCCAATGTAATTCTTTCATACACCTCCATAAAATGGGTTGCCACTAAGTCTCCCAAAATGATGTAGTTTTGAAAAAATTTCCCTATAAAATATATAATAAAAAACCCCCCCAAAAAAAAATTTCAACTAATTCCTACATATATGTTTTTTTTTTTTTTTTAAATAAAATTATCTTCCTCCTCAACCACAGCCTTTCCCAATTTACATCCTCTATTTCTTTCTCATTCTCTCTCTGCGCCATTTCTTGGTGATTGGGTGGTGAAGAGCTCAAGCTAGTAGCTTGGGATTGACAATATGGTTTGCGATTGCCCTTGGGTGGCTTCAAACAGCACGATATTTGGAGATGATGGTGTTCGAAGGATGGTGTGGAAGGCTATGGCAGATGGGTTGGGTTGATTGGGTGGTGTTTGTGACAAACTGAGGGGCCGAGTTTTGGGTGTGTGGTGCTTTGGCATGATGAGATTTTTGGCCGATGTGTAGCAGTTGGGTGATTGGGTTTGGCAGCAAGTTGGCCGTGGCTTAGCATGTAGGGATAGGAGCAAGAACAATGAAGGTGATTGATGAGAGGTATCACCAGGTTTGTGTTGTTGCTGAACTTGCTTAATCAGGCAAGGTTGGTGTTTAGTTCCCAGGTTGGGTTGTGCAGCCCCTAGCATGAAGTTTTTTTTTAGTTGTGCCAGTGAGGAAAGTGTTCACAGTGGTGGCTTGTGGCGTCAATGTGGCTATAGGCTTGGTGCTTTATCAACAAGCACAAGAAACAATTTTGTAACAATTTCTTATATGTTTTTTGAACAATAATATTAAAGAAGTGATTTTTCTACTTATTTAAGATTTAGAAACTGAAAAATTCAAAACTAAATCATTTTTAGGGCTTAACAGTAGCCAATTTGTCGCAAGTAGATGGAAGGACCACATTGGACATAGACGTAAGTTAAAGAACTGAAATGAAAAAAAAAATTGAGAGAATAGGTACGAAAATGAAAACATGTCAAACAAAATGGGTGTAATTTGTAAGAAATATGAGAATGATATTTGAAAAAATCAATTCATTATGTAAAATTTATGAACATGTCTAAAACACAATGTTGCCCTCATAATTACATATGACTTGTCCAATAAAAAGCCACTCTACCACATAGAATGTAAAATATCATATAAGCAACAAACTTGACAATTTTCCAAAACAGAAGTTAAAAAAAAAAGGCTTTTAAACACTCAACTAAATATAACTAAATTAATATAGACACCAGAAAGATGAGGTGAGATAAAAGGACAACTCACCTAGGGATAGTGATTTCATGGGGAAAATAGACAACACCATCACCATTTGGTATGGGAGGAACATGATCCTTCTTCTCATTCACAAATTTTATTATTTGAAACAATACCTCACGAAGAGATGCTTCAACTGCTGCCCTTCGAGCAATTCTTTCCTCCTCTGCACGCATAAGGAAAGAATATATCAGTTTACCCTGGGAGGAATGAAGCACTAGAAAATCTTCAATTCAATGCACAATAGGAATTGTACCTCCTGGATCAACTACCACTTTGGAATTATGAGACTTGCTAGAATGTGCCTTCGGGTGTTGGGCCACATTCAGGTTGATATACCATTGTTCCCAATATAGGCGTTCAATTTTATTAGTGAACCAATATGGCTGTTTGTTTTTCACTTCATAGAAAGATAAGCATATCTGCTTTGATAATACAGCAGTATATTAGTGAGATTGGACAAAAAAAAAAAGAAAGTGCAAACTACAATTACATCAGAAAGAATGATGCAATTAAATCCTGAATAAACCACTATATCTTTTTTTTCTCTCTAGAATCTATGTGCATGCCACAAAGATCCTAACTGTAATACGCTACCACAAACTCCACAAGACAAGAATTAAAATATAATGAAGAAGGAACATAAAGTGATAATGGCATTTTCTGAAACAAAAACTCAAATCCTTCAATCATGGAAAGTGAATACATTTTGGATTCCCTCTAAAATGAACAACAGATATGCATTACACATCCATGACTGTCTGTAATACACAATATTCAAAACTGATAATAGTATAAAATAAGAACATATTTGCTATATACTGAATGCAACTTTAAAGATTGACAGACTCACCTTTAAGGGAAGGAAAAAAAAGGTCTTTAGGATATTTACAAACCACCCACAAATCATATCATATGGTTACTAAAAGCCCATGGGCAAACTACAGACCTGACTTTTCTTGTTTGGGTGTTTTTCTACCCAGCTAATGAAGTGCTCAATCTTCTCATCTATTTTCTTTTCAAGTTCCACATCTCCACATTGCACCTATACAACAGGAAAGGTTGCATTAACAAGAAATGAAATTGAAGGCTTAAGCTTCAACCAATCCAATGAAAAGAACCATATAGAATAAGTTGGAAGATACATCTAAAAAATATATATGCAATAAGATAACCTTGTGAAGGTCCTTCAACATAAAAGGTAGCCCCCTTTGCTATCTTAGGCCAACATAAATAACAATGAACAAATTTTATTGTTACTTGTTTAGGTGTCAAACAGGTGGGCATATTTCTACTAGTGTTAGATTACAACATGATTTGCAATTGGCACTAACCCGAGTCTTCAAGCAAGCAAGTAAATGTGAATGCATATTTCAGTGGGAACTTTCTGCAAAACATTATTCCGAGAGTTTGTTTAGCAAGCCCAGAAAAAGCCAGCCTTTTCTGCTTATTTTGGCAGGCTCCACACCAAAAAAAAAAAAAAAATCCACCTCTTTTTCTACAATGTTTTCAGCTAATATGCAATCAACAGAGCGCATTCAAACGCACTTCTGGTTTGGCTTATTTGCTGATTCGCTGAAAGTGGATAAATCTATGAGGCTATAAAACACTATACATAAGCAAATAAGCTCCAAAAAAAAAAAAAAAAGCTAAACCGAAGGCATCCAACACAACAACTAATCCTTGTAAACCATTATCAAACACCTAATGACCAATGAAATGTTATACTTTGGACATTTATTCACTGAACCTTAACTACTTCAAATAATCATAATACGCAACTACAAAGACTTGATCCAATGAAAGAAAGAGAACAAATTTCAGAATGACTTACATAGGTAACATCAAAAAGTTCCAAATCAACGTCTTTAGGTCGCACTAAACCTAATGCCCGATGAAACACAATTGTGTGTAGTATGCCTGCACACAAAATTTCCCCTCAAAACTCTATTCAAATCAATAACCAAAAAAAAAAAAAAAACCTTATTATAGTTAAAAACCCAAAACAAAAAATTTGAGAAAAAAAAAAAAAAAGTATCTTACAGCGTAGAACTTCTCGTATCTCGAAGTGCTCCACTTCCTACAAAGCAATTATATATATATAAATATATATATATATATATTAAAATCAAGCTAAATATATATATATATATATATATATATATATATATATTTTGTGTGTGAACGTGGAAAAAGCTTACCAAATCTTTGAGTTGGCAAACTTCGCAGTTCATGGTTGTGGAATACTCTCTGATCAGACTAAAATTGAAAGACTGTAAATTTTCGAAAAACCCTAATAAATATATGTGTGTGAAGTTTTGACGAAAAGAGAGAGTTCTGATCGGACTGTTTTTTCAAACTTTAAGTGTAAGCTAATCCAATCCGTTTGGATTGGAGAGATATATATATATATTTGCTGTTTGGAGATTTTTATTAAAAATAAATTGCATTGGGCCCATATGAAAAAATAGGGTAATAGCCATTTTGCATTGGGCCTGAGGGGCTTTAAATTTTGGAACTGTTCAACGCATAAGCCCATTTCAAAAGCCTGCTTAGATTAATACATCATACTTCATTTTTTTTTTTATGTGTGATCTTTTTAGTTTTTACCATTTTATTTTACTTTATACTTTTAATTTTAATTGGTAATTAAGGTTATGGTAAAAGTAACTTATTTCAGTGTAACTTTAATGATAAATATTTTTTTTTGATGAAGCTAGTTTGATGTTGTGTATTATTTTTATGAGATCAGTTGATTTTTGGGTATCAGAAATGCAAGTTTAGAGGTTTGGATGAAGGTTGAAGATGAGTCCAAGTATCTTTGTCAATTAACACAGGATTTTCGAAAGTGACATCAAAATCAAAATTAGAATATGAAAAAGCAACACAAACACAATATATTAATATTGGAGGATAAAAGAAGTGAAAGTGACCTCAACTTAAAAATCATTTTCTTTAACACTATGCTGAGCAAGAAAAACAAAATATGACAATTATGTTTACATCAATAGACAAAAGCCATCATTACATTGAGAATGGAGACATATACGTTTAGATCAATTTCAATTCTTACAATAACTATCTTACTTTTTCACGATAATATCTCAGTTTGACTATTTCCTATTGTTAGAATAGTTGTTAAATGGTGAAATTCATTGGTTATTCGTATCAAGAGATTCAAGACAAGCTTTTTCTTAAAAAAAAGGAAAGAAAAAGAGATTCAAGACATGCTAGTACCTGATGGGTTGCCCTTTTGAATTGAAATGGGCCAATACCTATCTCTAATTAGACGCCTTTGATTATTTAGGCTTTGGATTGGGATGGTCATAGGCCCAATTTGAATTGTGTCTCTTTGTTTTGCAGTAACTGTCTATTTGGATACTACTTATTACTGAAAATACTGTAGCAAAATAAATTTAAATGTGTGAATAGTGCCGTGAGACCCAATTTTAAAAAAAAATTTACTAAATTTCGTACTTGCGGGTCCCATGAACAGTGCACGGGACCGAACTAAAAAAAACGCAAACATGCAAAACACCACTCCTGCCGCTCTCCAAACTCACACTAAATAAAAGTATTTGTGCAATAATTTATCATATATGACTTCTTGCATCGATAGGGGATTCTCAACAAATTCTTGATAATTTTGATGCTCTCGGTATTAATTACTATCTGACTTCTTAGTTCTTTATATTACACACATAAAATGAGCCATAGTGTGTCGATGTTCTTTGTTAGGAAAGTAAATGGTATTGGTAGGGGTTACTTAATTATGGGTACAACATAGGTCCAATATCATGTGTACCGAATCTAACAGGATGCTGTTATGTATTCAAAAATTGCTATGTAGTAACATTCTATTGAGTCCAATGCACAACCTTTACCCTTAATTACTGCTTAAGACTTTTTGTAAGTAAGATAACGATAGGTACTTTGGATGCCTGTGTAGAACAATGAGGGTGCCTTTATGGACTTATTTAAAACTATAGATAGTAGATAAGTACTAACCATGTCCCCGTTGCTGCTTATATTATTTATATTAAATGTCTCGGTCAAGCCTCCACGGCAGAGTATCAGGAGATCAAATAACCAAACTTTTTTTTTTTTATAAAATAATAAAATTAGTGGTGCCATGATTAAGATTGATGGATAGAAAAACCAATGACTTAAGCATGTCCCTCGCTAAGAATAAGAGAGTTAGGTAAACCAATGATAGGTAAATAAATTCATTAAAAAATAATAATAAGAGAGTTAGGTAATTGAAGCTAGGGTATATTAAAAAATATCTTAAGACACTTTAAAAAAATCCAAAATATATATGTGCATATTGAAAAAGTATCTTAATAGGCTTATATATATGAACAGGTAAAGTAGTTAGACACTTCAAACTCTTTTTTTGAGACGAAGACTATAAAAATAGTTAGACACTTCGACTTATTACACCTTAAATCCTAATTAAAATTTTTATATATCTATAAATAAAATTATTTTTAAATGATAATTTTTATATGAAAGTATGTGGCGGCTATCTATAATCATTTAAATAGAGCCACAATTTCATTAGTGATAATTAAGTTATATATATTATTACATTTTTTTTTTCTAGAATTCGATATTTATAATAATTGGAGTGACTTGAACCCTAGTTCTTTTCATGAAGAAGAGAATGCAGTGTTACTAAACTACCGTATTCTTAATGTATAATTATATATCAATTTATAAATTGATTGGATATTCATAAAATTATTATGAATACATAGTTATTTTTAAAATATTCTCTAATAATAAAGGAAAGCAAATAAGAATTTTAGTCTTTACACTTTATGACTAGTACTTAAATAAAAGATGCTTAGTGTTTTTTTTTTTTTTTTTTTTTTTGTATTTCTGCACTCGTATAGTACACAAAAGATGCTTAGCTAAATGAACGATTGTTGTTAAAAATATCAAATCTTTTTGTCAATATTTACACAATTTGTCAAATTTAATAAATATAATTTTGTAGTACACATATTGGATGTACTCAACTTATATTTTATGTTGTTTATAATTCCCTTTTGTACTACTATACATGAGGTAGAGGATTTCATACATGGTGTGTATATATATAAAGAAAAAAAAATTAATGATGATATTTTTATTTGGCCCTCCAAGGTCATATTATTGGCTCTGTCCTTGTTCAGGCTTTACACAGGATTGAAATTCTGAATGAACGCACATCCACATATCTGGAATAAAATCCAAGTAGAGTTTGACAGCAGTCAGCATCTTCAATTATTGGTTTTATTAATTTGATCATTGAATTCTATATTCTGAACATAGAAATCTTTGCTCAATCAATATGGCTTGTTTATGTTTAATGGAGAGTCAAGATTTTTTCTTGGTGAAAACATATTGACTCAAAATTCAAACCATGCACGTACGATTAATTGCCAACCGTTCTACTAACTCTCTTTTTGACATTATATGTTTCATCTTTAGCTTCCTCTAATGCAAACTGAGTGACTTTCCTGTACTGCATCGAGCTCAACAGCAACAGTTTCATTGAAACATGATTCACTGTTGTGGATCTCAGGAAATCTGGAATTGGAAAAAAAGATCTATCATCAACTAGGCAACTCCTTGGAGTGTATCTAATCATGTGTAGAAAAACATGGGGTGTAGGAAACGTTAGTCATACAATCAAACTTTATGATTTTGTATTTATTTGTGTGGAAGACAATATCAGTCGTCCTTTATGAGATTCTTTCATCTTGTTCCATCAAAACGTTTTGTGGGCTCCATATATTTTACATACGTCAATTTCAGTTAGAATGTCATGGCTTACACCATTTTGTGTTTGTTTACAATAATTTAATTGAGGGATAATTTGTCAAACTCACAGGTACATAGCTATAATTTCAAAAATCTTAATAGCAAACATATTGGTGTTCATGTTGCGACAAGTATATATATTGTTCCACGTCAATCATTTGTTGACTTAATTGGAACAATTTTTTCTTTGTTATTCTTTCATATTGATAGATATAGTAAATTGCATTCATTAAGGGCTGCGACATTCCATGCCATATAGTGTCCTAAATTCCCTGCAATCTGATTTCTGATATTAGAAACAGGACAGTGTGAATGCCTACACATGTAGTTTGGTTTTTATTGATCATTTTTCTTCAGAGGACAGAGTGCTTATGTACAATTGCAGATATAAAGTGGGCTCTAACTTTAATATGTACTCATCATCATAGTATCTAAAGCGGACTTAGCTCTTCTGTTTGGGCCTCATGCATGGAACTATGCAAATCCTAATGCAGAAGATTCTACCTTGCTTAATTAAAAAACTTACAAGTATTAGCAAATATATATATATATATAAATACATTAGTGCTTTTTTTTCTTTTTTTCTACAAGTGCTAAACCGAAACTATATACCAGAGCTTTGGGCTAAGCACTAAACCATCAATTTGGACTATGCATAATTTGCAAATTTATGGGCATCTTATTCTCATATAGTAATACATAAATACATAAAGTAAGATAATCTTAGCTAGGACATGTGCTTTTGTTTTGAATTTGTTGGTGCAAATTTTTATGCCTTTTGTCCTAGGCCTAATGGTTGAGCTCAGAGTGTTGCTTTTCTTTTTTACTAATAAATTTCCCCTTCCTATCAAAAAAATAATAATAATAAATTAATTTATTAATTTCCCCTATACTTTTGAGTTTTGAGAACTTCGATTTTTAAAGTTCACATATTCTAAGTATAAATTTCAAAGTTGTCAAAATGATATTTGAAATTCGAAATTGTAAAATTGTTTCAAGATAGAGAAATAAAATATTTTAGTACCAATTAATTAATATCAGTATACGCATTATCCTTATGTTTATAAATATATCTATATTTATTTATATGTTTATAAACATTATTAAAATCTGTATATTTATAAGCTCAATAAGTTCAATATATTAAGTTATTAACCAAATAACATGTTTTATATCCCAATTTTCTTTCTCCTTTTTTTTTTTCTTGTATTAGTCGAAATATCGTTATTGTTTAAATACACCCAAAAAAAAAAAAAAACCATGGTGCACACACATATATATATACACACACAATTTTGACTCCTCAATTGATTTTAAGAGGAATTAATCAACTTCAACACATTTAAATACCACAATTTCACACTAGGTTGATTCATTTCAAGATTTGATTACACAAATTAATACGCACTAGATAGGAATATCTCTTTTTGTATTTTTGGATTCATTGGGATGGAGGCTGGATTCTTCTCTCAGTTTGCTTTGAGTTTCTGCCTTTCTTCACCTCTGAAAAGTGTATGATCAAAAAATTTGAAATATGATCAAAAATTTTTTGTATAAAACAAGGTCTCCAAGTCTTAATAAATCAAGTGTGTCAAGTGCAATCGAATTTCAATCAAGACTTTATCTAAATTACAAATTTCTTCTTCATTTGTGTTGCTTCTTGCACAATTAATCTTGCACTAATGATAACTCAATACAAATTTAATCAAAATTATAAGTCATGGAATTTGCCAACCTAAAAAATTGTTTTCCTTCATATCACCAAATTTTATGCAATTCTGTCGTTGTTAACAATAATTTCTATTAATGCTTTTCTATTTCTTGAATTTCTTGTGCGCTGATTTCTGGTAGTCTCTTTACTCAAGAAAAGTGTCTGCTATTTGTTTTACATCGAAGACACTTCCTTCATCCAAGCTCAATAATCAGAAATTAGTTTTGTTCTTCTAGCTAATTAATGAGCTACAACATGCCCCTTTCTATTAACATGAGTAAACTTATTGTTCTATTTTTTTCTTCTTATGTTTAAGCAATTGGCCATATGTAAAACAGATTGGTGTCTCACATTTGTCGTGTAACACATGATACATAGTGTTTTTTTTTTTTTTTTTTTTTTTTTTGAGAGAGATGATATATAGTGTTAATTTCAAACATTCAAGAAGTTTTTAATACTTAGTCAATAGTAATCGGTTTTGCACTTATGACTAAAACATTAAGCCAGCTGATTCTTCGTTTCTTGGTCCAATCAGGCCTTCTAATATGGTTTGCAGAACTGTATTTTGTTTTGTATTATTATAATCATTGAGCCCCAGAAGTGTATTATTTATAACTACTTTCAAAGTTCACAAGGTCACATCTTTTAAAACTTAATTAACTGATAATAAGTACACGAATCAAACATTCCATATCTCATTCTTCCACATGGGTTTGGGATTTTCAAAGTAGATCACTAAAAATCACTGAAATGGAATAAATAATCACATGGCAACTGAACCTTAAAATATATATATTACAGTTAAAAAAGAGAGATTAGCTTGTTGCCAAAGCCTGCAACAGAAAAATGCTAACTCCTATGGAAATCAAAATCTTATAGTCTTGGTTACAGAAAATTGGAATTGAAGGACATGGTGCGGGGTCCTCCAAATGTCAGTGAGAAATTCTCTCTGCCTTGCTCATTTATCCTTTTGTGAGTTTCTGCAAACTCCAATAAAGAATAAACCCACATGCAAGCTTTGTTGTCCAAAGACATGATCTATGGGTAGCCCTGCAGGAAGGATCCTGTTTCGTCTTAGCTTTTGTCAGGATTGAACCCTCCCATTGGAATTCACGCTGTGGACTCGACATATGACATATTTTTGGTTGTATTGCTCGAGAATGGGGGCCCCCTATGAAGAGAATGTAGAGTTTTGAAGAACATGGTGTTTCTCGAATATAAGTTCGATATGGTAATAAATTGAAATATTCATAATGAAATAAAATAATTTTATTCATGTTTCTTCTTCCAAGTAATGCCCTTAAAACTACTCCTCTTCAATTTTTTCCTGATAAAAAATAAAAATATATAACAAGCTCTATGCTAAAGAGTAACAAATATTAATTTAGTTATGAGTTGCAATAAACATTTTTAAAAATAAGAATATGCTTGTCAATAATTTCCTTGTACACACAAATTCTTTGCAATTATGTTTAGTTACAATTTTTTAATATATATTTGTGCATGATTTCAATTTATATTTTAAAAGATGTATGAAAAATACCATTTAATAAAATATTAAATACACTTTTACTTGTGCTCTTAAAATATTCATTAATAAAGTCATAATAAAAAGCCCAAGCGCAACAAACAACTAAATTTTGTGAAAGTGAATACTAATTAAAATAAAATAATTTCATTCCTACATTTTTAAGTTAGTTTTAATTTAGTTTGAGTAAAACCTTAGTACAGTTTCTTAGACGTTACATAATAGATTTTTCAAATAATTATGTATCTACATTGATTAATGCAATACAAAAGATGTTATCTTCTCCCGAAACAATTAAATTTAATTATATAACTTAATTCCTAAAAAAAACTAAATAACTCATTGGCCCATACAACCATATAGTTGAATTAAATTGAAGAACCTAGAATTTAATCTTTAAAGAAATGTACCTAAGTTTTGTCCATTTAGTATTTTCACGCCTAAGTTGATTCTCCTCAAATAGATAATCCACCTTTGGAATCAATCTAATTATATTTGAACAATAAACTTTTTGAACATTATTTTTGTGACAAATAGAATTTTCAATAAAATCTTTATAAAATAAATCATATCCTATGCCCATGATTTTGCCTCATCACCCATATTTCTTAAATGAGAAAGGACAAATGTATAGAACATTTCCACAAAATAGTACTTTTTAATTCTCTCAAAATGAAAATATATTCCAAATTTATAATTTCAAAATTTTAGATACTTTTTCTGACATATTGAGTAGTAGCCACACCCATGAGAATATGTTCACAAGAATGAAAATCAAATGAATTGACAGGACTTGTGCAAGTGGTGGAGCATTAAATGATGTTATAACTCATTTATCAAACCATTTGTGTAAAAAAGAATAAATAAATAAAGAATGTAGTAAATAATATTACTTATGAAAATTAAATTACAAAAGCAGTGCTCATAGTTATATGCATGGACTATTGATGCATAAACATAATGTCCAAAATTTGATTGTTGAAATTGAAAATGCAAAGACTAAATTGACACTCAAATTCCAAGTGTTAATAAAAATAAAAATAAATAAATAAATAAACTCAATTAGGGCTTTGTAAAAAATATAACACAACAAAAAAGTGAAAAAATTTTGACATATTAATATCAAGAGCAACAAAGACACTGAATTTTGACATTTTCTCTGAATATGCAGCACACGTGTCCGGTGTCCCCACAATCAACCAACTGCCGAACCGCAACTGGTAAATAAAGTTCTGTTTTACCCAACCCAAAAAGTGGAAATATATATATATTTCTGGCTTCATTCGTGAATTTTAAGCCCCAAATTTCCTCGTCTGTTATTATTATTATTTTTTTAAGAACAAATTTCCTCTTCTTTAATTGTAGAAATGTTTTAGAAATACAAAATGCCCTTTATTTTCGTTAGTTTGGAAAGATAACTGTGGATCCCAAGAGAGAGTAATAGAGTATACATATGTTCATTACCCTAAAGACTAAAAGTTACACTTGCTGTACAAAGTTCCCTGCTTTAAAATTTTGTACTGACCAAAAGAGAGGCATAGCTTGTGTTTAAAAGACTGATATTTGACTGATTTTTACATGTTTATTTTATATTTTAATAGTTACAATAATGAGAAACGGAAGTTCGAATCCTAAACATTTCTATTAAAAATACTAAAATGTATTAATTAAATTACAAAACTCTTAACAACCGATTTCTTGTTAAAAGATAAATAAATACTAATTTTGGGCTAGCAAGGGTTCTATAGTATATCGAGAAAATGCTAACCAAGTTGTAGTGCAGTTCACGTGCAATGGATTGGATTCACAATACTTAATCCCACTCTTACGCTCAGATAATTTATTTTTAAATATGGGTTGTAAGAGACCACCATATGACAGACATAATTTTCCTACTAATTGCATGTGCTTTTATAAAATGTAAATTTAAAAAAAAAAAAAATTTAAAAAGGTTGATATGCCGTTCATTTGCATGTCCTAATTAAGTGACAATCATTGGACCACACACCTTTTATGTGGTAAGCTATGGAAAATTATTATATATAAGGAAAACTTATGAATTAAGTTTATTAAAAAATTAAATAACACATCACGGTTCGACCTCTATTAGACATCGGTCCAATCAAAAAAATTTTGAACCTCTCCATTTTTTGGTTCTTTGAGTAATCCAAGTTTCAAAACCATGCCCCAAATTTCAAATCAAGTTGCAACTAAGGCTTCCCATAATCACTTATATAGCCTAGTTCAATCTAATAAATACTTTATGTGAGACTCAACATTCGCTTGCACAACATACAATTCAATTCACATAACTCGGGTATAACAATATTTTTTAGCTCAAGTGATTTACAGGTGAAATTTTACTTGCAGTTGGAAAAAATGTTAAAAGGCCGTGTTAATTGCAAATTCTTTTTAAATCATAAGTTAACAAATCAAATTTGATGCAAATTACATGTGGACAGATTGTAATTAACTCAAATATACCTATATATGCTAGACACACACATATATATATATATATATTTATATATATAATGTTGATCATATTATATAAAATTGAAATATATTTTGGAGAGAAATTCATAATTTACATTTTACTTTAAGATTTTTCCCAAACATGCTTTCCACTTGAACTGCCCTTGAGTAGGGGCCCAACATGTAGAAATTTAAATGGGAGGTAAGGTGGACATAGGGGATTGAACTCGGGACCTCTTGCTCTAATACCATGAGAACATACCAATTCTCCCAAAAGTTTAAGCTTTCACCTTATGTTTGAGGGAGAGTGTTAGACATATTATGGCTTAAGTGGCCCAAACCAATTGTAAGCTCATGTACATGTAGAACAAGCATATTAACTTTAGTTTCATCTATAGTTAGCTAAAAGTTAATCAAATATTTTCTAGTATATAAATCCTACATTGAGTTCATTGAAATACAAATGCTTAATATAATATGTAACCATCAATGGTTTTCTCATTGTGGATATAGGTTGTTAGGTCGAACAATGTAAATTTTTGTGTGCGCTCTCTCTTTTATGCTTTTGTTCATCATTCAATTATCACACATAATCCGACAACAACTTTAGTACTTAAATACATAAAATCTTTTTTTTTTTAAATGACTACCAAACAAGCATGAACACTGCGAAGGTTTCTCAGTTTATACTAACTGACAATTGTTAAAGTGAAAAATACCAACAATTTGAAAGCTCAAATAGTGTAAAACAATGGGAGAGGGGAAGGAGAAGAAACTATGAGGATTTCTCTCTTAAGGATGAGTAGCTCTCTCTGACAAGGTGGGTGTTGTAGAAACCTCTCTCTAGGGTTTTCTTCTAAATAGCCTTCCTACAATTTTTTGGATAATGAGAGTATATATAGTATGGTGAAGGGATATTAGAATCACACTTAAAATCATCCTGGCAAAGAGTTTCGTGGATCCCAAGTCATGAAATGACTCCCGAAATACAGCCTAACTAAAGACTGTTTAGCTTAAAGTATGTGCTTCTCACGTGACCTTTCGCGGGTTGTCCATTCGCGAGTTAGTCGCAAGATCAATTGTCTTGAGAAATCTTCATCAACTTAATACTAAATCCATTACAAATAAATCCCACAAAATATAAGGGAATACATTAATGCAATTATAACACTTTTTATCATGGAATAAAACCAAAATAAATGTTATGTGAAAAACCATAACTTAACAAATACTACAAAGCATATTCATATGACTGCTTTTAAGAAATGCTAAGCTTCCCACAATCAAAATCAGCCCTCTTCAAAAGCAACCCAAACAGAAATGCGGCCAATAATTTGTCTCTTAAGAAGGTGGTTAATTTTCCATTACCCTGTTGGAAAAAACCAACCACATATGCTGTAGTTATGAGCGCAACATCTCCTCTCTTTGGTATAGTTCTTTAACCCCATCTCAATTTTCTTATATTGCTCACTTTCACTATCAATTTTCTCTTTTAATTCCCCACTTTATTCTTTCGAGAGTGGCTAGGGGAACAAAGTTGTTCACTGAGCCCTTAGTTTCTTCTTCTTCTTTCTTTTTAAAAAATTTAAATTAGTTTTCTACATTTTTTAATATAAAAAACTGAAGAAGAAAAAAAAATGCACTTAACGGTAGAGCATTAATAGAAGTTAGTTTTTTTTTTTTGGTTCTCTCTCTCTCTCTCCCACAGGATGGGAAAATAGTACTAGAATACAAAGAACTGAAAGAAGTAGAATGGATCTAAAGGTAGTAGTAGTGGATCTATAAATAATGGGAACAGCACCAAGTTTATTATAACTATGACAATTAATGATGCTAACAACAAGGACAAGTTGATGATGACAGGCAATATGAAAGTTTCATGCATGATTTAATTAAAGTCTACTTATAAAAATAATATTACACTAATCACAATCAATCGTTTCAAATATTGTGAAATTTATTGTGTTTGTAATATTATTGACAAAATAGACAAATCTTTTTGTTTATTTAACAGTGTATTTTTCTCGACTTAGCCCACATATTAGAGTTGCTCAAAATTCAAAACCATCACCGTATTTTTAACCCAAACCACCTACATTGAGGGCTTAATAGAGATCACAAGGTCAAGAAACACAAAGAGAATTCCGAGTCTTTGGTATAATCAGATTGATTCCTTTAAGGATTCCATTAACTAATTTTATTATTAATCTACCTCGAATGGAAAAATTATTAGGTACTCCTGGAGTACTATAAATGCATATTCCCCCCTCTCACATGAATGGTGGGTCCCACCATGATTTTAATTAGTGGGACTCACCATTCATGTGAGAGGAGGGAGTACGCATTTATGGTATTCCGGGAGTACACAATAATTTTCCCCTCGGATGCAAATTCATGTAGCTAGTGCTGTAAATTGATTCCTTTAAGGGATAATTTGTCTCGAGACTACCAACTAACAATGATTAGGATGTTAATAAAACTTTATTGTTATTAATTTACCCGCAAATCATGTAACAAGTGGTGTGTAAATTAGTTCCCTTGTGTCCCCTTTAAAAAAAAAAGAAAAAAAAAAAAAAAAAACAAAACAAAACTCCCATATGGCCTTATCTCAATACCTCTTTCTTGTTTTGTTTTTGTGTTTCATTTTAAGTGGGAAGGTTGGATTTGAATCTTGAACATATTTTTTTTAAATACCAATAAATTCCACTTGAACAATTATAGTAGAAGAAAAACACTAGAAATATGTTGGAAATGAACAATTAATACCCCACATCGCCTACTCTGTTACTCAATACATACTTATGGAAATTGCAAACAACGAGTAAATGTCATAGAAGTCATCTATATTTTCATTAGTGATTAAAAAATGCCCCACTTTGCCTACTGTCACAACTTATACAGGCTGATTGCGGAGAAATTTCAGAAAAAAAGCTTCCAAAACTAGAAATGGATTCAGGACTTAGAGTTAGAGGGGGCAGCTTTGCTGTTGGCTGCATGCGGTGACTCCAGCCCCCACCTTTGCTGGTTAAACGCTGAGAGGTTTTTTTCCTATCGTTTATGTGTGTGTTTGCTCTTAGGTAAGGAAAAAATTATTTTGTTTAAAATGTTTTAAAGTGCCGGGTTGTTTGTTTTAGGTAAAATTGGTTGATTGGCCTTAATTTGTTTTAGTTTTGCTAGTGGTAATTTTTGTTATTGTGCTAATTATTTTGGGTTTGTATATTTTGTTTTAGATTTTAGATCTATAAAAAAAATTTATGGCCTTTAAAAGGAGAAAAATGTTAAAGAAAAATCTTTTTATAAATTAATGATGTGGTGAGTGGTTATTGGTAAGTAAAAAATGATATAAGTGTTGGTCCTAGATACAAACCAATAAGAATTTGCTACCTCAACAATTTGTAAAAATATTACAAAAAAGTTTGTAGCTATAGTATAACTCTTAAGAGAATCAGTAATATTGTTAGGGGGGCAAAGTGTAATTTTATAGAATAAAATATATATATATATATATATATATACACTAATATTTTTTAGGGTAAATTACATGGTTGGTCATTTTCCTTTACACCATATTTCAATTTGGTCCCTAATATTTTAATTGTGTCAATTTGGTTCCTTACCTTTTTAGTGTCATGTCAATTTAGTCCCTGCCGTTATTGCTTGGATGGAAAAAGTTGATATGTCAAATGGAATAATAAAAAATAATTTTTTATGCTACATCAACGGTCAATTGTATTGCCACATCAGATTAAAAAAAAATTATATATTGAATTTCGTTTACTCTTTTTTTCTTTGCTCCTTTGCAGCAACATGATTTATTTCCTATACTAGCTCTGAACAAGGCCGGAAGCCAAACAAAAATAAAAAGTTCAGTCTTTTCAAACTCAGCTCCATCAAAGTCCCTTCTAAGTTCTAAATCCTCTTTGCTTGGATTCATCCTCAACCTCTCGCTATCTCTATGCATTTATTTATCCGCTAACTACCACAAGAAAAAACAAAAGCCCCTGTTTTTTTTCATCCCCTTCAAAAGTCACAACTAATCAATCCTACTAATTCCGATTCTCATCACAACCACGTTCTTAAACCCATCCTCACCTCTCATACCCATACCCATACAAATCCCAGACCCAGCTCCATTTTGCTTCTATAACCTGATCTTATAGCTTCTCACCTCCTTCTTAATCATCTCTTGCATATTTTTAATATGCTTGGAATATTCCTTGCGTGGTGGTTTATACTCTGATTTAAATTAACTTAACTATCCTCAAGCTAAAAAGCAAATCCACTTTAGAGAATCAAAGTTTACAATAAAACTTAGACCACTAACATCCTATTGCTACCACATGTAGAACTTACTGATACGACCACGTGCAAACTCCGAATCCACAGACTCGTTCTCCATTAGGTCTTTGCAACACAAGCACCCACACTTGTGATAAAAAACACAAACTCTTCTATTTGTGACTCTAAGACCATCCTTGAAAGTTTAGATCATCAGCACCTTTGATGACTAGAGAAGGCAGCAACTTCTACCTGAGATTCTTCAATGAATAACACCAGTAGAAGACATTAGAGAGCTTTTGGGTACAAAACCCTAGATCTACAAAAGAGGCACACTCTTCTCTCTCTAAAAAGCCTTATAAAAATGTGCTTAGGGTTTCCTTTATATACTAGAAGAAGTAGATCTGAAACCCTAATCCTTTTTGGGCTTGAATTGCTATTTGGGCTTAATTAAAATTCTGCATATACGAATCTCGATCGATCGAGCCTGTCTCTCGATCGGTCGAACTAGGCAAATTTTGAATTCTCTTTTCTGCAACTTGCTTGTTCTTGGATCTTGACTTGTATCCCCTTGAGCATTGTCTAATAATACCTATAGACTCTAGAATCTATATCTAGACAAGTTTGTGTTCACGATTTGCCAATTGTTCTAAACTTTTAGAACCTAACAATCTCCCCCTTTGGCAATTCGTGACAAAACTTACATACAAAATGAAATGCTCAAATACAAGAACTACGCAATACAATAAAATGCCCAAATACATCACAAATCCCAATCTAAGACTCCTAACCTAGAAGTTGCAAGAAGATGTAGAAGGTCTTGATCAGAATGTATCTATTTTTCCTAAAACACTCAAAAGAACACATCAACGTATGTGTGGAAAGAAGGACATATAAACAAAATGAAACACAATATAAAAACAAAAGTAAACTAACTCTCCCCTTAAGTTAGATACATCAAAAGGTTTTTATATTCTCCCCCTAAACAAAACATTTTAAAAACCTTTTTAAACAGGATTCCCACATTTCATCTATTTCTCCCTCTTTTTGTCACGTATTGACAAAGACAACTCAAACAAAGAGTAAAAAGAAAACATACGTAACAAAAGTCAAGAGAAAATAGAGAATCAAGCAAACAAATGAATCCAGCTCTATAGAGAATAGAGGCAACTCCCCTTATGAACAACAAAGATTAAAAACAAGCTTCCTCCCTATAAAAATAGAAAAAACAAAACATGTTTTGGGGAAAATTTAAGAGGTGAGGAAAACTAAAAAGACACAAACCTAACCAAAAAAAAAAATTTGAGGTTACACATGAACACAAATATTCTCTCTTTCAATAAATGCAAACTTGAGACTAGTGACCCATAAATAGATGGTGTTTGAACTCAAATCAAGTAGAGAAAATATTTGCACATTATTATCCATCATATCTCTTAAGAAAAATATTTTCTGTAGTTCACACATAAAAATAGCATATACTAAAATGTACATAACTCAAAAATTAATCAATCAATTTTTTAAATCAAGTTGAGAACCCTATTTAGCAAAGTGTATGCATGGTATGTGTGAAAACAATGAGAGACAGTGGCGGCTTTAGGAATATTTTTCAGGGTGGTCATTATTGACCAAAATTTAATAAAAAGGGAACTTTATATATTGACCAAAACACACACACACACAGAGTTTGACAAATTTCTTATAGGAATTTTCTTATTTTGAAATCTTTGCATGATAGTCTCATTATTAATGTTGCAGTTACATTTCTTTCAAAAATTTAGTTAGATAAAAATTTATTGGGATTTTTCTTTTTGTTTGTAAGGACCTAGTATATTGTTAAAGGGGCCAAAATTTAAAGATAAAGTTTGGCTACAAACTTAGTTGTAGCCTAAGACTACAACTCTCACTTAAAAAATTAACGTAGCTATATATTTTGAAAATTTAACCGTTGAATTGCATGTTCTTTATGGTCTTATAACACATGTCAAGTTTTATGTCAATCGGATGTTATTTATTATTTGATCTATAAACTTAAAATTTTATGTAATTTTTGACTACAAAAACTCAAAATTTAAATATTTGATCGATGACATAACTATTGATCTTTGATCTTCTTGAAATTTTGCAAGTATGAAGGACATAAGAAGAAAATATAATCTAATGGTGAATTTTTCACAATTCACATCCAATAAAAATATATTGAGTAGAGTTATAGTTTTAGTCTACAATCAAGTTTGTTGCCAAGTTTTGTCTAAAAATTAATTATGTTAGGCCTAAAAAATTTTAGGGTGGTCACAAATATTTTTTAAGGATAATAAAATTATAAATTTTTAAAATTTATATATAATAATTAATTATTTTGCCAGGTAAGGGTGGTCCTGTGACCACCCTGAACTACGTGTGGAGCTGTCAATGATGAGAGATATGACTACAAAACTGTAAGATGGATACTGTTAGGTAATTGGCTAATCTTTTGACAAAACGCACTTTACTTGTAATTGGGTAGATCTAAGATGTGTTTAATACTTTGAGAAACAAGGTTTCAAGTTCAAGTGTTAAAGCCATGCAAGTCTGTTCAAGAATCAAGTAATGAAGTGCTGGATTTTAAAGCTCGACAGCTAGCATCTATCGAGGTTTAAAAGCTGCTAAAGCCCATGGATCAACAGCTAGCTCGATAGATGGCTATCTATCGAGGTTTATGAAACTCAGTTTTTCAGAACTGTTTTTCATCCAATCCGTGAATATTTGTTTAGGCTTTCTCTTCTCACAACCCTAAACATATATAAGGATTGTTTTAAAGGCCGTCAAAGGCAGCACAGATGCAACTCAATGCAAAAGTTTTTCACAAGCATATTGTGAACCGGAGACATATGCCCTAGTTCATCTTTCTCTTGAAGAAGCTGCTGTGTTTGTACACTGTAGGGTTTTGTAACCAAGGAGCTTTTTGATCTTCATCGTCTGGATGAACTTGATAGGCCAAAAACGTATTGACCCCTTGTGATGAATTAATTGATTAATTAGCAAAGTTTATTAATTAATCAAATTAACATGCAATATACGTGGTAGCACAGAAAAATCACAAATTAAACTAAGTATGTAGTGAAAAATAAATTGACACGGTGATTTTTACGAATGGGGAAAACCTACACGGCAAAAACCCCACCGGGTGATTTTAAAGTCACCACTCCCGAGAATCCACTATTATCACAACAAGCGGTTACAAGTAAAGGAATCCTAGTACCTTATAACAACCTACAGTTGAACCCTTACCCCAATACCCAATTAGACTTGTTCTATAGTGACAATCTCTCCTTTTCAATGCACGGCTCCCAGTACGTGACTAACCAATTGCATAGATCTCAGTACGCAACTTGATCACTAACTTGAGAGGGATGTTAGCTACAAAGTTCTTCAATTCATCACATGATGAAGATCATGAAGTTGCTTGGTCACAAAACCCAAAGGTGTACAAACACAGCGGCTTCTTCAAGAATTAGGGCAAACTAGGTTTCCGATCACACTCGTTTTTACACTTGTGGAATTGTGCTCTTGTGCAACTTGTGTCACCTTTTACAGCCCTTAAAATAATCCTTATATATGTTTAGGGTTGTGAGAAAAGAAATTCCAAACATACATTCATGGATTGGATGAAAATCAGAACTGAAAATCAGAACTTCATAAATCTCGACAGATACCCTATCTGTCGTGCAGCTGTCGAGCTTTGGGCTGAAATAGCTCTTTTAAACCATAATAGATGCTAGCTGTCGAGCTTTAATAAACAACACTTTCTCACTTAACTCTTGGACAGGCTTGCATGTCTTTAACACTTGAACTTGAAACCTTGTTTCTTGAAGCATTAAACACATCCTAGATCTACCCAATTACAAGTAAAGTGCGTTTTGTAAAAAGATTAGCTAATTACATAAAATAGTGACATATGCTCCTAAACATTTAATCACATATGTCCTAAAAATCTCCCCCTTTGGCAATCAGTAACAAAACTACAACAAACAAATGAACATATGAGAGAAGTCATAAACCACTCAACTCATACTCACTTGTTAAATACAATAAAATCTATTGGAACACAAACTCTTGAAAAACTTTGCAAGAAGAGAGTTTATGGCGAGTAGACTTTGACAATCTGTATTTCTGAAATACTTTAAACAAAACTCATCACAGCATCTTAGTGTGAAACAGAAATATAAAATTGCATACATTATATAAGAAACATGTGTATAAAGTTAGAAAAGAAACAACACATGGAGAGATAGGTGAAATAACTGTAATAACAACCTCAAATGTATATATATCAACAAGTACAAGGTTTGCTATCACAAAATGATCACAAGATCTAAGGTACATGAACAATGTATCAAAAATAGAAGAAAAGAAAAAGATACATAAAGTCCTCACTACATCCCTCAATGTAAACACTCCTCTTAACAAAAATCTCCTATACTAACCCTCCCCCTATCCTATACTAACCCTCCCCCTATGAGTATGACTAACTGCCTGGCCAGACTGGAAGTTATTTCCTGTAGTGCAACAGCTGACGTGACTCTTCAGCTCCCCTGCATGCTTCACACGTGTGCCACCTTTGGCAACTTGCCAGTTGTGAGCCAGTCGCGAGATCTAGTCGTGAGGCCCTTCTTGAGTGCACACTCTTGAGCTTTTCTTCACACTCTCTCACACACTACCCTTACATGATTCACATCTAAATACAGGGTTTCTAAATGCTGAATTACAAGCAAATTTGGCATGGAATAAAGCCAACAAAATGATTGAATAAATTCAACCTTACATTAAATTTATAAGAGTTTTGGGGTGGTGTGATAACATATGATTGGCTTTAAGTGTTGACACGTATCATAATTTAAATGGATGAACTTTTATGGCTTGTTCTCCAAGGAACATACACTAAAAAAAACTGGACCTATAGTGGCGTTTGTGAAACGCCACTGTAGGTCCTAAAAATGCCACTATAAGCCCATTTGGGCTATAGCGGCATTTTCTATAGTGGCGGTTGCGAATGTTACTATTGTATCGTGACTATAGACCTAAATTGGTATTTTAGCGTTTTTGTAAAATGCCACTATAGGTCCATACCCTATAATGGCATTTGTAAAATGCTACTGTAGGCCAACTTTTTTTTTTTTTTTTTTTAAATTAGGTTATAGTAGCATTTTAAAACACTGCTATAAACCCTTATATTTTTTTTAAAAAATTTTCTGTAGCAGCATTTCAAAATGCCACTATAGCCAAAAACCACCAACCAAAAAAAAAAAAAAAAAAAAAAAAAAATTGATTACCAAAAATTAATTTTTGTTAATCAAAAGTTTTTTTTAATTGAAATTTTAATTAAATTAAGAAATTCAAAACAAAAATACAAATCCAGCAAATTCTAATTCAAACACAAACCCATAAAATTCAAAATCAAACACAACATGTTCACAATACAAACACAACATGCTCCAAAATACAAGAACACAAATAGAACATCTCCTTCAATGAAACCAACCTAAATCGAACACACAATCTATTCAAGGAAAACAAAAGCACAAGCTCAAAAACACAAAAGCACAGGTTCAAGAACACAAACCCGTTTGCCTTATTCTACCTGAAACCCACATCCAAACCCACTTTGAAATCAAACACAAATCCAAGCTAAAAATCACACTTTTCGAACCCCCAATACCAAATTCCTAACAAACATCAAAAAATCTCCAAAACAGAAATACAACCAAAAAGAGTCCATATCAAAGAATGGAGGCTGGGCTTTGCGGGTCGAGAAGGGATGGGCAGGCTAGGCGGCAGGATCGGTGGGGCTGGGCTGGGTCGGCAGCGGGATTGCTGTGTTGGGCTAGGTCAGTGGCGGCGTCAACAGGGCTGGGTTAGGCAGGTCGACAACGATGTGGGTCTTGAGAGAGAGTGAGAGATGAGAGATTAAAGTGAGAGTTAGAGATTAGAGATTAGAGATTAGAGAGTGAGAGATTAGGGTCAGCGGTGTACGTGGGTCTTGAGAGGGAGTGAGAGATGAGAGATTAGAGTGAGAGAGTTTAGAGATTAGAGAGGGAGATAAGACCAGGACCTATAGTGGCGTTTTCAAACATTGCTATAGGTCCTTCAAATATATATATATTTGGTTGGTTTTTTTTTTTTTTTTGTTACTGGACCTATAGTGGCATTTCCAAATGCTGCTATAGGCCCAAAACCTACAGTGGCATTTGAAAATGTTGCTATAGATCCCCTATTTAATTTAATTTTTAGTTTTGGACTCTTCATTTAACGTTTTTTTGTGCTAGACCTATAGTGGCGTTTCCAAACATCGCTATAGGCCCCTTATTTTATTTGTTTTTTTTGTGCTGGAGTCTTTTTCTAATATTTTTTTTTTTTGGTTGGACCTATAGTGGCGTTTGAAAATGCTACTATAGGTCCCTTATTTTATTATTATTTTTTTTTAGTGTTGGACTTTTTTTTTTGGACCTATAGTGGCATTTGTAAACGCTGCTATAGGTCCCTTATTTAAATTTTTTTTTTTAGTGTTGAACTTGTACTTTTAACGTTTTTTTTATTTTGTGCTGGACCTATAGTGGTGTTTGAAAATGTTGCTATAGGTTCCTTATTTTAATTTTAATTTTAATTTTAATTTTAATTAATTAATTATTATTATTTTTTTTTTTGTGTTGGACTCTTTTTTTAGCCCTTTTTTTGGTGCTAGACCTATAATATAGGCTTAGGACCTATAGTGGTGTTTTCAAATGCCGCTGTAGGCCCATGACCTATAGTGGTGTTTGTAAATGCTGCTATATGTCCCTTATTTTATTTTTATTTTTTTAGTGCTGGAATCTTTTAAATTTTTTTTTTTTTGTTGGACCTATAGTGGCATTTCCAAACACTGCTATAGGCTCAGGACCTATAATGGTATTTGTAAACGCTGCTATAGGTCCCTTATAGTGGCGTTTGTAAATGCTGGACTTTTTTTTTAACTTTTCTTTTTGTTGGACCTATAGTGGCATTTCCAAACGCCGCTATAGGCCCAGGACCTATAGTGGTGTTTGTAAACGCTGCTATAGGTCCCTTATTTTATTTTATTTTTTTTAGTGCTGGACTTTTTTTTTTAACTTTTTTTTTTTTATTGGACCTATAGTGGCATTCGTAAATGCTACTATAGGTCCCTTATTTTATTATTAATTTTTTTAGTGCTGGACTTTTTTTTTAACTCTTTTTTTTGGCTGGACCTGTAGTGGCGTTTGAAAACGCCGCTATAAGTCCCTCGAAATATTTTATTTTATTTTTTCAACTAGACCTATGGTGGCGCTTTCCAAACGCCACTATAGGCCCTTGGAAACACTGCTATAGGCCCAGTATTTTTTGAGCCCCTGAACGTAGCTATAGTATAGATATGCCTATAGAAGTGTTTGTAGAAAACCCTACTATAGGGTGCCTATAGTGGCGATTTTTGTGAACGCCACTAAAAAAAACACTACTATAGGCAACTTTTTTTGGTAGTGATATGACATTATTTAATTAGTAAAAGTGTCTTAATTTAAAATAACACATGACAATATTTAATTAAACTGCTCATATCATTTTCAATTAAATATCAACACATGTCGAAGTGTGATTGGCTTTTAGGTGTTGTTTATAATTTCTATTAAATGACACTTGGAATATTTCCATTGGTCTTTGAATAGTGACAATGAAACCCACTAAGTACCATGTGGCATCTTGTAATTGACTGATTTGAATGTATTATGTGGTCTTGATGGTATAACGTTGTAATTTGTGATTGGTCAAAAAAATTTCCTTTCTACAAAGTAATTCCTTATTTTTCTAGGCTAAAAATGCAAATTTTGACATTTTAGGGTCTGTTTGGGATCTGCTTATTTTGCTAAAACCAAAAACTTTTTCCTGAATGTATTGTAGATAAAGGTAAAAGTTAGTTGAAATAGTACAATGGGATCCATGAATAGTACCAAAAAGTGCAGTAGGGCTTGTGAATAATGGCAAAAATAAGCTGAATAGTAAAATAAGCTGGCTTTTTAATTGGTAGCCAAACGCACACTTAGAATGAGTTCGGATTGCACGTTTTAGCTGGCGTTCTGCATTTGGCGTTTGAAAGGTGGGTCCCACGACAACTGTGCACGTTTCAGCCAACTTCATGATAAAAGCAGATTATATATTTTGCTGGGTCCCACACATCACTATTCATATTTAAAAATTATTTTGCTACAATATTTTCAGTAATAAGTTTTCAGTTTTCAACAAATAAGCGGTATCCAAACATACCCTTAGTATCCAAATATACCCTTAGTATCCAAATTGGTATTTTGACACTAATATCTAAGTTAGACAAAATATGTTATCAAAATTTTATATTAATATAAGTAGATATATCAAGAAGACAGATTTTCGTACAATCGTACAGGGTTTCCCAATATTTTTCTAGAAGTATTGTTCAAACTGTCTCAATTGCATAATTATACTTACTATAATTCTTCAAGGACCTCATTGAAATTAGGTTCTACTGTTTGAGTCCTTTGACATTAAAATAGTAAATTTTCCAGCATTAGGAACAAGTAGGCAAATTAGCCGGGGGTGGCCGAATGCTTGTTGCGCTGGTTGTCCCATTCTTCACTATGATGACAGTGTTCATACCCCAGCTTGAATGCCTTTCCAAATGACAATGCATATACCATACTCCTGAAGAATATTATAAATGTCAATAATAAGAGAAAGTCTAGGGACACGGGTTTTTTGCTACAATAAAGCTGTCACAATTCTAAAATGGTTGATTTTTATTAATGGATAAAAAAAATGAGTAAATTTACGTGGAAGTGATTGTCTAATTACTCACAATGATGTGGTGACTAAGTAAAAAAAAGAGTAAGTGTGCGTTTTGCGCTTCCCAAACGCACGTTTGCGTTTCAGCAGGCCTTTTTTTTTTTTTTTTTCCAGCACTTATGAACAGTAACAAGTACTGTTCATGCACTGTGTGGGAGACAAATTTTACTGTTAATGCACTGTTCATGAGACCCACAACCACTTTATTCAGAAAAAAATATTAAAAATGGGTCCCACGATACTATTCACACATTTAAAAATTATTTTGCTATAGTGTTTTTCAGTTTTCAACTGTATCTAAACAGACCCTAAATGACCACTTTATCAAATTGTGGAAATTTTTTTCAAAAATGATGTGGTCATAAGCGCATTAATGTATTATCATTATATGCATATACATTTGTCATTCATCGTGACTAATGTGTGTGTGTGTGTGAGAGAGAGAGAGAGAGAGAGAGAGAGAGAGAGAGTACCGGGATTATTAGCAACAAATCTAATAGTAGCCCATCCACTCTTAGGAATTCCAAAGGTATTGACTTCTGGTGGATCAATCAAGTTATAAGTCTTAGGAGAAGTGGTTTTGTTGAAGTTCCCATAACCTGTCCCAAGCAAATAGAAGCTAAAACCATGCAAATGCATAGGATGATTCTCTGGATTCTCAATACTAGTTCCTTGGAACACCATCTCCACCCTTTTACCATACTCTATGATCTTTGCCTTTGTTCCTGTGCTTGGGAGTAGTAAGTCATCGTTTGAATCTCCCGTAAAGTTAAAAAGAGAAGGTGGCAGATTTGGGAAATTACTTTCATAAACGCTGGACAGATTCCTGTAAAATGATTTTGAAGATACAATAAAATTGGAGCAATATTTGAACATAACATTTTTCACAATTGTTTACATAATTACTTTCACTTTGTCCACCATTGACACACATGTTTTTTTTTTTTAATTTTTTTTTATATTATGTATCAATCACATTAAACAATATTAATAATTGTGAATTTTTCTTTAAAAGAATATTATATCCCTAAATTTTTTGTAAACATTGTTCTAGTTATAAGCACAACTACCAAATTAAGGGGGAAAACTTAAGTACATTATATTAAGTTCTCCAATTAAATTCAAATATCTAGTTGCATTGATCATTAAAACACAAAAAAATGTAATCATTTTCAAAAACAATTCATTTTAATACTTGAAAAATCTAATATACAGATACTACACCTAAGATATATACTGTCTTTTAAGTTTTACCCACAAATTAATACTAACAACATAAGTATAGCATTACCAACCTGTAGTATGCTTGTAGTATATCAATTTTTGGGGTCGAAAAGCTTATGTTGTTTAAGCTAGCTGCTAAAGTGGAATTATTTGGACCCCCACACGAAGCTTTATCACAAGTTAATTGATTCACAGAAACTGTGATAAATATCCGTTCATCAACTCCAGTTGGGACACTAATTGGGTGATCTTTGCTCGCCAAAGCTCTTAAGCGAGTTGTGAAGTTGTCAACAGCAGATGTGGCAGTAATATTAGGAAGGGTTGGAAAGGAAGGAGAGGATGGAGGAGTATAATTGCCTACGTACTGAAGAATTGCTGTAGTGGTGGAATTGTCGAATGGAGCATTAGCGTCAAAGAAAGGACGAGCAGCTATGTAATAATGGCTTGGAGATTGGTTTGCTGTGACCAAAATGTCCATTGTTTGTCCTGGAGTTATCAAGATGTAGCTAGTGTTTATCGGTTTTAAGTATGAAGCATCTTGTGCAACAACTGTGAGCTTGTGATGTGCAATGGAGAAAAACATTTCTTCATTCATGCCGGCGTTGATGAGGCGGAGAAGATAGGTCTTTCCTTGAATAACTGGTAGACGATATGTTGTTGCTGAAGCATGAAAATATGATCAATTAATTGTAGTTTAATTAAAAAAGGGGTTAAGATGGAGTTATAACTGGTATAACTTTAAGTAATGTTAGACAACATAAGAACTTTTTATTTGAATAAAATTTTGAAAATCCGACCTTAACATTATATATTCCCATCCCAATATTCTTAACACATTGCACATCAAATTTCATAGAAATCAAATTTTATTGACTATTTGATTAAAGAACCTATCTTTTACACTTAATTTTAAAATATAAAAATAAAAATATTAAAATATTTGATATATGACATAGTTAGTGATTTCCATTTCTTTAAAATTTTAGCAAATATGTAAGGTATAAGGAAAAAAAAATGCAATTCAACAATAGCTTTGTCAAAATTGATATCCAATAAAATATTTTGAGTAATGTAATTTGAACACAACTCTTAAAACCATATCCTACATTTTCCAACTATCAGTGGTAGGTATCGTTTTTGCTTTTCCCCCAAATAATGGAAGAAAAATCATTTACAAGGGAATTTTTTTTTATAAGAGAAATTATTGTTGCTAACACCCGGATGTAAAGTATTTCACACAATTTTTACACTTTCATGCTAGTTATCCATATTTTATACATTATATGAAAGAGTATGGACATGGAGTGAGTGTGCGATTGGCCCCTACTTATTTGTGTTCGCTTTTTATCTTAGTTTCTTTTGCAAATTATCTAAGTCTTAGTTTTTTGTCACACATTTAATATAAAAGTTACCAAAAACTAAATACGCTATGCAAATAAGTTACCGCAAATAAGTTGTTCCCAAATGCACTAATGTGGATACAATTGGATGCAAAACAATCAAAGCTCTTTTATAAAACAATTTTTATTTTTTAGAAATTTTTTTTCCCCATGATAAATTTGGAAAGAAATTCATACCAATAGAGCAATTGTTTGGATATCCTGGTTGGCCATTAAGAGTGTAGGCATCTGATACCTCTGGATCAGCACCGGTTGCTGTAGCTTCATCGATTATTTCCTTCACATCTCCCTTAAACCATTCCGCTGCAATGTATAAAAAGGAAGATTTAGATGTATAAGTACAAACTTAGCATACATTTAATTTCCAGTTAATCTTTTGCAATCTTCCCAGTTATATGTATATATATGCCATTATATCCTCTCTAAAAATAAGTTATGGCCACTAGCCATTACTAAATTATACCCAATATAATTACTTCTTCAGCATAGGGCTTTGGAAATGGATAAGAGGTTCCTTTTTTAGGAGAGATAACAATTGCGCCGTGAACTGTTGCACGAGACCAGTCACTATGGGCATGCCACCAAAGCGTTCCTTCTTCATTAGAAAATACAACTTCATAAGCGAATTTTTTTCCTGGTTTAATTGGACACTGGGTAATATTTTCAGGACCATCTGACCATGGATTTCTTGGCTGCTTAACTCCGTGCCTATTTTTAAAAATAAAAAAGAAGTGTTCATCAGCTTTATGAGTTTTATTCCATATAATTGTATCATTCAATAAATTCTTTAAAGATCTAACGGATAAAGCAGTAGGATCTCAAGTGTTAATTACTACAGTTCCAAAAAAAAAAAAAAAAAAATCTCCAGCCCAATTTCATTTTGGACATCATGCATGAGGTTATTCACTATTTTTTATACATTTAAATCTTTATAAAATGAATGTATGTTGACTTTTTGTTTACCTTTAAAATGTTATTTTTTAAAATCACATTTTCCCACCTCACTATTTTTAATATATTTTTTTCTTTTTAGGGTAAAATATAGTTTACACCCTAAGATTTGGTCTAATGCCAACTAGATCTAAAAAATTTTAAAACTAACTAACTTGGTTCCTAAACCTTTAGGTTTGTTACTCATTTTTCTCTTTTTTCTTACAGTAGTTAAGGAATAAGTTGGTCAATTTTGTAAAGTTTTGAACCTAACTGGTATTAGCCTAAGCTTCAACGGTGTTAACTGTATTTTACCATTGTTTAAATATAGTTTTTAAACTTTAAAGTTACAAACAATACCAAATTATATTAATCTAAACTCTAAAACTAATTAAAACCTTTTGATTTATTGGACAAAGCGACCCATGAAATTAGGGCAAAAATCCTGTGTACCAGATCCATTAGAGTTATGATATTTGTCCACTTTTAGCCACCATCTTGAAATTATACATATAGTAAAATGTAAACTAAAAGTTCTAATAAAGAGATGATATCATGCAACATCATGCTTATAAGACACGCAGAGGTAAATAAGATATACTGTGAGTGTAATGACACAGTCAACCATGAGAGAGACAGAGATTGATCATTTACCAGTGAATAGTCACGCCATATTTTCCGTTATTTTGAACAGTGACAAATGCTTTGTCACCTTTTTGAACACGAAGGACTGGCCCCGGGAATTGACCATTTACTGTCAGCATGCTCTTGGTGCTACATAGCCTGGTAAAATTCGTCTCCTTCAGCTGCAACCAGAAATGGACATTGATATGAGAAACACAAACTTTCAAATTTGAACATATATATTGAGTAACTTAAACAACATATTTCAACATAAATGAAAATAATGAACTTCTCTTTCCCTTTACACTGGTCACCGCATGTTTTTCAAAAGCATCTGCTTTTATGATAGAAGGGGAAGTTGGATCTTGTCTAAGGTATGTTTGGATAAGTTTCTTTTTTTATGCGTACCATAGTAGGTGGTAAGTGACACTTACAATGTAGGTGTAATTATGGACTTCTGAGGCCGTGCAAAGCGGCAGTCCATCCAGATACAAGAACCCCAGAAAAGCTAAGATCAATACTACCTTCTTCACTCCCATTTGTGCAAACTACTCTTACCACACATAAAATACACTACTCGCAGTCTCACTCACAATCACTTTTCTCTTTAGGTTTCGAGTCTTTCGACCAAGGTTTTAGGATCTATTTATAGAAGTATAAATGCACGGAAAGAAACAGATGCATGTACAAATTGATAATACTCAAGATTGTAATTTTAAAATTTTGAGTAATTTTGATTTTTTTCTCTCCCAAAGTTTCAAAATTTTAATATGTACCCCTTGAATTATGAGTTATGAGTTATGTATAGTTCAGATTTAAGTCGGTTCATCAATATGTCGCGATTAAGTGTCTGTTAAGTGTCAATTAACTTCAAAATATTGTCATTTTAAACTCTATTAAAGGCATGTAAGATGTTATTTTGACTAAAATTTAATTTTATATCTTTAAAATTTGAGGTAATTTTGATGAGAAATGTTATGTTCATAACATTTTCACAACTCTTTCACAACAAAGTTTAAGTGGTAAGTTGTTATTGGTCGTTATGGGTGGGCAAAAAAGTAATTTAAGTTGTGGATTCAAATTAGAACCAACAACTACTTGCAACATATGATTTATTGTAAAAATATTGTAGATGTGGCACCTCTTATTTTGACTATACCTCTTATAGTTCTAAAAATTATACTCATAAAACTGTGTTTTAAGTTAATGTGACATTTAACAAATATCTAATTACTTAAATCCAAAATACATCTAAACTTAGGGTATGGATTCAAAATTTTAAATTAAGTCACGCTTTAAAAAAAAAATTAAATTTCAAAATTAATATTGAAAATATATTTAAAAAATAAGTAAGAGAAAATCGGAAACACATGAACCGTGTGGGATATTCTTTTTTTTTTTTTTTGATAAAATATTCTTTCTTTTTTTTGTGTGGTAGAAACTGCGTGGGACATTCCGGTAATGTTTGGATACAACATCTCACCCTCACGTCTACGTTTCTGCATTTGTCCATCCTTGCTGGGACCTATGTGTACTGTGTAGTTTGTCCATTCATGCAATTCAGCCACTATGCACTGTGCATGTGTTTGTCCATTCATGCAGTTCAGCCACTATGCACTGTGCACGTCTCAATATTTAGTTGCGTAAACAGTTTGTCCATCTTTGCTGGGACCCACGTGTGTACTATTTAGTCTTATTTTAAAATTATTTGCTACAGTATTTTTAGTTTTCAGTTTTTAGCAAAATAAGCGATATCCAAACAGACCCTCCATGTGTCGTCATTTTGTCTTTCAGCCGTGAATTAGCCTTCTCTTCCTTTGAGTGTATGTACGAAAGGGCCCCCTACACCTGTCCGTAGCCAAGTGGATTAAAAAAGAAAAGAAAAACAAAAGGAATATCTCCTCT
This sequence comes from Notholithocarpus densiflorus, assembly GCA_030021035.2. NCBI lineage: Eukaryota > Viridiplantae > Streptophyta > Magnoliopsida > Fagales > Fagaceae > Notholithocarpus > Notholithocarpus densiflorus. The sequence goes on along the minus strand of JARYZH020000013.1, from coordinate 2,687,743 downwards.
CCTCCAAAATATTGGTTAGTTTTATATATAACTATTTTACAAGACTATAAAATACCAAAAGAAAGTACATATTTTTAAAAATATAATCAATAAAAATTAGCATAAATAATTTTGATATATAAAAATAATATTTTACACCTTAATTTTTATAGGTTGATTCGAGTTAGCTCTATTTTTTAGAAGTTTTAAATTGAATCTTACATTTAGTGTACGTTTGGATTAGGATTAAAAATTAAAATTATTTTACCATTCAGCTTATTTTTGCTACTATTCATGGATCCTACTGTACTTTTTGGCACTATTCATGAGCTTCACTGTACTATTTCAACTAACTTTTACATTTATCTACAGTACTTTCAGAAATAATTTTTCAATTTCAGCAAAATAAGCAGTATTCAAACACACCCTTAAAAAAAATGTTTCAATTTAAACTTATATATCTATACTATCTATAAGTAGATTTCCCTTTTTGGACTGGACTTTTATGTGGTTCAAAAATAGTCATAAACCTTAGGTTTAACAAAAAAAAAAAACTTGAGAACAACTCGGTAAAATTATATTTCTAACTCCACTTAAAATGTCTACAAAATAAAACACTTTCTTATTAATCCATATCTTCAAAACAAACTTATCCAAAATTTTTAAAAAATAATAATGACACTAGACCAAAAAAAGCCTCATTGCATGTGATGAGGCTAGTTCATTTATAATAATATTGGGAAAAAACTTAGAAACCATGCTGCATCGTTCATTACATATAATATCATACCAATTGTAATCTATTTTATGAAATCTCTATAGACATCTTTGTATTATGTGTTAAAAAGTTTACTGTGGTAAATATATTGCATACTAATGCTTTGTTTGGTTGGGAGGATAAGAAATATGTATTTTATTCATCATGTATATTCGATAAAGACTAGAAAAGTAAAAGAATGAAGTATAAATTACATTTTCACTATCTATCCAATTGTCTTTCCTCTCTATTTTCACTCCAACCAAATAATAGAAAATCACATTTTCATTCCCCCATTTATAGTGTAAAACTCCTAATTCTTTTAAAGCGTACTTTTCAAAATTGGTTCAAGATCAAGAAAACTAATATTTTAGTAGAGTAATTCTAAGATGGACACCATTTATCACTTTTTTCTTTTTGAAAAATTATCTTATACGACGGATTAGGATTGATGGTCACTTTCACATAATTTACTATATTTTATCAACCGTGTCTATCATATTCAAATTGGCGAATCCAGTGGCACGCACAAACTACTATGGTCCTAGATGTTTCTTATTTGAGTGGAGGCCAACGCAATGATAGGGGGTTGATATCGTCACCATAATAAATTTGTGGTTCATATTTATTAGCATCAAAATTTGTTGTACATCTTCTCAAAAAAAATTGTTGTATATCATTGTATCATTGCATAAGGAGTAAGGACAGATATGACCAGAAGTTCAGAACATAGTGAGCAAGGAGCCACGTCTCACTGTCAGATCTGTTTGTGGTTGACAGCCCTTAATTATCAACATTGACTTATTCTAAATTTGGACAATTCAGAAATGTAACACGCTTATCAAAAAAAAAAGAAAAAAAAAAGAAAAAGGAAATGTAACACATATACACACAGATGCCACCAAAGTTTCTATCTATATTTATATCTATATCTATAATTATTTATTTAATGGCCATACTTATTAAGACTCATCTGCTTCTCACTTGTCTCAGAAGTCACAGCCACCAATGTTATCTTCTCTGTCAATCTGTTATGTGTCTTCGGCCTCAACACTCTTCCTCTTATTTTCCCATCTTTCTTTTCTTCCATTGTTTTTGTCATTGTGATCTTGGATATGATGTAAAATATTATAAATTAGTATGTTGGTGTAGATGCTGGAGCATATGGATAGGTTGGTCAAAAGCAAAAAATAAAAATAAAAGGAAAAAAAGAAGAACAATTGTATGTGGAAAAAAAAAAAAAAAAACCAAAAAAGTTTAAAAAATTATACATAAAATTGTAGTAAAAATAAATTACCTTATGAGTTAAAACAAATATGATTGAACCCATCTATATCTTGTACTTAATTGTTTAGTATAAAATTTTCAAAACAATAAAATTCTCAAAAAAAAATTACATTACTCATTAAATATGTTATATGATTAAAAATATACATGATTGGTTTTATGAATCTCTAATTAGAAGAATTTTTATCCAAAAACAAAATGTAGATGGCATTTAGTAAAAACGATAAAAACAATTATAATTCAAAAGCATGTGCGAGTTAGTTTAAAAAAACAAAGTGTAGATGGCATTTTACAAAAGCGACAAAAAAAAAAAAAAAAAAAAAATTCTGGCTACAGAAAATAATAATTCAAAGCATGTAACTATGTTTTTTTTTTTTTTTTTTTTTTGGAGAAACTGTAACTATGTAAGTTAGTTTATCAAATAATAAGGACACGTAAATAGCCCATTAAAAAAAAAAGGTACATGTAAATAGTATATACCTGATGATAGTACTTAGCTAGTTTCAAAAAATATCAATCTTTCATTAAAGAGTAACTTTGAATCCATTTTGCATTTTGTTAATCAATTATTTGTTCCAAATTGCTGTAAAAAATAAAAAGCATTTTTTTTTCTCTTTATATTTGGAGTAGTTCACAATTTTTCATTTTATTTTTGAAATTAATCAATATTCTTATCTATGTTTAGAAAATAAGTAAATACCTTCATATTGTTACTTAGTTAAATTCAACAAAATCTTTTCAAGAAATTATTAGGTTTACACTAGAAGGAAGAGAAAATTTTGATGATTGTGTTATTATTTTCTTAGATTACATTTTTAATCATTGTGATTCCGTTGGAATATTTAACTGAATATGTAATGGATTTTGGGGTTTTTTTTTTCTAAACATAAATGGAGAAATTGGTTGGTTTCAAAGATAAGTGTGAAATTGTAAACTACCCCAAACATAGAAAAAGAAAACATTTTTTCTCATCTATCTTTGGTGTCATAAAAAAAATAAAAAAATAAAAAAAACAAAAAATCTAAAAAACTCATTGTATTTTATTTTGCTCGTGTTTGCCTAAATGTACTTTCATATAATGAAATCAGATAAGAACTTTTTATGGGACAAGAATCTTACCCAGGCCTTGACATATGGGGAATCAGTTCTACCCTTCTAGGAACCGTGTTCGATTTACTCAACGGAGTATTTGGCTCTTTGAAGTCTGAACAGTACTCGAGACAAAATGAGGGATTTTGGAAGTCACATTTCTTTTAATATTACACCATTTACCATAGCTTGGTGTAGTGGTCTATTATAAGTAATAGACAATCACTTTTACAAGGAACTTGTAAGGACCGGATTTGAGTCCTAGGCCCAAAAATGCAAAGGATCTAGGCCCAAAGAGCCCAATACAATGAATTTGTAGAGAGTGAGTTGGAAAATTTGGCTCTAATGAGTTGGGTAGCAATTCTAGTGGATCCAAATGACAATAAAGTAAAAAATAGATAGGTTATATCTAATGAAAATCATCCTCAGCACAGTCCGAGTAGATCAATTCTCGTATATAACTCTTGAAGTTGATTACAAGTACAGTTCTTATAGTTACAGTGTTTCTCTCTTCATTCTCCGATCCCTCACCTTCATGGTCTTCTTTTTGTTTTATACTATCTTCCTTCTTTCATCTCTACCCTCCACGTATAGGGTAGATTGCTGGTGTTGATCATTGTCCCATCAGCACCTTCCTGAAGTCTCTAGTAGTAGCTGCAAGGCTGAAAATTACTGTTCAGGTATCACATTCATATTAATGCGACCAGTTGGTTAGGTGCAGAGCATTCAATGCGGTAGTAGCAACTTTCTCTTTAGATATTTTAGGACTTCCCTCTATCCAGTGCTTTTGTGATGCTTATCCGTATCAATAGAATCTCCTAAAATGTTGCCCTGGATGGTAAACCACCCCTTTGGATCTCGGCTTTGATCAACCGAGGAGGTATTCATCCTCGGACCACCCTCATGGACCCTTATGTTCAAAACTAACATCTTCACTTACTAACACGGACTCCCTTGATAATGTTCACCTCTCCTCGGAGTACTTCATGTCCTCGAATTGGGCCCCCGGCCCAATATATACATAGATATATATTGCTGGGCCTAACACCCCTACAGAACTCATACACTTTTTTTTTTCTATCACTTATAATCGACGATGTTAGAGTTGTAACAAAAATTGTGTCTTAAAATTTCTCAAAATGGAACTAAAGGATTGATGATATATTTTTTTTTTGGGGAGAAGAAGGGGGAGCGGAGGATTGATGGAGTTTGAATGGTGGAACTTCTATGATCTTTTAAAGCATACCATATTATTGTAGTACAAAAGGTGAAGTACAATATATGTACTACATTTATGATTTATGTGACTCACCGATATATAAATGTTGTCACTGTTAGTACTACTTCGGATTTAATGGACATTTTGCTCAAAATATATACACTATTTATAAAATATTTGTAGGAATTGTTGATACCAATTTTGGGCCCGATTTGGCGATTTCCTAGTGAGAACACATGATTCAGGAGTAGAGTCACCAAGTCATAAATAACACTATATTTGGCAATGTTTTGGAGAAAGAAAAATAACTGCCACACTTAAAAGAATGATATTTCATTTTATGTGAAAAAATGGGTTATAACTTATAAGTAACATTAGTCTTGAGTAAATCCCTTTTGATAAATATAATTGGGGAGAGGGAATTTAAATCCTGAATGTCCCTATTGTAAACATCAAAATGTGCCACTTGAGTTACAAGACTTTTAACTCTTAAGTATGCCTTATAAGTCTATAAATAGACCCATTACCCCATTCCTCAATAATATAAAACAGTTATAATTATGAACAAACACGCCAAGTCATAAATAACACAATATTTGGGGATGTTGGGACAAAGAAAAATATTTCTATAGTAGAGCTTTGGGTTAAGCTATTACAACAGTATTAACATAAAACATATGACGATTCAGTCAAACTATTGTACCTTAGAGAGAACCTACCTTGAGGTTAGAAGCAAATGGTTTTGACTGTTTCCCTCAATCAATTGTGCAATAACTCTACCATGCAACAAAAAAAAAAAAGTAGACTTTTAACTAAATGGCTAAAGACGTTAAGAAGACCTTGGCCAAACAAAAACAAAACGAACCTAATAGAAATTTAAATAAAAACTTTTTTTTTATTACTTTAGAATCACTTTTCAATAATTATAATGCATATTTTAGGGAATACTTGCTTGTAAGGGTGTTCGCAGTGCGGTGCGGTGTGGTTTTGGGCCATTTTTAGCACCGCACTTTGCAATGCAGTTTAGCCAAAACCATAACCGCACTGCACCTCATTTTTGTAGTCACATGTGTGGTGCGGTGCGGTTTAAAGTTTAACCAAAATTATAACCGCATCGCATTTCATTTTTGCGGTCACATGTGCAGTGTGGTGTATAAGATATGATTTGAACGGTTTGAAACCAGTAGATTTTTCAAATTTTGGGATTTTCCTGCCCAGCCCAAAACTGATTTTTCCTTTTGTTTTGGGCCAAGTTTTAAACTATTGAGTTAGTTTTTCTTTATTTTCGGTTGGTTTTCCTAATCAACACTTGCTAGGATTATTAATAATATATTTAACATTAAAAAAATAAATATATTAATATATAGAGAGGGTGTGGTTTGTGCTGTTTTCTTATTATAAAACTGCAAACTGCACTGCGCCATGCGGTGCGGTGCAGTTATGCCATTTTGTGGGCGGTTTTGGTGCGGTTTGTGCGGTTTGGTGAACACCCCTACTTGCTTGTGTCTTGAAAAGAGTGCCAATGTGGCCTTTTATAGGTGTAAGTTTAGGGCAAAGCTTTCTCTCAGGGATGAGATTTAAAAGCACGGACACGAACAAGGGTAGGGATATGACATGGTGACATGAAAATTTTTAAAAAATTCGGACACGGGTATGGTAAGGATACATATATTAATTAAATAATTTTATATATACATATTTCAAAGCTTATAAAATTTGTTTTATAACAAAAATATTATTTATTTTTAAATAATTGTCAAAAATGATTTTAGAAGTATATTAAAGCCTAACCACTAATAATATGTACATGTGTCTATTGTCTACCTAGATAACGAAAAAAAGAATTGTAAAAAGTTGCAAGTTTAACTCCGTGGCAGTAGCTTGATGGTGGTGGACTTAACTCATAAAATACAAAAATTGAAAATAAGCAAGAAGAAGAAGGTGAGCTACAGGGTTACTAGAGCAGAAGAGAAAGAGAAAAGAGAAATAGATCTAAGAAGCTAGGTTGAAGAAGAAGATCAGCATGAGAGACTATAAGTCAATACTCAGAACGGTGTGTTTTATTATTATCTTTTTTTTGTGGCATCGGACAAGTTGGAATCATGACATCGCCATGTCACTATCGTGTTAGTTATTTTTCAAAAAAAATTTAAAAAAAAATTCCGGGACATGCATGTAGCCATGTCTAACATGTGTCCCATGTCCCATACGTGTTGGTCACGGACACAATAGCCTAAATGATGTGTTTGCACTTTCCAATGCGAAATCAACTTTGCAATTGTAAAACATTTAGCCAAACCCATTGTGGTGGGCCATTTTGAGATTGTGGGCTGGGCTACCTCTTGCCACATTACGACCCAAAGGTTTTGGGTAAGAGAGTCAGGATCAGTCTAATTGCAACCTAGCTTGAACTAGCTTGTGCACAAACTAAAGCCCATTTGTTGAAACTTTGGTCACATGCCCATGGCAGATGAGACTGTTACGAAAGAGTTATAGCAGGCAAAAACAATGTGATGACAATAAAAGAAATATACTTGCTATTAGACAGAATAAGTAAAGGATAATCAATCAAAACAAAGAAAGAGAACGGTGCAGCACCAAGAAATACATTATAAATGAAATGGCAAAATCAAAAGAGAAATAATACTGGTGCTTAATCAATAAACGCAAGGAAGGAATGGCTAGTATGCCAAGTTCAGTTGCATTACGGGACTAAGACCAAGGAGGGAACCACTCCCTTAATGTGAATAACCTCTCAGGAATATCCTGCTGTAGAAATTACCCACTTTGAGAGAATAGGCCTAAATGGCTTATGCCTGGAAAATCCCTAATCCTTAACAGAAGGTAGGCTTTTAGAGGAAGAGATAGGGGTGTGCAACCAACCTACCAAAACCAACCTGACCCAACCCAACCCGTCGGGTTGGGTTGGTTTTTAGGGCTTGGTGGGTTGGGTTGGGTTACAAAAAAAATTTTGATAGCGGGTCGGGTTGGGTTTAGGTCATAAAATTCCAAACCCACCAAACCCAACTCGACCCATATATATATAAATATATATATATTATAATTAATAAATTTTTTAAAATAACTAGCTCTTCCTATCCTATATAAAAGCCAATTAGTTCACACAAACCTTAGTAAATTACTATTATTGTTTAGTCATTAGTGTTGTTTGCCTTTAAGGAGTTACATTGATACTAATCTTTGAGTTTTTTTTAATATATTTATATTTATATTTTTTCTACTCAATTTAATAATAATAAAAATCGCAACCCATGGGTTCAACCTGACCCATGTGGTTTGGGTTGGGTTGGGTTGGACTTATGTGATGGGTTGGGTTGGGTTGAATTTTGATCTACCATGGTGGGTTGAGTCAAAAAATCTCCTTAACCCGACCTAACCCGACCCATGCACATCCCTAGTCATTAGTGTTGTTTGCCTTTAAGGAGTTACATTGATACTAATCTTTGAGTTTTTTTTATATATTTATATTTATATATTTTTCTACTCAATTTAATAATAATAATAATAATAAAATTTCCAACCCATGGGTTCAACATGACCCAACTCGACCCATGTGGGTTAGGTTGGGTTGGGTTGGGTTGAATTTTTTTTGACCCACCATGGTGGGTTGGGTCAAAAAATCCCCTTAACCCGACCGAACCCACCCATGCACACCCCTAGGGAGAGAAGGAGTTAGTCTATTGGTGCATGCCTGCCATTCTATTTTCTCTCTGTTTTTCCCCATAACTTTCTCTTTCTTTTTTCTCCCTTTTTTGCTTTTCCCCACTCTTTTCTTTCTAGCTCTTACTCATGTGTTATAATGGTGATTGTTGTTGTTGTTGTTGTGAATCTCTCGTTATGATTGTTGATGTGTTGATGATCCTACTGTGCACGGCGGAGGCTTTTTATATACTGCCTGTCGTGACTAGTTTTTTACCATTTCACCCTTTAACCACTTTTGTCTGGGTGTGGATGTCCTTCCAAATCACCTATTGATTTGTCAGCTGCCCAGCCACTACCACTTACCTGTACTGGCCGTGCCACTCCCCATTACCAGACAAAGAAAACTATTTTGTTTGTTTGTTCACTATGGCATTCCTGTCCGCAACAGTGTGGGTATTCTCTCTAACTATCACTCATGGCATGCACCTAGTGGTTCCAATTCATTATTCCTTCTTTTGGGTGATATGTCATCCCAGCAGGACATCTCCTCCAAAAGAATTTGAGCGGGAATCCCAGAATAGGCTCCCCCTTCTCCCCATTGCCAGACCATACCCTCACTTACCCCTGACCAATGACCCACCACTCCTGTATTGGCTGGGTACAGGTTGGAGGTGCCTGGTCCTTACGCGTGCTCCACTTCCGTGTATGTCCAAACCTTGTTTACTGCTCATGCATTTACCATGGTCTGGAGGCTCATCTGTGCATTCTGCCGCATATCCTTGACCTCTTGTGGCGTGAACTGTTTTCTGATCTTCCATTCTTTATGGCTTGCTCCCTTCAAGGGCTAGGCCTTGCCTAATTGTGGGTTTTTCTCTTTTCGCCCACTCTTTGCTCCTTCTGTAAACTTGCTACCATTCCTGCCATGCCACTCTGTTATTCCTGTTGTGGTGTTACTTGACCTGTGCTTGCTGGGCCTCTTTTGGGCCTCCTGTATGCTTTTCTTTCACTTGACTACAGTGACCTAGCATTGTCATTGGGTCTGCATTCATGCTACTTGGGTTTCCTCGACTCATTCCATTGCTTACGGGCTTCCTTGGCCCATTTCTTCTTCCTGGGGCATCCTCGGCCGACTTTCTTTCCTTAGGCATCCTTGGCCCATTCTAACTCTGCATTCCCATGGGCTTTTGCTAACTCTTTTGGACTTCCCCGGCCTAATTACTATATCCTTTACCTTCGTGGTTCATGGGCTTTCCATCAATCCCTTACTCACTTACTTCATCACTTTGGGCCTGCCTCGGCCCATTCTTGCTTTCATATTGCCCATGGGTTTACTACTTCTTTCTCTGGGCTCCTTTAGGCCCGCTTGCTTCCTTCGAGGCCTATTTATCCTTTTATGGGCCTTTGATCCATCATTCCTGCCATTTGGGCTTAATGGTTTTTCTCTTAATTTACTAACTATTTTCTGCCCATATTGTTGGGCATCTTCCTACTGTTGAGCTCTTCCAAAATGAGTATCAACACCCACCAATCACTAGGATATGATATTCTTGTGTTAGCTAATGAAAAAAATTATATTTACTTTAAGTTTAATCATTCTCTCACTCCTCCCAAGAAAATGTTTCTCTCCAAATTTAGTTTGGAGAGAAATCCTTTAAACTCATCTTAAATTTTTTCATTGAATGTGAATTTTGAAAATCTAACCGTTGGATTTCATGTTCTTATGATATCCTCTATGCTTGCAAAATTTCAAGAAGATAAAAGATCCATATCTATATCATCGATCAAATGTTTTAATTTAAAGTTTTTTTTTTTTTTTTCTTAATCCAAAATTATGCATTGAAATAATTTTATTGATTGCATAGTAAATAATATTCGATTTGAATGAAATTTGACATGTATGTTTAGAACATAAAAAACATGCAATACAATGATTAAATTTTCAAAATTCACATTCAATAATATGATATATGAGGAGTTTGAAGGATTTTTCTCTAAACTAGTTTGGAGAGAAACCTTATCCCACTTCCCACCACACCTTAATCATTGGCACTTTCATGTCTTATTTAGCACTTCCATCCAAATAAACAAAAATACTTATATGGCAAAGGGTTTTATTTTGGTTTCTTAGTATGATGATAAAAAACAATCATTAGGAATGGACGCCAAAAGTTAAAACTTTCTTTAAAAAAAAAAAAAAAAAACTTTTATACTTGAAGGATTAATAAATAAATCATTTTGCAACAGAAAAAAAAAAAATCATTTATTTATACTTTAAGATTTTTTATTTGTCTTACAAAAGTTGCAAAAATACATTTGAAAGTTATTTATTTTTTAAGATATTAATTTAGTCAAATTTTCTAATTTTTTACAGTTTTAATCCATTTATTTATATTTCAATTAGTTATTAAATTATATATGACATCATGACCTTTAGTCGAACATTGACCTTAAAACCTTGAACTTCCTTTTTTTTATTCTTTAAATAATTAATTTTTAAATCCAAGATTTTAATTTGGAGGGGATTCGAACTTGGAACATGTCTCTGTTGAAAAAACCAAAAATTGAAAATTCACAAACAAATTTGCAGTCTTTTAGCTAAAATACTACTTAAATAAGAGGTTATAGGCTATATATGTACTATGCAAATTTTGTTGGGTAAAATAATATTTTTGTCCCTAAATTATCATAAAAGTTCACTTTTAGTCCATGAACTTTCAAAAGTTCTTTAAGTAGTTCATTTTTTTTTTTCACATCTTATAATTTTTATTGGATTTCTTGTATAGATAGTGATTTCGGTCTTTGAAGTTTAAGAGGAAAAAGAAAAGTTGAGTTAGTTTTGTATTCTTATTATATGATTTAAGATAACTCTATTTGTTGTAAATGATAATTGCAAGAAAGGTTTTTAAAAAATAGCTCGTTTGAAGAACAGTAAAATAGATATATTCAAAGTTTTGTGGTCAAATCAAGTTTAATATTGTGGGGACATTTTTTGCTTCAAGGCCAAGGGCTAGACCGGTTGGAGCCTTAGGCATTTTTGTTATCCCACATTGGAAAGATGGCCTCCCTCTTTCTAGCTTATAAGGGATGAGCCAAAAAAATATATACTTTCTTTTTAAAAAATATCTAAAGTTTTGAAAAATAAATAAGGATAAAATCTAAAGGTGCAAAACACATCATTGAAGTTTTGAGATGTTTAGATTTAACATCTTGAAATTTTAGAATTTTAATTTTGCCCCCAAATGTTCTATGTTGTTTGGATTGTCAACTTTTTTAAAGTTTTTTTTTTTTTTTTTTTGGATGTGTCCGTTAAGTGACACATCAGACTATCACATTTGTTAGTTGGACCAATTAAATGTTGACACATTTTATTAAATATTCTATGTCATTATTTAAACTTAAAAAACTTAAAATAAATTAAAATAAATCTTTAAAATCTATTAAATTAATTAAAAATTAAAATTTTAAATCTTTTCAACTTTTATTATCTCACTTTTATCAAAAAAAAAAACTTTTATTATCTCATGAACAAAAGGGGAAGTTTTTCTTTTGCCCCCTTCCGCTATCCATCTCCGGTGCAACAGTGTCATACCACCACACTCAATTGGATTTAGCGTAAAGAGCAAATGGGAGGTGGGTCTTTCGGCCAAATGGGTTTTTGTTGAAAACTGAATGTAATCATGGTGTGGTGGGAAAATGTCAGGGTCCGTTTGGTAGATGAGTTTGAGTAATGTTGTTTTTAGTTTTTTGAAATACGTGTGAGTGAAAAAATGTATGAAAATGTGTGTAATGTTGTTTAAAAACTGAAAATAGGTTGTTTAACTACTCTACCAAACAAGTCCTGAGTAATTTTCGGGTGAGCTCTGTTTCTTGATGTTTATTTTCTGGGCTTGTTGATGGGTTGCTCATATCTTTTTCTTCATTTTTTTCTAGGTTTGTGTTTGTTTTTTGCAATGTTCAAACCCAGATATATAAAAAACTAAAAATCATTAAAACAGTACTCCCAAAGTTAATAATAATAATAATAATAATAATTATTATTATTATTATTATTATTATTATTATTATTATAACACCAAATAACAATTAAGAACTTTTCTAAACTAAAAATTGAAAATCGTGTTCATCCCCAACTCTGATTCTTTGATGGTGGTGGACCTTGTTTGTGGAGTAAGACTTGTGGTTATAAAAGAAAAAGAAAGAGAGTGGTTGGGTAAGGAGCCTTTCATTTTTGGTTTTATCTTTGCTGTTGCTGTCACTAGTCATCATCAGATTCGGTGCTGCACTCTTGAGGACCTTCGATTCTTTGGGGAAGAACACGTTCATAGCGTTCTTCCGAAATTATATTCAAAAGAAAGAAAAAATAATTAATTTAATTAGATTTTAGGATTTATTTTAGGTATTTTAAAGATTTTTTTAAGTTATTTTAATAAATAATCCACATGTCACAATTTAATTAGACTAGCTAATACATGTCATAAGCTGATGTGGGATTTAATGGACACATCAACCAAAAAACTATTTTTGATAAACCATCAACCAAAAAACTAATTGAGGATTAACAATCCAACCAACATAAAACGTTTTAGGAGACCAAATCAAAATTTTGAAACATTAAAATGTAAAATTTAAATACTCTCAAATTTTAAAAGTGTATTTTACATTTTACACGATAAATAATTTTAAAGAAGTGTTACGTCCGAATTGTAGCTCTCTTCTTATTTTGCAAAAATAACTTTATACTATACACATATAACCTACAATCACGCATGCCAGCTGTGTTCACCGAAAGGTCGCTGAAACATGTGCATTGTATTGTTAATTGTTATGTAATATATCTTTCACGATACAAAAAGGTCTCATATGTCCTTTTATGCCTCCTCAAAAGGGGGGTCCATCGTTTCTCAAAAAAAAAAAGAGGAGGGTCCATTTTGTCACTCACTGATTCTTTTTTTTTTTTTGGTAAAAGGGAAATATTATAAAACAACTAAGAGCAACTAAACTCAAGACAAAACCTGATTGAATACAAGCCCTGGCTATCAGCCGAGTAATTCTTAGGTACTCCCGGATCACGAAAAATGGTACTCCTCCTTCTCACATTCATGGTGAGGTCCGCTCATTAAATTCATGGTGGGGTCCACCATGAATGTGAGAGGAAGGAGCACCATTTCACTATACTCCGGGACTACCTAAGAATTTTCCCTATCAGCCTCAAAGGTTTTCTTATGTCCATAGGCGGACAAGAATATAAAACAAACTCAGAATCTTGTAATGAGCCTAGTCTAGCAAGCTGATCAGCGCACATATTAGCTTCTCGGAAAACATGTTGAACACGACATTGGGGAAAAACACTAAGCAACTGTCTGCAGTCATCAAAAAGGCCAGAGACAACAGAGTTAGAGTAGCTCGGGTTGGTTAGAGCTTCAACTAGAGCCATCTAACTCCACGATAAGGGCAGTCATATTCATCTGCTGGCAAAGGAGAAGACCATCCCTAAGAGACCATAATTCTGCACAGAAGCTGTTCACTTTCCCAAGTTTCCTTGTAAAACTTGCCACCCAAATGCCAGCTTCATCCCTTATCAGACCCTCTCCACCTGCCAAGCCCAACAACGCATTTGAGGCCCCATCTGTATTCAATTTCATCTAGCATATCTCTGGCTTTTCCCACCTGATTTTTCGAATTCTATTACTGCTGTTGCTCTTGGCTCGATTTGCACACAAGGAAAATTCTGTGGCTTGAGCAACTATTCCTTTTGCCAGATTTGGGTTGCTGCTTCTATGCTTGAACACAAAATTATTACGTTGTCTCCAAATCTCCCAAACAGCGAAAAGAAATAGAACATTCCAAGGTGGGCTGGTCGGACTATGCTTTTGAACACTTTTGCCGTTGGTAGTGAGCCAATCCCTTAAATTTTGAGAGAAGAAACTGGTGTTTGAGACACGGATGCCCAGCTGATACCAAAGAGCTCTGGCCATATTACAATCTCGAAGGGCATGGGTTATAGTTTCCACCTCTGTTTGGCACACAGGGCAGGAGGGATCCACTAACATTCCTCTCCTAGCTAGGCAACTTTTAACTCCGATACTCTCATGCGTGCTTTTCCAAACAAAAACTTGGATTTTTGGGAGGGTGTGTGCTTTCCATATCCAGCTTCCAGAGAAAGAGGGGTCCTCCATTGAATTGGTGGCCAGCAAATAAGCACTTCTCATCTCGAAATTGCCCTTTTGGGATAGTTTCCAAACCAATTTGTCCCCTCCCCTCGCAACGGTAGGCGTAGGAGTGCCTTGAATCTCTGCCTTAACATTCTCAAGAAGCTTAAAAGGGATCATGGACCAATCCCAGCAACCATAAGGTGTAATGACATCTCTTACCTTCAAATCCAAATCGACCTGAGGAATAGGGCCATGAATGACATTCCTAATTGGACCGAGATTAGACCAAGCATTAGTCCAAAAGTTTAAGGTACTGTCCCGACCCGGGTTCCACTTGATTCCCTTGTTAAAGGTATCCTCACCTCTTCTCATACCTCTCCAAGTGGGGGAAGAAGGCAGCCTAGCTTCTCGATTGGAATTGATCCGCCTATTAGTGCAGTACTTTTTCTTGAGAACCCGAACCCAAAGAGCATCAGTTTCCGTGTGGAATCTCCAATTGAGTTTAGCTAATAAGGCTGTGTTCCTACCTTTAGCTGCTTAAAGCCCCAATCCTCCTAGGTCCTTAGGTTTAGTTACCTTCCCCCAGTTAACCCAATGCATTTTCTTCTCAGTATCAGTAGAACCCCATAGGAAATTCCTGTTAACTCTATCCATACCCTCAAGGACCTTATTCGGAAGGTAGACATTTTGCATGACATGTGTTGGGATTGTGGAGGAAGAGGCTTGGATGAGAACCCTTCGTCCAGCCATTGAGAGAAGATTTGCTTTCCACCCCGCAAGCTTCTGCTTCACTCTATCAAGGACAAAATCAAAATCATAGCTTCTGCTCCTTGAGTGCTTCAAAGGGAAACCTAGGTATTTTCCTAGGTTTGGTGTTGTTTGAAACCCGAGGATGTCCGCTAGAGCATCCCTTTGATCAAGATCAACATTTGGCAAGAAATAAATCCGGGATTTTGCTTCACTTACCACTTGCCCGGATTTGGAACAAAACTCTTGGAGGACTCCTTTGATTGTACTGCAATTTTCTGGAGTAGCTTTGGCAAATAGTACCAAGTCATCAACAAAAAAGAGATGGGAGAAGGCTGGTCCGCTTCTCGAGGTTTTCACCTTCGTCCAAAGATGCTCACTGCACTTCTCATCGATTAGCTGCCCAAGGAACTCCATGCACAGAATAAAAAGATATAGAGAGAGCAGATCACCTTGTCTGATGCCTCTAGAGGGCCAAAAGGGGTCCATACATCCGCCATTGAAAAGCAGTGAGGTAGATACTGAGGAGATGCAGCTCATAATGAGCTCAATGAGGTTTACCGGAAAATTGAAATGAATAAGCATCTCTCTAATAAAGCTCCATTCAAGTTTATCATAGGCGAAGCTTAAGGTCTAATTTAATCGCCATATAACCATTCCTCCCTTTGGCTCTCCCTATAGTGTGGATAAGCTCTTGGACAATGATGGTATTGTCTACACCTCTTCTACCCGGAACAAAAGCTGCTTGGTATGGAGACACCAACCTTTCCAAGTGCGGTTTTATTCTCGCTACGATGATCTTGGTGACGATCTTATAGACAGAATTGCATAAACTGATCGGCCTGTAGTTACCAATAGTCTCAGGACCTTGGATTTTTGGAATGAGAACAATAAGGGTACGATTAAGGTATTCCGGAACCTTCCTCTCTCTAAAGACTTTCATCACTTCCTCCCTCACTGAATCCCCAACTATAAGCTAAAAATTTTGGAAGAACCCAGCATGCAGACCGTCCGGGCCTGGGGCTTTAAAGGCTTTCATGGACCAAAGGGCTTCCTTTATCTCAGTAGGAGACACCACCTCAGCAAGCTTGCATTTGTCTTCCTCGGAAAGTTTGACTTGCCAATTAGAAGTATGATCCGTGCACCAATCAACTTTGGATTGAGATGTAGTGTATAAAGAAATGAACCCAGACCTAAAGTGCTCCATCACATCCCTCTCATTTGTGATCCACTCCCCTTCACTGTTTTTAACTGAAGTAATGTGATTTCTCTTCCTTCGAGCAAGGGTAGATATATGATAGAAGGAGGTGTTGCGGTCACCTTGAATCATCCAGTTGATCCTGGATTTCAGGGCCCATAAGTCACGTTCCTGATCCAGAATTTTCCCCAGCTCTAGATGGAGATTGTTTTCTAGCTCAATAAGAGAAGTGCTTGGCCTTGCTGATAAATTTCTCTGAACCCCATAAAGTCTTGCAATGACTCTTTTTTTCTTGGCATGAATGTTTCCAAAGCTGTTTTTATTCCACAAGGCAGCATCTCTGGTGAAGGTATTTATAGAATCACCCAGTCTTCTATTCTGGCTCCAAGCTTTTGTCACAACCTTCGGAAAAGACATATCAGTTAACTAGAAACTCTGAAAGCGGAAAGGTCGAGTTAGTTTGACAGTTTGGAATGGAAAAGCTTCCATGAGGACTAGACAGTGATCAGAGTGGCACCTGGGCAGATGAGTAACCTTAGCATCCGAGTATAATGTGCACCAGCTTGGGTTCATAAAGAACCTGTCAATCCTTTCGAGAATGAGATTATTTATATCCCTTTTATTTGTCCAAGTATACCTTGGACCGGAAAAGCCCATATTAATCATGTTGCACCTATCCAGACACTCTTTAAATAACAGGGATCGATTAATGCTCACTCCCCTCCCCCCAAATTTATCCCCTCCAACCAGAGGCTCATTACTCGTGTTCAGAGACCCTTTATGAATGAAGACAAATGAAATTTGCAAAGGGGAAAAATCGTTCAATTATTCGAATGAGCAAATAAAAATAAATCCTATTTGAATGGGGTAGATAAAATAAAATAAAGCTTATTTGAAAATAGTTTTTTTTTTTTTATTTATTTATTTTTTTTTTTATATGGGAAATACTTCACTTTATTGAAAACAAATCAACGAGTTACATTCCTATCATGCACACAAGCATGCTCTATTAGGCTAGGACATTCCTCTAGCCATGCAACATAATCCTCAACATTTTTAGCGTGTTGAGCTAGTAAGTGAGTAGGGACATTTCCCTGTCATTTAGTGTGAGTAATCTTCCACTGCCTGAAGTACGACATTTGGTTCATCACCCCGACAAGCACGTTCATTACTGAGGAGGGCGGTGAACCCAGTCCTTGTAGCGCATTACAAACTAACAGTGAGTCACTCTCAAACTCTGCCTCTCTAATTCCAACGTCCTTTGCGAATTCAACTCCGGCTTCCAAGGCTTTAGCTTCTGTTTCTATCGCACCCAACGGATACTTCCATTTCTTGCTCAGAGCAGCGATCACCTCCCCGGCGTCATCCCTGATTATTACTCTAGCCCCTGCCTGTTTACTATTCGAGAAGACCGCGCCATCTAAGTTTACTTTGTAGAATCCTCGACTCGGAGGTTTCCAAGAAACCGGAGATACAGGGTCAGCCTGATGCTCTGTTTTTCCTTCATTTGCGGCTCGGAACTCCTCCACCAGGTGCATGGCATTCCTCAGCACTTTCCTACCCGCCCTTCCTTTTCCTCCCATCCGAAGATCATTCCGGTTCTTCCATATATCCCAACAGACCGTGATAAATTGCTCCAATTGTCCAGGCCGAGATTGATCGCACCTTTGTAAATTCGCTACCACGTCCAGGAAACTCCAGTGCGACGAAATTTCAAACGGTAATGCGAACTTGCTGCTCTTCCAAACTTCTTTAGCATGGTCGCAGGTCCACAATAAGTGACATACCGTTTCCTACTCCTGTCCATAAAGTTCGCATGTACCATCTGGTATAATTCTCCACTGAGCTAAATTGGATTTTGTAGCTAGGATATCACGGCCCGCCTTCCAAGCAAAATGTTTTATTTTCTGTGGGGTCTTCATTTGCCATATGGACTTCCAAATCTTCCTCCTAGCTGACTCGTCTGAGCAATCTGCCTTGGTATCATGTAGCTTCTCTTCCAGCGCTAACGCATAAGCGCTTTTAACAGTAAACTTTCCACTCCTATTTTCAGCCCAGATTAGTCTGTCATGCGTGCTGCTTGAGCTCAAAGGGATACTTAGAATGGCATTGTGACTTTTTTTCTAAAGCTTTATATATTTGAAGAGAGTATTTATGTGTTATAATAATTATTTCCAACGGTCTTAGTTAAAGATTTGGAGCAAGGTTTTAGGATTCATCAAAATTCTTGAAGTAACATTTATCAATTAAAGAGCAAAACAACCGTCTGTACTGTGTATTCAAGAGTTAAACCCTTTTGGATATACACTACTGTTAGTTTCTTTAAAACCTTCTCTCCTCTCCTCTTGTGTGTGTGTTAAAATACATAGTATTCTCAAAAAAAAAAAAGCAAAACATAAAAACCTTTATATATGAATGAAAGGCAACCTCTAAACCTATCAAAACAAAAACAAAAAAAAAAAAAACTCATTTTCTGTAATCTCATCCCCCAATTTTTTCGTCTCTCTTAATCACCACCTCCAAAAACTTCTAGCACGGTCATAAAATGTTGCTTGAGTTTCAAATTTGTGCCTGAGACTCCAGACATGATCTATCAATTCGTCTCGGTAAAGTTGTATTGTGCAATCAAATAAATGAAAATTTAAAAAAAGAAAAGAAAAGAAAACAATTGGAAATGTGGAAAAGAGGTGAGAGAATTTATTACCATCATTTTGAGAGTGGAGGAATGGAATTGTAGAGCCAATGCCAGGACCACACTAATTCAAATTTTAATACACAGATCACCAGCAATTAAAAAAATATAAAAATTGATGTAAACTAATAAGACATTTTGAAATTTTTGCACCGATAAATGGAGATGTTTGTTGAGTCGTTCTCTTTGTAGTTTTTTGTGTTTGTCCATACATGTTCCTCGACACCAACAAATAAATTCAAAAAATCAAAACAAAAACAAAAACTAAAGCCTTTTGTATTCTATATCGGTATGAAATGCCTAGGATCTTTCTATTTGACTTAACAATTAGTTACATGACTCGGACCAGCCTTTTCTTTAACTATTAGTATAAAGTATTAAGGTTTGTTTTTTAATTTATTTTGTTTAAATGTCAAATAAATATTTTTTTTATTAGCCACGTCAAATATTGGGACAAAAAATGTATTAATTCCTATGATTATTTTCTTTATATATTCCCAAAAAAAAAAAAAAAAAAAAAAAAAAAAACGCTTGCCCAAGAAGTATCGAGAGAGGTTTTTTCCTTTTGTGTATATATATATTGATTTGAGGGCAGTGGATAAGTGTGTGTGTACATACACACACATACAATACCTAGGGTTTTGAAATTACTTTACACTTTACAGCGACTGGGAGAGCTTTCAGAGAGAGAGAGTTGAAAGAAACATGGAGAGTGAGAGTTGGAGGAGGTGTTCCAATTTAGAATTAGTTAATGAATTGTTAGAAGAAATTCTATTGAGGCTTCCAGTGAAATCTATTGTACGTTTCAAGTGCTTGAAAAAGTCATGGTATAGTCTTTTTGAAAACCCTAGTTTCATTGCCAAGCACCACCGCCTCCGTTGTTGTTCTGATTAAACGAATACAAGTTTACTGAGCATGAGACTCCTTCTACCAAATATGCGTGGTTGCATTAATGGCATCATTTGCATTGGCGGTTCCTTTGGTGATAGCTTTAAAGGCTTTTTCTTATGGAATCCTGCAATCCGTCAATATAAGGTTGTTCCTTATCCCACACTTCCTCCATGCGCCCTTACTCTCTACCCCCCATCTCTTCTACACTAATGTCAACTATGCATTTGGTTATGATAACAATTCTAATGACTACAAAGTTGTTAGAATTGTCACTTATAAGAGACATGCGGACCACACAATGGTAGAAAACACTTTTGTTCATGTTTACACCCTTAGTACTGATTCCTGGAGGCAAATAATCAACCCCAAATTTGATTGTTTGAACATTATCTTCAAGAATAATTTTGATGAAAAGTACATGAATGGATTTTATTTTTGGCACGCTACCATCAAGGGCACCAACGATTATGAGGTAATCATAGCCTTTGATATGAGCCAGGAGGTATTTCGAATTGCAAGGATGCCAATATATAACAAGCTTCTGAATTTGACTTTTGCTATCTTCAGTGAGTGTCTTGCTTTCATTTTTTTTTTTGACGATGAAAGGACGGTCTTTAAGATACAGGTGACTCCTCCAGTTGTGGGGTTTAATAAGAACGCAACCCCTCTTCCAGTTGTGCCTTTGACCAAACAAATTGATGTAGGACCCCTTTCAGGAATTAGTAGGCCACTTGGATTTGCAAAAAACGGAGAGCTTCTTCTTCTATACTTCGTCACGATAACCAGACAATAGTCTTTTACAACATTGCTTCTCAAGAAATTATTAAAAATCTCCCACTTACAGATCTTCCAAAATCTTTCTTAACTTCACGAGCTATACCTTACATGGAGAGTCTAGTTTCATTCACGGGTGAAAATGTGTATGCCTCAACTCATTATTATTATTATTATTATTATTATTATTATTATTAGTATAGCATTAGGCTTTTTTTTTTTTTTTTTCTTTTAATTTGTCCTTAGTAATAATTTTTCACAACGGAATGTGTGATTTAGAGAAGATTATATCTCATATTATATGGATTGTGTGTTTATTAAATTTCAATTCCCTGTTATTGTTCAATCTCTGCATTTGATAATGGTTCAATAATTTGTTAATTTGTTATGCATTGGGATTGTGATTGAATTTTGGTGGAAGAGGAAAAATTATGTGAAACATTTTTGTTATTATATAATTGATTCTTAATTTGTTAGTTGGGATTCTCATTTTGTGTTAAGGTGAATTTAAATAGACAATGTGTATCAAGAAGGTACTTTTAACCTTATGGGTTCTGTCTCATAGCATTTCAATTAGTTGTGACTTGTGAAAGCTTATAAGGATAATTTTGAAGCCATTTAGTGGAACCTATAACTCTCTACCCAACCATTCGTATATTCTCCCATCTCTACGTGCATTTATTTCTTTTACTTTAATGCTTGCTGTCGAGGGTTCTTTTTAAGTTTCTTTTTCTAAGAAGGAAGTCGGGCTTGACGCTCTGCAGAATGGGCTCCAAAGTACCATTTTGCCGCTGCCAGTTTGTGCGCAAATGTTGAGTCCAAGTCCAAGGGAAGACGCTGCAAAGTGGGTTTATTCTCTGTTTCTGCCGCAGAAGGAACTTTTCTCTAGTTTCTGCCACAAAAGGAACTTTTCTCCAGTTTCTACCGCAGAACTGACTTTTCTACTTGCAACAAAACTTTCTGCTGTGCAATAAAGCTTCCTGCTGTGCAGTAAAACTTTCTGCTGTACATTGAAGTTGTCTGCTGTGCATTAAAATATTTTGCCGTGCAGTAAAGCTTTCTGTCGTAAAGCCTTCTGCTGTGCAATAAAGCCTTTTGCAATGTGAATGACTACTCTTCGTTTTTACTGTAAAAATACTTTTCTACTTCCTGCACATAAACAAATCTAAAACCCAAAGAAAATATCCATCAAATAAATGTTAGTTTAAATGGGTTAGCATATTCTCAAATATATACATACATATATGAGTATATATACTTATATGTATTCACATATATATCTATAAAATATATTTTCAAGAACATGAGAAACAAGATATATGTATATATATACTTATGGCAGGATAATGATTAGTTTGTGTTAAAAGTAAAACACGTAATAACAAATAAAGAAGAAAGCTTCAGCAGAAAAGGTTTAGCTAGTATAATAGCTAACACGGTAAATATAATGAAAAGGTGCTACAGCAGAAAACTAGTACAACAAGTAAAGATACCAAAGCAGGACAACTGATGCAGCAAACGTGATAAAAACGTGCTACGGCAAGATGACTAAATACAGCAGATATAATTTATAATGAGAGAAATCAAATATATTTGCAATCAAAATTAAGTATTGAATCTTCCCATAGGATAAGTAAACCAATAAAGAACCCAAACCCCAACTTGAACAACCTTGTCATAGGCTTTTGCCATCAAAGTTGTGCATTTTGGAGAATAAGCCTAAATGGCTACTAGCTATTACTTTTGGAGACTTCGAAGAGTGGGTTTGGTAAGAGGGAGGGAAAAGATGGTCTATTGATGCATGCCCCTAATTCTGCCGTGTTTTCTCTTTTCTTTTTACCACTTTCTTTTTTTCTTTCTCTCCGTTCTTTTACTCTTAATTTCTTACTACTCTCTTGCCATGGGTTGTTCCCCTTTTGGTCTTTTCTTTTCTTGGGTCTTTCTCTCTAGGTGACTCTCTCTTTGTAAGTGCCGCCCTTAGGTGCTTCCCCCTATTTGGGTCCCCTTTGGTGTTTTCTTTTTCTTTTCCGTGTTTTTCCTCCTCCTGGAGCCCCCCCTTTTGCCATGGTTACCTCTTCCTTTTATAGTGAGCTAATTTAATGGGATTTCTCCCTTTTATCCCTAGGGCTTCACTAACTGTTTTTGGCTTGTTGTGGGCATCCCTTTAGGACTACCCACCAACCCATTGGTTTCTCGACCACTACCTCTACTCAGAATACGTAAGCCGCACCATTACTCATTTCACGACAAAATTCCATTTTGTTTGTTCTTGCTGTATACCTCTACCTCACTATCTAGCTCTATGTCATGCATCAGATGGTCCCAACCATCTATTACTTCTTTTGGGTAAGATACCATCCTAGTAAGGCATATTCTCAAAAGAAGTCACGGCAGGAAACCAAATATAGACCCCTTTTCCCCCCACCACCAAACCACACCCTCTGAATCCCCTTGATCGTGGGCCCACCTCCCTTATATTGGCTGGGTACAGGTTGGTGGTGCTCCGGCCCTTCTGTGCTTGCTCCACTGTCTTCTGTGTTTGTCTCTCACGCCATATTTGCCGTAGCAGATTAGTTCTGTTTCGTTCTACTGCGTGTTTTTGTCTTATTTCTTCACGTCTTTCCTATTGCGTTTGTCATTTCCTTTGGTTTGGCTTTTCTTTCCTTCACGTGATTCCTGTTGCTGACACTTCTTGCTGTTCCTTGTTTCTTTTCATTGTGCTTCTTCATATCAGTTTTCACGCCTATCTTTTTTATACAAAAGGATTTGGGCCTTTGTGGGCCAAATAATGTTGATTGGATCAAAAGGATCTTGGGCCCAATTTATCTTCATCTGTCGAAGCCATTTTGCCAGAGAACTGTATTCTGCGGCAAAGCTATATTCTGCGGTATATTTGTATTCTGCTGCAGATCGCTTTCTCTTGCATTTCTTTCTTTGGACCTCTCTTGCTCTTTGGTTTTCTTGGTGGGCCCTTGGGCCTTGCTTTTTCATTGGGCTTTCTTCCTCATGGTACGGATTCAAAAATGGGCATCAACACTTGCATAAGCTACTATCATTTTCCCATCCCTACGTGCATTTTCAAGCTCAAAAGTTAGGAAAATTATTGAATATTTTGGGAATACCATAAATGCGTACTCCTCCTTCTCACATGAATTACGGATTCCACCATAAATTTAACTAGTGAAACCCACAGTTATGTGAGAAGCAGGAGAACGTAATTATAGTACTCCGGGAGTACTTAATAATTACCCCAAAAGTTATAGTGGCGAATAAATTCAGAAAAGTATCAATTTAGAGTATGATCTTATTTTTTCTTACCTATTCAATAAAACATTATTTAAATGATATGGTTTGACAATTGCCAATTTTTATTCTCATTCTAGTTCTAATGAATGAAAGATCAACACGGTAAAAAGATAAAACTAAAAGCTTAACCCAATTAAGTAAAAATAAGGAACCAACAAACAATGAGTTTCTCTTGTAGCAACTGAAGTTGGCCATACATCCTTTACTCAGTAGAATTGTTTTGTCCCTTCTTACAGAAGGTGTTGTTTTGTCCCCTTGGAGTAACAAGGTTATTCCTCGGCTAGTTTTTTTTTTTTGCTAACCTATTCCTCGGCTAGTTTGTTTAACAAACACGTAGAGCTCAAACATTTTTTAAAAATTGAAACCAATTGAGAATGTCCTTTTTTTTTCATGTAAGGCATCAGTAGCTCTCGTGCTGCAAGAAAAGACAAACTCTAAAGCCCCCATTCACTTTCATGATTTTTTTTTTTTTGGATGTAGGCTCCCCTCATGAACTTAAAGTCTTAAATGCTATTTAGTGGACAACTATTTAATAATTGTTGATAGCAGAAATCGCATTCTTACATTCACCTTCAAACTCGACCTGAAAAATGCACACAAACAAACCTTTAAAATAGTTGAGCTATGATCCAAGAATAATCATATAAAAAACAAGTTGAACCAAATACTATTACTCATTTAGTTATGAAACAACGGTTCTTTCTATTGGTGGCTGATTCTTGAGCAACGAATAGAAGGTAACAACCATATGTTGGTTTCAGTCTTCAATGGAATGGAAGGTTACCTAACAATCAGAGTACTATGATATGCTAGATTCATATGCATCATAAAATGCACGAGGCATCTGAAGTCTAGTCTGAATTTGGGCCCTGGGGCATCGACTAAGTATTCACAATGTAATGACTAATGATGTAAAGGACTAGAGGTCACTTTCTTCACCAACAAATATACCTTTTTTTTGAAAGTCAAAACATCGCAAACTGACAATGTAATACGAATAACAAATTAACAGTAGGTAAGTTGCACTTTGCTTTCTAATTATTTTGCAGCCTACCTAAATATTAAAACTTAAACAATATTCCCTTCAATTATTGCTTGAATTTAACAACAAAAATCAAATTTTTGCGAGATGCCTTATGGAAAACATTTAATATTTCCTTAAAATTAATGAAATTAGGTAAAAGAACTGCTATGTTCACAACAAATTTTAAGTGAAAGGTTGTTATTGTTAAGGTAAAAGGATAATTTAAGTGGTAGGTTCAGATTTAAACTAGTAACAACTAACCACCTATGATTTTTCTTAAAAATATTATAGACGAAACATTTCTCATCAGATAAATCCCGTTAAATATTTTACTATTCCATAAAATTTTACCATAAGTTAGACATCCAAGTCAATTAATCCAGGCGTAAAAAGGGATCAAAATTGTATCGCCTCACTTTTCCTCCCCGTAATTTTCAGGTTATTTCTTGTGGCCCAATGAAATTATTGTAATTCTATTTTTCTGGAAAAGGTTTTCATTTTTTTGCCCTGGGCCTCGCTGTCAAAGTACTCAGAAATAGTATCTAGACAACCAGCAGGGACGAGAGCTAAACATCCAGAGCAACTCCCAGGAGGGGCAGGAAATAATATACAGAACATTGGCAAAGAATTCCAAATGGGCTCAACAGATGAGCAGGCCCATCGGTGAACACGGCCACTTACATAAAATTGTTGTCTATGAACAGTGACATGTTTTTCTGAAACAACTATGAACAGTGTGGAGTAAGAGGAGTAGAAGTGGTAAAAAAAATTGTTCCTAGCCTTATGGCCCTTTTAGATTGAGGGGGAAAGAGGGAGAATAAAGTACAATAAAGTAATGCGAAATTGGCTCAAAATTAGCCTATTTTTAGTTAACTCTACTTTACTCTCCCCTCTTTTCCCCTCACCCCTCAATCCAAACAGCCATTACTGTTCAAGAAAACAAGAAATTTAAGAGATAATTGAACTGCATTAATTCTAGTCCACATTTTCACAGCCTGCCAGACTTCAAGTATATAATGAGAGCAATTTATCATCCACATAATAAATTTTACCATCAATTTCACTCCAGCTGGACGGCAACATATATAAGACCTAATATTCATCAATGTATTATAGGGCAAGTGAAAATGAAAACTTGGTTCAACCCTTGAACAAACATTCCAAAACAATTCTAGGGCCATGACATCTAAGAATTCAGAGAACAGTAAAAAGGTAAAATAGCCAACCAACAAGAAAACTTGACCATTCAAAGCACACCCTTATAAGAATTACAGCTCGCCTACAAAATTCCCTTGCCAAAAGATTTTAGTATACGCGCACTGGCCTCCCCATGGTAGTCTTCAGTGACAAGCTCCTCACCTGATTTCCAACAAGAAAATAACAACCCTCAATCAAACACGATACCGAGATAAAAATGAAGAGACAACAAGATCTTCATAAGAATGAAAGCCAAATGCAGGAAGAAAATCCAGAACAAAACAAATTTCTCAATTGCAAGGATAGTGCCCATAACTAACACAGAAAGAGACCTAAGAAAATTCGAAATAGACAGAAAAAAAAAATCAACAATATAGAACAAAAATACTAATAAAAAAAAATTGTGCCTACAAACCATAAAACAATCTTAAACAGGAAGCTGGAATTAGTCTTAAAGTTAACAGCTTACATTTTGCCAGTTCTTCTTCAACAGTGAAACTAGGAAATTAACACTCATTTGAACATTTTGGAAGACCT
Source organism: Notholithocarpus densiflorus (assembly GCA_030021035.2). NCBI lineage: Eukaryota > Viridiplantae > Streptophyta > Magnoliopsida > Fagales > Fagaceae > Notholithocarpus > Notholithocarpus densiflorus. The sequence goes on along the minus strand of JARYZH020000013.1, from coordinate 2,661,231 downwards.
GCTTCTCTTCCATAGCAACGTTGCCCACTGCAACTCCCATGCAAAGCACCTTTTTCAGTTGGAACTTTACCATAGCCTTTGTCTCATTAACTTTAGAATCGATGGATTCTTGATGTGTGACAAGAGTTGGAAACTTTCCTGCATTATTATAATAAATGGGTATATAAGAAAGAAATATATAATGCATGAAAAACACTTACGCCCAATTAAAAAGGCTCTCTACTAAAGACTAATATTCAATGCTGCATGCATCTTAAAATATAACTTACAACACTGCAAACAAACCACTCAAGAAAAGAGGCATACATTGATATATACTTATTATTGTTAAATCAATATATAACATTAGAATTATTTACAATTGCTCAGCAAAAGGGATTACGCGCTTATTATAGTTTAAGAAGGCTATATCAGATAATCCATTCAAAAAATGCAAATGACAAAAAGAGATAAAAAAAACATGTTCATCACAATAAGTCATGTTTATTCTGATTTCAAATGTACTCCAGAGAAAGCCATGTATCTTGACTAATAAAAACCACAACAGCAGATGCAATACATTTCTAATACACTTGCCTGCCTTGTTGAGACCAGGGCCCAAAAGACGGGGGATCAGCTTAATGACAGATTCTGATGCCAAAAACGCATGGTATTTCTTGGCAAGTTTCTTGACCAATTTCTTGTTTTTGTTAAGCTTCTTCAATGCTTCAACATCCATATAATCTAAACCCATCTTCTCAGCCTGCATTACATATCAACAAACAATGTGAAGTAAACAGGACTATAATCTATAACCAAATAAATAGTAAACAACAAAATTAAACTGCAACAGTCACTGAAAGATTAAAATTTGTAAGCATATGCCTCCACAAATAAAACAGGAATGTAGGGGGGAGAATATTTGACTCATCTTTGCTACTATGCTCGACAAAATATATAAAAACATCTTATCTTAAAGTATTCACAAATTATAATTTTTGTCAGTGCACCAAACCCCATAATCAAGGAAAACCTGGACTACGTAATATTATAAAAGCAATCAATAAATTGATGCTTTTTTCAAGGGTTTTATCCAGTGATGTATTCAATAATGAGAATACACCATGATGTATTACACTCGAACAAATCTGTATGATGAAACATACAGTCTTGAAATATATCTGCCCTTCCAACTTTTAGGTAGTGAGAATTTTCCTTAAATACACCACCAATTCAAAAGAACATATACATTTAAATCTAGAAGGCATTAGGAATCATAAAAGTTCAAATGATACAAATGGATGTAGCCAGACACATATAAGTTTGACTCAATTACAAATTTAGTTTCATTTCTCTGTCTCAGCAAAGTAGCCCATAATTTTTACCTCTTCAACATGCTGAGCATCACCAAGCATGCAAACCTTCATCTTTGGGCGAGGGATGTGTGGCAACTTAACAGAACCACTGAAACGCTTATCCTTTTGGGGATCATAATTTTTCAATCCAATCTGTAGTTCAATGGTCTCAGTGAAATTTCTCTTCTTATCTTTGGATCCAGCAAAAAGAGTGGAGATAGCCTCTCTTAGAGTGTCACTCTGAAGCTTACTGTAAAAACAAGGATGAAAGGAGTCAGCAGAAGAAAAATCAAGAAGCATCACCTGGTGACTCTCATTTATCATGACTAAGGAGGAACAAGTTTCAAATAATTAGGGCACATTAATGGAACACTACAGGACGGAAGGACCCAAAAGGTAAAAAAGGTGCCATTTTTCAAATCATAGACAGCATTTTTTACATCTGCAGCTATCAAATGTGACTACAAGCATCACACCCATTTCAAATGAATGTTCCTATCACTAATCATTGGTACTTTTACTTAACAAATGAAATCATAAAAGCGTAAATTGACTTTGGTAAGGGATGGACAAAACATGAATGGCAGAAAAGAGCCTAAGCATTCAATCAGAACTTGCCCAACAAAGTTTTTTAACACAAAATAAAATGGATTCAACTAGCAATAAAATAGTCTCAATAATCACAATTTCATCCATTTTTTTTCAGAAATAGATTTACAACACATAGAATATAAAACCTTCAATCATACAATTTGCAGCATTAATCATCCTACAATTTCAATGTTGACCATTTCATAAAATTCTAAAATCAAAACCCAGCTTAACATGTTTCAATTCAAGCAAAAACCAAACAACGAAAAAAATGAGAACCCCACAAACTGGCATTTCACATACCTCATCTTTGAAACTCTCTTGTTTCCAAACACCCACTAGCAGATTTTGTACCTGAAAAAAAGAACCCTAAACCATCACACGGAAAGCCCCAAAAAAAAAAAATCCACATATAATCAAACAAAATATTATCTTTCAAATAAAACAAATCAGTACAGGAAATGAAAATCTCAGATTTTACAATTATATTTTCCCGTGTTTTCTCAGGAAACAAACGGGAATTACAGATCGAAGAAGGAGAAAACTTGGTTGCAGAGAGAGAGAGAGAGAGAGTACCAGAAGAAAGAGAAGGGAACCCTAGCTAGGGTTTGTGGCGGCTAAAATGAGAGTATATATAGCAAAGCAATGACTGGTGGCTGTGTGATAAACCCTAAAACGGTATTTACGTAATAAATTGTTTTCGGCTTCGGTGGGCTATACATTTTTGATGGATGGGCTTGGCCTTAAGGTAAGTTAGTCTTTTTGAATTTCTGATCCAAGTTTTGTTAAAGAGTATTAAGCATTTTTTTTCCTGGCCCACACAAAATTAACCCAAATGAATTGGGCTTTTCAGCTCCCCACAATTAGTGCACAAATTATTAGTTGTGATGTGGTGTTTCAACCTAATAAATAGGAGCGAAGAGCCCTCAAAATTCAAACCTCCCTTTTCTCAGTGTAATTATTGAATTAAAAAAAAAAAAACTAATAATAAGATATACCTTATGGCCTTTGTTTCCGATTGGCATTATTGTTTCTAGATGGATCGTAATTTTCTCATCTTCGTTTTCTTTTTCTTTTTCTTTTTTCCATGTACAGATGGTATTTTGCTTTTTTTATTAAAAAAAAAAACTAAATGTACATATAGTCCTCATCTCTAGTCCCACATCAACCTCCAATTTTACTAAATTCATAGATAAAGAAAATCAAAATCCTTCTACATGCCTCGCGAAGACAACATTATCGCTTATTTGCGTGTGTATGTAATGTAACCATGAATGTATTTTTTTTTTTTTTAAGAAAATATTTATTTAGAGCTGTCAAGTACCACAAAAAAAAAAAAGTAAAAATATTCTTATTCAATTTGATCCGTTGGATTTTTAAAGGTGAAGTGAATGTTGGTGAAGGAGACACATTGGTTCTTTGTGCCTTAAATTTCCTAATTGTATCATTGTTTTTGTTCCAACTAGGTAGACTTGTGCTTCAATGGAGCGTGCAGGGTGATTATCAATATTGCCTTACCTAAGAAGTAGATGTGAATCCAATTAAGAGGCTTTCTATAAAGAAGAATACTCCCAAAAAAAAAAAATGATCCATTCTCTCTTCTACTCCCCCTCCCTCCAAACTTGCCATAGATAGAGTCGAATGTTCATTGGGTAGAAAACTGCATGTGTATATGAGAAAGAGAAGAAAAACTCTTTCTATCTCTCTTTCGATATCCACTCTCATTGGAAGGATTCTTAGGCAATGCATTGTGTGTCTTACCCTAGTATAGCTAACACCACCATGAGCAAAGACATAGATGCATTATTGATGGTATGGCATGAGAATTGAATCAAATCCTTCATGCTTGTACACATTTTCAGACACTCAAATCCTTATTTTTGCACATATGTGTGTGCGCGTTGCATAATAGCTCATGGAAATTTACTCTTGCTAGGTCTGATGTGCTTACTCATATTCAATTGTTGTAAATATTGTTGATACCCATTTTTGATAAAAGGGAGCTCAATAGCAGAAAAGCCCAATAACAAGCAAAAAGGAAAGAAAGAAAAAATTAGAAAGTAATGGTAGAAGCAAAGGGCTATAAAAGCCCAAAGGAAAGAAAAGGAAAGAAAGAAGGCCTAACGGGCCAATCTGGCAGAAACTAGCAGCAGGAAAGCCCACAGGCCCAAGAAGAGGCAAAAATGGGGTAAGCCTAATGAGTCCATACCTTTCTCCATAAAGGACAAGTATGGACAAAGGAGATTCAGGAATAGAATGAGACAAAGCCAAGTAGTAGCGGCAGAAACAGTGTAGGAAAGAAAGAAAACAAATGCATGAAGTAATAAGACAACCACGCTATGGTTGGAGCACCACCAACCTATATCTAGCCAATGCAAGGGAGGTGGGCCAACGGTCAAGGGTTTTATTGAGGGGTTGTTTGGTGGAGGGGGGAAAAGGGCCTATTTCTGGTATCCAACCAAGGCCTTTTTTGAGAGGTGCTCTACTAGGAATGCATCTTTGCCCAAAATAGGTAGTAAATGGTTGTGACCACTTGATGCATGGCAGAGAGATAAGTAAAGAAAGACCCAAAGCATTACCCGTCGAGATGAGAGAGAAAGACTCACGGCAGACCCAAATGGATAAGGATTTGTCGTGGGATGAGTAGTGGAAGAGAGAGAAAGCACTGGGCATGCCCAAGTGTAGTGGAGGCTGAACGGCCAACAGATAAGTGAGTAGCCTTGAAGAGATGTTCACAGCAGACAAAAATGATTAGTGAGCAATAGGGGTAAAAGAGAGAAATCCCATAGAATCAACCTAGTATAAATAGGAACAGTAACCATAAATGGAAGGGGAATAATGACCAAGGCAAGGAATAGAGAGAATTGAAAAGGAAATAAGAGGGGAAAAAGAAAGAACAAAGTAAAGGCAAAAAAGAAAAAGTGAATACGACAGAAAATGCATGCATCAATAAGCAATCTTTTCCCTCCCTCTTACCGCAAACTCACCATTTGTAATCCCCAACAAAACAAGAAGTAGCTATCTGTACCCGCTCTCCAAAATGTGCAACTTTAATGGTCTAGCCCAGTAATAAGGTTGTCCAAGTTGGGGTTTGGGCTGTTTTAGTTCACTTTTTGCGGAAAGACCTATTACTTTTACATTCTGCTGTTTAGCTACACTAACTATTTTTTTCTGACTAACCTTTTCTGCCATAACACATCTGCTAATGTATTTAATATTCATGCTTATGTATTTGTCATTATTTGTTGTCTTTCTTTTGGGATGCTTGTCTTCTGCACAGACTAGCCCTTTAGCAAGGTCCTGCTAGGATAGCGGGCCAGACCCAACTCTCCAACCCACAGCAGAAAGGGCCCTAGCCCAAGAGCATAAGAGCCCCTACAAATAGTAGTATATGTTTTTTCTTTCTTGTCATGTTTTAGTGTTTTTGTTATTGGTGGTTTGAGTAGGTGCAGCGTGCTGCCTTGTCTCGTATCCTGCTTGCAGGTCATCTGGTTTGAATATGATTCTTATTCAAAGAAACAAAACAAAACAAAACTACTTAGTACTTACCCATCAGACAGTTTCTTGTCCCCCATCAACAAATCTTTCTTACACAGACTGAGATAACATTTCAAAAATTTTGTGGTCTTTATGATGGCAAATCTTCCCAGAAACGGTGGCAAGGTCGTTCATACAAAATGGTGCCACAAATTATTTAACAAAAATAACAATGATTCAGGAAAGCTAATTTAATAACACTAACAAATTTCAATTCAAATCCTTTTCGTACGTGTTAGCTATTGTGCTCAGGGAATGCAAAAACTCTCACATGGGATCTTCTACTTCCATAATGGTGACAATTCTCACAAGAAACATACTCCTAAAATTTATTTCTGCCGGAGCCTAGTTTGACAAAGAATTCTCTGGTTAATGGACTATGTCACTGATTTATACCTCTATTAACTCAGTTCAATTGCAATTTCTCATCTGAGAATCAGCTTCTACCATTAACTTTAAATTGTCTCCAAAACAGCTGTATGCCTGGGCTTGATGCAATACACACTGGATCCAATATGCTCAAGCTTCAAGACCAGTATTGGCACAATTAATGAAGAATAGGGACTCGTCTTCCTTCCCAATTCTGCGTCTCCAACTCGTTAAAAAATCTGGCCAGGGCAACTGGACCCTGCTGTTGCCAGTAAGAGGCATATAAATATAAGCAAGATTATCAATTTCAGTCTATCACATATAAGAACAGGATTTGCTATTACTGTACCACCATTCACTTCAATATCCATCAGTGGAGCTGCTTTGTTATCCTTGGACTCGTAACTTTTGAGAAGAAAGGAAAGAGTCTTGATCATGTTTGCCTATTGTTTCACATCTACAGGCAGAGAAAAGAAAAACATGTTAGGACTTATTTTTCCTATTCTCTTTCTGTAGAGGGGTTTTTTTTTTTTTTTTTTTTTTTTTTTTTCTTTGGAGTTGGGGGTATACAACACTAAGAATATGTAATTTCCTGTTGGTGAGAACATCAGCTTAGCAGCCCTGGAAAGTACATGTTGTCCAGGTGGTTTGACAAGACAAACTCTTTCTCTAGAGATGGGCATCATTACCTTTTTCAACCAAAAAAAAAAAAAAAACACATACACAAATATTAAGAACTACTTTTTCCTTTTCTCTTTCTAGAGAAGGATTTTTTCTTTGGGGTTGGGAGATATAACGCTAAGAATATGTAATGTCCTGTTGGTGAGTACATCAGCTTAGCAGCCATGGAGAATACATGTTGTCCAGTTGGTATGACAAGACAAATTTTTTCTCTAAAGATGGGCATCATTACTTTTTTTACCAGACATACCTCATCTGATACATTTGTGCTTAATCAAATTGTAAAGATAATCCAAAAATCACAAAACCAAATATTGTGAATATACTTTAACAACATCTTAACAAATGTTCACAAGTCCATCCAGAACTACTTTCATAATTTTTGCTTCTTTTGATGTGAAACTATTTATAAATGAGATTGCCAACTCGGAATTTCTAGATCTATCCTAAAATTATCTATGTAATTAAGGAAGAGAGGGTGGAAAAGTTCTCACCAAAAGAGCCATAAATAACCATAGCAGGATATATAAATGAGATTGCCAACTCGGAATTTCCAGGTCTAGTGATGCATTGAAAGCATCAAGTATCGACTATGAACCACTCTAAAACAAAGACTAACAATGCCATGATAAACACGACAAACCACAAATGACCTTATCCATGTGGCAACAGCTAAAAGCAGTGTCGCCAGTTTTTGACACCATGAGTGACTGTGACATTAACAGAGACAGTATATCAGTAAAGAACTAAAATGCTTCTGCTCTACCATTTAGCCCTTTTAGTATTCCAAACCTCCGCAGAGCACAGAACTCCTAGGTAAGTATGGTGAGTTTTTTTGTCACTTAGCTTAGGATATTTCTTGTACTTTAAACTATTAATGCACCATCCCCCAAAAGAAAAAAGAAAAAGAAAAAGAGTGAAGTCAGACAGAATTTAACAGATCATAAGCTTACAAAATAAGATATCACTGGCAATAATCAGGTCCCAGTCTGGGTCAGCAGCTGGAAAGGTGTCTCCCCATGTATCTGAAAACATAAGTGTGGTCTGGAATTAATAACATTTAATAAAAAAAACACGTAAGTTATTAAAATTGAATAATAGTGAAGGAGAAAATCAAGAAAATTATCTTCCAGCAGTAAGCCACATAAAAAGAACCCAAAGTTAGATTTCTCCAACTAATCACATCTGAATGCCAAATTCTATGCAATGATTACTTTAAGAATTTCCTCAGTAGTTAACAACATGGCTCAAATAACCAAGTGGGCATAGAAGAGACTCACACTTTAGGTGAGGAAGTACAGGAGTAATCCCATTAGCCCTGCAGTTATGAGCTAGCACATGTTCTCTTCAATTTCCTGATCATCATAGTCTGATGTTGTAATGTCCAGAAGAAACAGTTTTCGGAGATATATGGCCAAAGCACTGGTGCCACTGCCATTGAAAAGAACATTTAAAGTCAAAATACAAAAAATACACCCTTAGAAACCAACTGAACCCAGTGATACCTAGAACTTACTAAGATCATAAACTAATTAAGAAAAATAAAGTGTATTGCTTTTAAGTGGAAGCAATACAAAACAAGTATCAAAAAGCTTAAAACGAGTAGTAACTTTGGATAAGGCATATTAGGTTTACACCTAGAGCCACAGCCTCAAAGGATTCAAACCTCAAAAGGAGTCACCAATAAAGCACTAATCTCAAACGTAAGCACAAAAGTGTGGTGTCTTGACATGTATTGGTGCAATTGCAAATAAACAACAAAGCAAGCTTTGACTGCACATAGTAAGATCAAGATGCAAAAATAAATCACCATCAATAGGAGTACAGAACCACGGTGCTAAAGTTTCACGACCCAAGGAAAATGCTAACCAAATCTACATTATACCACAAAGGAATTAGTCAAGTAACAATTAAAGCTCTTCGCAATCGCTTATATACCCAAAATCCTTTAGCTAAACACCTGATAAAAGACTTAGTACACACTCACATGACACATGCTTATATAATCCAATCTAATCAAAATCCACACAATGTTAGAGTATCATGTAAAGTTTGCTAAGAACAAATAATTACAGTCTAATGCTAATAGTAACAAACAAGTGAATAGCTAGTAAACTGACACACCTGCCGAATGCAATGCATCGTCGGCTTTTCCATTAACGAAGGGTGCTGAACTAACCATTCTGCAGAAGCAAATGTCCCAGGCCAGGTCAGAGTAAATTGCCATTCAGAAAAAATTTGAAAATAGGCGAGGCTGAGGGAGAGAGAGAGCAACGGTAGTAACGGACACTGAGAGAGACTGTGGTACAATGGCTGTGAGTGAGAGAGAAATCGAGCCAGCTGACTGAGAGAGAGGATGATAGAAACTGCAGAGTTCACAAAATATATATAGTTTCTGTTCGATCCAGTCCGGTTCTATTCGGTCCTCTTAGGTTTTAATCGGTCCTTTTCGATCTTGTTCGGTCCTAAGAGTATTAGCATTGGGGTACCAGGTTGCTATTTTATAACCCAAGACACCCAAAAAACTCACTTCATTTGGGTTTATATTCTTAACAAAATTTGCCACCTTGTAGTAAGAGCACTAGAATATGAGATGCAAAAGAATGTCTATTTTACATCGTCAAAACCTACTTATCTATTTTACCATTATATTTTATAATTTATCTAAATTCCAGTTTCTATTTTTACATATAACTCATTAAAATAATATAAACTATATCAATAAATAATATAAAAAATTTGGTTTCTCTCCCTTCTCTACCGTATCTCTTCCCTCTCTACCTTTTTGTCTCTCTTTTGTCATTAAAATAAATTTTTTTTTTTCATCCTTGTGAACAGTTGATAAAAAAAATAAAATAAAGACCCACCCCCAAATGTGGATGGATTTAGGCTTGTTGGTAAATAAAATAGCAACTAAGGGATTTTTACAACCCCCAATACTAGTACTCTAAGGTTACACATATGCAACTTTACTGTTCATGAGTTGTAAATAAATAAATAAATCTTGTAATTGTGAGTGAACAAAAAAAGAGAGTGGGAGGAAAGAGACAGATAAGTATTTTTTATTATTTTATTAGGTAGTTTATATTATTTTATTGGGTTATATGTAAAAATAAGAATTGAGATGTTGGGTAAGTTGTGAAATGGGTGGTAAAATAGATTAAGTGGTGTTAGAGGATGTAAGATAAGTTTTTTTTTTTTTTTTTTTTTTTTTTTTTTTTTACATCCCCGGATGCTAGGCCTTAGTCAGTCTATTCGGTCATCTTCGGTCTTATTCAGCCCCATTATATCTTATTCGGTCCATTCGGTCTTATTCAGTTCCTTCGGTCCTCTTCAGTCTTATTTGGCCCCTTTTGGTCTTATTCGGTCCATTCGGCCTTGTTTGGTTCAATCGATCCTCTTCGGTTTTGTTCAGTCCTCTTCGGTCCATTCGGTGATGTTCGGTCCTATTTGTTCCTACTCAGTCCATTCGGTCATGTTCGGCCCATTTGGTTTTAACTGTTTGGTCCTATTCGGTCATTTGGTCTTTAACTGTTATGACCAAATGGTCATGTTCGGTAGGTTTGGTCCTATTCTATCTTATTCGGTCCATTTGGTCTTTAACTATTTATTCGGTCCTCTTTGGTCTTATTCGGTCCTATTCGGTCATTTTTAGTCCTCTTTGGTCCATTTAGTCATGTTCAGTCCTCTTTAGTCTTATCCAGTCTTAATCGGCCCACAGTCTTGTCTGGTTCACTTGGTCCTCTTTGGTCCTGTTCAATCCTCTCCGGTCTTATTGGGTCTATTCGGTCATGTCCAGTCTTGTTCAGTCCGTTCCATCTTATAGGGGTGGCAAAATCTGAAACAACCCGCAAATCCAATACGACTAACCTGTATATAAACAGGTCATGAGTTGAGGCTAAACGGGTTTGGGTCATATTCGAGTTGACACGGCTAACCCGTTTAATAAACATGTCATGTTCGTGTTCAACATGTGACCTCGCCTAACCCATTTGACCCGTTTAGCTTATAAAATTATTAGTTATTTTGATATTATTGCTTAATTAATGGTTGTTTTTATATGTTTATTATTATATTTATAGTTGTAATTGTATTTTAATTTTAGATATATGGGAATTGATAAAAATTATATAGGTTTGGTATGATCTATTAATCAAATAAATTATTAAATGGGTCATTTGTATTGATCTTTACATGACTTGTTAATTAAACGAGTTAAACGTGTCGGGTCAGGTCGACTTGTTTAATAAACAGGTCGTGTTCGAGTTGAGGATTCTTGACACGTTTATTAAATAGGTTAGGTTCGAATCAACCCATATAGCCGAATACTCGTAACTTGACACGACACGAACCCGACGTATGAACACGAATTGCCACCTCTATCGTCTTATTTGGTCCAGTTCAATTTTATTTGATCCAGTCCGGTCCACTTTGTCTTTTTTAGTTTTTTTACAGCCCTATGTCTCCTCTCCACGAAGCTTTGTTGTGCATCTGTTGTTTCATCAACTGCAAGCAAAACAAAATCCATGTGCCCTTTTTAAAAAGCCATGTGACATCCAATCAGCATCAAAAATATTTTTTTTTTAAACCCCTAATTGAAAAATGCAAAATACATACTCAATAAAAGTGCAATCTCACAAAACTTAATTTTTTTTTTTTTGAAAAACTCACAAAGCTTAAACTTGGTCATATTGCATGGATTAAAAAAAAGGGTTATTTTAACAAATAAAACAATATCCATTCACCAATGGTAAATTCAAGATTGCTTAGATTCATAAATGTAATTTTATGTTGAATAAGAAAATTTGTCAAACACCATAGACGTATCAAAAAAATTAGGATAAATTATCATTTTGACCCTTAACGTTTATGATATGTATCAATTTGATCATTAACGTTTCAAATATATATGTTTAATGTATAGTCCTTATCTTTTGGTATTATGTCAAATCTCTACTTATAATTAATGAATGTAAAATGATGACGTAGCTAATGATGATATTAAAATATATATAAAAAATTTGTTAAAGTATCACTGATTTAAAATCATTTCGAAGAAATCCTTCTTCATAAAATATTCTCTTGAGGAGATGAGTTCAAGCACTTAAATAGCACTTAAATAGTCTCTCTCCGCTGTTTAGTTTAATACATTTCCCTTTCTACCAAAAAAAAAAAAAAAGTCTCTCTTAACTCTTAAGGGACAAGTTCATCATGTGCTGCTGATTACTAGATGATGAGGCCAAGTGCGGTGATTCCATATTTTAAGAATTGAAATGTTAATTAATGCCCTAAAAACATTTGTTAGTGAACTATTTTAGGAAAGTTTTATGGAAAAAGAGAAAAACCAATTAATATTTTGATAGCTTTTTCAATTTTTCATAAAAGTGATATAAAAACCTTCTTAAAATGATTTATTAACAATTGCCCTAATGACACTCGTTAACATGATCCTTTTAAGAAGGAAAAAAATAAAATAAAAAATCAGTATTCTTAATACAATTCAATGCAATAATTTATGAAAATGGAACTTGGCTTTTTTTTTAAATATTCTAAATTATTTATGATTGAATCCGTACTAATTGCCGCAACAATGTCCCTTTCAATTAAACATATTCATTAAAAACTTATCTTACATTTTGTTGCGAATCTCAGTTTTGGTGACATTCATAGTTGAAAATGCTAATTCCGTAGTTGCAATAGAAACTAGAAGAGTAAACACAAGCAAGTAGTATTCTAAATTTCTTGTTCTCACCACCCACTCAACAAGTATGACAACTCTAGTTCTATTTTTTTTTTTTTTTTTTTAATTTGTTTAGTTTTGCTATTGGTAATTTTTGTTTTTGAGCTAATTTTTTTTAGCTTGTTAATTTTGTTTTAGATTTTAGATCTTTAAATTTTTAATGGTCTTTAAAATGATTAATAATATTGTTAAGAGGGGCTAAGTGTAATTTTATCGAACCAAATTGCTAAAATTAATACCTATATATACTAATATTTTATAATAAAAAATTTGAAGGGGGGGGGGGGGGAGCCTAAGAATAGCTCCATTCCTGTTTGAATTCAAGACAATGGTTTCTTGAATCCATAAGGAAAGATAGTTGGAATCCACCAAAAAATAGAGAGACTTTTATTAAAATGAATTTGAATTGTTTTTTTAAAAAAGCATTCATTGACTTGGTGGCAAATTTAAAGGCTTTGTAAAACTTGACGAACAAGAAAATATATTTTCTAAAATTAATTATAATTAATATTGTGGGAGGGAGGAACTCGAGGATCAGAGACTCGTTGTATAAAAACATCCCTAGGAGACGGTTAGGCCTCACTATTCATCAGATTGGGCCCAACCCAAATGAGACAACCAAATGCTAAAAACTGAAGGGAGCTTGTTCAAGGAGACCAAGGAGCAAGCTTTCCTCGAGAGACCAAGGTCCAACCCAAGTACTAGGGTGTAGGCCCAGCAAGGAAGTGATAAGGGGCAGTTGAAGTCAGGAGGAAGCTTCTTGGAGAAGCATCCATCACCTCCACATTCAATACTCCCTGCCAACCTATCCTGCCACATTAAATGCATAATGACCCATGAATAGTGTCTCCATAGCTTGCTCAGCCTACTCTACCACCACCATCAAGGTAGTGATGGGACAAGTATCCAATACCATAATTAAGGGGCGTCCTAGTGGAGGGCCAGGATGCAATCCCTCCTACTATATAAAGAGAGGCAAACCCCTCAAGATTGGGGATCGGAAAAAGTTCGGCAAAAGCTCCTAAGGAAAGAGAGAGAAAGAGTGGTTGTTGTGAAGTTATACAAGAACTTGGGCTCCTCGGACTGATCGAGGAAGACCGTTAATAAAAGTTTATCTTTCCTTGGACTTTATCTTTATTCTCACTTGTTGTCTTAACCTTTTCTTCCTCTAGCGTTGCTAAAATGACTCCATGACTAGACCATCCATCTCTATCAAATTAATTAGCACTAATAAAAATAAAGTGACAGAGGTAGAAAAAAAAGTTGATTCATGATCTATTACATTTACCCATTCTATGATTTCCAAATCAACAGACCCCATTATCGAGATACAGAAACTCTTTAAAAAAGAAAGTAAAAAGAATTGTATCGAATTCATTTTCTATTTTGGAACGAACAGTGACCAACTAACACTTTGACTTTATCCTTATTCTCACTTGTTGTCTTTAACCTTTTCTTCCTCTACTGTTGTTAAAACGACTCCATGACTAGACCATCTATCTCTATCAAATTAATTGTATTGGGCCTATTGACCAAACAGATCTTATCCCAAGTTGGGTAGGGCTTGTTGTCTGCAGATTTTGGCCCCTACAAATACCTAATCATAATAGAAACCTAATTTGACATAAAAAATAATTAAAAGCACCTAACATCAAGGAAACAAATAGTAGATTCTATCCTACATCAAACCTTCCACTTGAAAAAAATTTGTCCTCAAGTTAATAGTCGAAATTTGAAATAGTCCACTCCAAATAAACAAATACTTCGAAAGCTTTAGTAACTTGATCTGGTTTTGAAACTTGTATCTTTATAGCATAGCATAAAATTTCTTCTCATTTGCCTTCAATTATTTGTAACATCAATCAACAAAGGGTTGACAATAAAATAAAAAATTTTGACTGTAAGAAAATTAATAGATTTTATAGCCATATTTAGCAAATCAAGTGAAATATGGGGACTGTAGGTTATGGACTTATTTTCCTAGTTGACCTCAATTGAATCTTCCACAATGTTTTCAATAATTACCATCTTTTGATTTCCATCGTTATCCACAATCTACTCAATATTATTTTCTTTGACCTCTTCATCAAACTTTTGAAAATTGTTTATCTTAAGCGTCAATCCAACAACTTGTTGCAAGTAAACTTAATATTTTATTAGGCGAAAACCACATTTTTCGTCCCTACATTTTCACTCGATTCCACTTTGGTTCCTAACTTTTTTTTCCACCGCTTTTAGTCCCTATCCTAGAAAACGTGTCTCGTTTTTGTCCCTGTTGTTACATCAAAGATGGAAATTTCACAAGTGGCAAACGGCATAACTTAAAAATATTAAAATAATGTCCACATAAGCCACGTGGAATCTAATTTAATTTTAAAAAAAAATTACTTATAATTATTAATTTTCATAAGAATGTTCTTCTTGTTCTTCCCAAAACGAAGAACTCAAACCCAGATTACATGAAAACAAACCCAGCAACCGATAACTCAAACCTAGATTACAACAACACAAACGAAAAAAGAAAAAAAAAACGAAGATCAATCACAAACACAGACCTAGATCACAACAACACAAATGAAAAAAAAAAAAGGAACAGAGATCAAAAAATTTCTTCATATTCTTCAACTTGTTCTTCATTTTACGACTTGTTCTCCCCAAATCAAACCCAGCATCTAAGAACTCAAACCCATCAAAAGAACACCAAAGAAAAGAAAAAACAAATTGTCATCTCTCACCCAAACAGCATGACCCACAAGACAAACCTCAGCAAAACCCAGCAAGACCCAAACAGAATGACCGATTTGAAGAAGAGCGCCGCCGCTTCGGTGGTGGAGGTGGACTCGCTGGGATTGGCGGAGGAGAGAGAGGCCGATCTAACCCACCACGCATCGTTAATCTGACCTAAAGTCACTGAGATTAAGCTTCATTGTGGCCGAGATGGTGGTTGAGGCCAATCTGACCCACCACGCACCGCCGGCCTCATCTCATTCTCTCTCTCTCTCTCTCTCTCTAAACTCAGATCAAGGTTTAAAATGTTCTAATGATAATAAAAAAAATGGTTTGATGATTTTTAAAATATATACACTTTTGACTAACACACTTAAAAAAAAAAGTATATACATTTTTTTTTTCATTTTTGTTTATTGTGATCTGAGTCTGTGTTTGTGTTTGATCTCTGTTTTTCTTTTTTCTTTTTTCGTTTGTATTGTTGTAATCTGGGTTTGAGTTATTGGTTGCTGGGTCTGTGTTGTTGTAATCTGGGTTTGAGTTCTTCGTTTTGGGAAGAATAATAAGAACATTCTTATGAAAATTAATAATGATAAGTAATTTTTTTAAAATTAAATTAGATTCCACGTGGCTTATGTGGACATTATTTTAATATTTTTTAGTCATGTCATTTGCCACCTGTGCAATTTTCGTCTTTGATATAACGGCAGGGACAAAAACGAGACGCTTTTTTCTAGGATAGGGACTAAAAGCGGTGGAAAAAAAAGTTAGGGACCAAAGTGGGAATCGCGTGAAAATGTAAGGACAAAAATGTGGTTTTCACTATTTTATTAATGTATCACATAAATCATAAATGTATGGAGAGAGAGAGAGAGAGAGAGAGAGATCATATCAATTACATTTTGATATTAGGACAGATTGGGCGGTGTCACCGTCATTGGTCTAGTTGTGGTTGGTTGGTTAGAAAAACAAAATTTTTTTGTACCAGTTAATAATTAATATCAATATATCGTTTCGGAGTTACTGCTACTTAAAAAAAAAATGAGACGTGAGATAAAAGTGGCAATGTAGCCTGGTGGGTAGGAAATTGAAATATTAAATAGGGTTTGTTTGAAAACCGTTTATTTTGCTAAAATTGAAAACTTTTTGCTATAAGTATGTAGAAAAAAAAGCTAAAAGCTAACTTTTGGAACAATGAGACTCACTTAACAGTGTAATGAAACCCATTTTACAAGCAAAAATAAGCTAAAAAGTAAAATAAGTTAACTTTTTCTCAAATCCCAAATACAACCGAATGAAAAATTTGAAAACACAATCATAAACAAGGCCGGCTCTAGTATGAAAGCAAGTGAGGCGGTCGCCTAAGGCCCCCAAATTTTGGCCAATAAAGTAATTTTTTATATTATAAACTTATTCATTAAACCCAAAAATATTAGCCAATAAATAAAATAACATTTTTTTATCAAATAAAAAACAAGAAAAAAGAGAGAAAAATGCTACGTCCACAACATTTTTCACAACAAATCTTAAGTGGCAGGTAGTTACTGACTGTTATTGGTGAGGAAAAAAGTAATTTTAGTAGTGGGTTTAAATTAGAACGAGTAACAACTTAATATTTAGAATTTGTTGTGAAAATATTGTGAATATAGCACTTTTCAAAAAAAAAAAAAAAACAATACACAAAGAATTTCATAACATTTTTCACAGTGGTTGAGCTGGTAAACTATTACTAGTTTTCATTTAGATCTATCACTAACATCACATTTTTACTTACTATTACCAATCTGCCACATCAACAATTATGAAAAGTGGTCAATTTTTAATCTATAAATTTTCTAAAGAAAAAAAGATTCTACATGGTTAATTAATAATTTTGCATCTAAAACAAGATAATAGAATTTAAGTAATATTAAATTTTTTTTTATATATAAAAGGTCATATTTAAATATATGAAAAGTTTCAAGTCAATTTTCACCTAAGGCTCCTAAATGTTTCAAGCCGCCCCTAATCATAAATAGCAAGAGATTGAAAAACATGATGACGAAGATGAAGACTAGAGCAAAAAAAAAAAAAAACAAACAAACACGAAGAAGAAGGCTGGAGAAAAATTAGAAGATGAAGATCAAAACAATCGAAGAAGACGAAGACTAGAGAAAATATGAAGAAGACTTGAGACATGATTGTTGTTGTTTGGGTTAGTATTTAGATAGTGATGTTTTGATTGGGTTTTAATTTTAATTTTGTAGAGGGGGCCAAGCTTTTGGAAGCAAGGGAGCCAATAATTTTTCTTAGGCGAAACTCTATTAGGGGGGCCTGGGCCCCACGGCCCCCACCTAGTTCCACCCTTCTGTGTTGTGGCACATAAATCTCTAGTCAAGCAAACAACAATAAACTCAATCCCATCCACTTTCTCAAAAAAAAAAAAAAAAATCAATCCCATCCAGACCCAATGTTCAAAGTTAAATACACTGTTAAGTTCTAGGGTAAAAGTCGACAACAAAACAAAGTAACGTGCTTTATAGCAATCATTTTTTTTTTTTTTTTGAAAGGGCTTTAGAGCAAATAGCAATCATTCAGGGCAGCTTTACGTGTAAATCAGCGAAGTCACAGAACCACTTTAACTTGCCAAAAAATGTATGTATATATATACACATATACACACAACTAATTTATTTAGACCACCTTAGCTAATAAAAATATTGACTATCCTGATTTTAAAATTACAAAAATTTTGGTTCAATAAAAATAAGAGGAATTCTATATTCATAGAATTTTTTAAAATAATTTCACAATAAATTTTATGTGATAAGGAGAAAGCGGTTATTAATTCTAATTTTGGCACAATATTGACATCACTTTTTAACCCATAATAACAAATTATTGCATAAGATTTGTTTTTAAAATGGTGTAGATGTAGTATTATTCCAAAAATAATTTTAACCCCTCCAACATAATCCCTAACTCCTTAAACCCAAAAAAAAAAAAAAAAAAAAAGTCCCTATAAATGACAACAACAACAAAAATAACCCAAACAAAAACAAGACTAGACTAGACAATAAAGAGTGAACAAATTATTCAACAAAAAGGTTGTACAAAAAGAAAAATAAAGATAATTTTTTTTGGCTTTACAGTCACAATAATTTTGCTCTACATAGCGACTCATCTCGCAATTATAACAAATATCATCTGTTTTTCTTTCTCTTATTTATTATCATTTCAGTTCTCTTACTTTTTTACTTTCATCTCAGCATTCTCAATTCTTACTGTATCTCTTATCAATCTTTTTCTTTTTCTTTTTCTTTTTCTTTTTGTTAGTAGAAAAAAATTGTAAAATTTCATGTATTTTCGTATTTATTATTTTTTGTGACATTAATATATTTAAGTTATCTCTTTATTAAATTTTGTATAATTTAAGTTTCTTATTGACCACAAAAAAAAAAAAACAATTTTTGGAGCGGCCACTGCCAAACACAAAAAATCACCTTCATAAGGTACGTCAAATGCCAAATTTACATTCTAATAATAGCAGTACACGGGTGAGTGTGCTATTAAAATTTTAGGTATTTATTTATTTATACTTTTTTTCTATTTTCTGTCAGTTATGTGACTATTGGGCATTATTCAAACTTTCTCTCTCTATATTATATGGCCGTTGGGACTTACAAACCAAAAATAAAGAATAAAAAAGAAAGAAAAAAAAATATTTAAATAAAATAATGTTGTACAATGTAATATTGAATTCTTATATTAAAATTATATTAATATAAAATTACAATAATGTAATATTACAGGGTAATGTAACACCGCGGTGGACCAAATGCCCGTAAAAGCTATCCCCTGTTAATGCTTTATTACAGCCTTATCAATATAAAGCAACGTTGAATGGGGAAATTATTGCCTAGTTGCTGACCTTGTAGTCCTAGCCAATAAGAGCATGCCAACACATATCAATTTGCTTACATCAGCTGGACTGCCAGCTCAGGGTGCTGTATTAACATTTGTTAATGTTTGGAAACCAAATTCAAATTTTGCAGATGTAAACAAATTTTTAGGGAGTTTCACTTTTTATTTTAAAACATGGGCGCTCCTTCACCTCTTCTCTCAGACTCTCACATATGATTCCTCTCTTATAGTCTGGGACTAGGCAATAATTTCCCTACTGAATGAGGAGTCCTTTTTGCAATTGGACTTGTTTCATCAAACATGTCAGGTGTTAATTTTTTTTTTTTTTTTTTTTTTTTTTTTAAATTAAATGTCCTTGTGCTAGAGAAAGCTCTGGGACGAGTAGAATCCAAGAAATGGAAGTTTAACTAGTAACTACATTAGACCCAAGATTTGTTTGCCAAAAATAAACTTGCCAGGAGAAAATTTGTTTTGCTGCCAAGTGCTTCAGGAAAGTAGAATACCCGTAACAACAAGAGGTCAAAATCCTTACAAGAGGTCAAAATCCTCTTGATCTGGTCCTTTGGTTAATAAGCATTTCATTAATCATAGTTCCAACCATTCTCATGTGATTTAGACCAGGAAAGTTTGAACTAGAAACAGGGAAAACAAATCTATATCTATCTATATATTACTAAAAACTGAAGCGTAGCATTTAATATTGCTACGCTCACGTTGAGCCACATCATCATTTTTTTTTCTAATTTTTTTAAAATATTTTTTAAAACATTTTCTCATTAAAGGTGACTTAAAAACTCCATTATTTAAAAATTAAAATATCTTTTAACCATTATTTTTATCATTAATTTTCCAAAACTCTCCCTTCCTTTTACCTATTCATCTCCCCACTACTTTCTACCTTAATATCATTCTTTCTCTACCTTTTTATCTTCCTTTATTTTGACCCTTCTTATTCTCAACATCTTACTATAAATTTGACATTTTCTTTTTCATTCTATGCTTAGTTTTTACACACAAAAAAGATTACTTCTCTCTCTCTCAATTTGTTTTTCATTTTTTGTTTGATTTTTTTATTTTTATTGCATCAATTCTTTAGGATGATGAATTTTTGTATTAATTAGAATTCTACTTTGGGTTGATGCAATTTAGTTTTGTGTTTTAAGCTGTTATCTTTTATATTTTCTTTGATTAAATATTATCCTACTACATTATACATATAGTATATAATAATATAATGTTATTATATTACATAGAATGACTTGGATAATTTGATTTTTATTGCTATATATTTGATTTTTACTCTTTTTTCCTCTCATCTTATTTTATTTAACATTTAAATCCAATCATATCTTCCATACTATTAAATTATGCAGCACAAATCAAGAAAATAGCTAGACACAAACTTGCCTTCCTTTACCATACATTGGGAGAATAAAAATATTTGTGTGATAAATGGTCATATAATTTATAATTTAGATAGCACCCTTTGATTGTGTTTAGGCCCATAGATTGAGCAATTTGTAGACTTAAAAGGCTATTGAGAATGAACTTTTTGAATCAAGTCTAAAAAAAATATGAACTACTATATATCATTTAGATAAAAACTTTTATCATAGACACATTAATATTTTTTTGCCACAAATTTAAATCACGCAAACTTAATAATGTTATATTATGTGTTAGCATCGTCTCTACTTCTTCTTCTTCTCAAAAATATTATGTATCATCTTTAAAAGATGCCAACAATATTGATCTTATGGGAAAAGTTGCATAAATATTGAGAAAAAAATGTTTTATATTACAATCTACTAAAAATGTTTTTTTAAATATTTAAACCTTTTTATTTTTCATATCACTAACATGTTTTACAACTACCATATGTGTTAACTTAAGTCTTAATATTCTTAAATTGTTTCAGCAAAAAGAAAAAAAAAGGTTGTTACAAAAGAGGAGTTCATGTAAAGTATTTTACAAAATGAAATATCTGTTTTGTAAGGCCACCAAATTTGATAATTTGCAAATGATGGAACCACTTGCAACAATATTTGCATAGTTATAGTTCCAGCTAAAGCAATCATGTATACTTTTAGTCTTCAAAAAACACACATCTACCAGTGATTAAATGTTCATCTCGGGTAGTTTTAACTTTTTATATAATTTTACCTTTACATATTCATCTATTTTAATTTAGATTTTTTTTTTCAAAAAAAAACTTTAATTTATATATTTATAAGTAAACAATGAAATAATGATTCATGAATAATCCAAAAAAAAAAATCTAACATATTTATCTTGTGCAGTTGTAACTTTACATATAATTTTGCATTTATATATTCATATACTTTAATTTAGATGTTTATAACTTAATAATGAAATCTATAAAGAAGGTAATCAAAACAATCATATTTCTACAATTCAAAAAGTCACAATTTCTTTTTTTTCTAAAAAAGGCCTTTTACATTTTCTTGGAATTATTTTTAAATTTTTTTTATAAAACCTTTGGCATACCAATAACCTAATCACTTCATACATTAAAAAAATTTAAGGCTCATTATTACTTCCGTTAATATATTATGGATATCTTAATTGATTGAGATCAAACTAGAGAAATGCCTTTCATATTTCCTTAAAAAAAAAAAAAAAAAAAAAAAAACTTTAATATACCACTAGTGTAACTACATCTATAACTATTTAAGCCAGCCATGATATTTATTTCTTATTAATAACCATAAAATTTACAACTAGCAAGGGAACAAACAAAGTAATAAAGAATAAATGAAGGAAGAAAAAAATAAATGAAATCAAACGTCAATTAATAACTGTTATTTGGAAAATAAAAATGTGATTAAGAGGAGTAAGAAATAAAATAGAGATGGCTATACAGAGGACATTGAAAACTTTATAGTGCAATAAAATCAACCATTACATTCACTTAATTAAATCAAGAATCAACAGTTTAATATAATAATACAAAATTTAAACTTAAAACTAATCAAACTCTAACTAGGAAAATTATATATATATATATATAATCATAATCTTCATACACCATGACTTTAAAAAATTTAATAAATAGTTTTACCTCTTATTTAATGTCTATGTTATGCAAATACAAAAACAATATTATGTATTAACAAAAGGTCTACAACTCAAAATTAAATTTCAGTGTCACCTATAGAATAAACACGTGTACATCATTGCAACAATAGTAAATGACATGAATGACATGGGTTGAAAGCTCCCTTTAAAAGGATGAAAATTACCTCATTTGGTACAGTAAAAGGTCATCTTGGTCCTGATAGAATTGAAGGCAATAATTGAGTAGTAGTAGCAAAATGCACTTCCTGGTTATAAACTCCAGCTCTTGTGTTTGGTAAAGGTGGATTCAAGAAGAAATCATCTAGGTTTGATTCAACATTCACAACACCCTCCAAGACCTTAACCACAACGGACATAGAAGGCCTCTTTGTGAAATCATTTTGTAAACACCATGCTGCAACCCGCATCATATTCACAACTTCTTCTCCATGTAAACTCATATCTTCATTGTATTTATCAACCAGATCCAATAATTGGTCCTCCTCAATCTTTTTCTTGAAAATAGCAAGTAGATGCATTTCTTCTTCTTGTTGAGAGCGATCAATATTTCTCCTTCCACATAATATCTCCAAGAGCACTACACCAAAGCTATACACATCTACTTTTTCTGTAATAACTGAACTCAACCATTCTGGAGCCATATAGCCAGGAGTCCCTCTCATAGTTGTCACAACTTGGCTCTGTTCACGATCAACTAGTTTGGACAACCCAAAATCTGAGACTTTTGCATTGAAATTCTCATCTAAAAGGATGTTTTGGGGTTTGATATCCAAATGAACTATCTTATGTCTGCAGTCATCATGTAAATAAGTTAGTCCTCTTGCTATGTCAATGATGATCTTCTTTCTATGTTGCCAATCAAGCAACATCTCCGGAAATCTGTGAAATATCCATTTATCTAAAGACCCATTAGACATGTATTCATAAACAAGAAGTAGTCCATGTGATTTCTCAGCACAAAATCCAATCAGTCTTACCAAGTTGAAATGATGAAGGCTGCCAATTGTCTCAACTTCTGCTAAAAACGATTTCTTGATTTGACTTAAACCATCAAAACGCTTCACTGCAACTTTAGTACCATCAACTAAAGTCCCTTCAAAAACTGTGCCAAATCCCCCTCCACCAAGCTCCGTACTAAACTCTTTTGTTGCTGCCTGCAAATCATGATAAGAGTATCTTGTGGGCATTCCTGGCACCTGATCTAAATAATACTCCTCCGCTTCATCTGAACTTTTCTTTTTCCAAAGTTGAAAAACAAAAAATACAATTAAAAGAAACAGTACAAATGCAAAGCTGGAGACCAATATTATTACAAGCCAGTGTTTTTTCTGCCGAATAACTTTCTGCACCTTGATGTATACCCTGAGGTAATTTTTTTGTCCTGCATCAGCGGACATCAGGGAAAAAATTTGGGATTGTAAATAGCAATTCCCCATATGGTTGCTCGAATTATAAAAAACAGCTTTGCAGGAACAGTCTTTTAAGCAAGCCTGTTTGCAACTCTCTAAATTTATATGTTGGTGGTCTGGATTTATCTTGGGGGGATATTTTGTTATGGGAAAGTATGTGATATTCTCGAGCTCTGAAAGAACATGATATTTGGAATCTTCACAAGACAAGGGAGTAATGAGGGAGCATCCATAGCTAGGCAGCTTGTCATCGGTTTGCCGGGTTTGCCGGAAATAGCTTGTTTCATTAATGGGTGGAGGACAACTACACGGGGCATTCTGGGCATTTGTACAAATACCATAATTGCCGCAAACTGTAGGGTAATCGCAGACACCAATTTCTCTATATCGTGGGAGAAAATCATCCACAACATCCGACTCTCCATACACTCGCAAGTGTCCGTCAGGCTCAAATCTCATGTACTGCGCTGAGAAGTATGAATAAGGAGCAAGAACGGTCTCATCCATAACTTGAGAGGAGAGAGTTATATTTTCACTATTAAGTTGCACATAACTGAAATTTTCTGTGGTTCCAGAAAAATAGCGTTGGGGAGGATTAGAATTGATATAAGCGACCAACCCTTCACTAGTGAGAGAGAGTGAATACAATCCTCCTTGACTTATGAGTTGCTGCCCTGCCATCAACTTTTGCTCGAGCATCAGCGTGTCGGTTGGGTGATCAAAAGACTGCCAGATTATTGTTGCATTGTTGTGATCCAAGAGCATGAGGTTGCAGTTTTCGGTTAAGTTTAGGCCAGCCACAGATTTGCTGCTGGTGTTTGTCGACCACACCGTAGTTCCATTAGCATCTGTCAACACCAAACCTCTTTCTGAAGTGAGCTTCAAACTCGCATTCACGCTTACAGGATTCTTTGGGTTAGCAGCCCATACTACTGTTGGACCTTCAGATTTTGAAATTTCGCCATATTCTAGACGAATTCTGAAAATGGCAAAGAGAGAACCGCCACAAGTTTGATTACAGAAGAAACCACAACCACAAGCATATTCTTCGTAGGAATAACTGTTCGATTTACTGGCCAGTATGATATTCACAAACGATCCATCATCAAATTTCACAGAATCGGGAGTAGAAAAACTGTTGGTCACTGAAGTAGAAGTGTTTGCACTCCAATAACGGACAGGCAGGGATTTAACTAAGATGGGAAAAGGTTTTAGAAAAAGAGCAAGGTAAAGAAGAACAACACAGCAGCCCCAGCTTATACTACCCATTGTCTGTGTGTGCTACAGTGCCAGAAGAAATTAAGAAAGGAAAGTGGACACTGGGCAAGGAGAGAGAGTGATAGAATTGAAATGAATTGCAGGAAGAATGAATTCCTTGGGGGCAGAGTTAAATGGAATCATGTAATTTAGTTTATTGTTCCCCGGTTGACTGGTTGACCTTTAAGTCCACGAGTAGGCAGCAGCTGTTGGGTTCGTGGCATTTAGTGTGGTCCAGCCCACGGAATAGCTCTTTGGTCCAACCCACTGCATCAGATATACTAAAGGTTAAATTTTTAGCATTTAGTACATTAAACACGTAAAATTACCTATTTAAAAGATGTGTTTATCAAAAAAAAAAAAAAAAAAAAAAAACCTATTTAAAAGATGTGTCAACCGTCAATAGAATTGTACGGCAGATGTGCTATTTGCTTTTATTATTATTTTTTACTTGTGTGTAATCATGTGTATATACACATATATCATTAAAAACAATTACAATGACACGGTTCAAATTATACAAAATATTAGTTTATACATTTTTTAAACAATACATTTCTAAAATATGAAATGGTTCCTTATTTCTAAAATATTTAATTAAATTTAGACTTTTCAATTTTTGCTCTCAATAATTCATTTACCACAAAAATTTATAAATTAGATGAATACGTGGTGTAAAATTATACTTCAATTGAAATCCAATTTATAATCTAATTGAATTTAGACTCTTCAATTTTTACATTCAATAATTTACTTGTCACAAAAATTAAAAATTAGATGGGACAAGTAGTGCAAAATTGAGAATCTAATTGAAAAATAATTGGATTTTTTTTGAGTTTTGGGTTTTAATATATTTATAGATTCAAACTTTCTCTTCCTTCCATACAAAATATATTTCTTAATTAAAAAGAATAAGAAAGAGTATTTAAATAAAGTGGTAAAAGAATAGAATATATAATGTAAGGTGTATTGTAAAGTGGTGTATTAAATAAAAAATATTGGGTAAATTATGTATTTAGTCCCTATCCTTTACACCATATTTCAATTTGGTCTATAACTTTTCAATTGTATCAATTTGGTTCATAATCTTTAAATAAAGAATATTGGGTAAACTACGTATTTAGTCTTTATCATTTACATCATATTTCAATTAGATCCCTAGTCTTTCAATTGTGTCAATAAACTAATTTTTTTTATTTGAGCGTTAACCACGTCAGCAATTTCCATCCAAGAGGTAACAGCAAGAACTAAATTGACACTACATTAGAAGGTTAGGGACTAAATTGACATAATTAAAAGATTATGGGCCAAATTGAAATCTATATATATAATAATAGGTAAAACTGAGAGAAAATCCAATTAAATTTCAAATTAGAACTTAATTAGAGTCCAATTTTGCGCCACGTGTCCCATCTAATCTAAGTTTTTAAATTTTTGTGCCAAGTGAGTTAATTCAATGGAAAAATTGGATTTCAATTAGAGTTTAATTTTGCAACATGTGTCCCATCTAATCTAAGTTTTTTAATTTTTGTATCAAATGAGTTAATTTAGTGTAAAAAACGAGGAGTCCAATATAAGTAAACCATAAAAAACATAATTTTTGAATAGATTTATATTTATGAGCCTTTTTTTTTTGAAGAACTAAAAACAATTCAAGTTTATACGTCATATATATATATATATTTATATTAATAAGTAAAACTGAGAGAAAATCCAATTAGATTTTAAATTGGAATTCAATTAGAGTCTAATTTTGCGCAATGTGTCCCATCTAATCAAAATTTTTAAATTTTTGAACCAAGTTAGTTAGTTTAGTTTAAAAATTGGATTTCAATTAGAGTTTAATTTTACGGCATGTGTTTCATCTAATCGATTTTTTTTTTTTTTTTTAATTTTTGTGCCAAATGAGAGTTAATTTAGAGAAGAAAACGAGGAGTCCAATATAAATAAATCATAAAAAAATATAATCATATATCTAACACTATATATAAAATTAGAGGAAGAGAGAGTTTGAATGATTTTATATTTATAAGCCTTTTTTTTTTTATAACTAAAAACAATTCATTTGGCACAAAGATTATATAAATATATATATATATATATTAATAGGTAAAATTTAGAGAAAATCTAATTAGATTCTACAATTGAAGTCCAATTTTGCGCCATGTGTCCTAAATTATTTATTTTTAAAGAAAGTTTTATTTCTTAATTTTGGAATCAAATGTGGGACCATATCATAAATATCTATTCATGTGAGTTATTGTGTAAAAAAACTAAAAAGTCTAGAATTAATGATATTTTTTATATGTTGTGTGGAAATGAAATTGAAATAAGTCCCTCTATTGCTTCCTGTAGTCTAATAAAAAATATAGACTAGTGATGAAAATCTTAAAAGACAGTCCCTAAATGTGAGATTTGTACCATTAATGTTGCTTGAACACCTATTTAGAACTGTATATGCAAAGCAAAAGTAGTAACTGGAAGTAACTGTTATGGTCTTTAACACCAGTGTGTACCAGCTAGTATGGGAATATGATTCAAGGCATGAATTTCTATATGAGGCTCAAACCCTACGCTAATGGGATTAGTGAATAACTAAGGCAACGATTTATCCATATGTTACTTTGCTAGAGATTTCAAAAATGCTTTCTAGAGTTCCTAAATAACAGGTTCACAAAAAATGTAATTACAAACTATGGGATTTGAATCCTTTGGATCTCAAATCCTGTGATTTATAAAAGATTTGCAATCTTGTAACAACTGCACAAACTTATTTTGAATTCATTGACCAGATATCCATATCCAAGTATACAAGAGTTACAAAGAAAAAAGGAGATGTACTCTCCGATGTCCATTTCCCAAACAAAAATTGAGGGTTTTCACTCTGCCCAAACAATTATTTAACCCCAAACAAACTAGTAAAAGGCAAATCTCAATCTTAGATAAAGTTTCGGATATCCAACGACTTTGGATTAACCATTTCCTCATCCTTGAATTCCTCCCTGAAATCAAACCAAGACCATGTATTAATTCAAATCAGTTAAGGTTGATAATCTGCAGAGATGTCTACTAAACAGACAAATAATATAACGAATGTGGTTTCCAGTAATATTATTAATCTAACTTGGCCACATTGGTCTACTGAGTACTGCCAAGACCAGTACATAACCTTTCACCCTGGATGTAAATAATGGACCACTACAGACTTTGCAACTTAGCTGAGGCCTCCAAATTGTCATTGGCCTCTGAATTTGAACAATTTCAAAAAAAAATAAACTAATCCCCATATAGAAACCACCTCAATTAGCAATAGACTCACTAAATTTCAACATGGTCAGCATCACATTATATCAGAAGAATCCTCTCCTCTCCTCTCAATCTCATTACCAACAAATATATATGCTAATCTATATAAGAAGTTATACTTACAAATTTAGTTTGTTTTGCATGCATTCCTTAAAACGGGATCAAGTCAATGCATTGCCAACTTTTGGCCCTTATTCCCCACTAAGAGACTTGAGAGACCCAAGGCATAAAGACCCTTGCACATATTTCAATGGTTAAAAATCTTAACAACAAGTTTTGGCCCCTAGGGGAGGGAGGGGGAATGAAAGATTTAAACTAGTGACCACTACTTCAAGAGGCATGGTCTGTAGCCAATTGTGCTACCCGGGTGGTGTCAATAGTTAAAATCCATTTTTGCACAAAACCATATTCATAGCTATTTATCAAAATCAACAAAGGGATCAGATTGAATTTTCTCCCAAGCAAGAGTCAAGGCTCACAAAGAAATCCCAGAATTTTAGGGTATGTTTGATAACTGTTTTTTCCCCTTATTTTCTGTTTTCAAAAACAATTTTCTATTTTTGAGACTAAAAAACTTGTTTAGTAACCCAAAATAGACAGAAAACAAAAATTGTTCTCAAAACTCAATTTGTGAAGGAAACTGAAAACATGTAAAAGACTGTTTTTAGTTTCTAATTTTCAAAAGTCAATGAAAATTCGCATTTAATTTAATGAATCAGTCTCATTTAATGAGTTGGCATTAGAATTCAAATCATAGTAACAACATATTTTAGTATTTTCTATTTTTTTCTTCAAAAACTATTTTTTTTAATTTCAACTAACCAAACATGTTTTTTATTTCAAAAATACAAGAAAATTGTTTTTTCTTTATATTCCCCAAAACAAGTTTTTGAAAATAAAAAACAAAAACTGTTACCAAACATAACCTTAATCTCCCAATCATATAGGAGACCCAGAATGGTCCGCCAGAAATTGACTTTCAAAGAAAAAAAGTGATTAAAATAAGATTATCAGCAAGCATCAACATACCGCTTCTTTTGAGTTTCCATTGCTTCAAGAGTATCCTTCTTCAATTCCTCTAGCTGTGCCTTGGCAATTTTGAGTTCTAGCTGTTCTTCATACTTGGGCAAATCTTCCTTCCGAATTCCAAGCCTGGAAAGATTAGGGAAGGAAGAAAAAAAAGCAATGAAATCTACATCACACCTCAACTAGAGAAGCAACAAAAAAGTACCACAGAAGTACCATCACTAAAATCTGAGATTTGCTACCATTCATAATTAAATACGGTAGGTAAAACAGAAAAGGCTACAGCCAGTCTGACGTATGGCCCAGAGTTCAGACAAGTCATCAACCAGATCAACTACCGTAGGCCTCGACAATCCTAGTGTTAATAATTCAAAGAGTGAAAAACTTCAAAAAAGGAATAAGCAATTCACCTCTATGTTCACACAACCATGTAAAGTAAAAGGGAACACATAGAAAGCCTAAAAGGAGAAAGAAATTAATTCAAACAAACAAATTTAACTGAATAATAGAACCATACTAAACTCATCCTTAACAGATAAACGTGTTGAATAAGTGATCACATAAAGCAAGCAATGCTATATCTCACACGAAATCTCCAACTTCATTAATCAACCTGTAACCTTTTACCAGTGAAGATGAATAGAAATAAAAGTGCATGGGTTCACAAACATTGATATATTTCTTTTATCACATAATTTTCTCAGAATAGCAAACAGAGTTGCATGAAGAAACAAAAGAATTATTTTGAGCTATCCAAAAAAAAAGACTTCTTATTGCTTTCTTAAAATAATAATAAAAATAAAAAAATGAAAAAAGTGAGTTGCATACAAAAACCAATCCTATATTTTCACTCCATTGAAAAATTCAAATGTTGTGTAAGACACTAATTTAGCCGGTACGACAATGCTGTGTATCTTGAAATTTCATTCCCTTTTCTAAAAATCATATATTAAAGACAAATATCCTCCCAGGAGGAACTACTTTAATTGCTACAGACATGCCAACTCTCCCAGGGACTCCTCTTTGAACCAGAGCACTAATAATTCGAATGATGTAACCATGAAAAACAGTAAGAACATATAAGTACATTGATATACACATCAGTGATCAGATGAGCCCACATAATCCTAATGACCAATGGAAAGTAAGATGATCTTACAACAAAACACAACAAAGCCTGTGTACACCTAGCAAACACTTAATAGCTAGCTAAGTGGAACAACTTTACATGCAACATAGATCAAGTTAAAAAGTTACTGATATTCCCACAAAAAAAAATTCGAAGTTCAAATGGGTTAAGATGACAATTACTTCTTATTGATTTTATCAAACTCAGCCAAAAGAACAGCCATTCCTTTCTTGTCATTCCTCATAAGGGGCTTTTTGAGTTCTTTTTCAACTTTTTCCAGTGCATCAAACATCATTGCCTCTGCACCAAGTTCATCTGTGAGACCCCTCCTGCAACAACAAAAAATATATGTATGTAAGCATGAATAACATGTGATGTAGAAATAAAGGTATTTAAAATCCTACAAATAGTTTTCAGCAGGAAAATTTATTAGCCGTGCTGGTCATATCTAAAGTAGAGGATGCAATAAGGTGAATAACAGAATATCACATACTTAATTCGTATTTCCTTCAATGTCAACAGATATGATCGTGCATCAGGAATATCTTGAGTTCGTGATTGTATGGTGAACTGAATCCTTTGGGATTCTGAGTACAAGTCAGCCCTGCAGAAAGCACAGCAGAAACGAATAGGTGAATTCATCATCACTTAATATAGGTTACACCAAGTGCATAAAAATAAAAGTGATTCACCCACCAAAGAGATATGAACTTATTCTTCACTTCTTGGACAGTGATATATAAGCAGTTGAGGAAGGATGTTAATCGCACTATTAACAGGATGCTTACTAGTATCATTAATCAAATCTAATGTATTATATAATATCTTTGTGCATGTGATATTCCATAAATGCAGCCAAGCCAGGAATGCCCAAATTTATCAACATATTTAATGTCAATCATGAAATCCAAATTTTCACTTTTGTGTGTTAAAAAGATTTTAATTTGAAGAGTGTGGACCAATAAGTTTTTAACAATGCATAACTGTTCTATCTTGAGCCAATTCAAATGATAACCATGAAATGAAGGCTTCCCAATCAAAAGGCACAATATTCTAATTCATGTTCAATATTTTCCTGAACAAGAAATAAAAAGGGGGGAAAGATACAAACAGGAAGAGGATACAAGAGAACAAAGCTACCTATAATATATGGAACAGTTCAGATTATCCAACAACCATGGCTCAGATGAATGGGGAAAAATGATTTATCCCTATGATCTCATCAAACTTTTGCATGATTTTATTTTTACAATTGAATTGTGAAAAAAAAAAAAACCACCTTGAGCTTGAGTGAAGTCTCAAATGAAATTCTAAGAGCGTGTAAAAAATGAGCACAACTAATGAAAGCATTTTGTAGATGCTTCTGGAGTTGGGAATTAAGAATACTTAGGAAAAAGATATTAATATATAATTTGTAAACCTTTTAAGTCTAATTAAGATGCATCCTATCATCATTCTTAAATTGATTTCACCCCTTTTTTATTGGAATTTTTATAACCCTTCCCAGCACTATTGTTTGCCCCAACCCCCAAAATATAAAACTTGTTTTGTTCCTTTTCTACCAGCTTCCTTTACATTTACTTGCCACTCCTTACATGTGTTTTTCCTCCAGTTTTGCAGTAGTACAAGATGCATGAATAGATGCATAATAGCAACATACATACATACAAACATATCACTATTATATACATACCCCCTGAAATTTGCACAACAGAAACATTTCGAAAAATTTAACGAATGCATGCTGATGAGCTTTGACTCAAATAACATTTCCCCCAAAAGATCCACTAGTTGCATAAACTAATTATCAAATAAAAAAAAATTAATGCATGCATACACATAAACAGGCATAGCAATTGTTTCAATATAAAAGTAAGAGGTAGATACATATTAGAAGAATTATGGTGAAAAAAGGTGAAGGGTAAAAGAAAACAAATACTTACTTTTCTCTTACTGTCTTCATGACCTTGGCATACTGAGCAACAGCAGCTGGATCTTCCGGGTCAATAGTGATTTTCTCCTTGCGAAGTATCCCCATGGCTGTCTCAAATTTATTCTTAACCTCAATAAAGATGCCCTTCAACATTTCTTTTGGGTTCAAATGTAATCATTTGTCAGTTAAAAGTTCGTGCAGGCAAAGAATTCATTGATAAAAAAAAAAATACATGTACCAAAAATTAAACAAAAATCTATTAGTAATGGATCATTAATACGTCAATATATGGTGACAATCATCATACATAGCAACATTTGACAGATCCATCAAAAGAATGGTCCCAAACAGTGGATGCCGTGAAATGATTATGAATATTAATATCATGGTTCAACTTTCTACAGTAACCATTCTGCGTGATCATAGAGATATCTTTAACATACATGAATACATGTGTTCATGATTTACAACAAAAATCCTAGAAATCTTAACATATGCAAGTTATAAGCATGGACTGAGAAATAAGACACACACATGACGTGTGCACATGACTGTTTATGCAAATACACACATGCAGTTACATGCCATGTGATGAAAAGCTACCAATATGCATTTAAAAGCACTAGTAATTGATGGCAACAAGAAGAAACCTTCATATTCACTTACCATCTCCCTTAAGCGCAGGGCGATCAGCTTGTTTGGCAAAGCAACGGGCTGGAATAGCATGTGTTTGTTGAAAGGTGATTTGGCTACCACAAAACTGTATCTACAAGAAAAGAAAAAGTGAGAAAGAACAAGAAGAATAAAAATAGAGTATAAAGTCAACTCATTGCATGGACCAAATCCTATAAAATAGTAAGCAAATATATATACACATAATACATATACACACACATTCATATATGTACATATATTTGACATGAGTGAGAGAAAGATTTAAAAGTATTGGAGCTTTGTGGAATTTAAGTTCCATAATAAGAAGCAATTTAATTTTACTCAAAACACACTACATTGTAGTTAATTATCATCTTACATGTATGTTAAGAACTGTGGGAGATAGGAATTAGATGAAATGAGATGGAAAGGTGGCCAGAATGCACTAAACTTAAGTACATTTTCCCCCATATTCCCTTTTCCTTTACTCTCTCTCTCTCCATCCAAACATATGGTAATTTTTTTTTTTTTAAAACAATAGGTTACATAAACATAATTTAGTTCCTCACGCCACCTTATCTAACTACAACAAACACACACACACAATAACCTAATTTACAACTATTACACCTACATTACTTTTATTGTTTTTGGATTAAAAAACATTAACACAAACCACCCTTCATTTTTATTCATTTCATTCCCCATCACACAACGTATATATTTACAAAAGGATGGATCCAACTAAATATCAATTTCTGCCTTTACACTATCGTTGTCATGCCGATTATTTTACCCATTTGCTACACATACAGAATTTCTAACACTGATAAACCCACTCACACACACACACACACACAAACATAAAAAATTAAAAATAAAAATTAAAAATTCATGCTTTTACACAATTTTCAAACCCTAACAATCCACCATTTCCTACACTCCAAACCCTAAACTTCTACACACCCAACAGATCCACAATAATAATCCATCGAACAAAGAAACCCTAACGCACTGTTTGGTTAGTAAGAAATGGAAACAAAAAGTCATCATTTCGCAGATCTAATACACGATTCTCTTTGGCATCCCTAAAAAGTTTGCATTTTCAGAGTATCCAAACAGATTCAAGACTCATAAAAAAATAAAAATAAAAAAAAACTCGGTCAACAAAATCGAAGATTTGAGAAAAGCAAAATGGTTCTCAAAAAAAGAAAAGCAAAATGGGGATAGGAATATCGGTATTCGGATCGGGAATAGGAGGAAGTGAGTGACAGACCTGTTTGGATTTGGACAAAAGGCGGGACGAGAAGGCCATGATCGGAGTAGACTCTCAGCGGCGTCGTTTTGAGCTGCTTCTTCTTGTTCGAGCTGTTTTGGTTGATAGGGTGTGTTTGTGTGAGCTGGGCCTTTGTTGTTTTGAGACAGAGAGAGTGAAAAAAAAAAAAAAAAAAACAAAACAAAACAAAATGTTACTGTGTGAGTGTGTGATAGCTGAGTAGGTTTTCCTTATATATACGCCGTTCGATCTTCTTCATATTCAACTATCCCATATCAACGGTCCTAACTGCTTAATAGTTTTCTTCTTCTCAAAAAAAAAAAAAAAAAAAAACTGCTTAGGCCTGTTTGGTGGAGCATTTTAGCAATATGTTTTCAGTTTTTAAATAACATTACACGCATTTTCATATACTTTTTCACTCACACACTTTTTCATTCACACGTATTTCAAAAAAATACAAACAACATTACTCAAACTCTTCTACCAAACGGGCCCTAATAATTTAAACGAAGTTTTTTTTTTTTTTTTTTCTAAGAAGTGGGAGGGAAATTGGAGATGATTTATTTTTATGGTGAAGATTTGGTTGAGAGATTTTTTTTTCATGAGTCATTTAATTTAAATTTTTAGGTGATGATTTAAAAAAAAATTATTAACTAATATTTTACTTTTTTTAATTATAAGTTTAGTGTCCCTTCTAAATCAGTAGTAGAATTACTAGATTAGTAATATAATTGTATTTTATTCCAAAAATAACCAAAAGGTAATAATCTTCTAAAAAAAACTACAAGGTAATGAAATTCAACATCAAAGTCTATTATGGTTAGTACTTAGTGATTATTTTAACGGATCATGATCCTCTCTAATTAACATTTCCTTTTGAGATAGAGACAGTTTTCTTCTTCTTCTTTTTCTCTCTTTTATTTTTTATTTTTTATTAGGGAGAAATAGTTTATTTTTGTATGCATCTAATTGTGTGCATCTGGTAACAAAAATGACCTTTAGCTTTTTTCATTTTGGAGTCACTTCCCTTGGCAAATACTAAATAGCTTTGTAGTTTAGTAATATTATCATGAAGAGAACTTTGGTTCAATGCTTCTTATCCTCTCTCTTTTTTTTTTTTTTTTCTTTTTTTTTTGTAAGAAAAAAAATGTATCTCATAAATAAATAAATAAAAGTGTTGACTTTAAATGAAATGTTAATCCCTGATTCTCAAAAAAAAAAAAAAAAAATGTTAATCCCAACCCATGGAAAGATAAAAAGAGAATGATTCATAAAAAAGAAAAAAATGGAAAGAATGTTTTGAGGTAAGAAAATTACATTGTGTTGTTACAGATAATATCTCAAATTTCATCAAAAGACAACTATATCAACAGTGAATTATCTGCTAATATCTTAAACAATAATTGAAGAGAGAGTACTGTCATCATCAATACTTCCAGCAATCATTACTGTTAACTTGTTATTCCAATATGCTGAACCTAACAGATATGCAAATCAATTTTGTTCATGTTGTGAATACTTATCCATACTATAGTTGTGACTTGTGATCCTTAAAGCTATTCTTCAAGTCGCATTTCTACAGAAAATCAAAGCTTGAGAGTACCAATTTATGTTTATAGTTTATTATTATTATTATTTTTATTTTTATTTTTAAGTTCCTGCCAAATTTATAAAAGAAATCATATATAGTACAACTAAGATTCTTAGTTCTCATTCTCAAAAAAAAGAAAAAGATCCTTAGTTCTACCCAAAAAAAAAAGAAATTAAGATCCTTAGTCTCTTTTTTCAAAGCGGTAATGGAGTGTACTTATGCGATTAGTAAGTTAAATAATTGAACTTTCCTTCACTCACTCCCAAAAGTCCCAATTCAATTTCTTAATTGAGTAAAGCTAAAATGAAGTGCTATAACTCATCACTCGAGGTTCGATTCATTCAATCACGAAATTGTTGTTCAATGTAGCATGAGTTACTACTTACTAGGGGATCTTATTATATATGTGACCTTGTTACTGCCTATTCAAAATGAACAAAAATAAATATTAAAAGTTAAAAAATGAGTTATTATATGACATGGCAGAACTTACTATCGGATTTAACGTAAACATTATCTTATTTGATCATATCACAATCTAACATGAAAAAATAAATAAATTTTTTAAAAAAAACTATATAATTATATACTATTCAATGTGATATGAGTTACATGTGATATGAGTTACTAATAGATGTGACAAAGTTACTATTATGTGTAACCTTGTTACTAGTAGAGGTATCATACCCTCAAAAAAGCTTGAGATAGTAGACTTTTCCTCCTAATGTGGAAGTGAATTTAGAATTTAGTTAAAATGGTATTCCTTTACGCTACATTTGGCATTGCATTAACTCATTACTAATCTCATGGATTGTATAGTGAACAAAGAAAAAGGATCCCTTGAATTTGTTTTGAAAATGTAATGGTCCATTTTATAGTGGAATGTAAACTGATCTTAAATAGCAGGACACCATGTTTTAACCTTATTTAAGTGCAATATTAAAACTTCACCTTAAAATAAACCTTTTTTTCATTTCAAAAGTAAATGAAGAGGATCCTTTATGTCGTGAAGCACCTTTTGACTTAAATTTTATAAATCATTGGATAGAAAGTGGGATTGGATCTTGAAAATGAAAGTAAGGTTCTATTTGTAAATTTGTAATGCATGGCATGTTTCACGAGTAGACCAAAGGAAAGAAGGTTCTGAAATTTGAAGCTAAGCTAAATGAAAGTAAGGTTCTGGATATGATCTTTATTGTAATGAATGTGATTTTTCATGACTAGACTAGACCAAAGGAGTGAAAGGACGGTTTAAGCTTTATTCATTTTCAGGTAGGATATAGATAAATATAGCTTAATTAGCAATGTAGCATATATCCCCTTTCCATGGTTTAAGCTTTATTCCTTTCCAGGTAGGATATAGAATAAAGCCCATTGCCATTATTTTTCTTTTTTCATCAAGGAATTTTCTTTGAGAATCTTATGAAGAGGAAATCACTTCTTCTTTGAAGAACCTAGCAACAAGTTCTAGAATGCTTTGACCTATTATTAATTCTTACACGTATTGTTTCAATTTTCATAAGCAGCACCATTTATTCAGATAAATATTAAAGGAGCTAGAAAGAAATTTCATAGTTTCTTTGATTTATAAATATTCAACCTGCAGAAAGGACAACCATACAACTAGAATGCCCATTCGGACTCCAATGGAGCAGCAGAAGCAGCCACAGCAGCGGCAAAAGGATGTTAGCGAACGGGGCACTAATTGCAATGAAGGCAAAGTCTCCAGCCATGTACCAGAAGAGCCACACAATCCCAACCTTACAAAGATATCGACTGTGCACAACCAATCAGATACAAATCCAAAGTTATCAGAAGAGAAAAAGAATCCAAAGGGTAATCTTATTTATTAGACAAGAAAACATTAGGAGAGATAGTAGATTGTTAAGACTTTTTTTTAAAAACTAAGTTACTTTATATATAATAAATATTATTGGCTATTGTGTTGCCTTTTATTGTTGTTTGTCAATTACCAAATCATACATTAATATGGGTTCCAAAATCTAAAAATTTGTAAATTGTTCTTATTTATTTGCTTACAACAAGTGGGGGAGGAGGGATTCAAACTTAGGTTCTCTTCCACAAAGGAACAAAGTAACACACCTGAGTTGCAAGTCTTGGCTTGTAATTCATTCTTATATTTTTGAGTTATTGAACATGTATAGTTCTTTATAAAGATCCTAGCAAGCAATAAAAAGATCACAAGTAGAGTTGTTTTTGGATAGCTGTATTATAAAGTACTTTCAAGTTTCAGCAGCAGGATTAAGAAAAGTTCTCTTTGCTCTATCTATCGGCTTTCCCAACAAAATATTAAATATAGATTTCCCAACTACTAATTAAAATGGCTTAACATGCAGATTTGACAAAAGAGCAGCCCAAGGCACAACTGCTAGAAGAGAACCGTATTCCAAAGGGTAGGTTGTTAGAGTTTGATTTAAATTAAGTTATTTTGAAACGTTTATTAATTTTTATGACACTAGTGTTAGCATTTTGTAATGTCTTATTGTTCTTTTAATATTATTTTTTTCTTGGCAACCATCTTATAGTTACAAGCCATTGGTCTTTGTACCAAATGGCATTTCCACACTCTCGAATAAGGGTTGGAAGGTTTGGTTACTTGTTCAACCTTTACAGATGTATGATAATATGAGTAATATTTATGCATCCCAAAAAGAGAAAAAAGAAAAAACTCCTACAGTTTTTGTAAAATCTTGGACCTGCATGCAGCCAAGCAAGAAAATATCAACAAATATACAAGTGAGCAGAAGATTGCCACGAATAGCCCTCCAGAATCGTTTAAAAAGCAGAAGAAAGACGACCAGAAAGATGGTACGTTGCTACATTACCATTTTTATAATTTCATTTATTAGTAACAAAACAAGAGAAACACAATCTTTTGATTAACTTTGTTTTAAATATGGTAACTTAAGAAAGGAAATTTGGTGTTCAGTCCATAGTGGGAAATTCATTGAAAAGATAATTTGATGAATCTTCTTCAAGCAACCAAAAATGTTCTTTGACCTCCAAGTACAACAAATTGAGACATAATTTTGTAGGTTTTGTTACAACCCACATTTTATCAAATGAGAAAACTAAATTTGGTCCAATCACAAAATTTAGATGAAGTTTGTACAATGATGTTGGTTTTTGAATTGGCTTAAACTCAATGCTCAGGACAGCAGAGTAATACAGTAACCGCAACAACCATGTGCTGTTGCTGCTCCATATTATAGACCAACAAGTTCGAAGCTATTCTCGGATGAGATACAGTGGCTGTGTGTAAACAATGGATTGCTAGAGGCTAGGTGCATTAAGGGTGAGGATTTGCTTTCCAAGTCAATTGCAACTGATGTTATGGTGAGAATGACTTCTTGTAAGAATGTACAAGGACGATGCTGATCACGAGGCTTGTTGATTTTTGAAACAACCTTGCTTCTTAATGTCATAGTTTGATTAGCAATATTTCTTAGTTAGGAAGTTTTGATCAATAATGTTTAGTTCTAACATGCAAGAATTGGATAGCTTTATCAAAGTTCTTCCAAGGGTGGGTTGTGGACTGGAGAGTAGCAGTCCTGTTAATAAACTAATATTGAGTCCGAACAGTTATGGTGAAACTTGTGTTTAAGATCTGTGAAGAGTTTTTACATGGCTAGATCCTAGATGTGTTTGTGGCACCAGGTTCCCTGCAATGTAATTATCTATCTATTCTGCAAAGGAGCCGGCCCATCTATTATGTGGGGGTCAAAGGTCAGATCTTTGCATTGTTGTATGGCAAGAAGAAAAGTTAATGGTTGACATACTCCCTAGCCTTGCGCAAAGATGTGCAGCACAACTTAGTTAAGATGTAAACTCAAACTAATATAACATCATCAATTTAAAAAGCAAATTTAGATGATTCAGAAATGCTCTATGAAGACCAATGAAGGCAGAAAATCGAACATGCGAGCATGAGTTTATATTAGGACTAGGAGCCTCTTTGAGGACAAGGAAGTGGCAGTAAGACTTTGCTATTGTTTTTTTTTTTTTTTCCAGAATAAAAGATAAAGAAATTGAAATCCCACTAGCAGATATACATGTAATTTATGGAACTGAAAACAGTTATACATGATAGAGCATTAATGATTACATCAAGGGTGGGGGCGGAATTTAGTAAAAAATGATGACTACCACATCGTGGTGTTTTAAGGCTGTGTTGAAGAAACAAATTCAGATTTCAAAAAAGTACTATCCAGGTTATAGAGCCTTGCAAGCATATCGAAATTGTGGTTTAGTTAGGATGCAACTATATGATGTGAATCCAGAAATTGGCAGCAGTTTATGGAAATATCAAATGCATTAGAATAAAAAAATTAACTAATTGGAAGGCTTGAGGGAGAAAATGCTTTTATTATACATTACTGGCAAATTAATCCATTGCAAAAAGTTGATACACAATTTCAAAGTTATTGATATGATCTATTTACTCTTAGTACAGCTGTTTTACACATAATTTCACATCTCTGCTGCAAAGGATTTACCACAACCACATGTTTGCGTAGCATTTGGGTTCTTGAAGGCAAAACCTCCGCCAATTAGAGCATCACTGTAGTCTAACTGCATCCCAAATATGAAAAGAAGGCTCTTTGGATCACAAACTGCCAAAAAAAATAAATAAATAAACACATTAGAAGGATTAAGGTGTTGGACTCTATCACATTCACATTATGTAGCACGTGCAGAGGCATTCTGGAATTAAATTTTTTTTAAGCAATTTGGTATTTGGATAGCCAGTTATCAGTTAACCAAATCACATCAGCAACTTTAAATTGATGAACAGCATGATTGTCTCAATACACGACTGAGGTGTATCAAGTTTCCTCTACATGAAAAACACACTGACTTCCAGAAATCAGAGTAAAGCAAGAGTGCTGTATTGTTTGTCATATAAATTTCAATGCTAATACTACAGAAGAGATCAATGGTGCACTAAGTGTAGGCAACCCACATTATTCATAGTTATTAATCATGACATCTTTTAAAAACCTCCCATACGGCACCTCAGTTTGCTCACGTCTGCATGAAATGATAAAAGGACATTTAAACTAGTGTTTTCCCAGGTGTCTTAGCATTGAAATGGATACAATCCCGAACTTATAGCCAGTGATAATGGTGGTGCTTGTCCAAATCATTATCAAAGATCACTACAAAATCTGAAACAACACATACATGCTTCATGTATAGATGATTATCTTGCCTTTCTTTTGGACTTTTCCTTCTTCTTCTTTTTTTCAATTATCTTCAATTTGCAAGAGATCACAGCACCATACATGCTTCATCTATTGATGATCATCTTGCCTAAGTGCCAGTGCGCCACTCTAGCTTCAGTTGAGTTGATTATTCTTTATTGTGTGGACTTCATTCTCCCAATAATTGACAACTAGATCTGACTTCTATCATATTGAACAATACTATCATTGCTCATGACAATGGTAAATATATTAAAGAATCCAAAGAGATAAAAAGTATTCTCTACTCCCAGCTACCAACCCTCAAATTTTTATCCAGAATCAACCCTATAATTGAGGTCTTGGCATCAATGACCCCTGTTTCACTTCATTTTCATCTGTCCCCTATAATTGTGTCTCATGCTTTCCACCGGATTAACTGTACTGTTTGAATTGTATTTTCAGGTATACCATTTCAATTATTTCCAACTATATTACTGACTTCTAGTTAGATGCCTAAATTTTTTCTAAAGTGCACATACGCCCCCCCTTCACTAGACCCACAATATTTTTTTTTTATTAGTATGAAAAATGGTTAAATAATGGGACAAATACACCCCCTTCACTAGATACATAAAATTAATGCAACCTTGCATAAATGGGAAACTACAAACTGTTATACACTTAGGCAACATCCCTATTGTACCAACTAGTCTTTTTTCCAATAAATTATTATTATAAAAAAAAAAATGCTTTTCATCTGTGTTAGATGGACCTTCAATTCATCCCGTAATATCCATATCAGCATGACTCACTTAAAAGCTATTAACATACCACACACACAGTTTTAAGACAAACTGGAAGGTATTCATTTTTCTTCAGAAATTGTTAATTCAGGTAACATGAATTGCACCTATGAGGCCAGCTAAAACAAAAAGAGCATGCTCCCAGCTTCCTAAGAAAGTTTTTTTTATTTTTTTTGGGGGGGGGGGGGGAGGGGTTCTCACCTGTGATATCACTTTTGAAGGAATTAGGTTTAGCAGTTTTGTGGCTAATTAACAACATCAAAGTTATACATTTTCTATTTAAGAGAGATACCAAGCAAGATCTAGTTCCCAACATAGTAATTTCAATAGAGCGCATCTATGTCATTATGACATGTTGCCTTAGTACTCTGACCTTGAACTACCATACATGAAAGGTGTGATAAATTTTTTAATATACAAATTTAAGGCAATTGTAAATGTTAGCATTGGAAGATGTACTCTGCCCTGAAGTTATGATTGCTTCTGATTAATAAATTTTATTATGACATGACAGTGCTTTGACCTTGGCATCCAATACATGATGGGTGTCATGTTCTCTCTACACTCCAGCTTAAAGATTATTTGTAAATATTGGTTTTTGAGCCAATAAGCTCTAGCTCAAACAGCACCCCCTTC
The DNA here is from genome assembly GCA_030021035.2 of Notholithocarpus densiflorus. Lineage (NCBI taxonomy): Eukaryota > Viridiplantae > Streptophyta > Magnoliopsida > Fagales > Fagaceae > Notholithocarpus > Notholithocarpus densiflorus. Next base: position 2,619,023 of record JARYZH020000013.1, on the reverse strand, counting down.
CCCTATAAGAAAATGCTGAGATTGCTAACCGATACTAATAGAATAGAAAATATTAATATAATAGAAAAATAACTGTACTTTCCCCGGTTCCATTGTGAGAATAAAGTTGTAAGTCTGAAACTCGCTTCATGCGTGGTAAACTTACCAATAAAAAAAAGAGGTATTTGAATACTCTGCCTGAAGTTGTTATTACTGGCAACATCTAAGATGCTGAAGTTAGTTATTAAAATATGAATAACAAGGGATCATATAAAACTTGCAAATGATAGGACCCATAAAAAGTCTTTGGAAGATTGATTAGTGATAATTCAAACATTTTGTTGCCTGTAAGAGATCTGGTACCATTTTCACTGTTAAGTTTTGTTTTTCTCTTAAGTTAGTTTCACTTTCAAGTCTTTTTTTTTAAGTAAAGAAATATTTTATTACAAAAAGACTACTTCATGTACAATGGACACAAAGGAGTCTAAAGAATTACTTTCAAGTCTTAGATTAGATATTAGGGTTTTTTTTTTAATAAAAAAGTTAAATAACATGACTAATTATGTAAGATGTAAAACCTTTGATCAAAAGGCAGATGCAATAATAACTCTAGTGGGAGCATGGCTCTTACTACTAATTGTAAATTCTACTTGTGTTGCAATCCATTTGATCACCCTACTCATCACACAAAAATCCTTCTAAAATTGACTCTATTCAATAAACCTCTCTGCTCTATTTTTACTTCTACATTCTCATCAATTTCCTCTAACTTTCTCTCAAATAAAGCCTTCACCTATCATTCTAAACCTCCCTTCCACATTAGTGCCCTAAACCTACCTTTTTTTGAAATCAGAAGATATATCCAAATTCACTATACCCCTAATTTAACAGAACGATATACATATAACCAGAAACCTTTTAATTGTAATATATATATCCTAATGACTTATCAGCCATATAGGCCTACATCTATATTTTACCTAACTATTCCTTGTATACATTCACAGAATGTCTTTTTCCTGAATTGAATACTTTAGGGCTTCATTTTACTAAACAAGCTCTAGTGGAAAAAAAAAAAAAAAAACCCCTAGAAAATTGATGGCTTTATTACATTTAGATTTATAATTTGAAGTCCTTATCAATCTCAAGAATTAAGGTGAAATTTTAGTCTCTTTTAAGATTAAAATTCAAGCAGCACATAACAAACATCTTGGAAGTAGATCATAACACAGCATCACTCAAATTTTAAAGCATGCCAGTTTTTGGGTGCACACCCTCCCTTGCATGGGCTACCAGTCTACTAAAAGTTATCTCCACAGACTGACACAGTGACAGCACTATTGATACCCTCCTGTACTATGATATAAATTATGGCTCAAATTGTCTAAACTGTACATCATTACATAAGCAAGAAAATAAGATAAAAAAAGGCTTACCGATCACAAAGCCATTATATTCAATGATGGAATCATCTGGTCGGGCATTTTCTCTACTTTCGAAATCCATTGTGTAGGACATGCCAGAGCATCCACCTTGTCTAACACCAATTCTCAAGCATAAATCTTCATTGCGCTCAGACCTCATCTTATTCAAGTGCTTCAGTGCATTATCCGTAAGAGTAACTGCAGGTGCGATGCCCTCGGATGTCGGTGCAACTAAAACACGGAAGGAAATTATTATGATTATAATAATATACATTAAGAAATTTAAACTTTAAAATAATTCTAACTGAAAGATGGATGCAGCATACACTCTTAATCCAATTAACTGAATGAGAAGGATGAAATTAACACAGCCACATGGAGCATATGTACTATGAATTACAAAATGAATCTTTCTCAAGGAATTTCAAACAAGTCATATAACTAAAAGTTAAGTGATATTCTTACATATCTGAAAATTCTTTTCTAAGCTAAGAAAGGGTATAATGTGTCATATATGTACCATTTATTACACAAATAAGAATCATAAAGAGTCATTCATCCTTTTAGACTGTTAGCCATGTGAAGAACACACTCCTAAAATTGATAACTTCCTATGTAACTGAAAATATAACACAAATGGTACATATAACCACCAAAACTTGTCAAATCTAGTAACCATCTAAATTTTGTGGTAAACCCAAATAGCAGCTCAAGTTAGATTTTAGAAAGAGAACCAAAAACACATCATAAAAATTAACTTGCAAGAATTCTTATAAAAGTTGGGACAATTGCAGTATATTCTACACAATTTGCTAAATACCCATTTCAGTTTGAAGCAAACTAACTCAAGCTGACTTACTTATGCTTCCCCAATGGCACACAGAACCACCAAACCATATAGAGGTAAACCGAAATAGCAGTTCAAGTTAGATTTTGAAAAAGAAAACCAAAAAATCCATCATACAAATTATCAAGCAATAAAAGGATTAACATTCATCTCCTAGAAAGCTGGACACTTTTAGTATATTCTTCACAATTTGGTAAGTACCCATTTCAGTTTCAAGTAAAGTAACTCCAATTACAAGGTCTCTTACTTATGCTTCCCTGAGGACACAAATATAACCACCAAAACTTGTGGAATCCTGTTAGTGTTACCATCTAACTTTTTGTGGTGAACCCAAATAGCAGTTCAAGTTAGATTTAGAAAGAGAGCCAAAAAGCTATCATACAAATTAACAAGCAATAAAGGGATATTAAGATTCTTCTTCTAATTGGGCAAGAATTCCTAGAAAGTTGGACACTTTAACATATTCTACACTATTTTTCTAAATACCCATTTCAGCTTCAAGCAAACTAAATCCAATTACAAGCTCACTTGCCTACACTTCCCTATATTATCCATCAAAAAACAAAAACAAAGAGCAAACATTTAAATCAATCTATTAAGCGTGCAATATCATACCAAATAAGCAAAATAAAGAAAAACAAATCACATACTTTTTCAGATTTAAATAACATAACAAGCAAAAATCAATGAACAAAATGAAAAACATATATCATTTCAAAGTACATGTATGTAAAAGTAAAAAAGAAGGAGAACCTGGAACAGAAACTGCTCGAATTGAAATGGGTTTTGGACGGCTGAGATTGAATCGAAAAGAAACAGAGTTTGGAGGTGAAAAGCTTGAGCTTGAAGATGGGCGTGGTGTTGGTAGACGAAGAATAGAGGGGCAACGAGTCGTGATTGCAGAGGACGCCATTGGAGAGAACCGAAACGTTTTTATTTTTTATTTTTTTGGTGTGTGCTTATATTTGTAAATGAAAGAATGTAAATTTGTTTAAGGTTACGATAATATTAAAGACTGCTACTACGTACGCAGTTTCACAACTTAATTGGACTAATATTTGTTGAAAAGGAATTTAGTATCTAATGATATTATGTCGCATTAAAATTTAATAAATATGAGATATTTCAGTAAAAATTAATTTAATTTATTAATAATTGAAAAACATGCATTAGATTTATTAGATTTTAAGAAGGATGATGTGGTATTATTTGATATAAAATACTCTCTCTCTTTTTGGTCTTCTAAATTTTTTTTTTTTTTGACATGACTTCTAAAACTATTCAAGGTGGAATGATGTTAACTTGTGATTAGTTAATCATTAAATATGAGGATAAATCCTATATAAAAAAAATATAATAAAACTCAAGTATAATCTGTGTTGTATTATAATTTGTAGTATATTAGGTTTTTCAATTATATTTAAATACATAATTGTGTATGTTTTTTTTTTTTTTTTGAGGAAGACATAATTGTGTATTGATCAATACAAACTTGTGTTTACTTTAAATAAAAAAACCTAAAATACTGCACTTTACCAATTTTTTCAAAATTTTGGCCTTAGATATTTATATAAAAATGATGTGAATAGGGAAAGTGGTTTCACCTTGACCTATCCCGGTCTTATGAAGAGTTAATGGGATGGGGATGGGGATGAAGGTGGGGGACTTTATATTATTGTATTACTAAACAATTTGATGTGAAATTTATTTTATTTATATTAGTGACTTAGTGTTAAAGATTTGCTTTATACTATCATTACTGTTGGGTTAAAATTAGGTTTATGTTATTAAATATCAATCTTCGTATTATTACATATTTTAAATTAGGAATAAGGTAAGTAAAAGCCAAGATAATGCCCTTTGCAGGAGGGGATAGGACACTTAATTATGAGTAGGCTTTGCCTAACCTAATTGCTATTCCTAGATGTAATATTAATCACAATTGGTCACCTTAATAATTTATGAAGAAGATTGTGAAGTTTTTGCATTTAACATTACGTATTAAGTTAAGGCCACACCACTCCTATGAAGTGCTTAAAACCCTAATTCCTAATGATTTATAATTAACGAGAGACAAAACTTATTTATAATTTTTTAAGTGTTGTATTAGTTTCGCTAATTAAATTCAAACACATTATTGTATTAAGTAATGTAGCACAAGTATTTATATATTTTTTAGGATGATTAAACTCAATGCAACCATATATTTTAAATTAATTAAGAAAATTTACCTAAGTTTTGCCCGTAAATGAATGATTTACAGTTTAGCATGTCATTTTTATCTAAAATTTATATTAAAATAAGGTTGGTCAATGTTTTTTTTATTTAATTTTTTTTAGAAACAAACACACACAAAGGAAGGGGAATGATTATGTTATAACAAGATGTGAGTCATTTATTTAACCATAAGTATTTAGGGTTTTAAGAACTTCATGGTTTGTGATACGCATGGGATGGTTTTAGCTTCAATGTCTGAACAGATTCCTCTTCCCCATTCTATGGTAGAGATGGAAGCTTGCTAGACATGCTTAATATGTTAGCGGTCTTTCTATGTGAATGGAGGATGTTCCTTAATTCACACATCAGCTCTATTCTCTTAGCCAACTTTGGCTAGTTTGTTTTTTTCTTTTAATGAAAGTATCTTTTTAACCAAAAAAACACTTCTTTTTTTTTGAGAAGATACTTTAAGAACTCTAATCCTTTATAATTAATACCCATCATGCTTTCTTTTTTTCTTTTTCTTTTTTTCATATTTTTCTAACTAATACTTGTCATGCTTAAAAAATACTAGGGAACAATGATTATCAGATCTATAAAATATTTTAATTTAATTTTTAGATTGTGAATAAAACTTGGGTTCATCAGGAAGTATAGGATAGTAATTAAAAATAAAAATTTAAAAATCTTATTGTGAGTGCTATTGACATGAAATTTAGTATATTCCTTATAATAGGAATATAAAATAAAACACGTAATCGCCAATGAGATTTTGAAAATATTGATATAATTAAAAGTTATTTGTGTATGTGATAATTTTAGGGGTTTTTAAAAAAAATAACTATAAAACCAAAATTATATTATTAGTTAAGCAACGTTTGAAACTAATTTGGTTTCTAACAATTCGAGTCCAGAGGACTCGATTTTGGGTCAATGTAGGCATGGAAATCGAGTTCATTGGACTCGGTTTCTGTACATGGAAATCGAGTTCATTGGACTCGGTTTCTGTACATAGAAATCGAGTCTAATGGACTCGATTTTCGTTCATGAAAATCGAGCCCAAAGTACTCAGTTTCCTTCGTTCAGCACACGACATGAAATCACCAAGGACACATGCTCTATTTTACTCTCCACAAAACAGAGCATGTGAGTAGAGATTAAGAAAATAAGAATAGAGTAAAACAGAGCATGAGTAGAGATTAAGAAAATAAGAAGAGTGGTGGCTAACAAAGTGGTTTTCTTCTTATCAAAATCCCATTAAAATATTACTCTAATTTATGGACTCCATCAACAGTTCTTGTTTTGATCATTTTGAAGTAAAATTCATCTGGGTTTCTAAAAGCTGCTTTCTCCTGAAGTTTCCGTAGAGCAAAAAAAAAAAAAACCCATTTACAAAACAACCCCATTATGTATTTGAGAGTTTGATTATCAGCTAAACAAGAAGCAAGAACACTTACCCGCAAAGTATCCTCCTTTTTGTGAAATGCTTGTGCATGCTCAACATAGTCCTTGTGTTTTTCATGAAGCCCGAATTTTTTCCTTGCATATCTGATATGAAAATGAAAAAATATTTATATATATTTGAAAGGGTACAATATAAAAAGAAATTATTATTTCTGGTGAGACTTACGGTTGAGCTCGCTCCTTATGAGCTCGTCTATTAACAGCATTCCTTAGGGACGACATGTTGGATAAAACAAAGCAAGCAACACCTACATGCTCTATTAGCCAGCTCTGTTTTGTGGAGAGTAAAACAGAGCATGTGAGTGTTCATTCACGTCTTCCTTGGTGATTTCATGTCCGGTGCTGAATGAAGAAAACCAAGTACATTGGGCTCGATTTCCATGAACGAAAATCGAGTCCATTAGACTAGATTTCCATGTATAGAAACCGAGTCCAATGAACTCGATTTCCAGGCCTACGTGGACCCAAAATCGAGTCCTCTGGACTCGAATTGTTAGAAACCAAATTAGTTTCAATCGTTACCTAACTAATAATATAGTTTGGGTTTTATAGTTATTTTTAAAAAAAAAAACTCTAATTTTAGGCGGAAGATGCAAGAAAATGCTCAGAAGATCTTGGCCGTTGAAAGTTCAAGATCTGTTTGTCACTTTGTTCCAGAAAGGCTGGAAGTAGATATCACGGTCAACGTAGATTTTGGTGGTTGAGCTCGAGTGGTCCCCCTACCATTTTATTTATTTGAGGCTACTATTGCTATGAGAATAGAAAGATTTTTCAAGGATACCGCAAAAAAAAAAAAAAAAAGATTTTTCAAGGCAGAGAATGTGTTTTTATAATAAATTGACGTGTTAACTGTTAACTATCACGAACCTAACAACTGACTAATTAATATATATTTCTTCGTTACTCTTTTTAAGTTGAGGGAGTGATTGAGAAAATTTGAATTAGTAATTTTTTGTTCAGAAGAGGTATCCTAACTCCTAAGTAAACTAGAACTACCTTTTTATTATTAAAAAAGCAAAAGCATATTGTATTATTATCTAAAATAATATTGGACCTAGAATCTAGATTCAGGATTACATATTTTGAGACTAATAAAATTGACATTTTAACAAATATTTCTCCACAACATAACTAGAAAGATAGGATTGGATTGTACATATACTAATCCTTCCAATCTTTGTTTCAGTTTGCTTCTAATGTGCATTTGATCAGTGAGATCAGTCATAACCTTCCAATTAATAGAAACAAAGCCACTGTTTCAAGCCATTGTACTTTTCAGTTGACAAATTCATGCCCAAGAAGAAAGAAGAAAAAGAAGAGTCCTGTGGTCATTTGAAGTTTTTAACTAATTGTGGGTTTCAGTTAGCTCAATTAGTAAAATCTCTGATGGTTGAATAAGAGATCTGGAGTTCAATCTCCCCGCTTACATAAAAAACTGATTGATGTCTTGGTTTGATGATAAAAAAGTTATCATTAAGAGCGGACGCTATAAGTTGAAATTCTCTCAAAAGTTTCTCAAAAAAAAAAAGTTTTTAGCTAATCTAACAATAAGTTATGATGGTGAGTTTAACAGGTCTTATGTTTCAATTATGCCGACCAAGTGTAAAGCATATACATTATCTTTAAGTGAACTAAAAAATAAAGAAAATTAAAGAAAACAAGAGAAAAATTAACAATATTTCATCCAAGCTAGCTGTATTGAATTAATTCACACCTTGCAGACAAGGATATTTGTATGTATACTGAGTTCTGGATTTTAGAAGGGTTCATGTTACAAGAACTTGATTTCTTTCTGAAGTAACAAAATGAACACCTTACAATTATAAACGACGAATGCTAGAATACATGAAAAGGATCAAACACCTCCTCCCCCAAATAGTCATTAGTAACAAAAATAATAAAGAATAATAACAACCCCAAAAGCTTGAATTAGATATATCCAATCCTTGGCAAACAACTTTAGCATGCACAAAATCCCTTCTGTTCAATGCCTGATAGAGATTCTGAGATACCCTGGAAGTAACTGCAACATATACAATATAAGCAGCTCATGAGAAAAATAGCTTGAAAAAGTAATGGAATTTTGTACATTATCCAAAAGAAACAAAAGAAAAATAGAAAGCAACAAAAGAAGTTTTACAAAAATGAAATCTGAACCCTATAAATTGAATGTGTAATTTAATAGCCATGTAAGGAAGGCTGGTTTGAAGTTTTGGTATATATGAAAGAGGCAAAGAGCTAAGTATCTTATTATGTAACACCATGCAAAGAAAAAAAAAATGAAGAATGCATCTAAAGTAAATCACTAGGTCAGCTTAAATCAGCTCATTAGAAACTTGTTGCCGTATCGACATGACTATCAAATGGTGCCTTTTGATACTTAGTTGTAAGCTCTAAAAAGTAAGAAGTAATGGATTGTATAGTTCACACAATTATGCTTAAGGAATACATATATCTAATGAGGAAATTTTTACACTACTCAACATAGTACAGAGGTTAAAAAATAGAAGATTGCCCCCGGGGTAGTACTTACTTTTCCAGATCACATCCTTGATCATTAGCCAGTGCAGTTTTTGCAACACACAGAAATGCTTCATCTACATTGTAGCCCTCTTTTGCTGAGGTCTCAAAGTAAGGTATATTTCCTCTGAAAGCACACCATTCCTTAGCTTGCTTTTCTGAAACCTGCACCACTGGTTGCCTTAGGTTATATCTCAAGAAAAAAAGAATTTAACTAGTGTTAGAGATGCATCAATGTCCATACCACTCGGCTGTTTCCACCGTCCATGTCAATCTTATTTCCAAGTAATATAAAGGGAAAGTTATCGGGTGCATCCGGATCTGCCTGGAGTTAAATGAGGATCAGTGCATATCATTCAATCAACTATGCTAGCAATAAAAAGAGATGGATCTCAAGACAGAAAAACTCCAACATGTATTGTAATCATTGGGTTGCATATTATCTAGATTCTTCACACATCATGTAGCAGAAAATTGCATCAGAAGTCAATGAAGCAATCCCTTTTTTTTTTGGGTTAAAGATGACATCTATAACTATAATCTAGGCAGTTAAGAGAGAAATTTCGTATGAACTATAAGTTGCAAATACAAGTCATTGTCATGTTTCGATAGGGTACAGAATATAATACTTTCCCATTACCATATTTACACAAACTAGCATACTTCAAAGTTGAGGGGTTCTTGATGTTTTTCAAAGTTGCAGAGATTAGCCATGAAATATTTTCATTGAGATAGAATTTTGGCTCCGTAATATGGAAAATTTAAAGAGATTTCCCCTTTTAAACTCCAAGTTTTGATTTATTTAACTTCCAGGTGGCCAATGATCAGCTTGAGTATTTGGCAGGATCTAATGTCACCACTCTTCTCACATACTAAAATCATGGTAAAATAATTAACTTGATCTACCAACGTGTACAATCTATGGATACAAGATTCTTGGTACCTCCCAAAAAAAGTGTAGATTTCATTTTTCGTCCCTCAATTTGGGGCATGCGCAATTTTGCTCCCCCAATTTTAGTCCTTCAAATTTCATAAGTGTAACTTTCCATCCAAATTTTGGGTATCCGTGTTAGCTAACCATTAGCACCATTAGCAAAATTGGTTGGAAACTTTACAGCGGGACCATATTGTTACACAATTCAAATTTGAAGAATCAAAAAAGGGCACTTGAAAATTGAGGACATTAGTTGCACATACCCCAAATTTACCCATAAAAAATAGCAGAAAATTCAACGTATATTAAACCCTGTAATATATACTTTTGTCACCACAGCCTTCATTGGATAGAAATTATTAAGTTGAAATATGCGCATATTCAGGATTAGAAGAAAGCTTTTTAAGTGATTACACACTAACTAACATAATATGCATTCTTAATGATCACCGAAGACATGGAAAGACAAGGAAGCAAGAAAGGCATCATCGCACCTGTTTGAGAAACTCTTCACGCCAAGTGTTCATTGCTTCAAATGACTTATGTGCGTTTACATCAAATACAAGAACACAACATTCTGCTCCTCTGTAGAATGCAGCCCCTAGACTTTGGAACCTTTCCTGTCCTGCAGTGTCCCAAATCTGCCAAACAATTACTTCAATCAATTTTGCTAGAAAAACTTGCTAAAAACCATTGGTTTAAGTGGAAAGAAGTCAAGGAAAAGACTAATTTTCCTGAAAGCATTAATCATCTACCTGCAAAGTGACCTGTTTGTCATCAATTTGTAGTTCTTTTGTGACAAAGTCAGCACCAATTGTAGCTTTATAGTGTGGATTGAACTTCATATAAACATATCTGATTAAGCAGTTAATGAATCACACAGCCTGACAATGGTTTCTAAATATTGCAGTAAACTCAAATGTAAGGCATGTGTGCATGTTGATAAATTACCAATTGTCTCATAAGCTCAAATTTTTTTTAGAAAATGGTAAATTTAAGCTTACGTGTATAGTGTCAAATGGTAAACAAGTTTACACGATTTCTCTTATTATTGCCATTAACATCACGTAGTCAAAACACTGCGCTATAAATGCAATTCTTCCAGTCTCAATAGACATCAGTTGGTTGAGAAAGATGATATGATATATAGCTTATTTGCATAAAGGAACAAAAGAAGAAGGAAAAAGAAGTTGTTGAAGAGCATCATTAGAGCATGAATATTTAGTAGAAGAATCTGACTAAAAGTAAACTATTACTCAAAACACTTATTATTATGTAAAGGATACTGATTCATCAAAGATGTCTTCCCCACCCTGAACATAACCAACAAAGAAATTCATGACTTTGGAGAAAAGGAGAATGTGAAACTTAAATATAATGTCAAGTATATAACGAAGAAAAAGTACTCAAATCATCCAAACAAAATGAGGAAAAAAATAATGAAAAGAAATAAAATAAGAATTTTGAACCATACCCACTATCGCCAAGGACCATAACTTTTAGCAAGGTTCTTTTTTTCGTAGACACATCCATTAGACTGAAACTTCTTTCCAAGACTAAACAACAGAGAAAACAATAATGTTGTGAACTGCTTATTTTCTCTCTCAAAGTTTGATATAAAGCAAATGTGTCTTCAAAAGGTTGGGAAAGTTTTTAAATAGAAACTAAGATCACAGGTATAATGATGGTATCAAAGAAAAGGGATAGTCATTTTTCGACTTTGACTTTTTTGAGTTGGTTCTTGATCCTTCTTCTTCTTCACTGTTCTGGGTTTTGCTTTTTTCTCTATGTTTCAATCATGCAGGTAGAGAGAGACATGTGAAACTTTTTGCCAACCAAAACCGACGTTACCCGCCAGCGAAGCTGGTTTTTTTTTTTTTTCTTTTGTATAATAACACATGTTGACTAGCTAATTGCATAATGCAAAGGGACACTCGTGCAGTCGTGCTTTCCACATTTTTTGCTCTGAATATGCTTGGCACTTCTTGACAGATTGGACAGATATTAATTGGTTTTCAATTTATCTATTGGTTGGAAGATTTCTTTTTTGTTTTTTTCACTTATTATATTATCTTTGTAATCAACTAAATGACTAATAATCATATCATTATTAAAATACATGAGAAGTATGAAAGAAGAGAAAAAAGAGAGAACTTGAATAATTAACAATGGAAACCACAAAATAACTATTTACTATTAAGCTTTTATTAACATGCCTAATGTGGTAACCCTAATACTCAACACGTTTTATAGAAATTATTTTTCATATTTTTTGCTGTTTAGTATAATAGAAAATTCTAGTCAATAAAAAATTTGTAGGCCAACATAATTTATTTATCTGTCTATAAGTACATGTTGCGACATCGTGCTTATCAATATGTACATTTTTAGTTAAACTAGTCGCTAACTCAGGCTATGCACAAGAACTTACCTATATGTGAGATAAACTAAAATAATTTTATAAAATCTTAAATTGATTAAGAAACTACACCATTACATGATTTGCTCTTGTAAGACTTCAATTTGTGTTACAATTTAATGAAGAAGTCATGGCTTACAAAAAATTTGTCAGACAATTTCAAATACTGCAAAAAATAACTCAAAAATTCATATATTAAAACTTCTGAAAGACCAAAAAATATTAAAGAATCAAATGATTCACTACTTAGAAATTATTGAAACAAAACAAAATATATATAACTAAAAAATAGAAAAATATAAGAATAAGATTAGGTTACATTCAAAAGAATAATCCATGGCTATAAGTTTGCACCCTATCATAAAATATCACGTTAGTGAAGTAGAGAGATAATAATAATAATAATAATAATAATAATAATAATAATAATATCAACGTTTGAGTTTGAGTTTGAGTTTAAGTTGAACTTATTAGAGAGATAGAGTTTTACTCCTTGATAAGTTTGGATTAAACAAAAATATTTTTGTTTAAAAAAAATGATGAGTTTGAGTTTAAGTTGGACTTGTTAAAAAGATAGAGTTTCACTCCTTATTAAGTTTGGACTAAATAAAAATAATTTTATTTAAATAAAATAATAATTTTATTTAAATATTGTGCTGATGTGGAAAATTGTGAAAGTTTCATAGGTTTCGGTTATATATATATAAGCGTAGACAATGTGTTTTTTTTTTTTAGAAGTCTTTTGCACTCTATGTTGCCTATCATGGACTAACTAAAGCTTTTTCGTCCATATATTGACGAGTATTCTCTATGAGTAATATTCTTTTATCTTTTGTGAATGACGAGTTTCATTTATTAAGAGTATATTTGGTATACTGAATGTAGATTATATTAGGGGCATGTTTGGTAGACTGTAATATACTCTGTAATGTAATAGTTATTCCAACGGTTTAGTTATCCTTTAGCTTGGTTATGTTTTTATTACAAGGAATAATCATTCTTTATGAATAGCTATTCTTCAAAATGAGGAATAACTATTCCTCTTTAAAAGGTTGTATTAGCTATTCCTTAGTAAATGTAATAATTTCAAAACTTAATATATTTCCAAATAAACAAACTTTCCATATACATCTAACAATTATAAAAATAAAAAATCATAAAAAAATAACACATATCTCTCTTAAATTTAAAAATAACATTTTTTAAAGAGATATAATTATATGAGTAAGAAATTTCCTAAAATAAATGTTAAGTTTCATTCTAATGTTATAACTCACAACCAAACTAATGAATAGGTTTTGTTATTACATTACAACACATTTTATTCATAGTAATAAATATTACAATTCCTGTCGTAATCCTCATTCAGTGTACCAAACGTACCCTAGGAATAGTAATATTTATTACTGGGAATAGAAGACATTGTAATGAAATAATTATTACTATTCATAAGTTTGATTGTTACATATAAAAAGCTTGTAAAAGATGATGTATAAGGAAACTTTATATTTTTGAAAATATATTAATTTTAAAAGCTATTATATGCACTAAGGAGTAGCTATTACATCCATTTTAAAAAGGAACATCTATTCTTCAATTTAAAAAATAGTTATTCCAATGTAATAATTAATCCATGTAATAAAAATACAATCAAATGACCGAATTGCTATTACACATGAATAATTATTCCATTACAGGAGCTATTACAGCATAGCAAACGTACCCTAAGTTGATTAGTATGACACATTATTATGTGAGAGAATGGAATATTGATTTGAATCAGTGAATAATTTTTTTAAAATAATGGTAATTATAATAAATATAAATTATGTTACATCAATAATATAATATAAATAAATTTCTTGATTAATTTTGTATTATGTATTTTAAAAGTTAATATGTCAATTTGTAAATTTTCCATAAAAAAATTTGTGATGACTTTATTGAATAATTTTTCATGGTCGACACTGAGCTCCAATATCAACTTCATATGGCCTATATAGTACTACCACATGGGTTTTAAGATAAACTTAATGAAGTTGGTAATTGGTCAACTTAGAGTATCCACATAAGTGGATGTAACTTTGCAAAATACAAAAAATAACAAATTTTACACATTTTGCCCCAAAAATCTTCCACATCGGTCTTTCTAAAACTATGTACACATGTGCTACATAAACCGTGCATATATGCACGGTTACTGTAGCTATGTATCCTATTATTTTATTAATTTCACATTTCGCACATTTTTTTCTCTCTCTTCTCCGTGCACAACGAACTTAGTCTCAAACTTCTCATCTCCTCATCTTCTATTTCCTTAGATACACACAAACACACCCACACACAAAACAAACAAACACATCCACACAGACAAATCAACATAGATATACACAAACATACCCACACAGAAACACACCCACACAGACAAACCAACAGAGAGACAAAATGGTGCTGGTGTTGGTCGCTTGTGGATCGGTGGATCGGTGCTGGTGGCGCTAGATCAGAGTTCGTGGGTCAACGGAACTGGGTCTGGATGCTTGTTGATTGGTGTTAGCGGTGGAGATCAGTACTTGTGGGTTAACGAAAATGGGTTTTGATGCTGGCGACGGAGATCGGTGCTTATGGGTTGACTGGAACGATTCTCTGCATGTGCATATGTCGTTGTGGGTCAGTGCTTGTGGCGAAGATGATGCTTGAGGCGGCTTAAGGGTCGAACACAGGTAGAAGAGATTTGACCGAGAGGGAGTGGAGATTAGACTGAGAGGGAGAGGAGATTTGAGTAAAGGATTGTCTATGGAGGTTTGTGTTTAGAAATGGGTATAGAGAGAGAGCAACAAAAAATCTGTGTTCAGAAATGGGTAGAGAGAGAGAGAGAGAGAGAGAGAGAGAGCGCGTATATGTGTACAAAAAGGTAAAATGGTAGTTGAGAGAAATAATATAAAAAGTGAGAAAATTGATTATTTAAATAAAATAGATTGTAGAATAGATGGACTGATGTGGATGATTTTGAGAAGTGGGTATGTAAAATAGAAAAAGTAGGTTTTTAGTGTAAAATAGACAGAAAATTTTAGCCGGACTAATGCGAATGCTCTTAGGATGGTTCATCGGAAAATTAATGGGATGTCTAATGGGACTACTGATCCTTGTGGCCCAGTTTAATCGGCATAGATGGAAATATGGGAGAGGTATACGTACAATAGTTTAATAATGAATTGCATTGAAGTTGACAATTGGATGGTGTAGACGGTTTTTTCAACAATCTGAGCCCGTTTGGTAAGAGATTTCTAATAACATTGTTGTTGTTTTCTAGAAATACGTGTGAGTGAAAAAGTGTGTGAAAATACGTGTAATATTGTTTAAACACTGAAAACTGTTGTTTAAACAACAATACCAAACACCCCTCATCAAATGATATTTGAAATACTTATTTTTTTGGGTTAAAATATTTGGAATACTTTGTCATATGAAAAAGATGAAAGAATAGGTTCAATATTTATATATGGCCAGGACATACTGCTTCTTGTGTTAGAATCAAGAAAACGGGCCAATGGGCTATGGCCCAAACAGAATTTAATCCATGCGGACCGCGACCATGATGATGATGGTGCAACACTGCTTGGATGCATGATTTAGTTTACCTAAGATTTTCTTTTTCTTTTTCAAAGCCAACTGAATAAAATTGATAAATAATGAGAGAGTTGAACCAATGTAATTATTTGGTGGGTATGAAATGAGAGGAGTATATATATATATATATATATATATATATGGTGAACCAAAGTTAATCCAATAAGAGGATAGTCATTTGCTCCTCCCAACTAATAAAAAAAAGTTTTTTATTTATTTTTAATCCGCTGTTAATTTTTAAGAAGCCACACATAATCATTAAATGTACAATAGTTTATTTGTATTGACGAGGACTAGGAGGAATTCATGTATAAAATATAAATATAATACAACATGTACAGAAAGATTGAAAAAAATTCTCTAATGTTGGATGGCAGAAACTGTTTTGTATCGATGTGTGAGTGTGAAACTGTGAATTCTCTTTCTAAGACTAAAACCCAAAAAACAAAAATGTGTGTGTGAATTTCAAGTTGAAAATTTTCAACACACGAGGCAACTAATGTGAACGCTGAAAATCGTAGAATTATAGATATGCCGTATAAGTTGGGTCTCACAATTCTACTTCCACCACGTGGTGGAAGTAGAATTATAGAATGGTGTTCAACAGGTCATACGTACGTTCCTAAAGGAAAATTTCTCCCAACGTGGTGAGATTGAGAATCGAGATTATTTCTTTTTGAGAGAGAAAA
Source organism: Notholithocarpus densiflorus (assembly GCA_030021035.2). Taxonomy (NCBI): domain Eukaryota; kingdom Viridiplantae; phylum Streptophyta; class Magnoliopsida; order Fagales; family Fagaceae; genus Notholithocarpus; species Notholithocarpus densiflorus. Next base: position 2,602,903 of record JARYZH020000013.1, on the reverse strand, counting down.
AAAAAAGTTCACATATGAATCTACTGTATTGCTCCTCTTTTTTTTTTTCTTTTTTTTTTTTTTTTTTGAATATGAGCAATAGTCACATATGTGTTTAGGAACTATTTTTATAAATTTTTTATGAAAAAAGAAAAAAATTAATAACTTTTTAAACAAATTTTTATATTTTTCATAAAAGTTACATTAAAACTTTCTTAAAATAATTTATTGACAAATGTTCTGAGGACACCCATGAACCAAATCCTTTTTATATATACAAAGGAGTCTCATCTGTGAGTTACTTATTTTGATGTGAAAAGATATACAATATAATTTCTCCCATTTATATATGTTTCCAATATTATTGATAGCAAGACATTCATAACTCAAATTTGTCCCTGCATGTTGTTTTTATGAATCAAATCTCCCATTGTAAGTTTCTAACTACTTTTTATTTAAAAAAAATGCTAAGATCACAACTTTTGATATAATTTTTGTCATAACTTGCTCACGTGGCAAGTTGTGAGCAGTGGAATAAAAATAATGGATCCATATGAGTTCATAACTCTACCACTCCCAACTCATTATATTAACATGGCAAAATTGTGTCAAAAGTTTTACTCCTACCATTACTCTTTTTTATATTCTTACCTCTACATGGGATTTTGCACAGGCACGTATAAACACTTTCACAATCTAAATCATATACAAATCCTTACAAATTGAAGTATTGCATACTTCTACTTATTATAGTTTTTTCATGTGTCCAAACTTATTGTATTCCTCATTAGGGATCTAATCTATTACGGTTACTATTTCCCATAATACTATAGTTTAGTAACGCTACCATATAAGAATATTTGGGTTGATGTGTCTACGTGGTAAATTGTAACATAGACCATTATTTGGATCGACAACAATTTTTGATATTTGATATTTGATAAGAATACAAATTCCTTTTTCAGAAATTTTATTATTATTATTATTATATTATGTTACGAGATTTTTATTTCTTATGATTCTATTCTTCTCCCATTTTTCTATAATTTATGGGTATTCCTAAAGAAACAATTTTTTTTTAAATTATAAAAGGAGACTATTAATTAGATATTAAAGAGTATACAGCAACATGCTTATAAGTCTCTAAGGGTCCGTTTGGTTGGAGAAGTGGAAAAATGAGAGGATAAAAAATGGTGAGAGGATGAAAAAGTGGGAGGATAGAAAAGATTTTAATTTCTCTCATTTTTGTTTGATTGGGAGTGGAAAAGTGGAGGGATGGAAAAAGTGAGTTTGTATAAATTTACTCATACACCATTATTAAAAAATGATAGCCAATTAAAACAAAAAAAAAAGTGACAAACAACCAAAAAAAATAAAAAACAATCACCCAATTTATTAAAAAATAAAAATCATGTCCCCAAAAAAAATCATGTCTAGTTTAAAAAAAAAAAAAACAAAAAAAAAAACAAAACAACTATCATACCCACAACCCAAGAAAAAAAAAAAGGGAACGTCCAGGAAAGAAAAGAAAAAAAAAAAGAATGAAAAAAGAAAGGAACGTCCAGGAAAGAAAAGAAAAAAAAAAAAAAAGGAAGAAAGAGGCAACGTGCCCAGCACACACACACAAAAAAGGTAACTGGACATGGACATTTTTGTCCATTAAACAGCCTCATTTTTCCCTTCAGTTTTCTCTCCATTTTGGAGAGAACTTTTTGATGGGTCTGGGGAAAAAACACCCGGGTCCCATCATTTATTTTTCTTCCTCCCCACCCAACCAAATACACTCCAACAAGTTTTCCTTCCCATTTTCTCTCCAAAGTTTTCCATCCACTCTATTTCACCTCCAAACAAACACACCCTAAAGGACACAGTCTACTAGTTTCAAGTTGCTTCATATTCCAAACAAAAGCTGGATAAAAAAAATTTGGGCATGTGTCATAAACTTCCAAAATACTCTGTTGTTGGCGACCCCTTTTTGCTATCGTATCTGCACATCCATTTAGTTTCACGGTATATATGAAGTAGACGGACGGTTTATACTCGTGCCATAAGTTTCCAGCAATCATAAATTAAAGAGACAACTTTCGGTGATAATACACCATTAAAAATTAGCCAAATGATGACAGTAGTATAATCAGTTTCAAGAGAGATAAATTTAAACTCTATATCTCATGCTAACATAAGACCCTGTCGTACTGCTCATATCTCAGCCATTTTATTAGTTGCTATGCCGAAGTTCAAAGAGAAACCAAAAATTCACAAACTCAAACTACTATGCAAAATACCATTTGCACATGCCTTTCTTGGATTATCTAAAGAACTTCCATTTGTATTTAATTTTATAAAATGTTCAAGAGGGGGAAGCCATTTAATAATATGAGGGACAACAACTTTTAAAGATTTATCTGGACAAGCAAGATAATAGAATTCAATTGTTAAATGAATAGATTTATAAACCATATGAGATTGAGATAAAGATGTATTATTGAATATTCTAGCATATCGGGCTAACCAAAGTTTCCAAGTAAAGAAAGCAAATAACATTTACTAAAGAGACAATTATAACATTTACTAATATAAGTAAGAACCACAAAGGGAGACTACAAGAATCTAAAACAAAAACATTGTCAAAGGCAGGAGGAATCTGTGAGACTGTGAGATAGTTCAATCATTCTTGAGTAACTCACTTTTATAGCCTAGTTTCTTCACCTTAATAATTAGTTATGTGGAACTCTCTCTCTCCCTATCTCTCTCTCAGTCACGTAATGTCATTACTAAAAAACAAACATGTAATGTAATTACTATATAAACCGAGTCAAATTGAACTTAACAGGCACAAATTTTTCATATGACTAAAGATTTCTTTTTCTTTACTTAATTTGATCTTTCTCAAAAAAAAAAAAAAAAAAAAATTTAATTTGATGGTTGAGATTTTTTTGTTAAATTAAATATTACACCTCTAACTTTAATTTGACCAATTTTTAATTAAGTCCTTTAAAATTTTCTCCCTTTTAATTTCATTCCTTTTTACTCCTATTTGTCTTAAGTGTACTCTTTCCGTCCAACTCTATCCAATCCATACTGTTAATTCCACTAAATGAAGTCGTATAGCTAGAAAGTAAAATAAGTACTAAAGTTAATGGTTAGATTGGACGAAACTAAATATGATAGGCCACAAACGGATTGACCCCTTGTGATAAAAATTAATTAATTAATTAGTCAAGTTATTAATTAATCAATTTATCATACAAAACGCGTGGTAGCACAAACAAATCACCAAACAATTAAATACGCAGCGAAAAATAAAAGACACGGTAATTTGTTTACGAATGGGGAAAACCTAACGGCAAAAACCCCACTAGGTGATTTTCAAGTCACCACTCCCGAAACTCCACTATTATCACAACAAGCGGTTACAAGTAAAGGAATCCTAAGTACCTTACCAACCTATAGTTGAACCCTTACCCCAATACCCAATTGGACTTGTTCTGTAGTGACAGTTCCCCCTTTTGATGCATGGCTCTCAAGTACGTGACTAACCAATGCGCGGATCCCAGTACGCAACTTCAATCACCAACTAAGAAGGTTGTTGGCTGCAAAGTTTTTCAGTTCATCCACACGATGAAGATCAAGAAGATGCTTGGTTACAAAACCCTACGATGCAAATACATAGCAACTTCCTCACAAGAAAGAGATGAACAAGAGCAAGAACTTTGTCTCCAATCACAATTTGCTTAAATAAGGTTTGCTCAATGCTTGTGCAACTTGTGAACTCTTTGATGGCCCTTAAAACAATCATTTTATATGTTTAAGATTAGGAGAAAAGAATGCCTAAACACATAATCACGGATCCCAAGAAAAACAGATCAGATTGCTGTTTTCTTAAACCTCGACAGATAGAAGCTGTTGAGCATCTGTCGAGCCACGAGGCTGAAACAGCTTCTTAAACCTCGACACATGCTAGCTGTCGAGCTTTAATAACTCTGCACTTTCAGCTTGTTTTCTTGAACAGACTTGAAGGTTTCAATACTTGATCTTGAAACATGGTTTCTTGAAGTATTTAAACACATCCTAAATCTACCCAAATACAAGTAAAGTGCGTTTTGTCAAAGGATAAGCCAATTACATAAAATCATGACATATGTTCCTAACAAGTGAAATACATATGTCCTAACAATCTCCCCCTTTGGCAATCCGTGACAAAACAACAACAAACAAATGAACATATGAGAGAAGTCATAAATCACTCAACTCATATTCACTTGTTGAATACAATAAAATATATCCTAACACAAACTTTTGAAAAACTTTGCAAGAAGAGAGTTTATGACAAGTAGACTTTGACAACCTGTATTTTTATAACACTTTAAAAAAAACTCATCAAGGCATCTTAGTGTGAAACAAAAATAATAAATTGCATACAAGTAATAAGAAGCATGTGTAAAAAAAGAGAAAAGAAACAACACATGTAAGAGGTAGGTGAAAGAAACAACATACATCAACATATAGAAAGAAATAAGTACAATGTATGTCAAAAATATGGTCACAAGACCTAATGTACAAGAACAATGTATCTAAATAAGAAAGAGAAGAAAAGATACATAAAATTATCACTACATCCCTCAACACTCAACAACACTCCCCCTAACTAAAATGTCCTATACTAACTCTCCCCTTAAGTATGACTACTCTCATATCCAAAACTACTCCCCCTTTTTGTCATGAGTGACAAAGGGTAAGAGTGTCAAGTAGACATCTCATGATTCTCATCAGAAGAGCTAGCATCTCCATCATCAGCATTAGAAGCATCATCGTCATCACCATCAGCATCATCATCAGAATCAGAATTCACTAGAGGTGGTGGAGGAGAAACCTCTGGAGCAAAACCACCCATGGTCGCCTGTCGTCGTGCAATACGACCAACACGAATGTTCACCTGATACAACTCTGTAGAGAGTGTATCTAGGCGAGCATCCATGCGCTGCAGCTGCACCATGATGTCTCCAAGTGACACATCGCTCGTAGAAGAGGAGGGAGCGGATGTGGAAGGAGCAGAACGGGATGGAGTGGAACGGGAGGGAGGAGCTGCTGAATCCGACTGCCGAGACTGAAATTGCGCCTCGCTACGTTTAACGGTAGCGTAGTCTATGGCACACATGATAGAAAAATGGTCGGAAGAGGGAAAAGGAACAGAAAAATGGCAAAAAATCCCGTGATAACCGAAGGGAAAATGAGCTTATCACGGGTAGCCGTATCCCTATACACATCTAAGATAGAAAGAATGAAATGTGAAGGAAAATCTATAGTAAGGTGTTCTAACAAAGAAAGCAAGAATCGAGCACGAGGCTCTGTGATAGAGTTATAGTGAGAGAGTGGGTGCAAAACAAACGTCATCACCATGTTCATGAATCTAGGACCTTTAGCAAAGGCTTTACATGGTGTGAATTGATGCTCACCCCAATCAGAAGGGCGCTCACAAAACGCAGAAATCATCTCGTCTTTGGATACAGTCCGTAGACGCTCACAACCAGGGTAGTCAGGAGACTCTACCCTAGGGACATGAAGCACATTCGCAACAAGCTGCGGTGTGACAGTGATGCGCGTACCTCGAACGCAAGTAGAAAAGAGAGGTACTGAAAAATCGAAACCATGCATGTTCGAGTAAAACTCCTGATCAGGACGGTCAAACAAGTGACCGGAACGTCACACAGTGACTCCCATCCCCGACTGAGAATGACAGTGGGAAGGTCAGTGTCGGCGAAGTCTGCCAAAATAACTCAGCGTTCCGAATGAACACCTCGTAGAGAAAAGTTCTCCGAGAAGTCCTTTCGAGCATCCTCATCACGGAACCGAAGATGAGACGGAGTAGGATCAGAAGTCGATGCCTTAGAACGCAAAGGGTTCTAGGACGGAGCTGACTTACGCTTAGGTGCTATAGACACAACTAACGTAAACAAAAAGAGAGGGAGAGAGAGAAGTAGACAATCAAAAAAGCTCCAAAACAATTCAAATATAACAAGTATGTTGAAAATGGAGTACGTATGCATGAGAAATGCATGAACATGTGACATGCAAAAGAAATTGCATCATGGGCTCAGCCCAATCTAATCCTACCAGAACACAATCAATTGTACACATTTAAAATGCAAGATAATATTGTTATTATGCTAATGTGATGCAATGCATGAGATTTTAAACTCATTTAAGTGAAAACCTATCCCAAAATATCAACAAAAACTCATCAATTTTGAAAAACCCCAAAATTTTTCAAAAAACCCCAAAACCTAGGTTTCAAAACTTGAAATGCATGAAAATGAAGGAGTTTAGAAGCTTACCAAGTGAGGAAAGACTTTAAAAAGCTTGAAAAACACCTTTGGAAGAGGTTTGGAGTGAGAGAGATAGTGTTTGGGAGATGAACAGGTGCGGACAGATCGAGAGAGATCGAAGAAATGAGAACCAGATCGCAAAGAGAGAATATATAGATCCTTAGTAATTCTCGACAGATAGAGGTGTCGAGACATCTGTCGAGGAAGGTGTCGAGAAAAACAACTTCGACAGATACAGCTGTCGAGAATGTGTCGAGGAACACAGTAAAGACACAAGAACAGAAGCTCGATCGATCCACCAGCTATCGAGAAGCTATTGAGGGTCCAGGAGATTTCTCGTTCGATCCACCAGGTGTCGAGAAGCAGTCGAAATTGCGATAAGAAAAAGCTTTAAGAAGCTCGACAGATAGCAAGGTATCGAGGAGGTGTCGAGCTAGCTTTTAAAAACAGTTTTTCGAGAAGAGAAAAACACAGATATGAATGCAATCAAGCATGCAACTCAACTAATGATCCAATCAACATATTAAGCTCTCAAAAACATCTTTCAACAAAGATTTTAAGCTCATGGATCTTCAAAAACACATGCACACACTAAACAAGTCTAACCAATTTTATATTTCAAAAATAAGTTAAGACAGTTTAGTGAGTATACATTAACACATGTAAAACTTGTGATGGCCAAATCACATTGTACCTGCACATGTATCAAGAGTAACAAAGAATATTGCGTGTCGTGTGTGAAGAACATCACAAGAATGCAAATGTGTCAACATGTTATGACAATTTGAGATATGAGTAAATCACTTTAACTCACACACAATCATAACTGTTTAATGGGGATTATCACCTTCGAGGTACATCATATAACTCTCACATCTCCTAGAAAACTCGCTTGCAATCATATTTAAAGCATTTTTGATCTTTTTGCTTTTGATTTTTCTTTGCATATTTTTCTTTTAAGCAAATCATGCATGGGCATATAAGAGATGGAAAAGAAATGCCCAATTATGTTAAACATTTGACATTCTAATTTTGCTATACTGAAGCACACAAATGTCATTCATAATTGGCGGGCAACAGTGGTGAGATGGTTATTTATGCCTTTCTCTTAGGATTTTCTAATCCTTCCAGTCAAAAAGAATGATACGAGTGTTAAGTATAAGAGATAACTTAATTTTACTCATCACAAATAAGAGCCACAAAGCTCACTTGCTTAGTTGTGCATAGAGATGCTCATTTAAGCTACAAGAGATACAAAGTTTAGAAAACTTTGTTTCAATGGCCATCCAAGGTACACAAGTACCAATGTACACAAAACACACACTGTTTTTGTATTTTTCTGATTTTTCAATTTTTTTTAATTTTATTTTTATGAAAAACAAAATAAAGCAAAACTAAAAAATAACCAAACAAAAACAAGTTAAGCACAGCATAAAAACTAGACTGACTCAAAGCATGAAAGCAAAACACATAAGTAATGCAACCAAAAACAAAAAGAGAGAGAAGAAAGTGATAGAATCACTTGGAGCCCTTTTCCTTCCACACTCTGGAAGAACCTTTCCTTTGATTAAACCCTTGAACCGGTGGTGAGGGAGAAGAATTGAAACCGTTCAAGTTTGAAAGGAACATGAGGGCTTTAAGAAGATCTCCAAGGGGAGCAAGAGAGGATTGAAGCTGATTCTGACTTCTAGATGCTATCATGCCATTACTTTGTTGAGTGGCAAGCCACTTATAGCAATTTGGTCGAGTATGACCTGCAGCTCCACAATGATGACAGAGATGCTGCTTCTTCTGTTTAGGCTTTTGAGAGTTAGCCTTTTTAGCCCTAGAGTTCTTAGTTTCTTTCTTATCTTGCTTAGGGGGTGCTCCTAAGATAGATTTATTCTTGTCTAAGTTCTCACTAGCTAAAACAGTTTTAACATCATTGTTCTCAATTTCAATATTATTAGCAGGGGGAACAAAAATAGTAGAACTAGTAGAAGCAATATTAGAGGAAGAAAGACCATACCCTAAACTTGTTCGATCGGAAGCAGATTTCTGAAAATTTAGTATCTCATCAAGCTTTGCACTTGAAGTCCTCTCCAATTGAGTTCTGACTTGAAACAGCTCCACTTCAAGCTTCTTGGTCTTCTCAGCCAAGAAATTGTTCTCGAATCTCAGTACTCCAATAGTCTGATTAGCCTCATCAAACTTTATGGATAGCTCTTCACGATCATGTTCCACATTACTAAGCTTCTTGGTAGCCAGCCTATAAAATTTCTCATGTTTTTCAGAAACTTTGTACAATTTTTCATAGGCTGTATGGATATCATCTTGATCATCCATTTTCTCAAAATTTGACTCCACCAAGTCCTCTTCTTCATCCACACTTTCAACAATCCCTTCAGTAGGATTGACAGTGGTAGTGAAGGCACTCAAGATTTTGTCATCCTCATTGTCGGAATCTTCCTCAGGCTCGGTGTCACTCAAAGTAGCAGCAAGTGCCTTGCTCTTCCCAATACTCTTGAGATATGTAGGACACTCATGTTTCATGTGACCAAATCCTTGACACCTAAAACACTTAGGTCCTACTGGAACGGTGTACTGACCGCCATCCCTTGCATCCTTCTTCCCTTTATCTTGACTCTTGAACTGAGAAGAACTGGATTGCCTACGGTCCTTATCGAAACCCTTTCCATTGGCGTTCTTCATAAACTTCTTGAACTGCCTGGTGATGTAGGACTTCATCTTGGAATCTTCATCGTCTGAAGACTCATCTGTGTCACTGTTCTTGGCCTTCAGTGCTATGCTCTTACTCTTGCCTGACTTACCAATGCTTGTTAACCCTAGCTCGTAAGTTTGCAGATTACCAACCAACTCTGTCAAAGGAATCTTGTCAATGCCCTTTGATTCCTCGATCGCCGTAATCTTGGCATGGAATCTCTCAGGCAGAGATCTGAGCACCTTTCTCATAATTTTGGATTCAGGAATGGTTTCCCCAAAATTGAAAACTGAGTTCACTATGTCCTTGAGCTTAGCATAGAACTCATTGAATGACTCATCTTCCTCCATCTTAATCTCTTCGAAACTTGTAGTGAGCCTCTGTAACTTCGAATCCTTGACAGCCTTTGTTCCCTCATAGGTTGTTTGGAGAATAGTCCATACCTCCTTAGCAGTTTCAGTAGAGGATATCTTCTTGAACTCCTCATTTGTGACTGCACTGAATAAAGTATTCAATGTCCTGCTATTGAAGTTTGCCGCCTTGATTTTTGCATCATCCCAATCGGCCGGCACTTCTGTAGGCTTAGTCCAGCCTATCTCCACAGCTTGCCACACCTTCTCATTTAAAGACTGTAAGAAAACTCTCATGCGTACTTTCCAGTATGCATTGTTAGTGCCATCAAATAAAGGAGGTATAATTAATGACTGTCCTCTATCCATTACAAACAAGGGTCAATGGATCAACACAACAAAGATTAATACCTAATCAGAGTGTGCCTGCTTTGATACCACTTGATAGGCTACAAACGGATTGACCCCTTGTGATAGAAATTAATTAATTAATTAGTCAAGTTATTAATTAATCAATTTATCCTACAAAATGCGTGGTAGCACAAACAAATCACCAAACAACTAAATACGCAGCGAAAAATAAAAGACACGGTGATTTGTTTACGAATGGGGAAAACTTAACGGCAAAAACCTCACCGGGTGATTTTCAGGTCACTACTCCCGAAACTCCACTATTATCACAACAAGCGGTTACAAGTAAAGGAATCTCAAGTACCTTACCAACCTATAGTTGAACCCTTACCCCAATACCCAATTGGACTTGTTCTGTAGTGACAGTTCCCCATTTTGATGCACGGCTCCTAAGTACGTGACTAACCAATGCGCGGATCCCAGTACGCGACTTCAATCACCAACTAAGAAAGTTGTTGGCTGCAAAGTTTTTCAGTTCATCTATACAATGAAGATCAAGAAGATATTTGGTTACAAAACCCTACGGTGCAAATACACAGCAACTTCCTCACAAGAAAGAGATGAATAAGGGCAAGAACTTTGTCTCTAGTTACAATTTGCTTGAACAATGTTTGCTCAATGCTTGTACAACTTATGAACTCTTTGACGGCTCTTAAAACAATCATTTTATATGTTTAGGGTTAGGAGAAAAGAAGGCCCAAACACATAATCACGGATCCCAAGAAAAACAGATCAGATTGCTGTTTTCTTAAACCTCGACAAATAGAAGTTGTCGAGCATCTGTCGAGCTAGCTGTCGAGCCACAGGGCTAAAACAGTTTCTTAAACCTCGACACATGCTAGCTGTTGAGCTTTAATAACTCTGCACTTTCAGCTTGTTTTCTTGAACAGACTTGAAGGTTTCAATACTTGATCTTGAAACATGGTTTCTTGAAGTATTTAAACACGTCATAAATCTACCCAAATACAAGTAAAGTGCGTTTTGTCAAAGGATAAGCCAATTACATAAAATCATGACATATATTTCTAACAAGTGAAACACATATGTCCTAACAAAATAGAAAACTTAAATTGAAAACATATTAAAGTCAACAATTGAAGAAAAAAAAAAAAAAAAAACTTGGAGGAAATAATTGAAAAAATGTCAAAATTAGAGGGTATAATTTATATTAACTTTTAAAAAAAATGATGTTTTTGAAAGATCTATGATCAGGAGAGAAGAATTTTCACTGTCCCTCTTCTCGCCCGCAAAGTTCTAACGTAGAAATGCATGCTCATAAAGCTGCATTACAAGACAAGGAAGGTCTATAAGTTCAAGATATTTCAACAAAAATCAATGCACTAACAAACTTTTTTTTTGTTTTTTTGGTGTTAGAAAAGCCTCAACAAACACGATTACACCTTCTGAACACAGAATTTCAAGTCAATATTCAAGTCTTCCAGACTAGCTGCAAAGGCCAAGGGTCAAACATTTCAAGCAAATTGATTCAGACCTACAAGAGACACATCAACTTTATATATGGCATAATGGCTTTGTTAAAGGATCTAATCCACGTGACTATTGTGCACCATCTAACATTTAAAATCTTAAATCTTAACAAATCTCTCTTATTTCTAAAAGGAATGGATATGGTTTGAACACAAAAATGAATAAATTAGATAATGGAAGGCTAATTAAGAATAATATTTTTAAAATAATAATAATAATAACATTATTTTTTAAAAGAGTGGGGGGGGGGGGGGGGGGGGGTTTGAGGGGATTTGGAGTGATTTTTTAAGTTGGATATCTTGCATTCCAAGTCTGTTGTAATACAAGTTTGAGCTTCTCTAGATTTAGTGGTTCTTGAGTCTTGAGGGGTGGCAAATGGGCGAGTTGGGTCATAAATGGGTTGGGTCATAAATGGGTTGGGTGTGTAATTATACATTTATCCATTTATGACCCGTTTATATATAAATTAATTATCCATTACTAACCCAACCCATTTAATTAGTAACCCACCCATTTAACCCAATATGACCCAAATACCTCCAAAACTACTTCAATACCCTCCTGACCTCCAAAATTACTTATAAATTAATTATCCATTAACCCACCCATTTAACCCAATATGACTCGTTTATATATGAATTAATTATTCATTACCAACCCAACCCATTTAATTAGTAACCCACCCATTTAACCAAAATAATCAAATGGGTTGGGTTAAGACTTATCCAAATAAGGTGAGTAATGAGTGGGTTCATGGATATGGATAAAAATTGTCACCCCTAGTCTTGACTGACATGAGTGCTTCTCAATTTAACAATCGCAGAACCATTTATGTTACCTTCAATGATGTTTTTTACGAGCGCACCAAACATATGAAAATCGACCGTCACTTCATTCGCCATCATCTCTAACAAGGCAGTTTTCACCTCCACTTTGTTTCCTCTGAAGACCAACTTGCTGGTGTGTTCACCAGGTCTCAATTGCCAAATTGTCTCCACGATTTTGTTTCCAAACTTCATGTGACCTCTTCCACGCCACCTCAAGTTCGAGGGATTATGTTAATACCTATGACTATATATATTTATATATATATATATATATTTTTTTTTTTCTTTTGCAGTAAATTTGGTAATATATATTAGTATCATACCCTTGATGAACTAAAATCAAGGGCAATAATATTGTCCTTGATTTGAGTCTCAATCAGGGATCTCTGTCTCCCCCTGAGTCAACTACTTAGCCCTAATTATTTTTTTCTTTTTAAAATTTTTTTAGCCCTATAAATTTAAGCATTCTCATTATGTACTCCGATGCACAGTACCTACATAAACTATATAATTTATACTTTATACTGTTTATTCTTTCTACAATTTATATTATTTCTTTTATTCTCAACACTCACTAAAGTTTGACGATAAACGAGCTGTTGAGCTCAATGTGAATGCTGTTATAGGGAGAACTAATTTGAAATAAAGTGTCCCTTGCGGTAAAGGCATTCTCAAGAAAAAATAAAATTGAAAAAAAAGACTAAAATTTTGCATGTGAAAGTGAGAAACACATTTTAAAATTTTGTCTAGATCGGGAGTAAAGTTTAAGATGATATCTAAATTTATATTTACAAGATCTTGATTTGACGATATTCATAGTTTCACACTATGTATCGTATTTTATAAACACTAATCTTGACTAACAAGCTTGATGTGTTGGCTCCACATTCAAAATTCAAATGCATATGACTATGCGTCTTGCTCATTTTAACCCAAATGTCAAGTTGGTGAACATTTGCCAGCACAACGACTGTTAAAAATAATAAAATTTAAATTATTAATTACAAATGCATGGTGTAAGGGCAGGTTTTGGATTCTAAGCCCACAAAGTAACATGATTAAAGCCTAAAGAGCCCAATACAGAGAATTTTTAGAGAGTGAGTTGAAAACTAGGTTTCAGTGAGTTAGACAACGCCCATAATGGATTAAAGATTGAAATAAAACACAGAAAAACAGGTTTTATGCAAAGAAATCTTTCCTCAACAAAGTTTGAGGAAAGTAGCTCTTAAGTATGTTCTTCTTAGATTTGATTACAATTTCAGTTCTTTGTGTTACAGTGTTTTTCAGATTCTCAGATGAATCTCCTCCCTTTCTCCCTGGAGGATCTCTCACATTATATAACCTCTTTTGGCTGATCTTGGCCCTCTATTTGTTGATTATGCAGGCTACTACTTGACTGCTTGTCCCATCAGACACCTTCCCAAGTCTTTTGTGAGTTGTGGCAACCAAGACAGCACTGTTTAGGGGTCTTTTTCACATAAATGCGGCCAGGGAGTTTGGTGGGGTGCATTAAATGTGGTGGCAGCTACCATCCCTCCAATCACATCAGAGCTAACCCCCTCTCTGAAGCTCCTCTTTCTCTATAGTGTGGCCCCCTCTGGTAATGTGCCATTGACGTGGCCATGGCTCGCCTCTCCGGCTTTACCGTTCGAGTGTATGGACTCCTCGGAACTGTATTGGCCTCCTCGGCCTTGGGTATAGCACGTGGCATTATTACCTTATTAAATTTCTGTATTCCACACACGGGTATAATTAAAAAAATCACAATTATACGGTTCAAATTATACATGGTTTCTCATATTATATATATATATATATATATTATTTAGAATTTAATTGGATTTAGACTTTTCAGTTTTTGCATCAAATAATTCATGTAGGGACATGTTTTGGAGCTCAAACCTAAAATGTAAATGGATATTGGCCCAATGAGCCCAGTACAATAAATTTGTAGAGAGTGGGTTAGAGAACTAGACCCTAATAAGTTGGACAACAGCTAGAATGGGTTTGAAAGATAATTGAACAAAAATAAGAAGGATTGATCCAAATAATTCACCCTTGACGCAGTCCGAGGAGGCAAGTTCTAATATAGATCAATTAAACAGATTACTAATAAAATTTTGATTGCTACAGTCTTTTCTTTCTCTATCTTCTGATCCCCTCTCTATAGAGGGTCTCTTACAATATATAGTTCCCTTTGGATGATCTTAACCCTACACTTGTTGATCATTTAAGCCACTACTTGAGTGCTTGTCCCATCAAACACCCTTTCAGGCCTTCTGTGAGTTGAGGTAGCTAAGGTAGCACTGTTCAGGGGGCTTCTTCATATTAATGCAGCCAGACAGTTAGCTGCAGTGCATTCAATGCGGTGGTAGCAACTTTCCCTTAGATATTTCTAAGTTCCTATCCCTCTTGTACGTTCGTGATGAACATCCCTATCACTGAAACTTCCTGGAAGTTCACCTTGAACATTATGATATACATTTGACCTGTGCTTGGCTTATTCGATGAGATATTCCTCATCGGCCTACCTTCCCCTTTGCAACCTACTCATGGGACTCTAAACTTAAGTCATCCACTACTATTCATTCGTCCTCAGATCACCCCATGCTCTCGGACAAGGCCCAAGGCCCAATATATAGTTTAGGCCCTCATCCCTACAATAGCCCCTCAAAACTCCGGTTTTTTTCCTCTCATCCAAGGAGAAAAAGTGGGGTTTTGATTTTTTAAGAGTTAAAACTACTTATTCCTCTGATTTACACACGTGGGAGCACCGTTTTTCGCTCCCTATAACTGTTACTGACGCTTCGGAATCCACGATGCGTCATTAATTGCTCCAGGCGGCGCTTTGTTCCCCGCATCCAATGGTGGGGTGCAGATCCTACGGTGGATTTTTTTTTTCTTGAATTTTGAGCGGGATAAATCCCACTCAATTTCGCTTCCTATATAAAGTACCCGGGGAAATCATTTTTCCTCATTTCACAAGTCTTCAAGCTTTCCAGAGATCCCAAACACTTAGACCTTCAAAGCTCTCTAGGTTCCTGAATCTTTCCACCCCTTTCCTTTTAAAATTTAAACATTTGAGAAGCACCAGAGGCACCACAAGTGTTAATTTCCGTAAGTTTCTTCTTTTCCTAGGTTCATTTCTTCTCTACCGGTCTCCAATTCATATTCTTTTCCTTGAAACTTCATTTGTTTCCTTGTAGTTTGTCCAAATGGGTAGGGCACCTTGTAGACTCCCATGCAAAAATAGAGGCCTTTAAGGCCAGATATCACATACCATAGGAAGTTGCTCTGCGGTACTGTGCTCCAGACCAACTATTAACACATAAAGAAAAGGGGGAAGTCATAATTCCTATGATAGCTTTTATAGAATGAGGAATGACGCTCCCTATGGGTAGAATAACCCGAGACTACCTCATTAACCGTAGGTTGTGTCCTCATTAGTGCGCACCCAACCTTTTTAAGGTCTTAGGCAGCGACGATGCTCTAAATGAGCATCTGGGTTTAGGGCTCACCTGGCATGAAGTGGTCCATATGTACGAGTGCCACTTACTCGCTAACGCGAGGTTTTACCTCAAGTCCAGATCGCCTATCATTAGGCTCGTCTCATGCCTCCCTAAATCTAATAAGGGTATGAAAGACGACTACCTGATAGCTTCGGAAGCGTGGCATGATGGCCATCACTGCCCCGTCTGAGCGGGAGAGCCAGGTGGGATACCTTAGAATTAGGTTCCTTAGCAAGAGATTTAGATATTTTGACCCTGACAATGTTGTTATTTCTCTTTCGCTTTGCTTTCTTTGATGATGGATTTTAACTTTCTAACCATGTTTTGCTCCTCGGCTATTTTTGCAGACAGGAGGCAAGTAGCGCCCAGGCTCAGTCTGACCAACGTTGCAGCTCTCAACTATTTGCTGAGGTTCGAGATCTTTGTAAATAAGGATAGGCAGTTGCGAGCCGTCCACTTGATCTTGGACTTCGAGCCCATTTCAAAGATATATCAAGAAATAGGCCACTCCATAAAAGTAGGTGACCCGCAGCTGGCTCGGATTGACGTGTCAAAACCAAATTTCCTAGCCCAAGAAGACCTTCCCCCGGTCGTGCTGCCACTTCAACGGGTTCTGCCTAAGGCAGCAGCAGCACCAAGCGAGCAGATTGCCTCTTCACGCTTATCATTCGAGGAGGAGATAGACAAATTTCACTTTGAAGAAGAGGAGACTCAAGGGGCTTAAGTAGTTCACATCTCGGATGCCGAGGATGAGCCTGATAGGCACTTAGGTGTTCACGCCTCAATTCTGGTGATTGCCCGTCCAGACAGCACCTTCAAAGAAGAGGAAGATGAGATGGCACGTTTTTTCCCTCTCTATGTGCAGATCACCCAGAAGGTCTTTGTGGTTGAGGAATGGGCCAAGGATGCCTAAAATGAGGCCAAGGCCAAGGCAAGCCGCCGTGCTGAGGCTGACAAGGCTCTAGGCGCATCCGAGCAAAAGAACAAAGAGCTGGCCACCAAGTTGGCTGCCGAGAAGAGTGCAAGCCTAAGTGCCGAGGCGGGTCTAAAGAGCATAGAGGCCCAGGTTGAGGACCAACGCAAGAAGCTCCATATCACAGAGATAGAGCTGGCTACCCAAAGACAACTTGTGCTGGAGCTGAGGGCAGATCTGCAGAAGGCTAAGGAGGCAGCTCAATTGGCCAGGAAGGCAGCAGAGGCTGAAAAGCAAGCATTTTACGCCTTCGGCGTGGAAGAAACATAGGCCAGGCTCACCGAGGAGCTAGCCGAGGTATGCAGGGATTACTGCATGGTAACAAGGGCAGAAGCCCTCAACCTTGCAGGAGTTTCTACAGACTCGGAGTGGAGGCAACCGGGGAATGTATACTACCACCCCGAGATTCGTGAAATCCCGGTGGCCCTCCCGTCTCCCTCTGCCACTGCTCCTGAGTCTTCAGAGCAGCCCCAGACTGCCCAGGCTGCTCTCCCCCTCCCTGAGGCTTAGAAAGAACCCAGCCAAGTTGGTGATCAAGGCCAGGGGGCTGATGGGGCCAAAGACAAAAGTAAGGGCAAGGAGACTAAGTCCTCCTCAGAGGCCAAGGATGCTGCTAAGGCCAAGGAAAAGGAGATTAAGGCTAAGACCAAAGAAATTGATCCTCGGGCCAAGGATGTTCCTTCCTCCCAGCCGAGCCAAAAAGAAGACCCCCCAAGGCTAAGAAGTAGCACTTAGGACTTATCTTGTAGTTTCTTTTGTTGTTTTGTTGTTTCTGTCAATGTATATAATGTACTCTCTCTTCTGTTCAATGAAAATGTTTTTCTTTTTATCTCTTGTACCTTTACTTTATGTGCTTTGAAGCTTATTACTATTACAAGTAGCATTGAACTGTTGCTACTCTGTCTTTAATAAAAACTAACAATAATACACTGCTGATAATTTAAGTAATTCAATTAAGTACCAGCATTAAAGAGGTTTACCACATACTTGTATTGAGAATTGAACCTTCTGCAATGAAGGCTGAATCTAATGGAGATAAATATATACTTTGTAAAAAATAAAAGGGGCAGACAACCTTCATCCTGCTTATCACTTAGATAAATAAATAAGGACTTCAACTTACTCAAATCCATCAATCCGAGGGGTTAGGTGTAATCCTAAATCTGTTTTGACATTTAGTAAAAGACCAATAGATACCATAGTGTTAATTTTCCCCAAGTATGCGATCCGAGAGACCAGACATGACTAGGGTTCTGTTTAACACTTATGAAGATGTCATTGAGTGTTAATTTTCCCAAAGTATGTGGTCCGAGGAACCAGGCATGACTAAAGTTCTGTTTAACACTTATAAAGATGTCATTGAGTGTTAATTTTACCAAAGTATGTGGTCTGAGGAACCAGGCATAACTAAGGTTCTGTTTAACACTTATAAAGATGTCATTGAGTGTTAATTTTTCCAAAGTATGTGGTCTGAGGAACCAGGCATGACTAAGGTTCTGTTTAACACATAACGATGTCATTGAGTGTTAATTTTCCCAAAGTATGTGGTCCGAGGAATCAGGCATGACTAAGGTTCTGTTTAACACTTATAAAGATGTCATTGAGTGTTAATTTTTCCAAAGTATGTGGTCCGAGGAACCAGGCATGACTAAGATACTGTTTAACATTTATAAAGATAATAATGGGAAGTACGAGGTATTTACACAATAAATGAGCATATGGCAAAGGAAACTTTCATTAATAATAATACATTTTCAGGTTGTTTACATTCCAATGGCGTGGTATTACATGTTCATCTAGGTCTTTGAGGAAATATGCTCATATCCTAGCTACCGAGGTGATGCGATATGACCCCTCCTAGTTGGGCCCCAGGTTTCCCCATGCTGGGTTCTTTGCAGTACCTAGAACCTTTCTCAACACCAAGTCACCAGGCGCTAACAGTCTCAACTTCACATTGGCATCATAATCTTACTTGAGCTTGTGTTGGTAATATGCCAATTGGACCATTGCATTTTCTCTCTTTTCTTCAATAAAATCTAAGCTCTTTTCTAGCAATCCATTGTTATCGCTCGGATTGAAAGAACTTGTCCTCAGCATTGGGAAACCAGTTTCTAAAGGAATAATCACTTCGGCTTCATAAGTCATTGAAAAGGGGATCTCCCCTGTTGATCTGCGAGGTGTGGTTCGGTATGTCCAGAGAACATGCGACAGCTCTTCCATCCATTTTTCCTTCGCATCATCCAACCTCTTCTTGAGTCCATTTACTATGACCTTGTTAACAGACTCGGTTTGTCCGTTCCCTTGGGGATAAGCTGGGGTAGAATATATGTTCGTAATTCCCAGGTCACAACATTATCACCTGAAAGATTTGCTATCAAATTGAAGGCCATTGTTTAAGATGAGGGTACGAGGGACCCCAAACAGTATGACAATATTTTTCCAAACAAATTTCTTGGCATCCACATTCCTGATATTTGCTAAGGGCTCAGCTTTAACCCACTTAGTAAAGTAGTCTGTGCCGACCAATAAATACCTCTTGTTCCTTGCTGCCTTGGGGAAAGGGCCAACAATGTCTAAGCCCCATTGAGCAAATGGCCAAGGGCTAGACAGAGGATTAAGGATTCCTCCTAGTTGGTGCACATTTGGTGCAAATTTTTGGCATTGATCACACTTCTTCACATATTCTTGTGCTTCCTTTTGCATGTTTGGCCACCAATAGCTCTGTGTGATGGCTCTGTGAGATAAAGATCTGCCTCCTGTGTGGCTTCCACAAATCCCTTCATGTAACTCCTCCAAGAGCAGCTCTAATGCCTCAGGGTGTATGCAGAGTAGATATGGCCCATATATAGTTTTTGGTCCTCAGATAGCCAGAACCGAGGAGCCTTTCTCCGTATCTTATCAGCCTCTGATTTCTCCTCGGGCAAGATATCCTCCTTCAAGAATAGTACCACGGGGTCCATCTAGCTAGGCCCTACTTTAACTTAGTGAACATAGACCACCTCTCTTCTTACCTCTATAGGTTTGCATAAGTCCTCTACAAGGATGACCCGAGGTAAGCTCCGTGCCGAGGAGGTTGCAAGCATGGCTAGGGAATTAGCATGTGTGTTTCCACTTTTAGGGATATGTAATAGGTTGAAAGATTCAAACACTGATTGCAAATGCCTGACTTGACTCAAGTATCCTTACATTCTCTCATCTCTTGCTTCTAAATCTCCCTTCACTTGCCTACAACCAATCTTGAGTCAAAGAACATCTCCACTGCCTTTCCGCCCATTCTTTGAACTATGATCATTCCCATCAGTAGAGCTTCATACTTAGCCTCGTTGTTTGTAGTCGAGAACCCCAATCTTATTGATTTCTCAACGGTGATCTTCTTAGGTGAGACCAGAACTAGCCCCACTCCGGATCTCTTTTAATTCGCTGCGCCATCAACATATACCTTCAAGAATAAAGGTTCTTGTAGGGCGATTATGCCAACCGATTTTCCATCCATGTGTTGTGTTTCTACTTCTTTCTCAAACGGGGATTCACCGAACTCGGCCACCAAATTTGCGAGGACCTGGCCCTTAACAGAGGTATGAGGCATGTATTTGATGTCAAAAGCCCCTAGGATCGTACCCCACTTGGTAATTCTCCCTGTGTAATCAGCACTCCGGAGTAGAGCTCTGAGCAGAAGCTGAATTAGAACTACAACCGTGTATGCCTGGAAGTAATGGGGGAGTTTGCGTGTAGCATGTACCACTGCCAAAATGGCCTTCTCCAGTGGTAGATAACAAACCTCGGCCTCATGTAGTGACTTACTCACATTATAAACTGTCCTTTGTATGCCGCTATCAACTCGTACCAACACCAAGCTTACAGCATGAGGGGCCACGACAATATAAACAAACAGGACTTCATCCATCTGAGGACTGGACATGATAAGTGGCCGAGAGAGATATTCCTTAAGCCTTTGGAAGGCTAAAGCACACTCCTTGGTCCACTCAAATCGCTTCCACTTATTCATCAATAGGAAGAAGGGTCTGCATCTATCTGCTGACCAAGAGATAAATCGGTTTAAGGCAGCAGTCATTCCAGTTAGCTTCTGGACTTCCTTGGGATTCCGAGGTTGTTATAAGCTGTTAATTGCCTTGATCTGATCGGGATTAACCTCAATTCCCCGGTGAGTCACCATATAGCCCAAAAACTTGCCTGATCCTACACCAAAAGAGCATTTGGAAGCATTAAGGCGCAACTTGTGTTTCCTCAGAATTTCAAAAATGTTCCCGAGGTCTCCCACATGCTCAGACACCACCTTACTCTTCACCATCATATCGTTTATATAAACCTCAATACTCTTGCCCAACTGTGGTTCAAACATCTTAGTCATCATCCTTTGATAGGTAGACCCTGCGTTTTTCAAACCAAAACGCATCACTTTGTAGTGGTAGTTTCCAGTTGGAGTGACAAAAGCTGTCTTTTCCTGATCACCCAGGGCTAGTGGTATCTGGTGGTATCCTTGAAAGGCATCTAAGAAGCTCATCCGAGGATGGCCTACAATTGCGTTCACTAGCTGGTCTATCTTAGGCATAGGGAAGGGATCCTTTGGGCATGCCTTATTTAGATCTGTGAAGTCCACACACACTCGCCACTTCCCATTATTCTTCTTCACCACCACAGTATTGGCCAGCCATTCAAGGTAGAAAACCTCATTGATAGCCCCTGTCTGCTTAAGCTTCATCATCTCGTCTCTGACAACATCAGAATGATCCTTGAATGAGTGCCAAGGTGGTTGCTTTTTGGGGGTGACAAATGGATTAACATTTAAATGATGGCAGATTAAGCTCGAATCCACCCCTGGGGCTTCGTAAGCGTTCCATGCAAACACATCAACATTTCCCCTAAGAAACTCTACCAGCTCTTCCTTCTCTAGAGAAGGCAGCTGAGCCCCTATCTAAAAGAACTTCTTCGAGTCATCACTAACAACAACTATTTCTAAATCTTCACATTTCGCCTCCTCGGCTGATCCATTGATAGGCAACTCCAGAGCCTTTAATTGCTATAAGCCCCTTCCAACAGAGGCCGAGGACTCAACTTTGTGTTGATGTAGGATGGCAGCCACTAGGCACTGCCTGGCTATGGATTGACTCCCAACAATTTCTTCAATCTGGCCCCTCGCCGGATATTTCACATTCTGGTGCAGAGTAGAAGCGACGACTCCTACGGCATGAAGCTAGGGCCTGGCCACAATGGCCATGTAGGGGGAATAAGTGCCCACCACGATGAAATCCACCTCCACCACTTCTGAACCAGTCTGCACAGGTAGTCTAATCTGACCCCTCGGAATGACAACATTCCCATCAAAACTCACCAAAGAAGAATCATAGGCTGTTAAGTCTTCGGGTCTCAAGTTCAGCCCCTTGTACAAGTTGGGGTACATAATCTCAATGCCACTGCCTTGGTCCACCATCACCCTCTTCACGTTGTACCCCACAATCCTTAGCGTGATCACCAAAGCATCATCATAGGGCTGTATGGTTCCAACCTTATCTTCATTTGAAAAGTTTAACGCTGGTTGGATACTCATTTTAACCCTATTTGGCTCAGTATTTGAGTCCTCGGCTGATAGCCGAGCGACAGACATTATTTTGGAGGGGCAGGACCCGGTCCTCTCTGAAGCAGCGAAGATGACATTTATTGTGCCTAAAGGAGGTCTTGAAGAAGCATCTCTTCGAGGTTCCGAACGTGTCTGGCTCCCCTGGCCGCTGGAATGATGCAAAAGCTGCTTCAACTTTCCCTCTCGGACTAGCTGGTCCAAATGGTCCCATAAATTTCTACAGTCTTCTGTAGTATGTTCTTGGTCCTAGTGATATTGGCAATAAAGGTTTTAATTGTGCCTCATGGGGTTTCCTGCCATCTTATTTGGCCATTTGAAGAATGACTCATTTTTAATCTTCTCCAGAACTTGATGCACCAGTTCTCGGAACACCGCGTTAACCGCATAAGTATTGGCAGACCCTGACTGCCCCGCAAAGTCCCTCCGAGGTCGGTTATTGTTGTATCGGTCCGACCTGAAATCCCTCATCTCCTGAGTGATAACCTTAGCCTTTCCTTTCCCCTACTGCTGGTCTTCCTCAACTCTCTTATACTTATCAATTCGGTCCATGAGTTGGCGCACACTGGTGACAGGTTTGCCAGTCAAAGATTTCCTTAAACCGTGCTTGGCTGGGAGGCCGACCTTGAAAGTACTGATGGCCATGTCATCAAAGTCACCATCTATTTCATTGAACATCTCCCAATATCTATCCAAGTATGTCTTCAGAGTCTCCCCTTCTCACATGGATAAGAACAGTAGGGAATCCAAGGGCCAAGAAACCCTGCTACACGTAATAAAACGAGAGCCAAATGCCTGGGTGAGCTCCTTGAAGGAATCTATGGAATTTGCCCTTAGACCGTTAAACCATCTCATTGCCACGAGTCCCAGACTAGATGAGAACACCTTGCACATCAAGGCTTCGTCTTTGGAACGGACAACCATTCTCTGATTGAAGTGGCTCACATGCTTCACAGGGTTCGTTCGACCATTGTAGATGGTGAACGTTGGCTGATGGAACCGTCGAAGAAGTCTTGCCCCTTGAATTTTGCGCGTGAAGGGCGACTTGGAAATCTGGTTTAATGTTTTGCTCATAGCATCATTTCCCAGGCCTCTACAAGGCGGGCTCTTGTTCCTATGTTTGTGATGGTGTTCTTCATCGTAGGAAAAAGACTCGCTGGGTGGAGTTCTTAACCTTCGCCTATAACTAGCATCCTCTTCACCTTCAAAGGAAACGTCAGAGTTGAAGGGGGTTCGTTCTCGTCGTGCATGGTGCAACTTCCTCTTTAACTGGTCAATCTCTAGTTGCATGGCTTTGTTGTGTTGCTCTTGAGAGACGTGACTTGTAACTCGAGAGTGGCTTCTGCTTGTATGCGTAGTATGCATGCTACCCTCTCGATCTCTCCTACGTTCAAGATTGAGGAAATCATCCTACCGTTGGGACCCTGTGGACTCTTGCTGATGGGGACCTGATCCTACCATAGTTGACCGTTGCACTCACTATCACACAAGTTCTTCCCACAGACGGCGCCAATTGTAGGGACACGTTTTGAAACTCAAACCCAAAATGTAAAGGGATATTGGCCCAATGAGCCCAGTACAATAAATTTGTAGAGAGTGGGTTAGAAAACTAGGTCCTAATGAGTTGGACAACGGCTAGAATGAGTTTGAAAGATAATTGAACAAAAATAAGAAGGATTGATCCAAATAAATTCACCCTCGACGCGGTCCGAGGAGGCAAGTTCTAATATAGATCAATTAAACAGATTACTAATACAATTTTGATTGCTACAGTCTTTTCTTTCTCTATCTTCCGATCCCCTCTCTATGGAGGGTCTCTTACATTATATAGTTCCCTTTGGATGATCTTGACCCTACACTTGTTGATCATTTAAGCCACTACTTGAGTGCTTGTCCCATCGGATACCCCCTCAGGCCTTCTATGAGTTGAGATAGCCAAGACAGCACTGTTCAAGGGTCTTCTCCACATTAATGGAGCCAGAAAGTTAGCTGCAGTGCATTCAATGCGGTGGTAGCAGCTTTCCCTTAGATATTTCTAAGTTCCTATCCCTTTTGTACGTTCGTGATGAACATCCTTATCACTGAAACTTCCTGAAAGTTCACCTTGAACATTATGATATACATTTAACCTGTGCTTGGCTTATCCGAGAAGATATTCCTCCTCAGCCTACCTTTCCCTTTGCAACTTACTCATGGGACTCTGAACTTAAGTCATCCACTACTATTCATTCGTCCTCGGATCACCCCATGCTCTCAGACAAGGCCCAAGGCCCAATATATAGTTTAGGCCCTTATCCCTACAATTCACTTGCCACAAAAATTAAAAAAATTAGATGGACACGTGGCGTAAAATTAGATTCCAATTGAAATCCAATTTAGAATTTAATTGGAATCCCATACAAATACACGGGTACAATTAAAAACAATCACAATTATACGGTTCAAATTATAGAATTTAATTGGATTTGGACCCTTTGATTTTTATACTCAATAATTCACTTGGCACAAAATTGGACTTTAATTTGAAATTCTAATTTAACTTTCTTTAAACTTTGTCTATCAATATATACTAGTGTATAACCCCATGCATATGCATTGGTACAATTAAAAACAATTACAATTACATGGTTCAAATTATACATTTTTTTTTAAATGTTGAAATTATACATGGAGCTTACATTTTTTTTAAAACCATAGATTTCTAAAATATGTAATGGTTTCTCATTTTATATATATATATATATGATTTATAATTTAATTTGATTTAGACTCTTTAATTTTTTTTTCTAATAATTCACTTGTCATAAAAATTAAAAAATTAGATGGACACATGGTGCAAAATTGGACTCTAATTGAAATCCAATTTAGAATCTAATTGGATTTGGATTCTTCGATTTTTACACTCAACTAGCTTGTAACCTCATGCATATGCATGGATACTCTTAAAGATATACAATAAGATGCATAATATAATTCTTATATATATAATTTAAATACTATTGATAGTCATTTTTATATTTTGTTAACTCTTTAAAAAATTTTGTAAGGATATTATTAGGTATAAAATGTAAATTGTCCATTTTTTTTAATAAAATTATTGTGAAGCACCTTTTTTTTTTACGATTCATTTATTTTAAACTCTTTGGTTTTTGTATTTAATAACTCACTTGGATAAATATTTATAATATGGTCCCATATTTGATTCTAAAATTAAGAAATAAAACTCTTTAAGAATAAATAATTTAGGACACATGGCGCAAAATTGGAACTCTAATTTAAAATTCTAATTTGAGTTTTTCTCAGTTTCACCTATTATTATATATATATATATATATATATATATAGACTAGTATGTAACCTATGCTTACGCACAAAAATGATGAATTGTAATGGTGCTATTAATGTTAGTTTGAGTTATTAAATATATATGATTAGTTTGACCATGACATTTGGTGGTACTAAAATGATTTTTCCTTGCAATTTTAATGATATTGGTTATGCCAAGTTTCTCATTACATTCTTCCTTAAAAAAAAAAAAAGAAGGTTTCACATTACATTACTGTTATATATATAATTTTGAAAATCACTATTGGACACTACATATACAATATCAATTCATTATCACTGTCCGTGAAATTCTACTAAATACAACATTAAATAAAAAGAATAAATTGGTTCAATAGTATCTTCGAATCCAATGGGGATAGGTGTATGGGATCGTTTAGCTCAATTACAGTTTATTACGTTCAAGATCTTCATATACAAAATATCTAAATAGAAACAGAAACAGAAACAGTATAAAAAATATACTCATTAGTTCAAAAAAAACAAAAAAAAAACAAAACAAAAATCTAAACAATTTAATTTGTATGAAAAGCTAACAAAGGCAAAATCTAATTTTGATTCTAATCAAATTTTCTATAAGCTTTGGTTTTAAATATATACATACATAAATATATATATATATATATATATATATATTACCTAGGTTTATTTATATTGGACTCATCGTTTTCTACACTGAATTAACTCACTTGGCACAAAAATTTTAAAAATTAAGATTAGATGGGACACGTAGCGCAAAATTAAACTCTAATTGAAATCCAATTTTTACACTGAATTAACTTACTTGACACAAAAATTTCAAAACTTAGATTAGATAAGACACATGGATCAAAATTAGACTCTAATTGAATTCAAATTTGAAATTTAATTGGATTTTCTCTCAGGTTTAGCTATATATATATATATGTAGACTAGCATGTAACCCCATGCAAACACATGGTTGCATTTAAAATTAAACACATTTTTTATTATAAAAATTTAAATAATTAATCAAATTATTAAAAAAAATAGCATGTAACACATGCGTTAATGCATACGTATAGATACATTTAAAATTAAACACAATTTTTATCATAAAATATAAATAATTAGTCAAATTATTTTTTTAAAGTAAACGCAATTAGTCACATATTAAAATTCTCACATAAATTTTATAGTACTTATGATCATTTTTTTTCTTCTAATTTTTAATAAGATAGAACGTGTAGTGATTTTATTGTGTGGTGATTTTTATTGAGTATATGTGATTGGTTTTTTTTTTTATAAAATTTATAGTTAATTAATTAATATTAGATTCTTAGTATTTTGCACTCATTAACTCACTTAGCACAAAGATTAAAAAATTTAAGTGGACACATGACACAAACTTAAGTAAATAATTATTGTATGGTATCCACATAAATTTAGACATATGGCGCAAAATTGAATTCTAATTTCAAATTCTAATTGAACTTTCTCTAATTTTTGCTTATTAATATATATATATATATAGATTAATAAAATTGAAATTAATAATTTGATCATTGAATTATTAATAAGCAAATATCAATTTGATCTATCAATTTTAGTTTCAATTTTTAAAATCAAGCCAATTTAGTCCTAATTTTCATCCATTTCTCGATCATTTGACCGAATAAGGATCACATTGACTTGATATTGAAATTGAGCCACTAAATTAACACAAATAATAATTTAAGAACTAAATTGAATTTTTCCCAATAATTTGATACTAAATTAGTAATTTTATTTAGTTTAAATGATTAAATAATGTCTTGTATTCATTTTCTTTCTATGGCCAAGAAGATACATGTCCATTCCATGTTTTCTTTCCATAATATCCATGGGTTTTTGGGGTTTGGTCTTTGTAACAATTTGATTCATAATTGGTGAAATTAATTGATTTTGTCCTAAAGTTGTAGACATATATATAACACGTACAACCTAAAAATATTTAGATAACCGGACAGAACTTCGCACAACCTATGAGTTGATTAATTGTCAGTAGTCACCAAATGACATTTCATTTTCTCAGATGCTTTATTCAATCTGTAAAATAGCACTAGCTAGGCTGCACATGTATGATCTTAAACAACACCTAAATTATTATAGAAGCCTTAGTTTTGGTTTAAATATGATTATGACATGGTTATTTTAGAAATTTAAACAAAGAAACAAGACACTTAAGGTGTAACATATCATCCAAACTGAAAGTTAACCCAAATTAATAACCCAAAAAAATGAATAATATGTTTCAACTGATAAAGTCTATTGTTATCGAATAAGAGATATGAAGTTTGATCCTTACTTACACCAAAAACTAATTGGTGTCTTGATTTGATGATAAAATCAATCATTAAGAGCGGAGACGTCATAAGTTGAAACTATCTCTAAAAAGAAAATCCCCCCCTCCCAAAAAAAACCTCTTGATTAACATAGTGCTATTGGTATTATCTTGATTAGCATTTTTTTTTTATAATCCAACTAGTACTTCTTGGTATTTTCAGTTGAAATATCTAGAGCTCAAATTATTGTAATGATGTCATAATTAATTTAATAAGTACTAGTTAAATTATTAATCAATATATATTTATAAAAAATAGAAATTTTTTTAAAAAAGGATCTGAGGAAATTAATAACTTTCGAATAGTGATAATAGAGAATAATAATATTAGAATACCTAATATTATTAAGAACAAATAAACAAGGATAGTTATAAATAAAATCAAGGATATGGATATCCTATTCTAAAATTAGTCTCACTATCTCCTGTAATCAAATAAACCTATCCATGTAACCAAACAACATTCCACTGTCATCATACACCTCATTTAGCAGCGACAGGCACCTTTTATAATAAATAAAGAGTATGATGTACTTGATTTAAATTGCAGAAAATTGGATGCTGGACATGTCGGATGTTAGTCTGACATGTCTAAAAAAAACAGAGCAAGCGGAATGGATCCAGGTGGGGGACATCTATGGAAAAAAGAGGTATATGTCTTTTAATCAGAGTCTATATGTATATATAGACAAGGTGGGAAAGGAAAACAAGAATACACACTGAGTCTGAGAGGTCAAAGATGTTAGTTGTGAAATAGCAATGTGCGTTTTTTTAAGGAGGGAAGATTGAAATCCTAAAACTAGGCGATAAATTCAACAAAAAGAGGATGAAAGGTACAAGCTGCTAGACTTAAGTTGTAGTAAAACTTAATTCTTTAACCTCATCTTCATTAAAGATTAACCCTATGTTCCAAACAGTCACTAAAGGTCTTACTAGACTTTTACACAAGGTGAGAAAGCAAAGAAAATTACAATGAGAGAGAGAGAGAGAGAGGGGGTAGGTGAGAGCTATTTTAATGTTGTGAAAACGCTTGAGATTTTTATAAAAAATAAAAATAAAAAGAAGAAGATAAGATAGTTGTGTTGTTCATATAATTCATGTGTGGTACAGTGTGTTGAATGTGTTTATGAGAATATTTCATAATGAAATCAGAAATTTCCTCTAATCAGGGATGGAACTGCCAAGAGACTGTAATTAAAAGACAACTCTATTAATTAGAGGAAATTTAAGAAGCACATGAATTTTTTTAAAATTTATGATACTTTTTTTTTTTTTTGTAAATAAGTTTTTTATGCAAGAATTCATAAATTATGAAAAACTACAATTGAAAATGGAACTTCACCATTATGAATATAAATGGTTCAACATCTAGATTTCAAAGCTTTGTTAAAATTTTGTGAATTGTGCCAATGAATAATGACTAGTAAGGACTAAAAGCTCAATAACCTACTAGTTTGTGTTATAAAGTTGTTATATTTATACTTAATATTCCGATTTCTATTGCAAAAACTATTGAACCAGCATTTTCAATCATAAATATTATCATATTTAAATTTAGCAAAATGAAACATTAAGAAATAATTTTTAAAAAAAATGTAGAGTTCCATTTTGATATTTTATAAATAATTGAGTTAAAATGTATTAAAAAATAATTATTTGTGTATTTTATTTTTCTACTTTGTGAACCTAGAACAGGACATTCCTGACTAAACATTTTGTCATTTTGTTCTCTTGGGGAGAAAAGAGCCAAAGATTGATGTCCCATTCCTTGACATTTCCCATTTCACCTTTAGCGGAATCTAATTAGGTTGTCCATTTTGGACAAATTAGGTGTATGGTGACTGGTTTCTCTAGCCACTATTGGTGAGATGGCTGTCTCCTTTAGGCTTTTTTGGATTGAGCGAGAGAGAGGAGAATAAATTAGAGCTAGGATGCATTTAGATACTGCTTATTTTGCTGAAACTGAAAATTATTGCTAAAAATACTGTAAATAAAAGTAAAAATTAGTTGAAATAGTATAGTGAGCCCCATGAATAGTAGCATAAATAAGCTGAATAGTGAAATAATTTTCATTTTTCATCATAATCCAAACGCACACTTAGCTGTAAATTACAACTAATTTTCAGCTAACTTTACTCTACTTCTTTCTATTCCCCCTTATTCCTCTTCAATTTAAATAGGCCATTAAAGTTAACCTCTTGTAACTTTAAGATGAAGGATATCTCAAGAATTGCTGTAATTTCCAACCAACTTTACTTTACTCTCTCTCAATCCTCCTCAATCCAAACAGACGATTAAAATTTACCTCTCATAGTTTTAAGGGGAAGGATATTTCAAGAATTGAATATATACATTGTTTCTTTCATAGTGTACGTGTGAACTCCATAGTTGTGTGTGGGACTGTGAATCATGTACCCAGACACTATAAGAGGGTACGTGGAACCTTCTTCTTTGAAATGTTACTACACACAACACAATGATCTAAAAAGGCTTAATGCGGAAAATATATTATTAGCAAAAAAGAAAAAAAAAATTTAATTCTTGACTTTAATGTGGGGTTGAAATGAACATGCAAGTGTCAAGCATCATTGCTGTCAAGTGAAGTTTCCTTCCTGTTTTCTAACATTAATCTAATATTGAAAACAGATAAGGGGTTGAATCTAGACATAAGAGAAGAAAGTTATTGATAAGGTCGTGGTCCTCAATTGCATTTCCTTGCTCTTTCCCGCATCA
Organism: Notholithocarpus densiflorus; assembly: GCA_030021035.2. NCBI lineage: Eukaryota > Viridiplantae > Streptophyta > Magnoliopsida > Fagales > Fagaceae > Notholithocarpus > Notholithocarpus densiflorus. Next base: position 2,572,327 of record JARYZH020000013.1, on the reverse strand, counting down.
ATTTTCTCCTAATCAAAAGGTTGATGACTTGATGGACAATAATGTGTGTGCCTCAGCTTCAATAGGAGTTCCTAGTAACTCCTTCATTTGTCGTCATATGGTCATCCATACTGTACCCTAATTTAATTGACCTTTGCCTCCAGCCCCCTTTTGACTGGAACCAAGGCTTTCATTTCAATTTCAATTTCAATTGTGTGGCAAATTAAAGCTCAAAACTAATCAACCTTATCATCAAGGAAAAGTATCTTATTTTGGCAACAGGGCGTCAACCCATGATAAATACACAACGGTCTACTTGTCACATGAGGACTTCTTTTTTGTTTTAGTTGAATAAACAATTTTTTATTGGAACAGGAACAGGAACAAAAACAATTTTTTTGTTTTTTTGTTTTTGGTTTTAGAATCTGCAACAAACAGTCAGAGAAAAATAATCTTCTTCAAATCTATTCTCGCTCCAAAATATCAAAGAAGACAGATGGGAAATGGTATGTAACATCTTCATGATTTTTTTATTTTATTTTTATAATGCTTGTAATTGGAGCAATATCTCTTTTATATGTTCCAACATTTTTTTATTATGCATCGATAACAACAATAGCTCATATCAGTAGTTGATAAAGGAAAACATTTAAGCTACTTCAAATTTTATTACAAAAAATTTACAAATTATCATGATAATGAATATGATTAGTATCATTTTTAATAACTAATAATACATATATAAATTAACTTTATGTTATTGGTAATACAAGCAAAATTTATGTGTATATATATATACACTCATATTATGTTACTAAAATTGTTGCCGACTCTAGCTTTTTACAAGAGTTAGCTAAAGAAATGGGAACAGCTTTCTTTTTATTACTTTTTCTTTGCAATAAGTACTTTATTTCTTTTGTGAGATTTGTAACCACCAACCCAATCCATAGGGTTTGGTGCACCCCAATATGTACATGCCACTTCTTTCTAGGACTCAAATCCTGGCCACCGTATGGGGGGGCATTAGATATGTCATTTGCCAAGAGGGAATTGATTATTAGCTAGACCTAATATTTGTTAAGATACTGCACTACATGCTTCCCGCTCACCAATTATCATTAATTGCTTTAGGGAATGAAATTGTTTTAAGCAATATTGTCTTTATTGCTAGCTAGCCTAAAGACATACTCAAAAGAATCTTGCTGGCTTTGCAAATTGCCTTTAACAGTATAAATCCTATAGATTCATGTTATAATACTATGAATTAATTTTAATGACTGGACTGGGATATGAAGTATGAGCTTACCTTTTCAACACATCCTGTCAATTATAGCTTTTCACTCGTGCACTGAATGGGCCATAACCATTGGTGAAGCCTAGACAAAATGTGTGACAAAAAACAAGGAAAAGAAAGAAAGAGAATGAGAGAGAGCTGGAAAGTGTGTAGCTATGTGGTTTTTATCATTATTGTCTTATTGTCACTTTTTTTTTGCCCCCTGCATATTATGCTGTTATCACTTACTAGTTACTATATCATGGACCCTGTTGTCCCTCAGTATTTTATATATGAGTCATTTTCAAGTCTGACAAACAAACAAAAAAAAAGTATAGAAAAGAAAAAGATTGAAGTTAAAAATGTTTAACTTGGCAAATGAACTGCTATTATAGCTCTAGTAAAAGAGATTAATGATTTCTTTTTGTTCTTTTCCCATTATTTTATTGAGCTGATTGTAGGTTGTATAGCATCATTTAAGATGTTATCTTCAAAGCTATATATAGAAACGGTCATGGTTATCTTCTTCTTCTTCTCCTTTGTAATCTTTTAATGCTTTATTGGGTTGTTAGAATCTGAGGAATGAAAAAGATGGTAAAGTAATCTCATGATTTTGATGTTTAATATATTAAAGGTGTTACTTTAACTAAGCCAAATCAAATAGAGATTTATGCTTTTCGGTCCCAAATGATTACAAAATGATTTTGAAATTTAAATTCTATTTTCTTCTTCTAACTTTTAAGTTTTAACTTCTCAGTAATTAGAGGGAGAATAGAGCTTTCCATCCAATCCTTGGATACCTAATTAAGCCGAATTAAGCTCTGCACCTCTTTTGTGGAGGCCTCTTTGCTGTGGGATGCTTGCTAGGAATGGCTTCAATGATAGCAAAAGACTGTTTATGTGGTATGGATCAAGTTAAAAATTCCGCAACAAACTTGTCACTGAGAAACTTTATGTATTATATTCAAAATTTTAAACTTTTCTGGGAAACTGAGAAACTTTTTGAAAATTTCAAACTTTAAGGTTAGTATAAGTTCGATTTGATCGGATACTCTCAAATTTAAAAAGTTTACATTTGGTCCCTCCATTTAAAAAAAAGGGAATAGTTTAGTCCCCTAATCTATTTTACCATTTGAGAAATGATACGTCTATAACATTTTCACCACATTTTTACAACAAATTCTAAGTGGCAAATTGTTACTGATTGTTATTGTTGGGGCAAAAAAGTAATTTTAGTGTTAGGTTCAAATTTGAACCAATAACAACTAACCACCTGTGATTTGTTGTGAAAATGTTGTAGACATTGCATCTCTCTGTAATGGTTATTTAACAAATACAAAGTTGTTGTGGAGTGAAGGGCAATGGTTAGGATTAAATTTCCAGAAAGGAGTTTTATATACATATACACTTAGATTAGGCTAGAATAGAATTTCTATCTTGTATGAAAAAAGAGACCAAAAACAAACCAATCTCAAATTTGTGGGACCAAAATCGAAGCAGCTCAATAGATAATGAGGCAAAATTGTTTCCTTTTTGAAATTTTAGAAACAAAAATTCAAACTTGTTAAATTTGAAAGACCAAAAATTGAAGTTACCCCAAATTTCATGAACCAAAAAGTATAATTTACCCATTAAAAAAATTAGAAATATATTAAGAGATCGGGATTCAGCAGATGGTAAAAATTTGAAATATATTAGTAAGAGATTTGTTGGAGTAAAATTAAGCTACCTCTTTCCTTGACCAGTTTTCCTTCTTCCCTTACAATGAACTCTAACCTATTATGTCTTCTTCATTCAAGCAATTTTTAGCTTAGGGCTAAAATCCAAATCCGTTTTACTCCAAAGACATAAATTCCGAAAGAGATCTTTGAAAATCTTTAAGTCACATGTAATGTCATAAATAAAAACATGTGTATATAGACTGTGTTTCAGAAACCTTCCATTAATTTGACTTCAGAAATCAGAGGCTCTACTGCAAGCCATGGCCCATTGGGTTAGCGTACATCTCACTCACACTATTTTATTGCTATTATGTATCAATATGGTACTTCTGAGAAAGAGATGGTAACAAACATTTATTGGTTCTTCACCTAATTGCTCTTCAATCTTAAAGGGGAATCATTCAAACTATATATGGTTTAGATTAAGTGGTCAAATGAAAAATCTGACTATGATTCTGAAAGTAATGTAATGACCAATATGTCACCAATAACGAATATAAAATTGACAAATTGAACAACTTTCATGAGGCTGAAGTTTGTGCAAGTCCTCTGACCTCCTAGAACACATGGATTAAATTTAATAGAAAATTGCATGCCAATATTGTGCCACAAATGAAATACCAATATTATAATAGGAAAATATCATCCACTTAATATAAAATGAGATTTTAACATACCAGCATCTTCTTAGAAAAAGATCATCTTTATTATAAATGGATTTATCTCATGGCTTAGATTAAATATTACAAACATTTTAAAAAAAAAATGTATCTAGTATCATATCAGTGATAAATCCAAAAAATAAAATTCGAACTGTGAAATGGAGAGAATCATATTCCTGTCTTTTCATATCTAATTTAAACAAAAATCATCCACAATAACCCCTCATATTCAAAGAATGTGAGAGAAGAGTTGTACATTTTCATAGGAGCTCAAAACCATAAGCATAGCATAAATTAATCTTTATGTTAATTGTGTATAGTAAACATATATTCTCTTAATTGTTAAAGTATTTAATCCAGTTAATTATTTAGTAGGTGAAGACATATTTACTGCACAAATACTTACAATTCCAAATCCAACCAATGTTTGTAGGATTATCCTAAAAAACCAGAAAAAAGATTTCAACTCAAATTTCTTTCTTTTTATTATAATTTTGGCTTATAATTTTTCACTCATTTATATACACAAAGAGAACTCATCAACTGCTTCGTGAAAAACCAACATACCATACTTTTTTTCCTTTTTAATAAGAAAATGGCTTGTCATGAACACATAACCAAAACAATTTTTACAAGAATCCAATACCTAAAAAACCTAACGATTGAGAATCCAATACTTTAAAGATCTAGTGATATTGCTCACATCATAATAAATTTTGTTACTATTATTAAAGATTGTCATGAAAACTTACCTAAACAAAAAGAACATGACCATAACAGTTACAGGAGTTGAAAATTCAAATGTCTAATAAGAAACAAGTAAAAAGAAAAATTGAGAATCCAATGGCTAAGAGATGTAGTGGTATTGATCATCATGGCTTTTCTTATCTACAATTTTTAGTGGCAATGCACCACTTTGCTCACCAACATTCCGCCGCCTATCAAAGCAATAAAACAAAGTATTATTTACAATGTGGTCCCAAATACCCTATAGTAGTACATATGATAAAATTGATTATACGTCACCACCATGACATCACTCTCTCTCTCTCTTTCTGTTGGGACACGTGGCTCCCATGGCAAAGAACCTTCGGTGAATTCTCCTCGAAAGTGTGTATGAAAGAAAGAGCTACAAAAGCAAAAGATATATATCATAATTTTCTTAACACTATATATATAATATATACTATAAACTATATTCTATATTCTATATTCTTATATATTATTTATTTGGGAAACTCACCTAACAAGCCTATCCCCATCTTTCACTAGCTCTACCACTTCCATCTCCAGCTTCTTGCTTGCTTATCTATCTCAATGGACTACCTTGAAAACCCTAATTCTAACCTTAGTAACACAAACCTCACTGGAAATAGTGACTCTTGGTCTTTGGATTTTGAGTTATCGGAGTTTTTGATGCTTGAGGATCATCATCATCATCATGGTGTGGACCAAGATTCAACATCACAAAGCATGGCCTCATCAGAACAGGTTATGGGGGGCTCTAGTGGATCCACTGGTGCAACATTAAGAAACAAAAACATGCAAGTGATACAAATCTTTTTCTTTTTGTTTCAAAAAATTATTATCATGCTTATATTATGGTATTTGTTCACATAACCGCCCAACTTTCAGAAAGTAATTCTGATTGTTTAGATCTTCAATAAGTTGTGAAGCATACATGAAAGAAGGTTTCTTTTACATATATGGCATGTTCATTACATTGGAAAGTGGTGACTGCAAACATTCAAATCTTCATCTTATTTTATGGTATTTGTTGAATGAGAATAATAACCTTTTATTTTTTGTTTGTTTTTAAATTTTTGTAGAAGTTGCAAAGATGGGGTTAAGAAAAACAAGATGGAAGCGGGTCATAGGGTTGCATTTAGAACAAAATCTGAGCTAGAGGTAATGGATGATGGATTTAAATGGAGGAAGTATGGGAAGAAATCAGTGAAAAACAGCCCAAACCCAAGGTAATTAAATATACTCTTGAATTTTCAAACTTTATGATTCATTATTATTATTTCTTATATATATATAGTTGTACTTTTTTTTTAAAATTATTTTGCTTAAGATGGTGAAAGAATTGGATAAAGATGGGTTAATGTGCATAATAAATTGTATTTTTTCTCTCAACAAAAATGGTGGATTGGTTTGATACATAAAAAGCTTCCCAACAGTAATGTATTGGAGCTGTGTAGATGTCATCTATGCTAATTGCATGGGGTTATAACCAGTCGATCTCGTGGTTTAAATGCTTTCAATGGACCCCAGCTTCGATGTATGCATTTTTGGCTGATTAGGCGGCTCATCACTACTATGTCTCTCTCACACACATAATGAGCACTGGGTAGCTAATCAACTTTGAGATTGAAAAACCCATCTTTGAGTTTTCTTTTTGTTGATCAATGGGAGCCGTTCAACCTGACATTGCTTATGTCATAAGAATTTTGTTTGTTTATTTATCAATAAGTTAAGAATAGATCTGAAAATCGAAAAGAATTATTCTTGGATTAAGCTAACATATAAGATATTGTTTCTTATAACAACTTGTTAGATATAGTATTAGTACTATACTTTTGGGTGTTGCCACTATATATATGGACTTAAGACAGTTAAGACACCCACATCCACTGTCTGACATACACTTTTAGCTGAGTAATTTCTTCTGCCTCTATTCTTCTTCTTCTTATGCTTGCCTCTATGACACATATATACATGCTCTTGCACTAGGGTCTTCATGTGTTTGTACTTTGTATTGTGTGTGTGAGAGAAAGGGGGAACATCATACAGAAGAGGCAAAGAGGCTTGTATAATAGAGAGTAAAGGAATATGAGTAGAGAGTAAAGGAAAAGATGCCTTTTATAATATAATTGTCATGTGTCGAAAGACAAATGATTAAGGAAGAGTCTGAGACCACAATCGACATTCAAGCAAGTGGACAATTCTCTTATATAACAGCTTTAGATACACTTCCTTAGCCAACAAAAAGTTTTGCGTCTTATGCATATTAATTAGTACATGAGCTTAGATTTTGGATTATTTGACAGCAATAACTTTTGAAAATGGTACAATGTATGCTTAAGATAATTAGGGGTATGATAGTGAATGCTTCATTAATTGTAGCCAGCCAACTTCACCTGAACTGGTTCTCAAAAAAAAAAAAAAAAAACTTCACCTGAAGTTTTGGGTCTTCATAAACCCTACACTTTGAACTTGAGTTGATCATAATAATCATACACATCACTCTAGTTTGCATACCTTTTGCACCGTTCTAGTCCTATGCAAAAAAGCATGGTCGTCCAACTTTTTTAGTTCTATATTTATGCAAAGCATGGTAGCTTCAGGATAATAATGAGTTATGCAGGATGTGCTATAGCTTTGTCGATTCTAGTTATACACACACTACTGAAAAGAAATAATTATTAATATGCTTATGGAAAAATAGTTTCATAAATAGAGAGTAACATCCACTTGTCAATGAATTTTTGGTGTAATACTTGATTGATGTCAGAATTTTTCACTAATTTAGGTACAATTTCTTAGATTAATTGTACCTTCAATTCTTAAATTAAATTCAATCAAGTGATTTGTCCAATGCACTACGACCATATAGCTTAGTGACTTTTTTGCCAATGCACTTATTTGTATATAATTAAAACTTCCAAGTTTCAAGACCACACCCACATGGTAAATTATAATTAGAAAAAAAAAAAAAAAAAAACCCTTAGATAACACCTTAAAAGTTGTACTTAAATTTTACCAGTGGAGTTTTCATTCCTTTCTATAGTCATTTATAAGACTCAAGTGGAGTTTTCTTATAATTATTAGCTGCCTTGCATTGGTTAGTAGTTACCCACTTGCCCAGTGGGTTGGAACTTTCTGTTGGAAGAGTAGTTCAGGATATAGTGCTTCTCAAATTAATGGTGGGTCAATAATTGTTAAGTATGATTCTTGGGGTCCAGAGAGTAAGGAGGCTAAGCTTCCTGGATAGATTAGCAACTAGAGTATATGTGCTTAAAGCTTTGTAAAAGAATGGGGTGAATTATAGGAGGAATTGGGAGGGCTGAAAGAGAAGGAGAATGATGGTAAGTGTTAGTCCAAAAGAAATATCTTTGTGGAAGAATGTGGTCTATTTACATGGCCATTTGGAGCCTAATTAATTGGACAGCAAGACAGGTGTACAAACATTACCCAAGCCATCTTTTCAAATTTCAAAATACAAATTTTGCAGCTGGACCACATATAAGAGAAATTAATTATATGAGTCCACTTAGAATATCAGTGGTTTCAGATGATAGAAATCCACAGTTTTGAAGTCAAATCAACAATACGTTATTACTCTTGAATGTTCAAACTCAAGACTTACCTTATACTAAAACCTAATCACTAAATAATGACTTTATGTTACTTTTGAATGTTCAAACTCACGACTTATCATATACTAAGACTATAACTCCTAGGAAACTACCTTGGAATTAGTGGGCGGTGGTAATGAATTGGTGTAAGAATACTAAAAACTACTACATAGATAGTCCAATTGAAGGGAATCCTATGGCAAGCAATATGACTATGCCCTTTTATTAGCCTTATTCTTGACTATGTTTATTTTTGGAATATATTTGGCTCTCATGCACTTGGTACTTCTACTTGAAATTTTACTATGTTTATCTTTTGAGATAGAAAATTCTAATTGATATTATCTTTTTTAAAATTAAAGGAATTATTACAAATGTTCAAGTGGAGGATGTAACGTGAAGAAGAGGGTCGAAAGGGACAGAGATGACTCAAGCTATGTGATAACAACATATGAAGGAACACACAACCATGAAAGCCCTTGTATGGTCTATTATAATCAGATGCCTTACATGATTCCTAATGGTTGGACATCACAAGCTTCATCCCACTCTTCTACGCCATGAAAAACACAACTTTTTTTTCTTAGTTACTATTCTAGACAAGGTGTTTGTACTGCACCAGAGTCAAAGAGTATGACGGAAATGACATTTTGTGTATAATTTATAACGTGGAAAGAGAATAGTAGTAGGGACTTGCTGGGAATTTGGAACAGCTATTGTGTAGGCAAGTTGGCATTAGGTGGGCCCACTATGGGCTTGAATCTGACTGCACTAGTTTGGGCCTGACACTTCAGGCTCATGGGCACCCAAAAAGAAAATGGGGCCAGACTTGTCCATAAACTCAGGTTTATGGGTTTACTTTATGTATATTGAAGTTATGTACGACTTTGCAGTTTCACTTAAGAAAAGAAATTATGTACTACCATTATAAAATAATATTTAGGACCAAAAAAGAAATAGAGTATTGAAGTTACTTTAAGAGCACAGTTGAAAATTCTGGGTCAACCGATTATTATGATACATACATACCCACCGCTATGTAGTTTAATTATTGTTTTTTTTTTTTTTTTTTGAGGAAAATGTAGTTTAATTATTGGAGTTAAAAAAAATAAAAAATGACACCGCTAGAGAAAATATTTTTAGGTAATGAGCCACATCAGTTCTTTCAAAAAATTTATTAGATTTAGTGAATTTTTTTTGTTTTTTTTTTGTTTTAAATTTACCTAATTAAAGCCAATGACCTTTAAATTAACCAATACTTAATGGCATTTTTAATGGAGATGTTTAGGAAACTAGGATTCAAATTCCTCTCCCCCAATTAATATGTATAAAAAAATACCTAATAAAAAATTAACAAATTATAAGATAATTAATCTTTAAACTCTATGCTTTAAGGGTAATTTTTAAACTTTATAGATTCAAAAGTTTTAAATTAAACCATGAAATTTATGATTATTATAAATTCAACCTTACAGTATTGCAAGTTTCAAACTGAATACTAATTTTTTTTTTTTTTTTTTTTTATAGAATCATATCAATTTAAACCATAAAATTTTGGGGGTTATTTTTGTGTTTGATTAGGGGTTGAAATTGATACAATGGTAAAAGATCAGAATTCGATTTGAAACTAATAAACCTTTAGGTGATAGGATTCAAACCTGAATAAACAAAACTATGGGTTTTTTTTGTTGTTGATGTTGTTGAGAAACTATGGGTTTGATTAGGTATGATGGTGTACAATTATTGTTGAATTACATCAAATAAAGGTGAGGAGATTTGTACTCACATTAAAAACAATTACGGGTTTGAGTTGCTGATGATATAAATATATATATATATATATATAAATATATATATATTTTGTTACAGCAAATAAGGTTAAGGAAATTTGAATCTAATTTCCTTTTATAAAAAGAATCAAGCAAATGAACATAAAATAGTCATGCGTCCGTTTAATAATAGAGACCGAATTTGGTAAGAATGAGATGTAAAACCCAAGTTTTACACATTTCAAATAAGAGATTGCTACATTAACATTTTACTTAAAATTCAATACATCCTACTACATCTAATAACATCTCAATAAACTTCTAATTTAGTTGTGTGTGTGTATATATATATATATATATGTATGTATGTATGTATGTATGTATTAGAACTAATTAGGTGTGGTTGTATTTATTTTTAAATATGTAACAAGATGATGTAGTATATTAAGATTGGAGTGGTAAAGTATAAGTTTTACACTACGTCCTTACAAAATTTAATCTCTTAACAATAACCTTTTCTTTTAAATATTTATATTATTTGCTTATGTATTGTTTTTTAATTATTCACCTTTTCTAGGGACAACTATAATTTAACTAATTTTCAGCTAAAAAAAAAAAAAAAAAACCCTACACAATAAAATTATTTTTGATAGTAATTTTTTTAATGTTGCCGCATAAACTTAAAAAATCCAATTTTTTTTTTATATATATTTTTAATTTAGTTTTTAGTGTTACAAATAATGCTATCCATTCTATCATACCTTAAACTAATTAAAACTTAATAGTAGGTTCTAATTAGCTTAACTTGTAAAGTTTTTGATAATTAACTAAGAGATCTGGGATTTAATTTCTGCTTACATCAAAAACTAATTAGTATTTTGGTCTAATATAAAAAACTATAATTAAAAGCGGATGCCGTAGGGTGAAACTCTCTTTTAAAAAAAAAAACTCAATCATTTCTATTACTTTATATAATAGTAAAAGCCTAATTCTCAATTCTTTCCCATAAAGATATGTTGCATATGAAATTTCTGAACCAACGCAATTGGTAATTCACATTTCACACCACTTCAACTCCACCCAATTGGTTCACTCAGTATTTATTTTTGATAAAGCAGCGCAGCATTAAAGATTTTATGATTAAATTAGATTTTGATCTCTTCTAAACAAATTCCAATTAAACAAGTGATTTTTTTTTAACAAATGCTTTAATTTAAACTTTTTTTTTTCTACTGTATTTATTTATTAACTAATATTAAATATCCAAAAAAAAATTAAGAATATGAATGAACCATTAAATTATGCACGCGCTTTTAATAAGGTGAACAACACGCACCAATAGCGAGAGAACACTATTCCTGCCAAGTTGTTCATCTTCTCCAAGCACCCACATTGGATTTCGAGCCTCACCGATCTAAACCAATTTTGCTTACCGTTTTTTATTTTGTTTCCAACATTTTTTGTTGGACCCTAAAAAAAAACCCACTCATTTCCTATTCCTTCAAATCTTGTTCTTTATTGTCTATTATTCAATACTGAACTCCTCCATCAATTTGGAGCAAGACCCGCCTCTTGTTTTTGTGAGCTTAAACTTGTTCTTTAACTGACCCAGTTCCTATTTTTTGTGATTTCCAAAGAGACCCACTTCAAGATTTGTAGCCAGATCTATTTTGTTGCAGCTGGGGTTATTGGGTTTTTTTGGAGATGTATGGTAATGGGTTTTGTAATTCAAGCTTAGATCTTGGGCTAATCCTTGTTTAGTATGGATTTGAGATTGGAATCCGGGGTACCCAATTGGAAAACTTGTTTCTTTTCATGGAGGTTGAGTTTGTTTGATGGGACTTAGAGTTTGAGAGATTTGTGAATGTATGAGTTTTGAGGGAGAGTGAATTGGTTGGTGGGTTTTTGTTTGTTTGGCTTTGTTTGGAGTTTGAAGTGATTTTTGGAGGAAAACATGTTTTGGAGAGGGGAGCGTGATAGGGAGAGGGAGAGCAAAGAGCAAAATGGTGGACCACTTTCTGGTCAGGTTCGAGTACTTGTTGTTGGTGACTCAGGTACTTGTTAATTTAATCTTCTTTCTTTGCTGTTTTGTAACTCTATGTTGGTTCTGGCAATTTTGATTGCTTTTGGTATGTGTTGTTTTATATATGCTTGTATGGTTCTGGTAATGTGTTAGTCTGTTGGATGTTTAATGATTTCCTTATGTGTTAACCCCACATATAGAATAGGGCTGCTGAGACTTAATTTCTGTTTGAAACAATTTGGATGGATAGGAGGTGAATATTTGTATGAGTTTGCTTATTTGGATTATATTAACGCATGAACTCTGGATCAAGAAGTGCAACTTAAGTAGACTGATTGAACTTTTATTTTTCTCTCTTACTTCCATGAACCGTAATTATACAAGATCTCATTTCATTCTCAGATGATTACTGACATTTAGAAAAGAATACAAGAACTTAGGTGATCCATGAAATTGGTTGTAGAGATGAAACTATAGACCTATATTAATTGATGGTTTGATATTCCATGACTCTTAAACTCCAAATTGTAAGTGGATGTGGTCTTTGTTTCAATCATTGTATTTAATGGCAGATGGTTGCAGGCATATTTATTTTTTCTTATTGGAAAGTTACAGAACACATGGTAGGTTTTGAATGCATGATTTCACCCCCCATCTTGTTCACACAGGCAAAAGTTGGTGCCATTTGAGCTATAGCTCATTGGCATGGACTTGAAAATCTCACTGGGTAGGATGACTGACTAAAATGACAGAATTTACTCTGATTGAATTATTTAGTCAGACTTGTCATCAATGAGATCAGGCTTAGAGATCTATTCTTTTGATTACCAGAAAACTCTACTCTCATTGTATGTCGGGAGGACTTGGTAACTGTTGCCATACTTTTGCAAAACCTTACCTGTCTTTACCTTAAATTAAGATTAGAAATGTAGATCTTAATAATTTCAAGAAGTATACGAATTCTTCAGGTTCTTATAACCCAGGTGTGTGTGTTTTTGTATGTATGCGCATGCATGTTGGTTTTCAGAACTAGGTTGTACTAGACAGTGATTGGCTCTATGCTGAGCAACTGCGTTTGTTTGAAGTTATTTTAAAGCATGCAGACTGTGATTTGAATTTGAGCTTTTTCATAGGCATTTAATTGATTTTGTGTTTGTGCCTAACATAAGATATGCTAATCTAAGTAAATCAATGACGAATGGAGGAAGACCCATGATCTGCTTTCACTAAATGAGTACTGCTTTTTGTATGCGTGTACATATAGCATTCTTTTATTCTTTCTTTTTTTGTTACTTCTCTTAATGTTTAGGTACTTATTTTCAATTCATAACCTTTTGATAGGAGTTGGGAAAACTTCTCTTGTTCATTTGATTATCAAAGGTTCCTCCATCACTCACCCTACTCAAACAATTGGGTGTACTGTTGGTGTGAAGGTAAGATTTAATATTCTTTTAATTCTGCAAGGAAATTTTAAGATAGTGCTGAAATTTAATTTTGCACCAAGTAATTGCTGTTTCTTTTATCCAGCACATTACTTATGGATATTCCGGGAGCTCTTCAAGTAGCATAAAAGGTGATGCTGAGAGAGATTTCTTTGTTGAACTATGGGATGTGTCAGGCCATGATCGTTACAAAGACTGCCGGTCTCTTTTCTATTCACAAATTAATGGTGATTACTGAATTTCCATCCTTTCACAAATGTCATATTCTCCTCATAGCTAATTGTGTATGTCAAAATGACTCAAATCTATAAAAAAAAAAAGAAGTCCTAAAAGAACATGTGTATGTCAAACCTGAAGAAGATAAAATCTGTTCCAAAAGTGTAGTAATTTCCAATAAGTGATATATATGTTTAGTTAATAAATACACTGCCTTGCTTAGGCTTGTCACTAGTCAGTGTATAAGTAGACATTATTGCATCTCCTGATCCTTTCAGGTTCTATATGGTGATGATCCCATATATGACTTTCACACTATGAAAACCGAGTTTTGAGAACCATGGGTTAGTCAGTTGGACCCATCCTGCAATTTGCCAATGTATTGACATCAAGTGAAGAGTAAACAAATGCATATATGCCCCAACTACGTATTAGTTTCTCATTGAGCCTTGAGTTTGATGCTGTAGAAAAGTAAACTTAGTAAATAATCTAGAAAATTCTTCTTACTTTTTACTTGATCATAGTTATTTGGTAATTTGTTGAAAGTAAATCTGTGAAAATCAAAGATGAAGTATAAAAAATCTATCTTTTAGAGGAAGCTTTCTGGAGCCATTTATAAAAATTTTACTATCTCACATTTCTCATGAGTAGTAGCAGCATATTGATATTATCACTGTAGTGGTACACAAATCATTCCACGGTGAGATAAAGTCCTTTTCCTAATTTCAGTTCCCATTGAAACTAATGGTGCCTCAATATTTATTGCAAACAGGGCGATCCTATGGTTTCTACTTATGGTTCTGGCATGAAATTTGGATGCAGGTATTATTTTTGTTCATGATCTCTCCCAGAGAAGGACAAAAACAAGCTTGCAGAAATGGGCAACTGAGATTGCTGCAAATGGGACCTTTTCAGCTCCCCTAGGATCTGGAGGTCCCTTTGGCCTTCCTGTCCCATATATTGTTATTGGTAACAAAGCTGATATTGCTGCAAAAGAGGGTACAAGAGGAAGCAGTGGCAATCTTGTTGATGCAGCTCGCCAGTGGGTTGAGAAGCAGGGTTTGCTTCCATCCAGTGAAGAACTTCCGCTGACTGAGAGTTTTCCAGGCAGTGGAGGCCTTCTTGCAGTAAGAATTTGGACTTAACCTCTTAAGTTTCAGTGCATCAATATTTGTTTAACTTGGGGTATTTTCTCTCCTTTCTTCTTGGCTAATGCTATATTAGTGGTTTCAACATGGACCCTATAATTGAGTATCATGAGTGATGTTTTTGAGCTAAGGTGTGGCTTCTTATACAGAAAATTAAGTGTTTTTGGTTGCCATGTAAACAAGAAATGTCAGCTTCCAGGACTAATGGTCTTATTTTAATCTTAACAAATTTGGACAGAAGGACTGTAAACAAGAAATGTCAGCTTTTAGGACTAATGGTCTTATTTTAATCTTAACAAATTTGGACAGAAGGACAATATGGTATAATTATAAGAACTGCGACTAATTAATGAAAATTGGACAATTACTTATCAACAAAAAAGAAAAAAGAAAATTGGAGAGTCAAAAGTGTACTTTATCCTCCTATTTTCATTTTCAATTATGGGTAGTTTTATCTTGTCTGTTAGGAAGACCTGTGCAACAAATTTTTAAAAATAAAAAAGGTTCCATTCCTTATTTCATTTAGGAAGACCTGATGGTCATTTAACTCCTAAACTATCTTATTGAAAGGCAGGTGTAGCATGTAGTAAAACTAAAACAGTAGTATTTGATGCAATGTATGTATTTATGTAATGGTGCATGTCATACTACTTTATATATGTAATGGTGTATATGTTGGACATATGCAGGCTGCTAAAGAAGCAAGATATGACAAGGAAGCTGTGGTGAAATTTTTTCGTTCGGTCTGTATTCTTGGTTCTTTTTGTATGTTTTGCCCCTCCCCCTTCTTTTCCTTTCCCTTCTTTTTGGGATGTCATCCAACTTTTGTGTCAACCCTTTGTTTCAGCTAATCAGAAGAAGATACTTTTCAGATGACTTATCTGCGCAAACTCCTTGGTCTATTTCTTCAGTGCAGAGAGTCTCACATCGTTTAGATGAAGATTTAAGTGATGAGGATCAGTCTTATAAGAATAGGAGGTACTCTCTGCCGAACACTTACAATTTCTGATTTGTTTTCAATTCAAAGCTTGTTTATACAACAATCACAATAATCATCGTTGTCAGCCGCATCATCTTGTGCTGAAGTATGCTCGATTAAAATTAGTTCTTTTGCATTTGATAGAATATGGTAATTGATTTTTAGACTATGTGCGCGTTTGGATTGCAATTAAAATTATAAATTATTTCACTATTCAGCTTATTTTTGGTACTATTCATGGGTCTCACTGCACTTTTTGGTACTATTCATGGGCCTCACTGTACTATTTCAACTAACTTTTACCTTTATCTACAATATTTTCAGTAATAAGTTTTCAGATTCAGCAAAATAAGCGGTATCCAAACAAACCCTCTATATGATTACATTTCTATTTGTTTATAATAGCTCTTTGGGTTTGCCTTTGTTTAATCATTAAAAAGATGGAGGAAAGGACAAGAACTCTGAAATCTTTTACTATGAAGGGTTTTGTATGGTAGTTTATTTTTATTGGTAGTTACAAGTCTTACTGATTGACTCCTTTGATATGCTGCTTTCTCTCTCTATGGCATGGACTCTTTGACTTATCATTTGTTGTCTTTCTACTTTTAATTTGTTCAGTCACCCTATGTGTAGCTATGCTTACCAATATATTTACTGCCAGCAGCTTAAGTGGTGATCCTTACAAATACAACGTGCTTCCTCCCCTTCCAGCACAACGCAATCTCACGCCACCTCCCACGCTTTATCCTCAACAGCCAGTTTCAGTTTCAGAAAGTTACAGCCTCCCCAGATTTTCCCTGACTGGCTCTTCAGAGTTCAGCAGTAATGCCAGATCAAAGCGCTCAGATATTAACGTGTGATGATCACTGCCTCTAGCTGCAAAGATTGCACATATAAGCTGTTAATCCATTTCTTTGCCATTCTGGTTAAACGTTTTATTGATTCTTTTATATCTACAAGCTCTCCCATAGTAAACGGTTTTTGTCATACCATTAATTAAAGCGTATGATAATTAATTGTTGAACCTGAAACTACAGGTGATTCTTTGTAATCGAACTCTCTTAATTCTTTTTCTTAGTAATTCTGTTTGTAAAGCATTTTTTAAATGTACAAGTGAAAAATTACTTTGGATAATGAATATAGTGAACCTTGACATATATTTTCGAGTTCTTCTGGTATCAATTGACCTTTTATGGTCATAAAGCTGAAACCTACAATATAGCAAACTTATACTCCCTACTTTTAAATTTTAATCTTAGTGGTGTTTTGGCAAACTGGCAAGAGTTTATTTTTTAACTTTATTGAGTAAAAGTTGGCTTTGTGACTAAAAAAAAAACTTGGTTGTTATGTAAAATGTTCTTTTCTGATTTTTAATTTGAAATTAAATTCTGTAATTTTGGAGCTTGAAGATTCAAAGTTCTCTCTAATTTATTTTTATGACAGAATCCAAGCAACTAGCTAATAACAACTTTAAAACGGGCCGGTCGGGTCGGGTTTGGTCAATCGGGTTTGCGGGTCAATCGGGTTGGGTTGACCCGTATTTTTCAAACAAGTTTTTTTTTTTTTTTTTCTTCAATTACAAAAACAAATCAATGACAACCTGTTTAGAGAGAATGAATAAAATCAGTTAAGCAAATGAATTGCACTTAATGCCACTTGTAAATATCCTTTCAATTCTGATAGTTTTGACTTTTGAGCATGAAGGCATGACTTTTGACTTCCGAATGTGTGAAGACTGAATAAGGGCAGAGGCCAGACTCTGGAGGCGCAAGAGAAGTAGAGGAACTCAACTTTCAGGTTTCAGGTTTGTTTGTATAATTGTATTGTGCATTTTGTGCTTTGGCTTTGGACAATGGAGTGAATCGAGTGATGGACTACAGCTAGCAAGCATTGAATGAGATTTTTTTTTTAATGGTTGTGACGGCCTTGGCCCTTGTGTAGTGTTGTGATGTCTTGTCTATTGTCAAGCACAATAGCACTGAAGCTCTTCTTATTGGTTGTGATAAACATTGAATATATTATTACTAGTTTTGGTACTTTGTGCTATATGTACATAGTATCAAGACGTAATTAAAATAAAAAAAAATTAGCAAATTTTTTTTAACGGGTCGGGTCACGGGTTATCCGGGTCGGGTTGGATTGACCTGCAAAAAAATCGGGTTGGGTCACAGGTCAACCCGTTTTTGCTTTAGGTCAAAAAAATTGGATTTAGGTAAGGTATTTTTCGGTTCGGGCCGGGTCAGAGTATTGCCATGTCTACTTTTTGCATAGGTTTACCGTTTACAATCATCTTGATGACAAGAGCAAGAGTTGGCTTCCAAGTGAATTCCAGTTGCCTGACCTAGAAATATAGAATATGACTTGTAGAAATTTGCATCACTATAGAGTATTACACAAAAAATACAAAAATCATCTGACTAACTAAAGATTGACAAACTTTAGCTCTATATTGGTTCGAAGCTAAACTTTCTAGTTTTTTCCACTAAAGAATTATCATGAGCTAAAGAGTCTTTGGGTGCTTAGATTGGTTAACATGTCCATATTGCTCCCTGCTCTCTAAGACTAAAATGCGCAAGGCTCTCCCATATTCATTTTTCCTCTGGGCATAGTTGTTCAAAAATTGGCAACCGACGAGTTGTCCTATTTGGATTATATAAGAAGTCATCCACAAAATGATGAAATGCCCTCCTATAATGAAACTCCATCTCTGGGCTCATGTGCTCTGGTTTTTCTGGCATTATGCCTTCCATATATGGTGACCAATTCTCAACTGAAGTAGTGCACTTCTCATTTGTCCCTCTTGTTGTTAGTATCTCCTGCTGCTGTGGTGTGTTTATAGTCTTGCTCTCGGTTTGCTTCTTGTCTCTTGTTGTTAGCATCTGCTGTTGTGTTATGTTTTGGGTGGTCTTGTTTGTGGTCTTGCTCTTGCCATCCATGTATGGTGGTGACCAAGCCTCAACTGAGGTGCACTTTTCATTTGTGCCTCTTGTTCCTCTAGTTGTTGGCATCTGCTGCTGCTGCTGCTGCGGTACGTTTCCGGTGGTCTTGTTTATGGTCTTGGTCTTGGTTTTCTTCTCGTAAGATGACATTGTTAATGCTTGAGAATAAGAAAGAGTTTTGCCTGCTTTCAAATAAGAAAATTATTAGATAACAAATAGACACAACACAATCAATATAAATTTGGAGTGAGTAATTATTCAACACACCTGTGAATCTTTCTCTTCTTATATAATAATGTCTCATTAATTAAATTAATTAGAAGATCCATTATTAATGAGATATGAGAGAGTACCATTTTATGAGAACATATACTAATAAGATTGCAATTTTTTTATTATATAATATAAATACAATACAATTTGAACACAAGTCTTTTATTCAACAACAAAAAATCGAGCTAATAAATTGAACCCACAAATTAAGATCTTAATACTACTTGGACAGATAATTATTTTTAATTGGATTAGATTAGATCCTTTTGCGGTACTCCATATCTATGGTTTGAACCCAACTCCCCTACTGTCTATGTATATAGACAACAACAACAAACACAACCTTACTCCCAAAATCATTATAATATATAATATATAATTGGCAGCAAAAAGATATACATATATACGTAGTAATAGGATTAGGATTATTAGTACAATTTGGACTGGGATAATATCATGAATCTTGATTTGAATAATATCATGGGTTTGGGTTTTAATTTTTAATATCTTTAACATTGACTTTGTTTATGTCATGCCCCGGCATGCAACAATCTAATTTAAGTGATCAAATGAGAAAATTTCATTTAAGTATATTTAATGTTATTATATCCTAAATTTTGTCGCGTTATTAAGAATAGATTGCAAATCGATTTTACAAACTTTGATCAATTAACCCAATTCCAACCCAAATTTTTACAGTTGTTGTACCTAATTTAGTGCCTACCTATGTATCTAATTAAGCCTACCAATTTGTTGTAACAAACCAATGCAACCAGAAAAACTAATAAACATGATTAATTTTATACCCCAAAGACAAAATTTAAGGGGTGAAACCTAAACCCACCTTAAACCCATTCCATAAAGCTTTAAACCCTGATAATGTGGTGTAAGGTTAGAATAACCACAAAGCTAGCCTACCCATGCAACAGAGATTTGAAGATTATTATTAGAAAATCTTCCGAAGAAGTTTATGTTTCGATTTGTGATTACTTGTATTATATAAAGAACATAATAAAATTAATCACCAAGAAGATTAAAAGAAAGTGAATGAGAGAGAAAGATAAAGAATTCATACGTAGATACAAAATTCCACATATATTTACATTGTGGCAGAAGCTGTGCAAGTGCAATATTAATCATTGATGATCAAATAGAATCATATAAAAATACATACTGTTATCAGAGGCATTCATAAAAAAAGAAGGTATCTTTATACTGTTATCAGAAGCATTCATAAAAAAGAAGGTATCTTTATAGTTTTTGCTTGGGTACCAAGAAACATACTGATCACACACAGGCTATATATGAAACTCAAAATACAAACAAAGATCCACAAAACACAGAAATAGAAGAAAGAATATATACGAGAAAGAAATACAGATTGAGACTATAAAAATAAAAGTTGAAAAAAGATCAACACGTACCCGCAGAGGACGAAGAGTTTGTACTTCGTGGAAACATAAGAAATTAAAGACAGTGTACAAGAAAAAAGGGCTGTGAGAGGGTTTAGGCGTTATGTTATGTATATATACAGTATTCTACTAAGTACTAGCTTTGTCGGCTTCTCACCAAAAAAAAAAAAAAAAGCTAGGTCGGTTTGCAATTGCAACTCTCCTTTGTGCCTAAAAGGAAGGGCTGAGATTTGATTAGTTTTTGTCTAAAAGAATTTAATTAATTAATCTATAAATACAGAGCTACACGTGGATTTCAGACCAAAAGATTTTGCGCAAGTTTTTAGCTCAATAAACTAAAGGCATTGATTTTTCTTTTCTTCTTTATAGATTTTTTTTTTATTTTTTATTTATTTATACAAACTTCTCTAGGGAAAAAAAAGAAAAAAAAAATTTTCTCTAAAAATATGTCTAAACTAAATAAAAAATTTATCATATTAAAGATAATTAGATTATGGGAAGCTGATCAACAGATTCCTTAAATTCATATCAAACACTACTTTAGAGACTAGAGAAGCTAATCAATATGTTGATGCGCTAGTAAATTTCAATTAGTTCAGTTAATAAAATCTCTTATTATTGAAGAATGGATTTGGGTTTGAATTTTATCTACCCAAAAAAAAAAAAAAAAAAAAAATCAATTAATATCTTGGCTTGATGACATTGAGCAATCATCAAGAAATAAACACCAAAATTTTCAAATCCTTTTGTGTCTAAAAAAAAGGGTTGACAAATAGAGAGTGTCAATACTCAATAATGAACCTCCTCATTGAGATTACTTTTATTATTACTTGGCATGTTTTAAATTAGATGGAATTTGTTGGTTCAACAAATAATTGTGTTAGTAATTTAGACTTTGTATAATTTGATTGTTAAAAAATTTGGGGTGAAATTTTTTATTAGAAGTGTTAAAGATTTGGTGTATTTTCATTGAGTATTGCTTGATAAAGAAATTCTGTGTTTTAAAATATCAATATTATTTATTATTAAACATTTTACAAAGGGCCTTGTAGACCAAGGTAGGGTGAAGTCTTGCAGGGCAAGTTGCCCCAATTTGAGAGACGGGGCAAGGTAATGTCCCTACGAGATGAGAAAAGAGAAAGTTAACCAAGATTTCACCTCTCTTAATCTCATTGTCATTATATATATTAAAGAACATATTTTTGGTCAATTTATAAAAATTAAAAATTTGCATGTGCTTGAAAAATTCTGTGATTATAGTTATACTTATTTCTCAATTTTAAAAAGAAAAAAAAAAAAGAAAAGTAAAACTTACCAACAATAAGTAAATTAGGTTTATCAATTAATTAAAATTTTTTTTTGAAATATTCTTTTAACTCCGCAATTTGAACTCTTTCCCTCTTAAACTTTAAGTGCATGCGAAAAAGGCTTTTGAATTGAATTGAGTAACAAAGCTACATCATTTTATTTTATTTTATGTTTTATTTTTGAGAAGGACTATATCTTGTTATTATATGATTTATTGATTCCATCTCACTCTCTCTTCCTTTCAGCGCTTCTTTAGGAAATGGATATGACATATGAGTCATGAGATTCGTGGAAGAACAGATGCGATGCTGACATTGTCAAGGTGATATTTGTTCACTTCTCTGCTCTGTTAACTAAGAAAATCTACTTGACCAGGTTATTGGTGATTGCCTGATGTCAAATGCTAATTAAGTTTTTGGTACTCTTCCAGTTGTTGCACCGATGTGGGCTCAACCTCGCAATCACTAAGATAGAATTTTGAAATTCTTTTTGATATTTTCAGCTATTGATTATATGATTTTAAAATCTTGATTTTCTCTTTGTCTATAGATAGAACAAGAAAAAACATTGTTGTACAATGCTAGGTTGCCCACTTTAGAAAAAACACACATAAATTACATCTTCTTAACTACGAATAGCTCGCATCTAGAGAGCTCTTTGATTCCACATATGTTTTTTTCTTCTTTGGCTGAAAATCTTGCTGGTGTCTAAACCGTAAGTACTTTTTTGAATTGCATGACTCCCCTTAATTTATAGGATTCATTACTTCATATGTTAGTATCCATGTTTGTTCTTGCCAAGAGCCTTGTATCTCAACATGCACATCTTGATGTTTCCAACAGAGACATTAGGGTTCAAATATCCCCACCCCCAACTATAGATGTATAAAAAAAAAAAAAAAAAACATATCCACATTTGTTCTTATAGTTCCCTTTTTATGTTACTTATGAACTGATCATGCACAAAAAAGAACTGATCCCAGTTTTGAAGCTGGAAATGACTCAAGTTATGCTCTTTAGGCATGTTTGTTTGTTTGTTTGCTTTTTTTTTATTTTTTATTTTTTATTTTTTTGTCATGAAGTTTCATTTTAGTAAAACAAAAAAGCTTCATGATACATCTATAAATTTTCATTATGTGTCATAAGTGTGATTGTCATCAATCTCCTAGGGCTCCAAATTTTCAACAATGTTATGGATTCTCAACAATTTAGACCAGTGATCTTCTGCAGATTTTCCAAACCTCTGAATTCTTCTTTGTCATACTTAGAGATAGTTTTAGTTCATTAAGTTCAGCATAAATATTATGGAATGAACATCATCATAAGATAGAATATTAACTATACAAAGTATGCCTTGTTGTCTCCCCCATCCCCCTTCTCTTGAGTTTTTATCTTTGAAAGGGTATTCTGGTTTTGCATTTATCTTTTTTAGTTCAGATATGTGATGGTTGATAGCTCCTATGTACCTCTTCAAACTTCTTATTGATTCATTACACCTGTAAATATATTAGGAAACACTTACATCAATGATGTAAGTGTAGAAGTAATTTCATCATCTTGACTCTATGTTCAGTATATTAGGAAACATTTACATTGTGTGATGTTTGAATTGTGCTTCATCTTTCACATTACTGGACCAATTCTACAATGTCACTGGTGAATGAGGACTACTTTCCTACTATGCTTGTAGAAGTTTTTTTTTTGTTTTTTTTTTATTTTTTTTATTATTATTTTTTTATCATCACGGCTCAATATTGATTATATTAGGAAATGGTTACATCAATGATGGCTTTAAAATGTTCTATTTTTTACATTTTTGGTCTTATTTTTATGATGTCACTTGCATATGAGGACCATTGGTGCGGACACGGGGTACAAGCCCCCAATTATATGCATGTATGGGAGGAAGAGCAAAAAGAAGACGACCCAACCTGTGGCTTTATGGATGGAGCCTATTAGTTATTGAGCTTGAGATTAAGCAAGTCCAAGCATTTAATAATTAGGGTTTCTTTATGCATTTTATTGTTAGCTATTTAAGCACTTTTTCTGATTATTGTAAGACAGCTTTTGAGAATTATTAAAAACTTGTGTTTTCTTTACACTGGTGTCGACTCTAGTTTTGCTTGGTGCGGACTCCGAGCAACCCTTAGGTGCTGACTCATAGGGTTTATCTTTTTGTTCTATTGTTAGTGTGGTTGTCCTACGTCAGTTTTGGTATTAGAGCAGACTTCTAGTCCATACAACACAACTATAGACAACCACTTGAAAGCAAAACCATCAAAAGAGCAAGCCAGCCAAAGATGACAGTACCTTTCAAGTTTTTGCCCCATGAGATCTTGAACAAGCCCAAACCAGCCCCTGCAATCCGTATATTCCCCCAAGCCCCACATGAGTTTTTCACCCCCAAGCCAACAGAGAAGCCAGCGGCGCCTCCCAAGCCGGTGACCACCATCTGTGCCCGCCTCTAATCATAGAACCCACAAACCACAAAAAAAAAAAAAAAAGAAACAAAAGAACCCACGCAGGCCATCAACCACCAGTCGCCGAGACCCATAAATCAACCCTCAACTGCCGTAGACCCATCAGCCACCTGCCGCCGACACCATTTTCACTCCTGACCACCGCCGCTGAGGACGTCGGCCATAGCCGATGCAAGACCCGAGGCAAGCAGCTGCCACTCCGCCGCAGTCTTCCCCATCTTGCGCCACCACAATCGTCAATCACTAGCACCGCCGTCCATCGCCAAGCCGATTATGTTGTCTCTTTTAGTTTCTGTGGTTTTCTTTTTAAGTCTGTACTTGAGTTCCTTTTAAAGTTCTTCGTTTGAATTTATTTTGAGTCCGTGTCTGTAGTTTCTTAAAGCAGCAGTGTATTTTATTATTTTTGTACCCAAAAACAAAAAACAAAAAAAAGGAAGGAAAAGAAAGAAAGTACTATTACTGTGACAGCCCATTGCATGTATTAGGCCTTTAAATTGTTCATCCACAGGTACACTTGTCCAAGTAAGATCCATTCACTTGAGGAGCCAAGCCTGTGACTATCTAGTGCAATAAGTTGGCCACTGACCAGGGTACAACTCTTACTCTCTTTTTGGTGGGTTCAATTTTGTCTCATTGAAAAGTATTATCTTTATATTTTTTATGTACATATCCCACCATACCCCACTGGCCTACCCATTTTGTACTCAAGTTAGCTATTTTATTATTTGTGCTTTCTTTCAGTACCCATTCTAAAATTCCAAAAAAAAAAAAAAAAAACAATTTCTTTGAAATATCTGATTCTCATTATTAATTGTGGAGCTTATTGGAATTTGACTTTTTATTTGGGCTATCTCTCAATATTGTGAACACTATCACTACTTGACTGCAATTTATTCCTTTGATTCATTGATCTAGTCTCTATATGCACTCTTGCTTGACCTTAATTTTACATCGAGAATTGGTTACTTGAATTTTTTAGGAATCTCAACTGCATTCATAAATATAGTGTTGCATGCATCTACGTAGTGGTCGCATCATGTCAAACCCTGAAAATCAATCCACTTCTGAGCCTAGGTCCTCCTTAGCGCAAACCATAGAAGACCTAGCAAAAAGTGTCCATAATTTACTAGAAAGGGTAGAGCAAGTTGGGGCATCTCAAAGAGAGACTATTAACCGTGAAGAAGATAACATGCTTAGGCAAAATAACCACGGTTACTTTAATAGGGCCCCAAACTTTGAACATGATCACTATAATCACAATGGCCCTAGGGATTATGATGATAGGATGTCCAAGGAAAAGATAAAAGCACCCACCTTTGATGGTTGCCTCAACCCATGGGTTTTCACTGATTGGTTGCGTCAAATGGAGAAATTATTTGACTATTACCATTGGGCTGAGAATAAGAAAGTGAGGTATGCCAGGATGAAGTTAATTGGAAAAGCCGACCTTTTCTAGGAGGACCTTGAGGAAACCCTTAGGCGACGCCATGAGCCCCCCATCATTGATTGGCTTGAGATGAAGGATGCACTCTCGAGGAATTATCTTCCTCCAACTTATAGGAGCTCTCTCCATGAGGAATGGGATCGCCTAAAGCAAGGCACTGCTCCTGTGGCTGAATATATAGAGAAATTCAAGGAATTCAAGAGGCGAATTCGAATAGTCGAGGAAGAAGTTGTCACACTCAATAGGTTCAAGAAATGTTTAAATGCTAACTTACTAGGCGAGATTATCACTTGATGAGTCACTACCTTAGTAGAAGCATATGACCTTGCTAGGAATTGTGAGTTAGCATCCAAATCTATCTTTTGGTGACGTTCTGAGCTCCGGAGTGTTCCCACCAACCCTCAACCTTTTGGTAGCAAATCTAGACTTGCCTTACCCCCTAAGGTCAACCCCAATAGCATCCCAATAGAAAAAGAGGACAAGGGAAAAGGTGTGATCAATGAGCCTTCAAGATTAGGCTCTCACCTCCAATGCTTCAAATGCAATGGGGTTGGACACATTGCAGCTAGATGTCCCTCTAGAACCCTTGTCATTCAAGAGGATAATGAAAATGTAGAAGATGTTGAGGAGCTGGTGTATGATCCAAATGTTGAAGAAACCCAAGATGTTGAGGCAGAATAGGAAGATGATCCTAGCTATCTCGCATGCATTAGAGCCATCTCTCCCCAGGTTGATGACTTCAAGGACTTTGGTGTCCCTAGAGTGAATGTGGTAAGGTGTGCTTTGGCAGAACAGAGAGACATTGATGATTGGTGAAGGAGTGCCATCTTCCAAACTTACACTAAGTGTGGAGACAAAACTTGCAAGGTTATTATAGATAGTGGGAGTTGCATTAATGCGGTGTCCTCTAATGTTGTTTCCCGCCTAGGCTTGAAATTGACCTCACACCCTAACCTATATAAAGTTTCTTGGGTGGATACTTCCTCCATAGCCATAAAAGAAAGATGTGTTGTCTCACTTCAATTCCTTACCTACAAGGTTGAAATATGGTGTGACATAATTCCCATGGATGTAGGGCATATTATCTTAGGTAGACCTTGGCTTTATGATTTGGATGTCACCCTTTATGGGCGATCCAATTCTTGCTCATTTATGTTTGAAGGTAAGAAGATTGTGCTCAATCCTTTGAAACCCAAGCCAATCGACATGAGCAAGAAGACAGAAGCACCAAAGGCGAAAGGCCTGAACATCATAAGCCCAAAGGCATTTGAGAGGGTAGCAGTTCAAGAATCTATTGTGTTCGTCTTTGTTGCTAGGGAACTTCATGGAGAGACCTGTGAGGAGCAACCTAAAGAAGTGAAGTTAGTGCTCTAAGAATTTAAGGATGTTTTCCTTGAGGAACTCCCCGATCATTTACCGCCCATGCGTGACATACAACACGCCATAGATTTTGTGCCCAGAGCGACCCTACCTAACTTGCCTTATTATAGGATGAGCCCTGCAGAGCATGCCGAGTTGCAAAGGCAAGTAGAAGAACTACTTAGGAAGGGTTTTGTTCGTGAAAGCATGAGTCCTTGTGCAGTCCCTGCACTCTTAACTCCAAAGAAATATGGAACTTGGAGGATGTGTGTTGATAGTCGTGCCATCAACAAGATCACTGTGAAATATCGTTTTCCTATCCCTCAGTTGGATGACATGTTGGATATGATGGCTGGAGCAACGATCTTCTCCAAGATAGACTTGAAAAATGGCTATCATCAAATTAGAGTTCGTTCTGGTGATGAGTGGAAAACTGCCTTCAAGACGAAGGATGGTTTATATGAGTGGATGGTCATGCCTTTTGGATTGTCTAATGCTCCTAGTACCTTTATGAGAGTGATGACTCAAGTGCTCAAGCCTTTTATGGGGAAGTTCTTGGTTGTGTACTTTGATGACATCCTTATCTATAGTAAGTCTAGGGAGCAACTTTGGACCACCTAACTCAAGTTTGTACTACTCTTAGGAAGGAGAGTTTATATGGCAACCTCAAGAAGTTCTCTTTCTTCACCGATAAAGTCGTCTTCCTAGGTTTCATAGTATCCTCTGAGGGAGTTTCTGCCGACCCCCAAAAGGTTCAAGTGATTGTGGATTGGCCCGAGCCTAAAAATATCCATGAAATTCGAAGCTTTCATGGGCTCACTTCCTTTTATCACCGATTAATCAAGGGCTTTAGTACCATTATGTCCCCCATCACTGATTGCATGAAACAAGGAGAGTTTGTTTAAACTAAAGCTACTACTAAGAGCACTCACAGCAGTGGAGCTAAATAGTTATATAGCTATTTTAGCTCCACCAAAAAACAAAAAACCACCATCCAGCAGTGGAGCTATAGCTATTTTTTTTAGCTTCATTGCTACAGTGCACATCTATAGATAGATGTGCACTATAGCTGAGAGCTAAAAATAATAATAATATTTTATTAAATTTCCCTCTCCTCTTTCATTTAAAAAATATTTTCTCTTTCTTTCTTTTTCTCTCTCCGGCTTCTCTTCTTCTTTCCTTTTTTCTTTTTTTTTTTTCTCTCCCTCATCTACTCACTACTTCGCCGATCTGTCTTGGGTTCATCTTCATCGCCGATCTTCATCTTCATCGTCGTCCCACGCCGCCGACCCATCTCGCCCAGTCCTCCATCTCACCGCCGATCCAAGCTCCATTGCCAACCTAAGCTTCATCGTCAATCCAAGCTCCACCGGCATCGCCTTCATCAAACTCAAGAGCGCCGCCGACCCATCACGCCGATTGATCTCTTCGTTCTCCGCCAGCCACCACCATTGAAAACAAATAAAAAAATTTAAAAAAAAAAAAAAAAAAAAACAGCTACCACCAATCATAACCCACTAGCCACAAAACCCACTCAACAACCAACCACTCAACCACCGCCACAGCCACTGTCACCACCACCCACAACCTCAACCCCCAACCACCAAAATCATAAACAAATCACAAACCCAAAACCAAATCACAAACTCAAACCCACAACCGCATCACCACCACTAGCCAAGAAAAGAAAAAAAAAACAAAAACAAAAACACCAGCCACCGTCAGCCACTCAATTGGACCCATGAAGAATAGATGCTGAAAATCAGATCAAACCACCAAATACCCATGGCCACCGAAGCATAGACCACTGAAAATCCTATCGGACCACCGAACCACCAAAAACCACAATGAGGGAGAGGGATAAGCAAGAGAGAGACATTTTGGGTTCAGTTGCAAGATAGAGAAGAGAGGCATTTTGGGTGATGGGAAATTTTAGAAACAAGGAGAAGCAAAGGACACAAAAAAGAAAGAGAGGCACGCGTGTAGAAATAAATTAACATTTTTTTTTATAACAATCAGATATAGTGAGCTAATTGCGGTGGCGTTGGCAGAGGTGGTGGTGGCAGCGGTAGCGATTGTGGCGGCGGTAGTGGCAGCGATAGCGATTGCGGTGGCGGTGGCGGTGGAAGAGTCGGTGGCAGCGGCGGTAGTGGCAGCGGTAGCGGTTGGTTGCGGGTGGTTGTGATTGTTGTCTATTGTAGTAGATATATTATTTTATTGTAGTAGATATATTATTTTATTGTGATGTTTATATTATTTTATTGTGTTGAAAGCTAAAATAGATCCACTGCTGCAGCATGTTTTGTAAAGTGAGTAGGTAAAATAGATAAAGTAACTTTTTGTGGTGCCAAATAGCTAAATTTTTAGCTCCACTGCTATGGATGCTCTAAGGCTTTCAATAAGGTAAAACAAAAAATGACTGAGGCACCTGTCATGCGTCTCCCTGATTTTACTAAGCCTTTTGAAGTGGAATGTAATGCCTCAGGTATTGGTATAGGGGGAGTACTTAGTCAAGAGCACCACCCAATTGCTTATTTTAGTGAGAAATTGAATGATGCTAAGCAAAAGTACTCCTCACATGACAAAGAGTTTTATGCCATTATTCGAGCTCTTTGGCATTGGCGCCATTACCTGTTGTCTCGAGAATTTGTTATCTACTCTGATCATGAAGCTTTGCACTATCTCCATTCCCAAAAGAAGCTGAATTTTAGGCACGGTAGTTGGGTTGAATTTCTGCAACACTACTACTTTGTGGTGAAACATAGGGCGGGAGTTAAGAATAAGGCTGCTGATGCACTAAGTCGAAGGGTGTCTTTGCTATCCGTCATGAGTGTTAAGGTCACTGGGTTTGAACGACTCAAGGATGACTATGAGTCATGCCCAGATTTTGGGGAGCTCTACACTAGCCTAAGTAATGCCCCACGGCCAATCCTGGATGATTATACCCTTCAAGATGGTTACTTGTTCAAAGCTAACAAGTTATGTATCCCTCGGTCTTCAGTGCGAGATTTCCTAGTTTGGGAGATACATGCGGGAGGCCTTGCAGGTCATTTTGGCAGAGACAAAACAATTGAGGAAGTGGAACGTCAATTCTATTGGCTTGGTCTTAAGAGAGGCATTGCCAAGATAGTTGGTCAGTGTCGTACATGTCAACTAGCCAAACATCACAAGCAAAACACTGGCCTGTACACGCCTCTACCTGTACCAGATCGCCCATGGCAGGATGTGAGTATGGACTTTGTGTTAGGTTTGCCCCGCACCTTTAGGAAGCATGATTCTATTCTAGTCGTTGTTGATCGCTTCTCTAAGATGACTCATTTCCTACCATGCTCTAAGACCTCTGATGCTTCAAAGATTGCAAAGCTCTACTTTGATGAGATTGTCAAACTTTATGGTCTTCCCAAAACCATAGTGTCTAATAGGGATGTTCGCTTCATAAGTTATTTTTGGAAGACCTTGTGGTATTCAATAGGCACCAAGTTGAAATTTTCCACGGCATTTTATCCTCAAATAGATGGTCAAACTGAGGTGGTTAATCGTAGTCTAGGCAAACTCCTTCGATGTCTAGTGGGTGAAGCCAATCGGAATTGGGATTCCATTCTTCCTATAGCCTAACTTACATATAATAGCTCTGTCAATAAGTCTATAGGCGCTAGTCCTTTTTTAGGTTGTGCATGGATATACACCTAGGAAGCCCTTAGATCTTTTACCTATGTCCCCACATGTTAGGATTTCTGAATCAGTTGAGGCATTTGCACGACATATTCATGATTTGCATAATGAGATTCGCAAAAAAATTCAGGTAAGTAATTCTCAATATAAAATTCATGCTGATACTCATCGGCGTCATGCAGAGTTTCAGGTAGGGGATTATGTCATGATTCAAATTCGACTTGAACGGTTTCCCCCTAAAACCATTAAGAAATTACAGGCTCGTAGTGCTGGTCCATTCAAGGTATTGAAACGAATGAGCCCAAATGCATATGTCATTGACCTTCCTCATGATTATGGTATTAGCTCCTCCTTTAATATTGAGGATCTAGTTGCTTATAAAAGCCCCACAACTATTCCTGATACCCCTTTTGATGAGCCTTTGCTTGATCCTATTGATGCCCCTATTCCTACCCCTTTACCCTTAAATCTGCCCTATGCACATAAAGATTCTATTGATGCTATTTTAGATGAACAGATTGTTTCTACCAGGGATGGAGGAGTTCACCGTTTCCTAGTTCGGTGGCGAGGGCAACCAGATTCTGATTGCACATGGATTACTCGAGATGAGCTACAGTGACTGGATCCTGACTTGCTGAAGTACTATCAGAGTTCTTCAGATTTCCACTCGACGGGGTCGAGTTCTTCTCACCCGGGGAGAGTTGGTGTGGACACGAGGTACAAGCCCCCAATTATATGCATGTATGGGAGGAAGAGCAAAAAGAAGACGGCCCAACCTGTGGCCTTATGGACAGAGCCTATTAGTTATTGGGCTTGAGATTAAGCAAGCCCAAGCATTTAATAATTAGGGTTTCTTTATGCATTTTATTGTTAGCTATTTAAGCACTTTTTCTGATTATTGTAAGACGGCTTTTGAGAATTATTAAAAATGTGTGTTTTCTTTACACTGGTGCTGACTCCAGTTTTGCTTGGTGCTGACTCCAAGCAACCCTTAGGTGCTGACTCCTAGGGTTTATCTTTTTGTTCTATTGTTAGTGTGGTTGTCCTACGTCAACCACCTTCCTGAAGTGAGCTATTGACAATCAATTGAACTTAGCATGTGATGAATTTCTTTCATTAAAAATTGAGACAAACTATTAGCTACTTTAGCTTTTGCTTCATGATTCTTGATGTACATGAAACATGTAGCCATGTGAGGTGTGGTTCAAGGTAGTAGTCCTTACATTTCCTCGGCTTTTTCTACGCCCCCCCAGCTCGGTAGAAAAATCTGTTATGGTATTTTTCTATCTCATGAAGTCACAATGTTATGATTATGATGTCATATTCCTCTTTACTTTATTAGGTGTTTTTCCCACTCTTGTTTAGGATGCCCCTTCTATGAAGAGAAGAATCTTGGTATATTATTGTCTCTTATTCTTCACAATTCTGTGTGGATTTTAGGCATACAGATGTTTCTCTCAATCTTGATGAATCTATTGCTTCCTAGCCATTAATTAATCATGAATCATAACTTGAAGAAAGTTAATATGATTTCGCTGGTGATAATAAAGGTGTTGCAAAGGAAGAAGAATGCATAGGATGAATGACTTGTGAATAAATAACATATTATTATTTGGGTATAATTGTTTGATCGACTGTGGTCCTCTACCATTCAACTTCCTTTACCCATTTTCTTTTCATGAAAGGTCTTGCTGATAACCTTCTGAACTGCTAATGCCCAGTCTGGTCACAAAATCATATGAGAACAATATGCAAATGCTAAGGTGCTGTAAGCTGGTTGACATATGTTATTGTAGAAGAACCACAGATGGTTAAATAGTTATGAAAATAATAGTTATACTAATTGGGTTGTGCTTTTCGATAACAAGACTAAGGATGAAAGCAAGAGGGTTGAATAGGTTCAGAAGCTTCTCTTGCTTGTAAACATGGTAATAGCACAAAATGGTGGACAACCATGTATAGATGAGATATTTGCTGAACAGAAGGTCATTATTACATTAATTCTCATATTTTCATAAAAATTTCTATGAAAGTATCATTCTAACAAATTCGATCATTTAACAGAAGGAGGCCATGAAACTCCGCAATCAATAGGAACATGTTGATTCTCTGAAAGGTTACTCTGAACGAGAAATATTAGAGTTAAAGGATAATATCTTTCTTATGAGAAGCAGCTCAAACAAATTACTGAGATGGTATCTTCAATGCTCCTCTATTTTACATAATTTTTGCCACCTGCATCTGTCTTCTCACACTTGGTATACTTTTGTCATCAATGTGTTAAAATCAGAACCTGGGTAAGGAGTGCACTACTGCACTCTTAATCCATGACTGTTGAAGACCACCTTACCTTCAGCAAAAGATGTCTTATCAGGCACCTTGATTAAATTATGCAGAAACATATTTTGTTCTTTTATCTGCTTGTTAGACATGAGTGTGAAGCTGCATAAGTTAATATGAGTTGCTCCTGTTTAAAAAAAATTATATATATATATAAGTTGCTCCTTCATTTTTTACTTGGTCACAGCTTAAGACTCATCAGGTTTTGTGAGTGACTTACCAATAAAAAGAAATGGTATGTACACGAGGTATATATAATTGAATAATTGCTGAATCCATCCCTAGCTAATATAGGACTTAGATCAATTCACCAAAAATGTGCTTTACTTTGTTCAGGCCCACCTTTGCTTTATGCTTTGAACCGATGCTCTATGAGACCTTTGTGAAGTGCCTCTTGAGCAACACTGGGCACATGCTTTCCAAGTAAAAATTTTACCCTCCTTTTCTAATAGTTATACACATTTTAGACTTGTAGTTTATTTGCTGAAATGGACCTTGATTGAATCTGTCTATCTATCAGTTATGTCCTACTTCTAGAATCTCATAAGGTGATGATTACCTGTAATGACCCAAAGTAAAGTGCTAGCCACTTGAAATGATTAGTCTAGCCACAATTGAGGCTTCTTGTAGTTGTTTATAAAACCAGGCTAGTATAAGCCCAATGTGGGACTCATTACAACAACGCAATTAATTCAATAACAATCTGGGGCATCATATTATCAATCAATATGAAATGGATGACATGTTGGTGTCAACTTCATTGATTTCACAAGTAATAAATTGCATTTTGAGTTGGTGTGTTTGGAATTTTGGAGAATGTGGACTTGTTAATAGCATAGAAGTTGGTGAAGTAGGATTTCATTTGTTAAATAGTATTTGGTGTTTACCACATCAATAATTTTTGGTGAAAGAAAATAATAAGGATCCGTGCTTATAACTTAATATCATTCTCTTTGCACTCAAGCAGCTTATAGTTTATGCTCTCATTATTTGGTTCTGGTTGTCCTTTCTTGTTCTTTTATCTTTAAGGATTAATTGGTCATTCGCAAGTAGTTGAAAGATCTTTCTGTGTGTATGTAGGTTTTGCCCTTTCTGGTTGTCCTTTCTTGCCCTGTTTAGTTTGAATACTAGAAGCCAATTTTTAGATGGTTTTAAAGATTTATAACTACATGTATCTAATGAGGTAATCTAAAGTTCTAAACCATTTAGCAAACTGCTGTGCACAACTCATGTATATCACAAGACCTTGATTTAGGTGGAAAATGGTTAGTGTAAGCTGTAAGGTGGGTGGGCTTGTGGTAGTGTGTTTAATTTTCAGGATCAAATCTTGCTTTGTGAAGAAAATTACTTTTGGATTGTTACTTTAATTTGTCTAGTAATGAATGATGCATTGTTCTGTAGGTCAAGACAAAGCTTAGAGAGAAAACTACTAGTCTTGAGCAACAATTGGCAGAAGAGCAAGCTACACGTCTGAGGGCTGAAGAGCTAGCACATTTAACTCAAATGAAATCAAATGATGAAATTTGTAAGCTCAGAGAACATCTAGAGAAAGTGGAGGAGGAACTCCATAAGAGAAGTGAGAATCGGTGTGCCATTCTATGAGGTAAAGATTATAAAGACAATGTGTTGTGGAGTTCAGATCATCAGGAATATATTTTTTCCTCTCTTTTCTGTTTTTTGTGGAGTTTTCTTAAGCTATTGCTTGCAAATTTATCTAATCATCAAAAGATTTGATCTGTATGTATTTGTTTACAATTCCTGCTTAGAATCAAAACAAGAATATATAATATAGATATGTTTTTATTGACCTTTTTTAACTTAGCCAGTTGAATCTAATTGTAGTCTTTCATAATACTATCCTACCTAGTTCTGGGGAAAAAGGATTTATACTACAGCCTTTTGCATATCCCACCAACTGATGGACCTTGTTGGAGGCAGATGCCATGAGATATTCCTGATTACCTATTAAAATTTTGTACCTATAGCATTTAACTGTACCGGTACCCTTGAATTATAATGCAACCATGGAGGGCCTTTTGGCTTTGGGTGCCATAACTATAAGTCATGCCAGTACTAGGTGTGCTTCCCCTTCCTACAATCATGTACTTGAATCTTCTACTCTTAGCAACCATTTTTGAGCTTCAATAGCTTCATGATTCACCCACAATGATAACAAAATGGTTCTATTCTGTGACTGGCCGCCAAAGCATGATTTTAGATGCCGTAACACTTTCCATAACCATCTTTTAGTTAGAGGTTTTGAGGTGACGTAGACTGAGTTCTGGATTGACCTCTCTCTCTCTCTCCTATGAAGTGTTCAAAAGATTAACATTGGATAAAAGGGTAGTGTTTATTATACACACCCTATTACGCACACTTGAAATGTTCATATATAAGAGTGTGTAATAGGGTGTTTACTAGTATTTTCCCTTGGATAAAAATATTTATATGAAATTAGGTTTTGTAATTGCATTTATTATCGACCAAGCACAATAAACAAACAAAAAAAGCTAAAATGTATTTTATACCCACTAAATCTAGTATTGATTCTAAATTGGACCACGAAGTATACGATGATGTTAAGGCATCCATTTTGTTTCTCTCCTATTATATTTTTGTCAGACACGAAAGTTGACATTGTTTTTACAAGAAAAATAAAATAAAAATCATAGTAAACAAAAAATAATAATAATAATAAAAGATTAATATAACATGGGACCAGGCCAAATCAACTTCAATCGAGGTACATGGTTTATACTTTATTATAGGATGCCAAATGTGGTCTATTTGTTTTTCCTTAAATGGCAAGACTGCATCACAATCTAGCATTAGCTGCCCAGTTGTAATCTGATGGTCGAAGAAAATGGGCATTTGCCCCTTCGCCAAAACTTTTCGGCAAAATGCCCCATATCTGAAACTATTTAGGGAAATACCCCTGTTTTGAAACTCAATTTTCTAAAAATCGAGTTTCAATTTAAAACTCAATTTTTGGACAATTGAGTTATAGCGAACTGAAAATTTAAAAAAAAAAAAAAAAAAATTTCTAAGTCCACATTCGCTATAACTCGACGTTCCAAAAATTGAGTTATAAATTGAAACTCGATTTTTAGAAAATTAAGTTTCAAAACAGGAGTATTTTCCTAATTAGTTTTAGACATGGGGTATTTTGTTAGATATTAAAATAAAATAAAAAAAATAAAAAAAAAAGGCAAAAGCCCATTTTAGCCACGGATAGTCACAAAACAACAACAATGGCAGCTCTCTTTGGCGTCTCATGTTTTGGTGGGCCCATATATAATTTAATGTCTATAACAACTTCATTTTTACCACTTGAAATATATGATACTTTGGGTATCTGTTTAATTTGTATTTTTAATCCATCTTATTTATAAACTCAGAGTACAGCATTTTAGAGATCATAAATCATTATCAACTATTATGTATCTTTCAATGCTTTCCAAGCTTACTTACTGCCACTATACATATGTCGGTGTCACGAAGCTATCTTGACAATTAAAATGTCCCGGTTGGTCTATACTAATTACTGGTTATGAAAATGTTGCATTTAGATGGATTTCAAGAATTGCCTTTGCCATATACAATCTCACTCAATACAGCATTAGGATAGGCAATTGTAATGAATATATTGTGACTCTATAATGTCCATTTCATTGAAAATGAGTTAATAATGCTAAAAGGCTTGTAGTTAGGTTATTATTGACATTTTTTCTTTTTCTTTTTTTTCAAAATAAAATTTTAGGATAATCATGGTTTAAATTTCACCTCTTCAAAAATAATTGATTAATTATTGGTTTGGCTGAATAACTAAGGACAAAAATGGACTCCAAGTCCCATTTGGCAACCACTCAATGTTGTACTCCCATGGTGCAACAACAAGGCTCCATATTGGGAACTCCATGGTCATGGTTACAAATCTTTATGTAATTTTAGCCAAAATTGATCATGGGATAGAACTAGTTGTGGAGGTGGTTTGGTTAAAAATAAAAAGAAGAGCAGTCCTATTTAAAGGAATCTACTTGCCAACTAAGCACAATTCTAAGAAGAAGAAAAAAAGAAGAAAAGTTTTTAAGAATCATTTCTTATTACAAAAACCAAATTACCAAAGGAAGTTTACCACTCAAAAAATACATTTGAGATAGAAAAATGTGATTCATTATGGATTAAGACACCCCTAACAAGCTTTGTGGTCTTCTAATAAGTGATTCATTATGGGATTAAAGAAAAATGTTGTTTGCACAAGAATTTTACACAATAAAAAACTTAAAATTTAAACTAAATTTAAGTCACCTTTACTATCTAGATTATGCATAACATTGGATTACCAAAAAAAAAACTTAAATTTAACTATTTTTCATTACTTATAATAAAAAATGGTCATCATGTGTTCGACTTTTAAGCGGCCAAAATGGGCATTTGTCCCTTTCGCCCAAAACAAGTAGCAAAATGCTCTTGTTCTGAAACTATTTAGCCATATGCCCCTATTTTAAACTCAATTTTCTAAAAATCGAGTTTCAATGAAAAACTCGATTTTTAGAAAATTGAGTTATAGGCAAAAAACTTTAAAAAAAAATAAATAAATTACATGGAACTCGAGTTCCATGTAACATTTTGCAAGTAACTCGATTTTCATTAAATTGAGTTTTTCATTGAAACTCGATTTTTTTTAAATCGAGTTTCAAAACAGAAGCATTTTGCTAGATAGTTTCAGAACATGGGCATTTTACTACTTGTTTTGGGCGAAATGGGCAAATGCTCATTTTGGCCCTTTTAAGCAATAGAGAACCTCTACTAGCACAAGTGAAGTAAAGGGAATGAGGATCACAAGTTTAGTTATCTTGTGGATAACATGCATGACTTGTGCATTGTATGTGTCACATTGGTTTTGCCTTAAAATGATTGACAAACATTATGCAAAAGTAAACTAATATGTGATCATTGGTATTTAACAGTAAATACACTTGGCATTAATCTAGTCATTGATATTATAATCCTTAATAAAAATATAACCATATCTTATACTGTTAGGCAAAGCTAAGTGCAGATTATCATATAGAAAGAAATGTTGGACGCTACATAACAAGAAGTCACAATGATTCAATAATGCCAAATAACTTAATAAGACAGTAGATAGTGAGATCTTTATTTAGGCATTATATAATATGATCCCACTTGCAGATTTGGTGCTGAACAGTTTACCTGCATAAACACAATGAAGAATTTAAAGTTAGAACATGTATCCTTCTCTTTTCTAGTGTTATTGATCATCAAGTCAAACATAAAGAAATTTTTCATTGCTAAGCTTGATAAGAATAGTATCTTAGGTTTCCATTATTGATAAGTAAAGGATACTAAACCTAAGGGAAAAAATAATAATTCTAAAAAAGTGCAAGTCAAAGAATACCAAGATAGATGTTAAATGCCAATATTCATAGAGCTTGGGACAAAAAAATTGTGTCAAAGTACATATGGACCATATGGTGTATTTTTACTTATGTTAACTCTTATGGGCTTAACTTTCAATCTTGTAGTTGCATTCAGAGAGCATAGTATTTAAAATTACTGATGTATTAAAATTTGGTTGATTACAAGGTTTTTCATTGGATCTTATAAGTAAATATAAGTAATACTAATTAGTCCAAAGATAAATGTTAACAATGATGAAATAAAAGGAAGTAGATAAATTACCCCAGACGAAGTATCTTCTGTTCAGGTTGTGAGTAGGAAGTGCTACCCTCAACTACAATTGGAGTAAAGAAATTGCAAGATAATGCCTGAATTGCACTGAGCTCTGATCCAGACATATTCAAGTTTACTTGCTGAAGCCTTTCAACTTCCGCTATCTAAAAAGTAGAAAAAAAATTTAGAAGTAAGAAATGTTTTTGCAAACATGAATGTGGTTTAAGTTATATTATTAGCAAAAAAGTTGACGTGTGTTGCCATTAAATTTTATTCTCTTTTTTTTTCTAATTATATTTTATATTGGGAGATAATTGTTTGGTTTTAGGTCTACTTTAGAATGATTCAAACATGTACCTTAGCTCATGGATTATCAATTCCAACTTTAGAAATGAAAATATATAAGACACTAAAAATGTGAATGCCATGAAACTGAATTGTTATGTTTCACTCATCTGTGGTGACTACATGTATATTCAATTCAAACTATCAAATATTAAAATCCCACATTGTTGTGTTCTAGTAAGTAAATCACTTTCTAGAAGGAGTTAATAAACTCTTGCTTGTGTTTTCCTATTTGTTTTGTTTTGATTTGTATTTTTTTTTCTTCTCCATCTTCTTCCTTATGACTCCGTGGAAGGATTTTGAAAGTCAATTTGGTGTGAAAATAAGCAATGGATCACAAGACACACCATTTAAATATAAGATGGGGAAAATATTGAAGGGTTGAATAGGTATGTCCTATCTAAAC
Organism: Notholithocarpus densiflorus; assembly: GCA_030021035.2. Lineage (NCBI taxonomy): Eukaryota > Viridiplantae > Streptophyta > Magnoliopsida > Fagales > Fagaceae > Notholithocarpus > Notholithocarpus densiflorus. The sequence goes on along the minus strand of JARYZH020000013.1, from coordinate 2,533,080 downwards.
AAGTGTTGTACTAAAATTATTTGGAATCTGTAAATACAAATAACTAGTTGTTTTGATAAGTTATTTTAAGTCCATTAATTTGTTACCAATCCTCAAAATAGAAAGCTATTTAACAAAACTCATGTTCAGGTACATATATAATTTAGAAGAAATATTCTTACACACTTGTTAATATATACTCCGTACACACAATGTCTATAATTTCACATACAATATCCACATTTTTCAAACATATCCAAGTTTAAGACGTAAAATGGATGATGTGTATAAACAGTGTACACTAAAGTGTGTGCAATAGTTAGTGCTCTATAATTTAGTCTAAGAAGTTTAGCAAATATACCTTTGCTTGAAGATAAACACTTTCATTTTCAAGCTCCATCACCTAGAGAAAATTTTGGATTTCAATTAGCCTGTAAGAAAGTTTGACAAGTAGTAAAATAGAAATGAATGAAAATAAAGTAAGACAAAATTTACCCTTTTTTGAGAATATTCAATTTCAGCCAGCAGCATTTCATGCTGTTGTAGTGAACAAGTAAGAGAATTAGACTACATTACAAGAGTGGAAAATTAAATGAGATAGACAAGAGGGTTTTAAGATATTGGATAGTAGAAGTTAAGCATTTTTCAATTGTAGAAGTTAAGAAATCAGTAATATATCAAAATGTGGTTGAACTTGGTCTTCCTATTGTGTCTTGGAATGCATGTTAACATTTTCTTTACTTTTTCTTTCCATGTCACCATTATTTTATTTTATTTACCTTCTTTGACCTGATTCTAGTGAGTCCTCGTTCAATCCTGCTCTCCAATTGTTTCATTTCTTTGATATTAAGAGAACTTAATCCCTCACCCAGTAAGTGCCTACAAGTAAAGAAGAAAATTATAATAAGCTCTTTGTTATGATTCATTGATTTAAGACTAATGGAAATGCATTAATATAAACAAGTAATAAAGATATCCACGTAAGATAATAATATTTTTTGTGTTTCTATCAACTCCAAATTTATGTTCATCGGCAATACTAATCAAAATCCACCATCAATAATATGTTTTATAATCACACCCACCAAACCTCACAAACTTCACTCAAAAGGCTTGCACAAAAAACCCTCACAAATAAAAAGAGTAAAAAACTAACCCACAAATCTCATACATACAAACTCACAATCCATAAGTCCAAACACATTCAAAAAATCTCTCATATAGACTGGTATTTTTAACCTTAAAAACGTTACCACACCACACCTTACACGAAAGGACTAATTTAGACAGAACTCTCATCCGACTAAAGCAGCCAAACTTTTTACAATAATGCATATTTAAAATTTTTAATTATATTTCTTGATGAATAATGAATACTATATTACTTTTTTAATAAGGAAAACTATTTCCTTTCATACTAAGGAAAATAATTTTCTTAACACCGATGAAACTATATCCAAATAACAATTTTTTTTTTACTCTTTAAGAGCCTCCAAAATACCTCCAATCACCAAACTTATCTATGTCAATACATCATCCATCAATTTATAAAGCCAACATATTACTAACACATGAAACTAAGCATATTTATTGAAAAGAATTCCCTTGATCTAACACATTCGAGTTCTTGTGGTAAAAACAAAATTGAGGTAAACAAATTCTTATGTAACTCCCATTTATATAAACATTCATAAATGTTTGTATATATCCTTAGTATAACTCATGCTTAATTGCCTAAGAGGTTTTATGGATGCACATATACTGATAAAGGAATGATATGACTGCTAGATCTTCATCTCTTTCATGACAAGGCCACAAATAGATTTATTATTGGATAACTTTGATTGATTAATATTAATATCACAAGCATAATAGACAAGGCCTAAAGCATTAAGTGGAATTGAGACAATGTCATTGTCAATTGTGAGACCACCACTTTATAGTATTAAACTTAAATTCCCAATTGAAATTCAATATATACAATTCTTGGATTAATTTCATGTTTTATCTTTACTTTCATTTTTATTATTGGTTGTTTTCATAATGTGTGCAACATTGTAAAACCTTATAATTCAAGCCATAGAATAAACAAATGTTCAATGTCTTTGATAAATTGCTTACAAAGAAAAATAAAATTCAAAAATAATTTTTTAATTATTCTTTTTCCATTTGAATTTAGAAACAACGACAAATAGAAATAACCTGTTAGAGTTCTGCATATTTTGGATGAGTTGCCTCAGTTTTGCAGATTCTTGCTGATAATACTGCATTCATTCAAAAACATAAATTATATAAGAAGCATATGTTAGCCTTGTCAGGTTCATAAATTATATAGTACATATGGTAAACAAGAAGAATAAAAAAATAAATAAAAATGCAACAACTAACAAAAAAATTGTTAATATGCAAAGTGCACGAAGCCCTAAAAAGAATAGTCAAGTTACAAGTAGAATTTTGCAATCATTTATATGGTACAAATTGACTGAATACGCATATAATTTGTGACTCTACACATGTTTGCACAATATATACTCATTTAATCCAATACATTTGGGGTATTGTTGTCTTTATTTATAATATGTCATAACTCATTATAATGAATATATAAAAATCTCTCCCTAGAAGAAAGAGACAAAAAAGTAAAAAAGAATATAGAGAAATAGCTTACTTGAGCATTTGTTTCTTCAATAGAGCTTGTTCCTGAGCCATCATTGCATGCCTTCTTATACCTCTCTATGGTTGATTTTGTGCTGTTTGGCAAAACAAATTAAGTTTCTAATGTTAATTCAAACACACATCTAAGTTGTACACATGCAACCACATAAATGAATAAAACACATACATAAATTAGAAATTCTTACAAAATTATGTTCTTAGTAAAATTGATGTCATAAAATGCTTATGCTTCCAAGATGATCATGTTTAATACTTTTAAAAAAATTAAATAAAGACATTGTTCACTAGATAAAATTATGTAAGGGAAGGTAGGTATTTAAGATCAAAACACATAAGGCTTGAAGTTTTAGCTTTAGTTTTCAAAGCAATGCTGATAACATTTTCCACAATTCATCTAATTGAAATAAATCTTTTGTTCATTTTACCGACCTATATGCGTTTAGAACTAACCATATGAGAGGAATACTATACTTTTGATCATGCTAGTCAATCCTATCTCCATTTTACTTCCTAACAAATGTAAGAGTCACACTATGGATGATACTTTATCAAGACTAGAAACTAATAATTTAGAGAAACTATAAGTTTATAGCCACAACTTTTTTCACAATCTTTAAAGTTACAAGTTGTTAATGATAGAAATTAAGTAGTATTACTGTATTAGTTATAGTCAATGTGAAAATCAATAATAACTTTATACTTAACAAGATAAATAAAAAATGTTACAAAAATATTGCGCTTGTAGCATCTCTTTTAAAACAATAGAAATTTAAGTTAGCTCAACCAAATCGAAGTAAAAACAAACTAGACGAGGAGTTCAATCGGTAGGTTGACTACACTCGGTATATAATAGGGGCATAATTTTAGGGACACACTCAATCACACACTTAATTTCACAACTTGTTAACTTGTATGGTTGTGAGTAGTGGTTAACACTTTCTACTTACTACTAATTATATGAACATCACTTTCCATCAACCACTCATAATTACACAAATCAATAGGTTGTGAAGTGGGGTGTGTTCATAATCAAACTTATAATAGAATCCTTGTGATCTGTACATGTTGTCAAGAAGATGAAGAACAATGTCCTTAAAATCCAAAGAATCATTAATGACTCTATAAGTGGTACATTTTCAAGTCAACTCAGTGTCTCAATTACATAGAAAGAAAAACTAATGCCAACCCTATGTATTTGCATCCCCACACACAAAGTATAGAAAGGGTGACATGCATCACCTTTCCTGCTTCTCATTTCTACACTAAATAGAAGAAACCCTACTGTGAATAAGTATTTACTTTTTTGCTTCATCTATCACTTGGTATAATTAATTATAGAAGCAGAATAGACCAAAAAACCAGTATTGAAAGTTTTAGTCCTATAGAAGAGTGAACAACTCTTAAAAGAAAGTATATTTTTAGATTGCTTTTAATTAATTAAAACAAGAAAAAAAATGGGGAATTTAAACCTTTAAAGATGAGATTTAGAAAGAAAAACTATGGGAATTGAGATTTTTATGTTAACTATGGAACAAGAAAGGAAATGTAGCTACTGGAAGGCAAACCTTTTTGACATACCTAAGTATAGTGTATAAATTCTAATAAAAACACTAAAGCTAGACACCAAGAACTTGTACTACAATATTGACGGTACCCTCTTAATTGGTACAAAAGGCCTCTCAAAGATGAAATGTTTCAATAAATGTAGAACTTGTACTATAATATTCCATTTTATATATATATATATATATATATATATTTAAATTTTTAAATGCAAATATTGAGAGAATCAGTTGTAGCTATCCTATCTAGGCATGACCATACTAACTACTATCCTTTCTAAGTATGACCATACTAACTAATTTATAAGGATGGAACTAGCCTTTTAGTTTTAGGAGTTGTATGAACCAACATTCTTTTAGAATTCATGAATGAAAAATATACTAAAATAATATTAGTATTCATTTAAAATTTAATGTTAAGATATAAATAAAATTTTAACAAAAAAAAAACTATAAATACAAGAAAAGATATAAAACAATTTTTTCTTGATACATTTTAAATTCAGAATTTATCAAATGGAATTCAAAATTCTTTTAAATACCCAAAACAATATATGATTGATCTTATACTAAATTCACAATAACTTCTTTTTAAACTGCAAAATCAAATAGTCCCTTCTTCATTTTTAATGCAAAACTTTAGATAAATTTATAACTGTAAATGTTTGTACTTTAGCTGTAGTAAAAACAAGAACAATAAGTACAAGTACAATCACTATATAAAAAAAGTTTTGGTTTTATTTTTTTTGGGCTGGAAAACAAATTGGTAAGTTGTTAATCTTTCAATTCTTACTAACCACTTGGCACAATCAAGAGAGAAATAATAATAACATATATGCACTTAAGATCTATACCATTCCCATCAAAATTTTGAAGAGAAAAAAACAAACACATAAGAACAATCATCTAACTTAGAATAGAAATAAAAAGTATTTTTCTTGAAGCCCTTAGTCTCTTATTCATGATTTGCCCTTAATTCTCTAATAATTAAGATTTTTTTTTTTCTTTTGTTGATTTTAGATGTATAAAAAAACAAATTTCAAAAATATTTAATGTTAAAAAGGTTTTTTATTTAGAGGAAAGCCAAAAGTTATAGACTAACCGACCATTTATTTTCATTGTTTGTTTAGACCTTATTTGGACTAATTGAATTCAGGAAGAAAAGAGGGGGTCGAGGCCATGGCCCCTTGGTTCTAATGTGGGTTCATTCCTACTCCTTCACCTGTTGAAGAATCAATGAGTGGCCTAGAGGGGGATGAAGGATGACAAGCGTTCAGTCCTACTCAAATAATTAGTAGTTTCAGGCAATGAGGGAAATAAGGATTAAGCTTAATCCAAGTCATGTCATTTAACCAAAAACAAATTACTAAGAGAGTCTATAATCTATATATACATTTTTTTTTTTACACACATTCTTTTATTATTTTTTTCTAAAACAAAAAAATACTATTAAAAAAGTTTATAACTTATTGAGGTGGTAGGTTGTGAATGGTAAAAAATAGAGTGATGTAAATTGTAGATCTATATAAAGGTGATTTTCTATAATTTACTAGATCAACCATTTTTGGAAAAAAAAATTGCAGAACAAATTGTATCATAACAAAATTGGTCCAATAAAGGAAGAAAAGCATAGACAAAAACCATTTTATTCCACAAAGTGAAGTGGACTTTTGATGAACAAGAATTCCAGTCTTACACGTTTTGCTCCGTGCTCCAGTGACATTCTTTTTAGGGCAAGTGTTGTGTTGCCACTTAATATTTGTCCCCCCACAAAAATGGTACGAATATTAAATGTTCTCATTGCCCGTGGTGGTGGAACATGGTTCTTGCACAAAAATTTTCATGGTTATGATTATTAAAGTTGTGGATGTAGTAGCCTTGTGAAGTGATCTAACTGGTTTGACACTTATGAAAGTAATACTATTTCAATCATAATATGTCTTTTTAACAAGATCAAGGTGAGAACAAAAATTATGAAGTTTGCTATTGCTAACCAAATTGACTATTTTAGATTAAATAGTTCTCAAAAAATGGTTTTCCAATTTTCTATCTCAGTAAATTGTGAAAAAAGTTGCGCCTTTAAAATTACTAAAGGAGTTCTCTATCTTTTTCTAATATCTTGAATTTATCCATCCACATACTACATCCTATCAAACCTTTGTTCCTTAGCTGCATCATTGAGTGTCTCGTACTACCTACATATAAAAAGGTATGTATGTTGTGTGTGTGTGCGCGAGCGTGTCTTTGACTTTCATGTAGTTTTTTAAGTAGGGACAAAGTCAAGACTTAGAGTTAGGGGGCGGTTTTGTTGTTGACTATATGCGGCAGTTTTGGCCTCCAGCTCTACTGTAACTGCTAAGGGATTATTTATTTATTTATTATTTTTTTGTGCTAGTTTTGATGTGTGTGTTGTTGCTAGATAAGGACAAAAAAAAAAATTTTAATTTTTTTAAAAGGTCGGATTGTTTGTTTTGAGTAAAATTGGTTGATTAAATTTAATTGTTTTTAGCTTCACTATTGATAATATTTGTTGTTAGGATAATTTTTTTTGGGCTTGTACCTATAATATTTTTTATGGCCTTTAGAAAGAGGAAAATGCTAGAGTTTTTTTTACAAATTGTTAATGTGGTGAGTGGTTATTGGTAAGTAAAAAAGTGATGCAAGTGGTGGGTCTAAATGCAAATCAATAAAAATTTACTATCTCAACAATTTGTAAAAATGTTGTAAAAAAATTTGTGACTATAACATTACTTTTAAAAGAATCAATGATATTATTAAGTGGAGCAAAGTGTAATTTTATAAAACAAAATTACTAAAATTAGTAGCTATATATACTAATATTTTTTATAAAAAAAATTAGGGGCAATGTCCAAGTCCACCTCCGTCCAAGGTTTTAAGTCTCCATTGACTTCTGTTGCCAGGTCAAGCCATTCTCTCTTTCAAAGGAAGTAAGGAATTCTTTTGTTGATTTGAAAATTTGTTAGAAACAAAAATAAAAGAGCTTTAGTCAAAGGCGCTTTTTTTTTTTAGAACCTTAGTCAAAGGCTCTTTGTTTTAAAGGAGGTGAGGAAATAAATGTCAAGGGAAACAAACTTGAAACAACAAACAAGGAAGTAATGGGTGCTGAAGGCAGTACATGTTAGCGGAGCTAGCTATATTTAGTGATGTGATCTGAAGATTGCTAGAAAACACTTTAGTGGCGCTCAAGTCTGTTTCCTTTATGACATTTTGATGGATCAGAAAGGGTTATCCTTGTGCAATACATGAACATAATATTTTGACTGTCTTCTTTTTCTGCTTCATTCTTTTTTACCAAAAAGTACTAATTGAAAGCAGATGGACCAAAGACTCTTTGCAAGTCTTAAACCTTTCATGGATGAAGCAAAAAAAAAAAAAAAAAAAAGATATGTTATGCATTCTTTTCACTAAAGAAAGCAAACAAAAGATGGGGGGGAGTGTAATCCTCAAAGCTAGAATTGGTAGAAGATGACCACAGAAAACAGATCCTGCAAAGAATGGAAGAGGGTAATGATAAATCCTACAGCACTTGTAGACCACGCGCCAACCATTAAAAACTAAAACCCTATAATAGAACATAGTCTCTGACTTTTGGCATTAGCTCTCTTAGCATGAGATTGGAAAAAGAAAGAGACCAAAAAGTTGACTGAAACTTGTAGACCTTTTTTTTTTTTGCTAAACAAAACTTGTAGACCTTTCATTGTGAAGTATACCAAACAAAAGTGTACAGTACACACATATAAAATATCAAGCAATTGGCTGTCACTCAATAGATATAAAAGAAATTATAGGAAGATTTGTGAGCTAATAGTGGAAATAGAAGACTACTTCAACTGAGATCCCACAAACAACAGAATAGGAAAGGATCAGAACCTCTGCTAAGTAATCCTTCTATTTACACTGCTAGAATCTCAAAGATCACAAATCTAAAAAGTGAAATCAAATAAGTGTAAAAGACATCCAGCAAGGATTTGTTTCTTATGGTTACTGTTGGTAAACATATGTATTTGTATGCAAAAGTACTACTAGAGCTGCATCTGGGAATTCTTGTTGCCTTTTCTTCATGCATCTCAGTCTTATCAAACAACTTTGAGAACATATCTGGACTATATGAACACACTGTACGTGAGATGTAGCAGTGCATTATTTTCATCAATGCTTGGATGGATATCTTGCATTTGTATGTATTTTTCTCCTTGTTTTGTTAGCAAAACCAATTGGTTTTCGTGTATAGTCTAATCCATATTCCAATGATATATAAACCATGCCATCCCAATTCAATCCCCATTTAATCCCATACCTCCTTCTACTGTGTTAGAATCAAAAAAAGTATTGGGATCTGGGGTTTATGATAGTTGAAAGCTTAAGTCTGTAGGTTTGATCCCAACAATAAATATTATCTTAACCACTTATTTTTGTCACTATTGTTTGATATCAGATTTAACTACACTACTTAGAAATGTAAAGGCTTTTATAACCTTGGCACAAGTCAACAACTAGATTATTAAGAAATACTTTGAGCCTGTTTTTTCAAATCAAAGATAATTGTTTCTAAATACTCTCATGGGACTAGCCAGTTATTTGAAACTCCCTTTTTCCATATTGATACGCACACATTAGTGCAGACATTTCTTAACAAGTACTTCAATTCAAAGAATACCATATGATTAGGCTAGTATTTTTTTTTTAAGAGATAGCTGCAATTTTTTTTTTTTTAAATTCCTTTTTTCTAGGAAGCAGCGTGAATGAAACTTGCAGAAATCATTGGTAGTCTACCCTCAAACCCCCCCCCCCCCCCACCCCTTTTAAATATTATATGTGCATACACAATTACACTGACGCAACAAATTTTTACAACATTTTCATCATTATTGAGATGTCAATTTTTTAAAGGTCAAAATAAAATAATAAATAAGACTGAGACCAATCACAACTAAAAATAAATATATTATGAAAATGTTATAACATCTTCTTCTTGTCACAATATTTTCACAATCCAAGATCTCAGTTCCTTATAGATCAAAATAAAATAAAATAAAAAGAAATGCTATGTCCACAACATTTTCACAATAATTTTGAAACAAATTTTATGTGGCAAGGTATTTTTGAAGGATAAAAAAGTGATATCTGTAGTGGGTTCAATTTAAAACTAATAACAACTTGTCATTTATAATTTGTTCTAAAAATGTTATGGATGTAGCATTTCTCTCAAATAAAATAAAAATATATCTATTCGGATCCTAAAAATAAAAGTATTGTGAAAATGTTTTAATATTTTGTTGTATTCTTAGACTTCTTTTTTAGTATATATAGTCAAATTGGGTGAGTCAAAATTCATTGTACGTTTCACACACAATTTTCTTGTATTGTCTTTTTTTTTTTTAATGCATAATTTTAAAACCAGTAATAATTTTTTACCTAAGATTTGTTATGAAAATACTGTGAACGTAAAAATTAAATAATAAAATATCAAACTAGGACCTACCACAGCTGGAAATAAAAAATATTATGAAAATGTTGTGACATTTTGTTATAATTCCGAACTTCTTTTTTGTGTGACATTTTGTTGTGTTCCTAGGCTTCTTTTTTTGTTTAGTCAAATTTAGTAAGCCAAAACTCATTGTTTTAGGCACAATTTTCTTCAGTTGGCTTTTTATTTTATTTTTAAATGCACGGTTAAAAGTGGTTAGCCATATATATATATATATATACAAAAAATTTCTGTAAGCTCATTAAATTTCAAAATATACTTGTAAGTTCATGTTTGTATCTTCACTTTCATTTACCTACTTTGAATATATTCTGCCCTCGCTCTCTTCTTTTAGCTCATTACACAAGTCATGACATAAAAGAAGACCATAATTTCCACATATAAAATATATATAAAGATCCATGATATCAATGTCAAAAAGAAAAATAAATAAGTACATATATAGATAAATTAGAAAATCCCAAAATGCAAATATATATATATATATATATGTTTGATTTAACTATTTTCACTCAATGAGCAGAGAAACATGACAAACAATGAAAATGAAGATATGGGAGGTTAATTTACCTGTTGTTTGCATACTCATAAAGCCGCCCACGACTGGAGAAGACGATCAGAGCCACTTCGGCTTCACATAGAACAGACAGTTCATAGGCTTTCTTTAAAAGACCATTTCTCCTCTTGCAGAAGGTGACTTGACGGTTTGTAGTGTTCTCAATCCGCTTGATCTCAATCTTTCCTCTCCCCATTGCACAACCTGAGAGGCCTAAACACATTAGAAAGTGACATCATGTAGTTATATGTTATTTACTTTAGCAAAATCAGTAGTTGTATATGTTCAATATGAGAATATTACACAAGTCTTTTCTTTGATGTGTGTAATTAATTAAACATTTCAACTAATGTAGAGTTTTTAGAATTTTTTTTTAAAAAAAAAAAATCAAAGTCATAATTTGTAGGACCCCACAGACCTCAAAATTTAAGAGTTTCAACAGAAAATTGATGCTTGCCAAAATGGTTTTGCAGAATTGAATATGAAATTGTAAGGAACAACGGTACTTTTTAGGATTAATTGAGTACATATACGTACTGTAATAAAGTACATCTCTAAAAATCTTTTGTCCTTAAGAAATGAGGTTACTAAAAACAAAAAGGTATTGGTTTAATGTGTTGAATGTCGAATATTAAGAAGGGATGACATAGATCGTGAACAATTACTTCAATATTAAGGAGAAGCATAAATTAAGAGCTATAAACTACTACTGTTGAAACATGCACTTAACCTAGTAACAAAGCCAGATCTTTCAGTAAATTAAAATTCCTAAGATTTTCGTTTAGTACTTTAAGGGTGCATGACCTATATATTCTTGTCACCGGCCTCTCTCTTTCTTTGTTAGTGTTTGTGTCTTTGTGTGCAAGTGTTGTGTGTGTTTCGAGGGTTTTATGGTTACGCTAACCAAATCCATGATCTTCATGAGAAGCTCAGAGACTAGAAAAATGTCAAAATCAACTCAGATCAGCTGAAGAAAATTGAGAATTTTTTGTTTTGAAAATATGAAAATTATTAGGACTCAAACTTGGCATGAGACTTGAGGCAATGGCCTAGTATTTTTCATTAATCATTTGAGGGGGGGGGGGGGGGTCGAAGAAGAAGAAAAAGAAACAAATTTCCATACAAATGCTTGGAGAAGCTAGAAAATAAGCTTAAGAAACAGCACTGAAATTAGATAAAGCACAATCATGAACTTATACATAAAACCGTGAGTTCTAGAAGCCAAATATATATATAGAGAGAGAGAGAGAACAAAATCAGCAATATCAAGCAAATTTTTCATTAATCATTTTGAGGGGGAAAAAAAAACATTTCCAAACAAAGCCATGAAAAAGCTAGTAAATAAGCTTAAGAAACAGCACTACTGAAAGATAAAGCACCATCATGAACCTATTACATAAAACCGGGAGTTCTAGAAGCCAAAAATAAATACTATAAAATGAACAAAATCAGTATCATCAAGCAAATTTAGAAAAGGGTTTTGAAAAGAAAATAGTAATAAATGGGAAGGTAAACCTGAATAAGGAAAAGAAAATCCTTTTGTCTGAAAATAGATCTAAGAGATGAACTCAGCTTCACCTACTTTGAATATTATATTCTAGAGCAAGAAGAGATATGAGGCAAGCACAGACCTGGCTTTGGAACTCACTCCGGCTAGTTCAGCTTTATGAAAAAATTTATAATCCCTAAGAAACTTTGCTCATAGAGTTCTCTCTGCTACTTCTCTTCTTCTTTAATAGCTCTTTCTGTCTTTGTCTACCTATAGTGAGAGAGAGAAGGATGTGGGGAATAGGGATTTCCTAAATGCCATACAAGACGTAGTAGTTTCTTGCTAAGTGTGGATGCTTTTGCAGGTGCAAATTCGCACCAAATAGGGCAAAAGCTTACTCAATATTTCTGTTTCATTGAGTGACTAATATGCCCTTCAAGAATCTATCTCATAAATCTAGATTTCAAATGTGTCTTTAGGCATGCATATGATGGTGTATGTGTCTGAGATTGAGAGAGACTGATTGACAATGTGTGAAGGAAACAAGATTAGGACATGTGCAGTCCACGTATATGTGCACTAGGATATATGTCAATCAAAAATAAAAACCCAAAATTTGAAAAAAAAAAAAAAAAAAAAAACACATTGCTCATTTTGATGCCAATCAGTGTGATTGATACAAAATAAAATAATATCTTTAATAGTGAGCCAGTTGAAAGTGATGTTCTAATCACAATAAGACATATCAATTATTATGAAATTTGTTACATCCTTAACATTACTCCTTGATATTGACCCTTTGTGGTGATAAAAAATTAAAAGTTAGGCAATGTACTATCATATTTAGCATGTGTGTCACTTTTTATTTTTTAATTAACCAAGTATGTGTCACTAATAGAGCTCAAATGCTATGGTTTAGGGCCACAACACTATATAATTTGGCCATGGATGTTTCATGCTAATAGGGGGGAAAAAAAAAAAGTAACACGTATGTATTATAGACTGCACCAACTAATTGAGCCTGAGGTCAAACGGTGTGCTTGCCTTTTATTTAGTATTTATTTATTTTCCTTGCATGGACGTTGTTCTTAGGCACTTTGCGTTACGTGAAAAATGAATAGCTCCACTGCCAAAGTCTAACAAACTTGATTTATATACTTGAATGATCATGGCTTGATTGTATAGATCGTGAAATAATATTACAACAAAAATTCAGTAAGTTTACCTATAAAAAAATAATAAAATAAAATACAGAAGACAAGTTTTTTTTTTATCTTTTTTTTTTTTTACATTATTTTTCACAACTGCTAACATAGTGTGATGTGATTGATTCAAAGTTAAAATAATATCATTAATATTGAAGAACTCACTTGAAAGTGATATTCCAATCACAAATTCACAATAAGACATGTCAATTATTATGAAATTTATTGCGTCTTCAACACTACTCTTTTGATGTTGGCCTCTTGTGGTAATAAAAGTTGGGCATGTACTCTTATATTTAGCACATATATGTGTCACCTTTTTATTTTTTAACCAAGATCGGTGTCACTGATAGAACTCAAATGCTGGTTTAGGCACATTGGCACCATGCATGAACTTGCCTTGGTGGCTGGACCAGGCTGGTATTTCGTTTTCATAGTCAATGCAGGGTTTGACCAAGAATTAAGGGAAATGAACATACATGGAAAAGTTGTTAAAAATAGATTACAAAATAGTTGTTTCTTTTTTTTCTTTTTTCTTTTTTTTTAAAGAATTGTGTTCTATCAGTAAAGGTTTGGTTACTTGGCTTTACAAAGAGAAGATGAATTCTTATTAGTTTTTTTTTTTTTTTTTTTTGAGAAATAAATTCTTACTAGTTTAACTAGTAAATTCATTTATTTTCATCGTGGAATAGCATATTAAATCACACCTATATATACTAAAAATAAACATATATTAGTGTCTTAGCTTAATAGTAAAGACTAAAGAGTAATTATTATAAACCAGACTCCATAGCCATGGTCAATTTATTGACATAGTATATCTATGGTCTAATCTAAAGTTTAGAAAAAAGGACCGTGCTTGTTGATCAAGCAGGTTTTAGGACTTTTCAAATTATTATTACGTTTGGTTGTAATCATGCTTCTCATGTTTTAGCAAAGATGAGACTTGTAAATGGAAACAATTATTAAAAAAAAAAAAAAAAAAAATTCTTGGTCTCTAGTTATTTTTACTCTCTCAGGATCAAAAAGCAAAAAAACACCCAATTTTGATTAAAGAAATTACTGTAGAGATCGATCCAACATGATTAATTGAGATGATTTGGCCAAGATTATTCCCTCTAAATAGGTTAAAAAGGCAAAAAAAAAAAAAAAAAAAAGATAATTATAAAGGGAAATATTATATGGATGCTTGGAAAGTTGAGAAATTGACGAACTTAATTATTTTTAAGAAAATATTTGTATTTTATATATATATATTTGGAGTATTTTCTAGAAACAAAATATTTTTAAAAAATCACTGACATAATCAATTAATATAAAATACAAGTAACATCAATATTAATTCATAATAATATTTACTTTAATCTATATAGAAAAATGTTATGATAAAAGTTGTACCCTTAAAATTATTGGTCTAAATAACTGAATGGGAGCAAGATAATGCATTAGTTAATGCCTTAATGGACAAGTATTTTCTTCTTTTTCCTTTATTTTTTGTCTTTTTGTCTTTTGTCCCTTTTTTTTTAAGACGATGGACAATTATTCTAATCATAGAGTAGAGACTACAAGCCAATTGACATTTTAATTCTACCACTTAATGTGACACATGTTAAGAGGGTCAAATCAAAATAAAGTTTGGCAACGTGTGGAATACTGGAATGGCCTATATATTGGACTTGAATACAATTGATTTGAGAGATATTCTTATTTTCTTTTAATGCCAACTAGGTACAAATTTTATGAATTATGGTCTCTACAAATGACCCCATAATATATACCATGAGTCAGTTGATTTTGTTCGATATGCACCTAAGTGAATCTTATATAAAGAAAAAAATTACTTACATAATTAAGGATTTTTTTGCGGTAGTTATAAACTTATAATAGGTAAAGGATAGGAATTAGAACCCATGTTTTTTTTTTTATCGGAATAATCACTAATACTAATACTACTATTATTGAATTACAAAACTTTTTACTAAAAAAATTGAAATTTCATTTAATGTATATATATAATATAACCGGACCCAAACTTATATATTTAAAAAGTAGTATCATATTGGCGGGTTGGGGATGGTAGAACAATTGGGGTGTTTACTCACAAATGGCTGTCACATACCCCAATACCCTTGAATGTACGTAGTCTCCCATGAGTTGCGGGTCTGTGATCTCATCGATGAAGACACAAGACAATGGGATAGAGGGAAACTCCAGGCCATCTTCACAGATAGAACTCGGCAAGAAATTCTGAACATTCCACTCACCAATCTGCACTCAAAGGACACGTTGGTCTGGAAGGAAAACAGAAAACAGAAATTCTCGGTGAAGACGGCATACAGAGTTGCAATGCGGCTGAGCAATCCGAACTGGGCAGAGCACTCCATGGCCCGTGAACATTCTCTGGTGTGGAACAAAATCTGGTCCCTCAATGTTCCGCCGAAAGTTCGCACATTTCTATGGAGAGCATGCTCAAACTGCCTATCAACTAGGGACAATCTCCATCGGCGACGAGTTAGTGTGGAGCCACATTGCGAAATCTGCCATCACAGGTCTGAAACAGTGAGCCACATCTTGTGGGCTATTTTTAAGGGCAGGGCTCAGAAGTGCAGCAACACAGCCACAGATTTTTTTCATCAGCTGCAACTGAAAATGGACCAGCACGAGTTGGAGAGGTGGGCAATCTGGAACGCAAGAAATTAATAGACTATACTTCGAGCATATTCAGACTCACCCAAACGTGATACTTGAACTTGCTAGCGGATTGATCACAGAATACCAACGCCTACAGCACACACACTGAACTCACTATTGTAACTTACTCGGGTCTTGGCAGCTTGGTCAGCTCACTTGAACCCAGTGCTAGAATATGTAGTGGATTGTACACATTTTTTCAAATCAATGAAAGTCTTTTATCGTTTTGATCTCAAAAAAAAAAAAGTAGTATCCCTATTTTAAAATATGAATTGAAGTCTACCAAGGTATTATCTCCCTTAATACATTTTTACTTAGGATCCTCACAAAACGTCATAGCATAATCCCTCCAACGTCAATATTAAAATAGCGTCCTGATTATACCCTTAGCTCAAATATGTTAACAATATATGATGACATTGATGATGATGAGACTACAGGTACTTTACATTAGGCCACATTCGCTTCGATTTGATAAAGATTGTTATTAAACTTTAGATTTAAATTTTACAGGTTCTACTTAGCTAAATTAGTAAAAAATTTCGTTATCGGATAAAGGACCTCGAGTTAATCCTCACATATACTAATAATCAATTAGTGTTTTGGCCTTTCTATAAATAAATAATAATAATAAATTAGTGTGTTGAGTTTTGACCCTTATGATAAGAGCAATTATCACGAAACATACCTCATATGTTCAAATTATATCCTAACTGGAAAAAACAAAAAACAAAAACTCTAGTTTTACACTTTAATGTAATTGATTTTTTTTTTTTTTATGGGAATGTAATTGAAGGTTTAAGTTAACAATGTTGTTGGAATCACTATGCAGTATGCACCCTTATCGTAATAGATTTTTCAAGAACAAATTATTGTGGGGTGGGGCTGGATAAATGTCAGGGTTCAAATCTCTATGAAAAAGTTTCACAAACATATATTTAGATTAGGCTAAATAGAATTCCAATCTTCAATTTTTTATAATAAAAAAAATGTTAGTGGGATGGTGAGATGCACACCATGTGCAATTATTATTACTTTTTGACCACTTTTATATTAATATAAATATTTTAATCAGTCTATTCTATTGCAACCTTTTGAAACTCTTTGAGTCTTGACAGTAAAAGCTTGTATTTTGGAAGTCAAGGTCCAGGGTTTTATATACAGATTAGGTCAAATATGGGGAATGTATAGGAGCATAAAACATGTTCTATTCGACTTTCGTTAGTTTGTTGAGTATTTTCATAACCTACTCCAAAATTTTGGAACGAATAAGCTAAGAAAAAAAAAATACTTCACCATACTGAAAACAATTTGAAAACACAACATAAACTTGATCTAACCCAAGTCTTGTAAAGTGATTTGAACACGACTTATATAAGCTTGGCCTTATCTAGGCAGGGTTGGGTTTGGACTGGAGCAACTTCTTTAATCCTTATATTAGGCCTAATTAATTAGGTTGGCATTCAAAATAACTAAGTTGCCCATCTAAAGCCTTAATATCTGAATTTAGGACAACTATGAAATGAACAAATAAAACTACTCAAGGAAGCAATTCTTTGTAGAATGGCTTGTGACATGACATATAAAAGATTCTAATGTGTAAAAAGCTTAAAAAGCTTATTCTTTCTTTAAATTAACATTCTCATGTGTGACATTTTTAAGTATGAAAGACACGAAAATCTGCTCAGAGTTAATGGCATCTGTGATTCATGTTGTTATACATATGTAACATATCTTCTATCGAAATTTCTATTTAATCTAATTGTTTTGCATAAGTTTAAAAAAGACTTCTATATTGACATTTAAAAATAAAAAATAAAATTATGAGCCCATAGCACATGTGATGAGACTAATAATATTATATGATAATATAGTTCTGAATTTGCCAACCATGTGAATATCTAATCAAAAGATTCAAAATCTTCATTCTTTCTCTTTTTTATTTTAAATCACCCTTGCATAGAGATATGTATTTAGTGGCCCTCCATTCTTGTTCCTATTCAAGTCTCTACTAGTGAAAATGACGTACATTCAATGACTTGACAACTCCCTTCTTAAAAAATGGTTGGAATTAATTTATTTAACTCATTCTAAGATTTTTAGAAAGTAATCATAAATCAATAATTAGATTTGTTAAGCATTAGAAATGACATATATTTTGGTAAAGTAGGTCACATTATGTGTAGATGTGCTTTTCATCAATCAACTTGCTTTGTAATGTCTTCTTCTTCTTCTTCTTCTTTTTTAACTCTTTTGGTTGGATATTGTATTTGTGTTCTAGTTACACTAAAATAATCACAATGATAATGGCTCTTTACTGTCAAATCAAAATACCATTACCCAATATCTCTTTAGTTTAGATTTGGATTGTTGTGGATGATGTGGATGAAGAGACCAACCGACCAAGCATGTTTAGGAACTTTGATATGTCTCATTGCTCAAACACTAGTGTGTAACAAAACAAAATTATGAGTGAAAAGGATGCTGGTTAAATGTATGTGAATTCCTCTTTTTACAATCTGATCTTTTTCTTGGGTGCAATTAATGCTTCTTTCAACCACTTTCTAATCTGTGGTTTCCCCATCATTCTCATGTTAGGACCCCACCCGTTTTGAATTTATGAGGAGGCATATTTCTACACTAAAATATAAATTAGTTTTATGAGGAGGCATATTTCCTCACACGTGTCGTAATTTCTATTAGCAACGAGCAACATTCAGTTTTGCATTATTAGTGTCTCGTTATTTTTGAACTAAAACATTTTGGCTAATTGAGACCTCTCTCATGGCGAGTCTAACTCAAATCTACAAGCTTTGCAATTCAGCTCATCATGGAATTTCTTATCAAGCCCTTGCTTAATAGGGGCCAAACCAGCTAATTCATTCACATTGGCTTTAAACGCAACCAAATCACTAATAGGATGAACCAGTAACTCACAAACACCAAGGTAAAATTCATATGTTATCACCAATAGTGATATTTGATGTACTTCTACCAATAGCTATTCATAGTCTCAGTCTCTACAAATTTAGATAGTACATGACACATAGATAAGGACATTTATGTGAGGGGGGAACTCAAGTGAATATGTGATGGCTCATCACTTTGTTTGTCTTGTTTTATTATGAAAAGGACCCTTGTTTCAGTTTGAATGTCAAGTTCTATATGTACTGGAGTATTTATTACAAGAAATTCATTGGTTTCATGTTTCAGTTTGAATGTCAAGCTCTACCTTATACTTGTAAAACAAAATATGTTATTCATTCAAGCCAGAACAGATTTGAAGCCAAATGTATGGCTAATTGGCTATTATATATAGGATAATCAATTATTAACTTTACAGAAACCTCAGTTTTTAGTAAAATGTATTTTGTGAATTGAGTTACCCAGAACTTCAAGTACATTTTTTTTAATACACAAAAATGGATAATGCAAAGGATTGATAATTCTAAAATAAGTTTGGGCTATTTAAATCAAATTCATGAAAAAAAAAAATACATACATACATATATAATATATGTGTGTATCAAATACTCTTATCTCAACTATCAAAGTTGTTTGGTGGAATTGGTTCAATCAAATTTTTAAGTATTAATTTATCTCAATAATCATTAAGTAGACTTGCCATCTTCAGAATGAATCACTTTCAGTCCTAGATTCCTCTCAAAATACCAAAGTAAATTTGGATGCACAATAATAATTGCTTATTTGTTGAAAGTACGGTAATAATAATAAAATTAAATAAAAAGGGGGGGGTGGAATTTTCTTTTTATGAGTGGGGCTTGCCAAACCCATTTGCTAAAGCGAATTTCATACTTGTCAAACTTCTGTCTGAATACAAAATCTTTAATCATAGA
Source organism: Notholithocarpus densiflorus (assembly GCA_030021035.2). Taxonomy (NCBI): domain Eukaryota; kingdom Viridiplantae; phylum Streptophyta; class Magnoliopsida; order Fagales; family Fagaceae; genus Notholithocarpus; species Notholithocarpus densiflorus. The sequence goes on along the minus strand of JARYZH020000013.1, from coordinate 2,513,556 downwards.
GTGCTTGTATGAGTTCTGGGACTATGAAGAAGAAGAAAAGTTTCTCCTCTAATCTAAAATAATTTTCCTTAGAGGCATGAATATGTAATTATGTATACACACCTACGGTTAGGTTTGATTAAACACGGCATTAATTTAGAAACGTATGGTATGAGGTTGAACATGTGAGTTGATACATTGATACAAGATCAACATGCCATTTTGGGTAAACGACATATGCGATATATTTTATGCAAATAACATGACATTTATAAAATAATAAGACAAAACATTATAACTTCAACACGGCATTCGTTGTTGAATGTCATTTTTCACTCCAAAAAAGTAAAAATATGCCATACAAGGTTCAGTTTATGCGTCTAATGTCATACCGTTTCTGCATGTACAAGTCGTCTTTTTGACCAGAAATATTTGGTCTCTCTTCAACTAATAAGGATATCATATTTTTAGCTAAGTAATTGAGACTTTTGGTAAGCCTAGGATGAAAATTGGCTGGAAGATTAATCTTATAGCCACTAAAAATTCTAGACAAAAATGAATGGCTAGCCTATTTGATCTATGATGACAATAAACAACCTTCATTGAGGGAATCTACTTTGAAACTCACATATTCCATGAGATTAATCCCAAAGGCTAGGAAGCTATAACAGGTTGCTTTCCCCTCAGAAACCAAACAGTTTCCAACATAGCTCATGAACCACCAATTTCTTTTCTGCATCAGAATGGCTCGCTGATTTCTTGGGCCTAATTTTATAGTTGATCTTTACACAACCAGTGGCAGGAGACCAGCAATAATTTGAATTGCCTTCCAACTTGATCACTTTCACTTTTGGTGGCTATTTCAGGAGCTTGTAGGACTTCCTGAGGGATATGATAGCTACTTGATTCCCTAGACTCTTCATTGACGTATACTACAACTACAAGGTTCTTTGCAGATACTGTATGGAAGAGGAATCCTTTTCAAAACTAATGTTGATGTGAGTCCATGTAGATCCACACTTTCACTACTCACAACTCGCTACGTGGTGAGTTGTGACAAGAGTTATGAAGTTTTTTGTGGTACTAGCATTTCTCCCTTATGGGACGAGAAAAGATCAGGTCAACCGAGTTTTTTGACCTCTCTCAATCATATTGTCATTATATATATATAAAGAACAGACTTAAAAATTTTCATGTGTTAGAAAGATTTTGTGATTACAGTTATACTTATTTTTCAATTTTAAATTGCAAAATTAATTACACAATAAACTTCTTTCTTAAGGGGGAGAAAGATTTAACAACTAATAACATTATAGCCTTATTTCTGCGGCTGCAACGTATATTCAGTGGTCTTGTTGATGGTCTCGCTCTCGGTTTGTTTCTTGCACATTGAAATTTTATTGCTTTAGAATAAGAAAAAGAATTGCCTGTTTCAAATAAGAAAAAATATTAGATGATAAATAAAAACAATATAAGTATGAGAAATTATTCACTACACGTTATACTTTCTCTCCTCTCATAATAGTGAATTTCATTAATTGAGGAGATCTACTATTCATATAAGAAGAGAGAAAGAGTACAATGTAATGAATACGTATACTAGGATTATTACCATTCATGAGGAGATCTATTATTCATGTGAGCTAAATATTAAACGATTAATAAAGAACTAAGTTTGATTAGCCTTTTTGGTAAAATTCTATGTTGATCTCCTACAAAATTAAGAAGTTATATATTTTTAATCAATTTAATGAGAGAGATCAATCAAATCCTTAATTCTGGAGTTGATGAAGCATTAACATATTGATTGGAGTCTATGGAAAATAATTGGAATAGAGTAAATACCATGGAGAATTCTTCTAATATTTTTTCTGCTTGCTTCTTTGGTCATAATATTGAAGACCATCTTCATGACTTTTATAGGAGAATCACACCGAGTCCAGTTCTCCATCTGACATATTATAATCGTGAGATTACGAGATATATACTTTATTAATTAAGATCATATTATAATCAGTAATCAATTAAGTCAATGAAATTATTACCTTTTTAAGACAGCCATATATAAACTCACAACATCATCAATTTGATGAGTAATTCTTAGGTACTCTTGAAATGAGTAATGCTAGAGATACAAAATATTTAACAAACTGTTGATGTGATAGGTGGTTATTGGTAAATGAAAATGTGATGTTAATGACGGATCTAGATGAAAATCAATAAAAAGTTAATCATATCAACAGTTTGTAAAAATATTGTAAATGGTCAGGCTCAGGTCTAGTGTCCAATGACACTGGACCCGTTGAGATGATAACATGTGTTCACTTTTGGACACGTGTCACCATCTGATCAGGTCCAGCACTGGATGCACTGGACTTAAACCAAGTTCTATTATAAAATAGTTTATGGTTATAGCATTAGTCCTCACGGAATACAATAAATGATGTTTCTTTCTCTTACATTTATGGTCGAGTTCACTTATTCGCTATAAAGGTAATTAAATTAATTATCAAAAAAATTAATTATCAAAAAATTATTTTCCCAATTTAATAACCTTTATTTTTTTTTAATTAATATAATTACCTTTATAAGACAGCCATATATAATCCCTACACTAGAGGGTTTTAAACGTAAATTTGGCGTGTTCTGGTGTGTGTGTTTTTTTGTGTGATTTTTTTTTAATCATTGCTTGGGTCTCTTTAATTTAATTTAATTTAATTACTTAATTAGATAGTTGGTAGTATCAAAGCTTCAATTATTTCTCCCATAAAAATAAAAAATAAATAAATAAAAGAGCTTCAATTGTTCCAACAAGTGGCATCAAAGTTATGGTTATTGTTTGGGCATTGTTTTGTAAATTAATTGGAGACTATGTGGAGCATTATAATTAAACTCACAATATAAAATGGGCAAGATTTAAGTACAGTACTTAGGTGTTGTTCCTTAGGTTCCTCCGTTAAGATTCTACTATGTGAATTTTTTCTCATGAGATGGAAATATATTTTTTAATTAAGTAACCACATGACTAAATATTAAGAAAAGAACCTAAAAAACAGCACCTAAGGTACTGTACCTAAATTTTGTTCATATAAAATAATTCATTTCGGAACTAATGATGGAAGGCATTCTATATTTCTAGTGCCAAGCCAAGCATTATATCAAACAAAGAGTGAGAAAAATATGTATAGAAAAATCATTGGAGGTATTAGACAGGGTATGGACGTTAATGGTGTTTCATCATATATATCAACAAACTAATGGAAAACTCTCTTTAGAAAAGCATCAAGAGGGTCATTGGTCTTTGATAGAGGAAAGATTTGTTGTAAAACTTTATGAGAGAGACAAGTAACTTGTGGCATAAGTGCCTCACTAACAAGAGTGAAAATGGTTTGCAAATTTTGGCAAAAAATTAGTCTCTGATTTCTTTGCCAAAAATATATATATCACAAAATCCCTGTGGCTCTTGTTTATTTGGTAAACATTTTAGAATTTCATTTTAGAAATCCTCTACTTGAAAGATTTGGTTTATTTGGCAAACATCATAGAGTGATCATTTCATTAATCTTTAGATGACAATAGTTAATTTGTCAATTTTGTTGATCGTACTTATAGAAATGTGTAGGTGAGTTTTATGGAAAATAAAAAAGAAGACTAATTTTTTTAGTGCTTCAAGAAATTTCATGATGGAAAAAAAACAAAAAACAAAAAGAAAAAAAAGGAAGAAAAGGAACCTTTTGAAGTATCTTCGGACAACATATATAGATAAATTCACATCTAATGAATTTGAAAATTATTACTTGAATCACAACATTAAACAAAAGAAGACAGTTCCTAGTTTTCCACAGCATAAAGGTATGGTAGACAATTTCTATATAGTTTCCCACACAATCTGAAAAGGAAAAACTTGAAAGCATTCTATTTGTAGATTGGCTTGGGATGCAACCACGTATCATATTTGGAGGGATAGGAAAGAGTGAGGGAAGATTAGAAAGCAAAGCCAAAATTAGGGATTCAGTTCAAAACAAAGCCTTGTCCCTTGTGTTGAATTTGCAAGTTGCCCCGTTCAGTATTTCTATGATGGGGTAAAAATGGCTCTATTGAGTCAAATTGTGATGTATATAGATCACAACATGTCATCTCAACAATTGTAATTATAATAAAACCCTCAAGATCATAAGACTAAATGAATAATGTAGAATGTATGTTTTGTTTAAAAAATAGTAAAATCAAAGCTGAAATGCAAGATAATGCTAAAACTAATGCAATACATAATATTCTCTACTTCCAAAGCTCGTAAGATATACACTGATCATAACATGTCATCTCAATAATTGTAATCAAAATAAAACCATCAAGAGAAGACTTTATGAATAATGTAGAATATATATATTTTGTTTAAAAAATAGTAAATCAAAATTGAAATCCAAGATAATGCTAAAACTAATTAATCCAAAACTATTAAGATATACCTAGAAGCCTAAAACCTTTCCATCTTGCTCTTCATTTCAAACTCATTGATGTTGTAGAACTCATCCACTGGAGGACCCTCAATTTGAGAAGAAAAAGTTTGCATCATGGGTTGCTGCCCATAGGCCACCATTTGCTGCATAGCAGGATTGTGGTAGTGCATTGCAGGCACCCTAGAGTTGTTCACCATCACATTGTCCACCATCCCAACTGTTGAATCATAACAAATTTGGTCATTTGATGGAGTATATTGTATGCCACTACTAGACATGCCTCCAAATTGAGAATAATCCACACCCTTCACCTCCATTGGATTGGCCATAGGATTAAGATGATCAAATGGAAGTAAAGGGAAAAGACTTTGATCAGATGAATAGCAAGAAGGGAATTGGTAATCCAGTGGCTTCACATAAGATATAGGATGTTGGTTAATAGGACTCGTTTCCACATTCCTTTGAAGCATGCCTTGAGTGTAAGAAAAATCGGTTGGGATTGATCCAAAGTTGGAGCTTCCGGTTAATCCTGACGCTGCATCATTTATCATGTAACTACCTCCATTTAAAACATCAATGTTTCTCTGTACTTCATCAATCTTATTGTCCAATATTCCACGAAGTACTACTCTTTGTGCATCCGAAAAATTATTGAAACACTCACCCCATGTCATAGGCAACTGGTTTTCTAGTGGCTTTACCTTTACATAAGATATAGGCTGTTGGTTGATAATCTTTGGTGCTACACTCCTTTGAATCATGCCTTGAGTGTAAGAAAAATCACTTCGGATTGATCCAAAGTTGGAGCTGCTAGCTGTTCCTAATGCTGCATCATTAATCAAATAATTACGTCTTTTTATAACATTAATTTTTCTTTGTACTTCATCAATCTTAGAGTCCAATAACCCAAGAAGTACTTCTTTTTGTGCATCTGAAAAACTATTTAGACCTTCAATCCATGTCGAATACATGGCTTCGAAGCTTTCCATACGCACTCTTGAGATCTCCTTCTCAATATTCTTCTTCCGTTGAATGAAATAGTCAGATAAGCTAAGAGTTTCTTTCTTACGTGTACCTGTACTCGTGCCCTTGTATTTGTTGATTAATTTCTCGACTTTTTCTTGATTTTCAGGCCAGATTGCTAGCTCATTAGAATTGTCCTTCTGTATGGGTCCATAGATGATCATGCACACATCGACACCACAAAGAGTGGAAAGCTCATAGGCCTTCTTTTTCAAACCCTTTTTTCTCTTACTATAGGTTACCATACGAGACTTCTCGTTGCTGATGAGTTTCATGTTTATTTTTGCACGCCCCATCTTTTGATCTAAGAAAATTAAATTTGTTATCAGACTCAATGAGCAGGACTCAAATCCATAATCTAATTAAGTCATAAATTTTAGAATCAGATAAAGAAAAGTTCACAATGGAAGATAAAAGTGCTAGTGATCTTGAAATTTAGTAGGCAATTCATTTATAGCAAAAGGAATTAAATAATTAAATAAAAGAATAAAGCTTTAACATTACTCTATGATGAATCTTTGGAGGGTTCCTGAGCTAATACTTGTTTTTAGTTTTTAATTACTAATGGCTAAACATCATGAACTTTATTTTTCTAATTAAAAGGTGAGGTATTTTTAAAACATATTGACCATTGAAGTATTTAAACTTTTAAGGGACAATTTGTTTTTTCTTTTGAAGCGTCCCCATTAAGCACAAAATTGATATTTACAAGAATATATATTTAAAAAAGAGAGAGAAAAATAATAAGACTTAACGTTTGAAGTGGTAGTAATTTTATATACCACCGTAAAAATTAAGATTACAATTCTATTACATGCGCTAGTACAAAAATTTGGATTTTTTTTAAAATAAATTATTTAAGTGAGAAAGAGAGGCATGATTACAAAACCATAGATTTTGTGTGAATAATATTAAAAAATAGCTAGTAAACCCAAACCATAAGGGATTTAAAGTTTTGAAAATAATTAAAATATTTATTAAAAGTAAATTTTAAGTTGTAAACCGCAACCCAAGCAATGACAAGTTTAAGAACTTGAAACCTGACCCAGCCTAAACTCATTGCAAAAACCTTTAAACCCTGATAGTGTGGTGTAGAGAGATTTGAAGATTATTATTAGAAAGTCTTCAGAATAAGTTTATATTTTTTATTTGTGATTACTTGCATTCTATAAAGAAGATAATAAAATTAAACACCCAAAGACTCTAAAAATTTGAAAGGGAAGAGTAAGAGTGAGTGTGTGTGCGCGCATACCGTTTATTAAATTGATGAATTATGTATGCATAAACATGGTATACAAGCACATACTTCTATGAGAAGTAATCCTTAATCAAAGGAAGGCATCTCTACAATTTTTGTATAAGTACCAAGAAACATATATATTCTATCAGACTGTGAAAGTAAAATATGAAAAACATGTACAATACAATACGAAAGAAAACATAAAACACAAACCAATACTTTGAAAGTAAAACTGTAAAAGTACGACAAAATACATACATACAGAAAGACACGTACAGTTCTTTATATGAAGAGTTGTTCACGTACCTGATGAGCAGGGCCGGCCCTTCCCATAGGCGAGTTAAGCAATTGCCTAAGGCCCCCAAGTGGAAGGGGACAGCAAAATTTTAGAAAAAAACCGGGTAGTAGAGGAAAAAAATAATTTTTACCTTTCTCTCTAGTCTCTGCTCTCCGCCTCTCTCTAGTCTCCAGTCTCCACTGTTCAGTCTGTCCTCAGCCTCTCTCTGATTCTCTGCTCTCCGCCTCTCTCAAGTCTCAACTGCTCACCTCACCGTATCAAGTTCTGAGGTTCAGGAATCAGGTATAAAATTATAAATATTTGGGCCATTTTATTTGTTAAGAACTTGAGAAAACTTTGTTTATTTGGGCCCTCCTGGCTGCCTGGACCCTCCCTGGACTGGGCGTTAAGTTTGGACCTTCAAGTTTTTTTTTTTTTAAAGCCTGCATTTTTTTTTTTTTTTTTTTGGTTATAGATAGGATTTGTTTTGTGTTCTTTTTTTTTTTTTTTTTGTGGGTGGGTTTTATTAATAAGTCTTGTGTCAGTGTTATGGCTGTGCTTAAATTTTTGTTATGCTTGTGCTTAATTTTTTTTTAATTTATGCAGTGCTAAAAACTTGTTATTATTCAGTGAAACTACAACAATACTTTTTATATAAATCAGGTTCTATTTCTCATTTGCTCCACACTTGAAAGTTATTTTCTATTTTACTCTTTATAAATATATTGTTTGATTAGAAATGTCTACTAGAAAATATGCATCTGGATATGAAAAACTTAAAAAAAGAAAAAAAGAAGAAAAATTAATTGAGTCTCAAAAAGGATCAATGGATAAATTTGTTATTAGTAATAAACAAAATATAACACAAAATTTAGATGAAAATATCACAAATGAGCAACAAATTCACCAAAATAATTTAGAAGAAAATGATGTTCAATTTTGCAATACAACAAATCTTGATAATGAACTTCAAAATAATTTAGAAGAAAATGAAAATAATGATGAAAAATATAATATTAAAATATTAAATAAACATTAATTTAATTAATATATAAGTATAAAAAAGGCCCAATTTTTAGTTCTCGTCTTAGGTCCCAAAATGTCTAGGGCCGCTCCTGTTTCCCTCTCATCCTCTCTCTGCCTCAACCCACGTCACACCGTGCTCCATGGCTGACCACCAAGCTCTCCTTCTAAACCTCCATGGCCGAAGCTTTTCAAGCTCATCACCTCCAACCACTGCCGAAACCCAGCCAAAATCAAATCACAACCACCACCATGGCCAAAACACAACCAAAATCAAATCGCAACAAAAACTCAAAAGCCCACCAAATCACAAATCAAATCATACCCACCGAAATCAAAGCACAAAACCCACAAAACAACCAAAATCACAAAATGAAAACACTAAAAGTGAACCCACCGTTAAAAAAACATATATTGGTTTCGTTATTATATTTTAGAAGAATAATCATCTTGTTGAACTAATTTTAGATCCAAATTAATCAAACACATACCACAAGCAAGAATGATAGACTGAAAGCAAAACAAAAAAAAAATAGTATTTTCCAGAAAAGTGTTTTTAGAAAATAGAAAGAGTAAGCAAAATATAAAAACTATTTGCTTCATAATCTCAAATAAATAAATAAATAATCAAAAATCACACACCATAATCTGGTGAAGCCTCGTGAGCCACAATTTCACCTAAGAAAATCGTCTGAGTTGAGAGGAAAAGATTTTCATAGTCTTTGGCTTGATAGCACAATCTTCGATTTCCTTTCTTAACGTGGCTTTCGCTCGCTCCTTTCCTGTCAACCTAGGAGACGTATAAAGCGAAATAAAAAGAAGAAGAACAAAGTACCGCGTAAAAAATTAGAAAAGAAAAATGGTAAGAGAAGAAAGACGGACTGAGATCAGGTGCACTGTCGTAGGTATTTTTTTTACATTTTTTACTCTTTTTTTTTACTTTTTAACTCTCCTTTAATATATTTTATTTAATTGTTGAAATTGAAAGTTGTTTTTTCAACTTTTAATCTCAGCCATTAATTACAATTGCATCAGGGTATTGCACCTGAATTTGAAAAAGACAAAGAGACCTACACATACACATACACATACACATACACATACAAATACACATACACATACACATACATAAGCACACATACACATACATATACACATACATAAGCACGCATAAACACATACACATACACATAAACATACATAAATATAAGCACGCATAAACACATACACATACATAAGCACGCATACACATACACATACATAAGCACACATACACGCACATATATAAACATACACATACACATACAAATACACAAACATACATACACATACACATAAATATACATATACATAAACATAAACGCACATACACATAAACACGTATAACTCACATAAACGTAAACATACACACATAAACTTAAATATAAACATAAACACACATAAAGGCTCAATTTAGCACACCAAAGTAACTAACGAAATTGTTTGAGGATTGGTGTTAGTTTGCAATTTTTTCCAGTCTATATGAGGGTTTAATTTTTCTCAATCTGTATATGTGTTTATGTCTATGTATGTTTATATTTATGTGTGTGTGTTTATGTGTATGTGTATTTATTTTTGTTTGTTTTTGTTTATATTTGTTTATGCACACTCATACACATACACATACACACTCATACACATACACATACATAAACATACACACATACATAAACATACATAAACATAAATGAACATAAACATAAACACACATGCACATACACATACACACATAAGCATACACATACACATACACATACATAAACACACATACACATACACATACATTTTTAGTTCTCGCCTTATACCCCAAAATGTCTAGGGCCGCCCCTGCCCATCAACCAAACACAACTAGCTATACATACATATCTAAATACTTATTTTTTTAAAGAAAAAGAAAAAGAAAAAAAAGGGGGGTTTTTGCTTAAAAAGCTAAAGAAAATGAACAAATTAATAAATGACCAAGCATTTTGATTGAAAACCTTAATTTAGTTTCTTTTCCCTTGCCTTTTCTCATCAACCAAACACATCATCACCAATATCGCATATTCTCAGCAACCAGAAAGACAGTTCAGCTCACAATATTTTTCAGAGCAATATATTCAAACACGTAGTGCGCACAATATATTCAACAAAAACTCATTATAGAATTGACAAGAGCTAACTCAGAATCAAACCCCCAAGTCCAAAATCAAACAAAACCTAGATGAAATCAATAAGAACAAACTCCAAAACTAACCTCCAAGACCCCCCTATAAAAATCAAGAAGAGAAAAAACCCCCTCAAAACTACTAAACTCCAAAACCCAATAGAAATCAATAAGCGGAAACAAACAATAGAAACACAGTGCAAAACCAAAACTAACGAACCTGTTTCTCAGCTTAGGATCTCAATGACATGCCTCTGTCACTATGAGCTCTCACTTGTGAAGATCAAACCGAGCCGAGAAGAGTTCATATCAGTATATCAATTGGGTAGACGGCTTATCTTTCCTTATTGAGCTGGGGCCTAGGCTGATATGTTCTTGACGTGGCAAAACGGGCGCCGTGTCAGGTCAATCGGGTTTGCGGGTCAATCAGGTCGCAGGTCAAAACGGGTTAATTGGGTTGTGGATCGGGTCGAGTTGAGCTGTATTTTTCAAACAAGTTTTTTTTTTTTTTTTTCAATTACAAAAACAAATCAATGACAATCTGTTTAGAGAGAATGAATAAAATCAATTAAGCAAATAAATTACACTTAATGCCACTTGTTAATATCCTTCCAATTCTGACAGTTTTGAGCATGACAAAAATTATTTATAGTCATAAATTCATGATGGAAAAAGTCTTTAATGTTAATAGTTCACTGTCAAAATGCATATAATTACAAGTTTACATCTTCAAAAAGAGATAAATCTTAAAACAAACAAAACAATTAAGCCAGCAAAGCAGCACAAGTTTACATCTTCAAAAAGAGATAGATCTTAAAAAAAAACAAAACAATTAAGCCAGCAAAGTAGCAAGTTATTGCTCTTCTTAAGTGCACATGTTCCTATTGCATTTAAAATAATAGTAAAGTTAGATTACTTAGATGTTTTTAAGCATAAAGGATGTTTTTAATTGCAAAACCTTGAATCCTTCAGAGAAAGAACATCTTTGTAAAGAAATTATTTTAATAAATTCAAGTATTTCTAGTTTTCTACCCAAAAAAAGAAAAAAAGAAAAAAAAGATGCCTTAAATGCACAAGACTGACAATAAAAGAAGTATTTGTTAATGAATTGTTCTAGAATAGGGCAAATAAGGGTCTCTACTCATACCAAGCAAGGTTTTTAAAATGATAGGTCGTGCAGTTGCACTTGATATGTTCAAATCCAATGGTAATTCCTATATTCTTGCTTTGGTTGAATAAAAATCATTGTACTCCTCCAACAACTCATGCTACATGACATGCCTTGGTAGCTTTTCATAAAGGGTAGTCCTTAGACAACAACTTAGATTTCAGATTTAAAACTATAAACAGAATACTAAGATGCACTTGCTTTTGGTAGTATGGTGAGAAATTAAGAGTTGAGGCCTGACAAAGAGGAAAAACTAACTGACTAGTGTATTTCTAGTGTCATTAGTAATGCTTTTTGATCTCTAAACTTTATATTGAACCAACTGATTGGTAAATTTAAGTTTATCTTTTGTTAACTATGAGTTTTGTTGAGTTAGGAGATCTTTCAACTTTTTACTTAACAAACTTGGAGTTGTAGCTCATTCTACTGCTAAACTTGCTGTTGTTCTCAAAGTTAATTTCTCTTATAATAATTGCAAAATACCAACTGCCATTTTGGACATTGGAATCTAATTAGTAATTAAGCTTGTTATTTGTCAGCCATGCAGCCAAGATAAAGGTTAGTTGTCAACATTTCAGCAGACATAAACAATAGGTGGTAGCAAATGAAGAGAAGAAACATGCAAATGGACACCTCATGACTGAGTGTCACTCAAGCAAAGTCTAGAGCGTCTCAAGCATTCAAGCAATAAATAGAAACTCTCTTGCATCATTTATGAACTATGCAACCCACCTTACACATCAATAAATAGTTATAAGGTGTGACTGTGAGGAAGTTTTTTATTTATTTTTTATTTTTTTTACAAGATAGAAATTTTACTCTAACATATGTGTGTAAATTTTTCTCTTGGAGACTTGAACCCGGCCCTTACCCTTCACACCCTATAAGCACTTATACTTGTAGAGTGACCACTGCACCAAGGGTGTGCGGTGGTAGGTGTGAGGAGGTTTTATGTACAACAATATTGCAATGAAATTAAATGCAATAGCAACAACAACACCATTTTCTTCTTACCCGTGTACCCCTCTAAAGAAACAACAACACCCTTTTCTTCTTATCCAATTGCATAGCCAGTCCGATAGCAAAACGCCCAGGAGAGTTCAACTAGTGTGGAGTCAACGAAATGTCTGCCCGAAGCCATTTTTTGCTTTCTCGTCCTAAGCGAAATCAACATCGCGCTGTGGGGGGAGGTTCCAAATGTGTACATCATCATGTACTCCAACCCAAGCCTACCATACATCGTGTCCGCCACGCATTGGGCAAGGCTAGGAGAGCTAGAGCCAATGTACAAGATAAAGACAATGACAGCGAGACATCAATGCACTACTCGATCCGTAGTGAGGACTCCGAGGAACTGGGGGGTTTTGAATGACTACCTAAATCCCAACACTTCCTCTATGAAGATGATAGTATGGAATTGCCAGGGCGCTAGCAATGTAGCTTTTCGAAACCACGCTTACAAGTTGCATCGTAGGCATTGTCCTCAGATCCTGATCATCGTTGAGCCCCATATTGCTAAAGAGCGGGCTCAAGCAGTTATCAACACCCTTCTGTACACCCATTCTAGGAGAGTAGATCCGACTGGTTTTTCTAGAGGTATATGGGTGCTTTAGAAACAATGCCCTTAAGGTGGAGATTCTCACTAATAGTGAATACAGTATACATGCACTCATTAAGGAGCATCATGGGGCAGGAGTGGGAGGTGCAGGCGCGTCCTATATATCGTGAAGCAAACGGATGCGTGGATGCACTTGCGAAACGAGGAGCCCACCAACAGCATCTTTTGTCTATTTATACTACTTGTTCCAATTTTGTATCTCACTATTTAGTAAGGGATTTGGTCGGCCTCGGGAGTAGTAGATTGTGTGCCTGGAGGTCGGATAATGTTGTTATTGTATAAACTATATGTTTAGTAAATAAGATCACTCGTTTCTACCACCAAAAAAAAAAAATTAAAGCCTCTATTTCAAAAAAATACACATTCTCTCCTCTACTCACTCATAATCACAAGCTTTAATTTAATGTAATTGCAGTTTATCAAAACGGGTAATTATAGAGACTTGGTCTAGGGCTTGTTGCTAATTCTCTTAACAAATGGTTGGTACAACACAACAATATAATTTGTCTTCATAGAAGGAACTTGGGTGCTAGCTTGATTAGTAACAATCTAAATCAAATATAAATAAAATTTCAAAAGATTAACATGATTGCATACTTTGAAAAGATTATATGTTCTTTATGTACTTAATACATATGTCAACGCATAATTTTAGACTACAAAATTTTGAAATTTAAAACTTTGATTTATGATTAATCTATGATTTTCTAGAAATTTTCACGGAGTATAAAAAAAAAGGTAATTTAATGTGTAAATTCACAGTCAATAATAAATAATAAAAAAACTCAAACACTAAATTCTTCTTAGGTTGACAGTCTTGTGCTAGGCGTATTAACAAAAATTAAATAAAAATTCAACTGCCACATCACTAAAAATGTTAAAACAATTTTTGAGTTTTCCAGAAACCAAGAGTATGTCAAACATGTTCACATGTATCATAAATCTGCTAGCTTAGCCTTATTCATCTAGCATGCCCACTGAGTTTTAGGTTCATACCCTACTTCTATATCATGACAACAGTTAGCATAGTCATGAATGCAGTCTACGCAGATATGGGAAACTTTTTGCACCGCAATTACGTTAGGGGCGTGCTCCACTTGGTTGATTTACTAGTCAACAAATTGATTAACTTAATTGTGCTTTTTTTTCAAAGGCCATAATAGCAAATTTTGAACACTGCTCGAGGGGCAGGCATAAACTCAAAGGATATACGGTTAACATGGGTATCCAAAAATTTTCAAGCACTTGATTATACTCCGGAAGTGGGTACGATCTCTCCATTTCACACACCACATAATTACAGGATAATTACAGGAAGAAATCCCTTATACTTGTCTTAAGATATACTAGTTTGAAGTTTTGAAATTAAGATCACATGGATCTAATTAAACTTAATACATTATGCAATTTAATTGTTCGTATTCAAGAGCAATGTAGCCTCAAATTTTAAATTTTTTTTTTTTAATTTTTTTGCTGAGGAGCAATGTGGCCTCATAGGTAGGAAGGCCAAGCCGAGTTAAATTACTATTACCATCTTTCTTGCATCAGTAGAGCCATGTAGCCCAAACCATGTCAGCAATTATTTAAATTATTTTTAAAAATTACAAAAAATGTTGTATTCTTTCCAATAGTTACTTGTCATAATGTAATGGGGGAAAAACTTAAAATTTTCCTAAAATTGATTGTTAATGTATGCCCTAAGGCATGCATTAACCAGACCCATACAGTAATTAGACAAGTCCATAATTCAGCTATAATTTAAAATTTTCTCAACAAACAAGAAATTGATCCATGTCTATTCATTCTCCAAGATTGCACTAAAATTATTAGTAAGCCAAAACTTGATATAAAGTTAAAAACACTTTAACAAAACTGATGAAGAAAGAATATGTCTAATGCCAAGAATGGAAATTATTTTGGAAATGGCAAGGATCTAAATCATACAGAAGAAAGTTCATGAGCCACTCCATTAGCTGTACTTGTGGCATGGGACTTCCATTCTGATGGACTTCAGTCCTGTTTAAACATCCAAGTGATAATTGCTTCACTATTGATAGAGCAGACAACTCTGCTGCTCAGGATTGCAGCAAAATCTGTTTCCAAACACTCCACTAGGTTAGTCCGAGCTTTGAGAAGACTGCAGCAGCATTAAGAGAAACCCAGGCTTTTAAAATCTCTAATTGCTTGAAGCTGCATTAATTTTCACCTAAAGTTTCCTCAAGCTTAGACTCAATAAGAGGCAAGGAGGAAGTATTGCTCACAGGGCACCTTTGTTCAAAACAAAGTTGCTTCCTAAGAAGTCTTAATACTAATGCAACAGAAGAAAAATATTAAATAAAAATTGAGGCAAATAAAATGATGATAACAACACCTCAGTCGAAAACACAAAAGCTACAAAAATCCTTGATTTTGAGATTGATTCAAAAACATAGACATGGTCATCACGGCAATATCTTCCGTCGGCGGCGGGGGGTCTCTCGCTTCACATACATTTTCTCCATTTCATTCAGAGGTCGACTGGAACCATCAGGCAAGCTGACAAATTTCCAGCCACCACCACCTCCACGTTTCCCTCGTGGTCCCATTTTCTCTACCGTGAAATTCCACCCCTCTGAAGGACGGCGTCGGCTATACTTGTGGCATTTCACCTCCCCTGCCAACTGTACACAAGCAAAACCATATCATATGAAGGGTTCAAGATACACGCAATATCATATAACCCCTATATATATATATATATATATATATATATATATATATATATATAAGCCATTGGGTACAAACCAACTTCCTCTAATCAAGACACCTAATAAGTTCTGCTTCCTCAATCCTCACCTCATTCATCTGAATGTGTGTGACGATTAAGGAAGCATGACTGGAAAAATAGATGAGCTTGTTTGCCCTTGTAGGAAATCATTTAACTAATTGAAATCCAATAATAGAGAGCACAAAAGCTTATAACAACAATAACAATGATATATATATATATATATATTTCACTTGCTTTGTTCCACGGCAAATGCAAGGAACAAATAGAACTTACTTTCTTTTTGTTGAAGTTCATCTTCTGGAGAAATTCTTGATAAAGCATTTCATCTTCTTTCTGGGATATCTCATAGTGGACTTCATCGAGATCTCTGGTGGTACCATCCCAACCCTCTGGCATGACTTTGAAGTCAGGTTTGTAAGGAAGGGAAGCCACATGGAATTCCCTGTCATGAGAATTAAAAAATCTGCAAGAGGAAAGAAGATAATTAGAATAAGAAATAAAGTTTGTTCTATACAATAAGAGGAAAAATCAGCATACATCAGCAAGCTAAAGTATATTTGTGGTGAAGATGAACAAATCACCATCTCTAAACAATAAGCTAAAGCTTAATTGTGATAATGATGAACAATTTGCCAGCTCAAAACTTTGTCTTATTCATATTTACATCAATTAAAAAAAAAAAATTCTTATGTGAGTGTGTGTAATGTATGTGCTTGCATGTGTACTAGCAATTATGGGATTTACACATGCAAATGCACGTGCATGCTATAGACTCTAAACCTCGGAATTTTCTAGGTACAATTTATTTTTCACAGCTTATTTAATAGGTCAATAAACTTAAGCTGTATCAAACGGCCTAAAGTAATTTTCAAATGTCACCTCAATCCTCGCACTTACTCTCACTCAAAGATTGTTTATTACGATGTCAAGATTTCCATAACCAACACTGTCTAGAATGAGTTCTCAGCACCACCACCAACAAAGAAGGCAATACATTTTTTTCAGATTAAAAATCAGCTGCCACCATAGCCACTAGCTCTATTCTATCAATTTCAATCACCAGTCACTGCCACCACTACAACTGACCATCACCCCACATCTACCCATCTAACCAACATGACCAAACACCAGTCCAACCCCCCTTCCCCCCCCCCCCCCCCTTCTCTCTCTCTCTCGAATATGCACCAAAAATTCCAGTTTTAGTATTATTTTTTTTCATAGGTAAAAGTTCCGGTTTTAATAATGAACTCAATTCTAGCAAATAGAATCTAGTAATTTTGTCAGTTCATAACAATCTAATCAATTAGCAATATACTATTTTATTTATCAAAATAACAATTTCTGTAATGCATGAGGAAGAGAGTGAATAACTAGTTGTAGTCCAATCTTAGAGCGATCTCAAAATAGAAACTTCAATTTTACTACTGATGGCTCACTCCACTCAAAAGTCCTCACATTCCTTGATCTCCACTTACTCCACATTAAACATATAGGACCGACCTCCCAAATTTCAATGTTTTGCCAAAGTGTCCTTTCCAGCAAGCCAGTAACTTGTATTTTCAAAGCAAGCAATTTTAAGATAGACAAGCAGACAATTCACATTACAATGTGCATACCCACTGACTCGTATTTCAACTTTATTAATTTAGGTAGTCATTTGTCATGAAGACCAGCGAGAGAAAGTGGCAGGGTGAAAGTAGAAACTTTAATCTGGACTTTAGAAGGCTTATCTGGGGCTTAGCCATTGCCGGATAAGCAGGCCAGATTAGCAATGGGCTGACTAGATATGGGATGCTTGATGAAAATTATAATTTCATAAAACATGGACAATCATTAAATCATGTAACTACCTACATTATCAGTGTGAATGGCTGTAGAAGAATGGCCTTTGGGCCATCAATAGTCCAATACTTCAACATTTTCAAAGTAATTACAAGTTACAACTTCAAATAAGCACAATGCAGTCATTCAAAGATTGGCAACTAATTCTTCTAAACAACATATCTTACAAACAAACATGTCACAGAACCTATTTCCAATCAATGTAAACCACACAACATCTACTTTTAACAGTCAAAAAATCATAACAACAGAAATAAGTACCACTCCAGTTTGAACTAAGTAATGCTCGGAAGTAATAACTTACTCAGGACAAGTATCAAGCAAGAGCTCAACAGAATCATCCAAAGGATGCCCAAGCTTTTTCTCCTCTTCCTCCTCAAGCTCCTTCAACCAAAGAATGGCATGCACTCTCTGCCTCATAATCCTATAATCCTTGGCTAGCCTCTCGACTGTGTACACCTCGGGGTTCTGTTTGTGCAAGCGATACATCTCGGCCTTCTCCGAGTCCTTCAGATAAGACCCTCTAGCACCAGGCTCTCTTACCTGCTTCAACAGCACACTCATCTCCCGCATCCTCTCACCCCACCCATCCACAAATGCCTTACTCTTTCGATTCTCCGCCTCCAATTCTTTCAACCTATCATCAATTTCTTGCAATCCAGAGATTACCAAAGAATGTGACGTGTCTCCTCCACTAGGTGGGGGTGCCTCACCATCAAAATGCTCCTTGGTCAACCCAGTCGACCAAGAGGACACAGAATCCCACCCCAAATCACCTGACGTTGTATTACCAAATGATCCTGCCACACTCTTTTCCCACTCATCTTTCCCGTCATTTTCACCAGATTTTGCTGAAAAGGCTCTCAAATTGATTGCATCATTTCTCAACTTGGTTTTTGTTTTGTCTGTCAAAACTCTGGCTGTTGTAGTGCTTGAGCCTAGTGAAGTGGATGACAATCGGGATATAACACGGTGCAGATTTTGCATTGTTTCAGCAATCTCCCGCAAAAGTGGAATTGTTATCCCCGTCTATAATGCAGCGCCACAACCACAAAGGATCCTGGAACCAAAAATATAAAAACTAAAAACTAGCAAAATATAGAGGCCAATGAGCTCTAGCTCAAATGGCAACATAGCAGTCATGTGTAATAGTATATATGCATACGCACAGACAAGAATAAGATTAAAAAATTAAATTAAATAACAAATTTAAAAAGGAAAAGATTAGTGCACTATGATATGTAAGATTAAGAAGCCCAAAAATCTATTTGGTAGCTAAGAAACCCAGATAAAAGAAAAGGAAATTCTATATCTCACGTTCAAAAAAACAAAAAAGTTCTCCTGACCAGTATAAAGAAAAGCCTAACCCCAACTATTCTATTCTAAACAAATTGTGTAAGTATTTTTTTTTTCCTTTTTCTTAATATTCCTTTCATTAGGTTCAAATGTTTAAATCCCATTTTCTTTTCTCTTCCCACCAACTCCCATAGGCGAGTTAGGCAATTGCCTAAGGCCCCCAAGTGGAAGGGGGCCCCAAAATTTTAGAAAAGAACCGGGTAGTAGAAAATGAATTACAAAAATAATCTGACACATCCTTTTAACCAAAAAAACAAAAATTTTGGTAAATCCTATTAAACATTGGTTCTAAACAAAATCATTGACCAAAAATCAACCGGATAAACTACAAATCCGGTCTAAGAGATTAACCACAAATAAATCAAAACCCTAAAAATTTTACCTTTCTCTCTAGTCTCCAGTCTCCACTGTTCAGTCTGTTCTCATCTGCTCAACAGACAACAGCTCAAGGCTCAAGCAAGGCAGCAAGCTTGAAGCTCCTCCGCCTGGACGGCTGATTCTCTGCTCTCCGCCTCTCTCAAGTCTCAACTGCTCACCTCACCTCAGGAATCAGGTATAAACTATAAAATTATAAATATTTGGGCACAGGGCAATCCATTTTATTTGTTAAGAACTTAAGATAACTTTGTTCAAATAAAAAAATAAAAAAAAGATAACTTTGTTTATTTGGGCCCTCCCTGGCTGGTTTTGTAACTTTCTTTATCACTTATCAGTTTATCATTATGGCTGCCTGGACCCTCCCTGGACTGGGCGTTAAGTTTGGGCCTTCAAGTTTTTTTTTTTTTTTTTTTTTTTTAACCTGCATTTTTTTTTTGGTTATAAATAGGATTTGTTTTGTGTTTTTTTTTTTGGTGGGTGGGTCTTATTAATAAGTCTTGTGTCAATGTTATGGCTGTGCTTAAATTTTTGTTATGCTTGTGCTTAATTTTTTTTTAATTTATACAGGATGAGATTGCTAAAAACTTGTTATTGTTCAGTGAAATTACAACAATACTTTTTATATAAATCAGGTTCTATTTCTCATTTGCTCTACACTTTAAAGTTATTTTTTATTTTAGTCTTTATAAATATATTGTTTGATTAGAAATGTCTACTAGAAAATATGCATCTAGACATGAAAAACTTTATAAATAAAAAAAAAAATTTAATTGGGTCTCAAAAAGGATCAATAGATAAATTTGTTATTAGTAATAAACAAAATATAACACAAAATTTAGATGAAAATATCACAAATGAGTAAGAAATTCACCAAAATAATTTAGAAGAAAATGATGTTCAATTTCGCAATACAACAAATCTTGATAATGAACTTCAAAATAATTTAGAAGAAAATGAAAATAATGATGAAAAATATAATATAAAAATATTAAATAAATATTAATTTAATTAATATATAAGTATATAAAAAAATGCCTCATTTTTAGTTCTCGTCTTAGGCCCCAAAATGTCTAGGGCCGCCCCTGTTTCCCTCTCATCCTCTCTCTGCCTCAACCCACGTCACACCGTGCTCCATGGCTGACCACCAAACTCTCTTTCTAAACCTCCATGGCCGAAGCTTTTCAAGCTCATCACCTCCAACCACGCACCACTGTCGAAACCCAGCCAAAATCAAATCGCAACAAAAACCCAGAAGCCCACCAAATCACAAATCAAATCACACCCACCGAAATCAAAGCACAAAACCCACAAAACAACCAAAATCACAAAATGAAAACACTGAAAGTGAACCCACCGTTAAAAAAACATATATTGGTTTTGTTATTATATTTTAGAAGAAGAATCATCTTGTTGAACTAATTTTAGATCCAAATTAATCAAACACATACCACAAGCAAGAATGATAGACTGAAAGCAAAGCAAAAAAAAATTGTATTTCCCAGAAAAGTGTTTTCAGAAAATAGAAAGGGTAAGCAAAATATAAAAACTATTTGCTTCATAATCTCAAATAAATAAATAAATAACCAAAAATCACACACCATAATCCGGTGAAGCCTCGTGAGCCACAATTTCACCTAAGAGGATCGTCTGAGTTGAGAGGAAGAGATTTTCATAGTCTTTAGCTCGGCAGCACAATCTTTGATTTCCTTTCTTGACGTGGCTTTCGCTCGCTCCTCTCCTGTCAGCCTAGGTAACGTATAAAGAGAAATAAAAGGAAGAAGAACAAAGCACCGTGTAAAAAAGAAGAAAAGAAAAATGGTGAAAGAAGAAAGACGGACTGAGATCAGGTGCACTGTCGTAGGTTTTTTTTTACTCTTTTTTTTTTTTTTTTTAACTTTTAAACTCTCCCTTAATATATTTTATTTAATGATTGAGATTGAAAGTTGTTTTTTCAACTTTTAATCTCAGCCATTAATTACAATTACATCAGGGTATTGCACCTGAATCTGAAAAAGACAAAGAGACCTACACATACACATACACATACACATACAAATACACATACACATACACATACACATACGTAAGCATACATACACATACACATACACATACATAAGGACGCAAAAACACATACACATACACACACATAAACATAAACTAGGTTTTCTCTCTCTGTCTTTTCCTTTCACTCACGCCTTCTCTCCTTCTCTTTTACCTCTCCCAGATATGGCCAAATGAGAGGCTCCAATTGTTTCAATCAACTTTAGGACATAAGAAATGACTTAGAGGGTGTCATGCAGTGGGTTTACATAGCTAAGAAAGCTTACAAAAGTCCAATTAAAAGAAAGAAAGACTGACTGACCACCTTGATATGCCCCAAATTTTACTTTTCTGCACTGTATGATTCTCATGTCTTTCCTTGTGAGTTTAATAAAGGATTGGAATGTTCCAAATCCCCTATAGGAACAGTTTATCATCTTTTAATTTGAGCAATGAGAGAACCACCCATTTATTATTTTTGCTTATTGTCGTCATTTTTCTTTTTCTTTTCTTTTTTCCATGCCATGTAATTTTTGCTCATGACGTCCTTTGAGGAATTTTCGCCATGCCCATGGTCTTTGCCCCTATATTTTGCCTAGATAGCCCTTTTGGGTTTTCAACCTATCGGGGTCCTTTTGCCTTAATTTTTGCTTAGGCCGTCCTTTCGGGTTTTCAACCTAGCAGGCTTTTTTCTTTTCTTTTCAAATGTTGTATCTTCGGAGTCTATTTATGTTGATTGGGCGAAGCATCTCTTCCCCATCCAAATCTGTGATTCTCGTAGCACTTCCTGACATGATCTTCTTGATAATAAAAGGCCTAGACCATCTTGGCTTCATCTTTCCTCTTGGATCAAAAGTTTCATCTCTAAGCACTTTTAGGACCAAGTCCCCTTCCTTAAGGTTTCTAGGTCTCACCTTTTTGTTAAATGCTCTAGCAATCATCTTTTGGTATCCTTGTGCGTGGTATTGTGCCCTGGTTCTCTTCTCATCTATCAAAGCCAATTGCTTATATCTTTGTTTCACTCAATCCTCCTCTAGGACCTTGGTTTCCGCTAGTACTCTCAAAGATTGTATCTCCACCTCAATGGGAAGTACCGCTTCACTACCGTAGACCAAATAGTAAGGGTTGCCCTAGTTGACGCACAGATAGAGGTTCTGTAACCCCATAAAGCAAATGAGAGTTTCTCGGCCCAATCTTTGTATGTCACTACCATCTTGGCTAGGATGTTCTTGATGTTCTTATTGGCTGCTTCTACAGCCCCATTGGTCTGTGGTCCACGGTGAAGACTTGTGATGCTCAATGTTGTACAGTTCCATGATTGTTGTAACCTCTCCCTCAAAGTGGAAGTGGGAACCATTATCAGAGATAATCTCTTGGGGTACCCCATATCGACAAATGATGTTATTTTCTATGAATCGAGCCACATGCTTGGCTTTTAACACGGAGTAGGAGGCCGCTTCCACCCACTTGGTGAAGTAGTCAATTGCCACTAGAATGTATTCGTGTCCATTCGAGGCCTTAGGGGCTATGCTTCCAATCACATCTATACCCCAGACTGAGAAAGGCCATGGAGAGGTCATGCTGTATAGCTCACTAGGTGGCATGTGATTCAAATTTGCATGTGTTTGTCAATCGTGGAAACTCTTCACAAAGTCTACACAATCGGTCTCCATCGTGTTCCAATAGTAACCTATCCTCAAGATCTTCTTGACTAACATTCTCCCATTCATATGAGGGTCACAAATCCTTTGATGAATTTCTTCCATAACTTTCTTGACTTCTTCTTTCTTCAGACAACGAAGATGTATTCCATCATAGGATCTCCTATAGAGCTGACCTCTGCATAAGATGTATTGCATTGCCATCATCCTAATCGAACGAAGCTCTCTCTTGTCGACACCATCTAGATATACCCCCAACTCCAAGAATTTCATGATATCATAATACCAAGGAACCCCTTCGTCCTTTATGACCAAGACTGAAGCTTCGGCCTTCTCTTTGTGTACCATCCCAAATCTTTGTTCAATCTCTAAGGGCCGTGTCCATACTTCTTCGGGTATTTCAACCATGGAAGCTAAAGTAGCCAAGGCATTTGCAAATTGATTCTGAGCTCTAGGGATGACTGTATATTCAATCTTGTCAAAGGTTTTGGTTAACTCCTCTAGATATTGGTGATAGGGATTTAAGTGCTTTTCCTTCACTTTCCTTAACCTCTGTGCTTGAGCTATAACCAAAGTCGAATCTCCAAAAACCTCGACCTCTTTCACCCCCAATTCTCGGAGAGCTTCCATTCCGGTGATACAAGCCTCATATTCTGTCATGTTATTAGTTGCTTTGAAGTTCAACTTAACTGCCAAGGGTATGTGAGATCCTTCAGGAATGATCAAGAGTACTCCTATCCCATTTCCATATTGGTTCACGGCTCCATCAAAATATATCTTCCATGCCCCTAGCTCAATGTCCAAAATATCCTCATCCGAAAAATCTTCTCTACCATCCTCTCATTCCACGGGGTTCTTGGCGCAAAAATCTGATACGGTACTCCCTTTAATAGTTTTCATTGCCACATACTTCAAGTCGAATTTTGCTAATAGGATCAACCATCTTGACAATCTTCCACTCAAAGTGGGCTTCTCAAACAAGTACTTCAATGGATCCATCCTAGCTTCTACCCATATTTGGAAAGGTAGGATAATATATCTCAACTTTTGTATGGCCCATACAAGAGCAAAGCATGATTTTTCGATGGGTGTGTATCTAGTCTCATAATCATGGAACCTTTTGCTCAAATAGTATACGGCTCTTTCATTCATATCATCATCCTCTTGTACAATCATACTTCCAACCACATCTTCTATGGTAAAGAGATAGAGGAGTAATGGTTTTCCGTGCATTGGGGGTACCAAGATAGGTGGATGGAGGAGATGTTCCTTAATGAGCTCAAAAGCTTTCTAACATTCATCATTCCATTCATGAGGTTCATTCTTTCTTAGGAGCTTGAAGATGGGCTCACAAATGGAAGTGAGTTTGGCAATGAAACGGCTGATGTATTGTAATCATCCCAAAAATCTCCTTATCTCTTTTTCACCCTTGGGTGGAGGCATTTCTAATATGACTTTGATCTTTGATGGTCAACTTCTTTCCCTCTATCACTAACCAAAAAGCCTAACAACTTCCTTGCGGTTACCCCAAAGGTGCATTTCTGCGAGTTCAATCTCAGCGTATACTCCTTGATCATCTTGAAGAACTTCCTCAAGTTAACGATGTGACCCTCTCTCCCCTTGGATTTCACAATCATATCATCAACATACACTTCAACTTCATTGTGCATCATATCATGTAACAAGGTTGTGGCCATTCTTTGGTAAGTCGCACCTGCATTTTTAAGCCCAAATGGCATCACAGTGTAACATTAAATTCCCCATTCTGTGGTGAAGGTAGTTTTGGTCATATCCCTATGAGCCATTTTGATTTGGTTATACCCTGAGAAACCATCCATGAAAGACATCAAGGCACTACCAGCTATGTTATCCACTAAAACATCTATGTGAGGAAAAGGGAAATCATCCTTTGGGCAAGCTTTGTTCAAATCCCTAAAATCCACGCACATTCTTACCTTCCCATTTTTCTTGGATATGAGCACAACATTGGCTATCCACTTGTCTTGGTGTACAGGTTTGATGAACCCTACCTTCAATTGTTTGGTGACCTCTTCTTTGATCTTTAAAAGCCATTCGGTTCTCATATGCCTCAACTCTTGCTTGACGAGTACCATGTAAGCATGAGTGTCAATGTGATGTTGGGTTATCTCGGGGTCAATGCCGGGCATATCTTCATAAGACCATGTAAACACTTCTTGAAATTTTGTGAGCAACTCTTTGAGATCTCTTCTTTCTTTTTCATTTAGGGTTGAGTCAATTTTAATTACGTGTGGATTCTCATCATTTCCCAAATTAAGAGTTTCAAAAGTTGGTTCCATATGTTCAATTTTCTTTTCCAATTGTTTATTAATTTCATTTTCAAATTCATTAGAATCATTTAAGTGCAGAATTTCAATATTATGGGACACATCAAAATAAGCTAAATCAGAATTCATCTTATTAAAAATGTGGAAAAGCACATTGGGACTTGCATTACAAACTTTCTTTCCCACATTTTCAGAAAACCCAACCCAAGTCCAATTATTGAGTTGCCCCACAGCAAGCACGATGAATTCCATCTTCTTTCTTCTTTAGGGCTCGGCACCTCCATTCTTGTCTTTTTCTTGGAATAAAGTCTTTAGCTCAGCGGACCAATATTCATCCCTTAGAGGTCCCCATATGCGTATAGCTTCAATTATGTCATGTAGAACTTCACCCTCATTGGGGAAATTTTTTCCCGCCTCGTCGAAAAATCAGTCGCCGTCATCTTCACTCTAATAGCTAATCACTTCATCACCTCCTTCCTTTGCTTCTTCTTCTTGAGTCAGCACAAGATATTGATCATCGTTGGAAGAAGGATCCATGTCGCATTCAAGCATGAAGCGAGCTAGGGTGACTTGAGTTGCCTCTACCATCGAGGTCCATTCCGACTAGTCATGATCTTCCCAAGATCCCGCATCCCCCAATCCAGAGAAGTCGTTGACGTGGGCTTTCTTGAAAGTCCATGGTCTGGGGGTGCACCTTAGTTGCGGCATGAATTCGGGTAGAAGTAGGTGGATCTTTCCTTCTGTCACATCCAATCGATGTCTTCTTAAGTTCGCTTGCTTTGTTCATAATCAGCATTGTCCCCTTCATCCCATTCTTCTCCTTCCTTTAGCTCATCTTCTTCCATCTTGGAGAGGTGGCTTATTATCTTCTTGAGGACTTCACCTTATGCCTCCACACTCTCAAGTAGCTTTTGCACGAGGGCCTCTTCACTTGAAGCGTTCATCATTTCTTGGAATGTCTCGCCTTCCATTCTTCTTTTGGACTTGGATTGGAGTGAGGACTTAATCTTGACCTTGGTGGTGCAATGGTGCCTGAAAAGAAGTCTCATTAAGTCCATGTCCCAATTAAAAGGTTCCTTTTATTTTTAGATGTTCTTAGAAGATCCAATTACAAAGTCACTCCCTTTCCTTTCATGAACCTTGCCCCTTGTTTCATTGGGCTTTGGTCCATTTACAATGATTCTCTCATTTTACTCTCATGGGCTTTCATTAGAATGTACTTAGAGATTTTTAACCCTTTATTTCAAACATGGGCTTACAATATATTCATCACCTTTGGGCTCTTCTCTTTCATTTCATTATCATCATTTTTTTGAAGTAGCCATTTAGCTAGAATATATTGTAGCCTTCCTCTCAAGGTCCACAAAGTTCTCATCATTTTGGGTCTAGGCATACAACAAAGAGGCCCAAGATTAAGGAAATTCACATTGACTTTGTAGGATTTTGAATGCTAAGTCCATAGCATACTTATTATCTTAGGTCCAAAGTCTTCTTTTTCAAAAGGGCTTTTTGATTTGGGCTTATGATAGCAATTAGGCTATCATAAGATGAGTTTATAAAGGAATAGTAAATAACATCTGATTAACACAAAATTTGGTACACATGAATGAAAAACAGATAATCTAAAGGTTGAATTTTGTTTAAAATATTACTTAAATGAAAAGTTACTGAGTTGGGTAACTTGATCCGTATATATATATATATATATATATATACACAATTGATTGAGTTAACAAGCTTTGATTGATCCAAAACATCACCCTTTTTTTTTTTCACATTCAAATAGGCCTAACATTGACACCAATCACAGCATACACCTCAGCAAGTTGAGAGAGAAAAAAAGAAAAGAAAAAAAAAAGTGAAATGTTGTGTAAAAGTGTAAAAGACAAACAAAACAAAACAAATTCTCTCGTTTTCAAGTTAAGAACAATGAGTTAAGTTTGTTCTATCCTATGTACTTGTCTGCATATATCATATGAACCCATTTCTTTTCCTGTATTTTTTTTCTGACAAACCAAACACAGAGAGAGAGACAGAGACATAGACCTTTGGATAAGCCGAAGGCTTTGGAAAGGTCAAGGTCGAATGGATCATTAGACTCAAGGTCAATACCAGACCGAAGCTTATCAGGCAACCTTGACACGAACTCGCTCCTCAGCGAGTTCACCGAGTACCTCCGACTCAGTCTCCCCCAACTTCTACCATTTCTACCGCTTCTACTCGCCCGCAGAATCGGCGTTTTCTGATCCGTATCCTCCATATCTCTCTCTCTCTCTCTCTCTCTCTCTCTCTATCTATCTATCTTTGTCTCCCTCTCTGTGTCTCTGGTTCTCTGTGTTCTTATTTTTGCTTTGTTTGTGTCTCTTTGTTAATTTTTCTTTAATTTACTGATTTTATTTTATTTTAAAAAAAATGCGCTTCACATTGATCAGGCATGCGCTTGCGCTTTGCACCTAGGCTCCAGGAGGTCTCTGCACTTAAGTGTGCTCAACGCTTTTAACAACACTGACAGCTCCTCACCCTCTAAGCCATCATCCAACTTACCCCAAAAGATTCCACAGAAAATTCCATAATTCCCTAACCGCCCGACAATGTATAAATAAGTGATCAATCGACACCCCATCCGATTTACATAGACTACACCAATCTTGAATAACAATACCCTGTCTATGTAAATTATCATTTGTCAAATTCTTCCCTTTCACTATTGACATGAAAAATCAGACTCGAGGTGGTGCCTTAACTCTCCATACAACTTTCCAAGGGAATGAAGAATCACATCCTCTGCACAGAGCTCTGTAGAAAGAACTAACCTTGAATCCCTTAACAGTGCAAGGTCTCCAAACCATCCTATCCTCCTGATGGGGTCTGAAATGAATGGAGTAAAAGGTATCAAAAAATAAATCTAACACTTCCAATTCCCAATCATGAATGGCTCCAATAAAAGTTAGGTTCCAGTGAATGATACTGCCAGAAATGTTCATATAATCAGCCACCGTAGCCTCTTTGTTTCTAGCAATATGAAAAAGTTCTGGAAACTGATCCTTAAAATACTCTCCCTCCCCCCTACCAAACATTCTTCAAAAACACAATTCTATTCCCTGTACACACCTCAAATTTCACAAATTTATTAAACATGGTCCAACTATTACTTATATTCTTCCAGAAGCCAACACCATATGAACTGCTTACAGGAGTTGTACACCAGTAACCCTGAGAAGTCCCATACTTCACAGCAATAATCCTTTGCAAATGTGCATCCTTTTCTACTCCAAAACACCAAAGCCATTTTCCTAACAATGTTTTTGATATTTTAGATAAATAATTCATAATAATGGAGAGATCAAAGAGGATGTGAACCAGAAGATAGGAGAAAAGTGGATTAAGTAGATAACTGCATCTGGAGTATTGTGTGATCATAGGATACCTATTAAGTTAAATGGAAAGTTTTACAAGACTACTATAAAACCAACTATGTTATATGATACAGAATATTGGGCTATCAAGAAACAATATGTTAATAAAATGAGCATAGCTGAAATAAAAATGATAAGATGGATAAGTAGAAATATAAGGAAAGATAGAATACACAATGAAGAAATTCATTTAAAGATAGTTGTGGCTCATCTCTTGATGAAGAGATGAGGGAGAGTTGCTTGACGTAGTTTAGTCATGTGCAAAGAAGAGCATTTAATGCACTGTTGAGGAATATTGATTTGATTGAAGTCAATAGAACGAAAATAGTTACAAGAAAACTTAAAATAACACTAGCTGAAGTAGTAAAAAATGACATGTTAATTAAGAAAGTAACAAAGAGTATAATTTTGGATATGATATAATGACAGAGATGAATAAATGTGGCTGATCCTAATTAGCAATATGCATTGCCATGTAGATATTGTGGACTTTGTCTCTTTTCGAATGTGAGTCCTCTACAATGTAATTCATTAGATGCACTCTATGTACAAACAATGTACATGAGGTCTCTCTTCCATAACAATAAAAGTAATTATTTAAAAAAAAGGGGGGTGGGGGGGAGGTAAGGTATATAATGTGAGCCGAGGTTGTGATAGTTTTTTTTTGATAGGTAAACAGAAAACTATTATTAATGAAAAAATTAGGAAGAGTACAAGTTGTTCATGATGATGAACAACGGGAAAAAAGAACAAACAGCACAGCAAAAGAAGCAATCAGGAAACTAAGCTAAGGGAAGACATAAACTCAGAGAGAGAAGAACAATCAATAAAACCCCAACAACGAGACCACTCCAAAAGACTTCGTTGGCATAAAACCTTTAACTCATCCAACGTCTTCTCATTATCCTCAAAGGAACGGCGATTTCGTTCCAACCACACACTCCACATTAAGCACCCTGGAACCAAATTCCAAATGTTCGAATTATGTTTCCCAAGCCATTGATGCCAACAAGATAACAAACCCGCCACTGAACCTAGCATAACCCAATGAATACCAAAAGCCTGAAGCATAAAGGTCCAAAGGGAATGAGTAACAGGACAATGAAGAAGAAGGTGGTCAACCGACTCCCCATCACAACAACACATACAGCACCAAGTAGCCAATGGGCGACCCCTAAGCATTAGATGATCCAAAGTGAGGATCCGATCATGAGCAGCAGTCCACAAAAAAAATGCCACTCGCCTAGGAATCTTTGGTTTCCAAAAACCTTTCCAAGGAAACAAAGAATTTGAGTCACCTCGAATCACATGGTAGTAAGACCGGGTGTCAAACATACCATCACCTTTTAACCGCCAACAAAGAGTTTCACTCCTATCACCCCGAGGAATACAAGGTTGGATAAACTGAAGTAGAGAATAAGAGGCGGCTAGCTCCCAATCTTCAAAAGCTCTAAAAAACCTTAAATCCCACACTCTAACAGTACCACCTTCCGGAAGCCACCACCTTCCGGAAGCCACAAAACGTCCTTGGCATCTGAACACGCATAGAGTTCAAGATAGAGATCTTTTAGGGTATTATCCCCAATCCATCTATCATGCCAAAAACGGATACGGGTGCCATTACTCATTGCAAAAGACAGATGCTTAGAAAAACTCTCCCACCCTTCATGAATGCTTCTCCAAAGGCCACATCCATGAGTCCTCTTGAACACTTTCGTACACCACCCCCCTTGACCCTCACCATATTTTGTGGAGATAACTCTCCGCCAAAGATGGGTAACTTCATGCCCATAACGCTACAACCATTTCCCTAATAAAGCTAATGACTTGGGCGTTATTGCTCTTATAGATGAATGGAAGAAGGGCTTGTATAATTTGTATCCACGTCTAGTGTAATAGGAACTTTATTTGGTGGAACATCTATATGTGACATCCAGAGAAATTAAGGGTCTGTTTGGTTTGCACTTTTCAAAAGAGTTTTTAAATACTATTGTTCTTAGATTCAATTTTTTTTTCCTTTTCTTTTTTGTTTTTTTAAAAATAAAAGCTTCATTAGGTACTCACTACTCTGTCACTCTTTCATTTTATTTAACAGAATGGTAAGCTGTGTCAATCAAGTAGTTCTCTTGTTGTACTGTTTAATTGAAGCTAGAAATATTGACTGTTCGTTATTGCAATAGTTTCAGTACTTTCTCTCTCTCTCTCTCTCTCTCTCTTTTGTGTGCTTGCTCTTCCACACACAAACACATGCATCTGTTTGTGTTCATGTACAGCCAGATACACAAACATCTTAATTGGCAGTTATTTTATGATGGAAAAGGGCTTGTAGTTTCCTTAGGTATAAGTTAAGCTTGCTTCTGTCTGGTGTACATAATAAATGAAATTGTGGCAGGTGCAACAATGTTGGGGTTGGTCAAGAGCTGTATAGGCACAAAATTTACCAGCCAGTTTGGGGATCTCATTGCTGTAAGTATCTTCTTCTAAAGGTTACGCATGTGGATGTCTTGATAACCATTCTTTTCTCTTTTCCTTTGTTTAACTTGCAACTTGAATCTGGCTGGCATTTGATGCTTCTCAAGGCGCTCTAGAAAATGCTATAATCTTTAAGAGTTTGCCATGAAATGTTGGGTATGCCTCATCATTGAGACAATAATTTTGAGACATGCCTCATGCTTCAATAAGAAGAAAAGATGGCCTATGTGACAATTCATCATGCTTGTACTCATTTTTTTATCTAAACTTCAACTTGTAAGACTATTTAAGATTTTTGACCAATGAGCTCTAGCTGAAATGACACCTCCCCTCTTTATAGGGCAAAGGTAGAAGGTGAGTTAGTAAGTTCAAGACACGTGAGTGCATGTGTAAATTACCAATAAAAAAGGAAGATTTTTTGTTGTCCTGGTAAAGAGACTGTGTTTAGAGTTGGTTCATCACATTATCCTTTTTTTTTAAACAGGAAGACATGATGTTAATTTTTGTTTGTTGATAGCTTGCACTTGCATTGTCATGCTCTGCTCACCAACCATAAATGTCCCTTTTTTGACAAATATGCTGAAACTGCACTGTAACTTTATATCAATTGTTAAATTTATGTGTTGCTTTATTTCGGAAATTTTCTAGGATCTAGCTATAGATGCCACCACAACAGTTGGTGTTGATCTTGGCCAAGGCTTGCGAGAAGTGGATATTAAGAAGTACATTAAGGTTGAGAAGATCCCTGGTGGACAGTTGGAGGATTCAAGGGTTCTTAAAGGAGTTATGTTTAACAAAGATGTGGTTGCCCCTGGAAAAATGAGAAGAAAAATTGTATACCCACGTATCATTCTTCTTGATTGTCCCCTCGAGTACAAAAAGGGTGAGAACCAAACAAACGCAGAGCTGGTTAGAGAAGAAGACTGGGAAGTCCTGTTGAGAATGGAAGAAGAATACATTAAGAACCTCTGTGACCAGATAGTGATGTTCAAACCAGACCTGGTAATCACACAGAAGGGCCTTAGTGATTTGGCATGTCATTATCTGTGCAAGCATGGAGTTAGTGCAATCAGGAGGTTAAGAAAGACAGATAATAATAGAATTGCTAAGGCATGTGGAGCTGTTATTGTGAACAGACCAGATGAACTGCAGGAGTCTGATGTTGGTACTGGGGCTGGGTTATTTGAAGTTAAGAAAATTGGGGATGAGTTTTTTGCTTTCATTTTTGACTGCAAAGAACCAAAAGCTTGTACTGTACTTTTAAGAGGTGCCAGTAAGGATCTCTTGAACGAAGTGGAAAGAAACTTGCAGGTACTATAATGATGTGATCTGCAAATTATTGTGTTTGGGTAGTGCTGTTTTCTGAAGCATGTTTCTTATACAGGATGCCATGTCGGTAGCGAGAAACATAATAAAAAATCCAAAACTTCTTCCTGGAGGTGGTGCTACAGAGTTAACTGTATCAGCTGCTTTGAAGCAGAAGAGTTCATCTATTGAAGGCATAGAAAAGGTAAATGCTTGTCTCCTGCATCTATGTTATCACTACCAAGTAAATCAGAGATCTAAATTTATCTTTCTTGGACAGACAGTTTATTGGCAAAAATTAGGCAGAGTGCTGTAGCTTTACATGATTACATAGTGCTTATCTTTTTTGTTTATGTTTTGTGGTTGTAAAATAGTGGCCTTATGAAGCTGCTGCCATAGCTTTCGAGGCTATACCCCGTACTTTAGCACAAAATTGTGGGGTGAATGTGATTCGAACCATGACCGCACTACAAGGGAAGGTAAGAGCCTTTATACAGCATGGTCATATCATGAGTTGACAATCCAATTTTCATGTAAATACTAATCATTCTTATTTTTTGGTTTTTGTAGCATGCAAATGGTGAAAATGCATGGATTGGCATAGATGGAAACACTGGTGTAATTACTGACATGAAAGAGCGCAAGGTATGTTCAAAATGTTCTTGTGGACTTCCATTCTTGCTTTGCTTGGTGTAATTTCTATCTATCAACAATGCTGCATTTGTTTTGGCAGAAAATGTTTTATTGAAAATGACTTGTTTTCTAGAAAACATTTTGGAAAATTGGCTTGTTTTCCTATGTTTGGTTGCAGCAATGGAAATGAGTTGGAAAACATTTTTTTATTGATTGTCTCACACAAAAAATCATTAACATTATTGTAATTCCAAACAGTTATATGAACCAAAACTTTCATTCACAACATGAATTTATGTAGTACATGTGTCTAATATATTTTCCAATTAGTTATCAAGAAAATATAATGAAAAATTATGGGAAAAATAATATTGTATATTCTGTTGCTTGTATGAAGTACAAAAGCACACCACAATTTGCTTGAACTCAGTAACTACTAAAAATAAAGCTCAAGAAGCTTCTTCAAAATATTAAATGCACCTGTAATTGGATTAAGTTCAACTGGGGCCTTTAATTCTAGATCAGGAATTGATTCATTAGTGCCTGTGGCATTCTAGGCAAAAGCATCATTGCATGCAGCTAACTTAGGGCATGTTTGGTATGCTGTAACATTACAATGATTATTCATGTGTAATAACTATTACGTTATTTGGTTTCATCTTTATTGTAGGGAATAATTATTCCTTAGTAATAGCTATTCTTTAAATTGAGGAATACCTATCCCTTCTAGGATGGCTGTAATAGTTATTCCTTAATACATGTAACAACTTTTAAATTAATATATTTCCAAAAAATACAAACTTCCCATATGCATGATCTTTTACAAATTTTTTATATGTAACAATTAAACTTATGAATAGAAATTTTATTTCCAATAATAAAGATGACTATTCCCAACATAATCTCCTTTTAGTGTACCAAATGTACCCTTAATGTTTGACATTGCTTGAGTGTCTTGTGGAGTAGTGTTGATTTTGCATGGATCATACTTAAAGTTTGCCCATTAAGCTTTGTACTTCTCTATGTATTTGGGTGTAGGAAAAATATTGATGCCAAAGAGTGTACTTTAAATCAAGATAGCTTAAATATTTGTTGCCAAAAACATTCATTAACTTATTGGTCATAAATATTATCAGACCACATTCCAAATCAATGAATATATTTTATTGATGTTTGGATGTTCAAAAAAAGACAAATTACCTGTAGACAGTTCTGAAACAAATGGATAACCGCATCTGTTAAAATACATCAAGTTAGTCAATCCATTCTAAAGTTTTCACAGCCTAGTGATGACAGTGGCAATAGTTGAAGCATCTGGACATTATCATCATAGTTCTTGCCACAACAAAACTTTACATTAACCACTGAATAACCTTCCTAAATTCCTAACTAGCAACTTTACTGGTACATTTAATCTGGGACTGGGATTATCTATTATTATGGAATCAACCCAACTAGATCATCTTGTAATGTGAAACCCATAGTAATTATTGGTCCTGTCTCAATGCCGATGTTCTGTGCATAGCAACTTGCCGCATACTAAGCATTGCAGCAAATATTAGGTTTCTTTTATTTTATTTTTAAGTTTAGAACTCTGCATCAAAATTCAAATTATTTCAATTATGGCACTTGCTGTAGCTAGATTATTAACCTGGTTTGTCTGAGATAGAACTAGTGAAGCAGCAAAGCCTAAACAATACATGTTTGGTCACAAGCTTATTGAAACAATGAGCAGCAAGCAATTTGTAATTCTTCAAATTTTATGGAAGAGACATCAGAAACAACATCAGCTTATGAAAATGACAAACGTTAGGTAATAAGTCTCAAACAAATATTTTATATTAAAACCAACTAAAAAGTGCTCATCTTCAAAAACAAGTTTTTGAAAACAGAAATTAAAATACATTCCCAGGCATGCCCTTAGTGTTCTGTTGACCAGATCCTTAGTTTTTCATTGATTGAAGTTTTTGTGCCAAATCAAACACCACAAAATGCGGAAAAATATTTTATAGAAACTGTTTTAGTTTTAGTTTTTTTTGCTGAAACAAATGCAGCATTAAAATTTAAAAATCATTCACAGCATTAAAAATCAATGAATTGTGGAAGGATTCTTGGTGTGTCCTTTTTTTATTAAGTATACACAGGACAATTATCCGACACGGTTCAGTAATTTCCAAAATCTCGTGTTCAGCAAATTTTAGAGATGATGTGGAATGATGGCACATGATATCATAAGATCAACATGCATTTTTTGAACCCCCCCTCTCCGTTCCCCTTCTTTTTGAAAGCATTGACTCTTTAGGTATTAGTACCTTGATTTTTCTGTATCATATTGTGATAAACTAACAAACTAAGTTCTTTGTGTTCTACTATTAAATATATGACTGAATGAACTGTTGAATGCTTGGTTGTTCATATATTGTCAGATTTGGGATGCCTACAATGTGAAGGCACAAACTTTTAAGACAGCCATAAAAGCTGCTAGCACGCTCCTTAGGATTGATGACATTGTGAGTGGGATTAAGAAGAAGCAGGCCCCTGGAGCAGGAGCTCCATCAAAGCCCACGGTTGAGACTGAAGCAGATGCTGACAGTGAGCAAATACTTCCTGACTGAAGATATCAGAACAATTAAAGGCTTTACTTTTTGTAGTGTTTGAAGGAAGCTGGGTGTCCAACAGTTTTGTTGAACTTTTGACTTATGTACTGTTTGAAAATTTCAGATTTTTGCCTTGTGCTGTCCTGGGACCACCTAGTCTGTTCTGGGCAATTGTAATTACGTTAAAAACGTTTAATGGGATGTCTTTTATTAGCAGAATCAATTATTATGATGATTTCTTCTTCCCGTGTGTTTATTGGGGGTAATTCCATTTGTGCCATTTAGTGGCACAATTGAGAACATTGCATAGAGGCCTTTTAAAGGATACCTAGGCTGTTCCAATTCTGCTCAATTGGCCCAGGCTCTCTCAGGTTATTTAACAAAGTTTTGGCTTTGCTATGTTTGAGCTTTGCTTCATATTTAATGAAATTCCTTGAATTTTTGAAGTAGATATTGAATTACCAAAAATCATGATCCGTATATGGTATTATAAACCTTTGGCAAATACTTGCACATTAGTGTGTATAGACACATGGGTGTGCAAACAACTGAAAACGTGAGTTGAAGACATGATTTCAAGTTGGAAATCGTGTTTTCACCTCACGATTTTAGTTGTTGCACACTTGTATGATTGATGTGCAACAATCACTGCTCTAAGGATCTGTTTGGGATCTGCTTATTTTGTTAAAACTGAAAACTTTTTGCTGAAAGTACTGTAACAAAATAATCTAAAAGCTTGATGATTTTTTTTGGAAAGTATTGTAGCTGAAGCTGAGAGTGTTGAAAGTACTGTAGCTAAAGCTGAAAGTGCTGAAAGTACTGTAGAATTTTTTAATTTTTATTTTTTATTTGTGTAATTTGAACCTTATTTTAATGCTTGAATATGCAAAGTGACTTCCAAATATGAAAGCCAAATATTTAACAACAACAACAATAATAACTAATGTATTTTTTTTTTTTTTTTTGGTCTTAGATATTAATTTACTATCAAGTTTGTGTATCATAATTAAGATACATATTTCATTAAAGCCATCAATTATGGTTACCCAAAAAAATACCATAATGTTAATGGTAATTATAACCACAAGTTTTTAGATTTTGACAAAAAAATACTATAATATGAATGGTAATTATAACATTAGTAACAAAGGAAGTCCTAGGATAGAGGCATCTCACATATCGATGCTGTAATATTATTCCGAATCACTTTCATCTCAGGTTCATCTAAAGAAGAGATCACATTTGCCATTTCATCGTAATAACCTCCCTTACTACTTTGACATGTGCCCCCCCTAGGAAGCCCTTGTCCAAGGTCATTGTCTTCATGTGCTCTAATAAAATCATGAAGAACCATTGTAGCAACAATAATGCGTTCTTGAATGCATATATCATAGGGTGGCATATTCCTCAAAATTCTCCATCTATTTTTCCAAGACACTCACAAAATTAAATGAAATACAAAGGAACCCACAGATAAGAGACAAAAAATACAAAACCCACAAACAAACCCACATAATTCCATTGAAATTTTGTTCATGCAAAATTCGGCCACACCCAACAAAAATGGAAAACACACTGACACATCAGAGGATGACAAAAAAATTTAAATACAACTCACAGTGGTCTGGCATCGGCATCTCTTTCTCATAGCTGCAGATCAGCTTTGTGGTGGATTTTCTCTCGCAGCCAAGAAAATGACAGTAAGTTCTGCATTTCCAGAGAGTTTTTGTATCACTTTTTGTTCGAATAAAGGGGTTCCCAGAGAGTTTTTGTGCATCAGATGCTTCGCATCAATTGGGGCAGTTGGTGGTAGATGCAAAATTTAAGAGCTTGAGGAAGAAGTTGGGAATATTGATGAGGAAGAAGTTGGGGGCATTTATGAGAAGGTTGGGGCATTGATGAGGAAGAAGAAGGGAGACTCGGCTGAAGAGAAAGCAGATTCAAAAACTTACCGTTGCTAAACGCACCGTTTTGTTAAATTTCAGCTGCGTTTTTCTTTCAGCTGTGGGTCCCATAAACAGTGAAAAGGGACCCACAAAATTAATCCAAACGCAGAAACGCAGCTCCAGTTTCAGCATGCCAAACACACGCTAAATCTTTTATGATGATTTAAAACTTGCAATTACTATGGAATTTAAGCTAGAGAGATGGATTGTAAAATTACCATGCATCGTATCTGTGGCTTGAGACCTGATTCTCCATATGTGACAGGCTTTCCATCATTGTTTCAGTGCGGTATGTTTAGGTAGGCTTCCCTTAATTTGTTCGTTGAACTTACCATCAAGCTTATTGAGTATTGCATATTTAGGCTCTTTAAACGTGGTTCATAGGTTAGATAAGAGTCGAGACACCCTTCAAAATATTGGAGCAGGAAAGGCTTATAACTGAGGGCTAGATACTGGTCAAGCACCCTTTTATTGGAAAAGTTCATAATTATTTCGACTGTTCTCGTGGTGGAAAAACTATGAGCAAAGAACAGTACTAAAATTTGTTATAGAACAAGAAAATCTCCTTAAAAAATTATGTTGTCAATGATTCTGTTTTTCTTAAAATGAATACAAGTGCTCTTGTTAAAAGAAAAACTATTTAAAAAAAAAAACAATTTCGTAAGATTTTTTTTTTTTTTTGACTTTTTGTACCAATTATATTTTCGTGAATATAAAAATATCAACTAATTAGCCCTCCACTATGCATGGTATAATTTGGTGGAAACTTTGATTTTGCTTTTCTTTTAATCAGTCATGGAAATTCAGATCTACTCCTACCAAATTTGTTGTTCTGTTTCCAATCTTTTCCTTGAGCAACTAGCGCACACTGTGGTACGTAACACAACTAAAGAAGGGTCCATACTGAAATTTCAGGACCTAGACACAGCTCTTCACTCACTGCTGAGTTGCATGTTTCCCTAAAGCCATTCTTTGTTGACCACCTAGGGGAGAACGGACAAGAATGAGCCTACATTCACACTACTGGCTAGCAATGAGCCTACAATTTTTTAAAACCTTACTTTTTCCCGCTTTTTCTCACTTTTTCAAATTTTTTCAAGGTATAAGTATACTTTAATACAATTTCAGCAAAAAGCTAGATAAGTTATTCTCAAACAGACACTTAATAGACTCAATTCATATCGTTATAACCACTACCAAAATTCCAATGTCAAAAACAACAAAACTACCAGACTTCCAAATTAATGCTTCTTGATTGAAACATCATAACATTGGCAGAGTCAAATAAATAACTGACAAAAGGAAATAAGTCAAAATAAACAAAAGTGTTTCAACTTCATACAACTATATTGTAATCAATCCTTGGCTGAAGGCTGAGTGAGATGCAAGACTCAGACGTAGCTGTCGATCAATGATTTCCTCATCTCATCCACAATGGCGCTAGGCTGGGCTGTCTTCAATTGGAATGCAGTTTCAATAACATTGAGTTCTGTTGCTGTGGTATCTGAACCACAAAATGCTGTCCAATCATTCACTGTCAAGCCAGCACCTATCACCTCACTACCACGGTTCACAGTCCCAGCAGACACAGGAACCTGAAGAAGTGTTGCAAGTTCATTCATGTCTTCAACGGATGTATGGGGATGAACCTGCATAGTATTCAGCAAAGACACAGTAAGTATGCAAAACATGCCTCAGTAGATGCCTCAATAAACACCATTCCAAGGAGAATCATTTTCTTACCAGAGCACCTTTGTTTGAGAAGGCACAATAACTGCCCACAAGAATATTACCAGCAATTGTCTGCCTAAAAACTTCGACTCCAAGAACATCTGCTATCATCTCCTCAGTTTCCTGATCAAGAATAAAACAGTTCAACATGAGTATCCTAAAAGGTTTTATCAACTAAAAGAAACCAGTCTCTTCTTCAGACTGGGCTGCTAGAAAGCTTAAAAGAAATCTTAGTTCTGCGGATAAGACAAAGATACCTTATCAAGATCAGTGTGAGTAAGAGCAACATGATCATTGCATGCTATACAATTCCCCAGAGCAGAAAGTCTTTCATCTATGCGTTGAACAACTACTTGATCTGGAAGACTGTTTCTCAAGTGCTGAAGTTCTGTAATATTAGCCACCAAACAATAACAATAAGACAGTGGCAATCGTAAGTAGAATACAATTAAGCATGCAAGATTAATTATCATTCATAAAGCAAAATCCATTTAGATTTGCAAAAATTAAAACTTCATTCATGACCATTCCAAGAAGAGAATCAAATTTGAGAAGGCTTCGCCATTAATGAACAGAAAAATGGATTTCATTTGGCTGCCCCAAGTAAAATTCAGACATTTTTTAGTATAAAAGTGAAGGTTTTAATTGCTGCAAAGCATGCCAAATCCAAGATCTCATCACAGAACGAAAAAATAGTGCTGAGAGGTACGCATGAGCTTCTTGAAGACCATCAATGTGTAAAAATTTGAGAATTAAAATGTGTCACTATTGCTAATGTATAATGAGTTGCAAGTCAATTTCCCATTAATTATGAATATAAAAGAATAAATTTAGAATCCACAAGTGCTTTATAGCACATGAAACATTCCCATTCATGGTTCAAGCAGAAACCAAAGATAAACCACACTAAGGTCCATCATTGTATATTTTCACTCAAAATTCATGCCAATACCACTTCATCACCTCATTGATTAATATCACCAGTGAACAAATTCACAGACTCCTATAACATATCTTTCAGCCAAATCCAAATGCAGTAAAAGAATAAGCAAACCATGAAATAAATTAAAAACAACAAATAGTCCACAAAAAAATACTTGGCATTTCAGAAGAACTAAATATTTTAGTTGAATTTATTATTATGACTATGATGCAACTTAAGTTCTCAAGGTGAATGCTCTTAGAGACCAATCAATGTACAGTTAATGCAAATTAAAAATTTATTGTCATAATAAAAAGAAAGAGCAATGCAAGGTAAAGTGATTAACATATAGTAAATGCATTTTATTTGAGTACAGGAATAAAAGAGTAACCTTGGTCGGTGGTGTTGTGAGGCAATAGAAGCCCATTTTTGTTGCCTGCACAGCACAATAAAAAGGAAAGCAAGGAGATATCATATCACATTTTGGTTGAAAGTAGTTATGAAATGTAAAAGCAATCTATGTTTCTATAAAAGCATGAAGAATATCAATAGTACCAGCACAAAGGCGTCCGATAATGCGAGTGCCAGCAATGGAGGTCTTAACAACAGGGATAACATCGGCTAACTCAGCCTCAAATGCGCTGCAAAGAGATCAGATTTATTTGCACTAATTCTAAATGCATTATTATTAAATTAAAAAAATAAAATAAAAAATAAAGAAAGGGATAAATAACCTGTAGAAGCTTTCAGAACCGCCAATGGCAACCAAACAGTAAGCATTGGTGAGCTTTGAAAATACACCCACATCACATGAGTTCTCAAATTGAATTCCTGTATGTATGTATGTATGTAATTCAATTCAAATTCATTCTCTATCTCATGACTCATATAATAATATAAATATAAATATAAATATAAATAAACAGAAAGACTTACTGTTGGCCATGATTGATTGTTTGAGGGAAAGCCCAAAAATAAATAAATAAAAACACTAACTTTTGTTGTTGTTGTTATTCACAAAATATGTAGCTTTTCAACTCCAAGACCTACTACTGCAACAACGCAAAGCAAAGATAAATCAATTAAAAATAAAAAATAAAAATAAACTATAACTTGAACTAAAAGCGTGAGACAGGGCCGGCCCTTCCCACCCTTAGGCGAGTTAGGCAATTGCCTAAGGCCCCCAAGTGGAAGGGGGAACCGGGTAGTAGAGGAAAATAAAAATATTTAGTTTAAATGAATTACAAAAATAATCTGGCACATCCTTTTAACCAAAAAAACAAAAAATTTTGGTAAATCCTATTAAACATTGGTTCTAAACAAAATCATTGACCAAAAATCAACCAGATAAACTACAAATCCGGTCTAAGAGATTAACCACAAATAAATCAAAACACTCAAAACCCTAAAAATTTTACCTTTCTCTCTAGTCTCTGCTCTCCGCCTCTCTCTAGTCTCCAGTCTCCAGCTGGACCGCCTCAGCCTCTCTCTGATTCTCTGCTCTCCGCCTCTCTCAAGTCTCAGCTGCTCACCTCACCTCAGGAATCAGGTATAAAATTATAAATATTTGGGCACAGGGCACTCCATTTTATTTGTTAACAACTTAAGATAACTCTGTTTATTTGGGCCCTCCCTGGTTGGTTTTGTAACTTTGTTTATCACTTATCAGTTTATCATTATGGCTGCCTGGACCCTCCCTGGACTGGGCGTTAAGTATGGGCCTTCAAGTTTTTTTTTTTTTTTTTTTTTTAAAGCCTGCATTTTTTTTTTTTTTTTTTTTGTTATAGATAGGATTTGTTTTGTGTTTTGTGTTTTTTTT
Source organism: Notholithocarpus densiflorus (assembly GCA_030021035.2). Taxonomy (NCBI): domain Eukaryota; kingdom Viridiplantae; phylum Streptophyta; class Magnoliopsida; order Fagales; family Fagaceae; genus Notholithocarpus; species Notholithocarpus densiflorus. Next base: position 2,471,386 of record JARYZH020000013.1, on the reverse strand, counting down.
TTTTTTTTTTTTTTTTTTTTGGGTGGGTCTTATTAATAAGTCTTGTATCTGTGCTTAAATTTTTGTTATGCTTGTGCTTATTTTTTTTTAATTTATGTAGGTTGAGATTGCTAAAAACTTGCTATTGTTCAGTAAAATTACAACAATACTTTTTATATAAATCAGGTTCTATTTCTCATTTGCTCTACACTTGAAAGTTATTTTTTATTTTAGTTTTTATAAATATATTGTTTGATTAAAAATGTCTACTAGAAAATATGCATCTGGATATAAAAAACTTAAAAAAAATAATAATAATTAATTGAGTCTCAAAAAGGATCAATGGATAAATTTGTTATTAGTAATAAACAAAATATAATACAAAATTTAGATGAAAATATCACAAATGAGCAAGAAATTCACCAAAATAATTTAGAAGAAAATGATGTTCAATTTTGCAATACAAAAAATCTTGATAATGAACTTCAAAATAATTTAGAAGAAAATGAAAATAATGATGAAAAATATAATATAAAATTTTAAATAAACATTAATTTAATTAATATATAAGTATAAAAAATGTCCCTTTTTTAGTTCTCGCCTTAGGCCCCAAAATGTCTAGGGTCGCCTCTGTTTCCCTCTCATCCTCTCTCTGCCTTAACCCACGTCACACCGTGCTCCATGGCTGACCACCAAGCTCTCCTTCTAAACCTCCATGGCTGAAACTTTTCAAGCTCATCACCTCCAACCACGCACCACTGCCGAAACCCAGCCAAAATCAAATCACGACCACCACCACGGCCAAAACCCAGCCAAAATCAAATCGCAACAAAAACCCAGAAGCCCACCAAATCACAAATCAAATCACACACACCGAAATCAAAGCACAAAACCCACAAAACAACCAAAATCACAAAATGAAAACACTGAAAGTGAACTCACCGTTAAAAAAACATATATTGGTTTTGTTATTATATTTTAGAAGAAGAATTATCTTGTTAAACTAATTTTAGATCCAAATTAATCAAACACATACCACAAGCAAGAATGATAGACTGAAAGCAAAGCAAAAAAAATGGTATTTCCCAGAAAAGTGTTTTCAGAAAGTAGAAAGGGTAAGCAAAATATAAAAACTATTTGCTTCATAATCTCAAATAAATAAATAAATAACCAAAAATCACACACCATAATCCGGTGAAGCCTCGTGAGGCACAATTTCACCTAAAAGGATCGTCTGAGTTGAGAGGAAGAGATTTTCATAGTCTTTGGCTTGGCAGCACAATCTTCGATTTCCTTTCTTGACGTGGCTTTTGCTCGCTCCTCTCTTGTCAGCCTAGACAACGTATAAAGAGAAATAAAAAGAAGAAGAATAAAGCACCGCGTAAAAAAGAAGAAAAGAAAAATGGTGAGAGAAGAAAGACAGATTGAGATCAGGTGCACTGTCGTAGGTATTTTTTTTACATTTTTTCTCTTTTTTTTTAACTTTTTAACTCTCCTTTAATATATTTTATTTAATGGTTGAGATTGAAAGTTGTTTTTTCAATTTTTAATCTCAATCATTAATTACAATTGCATCAGGGTATTGCACCTGAATCTGAAAAAGACAAAGAGACCTACACATACACATACAAATACACATACACATACACATACACATACATAAGCACACATACACATACATAAGCATGCATAAACACATACACATACACATAAACATACATAAATATAAGCACGCATAAACACATACACATACACATATATAAGCACACATACACATACACATACACATACATAAGCACACATACACACACATACATAAACATACACATACAGATTCACATACACATACACACATACACATACACATACAAATACACATAAACATACATACACATACACATAAATATACATATACATAAATATAAACACACATATACATAAACACGTATAAACTCACATAAACGTAAACATACACACACATAAACTTAAATATAAACATAAACACACATAAAAGCTCGATTTAGCACACCAAAGTAACTAACGAAATTGTTTGAGAGTTGGTGTTAGTTTGCAATTTTTTCCAATCTATATGAGGGTTTAATTTTTCTCAGTCTGTATGTGTGTTTATGTCTATGTATGTTTATGTTTATGTGTGTGTGTTTATGTGTATGTGTGTTTATGTTTGTCTGTTTTTGTTTATGCGTGTTTATGTGTATGTGTGTTTATGTTTGTTTGTTTTTGTGTATGTTTGTTTTAGTGTATGTTTGTTTTGTGTTTGTGTTCATGTATGTTTATGTGTATGTGTGTTTATGTTTATATTTATGTTTATAAATATAAACATAAATAAACATACACACATACATAAACATGCACATACACATAAACATAAGCATAAACATACACATACACATACATAAACATAAATGAATATAAACATAAACACACATGCACATACACATAAACATAAACATACACATACACACACATAAACATACACATACACATACACACTCATATACATATACATACATAAACACACATACACATACACATACATTTTTAGTTCTCGCCTTAGGCCCCAAAATATCTAGGGCCGCCCCTGGCGTGAAAGAGAACACTTATGAAAATTTTGTGTTTGAAAAGAGTCCGTACCACCTCCTCGTATCATGTCGTGGCTGCTCTCTCTTTTTCTCTGTTTTGTGTTTTAGGGTTTTCGATCAGACGGATTAGCTTAATATCTATCTAACTTTTCACTTTCAAACCTTAGCAAATGTTTTTGTTTTATTTTCTTTCTAATAATAATATAGAAGATACTTTCAAAAAATAATAATAATATAGAAGATATTGTTTGTGCGTGCTGAGTTAAAAGTGAGAATAATTGAGTCACACCTAGTTTACGAGTCCATTTTAAGGTCCAGCCTAAAACTAACGTTTATAAAGCTAAGGAATAAAAATAATTGAGTCACTTTAATCCAAAATAATAATAATAATAATAATAATTGAGTCACCTCCTCGTAGGGTGTCAAATGGGTGGGTTTGAGGTGATCATAATTGGGTTGAATACATAAAACTAGGGTTGTAAACAAACTAAGCCGTTCATGAACAACTCGGTTTGGCTCGATAAAGAGCTCGTTCATGTTCGTTTGTTTATAAATAAGTCAAACTTGAGCCTTAGTTTTAGACTTGTTTATAAACAAGCCGAGCTTAAACAAAAAAAATTATTTATGAACAAGCTCGTAAACAATAGGACTCAATAAAAACATGCTGAGCTTAGGCTCATTTACAGCTTGATATATGTTTACTAAATAAACTCATTATTATGACAATATACATATGTTTTAGAATGTTAAATTATAGCTTGTTTATTCTTATATGTTTTGGAATGTTAATTTATTTAGATTTGTGAAGATTATAGTTGCATAGATGACAAATGTGTTGGAAAAATACATGTTTGTATCACATACAAAACATATGCAGTGGAAAATTAATGGATCTATTTCATTCGCAATTGATAACATGTACTATGTAAGTTTCAGAATTTAGGAACAAGAAAGCGTACCTTGGTGCGGTGAAATTCAAAACAAAAGATTAGAAGTACTTGGGAACACTTTTAATCTTCACTCCAATTCCACTTGATGCCCAAGAAGTGTGGTCTCTCAATCAGTTTCTAAGGAGAGAATAAGAGAGTGTCCAACACTCACATACAAATTATTTCATTCCTTACATGATCTTAATGAAAACCAATATGAAAAGCATTACTGATGAGGACGAAAAGAGTAGTACTACTGTGGAGACAAACAGAATAAGCGGACAGGGTTTTGGTGTGGTTTTATATGAACATAAATACTATTACAAGCAAAGCAATGTCGGTTTGAAACTCTTTCGCTTTAATTTGGGCCGGCAGTACTATTAGTATGAGGTATAATTAAAAGGAAGGGCTGGGATTCGAATAGGTTTTGTCAAAAGAAATACTAGTAATTAATTAATTATAGTCTATAAAAGGAAGGCTAGGGCTGAGATTTTATTCGATTTTGTCAAAAGGGCCTGCGGTATTACGCAAGTTTTAGCTCACTAAACTAAAGGCGTTGATTGGGGTTTTTTTTTTTTTTTTAACAAACATTCATTAGAAATATTTATTAACTAAAAAAATCATTAAATTAATCAAAGTTGTTTTTTACACCCTAATTAATCAAAATTAATTACATTGTAGGAAGTTATTTGGTAGGATTTCTCAAACGAACCCATATGATCAAAAATTACTATACACTTTATTTGGGAGTTCATAAGAGGCTAAAGAGGCTAATGAATTTGTTGATGTGATGACAAAGAGCGGATGTTAATCGCAAGAATTTCTTATGTTTAATGAACCTAGTTATTTATCATTATTATTATTTTGTTTATATATATGAAAGGATTTAAAGTTGCATTGTCCGCTTGTTATAATTAATCATTATCAACATCTCAATACACTAATTTTTGGAGGAGGACCAAAGATTTAACCAGTTGAGTTATATAATTGGAGCTTACAAATTTATGTGTCACCAATTACTAAAACATATTTCAAATATTTATTTATTAGGTGGTTAAAATTCATCAATCACAAATATTGCCACAACAGTTTGTAAATTTTATGTAGTAAAAGTTATAATATCTTTAATATTATACCATTCCCCCCCTAGACTCCTGAGGACTTTGTGTATGAGGACTTTGTGCATGAGGAGTTGTCAATTTAGCTACAAGGCCCTTACTCCCTCCTCCATTGTTAATCATGTATTATAACTAAGCTTCTATTTCCTTTGTAATGTTGTTTCTTAACTTGTCATGGACAAAATGTTTATTTCCCATTTGGGATGTACTTATAAACCGCAAGCTTATTGCTTAAATTTCCTGTTATTTATGGATCTCACATGAGTCACCTACTTATTTTATGTTTCCTACTATTTGGAGGTCCCGAATGAGTCACTTACTTATTTTATTTAACTTTTACCTTTTATTTACAGTATTTTCAATAAAAAAATTTCACCAAAAAATTAGATAAGTTGTTCTCAAATAGACACTTGGACTCTAAAGTATACATATAGTCTAAAATTATACACAAAACATGAGTAAACTTATTAAATATTAAATAATATCTTATAATGTGAATTTTGGCATGCGAATCAAAAACAAAAAGAATGTGTAATCCCAATAGTTTTGTTTTTTTTTTTAAATATTAATCTAATAAAATATTATTAAATCTACAATTAAAACTCGAAAAAAATAAATAAATCTATAATTTATATAAAAGCCGAATTAGTTTGATTTTGATTGACCTCATAATATTGTGCCACATGGGTTTTTAAGGTCTCTCTATTTTACACATTGTAGGGATAAGAGCCCAGAATCATATATTGGGCCTTGGGCTTGGTCCGAGGACGTTGAATGGTCCGAGTAGGGATAAATAGTTATTAGGAGTTCTAATTTAAAGTCCCATGAGTAAGGAAGAAATGGAAGGTGGTCTGAGAAGGAACTCCTCCTCGGATATGATGAATGCAGCTCAAGTATGTATTCCAGCAATTAGAGTGACCCTTCAAGAAGCTCCAATAATAGGGACGCGCCTCACGACATACGAGAAGGAAAGAAACCCAAAAATATCTAAGGGAAAGCTGCTACCACCGCATTAAATGCACTGCAGCTACTTTTCTGGCCACATTTATGTGGAGAAGACCTCTGAACAATGTTGCCTTGGCTACCACAACTCACAGAAAGCCAGAGAATGTGTCTAATGGGACAGGTACTCAAGTGAGTGCTCAGATGATCAACAAGTGTAGGATCAAGATGGTCCAAAGGGAGCTATATAATGTGAGAGACCCTCCATGGGAAGGAGATCGAAAAAAAGAAGGAAAAACACTGTTGCACTCTAGAACGCAATTTGTAACCTCAGTTAAGTATTAATAGAAGAGAAACAGTCTCCTCGGACTTGGCCGAGGTCGTTTTTCTCAAGCCATAACTTGTTTATTTTCATTCTCCTGTCATCAAGCCCTACCTCATTGGTTGGCTAACCCACTAAAGCCCAGTTCTTCAACCAATTCTCTATAAATTTATTGGTTTGGGCTTCTTAGGCCTAAGTCCATACACCTTTTGGGCCTAGGATCCAAATCTGGTCCTTACAATTGGCGCCATCTGTAGGGAGAGCTTGTGTGATAGTGAGTGCAACGGTTAACTATGGTAGGTTCAGGACCACACCAAGCAGAATCTATAGGGTCTCAACGTGAAAATTCTTTCGTGAACCTCGAGCGCAGAAGGGACAGGGAAGGGAGTGTGCATACTGTCCGGACCGGTAGGAGTCATTCCCGGGGGAACAACCACCTCTCTCATGAGGAAGATACCAGAGCCCTGCAACTAGAAGTCGACCAACTAAAGAGAAAACTGCGCCATGCACGACGAAAGCGAGCCCCTTCCAACTCTGACATATCTTATTCTGATGGTGAGGAGGATGACAGTTATCGACATAGATCAAGGACTCTTCCTAATGAGTCTTTCTCATATGAAGAGGAGCACCGTCACAAACATAAGTATAAGAGCCCGACTCGCAGAGGACTGGGAAACGATGCTATGAGCAAAGTGTGTTGAACCAGATTTCCAAGTCGTCATTCACGCGCAAGATTGAAGGGGCAACCCTTCCTTGGCGTTTTCATCAGCCGACGTTCACCATCTACAATGGACGAACGGACCCGGTGGAGCATGTGAGCCATTTTAGTCAAAGAATGGCCGTCCATTCCAAGGACGAAGCCTTGATGTGCAAGGTGTTCCCATCCAGCCTAGGACCCGTGGCGATGAGATGGTTCAACAGCCTAAAGGCAGATTCCATAGGCTTCTTCAAAGAGCTCACCAGGGCTTTTGGCTATCGTTTTATTACGTGTACCAGAGTCTCTCGACCAATTGATTCCCTACTGTCCTTATCCATGCGAGAAGGGGAGACTCTGAAGACATACTCGGACAGATACTGAGAAATGTACAACGAGATTGATGATGACTTTGATGACGTGGCCATCGGCACCTTCAAGGCCGGCCTCCCAACCGAGCACGGTTTAAGGAAGTCTTTGACTGGCAAACCTATCACTAGTGTGCGCCGACTCATGGAACGGATTGATAAGTACAAGAGGATTGAGGAAGACCAGCAGCAAAGCAAAGGGAAAGGTAAGGCTATCCCCCAAGAGATGGGGGATTTCAAGTCGGACCAATACAACCATAACAGACCCCGTAAGGATTTCGCTGGGCAGTTTGGGCCTACGACTCCTCAAACGATTAATGTGGTGTTCCGAGAGCTAGTATATCAAGTATTAGAGAAAATCAAAGGTGAGCCATACTTCAGATGGCCAAACAAAATGGTGGGGGACCCCACCAAGCACAACCAGGGCCTTTATTGCCAATACTACCTGGACCGAGGACTGCAGGAATCTATGGAACCATCTGGAGCAACTGGTAAGAAATGGAAGGTTGCAATAATTTTTGTATCGGCCCGACAGGCAGAGAGACTAGGCAGGATCAAGGGCTCTGGGAAACGCCCCCTCCGGGCCCCCTTTAGGTACAATCAACGTCATTTTCGCCGCTCTTGGGAGAACCGGCTCACAGCCCTTCAGGGTAATGTCCGTAGCTCAGCTACCCACCGAGAACTCTAGTCGAATGTCGAAGAGGGCAAGAATGGAGGCCCGACCAGCATTGAGCTTTTCGGATGAAGACAAGGCGGGAACCATACAGCCACATGACGATGCGTTGGTGGTCACCCTCAGGATAGGAGGGTTTAACATGAAAATGGTGATGGTGGAACAGGGCAGTGGAGCGGAGATCATGTACCCTGACTTATACAAAGGGCTGAACTTGAGGCTTGAAGATTTGACAGCCTATGATTCACCTTTAGTGAGCTTCGACGGAAAGATTGTCATCCCAAAGGACCAGATTAGGCTACCCGTGCAGGCGGGAGTAGAAGTGGAGGAGGTAAATTTCATTGTGGTGGATGTTTATTCTCTCTACACGGCCATCGTGGCAAGACCCTGGCTTCATGCCCTGGGAGCCGTCTGCTCCACTTTGCATCAAAAGGTGAAGTACCCGTTTGGGAACCAGATCGAGAAAATAGTGGGGAGCCAATCAGTAGCGAGGCAGTGCCTGATTGCCACGATAAGGTATCAGCCAAAAGTGGAGCCCTCGGCTTCTGCAGACGGGGGCTTATAGCAATCAAAGGGCCGGACGTCATCCTCGAACGGGACAGCGAGGAGACAAGGTACGAGGATTTAGAGAAGGTTGTTGTCGGTGACGACCCAGAGAAGTTCTTTCAGGTCGGAGCCCGACTGCCCTCTCGGGAGAAGGAAGAGCTGGTGGAGTTCCTTAGGAGGAACATAGACGTGTTCGCGTGGAGTGCCTATGAAGCTCTTGGGGTGGATCCAAGCTTCATATGTCATCATTTGAACGTCAACCCATCAGTCACCCCAAAAAAGCAACCACCTCGGCATTCATCCAGAGATCATTCTGATGCCGTTAGAAATGAAGTGACGAAACTTAAGCAAGTCGGGGCTATTAAGGAGGTGTTTTACCCTGAATGGTTGGCCAACACTGTGGTGGTTAAGAAGAAAAGTGAGAAATGGCAAGTTTGTGTAGACTTCACTGACCTAAACAGAGCCTGCCCAAAGGACCCTTTCACCATGCCTTGGATCAATCAGTTAGTTGATGCGACAGTCAGTCATCCTCGAATGAGCTTCCTGGATGCCTTCTAGGGGTACCATCAGATACCTTTAGTTTTGGAAGATTAGGAAAAGACAGATTTTGTCACCCCCACTAGGAACTACCACTATAAAGTGATGCCTTTCGGCCTAAAGAATGCAGGGGCCACTTATCAGAGAATGATGACCAGGATGTTTGAGCCTCAGCTGGGAAAAAGCATTGAGATCTACATAGACGACATGGTGGTTAAGAGTAAAGCGGAGTCCGGGCACATTCACGACCTCGGGAATATCTTTGAGATCCTGAGGAGGCACAAACTGCGACTAAATGCATCGAAGTGCTCTTTTGGGGTCGGATCAGGAAAGTTCTTGGGGTATATGGTCACCCACCGTGGAATTGAAGTCAATCCTGACCAAATCAGGGCAATTAACAACCTACGACCACCTCGAAATCCCAAAGAGGTCCAGAAGCTGACCGGAATGACTGCTGTCCTAAACCAATTCATCTCTCGGTTAGCAGACAAGTGTAGGCCCTTCTTCTAGTTGTTGAACAAGTGGAAGGGATTTGAATGGACCGAGGAGTGCGTCCTAGCCTTCCAGCAATTGAAGGAGTACCTTTCTCGGCCACCTATTATGTCAAGGCCCGAGGTGGATGAAGTTTTATTTGCTTATATCGTTGTGGCCCCTCATGCCGTGAGTCTGGTGTTGATACGAGTTGACAGCGGCGTACAAAGGTCAGTTTACTATGTGAGCAGATCACTGCATGAGGCCGAAGTCCGTTACCTGCCACTGGAGAAGGCCATTTTGGCGGTGGTACATGCCACTCGCAAACTCCCTCATTACTTCCAAGCACACACAGTTATTGTCCTAACTCAGCTTCCGCTCAGAGCTCTGCTCCGAGGCGCTAATTACACGGGGAAAATTGCCAAATAAGCTACAATCCTAGGGGCTTTTGATATCAAATACATGTCCCGTACCTCTGTTAAAGGTCAAGTCCTCGTGAATCTGGTAGCCGAGTTTGCTGAATCCCCATTAGAAGTAGAAGTAGAAGTAGAAGTAGAGAGGTGCGGCATGGATGGAAAATCGGTTGGCATGATCTCCTAGCAAGGCCCTTTATCCTGGAAAGTATACGTTGATGGTGCAGTAAATCAGAAGGGATCCGGAGTTGAACTAGTTCTAGTATCTCCCGAGAGGATTACCATTGAGAAATCATTAAGACTGGACTTCTCAGCCACAAATAACGAAGCTGAATATAAGGCTCTGCTAATGGAAATGGCCATGGTTCAAAGAATGGGCGGCAAGGCAGTAGAGATGTTCTCAGACTCAAGATTGGTTGTTGGCCAAGTGAAATGAGAGTTTAAAGCGAGAGATGAAAGAATGCAAGGGTACTTGAGTTAGGTTAGGCATCTGCAGTCAGGGTTCGAATCTTTCAACCTATTGTATACCCCTAGAAGTGGAAACACGCACGCCGACTCCCTTGCCACACTGGCAACCTCCTCGGCACAGAGTTTGCCTTGGGTCATACTTGTTGAGGACCTGTGCAAGCCCGCTGTGATGAGAAGAGATACGGTCCAGATCCATCAAGTTAAGGTAGGGCCGAGTTGGATGGACCCTATAGTCCTGTTCCTTAAGGAGGATATCCTGCCTGAGGAGAAATCAGAGGCTGACAAGATATGGAGAAAGGCTCCTCGGTTCTGGTTATCCGAGGACCAGAAATTGTACAAACGCTATTTCTCTAGGCCATATCTACTCTGCGTACACCCTGAGGCATCAGAACTACTCCTCGAAGAGTTATATGAAGGAATTTGTGGAAGCCACACAGGAGGCAGATCTTTATCTCATCGAGCCATCACTCAGGGCTACTAGTGGCCAAACATGCAGAAAGAAGCTCAAGAATATGTAAAGAAGTGTGATCAATGCCAGAGATACGCGCCGAACATCCATCAACCAGAAGGAGTTCTTAATCCTCTAGCCAGCCCTTGGCCCTTCGCCCAGTGGGGCTTAGACATTGTGGGTCATTTCCCTAAAGCAGCAGGACACAAAAGATACTTACTAGTCGGCACGGATTACTTCACTAAGCGGGTTAAAGCCGAGCCCTTGGCAAACATCCGAGATGTGGACGCCAAGAAATTTGTTTGGAAAAATATTGTCACACGTTTCGGAGTCCCTCGTACCCTCATCTCGGACAATGGCCTTCAGTTCGATAGCAAATCTTTCAAGAGATACTGTTGTGAACTGGGAATAATGAATAGGTATTCTACCCCAGCTTATCCCTAAGGGAACGGACAAGTCGAAACTGTTAACAAAGTTATAGTGAATGGACTCAAGAAAAGGTTGGATGATGTGAAAAGAAGATGGGTGGAAGAGTTGCCACACGTCCTTTGGATATATCGGATTACACCTCGCAGGTCAACAGGAGAAACACCATTTTCAATGACATATGGGGCTGAGGCCGTTATTCCTTTAGAGATTGAATTCCCAACGCTGAGGACGAGTTCTTTCATTTTGAACAACAATGACGAGCTATTGGGAAAAAGCCTATACTTAATTGAGGAGCGAAGAGAAAATGCAATGGTCCAACTGGCATATTACCAACACAAGCTCAAGCAAAGTTATGACACCAACATAAAGCTGAGACCATTGGTGCCTGGTGACTTGGTGTTGAGAAAAGTTCTGGGTACTGCGAAGAACCCAGCATGGGGAAAGTTAGGGCCCAATTGGGAAGGACCATATTGCATCACCTCGGTGGCTGGTATAAAAGCATACTTTCTTGAAGACATAGATAAACATGTAATACAACGCCCGTGGAATGTAAACAACCTGAGAATGTATTATTATTAATGAAATTCTCTTTTGTCAACATGTTCATTTATTAAAGGCATTATACTTCTCATTATTCAATTTTTATAAGTGTTAAACAGATCCTAAGGCATGTCAGGTCTCTCGGACCACATACTTGGGTGAAATTAACACTCAATGACATCTTTATAAGTGTTAAACAGATCCTAAGGCATGTCAGGTCTCTCGGACCACATACTTGAGTGAAATTAACACTCAATGACATCTTTATAAGTGTTAAACAAATCCTAACGCATGTCAGGTCTCTCGGACTACATACTTGGGTGAAATTAACACTCAATGGCATCTTTATAAGTGTTAAGCAGATTCTAAGGCATGTCAGGTCTCTCGGACCACATACTTGGGTGAAATTAACACTCAATGGCATCTTTATAAGTGTTAAACAGATCCTAAGGCATGTCAGGTATCTCGGACCACATACTTGGGTGAAATTAACACTCAATGGCATCTTTATAAATGTTAAACAAATCCTAAGGCATGTCAGGTGTAAAATGTACTCCCCCCTAGATCGAGGGTTTTACATGGAGTCGCCACTTATTTAATTTAAAAGGAAAAATAAGAAAACCTTCAATAAAAAATACTTCTGTTGTATTAATGTATATGATAATTTACATCAAATTTTGTAACAAAAATTTACAATACTTTTTTGTCCTAGATACAATCTAAGAGAAGTAAATGACATTGCTTTATTTCCTAGTTACATTCTAAAAAATGTAAAATTACATATACAAGAGCATAGTCTAGAATCCTTAATCTTGGTTCGGAGGTTAATTTACGAGATGGGAAGGGATTAAACACCCATCTTTCCCGGAAAAACCGGTCTCCTAAGTTAAGGTGGCCAATATCATGTCATGTCAAACAAATGCAAACAATATGTCATATAAACATGTTAATTTGCAGGAATTGTAAACAAATATGTGTTAGGGGAATTAGACATAAAAAGAAACAAAAAGTGAAAATTGTTAGATAACAATTTTAATGTAAAGAAAGCATTAAGGTAATGACATGTTCATCCAAGAAATCAATGTAAATAAAGAATTCCTAGCCTAGACATGTTCATCTAAGCATGTGAAGGAAAAAAAACAAAGTTGTCATATTATTTGTCATCAACATAATTGCAAAGAGAAACAAATAAAAATAAAACATTTGAGCATATTTGATCATCCAAGCAATTATGAAAAGAAGTAAAGGAAAATCCCTAGACATGTTTATCTAGAGAAAATCAAAATACTTTGACATGTTTGTTCAAGCATTTAAAAAAGTAAAACAACTACCTAGACATGTTCTTCTAAGTATTGAAAAGAAAGTTGTGTTTTAGCCTAGAAGTGCTCATCTAAGCATTAAAGAGAAAATTGTGTATTAGCTTAGAAGTGTTCATCTAAGCATGTAAAATGAATATCAATGAGACATATAGGCATGTTCATCCAAGCATATCATGAAAGAAACAAATAACAACTTGTTAAGCATTTATTCAAGCATGTGTAGAAAGTAAAAAACATAATTAACTACTTACCAGCATAGAGCATAAATTAAAAAGGGGAAGTGATCACTTAAAGGGCTAGGGAGAAAGCAAGGAAGTACTAAACTACAACCAAAGTAGGAACAATGGTTGCATAACAGCTTTTCTTTTCTGCTTTCTCACTAGCTCTTCAGAGGGAATTCGGGGTCCAGAAAATAGAAGAGGTCTTCTCTATTTATAGGGGAAGGGATGACTTAGCTTTAAAGCTAAGTTATTAGCTTTCTTCTGAAGCTAAGGGAGGAGATAACCTATTTAAATGAGCTGGAACGGATTTGGTGTTGATCTCCATTTGAATTTTGAAAGGAAATTGAAGATGATGCTGCACCCGCTTCGTATTTTGGCTCTAACTTTCTGCTCAAAATTTCAATTGATTCAAGATTGGTGTTTTTAGAAAGGAAATTAAATTATCTACAACTTTTTCAGAAATAGAGAAAACCAAATTTCAACGTTTTCTGGGCCAAAAATGCATTTCAAATTGCTGCTGAAAATAATAACGTTTTTTGAGCATTTTTGAATTTTTTCACAGGATGTATCTGTTTCTCTATCCAATTTATTTTTCAAAAAAAATTTCTTCTGAAGCAAAGGGAAAGGATAAGTCTATTAGATAGGCTTGAACAGATTTGATGTTGATCCCATTTGAAATTTTGAAAGAAAATTGAAGATGATGCTGAATTTGTGTTATTTTCTGCACCTGTTTCGTATTTTTGCCATAACTTGATGCTCAAAATTCCAATTGATTCGGGATTGATGTTTTTTGAAAGAAAATTCAATTCTCTACAACTTTTATAGAAATAGAGAAAACCAAATTTCAACGTTTTCCAGGCCCAAAATGCGATTCAAGTTGCTGCTGAAGATAATGACGTTTTTTGAGCATTTTTCTGTTTTTTTGAATTTTTCATGGATCATATCTCCAAAAAAAAATTCAAAAGAGCAGATAAGATGCCATAAAGAAAAACATTTTTTATTATTTCTTAAAAAAAAATGAAAAAAAAAAATGAAATCCAATCAAAAATCACACTTAATTAATTTTAAATTAATTCTTGTGAGAACCAATCAAAATTAAGTGTTTAAAATAGGACGTGATCAAGCCCATCGTGTAGGTGAGCCATGATCATTGAAAATTGTTTGTATGATAACTTTTGATCAGGTGGTCCGATCAAAACCAATGACATACCATTATGATCGTTAGAACATCAAGATTTGTTTTGTATCACAAATCTAAAGATCTACCGGTTGGTTAAATGCAAGTTGTAAAATTGGGTGTCTACATCAGGTCTCTCAGACCACATACTTGGGTGAAATTAACACTCAATGACATGTTTATAAATGTTAAATAGATCCTAAGGCATGTCAGGTCTTTTGAACCACATACTTTGGTGAAATTAACACGCAATGGCATCTTTATAAGTGTTAAAAAAATCCTAAGGCATGTCAGGTCTCTCGGACCATATACTTGGGTGAAATTAACACTCAATGGCATCTTTATAAATGTTAAACAGATCCTAAGGCATGTCAGGTCTCTCGGACCACATACTTGGGTGAAATTAACACTTAAGGGCATCTTTATAAGTGTTAAACAGATCCTAAGTTATGTCAGGTCTCTCGGACCACATACTTGTGTGAAATTAACACTCAATGGCATCTCTAAAAGTATTAAATAGATCCTAAGGCATGTCAGGTCCCTCGGGCCGCATACTTGGGTGAAATTAACATTCAATATCTGATCCCCCAGACCACATACTTAAGAGAAATTAATACTTGATGGTATATTGCTAAGAATTAACACTAGGGTACTTATTTGTCCTTCACTAAGTGTCAAAATAGATCTAGGACTATGCACAACTCCTCGGACTGATAGCTTTAAGAAAGTTGAAGTCCTTAATTGTCTATCTAAGTGTTGAGCAAAATGAAGAATATCCCCCCCCCCTTTTTTTACTCTTTACAAAGTTTATTACTTACCTACATTAGATTCGATCTTCATTACAAAAGGATCAATTCACAGTTTAAATTTATTGGCAATAGTCATAATCTTAAAGGCATATGAAATAAAAATACATAGAATAAAAAGAAAAATCTTTTCATTGATTAAAAGAAAAAAATATGTTACAAATAATGGCAACAAAAACAAAGACAAATCATACATCTAAGCCTTGGATGGGTGGGAGTCCCCCTTGGAGCCAGCTGCTTGGAGGTTAGCTTCTTCAACGCCCTTACCTTTGGAGACCATATCCTTGATTGTGAGTTGATCTTCTGACTGGCTGGCTTGAGCTGATGGTTACACCTTCTTGCCCTTCTTGGTCTCAATTGCAACCTCAACATCAAGAGAAGAGTCTTAAATGATGAGAGGCTGCTTAGGAGGAGGCAAGGGAAGGGCAGTAGGTGGAGGAAGTTCTGCTGGAATCTCTCGGATATCCTCCGGGAAAAAGATATTCTTGGACATCCTCAGCTCAGAGTCTGCAGGGACTCCCGCCCAGTCCATTGCTACTCCCCAGGACTCGGTGCAGTAGTCCCTGCACACAACGGCCACCTCCTCTGCCAGCCGGGTCTCCGTGTCTAGCACCCCAAGTTTGTAGGATGCCTTCACAGCGGCCTTAGCAGCTTCCCTAGCCACCCGAGCTGCATCCTTGGCTTTCTGCAGCTCCGCCTTAAGATCCAAAACAGTTTGTTTTTCGGTGGCTAGGTTTATCTCGGTTATGTGCAATTTTTGGCATTGATCCTCGATCTGTCTCTCCGTGGTCTTTAGACCCGCCTCGGCACTTAATCGAGCCTTGTTCGATTCCTTCAACTTCTCGGACAGCTATGTGTGCTCTTCTTTAAGGGCCCCGAGAGTCTTCTCAACCTCAAAACGGGAGTGAACCTCAGCCTTAACCTCGTCGTGAGCATTCCTGACCCACTCCTCGGCAACGTAAACTTGCTGAGTAATCTACATATAAGTAGCAAAGGAGTTAAAATATATATATATATATATATATATATATACACATATATGAAGAAATGTGCGTCTTAGTGTTTGACAAAAAAGGATGCTGACTGACTTACCATTGCGAGGTCCCTCTTCAATGACATGAAAATGTCAGGTTGCCTCGTACGCATGAGGCCCTCCATGTCTCTAGGGAGGAGAAGAGGTTGCTCTAGGGCCTCGGCGAGGACGGTGGCGTGCCCCCTTTGAGACTCCCAGATCGTGGCATCCTAAGGAATGGGAGCACCCTCCACCTCTAGCCGAGGGGCCCAGCAGCGCTGCCCTCGGCGCACTTCAGCTACATCCCGGCTCTTCACTGATTTGGCCCTTTTGTCCTTGGGATCCTTAGCCTTCTTCTGTTGCTTAGCCCTCTTTTGAGGAGCCACCTCACCTTCCTCCAGATCCTCCACTGGCCTTTTCTTCCTCAGGTTCGGGTTGGCCTTCAATCCGAGGTCAGTAGGGGGCAGAGGGGGATGAGGAGGAAGATTGAGAGGAACTTGGGTCTTAGGGACCTCCTTTGAGTTTGACCCCTTGTTCCTGTTGGCCAGTAGCCCCTTTAAGCCGGTCCTTGGCTTCAAGTCCATGCCTTCTTCTTCAACTTCTGAGCTAGTATCGACCCGAGCAACAGTTAGCTTTAGAGAATGAGCTGCAAAAAATCTGTCGGACTCGTGTTCAGAATTCGAGAGCTCCACAGGCTTTTCTGGTGCACCTTATGCCTCTTCAAAGCGGAACTGATCGATCTTGGCGTCGAGAGTATGACGAGAAGAGGCTAACTCCTTTCTCAAAGCAGTTACCTATGGAGGAACTCGTTGAAGAGGCAACTCAACTAGAGGAAGATCTCTCCGAGCCAAAAATCTTGGCTTAGAGACGTCTATGCGTGCTAATCTAGGGCTGCCAGCCCTTATTGCTTAGCCTGCGTCTTGAAATATGCGAGACAGAGGCTCGTAATCCAAGATTAAGTGAGTGGCCCGCAGTTGTCCGTCTTCACTTATGAATATCTCAGATCTCAGCAGTTTGTTGAGGCCCGGTACGTTGACCAAACTGAGCTTCGGAGCGACGTGATCTTTATCTGCAAAGATAGCCAAGAAGCAAAACATCGTTAGAAAATTAAAATCCATCATCAAAGGAAAGCAAGATGAAAGGGAAATAGTGACATGGTCAGGGTTAAAGAATCTAAATCTCTTGCTAATGAACCTAATTCTAAGGTATCCCACCTGGCTCTCCCTCTCGGACGGTGCAGTGAAGGCCATCATTCCACGCTCCCGAAGCTATCAGATAGTCGTCTTTCATACCCTTGTTGGATTTAGGTAGACATGATACTAATCTAACAACGTCCGATCGGGACTTGAGATAAAATCCCACGTTTTTAAGGGAGTGGCACTCGTACATGTGGACCACATCATGCCAAATGAGCCCCAAGTCCATCTGCTCGTTGAGAGCATCTACACAACCCAAGACCTTGAATAGGTTAGGGGTGCACTAATGGGGAGTCAGTCTGTGGTTAATCAGGTAATTCCTGGTTATCCTACCCATGGGAAGCATCATTCCTCCCTCTATGAAAACAATCATGGGAATGACGACTTCACCCACTTTCCTATCTGTAAGAATTCGGTCCGGGGGACAATATTCTAAAACCACCCCCTGTGGGATATGGTATTTGGCCCTAAAACCCTCCATACTGGTCGGAGAGTCTACTAAGTATTTAAACCTACCCATCTAAGCAAGCGAATGTGACACAAGGGAAATATCCTAAAAAAAAAAAAAAAATAGAAAAAAGGGCCGAGGAGATTGGCCGAGAGGGGAAAGAAAGTTTAGAGAGACAGAAACTTACAAAAGTAAGTGTGCTAATCTTGATCCTTTGGAAAAGATCTTTAGAAAATTTCTTAAGGAAAGAGTTATGGAGATTTAGGAATTTAGAGTATTTTGTGAGTTGGAACGCTAGGATTCTCTGGAGCACTTGAAGATTTGTGAAGTAAAGAAGAAAACGAGTCCCCTCAAGGCTTTATATAGAGGGAGAAAATGAGTGGGAAATGGCAACCGTTGGATCTGCGTGTCACCGTTGGATGCGGGGGACAGGACGCCGCCTGGAGCGATTAATGATGCTTCGCGGGCTTCGAAACGTTAGTAACAATTATGAGGTGCGTAAAACGGCACTCCCGCTCGTGTGAATCAAGGAATCAGTTGGTCTTGTCTCTTAAAAATCAAAACCCCACTTTTTCTCCTCTGATGAGAGGGAAAAACCAGAGTTTTGAGGGCTATTGTAGGGATAAGGGCCCAGAATCATATATTGGGCCTTGGGCTTTGTCCGAAGACATTGAATGGTCCGAGGAGGGACAAATAGTTATTAGGAGTTCCAATTTAAAGTCTCATGAGTAAGAAACGAATGGAAGGTGGTCCGAGGAGGAACTCCTCCTCGGATATGATGAATGCAGCTTAAGTATGTATTCCAGCAATTAGAGTGACCCTCCAAGAAACTCCAATGATAGGGACGCGCCTCACGACATACGAGAAGGAAAGAAACCCAAAAATATCTAAGGGAAAGCTGCTACCACCGCATTAAATGCACTGCAGCTACTTTTCTAGCCGCATTTATGTGGAGAATACCTCTGAACAGTGCTACCTTGGCTACCACAACTCACAGAAAGCCAGAGAAGGTGTCTGATGGGACAGGTACTCAAGTGAGGTCTCAGATGATCAACAAGTGTAGGATCAAGATAGTCCAAAGGGAGCTATATAATGTGAGAGACCCTTCATGGGAAGGGGATCGGAAAAAAGAAGGAAAAACACTGTAGCACTCTAGAACGCAATTTGTAACCTCACTTAAGTATTAATAGAAGAGAAACAGTCTCCTCGAACTTGGCCGAGAACGTTTTTCTCAAGCCATAACTTGTTTATTTTCATTCTCCTGTCATCAAGTCCTACCTCATTGGTTGGCTAACTCACTAAAGCCCAGTTCTTTAACCCATTCTCTACAAATTTATTGTTTTGGGCTTCTTGGGCCTAAGTCCATACACTTTTTGGGCCTAGGATCCAAATCCGGTCCTTACACACATCATTAATTTAATTTTTATTGAATTTAAATTATATTCTATATTTAAAATCTCTAATAGAATGTTGACACATCATATTTTCTTTAATTAATAGAATATATAGTTTCATTTTTTTTAATTCCCTCAACTTAAATCAACTCACTCTTTCTTACCAATGAAGTAACTGCTCGATCTCCTCTTAATGTGATTAAACCATGTCAAACAACTCTCTCTCATCTTTTGATAAATAGGAGCAACCCTTATGTTCAAGGGATTTTTTTCATTTTGGATCCTATTTTCTCGTGTTTTCATTTTATCCATCTTAAAATTCTCTTTTCAACTATACTCATTTTATGCTCCATCTTTATATATGAATTATTGATCAAAGATATCAACAGTGTTTACTCTTTATTATCTCTTGGAGTTTCATATAGAAACACGATCATAATAAATCACTAGTGAGTTGCCCAAAAAAGAAAAAAAAAACAAATAAGCCTAATGCGAGATTCTAGAATATAAAGTTTCATATACAAATATAATAATAATAACAATAATAATACTAATAATAATAATAATTGTGGCGGGTTGAATAAGAAAGAAAGAATCTTTATTACTCACGCAATTAATTTTTAGAGATGGGATGCAAAGTCAATGTTAAATACCCATTCTGTAACAAAATATGACAATCGGGTAGCTTGACAATTATCTAAGTTTATTGAGAATTGACTAAGTGTTGGTCCTCAGGTTCTTTCCGAGGAAGGAGGTACAATGGCTGGCTTTGTTCTATCTCCTCTCTTTTTCCTATCCAAAAATTTCACCATCCCTCTGATCTAGGTGCCTCTTGGCTTTATATAATTCAGCAAGAACACATCTGGATCTTACATTTGGAGGGCTATGATTAAACTTTCCTGACAATTGTCTCATCAAGGCCTTTCTAGAAGGTTTTTTACACCTAAATATGAGCTGTGTGGGACACTGTTCAGGGTCATTTTCCCATTAATGTGGCCAGTTAAGTGGTTGTGGTGCATTTAATGTGGAGGGGATGGCTGCTTTATCCTTCCTTTTTCTTCTCTTCCTTGTTTTATATCAAGTTACCTTTATCTCCCTTGGGATTGCACCATGCTCCCTGCACGCCTAATTCTCGACCTTCCGAGGTTAATATGGAGTTCTGGGTCCTCGGTATTTTTTCTCAACAGTAATATCCCGAACTCCTTTATTAGAAAAATAACCTCGGAAACAACCTTGCCTACTTTATTACTGCTTTGGATCCTCGTACCCCCAAAATAATAATAAATGTCAATTAATGATTATCATATCAAATTTCATGAATAATAATATCATGTAAAACTTTCTAGTGTATTAAACAGGTTATTTGACTAATGATGTAATATTGACAAAAAATTGTACTAAATATAGCTCTCTCTCTCTCTCTATATATATATATATATATTTGACTAATGATGTAATATTGACAAAAAATTGTACTAAATATAGCTCTCTCTCTCTCTCTCTCTCTCTCTCTCTATATATATATATATATATATATAACTGTCAAGAAAGATGACTTAGAAAAACTAAAATTGTGCAAGCAGATGTGATTTTAGTTGTACTTATTTTTCACCTTATGACATTGTGAAGTTTTTTTTTATTAACACAAAAACCCTTTTATTTTGGGGGAAAAAAGATGCATTAATAACCAAAAAGGTTGTAGCATTATTTTATAGGAGAAATTGTTCACTTCCTTTCATAAGGTCTCATTTGTGGGTAAATATGGCTCCATTATCCATATGACAGCTTCGTTATAATATATTTAGTTTTTTTTTTGAAGGAACATTTTTTGTAATGTTGAATGTTTATTTCGTTGTAAAGCTTTGATCAAACTCTTAAAAGTTAAAACATTGTATAATAACCGGAAAACACAGAAACTTGGAAAACAGTTTACACTAAAAACATTTTCGGATGAATACAACAGTATTTCCCTTTTCTATTTCTTTTTTTTTTAATTTCCTTTTTGGAATAATCTGGTATAGTTGAGAGTGAAACGTCAGATGAAAGAGTTTTAGGCTTTTGGCTTTTTAAGTGGCGTTTGGTACGGAATAATCCACATTATTTCTGGTATTCAGATTCCTAGGAATGTGATTTCTTGCAATCTGGATGCCTAGGAATGTAGTTATTCCTGTGTTTGGTTTCATTGAGAATCTCTTAAGATTCCTAGGAATGTGAGTTGATAATGTTTGGTTTATTCCCAAGAATCTTAAATGAATTATTTATTTTTTCTCATTTTATCGTTAGATTTGAATGTGAACTACCAAGTCCTTAAAAAAAAAACTTTCTCTAAATAAATAATGAAAAACAAAATATAAACTATTAGTTATGACAAATTCATTAAAACTGTAGTCTAACATTTCAAAATGACAAGTGCAATACAAAAATAACTATATAATTTGTTGAGCAGCACACACACAACAGTAAAAGTAATACCTGGCAATAATGGAAGGTCCCCTTCAAACTTTTTTTTTCCCCACACGTAAAACCTAAATAGAACTTTGTTAAAAATTATATCAACAGGGTTGTCTATCCTGTTTATGTTGTTTTGGCGGGAGAAGATATTGATGATTTGTTTTATATTTTATCTTAATTGCTTAAATGATAAGGAAAAATGGTTAAAATTGTCAATTTATAAAAAATACAATTTCTTTTAAGCTTGGGAATCTAGATACCCACCTGTTTTAAAGGGAATCCACATTCCTACTGAGAAGGGTTTAAAGGGAGAATCTAGATTCCTCTGGCATCTGATTCCCTAGCGTGATTTGCAACCAAACATGAGAATCTTTAAACATTCCTAAGAAACCTAAAATATTACGCTATACCAAACGCCACAAGGGTTTTAGGGTTTTTTTTTTAAAAAAAATATATAATATTAAAAATTATATATAATTACTGTTCGGTCCGGTCCAGTCTGGTCTAGGACCGGGACCGAAAACATAATTTTTTTTTAAAAAAAAATTAGGAACGGTCTATACAGTTTGTCTTTTGGGATGGGCTCTTCTCCCGTTTCTTTTTCTCCCATTCTCTTCAGTTTTTAAATAGATGCATGATGTGGGGACGCTGGCCTAAATATGTATTGGGCCTTGGGCCTCGTTCGATGAGGCGCAATGGTCCGAGAACAAATCAGTAGCCAGAAAGGTGAAATACCTCGAACTTCACGGGCAGGCTATGGCCGTAATGGCTGTGAGAGGTTGAAGAGTGTCCCTTCGGCTAAGCGCAACGAATATCAAGATGTACCTCCTGTCATCCATGGCGACGACCCAAGAGGCTCTATTGATAAAGACACGCACTATGAACGTACCAGGGGGATGGGAGCTCAGAAACATCTTAGGAAAAGCTGCTGCCACCGCATTGAATACTCTGCAGCTAACTTTCTGACCACATTTATGTGGAGAAGACCTCTGAACAGTGCTGCCTTGGTTGCCCCAACTCATAGAGGGCTTGTAAGGGTGAACGATAGGACAAGCTCTCAAGTGGTGGCTTAGATGTTTGACAAGTGGAAGGCCAAGATGATTCAAAGGGAGGTATATAATGTAAGAGGCCCTCCATAAAAAGGGGATCGGAGAAATCAAGAGAGAAACACTGTAGCAATCAGGAAATAAACTTGTAATCATACTTAAGATAAATATACAAGAACTGATCTCCTCGGACCTGACCGAGGACAACTTTCTTTAGTTAAAATCAATCTATCTTCCTGTTCCTATCCTTTTAGCCCACTGTATTTGTTGTCCAACCTGCTTTAACCCAGTTTTCTAACCCACTCTCTACAAATTCATTGTTTT
The DNA here is from genome assembly GCA_030021035.2 of Notholithocarpus densiflorus. NCBI lineage: Eukaryota > Viridiplantae > Streptophyta > Magnoliopsida > Fagales > Fagaceae > Notholithocarpus > Notholithocarpus densiflorus. The sequence continues at coordinate 2,448,515 of JARYZH020000013.1, read as the reverse complement.
GGGCTTTTTGGGCCTAAGTCCATCTACTTTTTGGGCTAGGGACTCAAATCTGGTCCATACAATTTGCACCGTCTGTGGGGATTTCTGGTGTTATAGTGAGTCTAACGTTCAAATATGGTAGGCTCAGGTCCACACCAGGCAGAATCTATGGGGTCCCAGCGTGTAAACCATTTTGTCAACCTCGAGCGAAGAAAGGACCGAGAGGGGAGTGTGCACACTACCCAGACCGATAGGAGCCAGTCCCGGGGGAAGAGCCACCTCTCTCACGAGGAGGATACCAGAGCCCTGCAACTGGAGATTGACCATCTGAAGAGAAAGCTGCGCCACGAACGGTGAAAGCGAACTCCCTCCTGTTCTAACTCTTCTTCTGATGGTGAAAAGGATGGTAGCTATAGACATGGATCAAGAACTCCTCCCAGTGAGTTTTTTTCGTATGTCGAAGATCACCACCTTGAGCGCAGAAATAAGAGTTCATTCTTTAAAAGCTTGAGAAACGATGCGATGAGCAGGGCGCTCAACCAGATCTCTAGGTCACTCTTCACACGCAGAATAAAGGAAGGTGTTAGGACATATATGTTTCGCTTGTTAAGAACATATGTCACTATTTTATGTAATTGACCTATCCTTTGACAAAACACACTTTACTTGTATTTGGGTAGATTTAGGATGTGTTTAAATACTTCAAGAAATCATGTTTCAAGATCAAGTGTTGAAGCCTTCAAGTCTGTTCAAGAAAACAAGCTGAAAGTGCAAAAACATTAAAGCTCGACAGCTAGCATGTGTCGAGGTTTAAGGAAGCTGTTCAGCCCGTGTGCTCGACAGCTAGCTCGACAGATTCTCAACACTTTCTATCTGTCGAGGTTTAAGAAAACAGAAATCTGATATGTTTTTCTTGGGATTCGTGATTATGTGTTTGGGCCTTCTTTTCTCCTAACCCTAAACATATAAAAGTATTGTTTCAAGGGCCGTCAAAGAGTACACAAGTTGCACAAGCATTGAGCAAACTCTGTTCAAGCAAATTGTGACCGGAGACGAAGTTCTTGCCCAAGTTCATCTCTTTTTCTTGAAGAAGTTGCTGTGTATTTGCGCCGTAGGGTTTTGTGACCAAGCATCTTCTTGATCTTCATCGTTGGGATGAATTGAAGAACTTTGCAGCCAACAACCTTCTTAGTTGGTGATTGAAGTCGCGTACTGGGATCCACGCAATTGGTTAGTCACGTACTTGGGAGCCGTGCATCAAAAGGGGGAACTGTCACTACAGAACAAGTTCAATTGGGTATTGGGGTAAGGGTTCAACTGTAGGATGGTAAGGTACTTGAGATTCCTTTACTTGTAACCGCTTGTTGTGATAATAGTGGAGTTTCGGGAGTGGTGACCTGAAAATTACCCGGTGGGGTTTTTGCCGTTAGGTTTTCCCTATTCGTAAACAAATCACCGTGTTATTTATTTTCCGCTGCATATTTAGTTGTTTGATGATTTGTTTGTGCTACCACGCATTTTGCATGATAAATTGATTAATTAATGACTTGGCTAATTAATTAATTAATTTCAATCATAAGGGGTCAATCCGTTTGTGGCCTTTCAAGTGGTATTAGAGCAGGCACACTCTGATTAGGGTTTAATCTTTACTGTGTTGATCCATTGACCCCTGTTTGTCATGGATAGAGGATAGTCGTTAATTATACCTCCTTTATTTTATGGCACTAACTATGCATACTGGAAAGTACGCATGAGAGCTTTCTTGCAGTCTCTAGATGAGAAGGTGTGGCAAGCTGTGGAGATAAGCTGGACTAAGCCTATAGAAGCGCCGGCCGATTGGGATGATGCGAAGATCAAGGCGGCAAACTTCAACAGCAGGGCATTGAATGCTTTATTCAGTGCAGTCACAAATGAGGAGTTCAAGAAGATATCCTTTACTGAAACTGCTAAGGGGGCATGGACCATTCTCTAGACAACCTATGAGGGTACAAAGGCTGTCAAGGATTCAAAACTTCAGAGGCTCACTACAAGCTTTGAAGAAATAAAGATGGAGGAGGATGAGTCATTCGATGAGTTCTATGCTAAGCTGAAGGACATAGTGAACTCTGCGTTCAATCTTGGTGAAACCATTCCTGAACCCAAGATTGTGAGAAAGGTGCTCGGATCTCTGCCTGAGAGATTCCATGCCAAGATTACGGCGATCGAGAAATCAAAGGACATTGACAAGATTCCTTTGACAGAGCTGGTTGGTAATCTGCAGACTTACGAGCTAGGGTTAACAAGGATTGGTAAGTCAGGCAAGAGCAAGAGCATGGCACTGAAGGCCAAGAACAGTGACACAGATGAGTCTTCAGATGATGAAGATTCTAAGATGAAGTCCTACATCACCAGGCAGTTCAAGAAGTTTATGAAGAACGCCAATGGAAAAGGCTTTGACAAGGACCGTAGGCAATCCAGTTCTTCTCAGTTTAAGAGCCAAGACAAAAGGAAGAAGGATGCAAGGGATGGCGGTCAGTACACTGTTCCCGCAGGACCTAAGTGCTCTGGGTGTCAAGGCTTCTATCACATGAAACAGGAGTGCCCCACATATCTCAAGACCATTGGGAAAAGCAAGGCACTTGCTGCTACTTTGAGTGACACTGAGCCTGAGGATGATTCTAACAATGAGGATGACGGAATCCTAAATGTCTTCACTGCCACTGTCAATCCTACTAAAGGGATTGTTGAAGATGTGGATGAAGAAGAAGAATTGGTGGATTCTAAGTTTGAGAAGATGGATGATCAAGATGATATCCATACAGCCTATGAGAAATTGTACAAACTATCTGAGAAGCATGAGAAACTTTATAAGCAGTCCACCAAGAAGCTCAGTGATGTGGAACTTGATCGTGAAGAGCTTTCCACAAAGTTTGATGATGCTAATCAGAAGGGACACTTCCTCGGCGGTTCACCCAGCCCATATTCACCGTGTATGATGGTCGAACGGACTCTGTGGAGCACGTAAGCCACTTCAACCAAAGGATGGTTGTGCACTCCAAAAATGAGGCCCTGATGTGCAAGGTGTTCCCCTCCAGTTTGGGGCCTGTGGCGATGAGGTGGTTTGATGGCCTAGCTGCAGGTTCCGTGAATTCCTTTAGAGAGCTCACCCAGGCCTTTGGGTCCCGCTTCATCACATGCAATAGGGTCTCTCAGCCTCTAGACTCCTTGTTATCCATGTCCATGCGAGAAGGGGAGACCCTGAAAACGTACTCGGATAGATACTAGGAGATGTTCAATGAGATAAACGGTGACTTTGACGATGTGGCCATCAGAACCTTCAAGGTAGGCCTGCCTACTAAGCATGGTTTGAGGAAGTCCTTGACTAGGAAGCCTGCTATCAGTGTACGCAAGCTCATGGAGCAGATTGATAAGTATAAGAGGGTAGAGGAGGACCAATAGCAAGGCAAAAGGAAGGGTAAGGCTATCCATCAAGAGAGGGGGGATTTCAGGTCGGACCGATACAACCATAATAGACCCTGGAGGGATTTTGCTTGGCAGTCTGGGTCTGCGGCTCCTCAGGCGGTTAACGTGGTGTTCCGAGAGCCAGTACATCAAGTCTTAGAGAAAATCAAGGATGAGCCATACTTCAAATGACCAAACAAGATGGGAGGAAATCCCACGAAGCGCAACCAAAGCCTTCATTGCCAATATCACCAGGAACGAGGGCATACGACCGAGGACTGCAGGAATCTGTGGAACCATCTAGAGCAACTGGTCAGGGATAGAAGGTTGCAATAATTTTTGTATCAACCCAACGGGCAAGGAGACCAAGCAAGATCAAGGGCTTAGGGGAACGCCTCTTTCAAGCCCCCTTTGGGTACAATTAACGTCATCTTTGCTACTCCTGGGAGAACTGGCTCGCAGCCCTCCAGAGTGATGTCCGTAACTCAGCTACCCGCTAAGGACTCTAGTCGAATGCCGAAGAGGGCAAGAATTAAGGCCCGACCAGCGTTGAGCTTTTCAGATGAAGATAAGGTGGGAACCATACAGCCACATGACGATGCTTTAGTGATCACCCTCAAGATATGAGGGTATGATGTGAAGAGGGTATGATGTGAAGCGGGTAATGGTGGATCAAGGCAGTAGGGCAAAGATCATGTACCTTGACTTATAAAAAGGGCTGAACCTATGATTTGATAGCCTATGATTCACCTCTAGTGAGCTTTAACGGGAAGGTTGTCATTCTAAAAAGTCAAATTAGACTACCCGTACAGGCAGGGTCAGAAGTGGTGGAGGTGAATTTTATTGTGGTGGAGGTGAATTTTATTGTGGTGGATGCCTACTCCCCCTATATGGCCATCGTGGCAAGACCCTGACTTCATGCCCTGGGAGCCGTTTCCTCCACTCTGCATCAGAAAGTGAAATATCCGTCTAGGGACTAGATTGAGGAGTTGGTTGGGAGCCAGTCCGCGGCGAGGCAGTGCTTGTTCGCCGCAATAAGGCATCAACCAGGAGTGGAGCCCTCGGCCTCTGTGGATGAGGGCTTATAGCAATCAAAGGGCCCAACACGACCCTCGGATGGGACAGCCGAAGAGACAAAGTGTGAGGATTTAAAAAAGGTTGTTGTCTGTGACGACCCAGAGAAGTTCTTTTAGGTCGAAGCTCGGCTGCCCCTTAGGAAAAGGAAGAACTGGTAGAGTTCCTTAAGAGGAACCTGGACGTGTTTGCGTGGAGTGCTTACGAAGCTCCTGGGGTGGACCCAAGCTTCATATGCCATCATTTAAACGTCAATTCTTCGATTATCCCCAAGAAGCAACCACCTCGGCGCTCATCTAAAGATCATTCTGATGCTGTCAGAGACGAAGTGACGAAACTTAAGCAGGCTGAGGTTATTAAGGAGGTGTTTTACCTTAAATGGTTGGCCAATACTGTGGTGGTGAAGAAGAAAAGCGGGAAATGGCGAGTATGTATAGACTTCACCGACTTGAACAAGGCCTGTCCAAAAGACCCTTTTCCCCATACCTCGGATTAATTAGTTAGTTGATGCGACAGTTGGTCATCCTCGAATGAGCTTCCTAGATGCCATCCAAGGGTACTATCAAATACCTTTAGCTTTGGATGACCAGGAGAAGACAACCTTTGTCACCCTTATTGGAAATTACCACTACAAAGTAATGCCTTTTGGTCTAAAGAATGCGAGATCTACCTATCAGAGGATGATGACCAGGATGTTTGAGCCCCAGCTGGGAAAAAACATTGAGATTTACATAGACGACATGGTGGTCAAGAGTAAGGTGGAGTCCGAGCACATTAACGACCTCGGGAATATATTTGAGATCTTGAGGAGGCACAAGCTGCGCCTTAACGCTTCTAAGTGTTCTTTTGGTGTTGGTTCGGGAAAGTTCTTGGGCTACATGGTCACTCACCGTGGGATTGAGGTTAATCCTGACCAGATTAAGGCAATTAACAGTCTACAACTACCTCGGAATCCCAAGGAGGTTCAGAAGCTGACAGGAATGACTGCTGCTTTAAATCGATTCATCTCTCGGTCAGCCGACAAGTGTAGGCCATTCTTTCAGTTGCTGAACAAGTGGAAGGGATTCGAATGGAATGAGGAGTGTGTCTTGACCTTCCAACAGTTGAAAGAATACCTCTCCTGGCCACCCATTATGTCAAGACCCGAGGTGGACGAGATTTTGTTTACTTACATTACTGTCGCCTCCCACGTGGTGAGCTTGGTGCTTGTACGAGTTGACAGTGGGGTGCAGAGGCTAGTTTATTATGTGAGCAAGTCACTATATGAGGCCGAGGTCCGTTACTTGCCATTGGAGAAGGCCATCTTGGCGGTGGTGCATGCTACACGTAAGTTACCCCACTACTTCCAATCACACACAGTGGTTGTCCTCACCCAACTTCCACTTCGAGCATTACTTCAAAGTGCTGATTTCATGGGGAAGATAGCCAAATGAGGTACCATGCTAGGGGTTTTTGACATCAAGTATATGTCTCGCACCTCTGTCAAGGGCCAGGTCCTCGCGGATTTGGTGGCCGAGTTCGTCGAATCCCCATTAGAAGAAGAGCAGAGAGCCAGGGCATGGATGGAAAATTGGTTGCCATGGTCTCCCTGCAGGAGCCTTTGTCTTGGAAGGTATACGTTGATGGCGCAGCAAATCAAAGGGGCTCCAGAGTGGGGTTAGTCCTAATATCCCCTGAGAAGATCACCATTGAGAAATCCTTGAGACTAGGCTTCTCGACCACCAACAACGAGGCCGAGTAAGCTCTGCTGATGGGGATGGCCATGGTTCAAAAAATGGGCAGAAAGGCAGTACAGATATTCTCGGATTCAAGATTGGTCGTTGGCCAGGTGAATGGGGAGTTAGAGGCCAGGGACGTGAGGATGCAAGAATATTTGAATCAAGTTGGGCGCCTGCAACCAGGGTTCCAGTCTTTTAGTTTGCTGCATATCCCTAGGAATGGAAACACATATGCCGACTCTCTAGCCACTCTTGCAACCTCCTCGGCACAGGGTCTACCTCGGGTCATCCTCGTTGAAGACTTGTATCAGCTTGCTGAGGGGAAAAGAGAAACGGTTCGCGTCCATCAGGTTAGGGTGGGGCTAGCTAGATGGACCCTATAGTGCTATTCCTTAAGAAGACATCTTGCCTGAGGATAAGTCAGAAGCTGACAAGGTGCGAAGGAAGGCTCCTCAATTTTGGCTGTCCGAGGACCAAAAATTGTACAAGCGCTCTTTCTCTAGGCCGTACTTGTTGTGCATACATCCTGAGGCGTCAGAATTTCTTCTGGAGGAGTTGCACGAAGGGATTTGTAAAAGCCACATGGAAGGTAGGTCTTTATCTCACAGAGCCCTTACGCAAGGGTACTGGTGGCCGAACATGCAGAAGGAAGCACTGGAGTATGTGAAGAAGTGTGACCAATGCCAAAGGTTTGCCCCAAATATCCATCAACCTGGAGAGGTCCTTAATCCTCTGTCCAGCCCTTGGCCCTTTGCTCAATGGGGTTTGGATATTGTTGGATCTTTTCTTAAGGCAACAGGGAACAAGAGGTATTTGCTAGTCGGCACGGATTACTTCACCAAGTGGGTTGAAGCCGAACCGTTGGCGAATATCAGAGACGTGGATGCCAAGAGATTTGTCTGGAAGAACATTGTCACTCGGCTTGCGATCCCTCATACGCTCATCTCAGACAATGGACTTCAGTTTGATAGTAAAGCCTTCAGGTGGTACTGCTGCGACTTGGGAATTACCAATAGGTATTCCACCCCGGCTTACCCATAGGGGAACGGGCAGGCCGAGGCTGTTAACAAGGTCATAGTGGGTGGACTCAAGAAGAGGTTGGATGATGTGAAGGGAAAATAGGTGGAAGAGCTACCACACGTTTTTTGGACATACCGGACCACGCCCCGTAGATCAACGGGAGAGACACCTTTTTCAATAACTTATGGAGCCAAGGCTGTTATCCCTCTGGAGACTGGATTCTCCACACTAAGAACGAGCTTTTTCACTCCGAGCAACAATGACGGGCTATTGGGGAAGAGCTTAGACTTAGTTGAAGAACGAAGAGAGAATGCCATGATCCAATTGGCTTATTATCAGCACAAGCTCAAGCAAGGGTATGATGCCAACGTCAAGCTAAGGCCGCTGGCACCTGGAGACTTGGTATTGAGAAAGGGTCTAGGAACTGCCAAAAACCCAACCTGGGGAAAGTTAGGGCCTAATTGGAAAGGGCCATATCGCATCACTTCAGTAGTTGGAATAGGTGCGTATTGTCTTGAAGATCTAGATGGGAATGTTGTACCACGCCCTTGGAATGTAAATAACCTAAAAAGGTATTGTTATTAATGGAAGCTTTTTTTGTCACATTCTCATCTATTACATTATTTGTTGAGCTCCTTATTATTATTATTATCTTAAGTATTAAACAGAACTTTAACTATGCCTGGTCCCTCGAACCCCCTGCTTTGGGTAAATTAATACTTAATGACATATTTCTAAGTATTAAACAGAACCTCAGCTATACCTGGTCCCTCGGACGACCTGCTTTAGGTAAATTAATACTTAATGACATATTTCTAAGTATTAAATAGAACCTTGGCTATACCTGGTCCCTCAGACCACCTGCTTTGGGTAAATTGATATGTTAAGTCATTTTCCTAAATGTCAAACAGATCCCAGGCTATACCTAACTCCTCGGATCACTGGCTTTAAGCAAGTTAAGGTTCTTGGATTTTTATCTGAGTGTTGAGCAGAAGTAAAGCTGCCTACCTTGTTTATTCCTTACAAGGTATATTGTTCATTTATATGAGATTCAGCCTTCCCTGCAAAAGGTTCAATCTTCAGTACAAATATATGATAATTCTCTTTATTGTTGGTACTTGTTCAATTTGTTTAAATTACCAGTAATGTATTACTGATTAGCTTTTAATTAGAAGAATAGCAATAGTTCGCTGCTGTCTGCAACATTGTTAAAGTTAAAGAAACAAAAAGAAAAGGCACATAGAGTAAAAAGGAAAGTCTTTTCATTGAATAAAAAAGGAAGTACATCGTGTTCAACGACAGAATGCCACTACAAAAAAGAAAATATGCAAAGAAAACTACAAAAGAAAATCCTAATTGCTAAGTTTGGGCATTTGGAGGAGGAGGGTCTTCTTTCTGGCTCGGCGGGGAGGCAGAAGTGTCTTTGGCCTTAAGATCAATCTCTTTGGTCTTGGCCTCAGTCTCCTTTGCCTCATTTGCAGCTTCCTTGGCCTTAGCAGCGTCCTCGACCTCCGATGGGGGCTTGGTCTCCTTACTCTTGCCTTTATCTTTGGCCACCTCAGCCCCCTAGCCTTGATCACCAGCTTGGCTGGATCCTTTCGAAGCCTCAGGGAGGGGGAGAGTAGCTTGAACAGTCAAAGGCTGCCCTGAAGACTCTGGAGCAAGAGCAGAGGGAGGTGGAAGCGCAGCTGGGACTTCACGAATCTCTAGGTGGTAATATACGCTGCCAAGCTGCCTCCACTCCGAGTTTGCAGGGACTCCCGCAAAGGTTGAGGGCCTCCTCCCATGTTGCCTTACAGTAATCCCTACATACCTCGACCAGCTCCTCAGCCAGTCTAATCTCAGTTTCCTCCACGCCGAGGAGGTAGGATGCTTGCCTTGATGCCTCTGCCACCTCCTTGTCTGCCTAGGCCGCTTCCTTGGCTTTTTGCAAGTCTGCCTTTAGCTCTAGGACCAATTGTCTTTGGGTAGCCAGCTCTATCTCCGTGATATGAAGCTTCTTACGCTGGTCCTCAGCCTGGGCCTCTGTGCTCTTCAGACCTACCTCGGCACTTAGCCGTGCACCCTTCTCGGCAGCCAGCTTGGTGGCAAGCTCCTTGTTCTTTTGCTCAGATGCGCCCAGAGCCTTGTCGGCCTCAACACGGCGGCTTGCCTCGGCCTTAGCCTTATTCTGGGCATCCTTGACCCATTCCTTGGCCACAAAGACCTCCTGGGTAACTTGTACAAAAATGACAAAGGAATCCCGTGTAAAAGAAGAAAGAGGGTGAAAGGAGCACCTTAACATCTAATAAAAAGAAAATGGGAAAAAAAGAATTAACTATGTTGGGAAATTTAGACCCCGGTTAATATAATGAACAAGTTTTAAACCCAAGTTGTTAATTAGATTTATTATGAATAAAACTTGTTAAAACAAACAAACATCAATATCATGTCAAAATCATGTAGCGGAAAAATAAATAAGACAAGATATGATGACCTAGGAAAACCAATGAAACAAACTAGTTTCACAGTAAAAAACCTGGGGGGAAACCTTCCCGAAAATCAATTCACTATAGTAAAGAGAAGTTTCAGATCTAGTACAAAACCTTTATCCTTAGACTCTACAATCCTCGTAGATGAACTCACAGCAGAAACCTTCTACCGCTTCAGAACCTCTGAACTTTTCAATATATGAACGCCACCCTTTTGATGATGCACGAATCCCAGTACGTGACTAACCAATTGTGCGAATCCCAATACGCGACTTTAATCACCAATTAGAAGAAGATGTTGGCTGCAAAGTTCTTCACTTAACAATGAAGATCAAGAAGCACTTGGTTACAAAACCCTAAGGCGCAAGAGACGCAGTAGCTTCTTTCAGAGAGAATAAGGCATCGGTCACCTTTTGCATATGCTCTCCTTGTATTCTCTTATGTGACGGCCTCTAAAATAAGCCTTATATAGGTCTAGAGTTGTGAGAAAAGAAACCCTACACATACATGTCATCATGGGCCGAAAATCAGATCTGAAAATCTGAATTCCCGTAACCTCGATCGATCGGGAGGTGACGAGGAGATGTCGAGCTTTAAACTTCAACAGATATAGCTATCGAGAAGCTATCGAGGAGCTGTCGAAAAGACAGGAGCTTTCTCGATCGATCCACCAGCTATCGAGAGGTGTCGAGATTGTGATATCTCTCAACTGAAGAGCTCGATAGATAGCTAGCTGTCGAGAGGTGTCGAGAAGCTGTCGAGCTATTTGTCCGCATGTGTCGAGCTATCTGTCCAGCTTTAATGAATAGCTTTTCTTCACTTGTTTCTTGGTCCAATCTTCATGGCTTTAATACTAGACTTGAACAACATGTTTCTTGAAGTATTAAACACATCCTAGATCTACCCAATTACAAGTAAAGTGCGTTTTGTCAAAGGATTAGCCAATTACATAAAATATTGACATATGTTCCTAACATGTGAAACACATATGTCCTAACAAACTAGGATAATGAACCTACCATAGCAAGGTCCCTTTTCAAGGACAGGAACAAGTCTGGCTGCCTCACGTGCCTTAAAGCCTCCATGTCTTTAGGTAGGAGCAGGGGCTGCTCTAAGACTTCAACAACATAGGCTGAACACCCCCTCTGGTACTCCCTGACGGAGGCGTTCCACGGGATGGCAGCACCGTCCAACTTCAGCCGATAAGCCCAGGTGCGTTGCTGTTGGCGCACCTCAGCCCCACTTGGCTCCTCCCTGCTGTCTACGAAAGAAGCCCGCTTGTCCTTGGCCATCTTTTGTTGTTTGGCCCCCTTTTGCTGTACCACCTCACCCTCTTCTAACTCCTGCTCCTTCCTTTTCTTTTTCAAATTGGGAATGGGGAGCTGGCCGAGCTCGGTCGTGGGAGGAGGAGGGGGAGGGGGAAGCGCAGGAGGAGACTTAGATCCCAAGGTGGCCTGGAGACCCGCTCCCATGTTTTTTAGGAGGTCACGTAGCCCCGGCTTTTTTTTATCCAGCGGCATCTCCTCTTCTTCTACGAAGTCGCTGTCAACACGCGCGATGATGAGCTTAGGAGAATAGGCAGCGGAGTGTCTGTCTAATTCCTCCTCGGAGTCTAGGAGATGGATTATGGGCTCTACCTGCTCCTCCTCACCCTCCTCGAAGTGAAATTGGTCGATCTCAGCCTCAAGAGATAGACGTGAGGAAGCTGTTTCCTCCCTCGGAGCACTACTTCTCGGGGAGAGCGTTGAAGAGACAATTCAACTGGTGGAAGATCTCTCCAAGCCAAAAAGCTAGGCACAGAAACATCTATGCGGGCTAATCTAGGATCACCGGCTCTTATCGCTTGGCCCGCGTCCTGGTATATTCTTGACAGAGGCTTGTAGTCGAGTATTAAGTGGACGGCTTGTAGCTGCCTATCTTCACTTATAAATACCTTCGACCTCAGCAACTTGTTGAGACCCGAAACGTTGACCAGGCTGAGTCTCGGGGCAACATGCCTTTTATCTGCAAAAACATCCGAGGAGGAAATCATGGTTAGATCGATGAAAATTATCATCAGAGGAAGGCGAAATGTTAAAATTGAAAGGAAGTAAAGCTAAAAGGGCTAAATCCCTTGCTGAGGGACCTAATCCTATGGTACCCTACCTGGCTCTCCCTTCCGAGTTGGGCAATAACGACCGTCATGCCAATCCCTGGAGACGATCAGGTAATCATCCTTCAAGCCCTTGTTAGACTTAGGAAGACATGATACCATTCTAACAGTGTCGGACCGGGACTTGAGATAAAATCCTGCGCTGGCAAGGGAATGACACTCGTACATGTGAACGACATCGTGCCATGTGAGCCCTAAATTCATCTGCTCATTCAGAGCATCTACACTCCCTAAAACTCTAAACAGGTTGGGAGCGCATTGGTGGAGACACAGTCTGTGGTTGATTAGGTAATCTCTGGTTACCCTACTCATGGAAGTGTCATTCCTCCCTCTATGAAGGCGATCATAGGAATGACAATTTCACCTTCTTTTCTATCTGTAAGAATTTGGTCTGGGGTACAATATTGCAGAGCTACTCCCTACGGGATGTGGTACCTAGCCCTAAAGCCCTCCATAGCGGTGGGAGAATTTACTAGGTGCTTAAACCTACCCATTTGGTTAAGCTAAAGGGAAGTGGGTGAAGTTTTTAAGGAAAGGAAACGAAGAATAGAGGACCGAGAAGAAAACAACCTAGAAAAAATAAAAACTTATGGGAAAGAGGACGAATGACACTGTAGGAAGTTCTTGAAAGTTTGAGAGTTTTTGTAAAGTGAGAAAAAATGAGCCCTCTAGGCGCCTTATATAGGAAGCGAAATTGAGTGGAAGTTATCCCGCTCAAAATTCTAGGGGAAATGCCAGCCATAGGATCTGCATCTCACCATAGAATACGGGGAACAGGGCGCCGCCTGGAGCATTTAATGGGACATCGCGGGCTACGAAGTGTTAGGAACGGTTATGGGACACGCGAAAAGACACTCTCATGTGTAGAAACCAAATGAGCATGCTGAATTTATTTTTCAAACAGCAAAACCCCACTTTTCTCCTCGGATAGGAAGGGAAAACTGGAGTTTTGAGGGGCTATTGTGGGGACGCTGGCCCAAATATGTATTAGGCCTTAGGCCTCGTCCGAGGAGGCGCAATAGTCCGAGAACAAATCAGTAGCCAGAAAGGTGAAATACCTCGAACTTCACGGGCAGGCTATGGCCGTAATGGCTGGGAGAGGTTATCCGAGGAGAAGTATCCCCTCGGCTAAGCGCAACAATTATCAAGATGTACCTCCTGTCATCCATGGCGACGGCCTAAGAGGCTCTATTGATAAAGACACGCACTATAAATGTACTAGGGGGATGAGAGCTTAGAAACATCTTAGGAAAAGCTGCTGCCACCGCATTGAATGCTCTGCAGCTAACTTTCTGGTCGCATTTATATGGAGAAAACCCCTGAACAGTGCTGTCTTGGTTACCCCAACTCACAGAGGGTCTGTAAGGGTGAACGATAGGACAAGCTCTCAAGTGATGGCTTAGATGTTCGACAAGTGGAAGGCCAAGATTATTCAAAAGGAGGTATATAATGTAAAAGGCCCTCCATGAAAAGGGGATCGAAGAAATCAAGAGAGAAACACTGTAGCAATCAGGAAATAAACTTGTAATCATACTTAAGATAAATATACAAGAACTGATCTTCTTGGACCTGACCGAGGACGACTTTCTTTAGTTGAAATCAATCTATCTTCTTGTTGTCCAACCCGCTTTAACCCAGTTTTCCAACCCATTCTCTACAAATTCATTGTTTTGGACTTTTTGGGCCTAAGTCCATCTACTTTTTGGGCCTAAGTCCATCTACTTTTTGGGCTAGGGACTCAAATCTGGTCCATACACATAACATCTGGCAAGACTGAATCTAAGGATCAATTATCAAGCCACGTCATATTTCACAAAGACTCCTTGACTCCTTCCATCATCTGCTTCCTACTAAAACACATTCACTGCTCTCCTTGAGCTTGACTCCTTCCCAATAAAATCCTGTAATATAGCTCTCTATCTTTCTCAGATTTTTGATACAGCTTCAACATCACTCTTGCACGGTATTTCTTACTTTTTCCTTTCCTTAATTTTTGAAATGGGAAAATCTAAGATAGGCGTCCAATCTATTGGGGAGACCATTCGCATCGTGTATTCTTCCGAAAGGGAGAAATTTGATCAAAGAAGTCATCTCTTGCTAAAGTTGGAGCTCTTTTTTCAATTTGTGTTAAATTATTAATGATTTCCATAGAAAATGAAAAGATAGTGGTGGATTACATGTGGCAAAAATTTGAGTATACTTATGACTTCCTTCATTTTGCATTACTATGTAGCATAGCAATTGTATTGAAAGCTTCCTTTCTCTGATTGAAATGTACTACCCCTGAGGACTAAGTTGAGCAACTTGTGAAGAGAAGCAATAGTAACCCTTGAAATGCTGTGAAGGTGTTTGTGAAAATGCTTAGGCTAGTGGTAGCTTGTTTTTTTGTAAGAGTACCTCATCAGCAAGGGTGAATGCAAGGCTGTAGGGTCTTTTTTTTTTTTGGGTGAATTCAAGGTTTGTTTCTATATTTTCTGCTCATGTAACCATTGTACATTATCTTGATTAATGAAATTTTTTTGTTGGAGTTTAGTACAAATGGGGTCTCTCTATATTTGTTTCTTCTTTGTATCCTTGCGTGAGATATTATAGAATAGGTATAAAAATAATAATTGCAGGAAATTTTCATGGAGCAATTTGACAAAACTTGTTTGCTTCTAGAGTTGCAAATGCATTAGACTTTGTGTTTGAATCTTGCAATTTCTTCATCGTGCCTCTCTAAAGTCATCACTATGACAGTGATGTTGTATTTGCTTTCCTTTTTGAGTGCAAGCCTTGGGAAATACTTTGCTGCATGAGCTACAAGATAAGCACATCATAGCAACTGGAATATTGCACTTCTCTACACAATTGCTTATCTCATATTGGCTTAAAGCTGAGTTAAGCAATTGATTACAAAATTACTTAAAGATATAGCTAATACTCCATTAATTTCCAAGAGAGCATAAGAAAAGGAATTTTTTTGCAAGAAACTTTAAAGAAATTTCTCTCAAGACACAAGAAAGAGAACAATGGGTCATTTAATCTCTTCAACTTGGATGCTACAAAAATTTCTCCAAAAGCTATATTATAAACAATGCCAAAAATAGATTACTTTTCACGCTTAAAACTTAGCACCACTGGTTGTAAAATTATCACACAATGCATATATGTGATTTCCTACTTCTACCAAAAATTATAAAACAATGAAGAGCAATCTGAGGTAGCCAGAGGATGCAAGCAGTTTAGCTGCAACATAAGCTTCTAAGTTGAAAGAGATGGAGCTCATGGCTGTACAAAAAAAGGATCTTGTTTTGGGCATCACTCCCTCTCCTGCAATCATCCAACCTCTTATTAGTTACTTAATGAGTAAAACTATGAGATGGTAGCATCTAAGACAGTCCAAAAATTCAATTCCATATTGATTTTGTTTTTTTTTTTTTAAATGTTATGTTTTTAAAGAGAAAATTTATGTTGTGGCATCAAGTGAGCAATAGTTTCTTGCACACACTCAATTCTAGTGACAAATTCAACAATGGGATATAAAGTCACAATAAGTACTTGAGGTTTATGTCATGGTGGTGGAACATGTGGTTGGAGGAGTTAAGCCAGATGTGAGAGTTTGGATTTTTTTGCTTCTATTTTTTTTAGTTCCCTTTTCAAGACAACCTTTCAACCGTTTTCTCCCACGCGAAACTTCCCTTCTCTTTAAACCTTTTGCTTGTATGGTACATGTGCTCTTGACGACCTGATTTTCACAAGACGTTGAGGAAGGCGTAAGGGTCTCACTCGGAGATTCAATCTTTAAATATTCTTCTACTTTTGCATCTAACTCACTTGCAAGACTTAGAAGGAAATCAGATGCCTCTTTAGATTCAACAGCTTTACCCATCAATCTAACATAAGTGATGCATAAATTTCTATAACGAGCTTGCATTTCTAGCTTAGGGTCACTTTGTACCTCACACTCATGAATATCCAAGACAATTCCAGCCCTTGCATTCTTGGTCCATCTCTTCAATATGAATTGTTTAGGGATCATCAACTTAATCTTCATCTCATCAAGTACTTTCAAAATATGGCTACACATAATTCCAACAAACTCAAAATTTTTACAACTACATGTAATCAAACCATTTGAAGATGTAGCTGTATGTTGCCTAGAACCTTCACAATTATGAACTTTATATGTAGAAACTGGTCCACTTTGATGAAAAGTGTCAACAACCACCATCAATGACTTTTCGAACTCATCTTGGAACATAATAAAAACAATTCCTATGTAGATATCTCTGGCATGTCTCAGCAAAGCAACATTAACCTTCAAAGTGGGAATTTTTTGGCTCATGTCATAGTTTGCACAAACTTCATTATAACGGACATCATCAACAGCCCTTTGAAAATGTTTGAAAAAATGTACTATGTCCAAATCAGACTTCAAATAATCTTTTAAAAGAGAGTTGAAACTCTCACTAAGCTGTGTACTTTTCTTACCTGCAGAAAAGGTATTTCTCCCATACACCATAGCCCACTTTTCTCGCACTTTAAATAGATCTTGCAACCATTCATTTTCTTGAAGATCATATTTTTCCAACATATTCTCCCAAGCACTAATGGACTCCTCTTCATACTCACCATCATATATGCAACTTCTAAAATCAACATTAAAGGTTTTTTGGCTCTTAAATAGATGATTAAGATTTTTAAGAGCATTTTGATAAATATGCCATAAGCACAATCTATGATGAATCTCTAGCATCACTAAAGATATTGCCTTTGCCATTGCAGGATCTCGGTCAATAAATATTGGCTTTGGCTTTTTATTGGACATACACTCAAAAAATGTATGAAATAGCCATTCAAATGACTAACTAGTTTCATCATATAACAAAGAGACCCCAAATACAACTAGCTGATAATGATGATTTACTCCAACAAATGCTCCAACAGGTCGACACTCTTTATTGGTCCGGTAAGTTGTGTCAAAGAATACCACATCACCATATATACCATAGTCTAAAATCATTTTGGCGTCAGCCCAGAATATGTTAGTGATCTGGTCTTCAACATCCAGTTGAACTCAAAAAAAGAATGATGGATTTTTTGATACTTGACTAAGAAAATAATTCAAAAGACCCCCGACTTCACCTTGCTTCAAATCTCTTTTCCTCTTACTCCTCAAATAATTCTTATGATCTTGCTTAGTAAAACCAAGATTTTCTCTACCTCCAACTTGACGACTCATCAATTCATGTGCCAGTTTAGGTGGTATACCTGAATTATCTGCCAACTCAATTTCAATAGCTTGAACATTAGCAATAATTCTTTGAGAAGGTAACATGTGTACACATGACTTATCCACTAACTCATGATTGTGATTTGATTCAAAATCAATGACCCGATATTTTCCATTAGCTTGAAGAGAAATGGTTAGTCTTGCTAAGTAACCAGATCTAGTTTCTTTTCAAGGCTTTTTCACATCCACTCGCTTGTCTTTTTTTCTGTAGCCTTCCTTATAACAGACAAATCTTCTACTTGATATTACTCCACTAAATCTATCCTCATTTTTCCATTGCTTTCGAATGCTAAATCCAACTTTTTTAGCATATTCATTATACCATTGGTGAGCATGCTCTTCTGAGTCAAACTCCATTTTCCAAACAGATATTTTCCCTTGACAATCAGAATTCTGCATAATATTAGCATAAATATCTTCATTTTCTTTATCACCTTCGGGTCATATTTGTTCATCACTAATTATAGGCATTATACTGACTAGTAACTTTGAAAAGAAGAGAACACCTAAAGAGAAATTCAAAAACCAAATTAAAGCAAAACAAGTAAGTGTTGTTGATAAAACAGTCAATGATATAAAAATAAAACAAATAATAACTACCCATGTTTACTTGCTGCATTACTAAATATTGAATTACTAGTATTGAATGTAGTGGGCCTTTTTTACAATATTGGGCTGGGCTGCCTCCTGCGGTATTAGGCCCAAATGTTCTGAGTAAGGGAGTCGGGACCGGTCCCACTGCAACTCACTTTGGTCCGGCTTGTGCACAAACTATGCCCCGTTTGCCAGGCTTTGATCACAGGCCCATGGTAGACAGAACTGCTGCAGGTAAGTTGTGGCAGGCAAATATAATAAAGACAATACAAGAAATAGTAGACAAAATGAATAAAAGCGGGCAACAAGAGGCACCCCGTAGGTCGAAAGTAGAGAAATAAATGAGGAATAATAATAATGGGGTTATTGAATTAAAGAGGGGAAAATCAGTCTGCCATGCCAAGTAATGCTGCGGAGCTGAAACCAAGAAGGTAAACCACTTCCTCAATGCGACTAATCTCTCAGGGGAAAGAAATTAATTGCTTTGAGAGAATGGGCCTGAATGGTTTATGTTTAATGAGGATCCTCTGTCTTTTTTTGATAGAGAGCAGGGCTTTAGAGGGAGAGAGGAGATCAACCTATTGGTGCATGCCTGCCATTCTATATTCTCTATTCTCTATTTTTTCTTTCTTTCTTTTTTTCTTCCTTTTCTTTCTCAATGTTTTCTTACTTTGTTGCGATTCTCTCTTAGAGGTTGCTATTACAGTGTTTGTGATTGTGATCCTGACCTTCCTCCCCCCTTTACTGTGCACGGCAAGACCCCTTTTTATAGTGCTTGCTGTGACCGGATTTTACTATTTTAGCCTTTAACAACCTTTGTCTGGTCTGGGTGTCCTTGCCGACCACTTACTGGTTTGCCAGTCACTCATCCACCACCACTTACCTGTGCTGGCCGTGACACCAGACAAAGAAGGCTATTTTGTTTGTTTACCTATCGTGCTACAGTGTGAGTGTTCTCTCTCTCTTCCTATCCCTCATGGCATGCATCTAGTGGTCCCAGCTCATCCTTGCTTCCTTTGGGTGGTATGTCATCCCAGCAGGACGTATCCCCCAAAAGAGCCCGAGCAGAAACCCCAGAATAGGTTTTTCCCTCTCCCCACTGCCAGACCATGCCCTCTTACCTCTGACCCATGACCTCACCACCTCCTGTATTGGCTGGGTACAGGCTGGTGATGTCTAGGCCTTGTACGTGCTTCACTTCCATGTCTATCCGAAATCTGCCTGCTGCTCACGCGTCTGCCGTGGTTTGGAGACTTGTCTGCACATCCTGCCGCCCATCCTTGGCTTCTTATGGCGTGAACCATTTTCTGGCTTCTCATTCTTTAAAGCCTACTCCTTTCAGGGCTGGGCTTTTGCTTGGCCGTGGGCTTTTCCTCCTTCGGCCCACTCTCTTGTTCTTTTCTGTAGTCTTTGTATGTCCTGCCATACTGTTCTGCTATTCCTGCCGTGGCGTTATTTGACCCAAGCCTGCTGGGCCTCTTTGGGCTTGTTGCTTATTCTTCCCTCAATGACTCAGTATAGTCATTTGAGCTTTTTTTTGGTTACGTTGGGCATCCTTAGCCCATTTACTTTCCTTGGGCCCTTTTGGCCCTTTTCCTAGCTCTGCATTCTCATGGGCTTTTACTAACTCCTTTGGGTTTTCCTGGCCCAATTACCTTATCCTTCATCCTTGGGGTTCACGGACTTTCTATCAACCCCTTACTTTCTTTACTTTCATTACTTCGGGCCTGCTGTAGCCCATTCTCACTTTTCTACATCACATACTGCCCATGAGTTTTTCTTCTTCTCTCTTTCCGGGCTCCTTTAGGCCCGTCTACTTCTTCAAGACCCATTTGTTTATTTTATAGGCCTGCAATCCATTATTTCTGCCATTTGGGCTTAATGGTTTTTTCTATCCACTTACTAACTTTTTTCTGCCCATGTTGCTGGGCTTCTTCTCTCTATTGGGCTTCCAAAAATGATCATCAACATTGAACAAATCCCTTTTTTCTGTACATTGACGAGAGCACTTTACCCCATGTCATGTCCATGCTTACTAGATATAATCACTTGAGCATGGTAGCAAGTAAAATACTAGATAAGGAAGTCAAATCAGATTTATGAATACTGATTGCAATTGTTTTGATTACTTAGGAAATAATTTTCAAAGTCTAAAAGCTAAAATAGTAGTGAAGCAAAAAGAAAAACAAATCCAAATCAAACAGCGAATTCAATTATTTGTTAGGAGATCAGTTAAAGACTTAGCAAAAGAGTATAAAAACTATGGGGGAAAAAAACACAAATAAATAATGCAAAGAATGATTGAGCACCTATTGGAATTCAGAACTTTCAATTCCAATCAAGTTGTTAAAATCAACAGCGGTTCTGTTTTGTGATCTCACTAGACAGGAGATTGCTTTGTGGACTCACTAGAGTTGGAATGATGTAAAGATTTTTATCTTGGGTACACTCAGTAGAAAGGAAATCTTCTTTGCTGGGCTGTAACTCGAATGACTGGAAGATTTTGGAATTGTTAGATATTTTAGCCGGTTGCTCAAAGGTTTTAGCGGAATGGCTTTTTGTGAAAATTTTGAGCGGAAGTAGAGTTTTGTGCTAATCTTTGTTAAATGAGATAAAATTTTGCTCATGTGACGTGGCTTAATGAACATCCTTAGATTATATAACTGCCAGATGTCATGCATCCATTAAAAATTATATATAATTACTGTTCGGTCCGGTCCAGGACCGGGACCGATAACATAATTTTTTTTTGAAAAAAAATTAGGACCGGTCTATACGGTTTGTTTTTTTTCAGTCAGTCCCAGCAGAAGCAAAACTCACTTGCTCCTCTCTCTTTTTTAAACCTTTCCAAGCTCCCCACCGTTTCCTTCTTCCAGGTCAGACCTCTCTCTCTCTCTCTCTCTCTCTATCTCTCTGCTTCAATATTTGTAGAAATCTTTTGGGTTTTATAAAGTGCTTTTTTTTTTTTTTTGAGTTTGATTTCTGTAGCTACTGATCTTGATTTCTAGGGTTTTCTCTGTACTATTTCTCTGTTCTTATTTTATAGCAACCCGAAACGGTTAAAAGTTAAAACCCAGTTCCTTAAATTTAATTCTGTTTTAATGTCTGGAACTAATTTTGAGAATGGTGGACTAGTTGGTGGTTTGGTTTTGTTGGGATTTGTCTTTAGTTGCTCTTTTATGAATCATAGATGTGCATAGCGAAAATTCGAGTTTAATCCTAAATGGCTTTAGTATTTGCTTATTAGTAATTTATGTGGCAGTACATTGGAATAGTTACTGATAATGTTTTTATCAATTTAAGTGTTACTCATGTGATTAAGGATGGGTTTGTTTGAATTGATGATAATAAGTGCTCTGCTCAATTGGTTTGGTATAGTTCAGTTTTCGACTATTTGAATAATATAGTCGTATTCGACTAGTCGATTTCTTGTTAGTATCTAAGATGAGATTCCAAAAACCAAGTTGAACAATATAATCATATCCATCTAATATCATAATATGATAATCCGGATTTTATTTATTTATTATTATTTATAATATATGACAGTATAGTTTATAAAGATTTTCCATTATAGGCATGGGCATTGAACTTCATGTTAATATCCTTTCCTGATTTCATTTCCTTATGAAATTTGAATAGAGAATTCAACATTTTGTAGAATTTCTAGTTACTGCAAACAGTGTGAGTCTTTTATTTGACAACATTGCTTCTATCATTAGAGTTCAAGCCATGACATTTATTTCAGGATTTCCATTGGTAGAAGTTTCTTATATTAATCTAAGCAGTATGCACAATGCACATCTAAGTTTGTAACTTGTGCGCGCATTTGTTAAGTGAGTGCAGAAGATTAGAGGAAGAGAGGAGCTCAAGCTCTGCACCGGTGATGGTGGAAGTGTGGTGGTCCCTATTGGGGGCTGCTATCCCAGCTGTTATTGCAGGGCAAGCTTTTAGAATGAAGAAAAGGCATGCTGAAGAGCAGAGGCTAAACAGTGCCAGGGGGAGGGAGAAGAGCTCTGATGACATTTTTGTTTGCGAAAGGGTATGTACATCAAAGAGAATGTTAAAGAAGGTAGGTTCCTTCTCAAAGGACCCAATTCCTGATACCTGTGTTACTGTATGTGGTGTATCTGAGCTTGATGCATGCGCTGATGCCTGTGCTCGCACTGTTTGTGTTAATCAACATCAAGTGCCTAATTGGAATGACGTCTGCTTAAGGAGATGCCAGAGTGAATGTCTGAAACTCTCTGATTCCCGTTCTTCTTAGTGCAATTTTTTTCCCCTCATTTAGACAGTAAAATTTGTATAACCTGAGCTGGTATCATAGTGATGGTTGATTCACTTTCTGGAATGTATTATCTGACTCTGAATGTTTTAGCTTACAACCAATTTTAAGCTCCATGAGCTAAAATATTTTGTAGGATTGCCTCAATTCTTATGTTGGGGAACCTGGTGATTGTTAATTCTTTGAATGGTCATTTTACCTCTAAACTTTGTTTAAATCAGCATTTGCTGAAGGCACCATTTGCATGTAGGTGCTGTACGTTTATGTCTCAGGTTAAAAATGTTGCAGATGTAGGTGCTTTTCCTAGTCGTTACACATATCTGCGTTTGACTTAGCTTTCATGCTGTTTCTGTTAAACCTAATTTACACTCTCTACCTGTCCAATACTCTGTACCTTGGTCGCATATCATTCTGTTATTTACTACTGTACAAATATGCTTGGTGTGGTTCTACTTAAATAAGCCCAGGGTACAGCTAAAGGCGGAGAGTACGAGTACCACATCTAAGCGTGCAATAGTCACATAAAGGTATAAATGACATAGTAGCATGCTCACATGACACATAAGAGAATTACCCGTAACTCATTTTCATCTGCGATAAGTTTCTAGCAATTCTTGAAGTTGTGCATTTATGATGTATTTGGTTGTGCTTGAATGGTAGGCAACCTAAGAAGCTCTCTGAAGAAACATTCTTTGCCCACACTTTCCCCCCTCTTCCTTTGGTAATGGAGTAACTCAAGTCCAATGATCATAATCTGAAATAGTTTTGTTAATAATAAGGTGAATGCTTGGTTAGAGCACCTTGCATTCTGGCCCCCCTTATGAAAGACAAAAGTGGAGAACAATTTGCTTTTAATACTTCCATGTGAGGATGTAAAGCAGTAGTTCTCTTCTGCAACTGATACCACTATCTTAAGTTAGACATTGAGGCATTTACAGAATTTTGCCGAGAATGTGGATGCAGATTGGGCATACCTATTAAGCCCATGCCTGCAATACTGTCTTGAAATCATTGCCTTTGATATCATTAAAATAAAGGGAATATAGAATATAAGAGTTTACAGTGAAACGTTGATTCTTAAACAAAACAAATTATCTCACTATTAAACAACAAAATTGATTAAAGCTCTGCATCAGACTCATCTTTATCAGATGTAATACTCTCCTTCACCCTCTCTTTTGTCTTGTGCATCGCTTCTCCCACCACTTCAGCTGCCGATTTAGCAGATTCTTCCACTGTATGTTTGCTTGTTCCAAAACTATTTTCAGCCGCCTCTTTCATCTTTCCTCCGGCGTTGCTATCCTCAGGATTGGCTTCATCCTTGCCCCTGAAACTGCACCAAAAATTTTAAACTAAAACTTATGAATTTAGAACAAAAAAAATTATGTATGATGAAAAATAAACAATTGGGGTGTCTATGAAATCAATAAACTCACTCAAGATTTGGAGGGGAAATTTGCAAGTGCACTTGTTTTATAATAGCTTTGATTTTGTTCCAAGAACTTTCATGGGACTGTTTCATTATAGAAATTGCATCTGTCACTATCTTTGCAATAGAGGGTTTCTCCTCCTGGTTTTGGGCATAGTGTTGTCCTCCTTCTCCAATGGTTGGGAGAATTTGAAGAGCAATAAAAATGAACCAAAAAAGAAATAGTATAGTGCTTCTGGTAGATCTATCCATGCTGGTAAATTTGAAGGAAAAAAATAGAGAGAAGGGATTCAGGATGATTTTACTATTGGTAAGGTGGTTTGCAAAATGAAAACACTTTCCATTTACATGCAAGCTAACGTGGGGTTAGCATCTTACATGTAGGTGTTCACGTTTGAACTGTTCAAAAGTGATTTGAGCTAGGTATGAAAGAATAGAAATTATAGAATACTACAGGAATCACATTTTGTTTTGGTCGTTAAAAATGGAACTTATATGTCTAGTAGATTATCAAGTGGTGTATAGTAACTATCTACCCAAAAAAAAAAAAAAAAGTGAAAACATTCCATTTGATCCCATAATTTTGGACCAAGATCTATTTTAGTCCATAAATTTTGCAAAAAAAAATGTAAAAATATAAGTTAGTTCTTCCGTAGATTTGCCATTGTAATAAAGCGCCACATCATTTTATTGAATTTTTCCATATAATAATTGTAATTGCAAGGATATTGAAAGTAGGGGTGGTCATTCGTGTTAGCGGGTGGGTTCGTGTTGTGTCGAGCCATTAATATTCGGCTATATGAGTTGACTTGAACCCGACCTGAATAGTAAACATGTCAAAAATCTTCAACCCTATACAACCTGTTAATTAAACAGGTCGACCCGGCATGACACATTTAACCCATTTAATTAACAAGTCATGCAAATGTCAATACAAATGACCTGTTTAATAACTTGTTTGATTGATAGGTCATACCTAACCTAAACAACCTGTTATCAATTCTCATATATCTAAAATTAAAATACAATTACAACCATAAATATAGTAATAAACATGTAATTAAAATCATAAATTAAGCAATAATAATAACAAAAACTAACACATTTATAAGCTAAACGGGTCAGATGAGTCAAACAGGTTCTTATGTTGAACACTAACACGACCCGTTTATTAAACAAGTTAGCCGTGTCGACTTGAATATAACCCGAACCCATTTAGCCTCAACCCATGACTTGTTTATAAATGGGCTAATCATGTTGAGTTCGCGAATCGTGTCAGATTTTACCACCCTTAATTGAAAGCCTAACTTGGTTCCTTAAATCCAAATGTATATTTCTTTCCCCACCCAAAATATATAAATATATTTGAAAAAGAAAGAAGTGGTGTATTTAAATCAAGTGATCACTGACATATTAACTTTTTTTTATAGATAATTTGACTGTAAAGATAGATTTGAACTATTTGTCTTCATTTAATATATGAAGATGTATCAATTGAGTTATAATACTCCTGATACATATTAACTTTTTAAGCATTATTGCCATTAAGTTTTAATGAAAAACTTTAAAATTGTTCAATATTGTTCGAGCTTCAAGTTCAAGCTTTATTATGACCTATGGTTTATTTATTTTTAGTCCAATTTTAGCCTATTCTCAAGTCTAGTTGAGTGTTCTCACTTTTAATAAACATTGTGAGTTCTAATTAGCTCAATTGGTAAAGTCTCTAATTATTGAATAAGATACCTAAGGTTCAATCCCCGCTTACATCAAAAAAATCAATTGATGTCTTTGTCTAATGATAAAGAGTACAAACATTAGAAGCGGATATCATAGTTTGAAACTTTATAAATTTAAAAAAAATAAATAAATAAATAAACAAACATACCTATACACCCATTAATATGTTTGAGGATAGATATATTTTGGGATTAATCGTTAAAATAATAAAAATAAATTATTTTTTTCCCCTTCATATGGTTATCAAAAGCATTATCTATATAACGATTAAAAAATAGTTGTAAAGTTTTTAATATGAATAAAATTTTGTGAACAAAGTTGTAATAATTATGTGTATTTTAATCACATGACTCGTTAAAATTATTTAAATATCATATCTAAAATTTTGTATTTATGCCATGCACTAGCCAATGAACACACCGCTCAATCGAGAGAGTCAAATAAATTGATTTTTTTTTCCATAAAAAAAATTACTTTTTTTTTATAATTTATATTGGGAAAAGTTAATGAATATTGTAAGAGCATTGATTTAGGATATTTTTTTAGAAAATTTTCATGAAAAAAGAAAAAATTAATTGTTTTTTTTCGGCTTTTTATATTTTCTATAAAAATTGTGGTAAAATTTTGCTAAAATTGTTTATTAGCAATTACTCTAAAGATTCTGTTAATATGACCCAATTTTTTTTTTTTTTTTCGGATAAAAATATGACCCAAATTTTATTTTATAAAAATTGCTCTTTAATATAAGGATATTGATCCCTAGATCTCTTTAATATAAGGATAAAAATTGCTCTTTACCGAGTTGAGCTTGGAACACACCAAATAAATTGATTTTAATTATACCCATTACCCACCGCCCAGATAATTTTTTTTTTTTTATACAACCGCCCAGATAATTTAAACCGAGTGGGATTCGTACTTTTTAACTCAGGAAGACTCCTATATATATCGACAGACAGGCTTATTGTGAAGTCTGATTATTCACAGAAACCCAAACCCACACCCAAATAAAATTACGCATTGGTTTTTCTCTTTAATATGTCTGGGGAAGAAGAAGAAAATGCCGCTGAGCTCAAAATCGGAGACGGTAACTCTCTCTCTCTCTTAGGGTTTCTGTTAACTGCATCCGAATTCAACACGCTTTTCGTGTTTTCGCTTAATTCTTGTACTTCCGGATTTCGGAGTAGGAATTGGCTGTTGGCTATTTGAAGTTGATCATCATCTAGCCTTTGAATTCATTGTTCAGATTGAAAAAAATATTACAAATTTAAAGTTTTTATTTTTTATTTTTTAAATAATGAAAGTAGATAATGAATTCTAGAAGCTACATTCATCGAATTATTGTTTGGTTACTTGCAATTAATCAGTGTTAGCAATCAATACGTGTTATGATGTTGGTAAAAATGCCAAACGCACTACCAATTTTACTAACCCAGCAATCAATGTGCCAATCAGTTTTTGTTTAAAGTTGAACGCACTAGTTTGTAAGGTTTATACAGTAAAATTTGTTATACTTCTAGCATCACTATAATCATATTAAGTGCAGTGAATTCGAGATGCTTTGCTTTTTTCTTTTTGATAACTAGGGAACCTTTCTAAAGAAGAGCCCTTTGGACTCGTCTCTAGCTAGTAAAACCTACTGGTGACTAACCCCACCTGTTAGAACCAATTGCCAGGGGGCATTCACCCCTGACGGGCTAGGCAGTTTATGCTCATGCCCATGAGCAGAGATGCTTCGATTTCTTATTTTTGTGTTTTAGGATTTCTAACTAGGAATTGGTGTTTGGAAGACAATATGTGGTTGCCAATTCAAAAAGCTGATGATCTCTGTGTGTGTGTGCGTGTGTGTGTGTGTGAGAGAGAGAGAGAGAGTTGCTATTTTTACTTTTTTTTCCACTGATAAATATTCCTCTCTGTATCTCTTTGCAGAGTTTTTGAAGGCCAAGTGTTTAATGAATTGTGAAGTTGCTTTGATTCTTGAACATAAGTATGAGCAGCTTCAGCAGATGTCTGAGGATCCACTGAATCAAGTTTCTCAGTGAGTTCTTTAGAAGCACTTTTTTTTATATACTCTGCTGCTCTAGTTGCATATTCACGTGTCTTTCTGTTCTTTGTCTTAGGTGTGCTGATGTTTACTTAACTCTGATTTTTCTGGCTTTTGTACTTCATTTTATAATCTGATACTATGCTATCTCAACCATGATTCCTTCCTGAGCAGCGTGTAATCTATCACCAGGATATCATTTACTGCGTCACTTGCATAATCTTCCCCTTGTTGGACTTAAGCTATATGGTGCAAGTTGGATAAATGAGTTGTTGGGAACTGGAATACAATAGTGCCTGTGCTTCACTTTGTTTAACATCTTAGAATTTCTGCCTTTAAGATGTGTTTAGATACAAAATTTGTGCCTCATCTGATTTGGACAGTTCTTGCTTTAGAGTTTTTTTTCCCTTTTAATTTTTTCTCATCTTTCCACTATTTTACTTAATGAGTGTTTTTTTGAATCTCTACCACACTGTATCTAGGAGTATAGAGTCAGGTCTATAACTTTTTTTTTTATCAGTAAAATGTTGTATTTAAGTGGAGTCAGATCTATTACTGAACCCTTTCATGTTTTCCTCCCGGTTGAGTGTTACCATCTTTGTGTATATGTACATTTTTTCTAATTAACTGGCTTTAGCTTATCCAAATCTTATAAATAATCTAACAAAATTTGCTCAAAATTTTGGGCCAAATTATATGTGCCAGTCAACTGAATTTTTAATTGGATGATATAAAATCATACATTTAGCTAGGTCAAAAGGAATACAGGAACATCTTTTTTTTCTTTTTTTCTGACTGCTGTAAGGGAGGTAGTGGTATGACTCTCTATTCCCAGATTACAGGGAAAAAAATTACCAGATGAACTGCTAAGCTAATTTTGAGTTATCTTTATCCATTCTTTATTCCAGATTACAGGAAAGAAATTACCTGCTGAACTGCTAAGCTTATTTTAAATTATCTTTCTCCATTCTTTATCTAAGTGGAACTATTTAGTATTTATCTTTGATTTTATATGTCCATAATTCATAATTGTTTTTGCAATACATTGAGTATAATTTCTTCTTGAGTTGTGTACAATGTATTAAATATTAATTCCCTTTGACTTATCTTTTTTTTTTAATCCTGCATTTAACCACTGCAAAATGTTTTTTTTTTCCCTGCAACCCCTATATGGTGAATGCTGTAGGGGCTTTTTGGAAAGCGTAATTTTTTATGACTAAATAATGGGTGGGAGAGGGTTTTTCTGCAGTGGATTCTTTATATTTTATGATGAATTTAATTATTTATTTCCTACTTTATGAATCTAAGCTGCCAGCCTGCCTGCCTGCTAAGATGGCTACGCAAACAGAAGATTCTTAAAACCTTGCATGACTTTAAACTATGTGCCCTATAGTTAAATGTGATCTAATCATTCTTCATTCTTGTTTTTTTTTCCAGAGTGTTTGAAAAGTCACTGCAGTATGTGAAGCGATTTAGCCGCTATAAGAATCCTGATGCTGTTAGACAAGTGCGAGAGTATCCTGCAAAATTCATATGATGACGGAGTTCCATTTCTTATTTGTTCATACATACGTGCATCCATACATACCTAACTACACACACAAAATCGGCATTTGTTACTTGATTTGTTTTGTTTCTCAATCTTGCAAAGAACTTATGATGAAGTCTTATGGAGTTATAGTTCAAATATGTCATCTATGATAAACATCAGAAATTATGGTTTATTTAAATTTATCAAAAGTACATTTCAAATGTGAAACTTAAGATAAGAGAAAAGATATGTTGGACATCTATCTGCTCAGTTTTGACAAATGGCGTACTTGTTTTTTTATGATGAAGAGTTTAATATATTCCAAATCTATTTTTCCTTTTACTTATCAAAAAAAAAAAAATTCCAAATCTAGTACATAGTAGAATACTTAGATCTGGGAATACGTTCTAAAGTCCAATGATGGGATATCCACAAAGACAAATGAATTATTGAGCCAAATTTATTGAGTTATGGGATTGACAGCCTCTTAATTTTTGACATTTATGGGCCACTATTATGGACATTCTTTAATTTAATAGACCGAGCTCATTTTTGTTGATAATATTCTTTAATCATTTCATGTATCAAATGCATCTAGCATAATTTTAAATGGTCTTAAGTCTTAAGCAACCAGGGGCAGCAGAGTTTGCAAATGCATCTGAACTTTAGTAACTTAGTACAAATTATCTATATAAGGTTGCTCAAAGACATGGATATTATGTACCTCTTTATAAAATGCTTGATAACAGCTGCATGGGCAATGATATCTGTAGGGAAATGGTGTGTTTGTGTTAGTTATTTAGTCGCACTCAAACTTAGATTGTTGTTCTTCAAACTTTTTTGTCTTGCTTAACTGACATTCAGAATCCTGAGTAGATACCAGTTGGCTGAGTTTGAGGTAATGTGCCAAGTCATTTAGTAAACTCTATCTAACATCTGTTCTCACACGAAAAATCTAATGAATGTATATCAACCTTTGTTGTGCAGCTATGTGTTCTTGGCAACCTTTGCCCTGAAACAGTGGAGGAAGCAATTGCTATGGTACCATCTATCAAGGTATGTTTTATTCATTCACTTATCCTTCTCTCCATGTAAATATATTTGTATTGTACTACCCTTTGTAATTTGTTTGGGTTGGATATGTCATCATTTGCATACATGGTATACTGTTATGCATGTTAGTGCAGATACAACTGGAGAAACCGAATTGATATAAGTCATATTACCCCCTCCCTCCTCTTGCTCCCTCTTTTATTTACAACAAAATAATGCATTGATCACTGGGACCACCTAGAGCTACATTTTTCCCAGTACTGATATGTCATGGTACTTGCTTTCATCATATCAAGTTAATTTATTAGCCTCCTGCCTCTCTATAGTAAGCAGGTAACAGGAGAAATTATATGCCTTATAAAATAAAGATGTTATATATTTATAGTCATAAATAAATTTATTAAAAAAAATTCAACTCAAGTACACAATATTACCATACTAGAAGAGAGTGCAAAAGGTGGGAAGCAAGATTACACTCTTATGATCTTTAGACCTTAGAATGAAACTTGACAAAGAAATGTATATACAATTTTAAAAATGATGGGGGAAAGAAAGACTGGGTTACTAAACTTGGAAAGACTATAGAAATGTATAAACTTAGTTGGAAATTGGAAAGCAAGAAGTTTGCACTGCACTTCTTTGAGTTCTCATTCTCAAAGGGAGGAAAGAAAGATGCAAACTCATTTCAAGAGAGCAAAATTTTCAAGTTTGCTCATGTGGACATTGATACAGAAAATTATGCTCTTTCTTTTGGAAGTGTGTAAAATCATGTGCTTATGTCAATTCAAGCTTCCTTGCTCAACCAGCATTTAATACCATTTTCAGAAGGCCTTGCATGAGACTGCATGTAGGCTCTTTTGGCTGCTTCTGATGCTAGAATAGAAATGCTACCTTTTTTAGTAGGTTCTTCTTACAGTACACAGGAGTCCTTTGTTTTTGTTATCTACTTGGCATTACTTGAACAAGGAACATACCTTCGTTGTTTTGATAAGAGAACAAGGAACATACTTAGAACTGTTATATATCTTATTTGATTTGGATTGATATATACTTATTGAGCCAATTTTATTGTGCAGACCAAAGGACGGGCTCATGATGATGAGGCAATCGAGAAAATGTTGAATGACCTGTCACTCATCAAGAAATTTGAATAGAGGGTGTTATGCTGGAACAGATCTTTATTGATTATGCAAACGAGATGTTTTCGAAATGTTATATTTATAGCAATCTTACGATCCTAATGTTGTAATATTGTGATCGACTGATCGTATATTGTCACTTGCATTTTCTGATGATTTTGCTTGGTCCCTGACACAATGATTAGGTACAAGATAATGCTGCAAGTCGTTTTAAAGTACAAGTTATCTTGTATGAAATTATCAACAAAAAAAGAAAGTTATTTTGTACGCCACAAGCTAGTCTTCCTATCTCCTAGCTAGGAGTCTTATAATTTAACTAGCACCTTATGGTGTTTTCAATGAATACGTCCAAGCCTTCTAGGGTTCAAACATATCAACTCTTATTGTAACTATTCAATTTTCCAAAAAAGAAAATTGAAAATCAACCTAATTTAGGTCCAGCCCAAGCTCAAATCAATTCTCTCTCTCTCTCTCATTGATTCAGTATGAGTTTTTTTATTTAAAAAAAAAAAAAAAAAAAAAACTCTGGTGTGATTACTGTACTGCACCACTTAAACTCTTGTATTTGTGTGAGATCACTTGGACATTGAGTTTTGCCACGGTTCAAACTAACAACTTCCAAACTTATTATAAGTGTGATAAGTCATAAAAGCTTTCTACCACTAAATCATTTTCCCAATTAGTACTTACGAGCTTCTATTTCATGATAATTGTTCTTTTTTCATCAAATCAAAATATCAATAAATTTCTTTTTGCTTTTTTTGGTATAATTACAACTCTCAATTAATGATCTTTTTTTTCTTTTTTTTTTTTTGAGAAGCACAAAAAACTAGATCTTTTTTTCTTTTCTTTTCTTGAGAAGCACAAAAAACTTGATCGTAATTGAATTAACTAGAGCCAGCTATAATCAATTCTCACAGAATTGAGTAGCTATAACATTTATGAGAGCCATTATTTAATAACCCAATTGAGAGAGAGAGAGAGACAGTGAGGTTGGGGATGACTTAAAAAATGAAAATAATTGTCCCTATCAATCTTTAACCCGGCCATGCAAACCGCAACAATCTCCATAACTCATCTTCACAGACATTAATGTAACCCTTCGTTTGAAATTCAGGTCGTAACGAGAAAAACCCCTTGTGACTCTTTCCTAAATCAATGAATATATCTTCACTCGTTTCTGTAAATAAACTACACAATAACCCCCATCCATAGCCATGTTACAAATTTTCCTTAGTGATTCGTAATACATATGAGCAGTTCACAAACAGGCAATTTACTTGCAAGTGGGACAAAATTTGGTGTTCATTTTTTTTCTTTGAATTGATAATACAGATCATGAGAAATATCTGAGTTGAGCTGACTCATCCAAGGATTTATCACATTGTACCACAACAGCCTCCTCTGCCACAATCCAGCCCCTGGTGTCGGAATCTTGATCGAACAATTGAGAACAGTTCTAACAAACAAAGGGCAACAAGAGTATAAACACATGTATAAATATACCATATGTTATCAGAAATTGTAAGGTATCAAAGAGATATGCAGACTTTGAGAGAGACCCTCAATATACCACTAAACATACAGGAAAAAAAATTAAGACCATCAAAAGGCATCAGAGACAATCTACAGGCCAATATGCACAGTAAAAAGTGGACATCTCTGCTTCACTAAGGAAATTTGTTAATATGGAAAGGGTCTGGGTTGCCTTTGGAACACATAAAGAGATTAAAATGTTGCAATAGACCAGATCCCAACAAACCCCTCCCCAAAAGAAGGGAGTGGCTTGACCTCTCCATACTCTTTCTAGTGACACTTTTAAGATGTTACTAATGCAAAAACTGATTTGTTAGGTACACACTGCAGTGATTGTGAAACTCATAGGAGGGGAGAAAGGTTTGCCATCTAGACTAATTAGGGAAGAGTTGAAAATTCACCTTGGAGCAAGTATATACAATGAGTGTCATCCAGTCCCAATTCTCCAGCAACTGTCTTTGACAATCATCAACTGCTTCATGTAGAAAATATAATAATGGCGGCATTAGCTGCATTTCAAAGTGCCTTGATCCACCACAAAGCCTGCACTTCCCAAGGTTTCCTTCATCTGCAGCAGCTAGAAGTGGCTTCCCACCATATGAGTATCTGAGCACGCAAGAATATGAAAAAACTATCAAAAATGGAAGGATAAAGGCAACAAAGTTGAGATAAAGAATACAATTTACCAATTCTAGGATTGATATATGCATCATGCTAGAAAATTAGAGCTGCATCAGGAAACAACTGTCTACAAATTATGTAATTTTCAGTTTATGGCAAACTAGAAGCTGGACAAGTTATTCATTCTGTTGAGTTCTTCTGTAATTACACTTCTTGGTGGATCATTGGATAGTTAAACATGTCATCTGTTGGTTGACTTAAAGTTGTCACAAGGGCATCCAAAATTACTACAATTAAAGAACTGACACTTTTTCCTGCCTTTTCAACTCAGCTAATTTTCCTTGACAGTTGCAACTAAGAAATAAACTGGTAGAACTGAATGTGTGGTATGCTAGTGCAAACAGAATCAAGCTTGAAAACGTAAGTTCCTCTTTTACTTTTTTAAAACAAGTCTCAAGTCCAATGTAGAGTATGCCTCACAGTCTAAGTGCCTCTGTAATCATTGTTTGTTCAAGAAGCCAAGGTGGGGTAACCTAAGCTCCTTGACCCATACCACAAGTGCAATGAGACTGAAAATAAACAATGTGGAGAAGTGCTCCATCAACTAACAGCTAATACAAGCTACCAGTAGAATCACATGTCTGAGAGGTCTAAAACTTCATTGGGTTTATACCTGAAACATTGTTCTGGGTATGCATCCAATCGTTTCTTAAATTTAAGATAAGTCCTATCAGCAGTCAAAGCTTTATCATATTCATATTGTTCCTCTGCCCAAGCTTCTTCTTTTCCATGATCCTCAGCATCACTACCATTCTCCTTGATGGAAAGTGATGAGTAAGTTGAACACATTGAAGTAAAATCCCTCGAGGATGGCTCTTCCTGAGTATAAATATAAAAGCAAGGCACCACTGCAATCAACAAACGCATAAATCAAGTATAACACTTTTGATGCAACATTTATAGCTTAGGAATAACTGAAAAATCAATTTGCAAAATTGACTCCTCTGCACCAAACCCAGATTTTAATAAGGGAGGGTTGGTGGGGAGTGATAAAATCATGTTACAAACATTTTGAAATTAATATGGCTAAATCATGTTGCATGCGCGCACACACACACTCTTCGTTCGTTGTATCGAACTCCAGTAAATAGTTAAGATCAAATTTAAGAATTGCACACCATTCCATATGCAGTATGAATATATATTTCTTTATATTTCTATTTGACATAACAACAAAACAACCATTACTACATCTTGATTCTACTAACCTAGTCCTTCATTCACTTTGTTTCATACAATGAAAGCCAATTCAAATTCTTTTTCTGACATACCTACATTTTGTAATCAGTTCTTTTCTTTTCCAAAGGGCATGATTTCTAGTACATTGGTTGTTCCAAGTCAAATGATTACATTGTTTTTCAACACAGGAGGGGAGGTTAAATTGGTGAGAAGCATGAAGTTCGCATTTTCTCATGAATAATACCATACTACAGTATATTGGTATAAAATAGATGATGCAGGCCTGTGTATCACATACAACTCATAAAATATGAAAATCAGGCAACAAAATGCAGAAAGGGAAATGCATGTTCTAAGTTTTTATCCAAGTGATAACCATACCTGGTGTGCTGGAGTCCATCATACTTGTTCTTGGGCTTACAGGTGTGGGCTTCGCATTAGACATAGAATGGTGTTTACTCTGTGGTTTCTTGGACTGAGAAGCAGAGGTTGCAGCTTCGGAGAGTGCTTTACTCAATTCCTCCAGATCCATTTCTTCACCATTTTCGTCATCGAAACCCTCCAACCAGCTGGTATTTGAAACTGAAACAGAGGGTGCAGGTGAAGACACCACTTCCTGAGAGGTGGTAGGTGATTCATCTGTATTGGGTGACTTCTGAACACGAAGAGCTCGCCAGCTGCACAAGATGAGAATTATCATGAGATAAAGAAAAATATGGTTAGTCAAAATTATTTTACTAACAATAGTATTTATATATTTATAAAAGATCAGCAAGGAATATTGAAGAAGACCTAAGGGAAGTGGTCCCACATTTTGGCATCACACAACCAAAAACAAAAAGAACACGCTCTTCAATCTCTAAACTTTTACTTGAAATTGGAGCATAAATCTGGAAGAAAAAAAGTCATTTTAGTGCTTGCACACTTCAAATGATACATTCTCAA
The DNA here is from genome assembly GCA_030021035.2 of Notholithocarpus densiflorus. NCBI lineage: Eukaryota > Viridiplantae > Streptophyta > Magnoliopsida > Fagales > Fagaceae > Notholithocarpus > Notholithocarpus densiflorus. The sequence goes on along the minus strand of JARYZH020000013.1, from coordinate 2,413,232 downwards.
TAAAAATTATAACATATTAGGTTGAAGTATTTTAAACCTGTGCAATAAGACAGAGTTTGCTTCTACATGCACTACACTCAAGCAGATTGGGTCTCACAGCCTCTTTAGGAAGAGGCCAATCCTGTTTAGAAAGGTGGGGAAGAGATTAATAATAGCACATTTTCAGATAAATATATATATATATATATTTATATATATATATATATATATATATGCGAGCAGATCAGTTGCAGTTACTTACAGGCAATCCACCAATTTTGGTTGTATAATGATCAGATAGTTCACAATGATCAGTGGCCCATGGTCCTGGCATGCCCAGAAAAACTGCACCCATCACGTACTCTACTCAAATGGAAACAGGAACAATTAATACAGTCCTACATCATCCTTGGATTACAAAACTAATAAGATAAACACTCATAATTTCATGCCTTGCCTAATGAAAAACAATTTCAGTAGCCACAGTAAGTTTCAAAGATACCTGGGATCACCCCAAAAAAAAAAAAAAAACTACTGTAAAATAACTATCAAAACAAAAGCATAAAACTACCATAAGCAAATTTCTAAAGTGTAATACTCTCCATATCGTTTCTAATCATAAGAAGAGCAGAGAAATTTAAATGCTTCCATTTTTACATATTTTCATTATTTGCAACCTACTTCCACTCAATTAAGCCTGTAATAATAATTATTTGGATTAGATTTGCAAACTGTGAGTTTCTTATTCTTAAGAAACCAAAATAACAATATTAACTTCCAACATTATAGCTCGTTTTCTTCTCCTGAATTTCCTCAGCAACCAAAGAGAGGGTATACTGTATACCCCCAACTATCGACTAGGAACCATGTACTAACCCAAGGGGTAGCTCAATCAACTAGGAACCACACCTCATGATGCTCATTGCGGAGGTCACTTATTCAAATCTCCCTTCCCCCAAGGCCAAATTCACTTGTCAAAAAGTAAATATCATAAAACACCCGTGTAAGCAACGATAATTTGCTGATGAACACCACACACTAATCCCACCAATCATCTCTATTCTAAAAACAGTAATCCCAAGAATACTAACTTGACCTCAGAATCCCATACCCCACAATTGCTTAATTAAAGCCTTAGAACTCAACAAGTCCTCATCTTGAACACACAATTCACTGTCCACCCTTTAAAAGAAACTACCATTTGAGCTTAGCTTCTTTGCCCTCTACAAAGTTTTCAACTTTTTATGCCTAGTAGTAATATGAAAAGAAACCCATTACTTATCTTCAATTTCTACTTACTCCAGAACACGTATCCCATAAATTCACTCCAAAATATACACATTTTTCACTTTCTATGCCTTCCTAGTGCCAACATATCAAATGGGGTTCTTTAGCATTGAGTTAACATAAGCTCAACAACAACAACAAAAGTAAAAACTTTTCAACATTCTGAAACAAATTTACCGTTTCCCATGAAACATTTACCACAGAAACAGATAGCACCAGCATTAGTAACCAAAAAGAAAAGTAGAAAAGCATATCCAACTAGTAAATTTGGCGCCAAGTGTTCAAATACTGATAATAATATGATTGTTGTGCTAATTCACGTACCTTCAACCCACAAACCAGCCAAAAAACCCAAATCGATAAACCAACGCAGCGGTAAAAAAATCCAGATATGAGAATCGATGGGTGAGTCGACGACAGTGGAGGTGGAGCCGGTGATGGAGGATAATGAACTGAATGATTGGACTGAAAAAAGAAAAAAAAAAAAACAGTGGAATCGATAATCGATGGTTGGAGCCGACGATGGTGGAGGTCAAGTCGGCGAGGAGTGGCAGTGGCGCTGGAGATTAGTGACGCCGACGAACCTGAGAGTGAGAGGGAATGGGGCTGTTGTAGTCGTGAGAGAGAGGGACAGTTGCGCGAAGGGAAAGGGTAAAATGTTTTATACTTTCAGGCTTGGGAGGTTATTTTATGGTTGATCAAATTTTACACCTAGACCAACATGGTAAAATGTTTACATCAAAATAAACAAAACGTTATTTTTTTTTTTTCGTGGAGAAACAAACACACACATATAAGGGAGAGGAAAAGAGATTCTAACACAAAAGTACACTACAACTCCACTCAATAGTCATGGTAACTTTTAAGGGAGGGTGTGGCAAGTTATACTACACACAACAGACTCTCTTAAGTAATGTGAGACAATTACCCATTCTTTTTTTTTAGAAACAAACACATACACACATAGGGGAGACCCATTTTGGCAAAAAGAAAAAAAGCCCAATGGCAAGAGAAGCCCAATAATATAGAAGGGGTGAAGAAAGAAGAATTAGCAAAGTAAGAAAAACCATTAGGTCTGAATAGCAAGAATAATGGTATACAGACCCACAAAATAGTAAAAGGACCCCAAAGAAAGCAAATGAGCCCAAGGAAGCCCTAAAGAAGGAAGTAGTAAGCCCATGAGAATCATAAGAAGTAGAAAGCAAACAAAGATGGGCCGAAGGAGCCCTAAAGAAAGGAATTAGTAAATGGAGTTGGTTCAAATGCCAATAAACCCAAAAGTAAAAGATATGGTAATTGAGCCGGGGAAGCTCGAAAGATTTAGCAAACGCCCATGGGAATGTAAGAAGTAAGAAAGAATGAGATGGACCAAGGATGCCCCAAAGAATGAAACGGGCCGAGGATGCCCAAAAGAATAGAATGGGCCGAGGAAGCCCAAGATGATATGAGAACAGACCCAGCAGAAATATTGGATAACGTAGACTATGGGAAAGAATAATACATGGCAGGCTTGGAGGAAGCCCAGCAAACGAAAGTTAAACGGTATCATGGCAGGAACAATGCAGCGGCATGGCAGGAGTACCAGTCAGCCCACAAACCAAAGGTGAAAAGAGATAAGGCCTAATTAAAAGAAGCAAAGGCCCATGTCCAAGCAATACCCAGCCTAAAGAAGAAACAATATGCAGAGAATGAAGACCCAATGACTCACCCACGCCACAAAAGGTTAAACAAGCAACAGAACACGTAGCAATGCCAGACAAACTCACAGGCAATGGCAAACGCGTGAACACCAGACAAGCACTGGACTCACATGGGAGTGGAGCACGCATAAGACTCAAGCACTACCAACTTGTACCCAGCCAATACAGGGGCGGTGGGCCATGGGTCAAAGGTAAGGGAGGGTGTGGTCTGGCAGTGGAGAGAAGGGGAAAGCCTATTCTGGGGTTTCCGCTCAAGTTCTTTTGGGGGAAATGTCTTACTGGGATGACATGCCACCCAAAAGAGGCAAAGATGAGCTGGAATCACTAGGTGCATGCTATAAGAGTTAGTAAGAGAGAATGCCCAGCCTTTATCTAGATAGGAATGCCATGGAAAGTAAGAAAATAAAACAAAAACTCCCTTTGTCTGGGAATGGAACATGGCGCAGCCAGCACAGGGTAGTGGTGGTGGCTAGGCAGCCAACAAACCAGTGGGTAGTCCGGGAAAGACACCCACAACAGGGCAAAAGTGGTTAAGGGGTAAAACGGTAAATCTTATCATGACAGACAGTATAAAAAGGTCTTACCCGTGCACAGTAAGGAACAACGGGGAGGAACAACAAGAAACATAGAAAAAAAAAAAAAAAAAGCAAAGAAAACAGAGAAGATAAACGGAAAAGAAAGAAAACAAGAGAATAGAAAGTGAAGTGAGGAAACAAGAGCGCGAGGAATGATAGAGCATGCACCAATAGGCTATTCACTTCTCTCCCTCTCAATAACCTATTCTCTAGCAAGTTAAGAGTTTGAGACTAAGCCATTTAGACCCATTTTCCAAAGTAGGCAATTTTTGTGGCGGAATCTCCCTGTGAGGTTACCTAAATTGGAAATTGGTTTCCTTCTTGGACTTGAATCTGCCAAGGGGCCAAGTTCAGCAAACTAACCCCCTTCCTTCTTTTATCATAGTTGTTTAAGTACTAACGTTATTTTTCCTGTTGCTTATTCATTCCTGCCATACTCATATTATCGTTTTCTTTCCTGTTGCAAAATCGTTTAAACATTATCTTTGGTACTTTAGTTAGAATATTTTAACTATCGTGCTGTATTATATTTCTCCTGCCATAACGTTTTTTGTGACAGTATTTCCTGCCGTGGGCACGTGACCAAGATCTTTGCGAAGGGTCCTAGCTTGCGCACAAGCTGGCTTAAGGTGAGTTTCAGTTGAGTCAGTCTCGACTCTCCTACCCCAGAATCATTGGGCCATAGTACGGTAGGAGCAGTCCAGCCCAGGATATAAAAAAGGCCCACCACAAACGTCCTCAATTTAATTTGGTGCCTCAATTATTAATTTTATTCATTTCCCTTAATTGATAAATTTTTTTTTTTCATTTGTTATTGTTTCAAAAAAAATGTCAAATAAGGGATATTGAATAATGAACATTGATCCCATCAAAAAGAAAAAAAGAAAAAGAAAAGAATAATGAACATTGATTTGTATCCCATTTATTTATTTTGAAAAAACAAAACAAAAAAATAAAAATAAATAGTGTATATATATATATATATATATAACTTTAAAATGACATCAATTTTAATATAAATGCGCTAATTTCGACTTTCAACATTTAAAATCAAGTTAATTTTATTCTTAGAAACTGGTTTTAAAAATGTATGAACAAAATTGAAACAACTAATAGTTGGGGAAATTGATTTGAAAGTTGAAGGACAAAATTGATACTATTAAATGTGGGGAAAAGTTAATGATGCCCTAAAAGTCTAGGTTTAGGAACTATTTTTAAAAACTTTTGATAAAAAAAAAAGAAAAAATAATTAACTTTTTGTCCTTAAAAATGATTCGGTAACAAATATTCTAAGGGCATCGTTAACAAGACCCAATTAAAACTAAATCTGTGACAAATTTATAAAAACCAAAAAATTGTAGTTTGGCCATTTTATTAAAGGTTTTTTTTTTTTTTTTTTTTTTTTTGAGGATGGCCATTTTATTAAAGTTACTAAAAAAATTCACACTTAATGATGACATTGGTTTGATTTTGAAAGTTAAGTGATTAAATTGATACAAATAGTATTTCTCAAAAAAAATATTGATACAATTATACAAATAGTAGTTGAGAGTTAAATTAAATTTAGCCCAAATAGTTAGAAACCAAGTTAGTAATTTAACATTCCATTTATTTTATTTGTTTACAAATCTCTTTTTTTTTTTTTTTTTTGGGTAAAGAATCTACAAATCTCGTTCAAAGTTTGCATCTGTCATTGCCAATGGTTGCAAGTTTCAGAACAGCAACAACAACCATCTTTGATGCAACCACTATCATATACAAAATTTTAAGATTCATTCCAAGAAGGTTCGTGGTAGGCACCCCAACTTTCAATGTACTTAGGGTGCGTTTGTTTTGGTGGTAAACGCTTTCAAAAAATCATTTTCCACCTGACCCGCGTGTTTGACAGCTATGAAAAATAGAATTTTCTGGAAAATCATTTCATTTGACCTGTAATTTATCCTTTGACCTGGAAATGGTTTTACACTTTCATTTTCACTTCAAACCATTTCCGGGTCACGCGCGAGAGAGAGAGAGAGCGAGAGAAAGGAGAGCTCAACCACTGCACTCACACCGATCCAGCCACTCACACCGATCCAGCTCACTCCGGGTCACGCCAAGCTCAGCCATTCGATCCTCTCCCTCATGGTAGTCCGATCACCGAGCCAAATGCAGACCCACGATGAGTTTTCCTTCTCCGGTTGACCGTTTTACACCTCCGATCCACACACCCACCTCACCTCACCTCCGATCCACACACCTCACCTCACCTCACCTCACCTTCGATCCACACACAAGTCCGATCCACATCCCCTCAAACTCAGATATGCCAAAATCCACAACCCATCCTCCCGACCCACCTCTTGGATCCGATCTTAGCATTTTATATATAAATATATATATATATATATAAATATTTACTTCTTTTATTTAGTTTTTTTAATTATCCATTTTTTATTTAAACTGTGTATTATTCATGGATGTTTAAGGGGATCAATGTTTTTGCCGTGCTTTTGGGTAGAATTTGGCTTGATGGGTTTTTCGTAAAATGTTTGAACAAACCAAACACCGGAATCGATTTTCCGTAAAACGAATTCCGAAACAGCCAAACAGCCTAAATACATTTTCCTTTTCCGGAAATTAGCATTTCCAAAAAATATTTTACAAGAACCAAACACAGCCTTAGTCTAACACAATACTAGCTGTGTCAGCCAAAAAATAATAATAATAATAATTAACAACCAAAGCAATACTAGCTAGCTACGGGTGGGTTTTATGTCATTCTGGGGGGCTACCATGTCATATTTGAATGTATTTTCTGAATTAAGGCTTCATTTATTTAGCACGCTTCATACATTCAAGAACTCTGTTGGATTTATGGTAAAATGATATCTAGAACCAGGTTTTCAAAAGGGGGTATAATCAAACAGTCCCTGAACTCCTGCCTTCATGTTTTCCTTACATTATGGTTTTCGAAAGCTTAAATGCATGTTGTCGAGGTTCTGCAATCATTAGTAAAGGAGAACAAATTGCTAGAACAAGATTTTTAATTACAGCCTTAATTTCAAGTAATACCTGTAATTCTATTTAAATTATATACATGAGGACAACTACCTGGCTCACAACAGGCCACCTCATCTCCTAGGCTTTTTTACAGGTAAAAAAAAATAATTGAAACATTGGAGGAATCTTCAATGAAGAATTTGGGTGAATCAATCAATTCCACCTCTTAGAATTCTTCGTTCCTTTTGATTTTTGTTTTGCCTGCTGAAATGCTTGCCTTTTCTGCTTCTTCAGGGCTTCCTTCTCGGCCTGTTAGAGGAACAAAATATAAATTTGGGCTCAGACTGCTACAGCATAAGCTTGAGGCTATATCATTTCCTTTCCTGTTTCATAATGCTGGTAATAACAACAACAATGCTTACCTTAGACATCTTGGATTTGGCTTTAATTTTAGGAGCCTTCTCCTCAAGCTCAGCCTCACGTTCTAGCTCCCTCATCCTCGCATCAAGATTTTTCTCAAGATAATACTGTAATGTACACATTTCAAGGTCATAAAGTACTAATAAATTTAGCAATTGGATAATTGCACTGCACGGAGGACAACGTCCAGACTCCCACTAAGCTATGCACATGGGATATGATAATTTTATTTTTTCATTTATAGTTGCATAATGGGCTTAACAATGTCAATGATGTATCTTATGATATGATCACAAATTAGGCCTCAATGGGCACTTAAAACTTTTGTATGCTTGGTTTGATATGAAATGTAGGCACTAGGCACTGCTAAGCCTGATAGTCTTAAATTTGGTGCACTAGTAGTCATCACAGCAAATGTCAAGTGCCATAAAATCATGACTAGGTTCTCAGGCTCAGATTTATTTCCCTCAAAAAGCTTGTAAATCTTAAATTATGCTATTCTTTTAAGAGAGAAGAGGGGAGGAGGGGGGCTTACATTGTAGTCTCCTGCATAATCTTGTAAATTGCTGTCTTTAACTTCCACCACTCTATTGACTATCTGCTTTATAAAGTATCTGTCATGAGAAACTGTGATAACGGTTCCCTGGTACTCATTTATTGCCTCCTGATAAATCATCAAATGATTAAAGTAATCATGAGGTTTTGCACCACATTCATTAAAGATTACAGTGCTAAACCAGAGAATAACTGAAAACATAAACCAAACCTCTAGCATCTCTTTTGAAGGTATATCCAAGTGATTAGTTGGTTCATCCAAAACTAGTAGACTGGACGGTTTCACCATGAACTTACAAAAAGCAAGACGCGCCTAACAAAACAGGAAGAAACAATCAGATATGTCTCATTAAAAGGAAAATGTACAACATAAATGTAATTAAACAAAGACATGGTAAGAAAATAAGCCTGTTCAACCGAAAACAAGTAAAGTAATGGAAATATATTTAACAGACAAGCATACATATTTACACACAGGCACTAGTGTAACCCTATGCCAGAAAAAAATTAGACATGTAGATCACTGGATGCATTGAAATAGATCCAGTTTAAGTCCTACATCTAACTTCCAAATGATACATAAAATCCACAAAATATTTGTGTCTTCCACCCTTCCTAGAATCTCCTTGGGTCCAACTAAAACTCAACAAATAATATGAATTAGACAAAGGGGTGGAAAAGAAACTCCAAAAACCATGCTGAAAAATCAGGACACTGGAATTAAGAATGACATAGACAAAATCATCTAATGGTTTTTAGTTGTATATTTTGTCTATCATCTCAGCAGTTTTCATTCAGGAAATCACAAGACTTTGACCAAAAATCCTCAAACTATCACCGGAAATGAAATCCACCAGATTGTGCTGCAATTTCTTATTTTCATTACACTACAATAGTACTCTTTAACATTATGAAATATATACAAGAGACTAGGAAATTCATGCTGGTGATAATTTCTGCTTTCCATTAAAGTACAATACTACTCTAGAGTATATACAAGAGACCAAGAAAATTATAAATTCATTTTCCAGTTAAAAGCTTTTTTTTTTTTTTTTGATAGGTAAATTTTCCAGTTAAAGATCTGAAGCACAAAACAGAACTTGTTATGTAACACATAAATGCCAGATATATGTCCACTAGGAGAGAATACAAAATCGCATAAGAGCATACAGTTTTAGCTTACCTTCTCACCACCACTCAAAAGAGAAACCCTTCTATCAAGCATATCAGATTTAAAATTACAACGCCCAAGGAGTCCCTTTATGTCATCACTTCTCCAGTCCTCTGCAGCTTCTACTACTGTCTCAAGAACTGTTTTATTCAAATCAAGTGCCTCAGCCTAAAATAGAGGTGGGTCAGTGTCAGTCAGCACAAGCAATAAATTAGCAAAACATACAAACTGCCAATTATATAAAAATATATACGAAGTACATGTATATGTTTGTAAAACCATTGGAGCTTAGAATTAAGCGTGAAAAACTAGAAACACCATGATCATTAGATAAATGGGAGATACAACATTGTAGACACTAACACACCTGATTTTGCTCAAAATAGTTTGGTAGGACATTATGCTCCCCAAGCAAAACTTCACCCCCTCTTGGCTTCTCTAAACCCATTATCAATTTCAGCAAAGTGCTCTTTCCACATCCATTTGGGCCAATTATGGCAAGTTTTTCTCCCCTTTCAATTGTAAGATTTGCCTTGTTGAAGAGCACCTGACACACAACTCATCAATTTCATAAAACATAAAAAATCAGAAATAGATAATTCAATGTTTCTAGAACCCTCTTCCTAGTTTGATTAAGTATATCAATTCACCTTATCTCCAAAGCCAAATTCCAAGTTATTAATTGTTACAACAGATCTTCCACTTCTTCCACGCTCAGGGAACCTTATTTTCATTTGTTTCCGTTGAAATGGCTTCTCTACTAATTCCTCTTCTTGAAGTCTCTCCAGCTTCTGTTGTCACCCAAAAGCAATCAGAGAGAGTTAGGAAGGAATTACAGTAGCCAGAAAATAGCATGAATGAACCATGTAATAGAAGCTAGATATTTATTTCAGTAATAACCAGATTTCCAAGTGACTTCAAATAATTTCAAGTTATCATCAATAACAAGGTAAATAAAACTGAATCAAGAGAAGTTTAGGCAACATTTTTATGTAGAACGTGTAGGTGAATAGAGATAAAAGAGTAGCAAAAAGGATAAACAGAATGAATTCTAAGCTTCGCCACCTATGAATCTGCCTTGAAACCATAGGCATCACCACCAAACAAAAGAGAAGCGCATTCTCAACACAAAATTCTTATTTTAAATCATGATACCCTCACCATTACAAGAGCCCTAGTTTTATAGGGTTCAGGGATTACATTAATAGGGAAATGCTGAAGTAACATTGCTGCACATCAAGCTTGCTTTGAAAAACAAGTCAAAACAAAATGGAAAAACTTTATTGCCAGTCAACAATTTCGACTAAGCATGTCAGTAGCATTGCAGAAGAAATGAAAATGCCATAAAATAAATATTTTAAAAAAATAGATATTGGTAACTTTCTAAGAAAGAATCCATTGAAAGAATTTAAACTTTAAATCAGAAAACATCATCACATAGTGTTCCTAAGCTGTTGTATTATAATCACATTTTAGGAGACAGATTAAATAAAATATCTCCCGAACAAGTATTGCACCATAAATGCATTGTTTTTTAATTGATAATTACACACCTGGTGGGCCATGAACCCACGACTACACCTTCCACCTTGCTTTTACAAGGGGAGGAGGTCTCAACAAATGTATTGTGATTTTTTTATATGCATAAGTGCACCATTTCAGTAACTGACAGTTATTCATCACTGCATCAGTCCTGTCAAAACTTGAAGAGATACTAAAGCACCAGGTTTGTACAATGGTCTTTCTAGCATTGTTGATGTTGAGAATAAATAAACATCTACTTCATCACCTATATGTACAATGTCCTAAAAATTGCTATCCTAAATAAATATCTTTAGCTAGTATTAACCAAGACAAGATATTTCATGTTTTTATGATGAAGTGGCGTATATTAGTATTAGTTCTGCATGCCTAACTATTCACAAGCTCAGTAAATCTAAATGTACCTTTTCAGCAGAAGAGGCACGTCCGGAATTTGCTCCAGCACCTAACCTGTTTATTAAGTCTTTTGTATGCTCAATTTCCTTTTGCTGCTTCTCCCATGCAGCATACTGTGCTTCAACCCATTCTGCCTTTGAAATGATATACTTGGAATAATTTCCCTGAAATGTCCTGGAGACACCCATATCAGTCTCCACGATTTTTGTACACAGTTGATCAAGAAAAGCTCTGTCATGAGATATGATAACCATTGGCACATCTTGCTTAGTGAGATAACCTTCAAGCCACTCAATTGTATCAAGGTCAAGGTGATTTGTAGGCTCATCCAAGAGTAACAAATCTGGCTCCTGCAGAGAAAGACACAAGACAACAAACACACTGTAAACCAGTACATTTAATGCATGCCTTATATGTAAACAATTGACCAGCATCAATTGTAATTCAGACTGTATAACCCATGCATATTACCAAGAGCAAGCATACAAAAAACAAAATGACTTTCATTAGGCATGGAAAAATTCCAGTGTAAATTGGTAATAACGAGATTCAGAAGAGTTGTCCATTTCCACTAATGATATCACTTAGTCCACTTTATACATGTGATTGACCTCACATTGAAAAGTAACATTTAGCCATACACTGATGAAACATAAAACTCTGTGGAAATAGAAACTCACTAATGATGAATTCCCATTGCTTTTTTTTTTTTTTATAAGAGTAAAATTTATTAGAAGAAGGATTGGTCAAATGCAAGCCCTTAAAGAAGGATTCCAATTGCTCATACATCAACTTGTTTTTTATACCACCCAACAACTCCTCCTCCTCGTCACAGCATTTTGTTGGCAGATAAACCATATTTTCATATTAAAGCAAGCAGAAAAAGCACAGAGCAACAAACTTTTTTTTTTTTTTTATGAATACAGAACAACAAACTTATCCATACATAAAGCATAGTTCAATTTCAATCTCCTACACTAAAGTTACATATCATCCAAAAAGACAAAAAATGGAGTATACCTGAATTAAAATCTTCCCAAGTGGTAAAAAAGTGATTCGGGAGAGTTGTCCATTTCCACTAATAATATCACTTAGTCCACTATATACATGCAATTGACCTCACATCAAAGAGTAACATATAGCCATACACCAATGGAACATACAACATAAAGGAAATATAAATTCACAAATGATGAATTCCAATTGCTCATACATCAACTTGTCTTTGAAATACCACCCAGCAATTCCTCCTCACAGCATTTTGTTGGCAAATAAACTATAGTTGCATAATAAAGTAAGCAGAAAAAGCCCAGAACAACCAACTTATTAATACATAAACCATAATTCAATTTCCTAACAGCATTTTATTGGAAAATAAACTATACTTGCATGATAAAGCAAGCAGAAAAGGCACAGAACAAAAGACTTATCCATACATAAACCATAATTCATCCTCCTACACCAACTATGACATATTATCCAATCCAAGACACAAAAAAAGAGTAAACCTGAAGTAAAATCTTCCCAAGTGACATCCTCATCTGCCACCCGCTACTAAACGATGCCACCAACCTATCCGAATCCTCGGGCGAAAACCCGAGCTCCGGCATCAACTTACTGACCTTAGCATCCACCTGAGCCAAGTCCACTGCCTGTCCTCTCCTCTGAAGCAAATCAAACTCATCCAATAGCCTCCCCATCAGCTCCATATCCTCCACAGCACCTTCCAAAGCCTTCTGCACTTTCTCTAACTTCCCAGCTATCTCCATCTCCTCCTTGAACGCACTCAGAAACTCCTCCCTCACAGTCCTACTCAATGAAACCTCAAACTCTTGGCTCAAAAATGCAATCTTTAAATTCATTTTCGATTTAATCACATTCCCACCATCCGGTTCTTCAAGACCAGCTATAATTCTCATCTGGGTCGTTTTCCCTGCTCCATTTACACCTACCAATCCAACTTTTTCACCTTTTTTCACTTCCCAGGTCACGTTTTTCAATACTGTGACACCCTTATAGCTCTTGGTCACATTTTCAAGCTTAACCCCAGATGAAATACTAGAAGCACCTGTATTGGATTGCTTATTGTTAGCTCTCTTTTGGTCCACTGAGGTGTTGGAGAACAAGGACTCGATGTCGGTTTCTTCGGTTGAGGTTTCGGTTTGCTTTTCAACGGCTACGGCTGATAATTGGGAGGCAATGATTTTGGAATTTGGGATTCTGGGGTTGATAAAATTTGAAACTTTGAGGGTGTTTGAGGTTTGGAAACGGGTTTTGAAAATGGGTTTGTGGGAATTGAGAAATGGTGAGCCGGTGAGGAAGGTGGAGTTGAGGTGGAGGCGGTGGAGGTTGGTGGTTAAGTCCATGTTTGGGAGGTGAGAAAAGTGAGGATTTTTTATTTAATTTTTTTTAAAAGGGTATTGATGAGAATGGAATTTGAGTTGTGACTGTTTGAGTTTGTCTCTCCTCTCTCAGCAACAGAGTGACAGAGAAACTCTCTCAGCCTGCGGAATGCAGAAATGGTAACTAGACTAGTCTAAATGAGTGATGCAGGTGAAATATGACATTGTCAAGGGGGTAGTGACCGAGTGAGAATGTGAATAATATAATCCAGCCAAAAATATAGAAAGGAATATGAGAGTTGCGTGTTTGTCTGTGTGTATGTGTGTTTTTTTTTTTTTTTTAACATCGAAGAAATAGATTTTTCAGCATTAAAGGAATACGAGAGTTGTGTGTTTGTGTATGTCCTTTTTTTCTCCTTTTATTTTTTGTTTACTGTTTTCTTTTTTATTTAAACTATATTTTTTATGTTAAGAATTTGTGTAGTTCAATAACATAGCTTTTTCTTCTTTATTAAGTCCCTGTTTATATTATCAAATTATCAGTTATAACCTATAAAAAAAATTATCAGTTAAAAACAATTTTGGATTTTTCACATAACGAATTCCCTTCAAAACATGAAAAACCAATCCCCAAATGGAATCAACATTGTCAATCTAAAAATAGCAGGATGGAGGTGCCTTTTCTTGATATTTTATTATTAAGTTAGAGCACCCGTATCAGATGTGCTAAATGTGTCAAATGCCAAATTTTTGACACATTTAGCACACCAAACACAAAAACGGAGCTTTATCAGATGTTCAAAATGCCAAAAATTATGCCACATATAAACAGTACCGTTGCAAATTTGCAATGGTACGGACGAAAATGGTATAAGTTTTATTAATTTTTTATTTTCTTTTCTCTCTTCTCTCTCTTCACTTTATTATTTTCTCTTCACTCTTTCTCTTTCTCTCCGCCTCTCCGTCTTTGTCTGTGTCTCCTCTTTCTCTTTCTTTCTGACTCTCCCTCTCTTTCTTTGATTGTTGATCTTTCTTTGTGGGCCGAGTTGATTTCGTGGGTGGTGGTGGATCGTCCTTGTTCGTGATTTCATGGGTCTAGGTTGATTTCATGGTTCGGTTGTTCGACAAGTGTGAGTCTGGGTTGATTTCGTGGGTTTGGGTGATGGTGGTTCGGCAAGTGTGATATGATTTTGGTGGGTTTTATGGTTTGATTTCAGTGGGGTGATTTGATTTTGTGATTTGGTGGGTTCGTGGGTCTCTGACCGGCATGGGTCATCGGCTAGGAGATCTGTTGGTCATTGGCGTGGGCATCATGGTGGTTGTTTGCTAGATTTCATGTGTTTGGATTGTGTGAAATGTGATTTGTGGCTTGGTCGGTGGTTGATCTGTGAGGGTGGCCGGTGGTTGTGGCTGTGTAGTGTTTGTTTGAGTGTTTTTTTTTTTTTTGGTAGCAATGGCTGATATTGGTGGTGGTGGTGGTTGATCTATGGGGGTGGCCAGTGGTTGTGGGCTGTGGCGGTTGATCTGCGGGTGTGGGTTGTTGTTGTTGATGGTGATGATAGGGAGGAGATAATATATTATTTTAATGTGTAGTAAATATTATTTTAATGTATAAAATTGAATGATAAAACATCTTATAAATGGGATGTTGTAAAATGATGTAGTAAAATAATAAAGTAGGTCTTTGGTATGGCAAAATGGCATAAATTTTAACACAGCTGCTGTGGATGCTCTTAGTAGTTTAAGTTTTGAGCATTATCATCATATATTTATGATTTTATGATTCTATATTCTTCTTTTCCACAAATCAATCCTCCAAATTTAAGAAATTTTCAATATTTAGTGGTGGTGACTTATAAATTTTTTCGATTGTGCTAATTAAGAAACTTAAATTATACAAAATTTAATAATAATAAAATTCCATACATTGACAAACAAAAAAACACACACACACACACAAATACATAAAATCTATATATTTTTTTCGAGTTTTATTATTTTGAAAATTGCATGATAGTTTCATTTTTAATGCTGCAAGCTACATATTTTCACAATTTTAGTTTAATAAATTTCTTCTTGTGTTTTTTTCCTTTTGTTTGTAAAGACCTAATATATTGGTAAGGAACCAAAGTTTAAAACATAGTTTAGTTTCAAACTTAGTTGTAGCCTAATGCTACAATTCTCACTAAACAAATTAACATGATTACAAATTTTGTAAATATAATCATTAAATTGCATGTTCTTTATGTTCTTAAAACACATGTCAAATTTCATGTCAATCAGATGTTATTTACTATTTGATCCCTAAACTTATTTTTATGTATAATTTTAGATTATAAAAACTCAAAATTTAAACATTTAATTGATAATATAACTATTGATCTTTGATTTTCTTAAAATTTTACAAATATAAAAGATATAAGAAAAAAAATGTAATCCAATTGTGAATTTGTCAAAATTCAAATCCAATAAAAAAAAAAAATATTGAGTGAAGTTGTAGCATTAATCTACAACCAAGATTATTACTAAACTTGGTCCAAAGATTAATTGTGTTGGACCTAAAAAAATTTAGGGTGGTCACAAATTTTTTTTAAGGATAAAAAAAGTCATAAAATTTTAAATATATATATAATAACTATTTTTTCCTAGATCAGGGTGGCCCTGTGACCATCCTAACTTCAAGGTGGAACTGCCCTATATTCTCTGCCGAAAAGAATAATGGCCTGTTTGGAAGTTTAGAGAGGGAGGAGAGTAGAGGGGAGTAAAGGGAAGGAGAGTAGTGGGGAGGAGAGTAGAGAGGAATGATTCCCCTCCACCTTGTTTGGATGTTTTTAAAATTAGTAAGGGGGACGGGAGTAATTAGCCCTTCCCCTTGTCTGGATGTTTTAAAAATTAGGATGGAGAGGAGATGAAATAATTAAAATAGACAAATTTACTCCTATTTGAAAATGGACTTGCAACATTGGTCTATTATTAATTTAGAAATTGTAAATTGGGAAATTTATCTAATCAATAATTTATCTACTCTACTCTCCCTCCAAATCTCTCCAATTTGGGGGAATTAAAAATGAGGAGTTAGAGGTGGTTGAAACCCCTCCAAACTGCTTCCCCTCATTCCTTAAAAAACTTCCAAACAAGGTAATTGAATTACTCTCCCTCCCTCTACTCTACTCTCCCTTCTTTTTTAAACTTCCAAACAGGCCATAAGAGATCTCCAAAAACCCCAAAAAAAATGGAGGTCCTAGATATACCAAGTACATTTTTTTCTTTCAATAAAAAGGATTTGATTTTATTTTACTTAAAAGACTTGTAGAGCTTTTGAGAGATAACTATGAAGAACAACGGGTACATTTTCTAGGATTTTTTTTTTTTTTTTTTTAAGAAATAAACTAATTGTTAAACATAAACACACATTTTAAATGCATTTTCTCATCAAGTTCAAACTCATTACTTAACCTAAAGTACCACTTTAATTTTGAGCATTCCTAAACCTCATATGATTATTGATACAACATTCCTATTGTTAGATATAAATTTTTATTTTCTTTAACTCAATATTACTTAATTAATTTAAAACTAGAGCAATTAATAATTTGTTTACATTATCCCCTAAGACTTTCATAATTTTTTGTTCAAGTTTTTTCGAAAATGAAATTTCAGGCGAGATGAATCATGGACAATCATTATCAAGGTTTCTTTAAAAAGTCCATTATTCCTCCTCAATATTTTTGTGGCCAAAAGAATTCGAATAAACTTAAAGGTGGAGATAACGCTCGTAGACAATAGTACTAGTTTTGTGGTGTAGATTTTGCTGCACAAGCCTTAGTTAGTGACACCAGCCAATCAAATATTGCCACTTGTAACTCAATGCAAGATCATGTACAAACCACATTTCTGGAGATGACAAGAAGGACAATTTATATCTTTCTTTTTTCCTTGGACAACACAAAATGAAAATATGAAAGTTACTAGCTCGAGAATCTTGATGGAATAGAGATGGGTAAGAATACTAACAAACAAATATATGCCTACAATTATAGTAATTGGGTTTCAAATTTTTTTTTTTTTTTGTCTCGTTAAGTTTTATTGTCGTATACTCTTAGAACATATATTAGTAAATTATTTTAATTTTTTTTTTTGAAAAAATGAAAAATAAATAAATTTTTTAACAATTTTTTTAATTTTTCATAAAATACTTCATAAGAACATACTTTAACCATTTACCGACTCTTTAATAATAAGAGGAATCCATAAATATGTTCTCACTTCTCACTTAGTTTTCAGCAGAGGAAGAGTCATAGCTCAATAAAGATGGATTGACCCTTACAAACAGTGGGCCTGGCCCTGTTGGGTTGTAGATTGTTTAGGACTGACCAGTCTGACCTGGGCCTTAAAATTGGGGTTCCTTTTGGGAATTGGGTGTAGTGTAGTGGCCAAGTTTGGGCCTCTAGTGGGCCTATCCTAGGCTAAGGTTTCGGACTGATGAAATAGAAAGTGGAAAGAGCTGGAAGGGTAATTGTAGCCTTTTCATTTGACAAGAAACTAACAAAAGTACTTGAGCCTTATTTCACTGCCTTTGTATTTATTTTTCTTATTTACAGTTAAGCCTAGTTGTAGCCTTAAGATGTCATTATTACTGTGTTTCGAGTAAATCTCAATATTCTGGAAGTCAAGCGATGTGCTACTGTCTTGTTTCACACTATAATGACTAATAGTAACACTAATTAAATGCATAGTAAAATTTAGTGATTTACTATTTATGTGAAATGACAATTGATGATCACAAAAAATCAGTAGGCTGAATGCTTCGGGCGTCAATGATTTAGTAGTCACTTGGAAGGCCTGAAAAGAAAATATACAATCAAAGGTGACTGGTTTGGACCGGCCAAGAACCCTCCGATGCTTAAGTTAGTTTCTCTCACAAATTCTGGAGTTCCAACTTTTAGGGAAATGTTTCACACTTACCTTTTCTTGTCATAAATGAGTGTTTATATAGTACGCTCTTGGAGCGGTTACTTGACATGTAACTTCCCCTGCATTTGAGGAAGTCAGAGGGTTCTTAGATAACTT
Organism: Notholithocarpus densiflorus; assembly: GCA_030021035.2. Lineage (NCBI taxonomy): Eukaryota > Viridiplantae > Streptophyta > Magnoliopsida > Fagales > Fagaceae > Notholithocarpus > Notholithocarpus densiflorus. The sequence continues at coordinate 2,395,213 of JARYZH020000013.1, read as the reverse complement.
CCATAACCACTATAGGAGTTATCGTATATTCATCTTCTATAACCGTTAATGGCAGTTAAGTATTCAGAAGGAGGATGTAATGATGAAGCGAAGTCAGAATAATAACACGTGGCCCAATTTACTAGTTTGCGTAGATAAACTTCTCTTGGAATTTTTCTAAGTGTTGGGGATCATCTTGGTACAATCCTCATAGACGACCATAGGCCCAAGGACTACCCACAAGCTTATGGACGACTTTTTCGTTAGGCATGGCCACTCTTGTCTTCCTGGCTTGGACGGCTCTTGTGGACGAGATTAGAGTTAAACAACTTTTAGTTCCCCATCAATTGCCCCCTTGTCCAGGAGTCGTTCCAGGTTTCATACAGCATAGCACGCCTTCTTCTTCTTCTTCTTTTTTTTTTTTTGGGAATGCACGTCTTTATGTCAGGATTTAGGTACGCCATGTGTCATGATTTTATTGGTGACTGGTCGCGTCGATTTATTTTTTCGAGGAGTATGCCACGAGTCATCTTTTGGTTGGTCATGTCGTTTCAGATGCCAAATTCTTCTTCCTATAAATAGTAGAATCCCTCTCCTACCCCTCACATTTCTGAGATTTTCTTCTTTGACTCTCCTCGTCTTAGCGCCTCGTCTAGAAGTGTTTTCTCGTCCTTAGTCCTCCGTCTAGAGCCAGGTATTTTCCTTTTCCTTATTCTTAGGTTTTCCTTCAAATTTCAACATGTCTGGGGTAGTTGTCTCCTCGTCTAGTAATAGTGTAGATAAAGCTATAGATGAGTACCATAACGACTCCAGTTATAGTGGCTCTAGTAGCAATAGTAGTAGTGGTGGTAACACCACAGACAAGGAATACACCTTTGGTGTTCCTGGGGTCCCTCTTGAGGTTTTTCAGGAACATCTTAGGACGAGGGCAGCTTCTGGGGCTGGCACCTCGACGAGTGTTCATTCGTCTCCTCCTATAGACGAAGTAGAAACCGTGTATAGTTGCGTTGTAGGTATACCTTCCAAGACGGATGATAGGAGGTTAACTTCGCTTAGGAGTTGGTACCAAATCCCAGACGACCTTAACCCTAGGTTAGTCGTCTGTGGGGAGTGGTGCTGCCAACCCCGTTTTGGAATAGGCGTCTATGAAGCCTATCTTTTAGGGGGACTTAGGTTACCTCTAAATGCTTTTGCTAGAGAACTACTTACTAGGTTAGGTTTAGGAGTTTGTCAATTTAACCCTAATGCATGGAGACTCGTCGTCGCTATGCAAGTTTTGTGGAGGGAGGTGTTTGAAGGGGATCGTCCTCTTACTGTGGATGAGTTCCTCTATTGTTACAAACCCTCGGAGATTAATCAGTCCCATGGCTTTTATCAGTTTACAGCCAGGAGCAAGGACTGTAGATTGATCAAGTCTTTGATTACTTCTGACAGAAACTGGAAGACGGAGTTTTTCTTCGTCTCTGGTTTCTGGTCTGGGCACACTGTTGAAGTTGGCAGGGATACATTTTCTCCATATACTGGAGAACTAGGCAACCTTCATCCTGAAGGTATGTTGTGTTTTACTTTTTTGTTTGTTTTAAATATTTTTATCTCTTGCTTGCAATCGTCTAATCCCCTTATATATATAGTTGTTGGACGACCCTCTTTGAGTAAATTTCACCGTGATCGCATCCACAGGGCTCGTTTACACACTGACAGGAGCTTCCACTCGTTGGTGACCCTTCAGCGTCTATCTACGTAGGGACTTGGTCCTGAGCCATCCATTGAAGCTCTTGCCCACGAACTTACCGTTCGTAGACGCGAGTTTCTTTTTTTAGAAATTTCCAAGTACTTATTTGATTTATGCTTCCTGACTAACATTTTATGTTTTTCTTTTAGGGATGGCCACCATGAAAGAAAACAAAAGGAAGGAGGTTGTGGACGGAGCAACCAGGCCTGAGACTCAATCCCAGCCTCCTCCTTCTATTGGAGACAAGAGAAAAACTTTGCCCAAGGCGCTAGATTTTGGAAACCTTCCCAGTCGTCGAGGGAAGAAAGCGAAGCATGGGTCGTCCAGGCCTGAGAACGTTAGGCCTAATCTTCCTTCCTCCCAGCCTTCCATCCAAATTGCTGATGTTGACTCGTCCATCCCCGTTAATGTCACTCCTGCCAAGACCACTGCCCCCACCTCGTCCCAACCTCCCCAGAGGGTCCCTATGAACCTCCTGGAGAATGAAGACTTGGCTTGGGAGAGATTTGAAAAAGCTATAACTGGCGAGGACGTGGCTATGTGCTATGAGCACTCTAGTGTTCATGATCTTTTCAAGGTAATCTCTTTTACCTCGTCTTATTTTAGTAACGTGTATATTAACATTTTGTTAACTCTTTAATTACTTGTGCAGGCCATGTCAAAGTTCATAGCTGCGTCTAGGCAGGCCACGGAGATGGACAAGACGAGGATCCTGCTTGAAAAGAGGATTCAAGAGGTTAAGGACGATTGCAAGGGTTGGGCTGAGGTTGCTGCCAAAGCTAAAGACGAGGTCAAGGGTTTGCAAAATCTGATTGAAGAGCTGAGAGTTGATGTGGTTGAGAAGGATACTCGTCTTGAGCACTTTCAAAAGAGGAATGACGAGTTGAGTACCCTTCTCACCAAAGCAAAAGAAGATGCCGTAGCAAAGTTCAGAGTGTCCAAACAGTTCACTGATTTGCTGGACACCAATTATGCAGCGAGTTTTAAGAATTTTCGAATGGATGCTATAGAAAACTTCCCTGAAGTTGACTTTAGCTCCATCAAACTTAACCTTGCTGCTGCTGCAAGCTCTCTCATTCAGACTAGCTCCGAGGACGTCAATATTGAAGACGATGCCACTACTCAACCCGCTCAAGACGCCGAAAATGATCCCCCACAATGAACTTCAGTTTTCATCTGTGTTTGCTGTTTTGTTGTTTTTTTGTTTTTTGTTTTTTTTTTTTTTTTGAGGTCCATTGTTTAGGACCATTTAAAATTATGTAAATACATTTCGCTTGTCTATATCATTTAGGACGAGCTTCCAAATAATTGCCTTTTAGGCTTTTTTATTTTGTAAGGGTTTTTGGACGGTGGTTGTCTATCCTTCTTTTAACTTAATGAATGTATGCTTTATTTTCATTACTTTCATTTGCTATTAAACATGTTGTATGGACGAATGTTTTTCACATCCATAACATTGGTTTTAATTTTGACTCGTCCATGACAGGAATTCCTTCATGTTTAATATTTTTACCATTCTTTGAATTTTGCAAGTAAAACTCGTCTTTGTGAATGGCAATGGTTTTTTCAGCTTCATTCGTCCTCAGACTTGGCAGCTGGTTTTACACTTCATCCATAAAGTTTAAGGCCCAACTTTCTACTCATCCAATGATTGGATTGTTTTAGTTGGCGTCCTGTCTATCAATCTCACTTTTCTTGTAGACCTATTTGAGAACAATAGGCTTAATGCCACTAGGTACCTCTACAAGTTATAGACTTTAAATAGAATCCAATTCTATTCACATAACGTTAATCCAGTAATCCATATTCATATCATCTATTGCCTTTACGTAGGACCGATGATCAAATTCATATCCTTGTGGAATGACTTCAAAAGTTTATCCCAAAAGTATGAATTTGTTTGGTAATTGATAATCCTCCCACTACGATATTGTACCGGTGTACTGGCTATATATATAAAATAATGCCTTGTGGTGTATCTAATACAACCATTTCATTTCCAAATGTATTTCATAGTTGTCTTACAACAAATTCTGACATTTTTCTTCTAGAACAATTCTATGTTTAGCTTTAAGATTATTCACATAGTCATCATCAAGAACTTTATATTTGTACTTTACAAACATCTTATTTTCTTTATGACTACCAAAACAATCTTCTGCAATTCCTTTTGGATACCCAACATAAACACACATTTTTCTACTTTTTTGATTTCAATTTGTCAAACTTCCTTTCTAGCACAAGTGCTGGACATCTCCAAAAATGGAAATATCATATACTAGATTTTCACCCAATCCACCACTTGACAAATGTCCTAAGAACAAACTTTTGAAATCAATTTTAGAAAATGTGTAGTAATACATAGAGTATATCTTCAAAAGAAATAAGCAAATGAAAATACTTATCATGTACTTTACTATTTCTAAAAGAGTCTTATTCCCCTTTTATGTATGCACTAACTTAAAGAAGTCATCGAAACTATATTCCTTTACAATAAAGGAACCCTAGATCATATTATCCTCTAAATGGAATTCAAGGATTGGGAATGTAACAAAATAATGGTTCTAAAAGCTCATCTTTCACTAATCTTGAATACCAGACATAAGTTCCAAAACATACAATACCAAAGGATGAAAACTTTCTCTTTAAAAAGTAAAACATGTAAATTTCCATCTAGAAAACAATCATGGATAATGCTTAGTTTTACCAAAACAGAAACACTTTTCTTTTGGTTGTCTTTTGAGTCTAATTTCCTTTTGGCAACTACTAGGGCAACTAACTTGTCCAATTATTTTGGTATTATAATTCTTCTTCTTACCACCTTTACCTTTCGGTTCAAGCTAAGAATTTGAATTAAATCATATTGATCCTAGCCTTAGCTTTTAGGATATCTTCCGTTGCGTAGAACTCTTTCATCAATTCAGATAATATAAAAAGAATTTATTTATTTTCAAAATAATCTGAATTGATCAAATCACTCTAACAAGGACTTGTGGATCATATCCAAATGAAATTAACATTTAATCTCTACATCCAAGAATTCCAATTCAATTTTAAAAATAAAATATTTTCATAAAATGATATAGAATTGGAACTCCTAAAGCTTTTCTTAGCACTCAATATGATTCATACCAAAACTCTCATTTAGACTTAATATTAAGTCTAAGTCTAGTACTAACTCTTGCATCTCATGCTGTAGTACAATTGAGATAGAATCCAATGTAACATTTTAGCATTTCAATGGAGACTATGATCGTATCATAAGCTATCTTGCATCAATGCATCATGTATAGGAAATTATGACAATGCTGAATCGATACATATTTATGTACTTTAGCTCCTTTAAGCACCATCTCCAAAATTATTTCTAAGTTAATGTGATTCATTAAAATAGTAGCTAAAGAACAAAATTTATGACAACTCTATTTTGAGACTATGAACATAATTACAGGGACATTATATTTTGCATCCATAACCATATAGTATGGAACCCAAAAACATACTATACTAGGTGCAATGACAACCTAATCCTGCAATCAATATTCCTCAGCATAGAGTGAATATCAACCACTATGATCAGGTGAGAATTTTTCTCATTATTAATGCTATCATGGTAACTCTTACCAAACAAAAATAATTTGCCGTTTTTACTTTAGCCTCTAAGTAATAATAGCAAGAACTCAGCATAGAGGATACTATCAAACTTAGTCTAGTGTACACCATTGCCTAAAACCATGTGTAGTCACATAATCCTACCTTTGTAAGGCTTAATCTTGTAGTACCATGATGCAAAACACTCTTCGCATGGAGCGCAAGGCTCGAGGCCTAGACGAGGTGCTTGCCCACACCACTAAAAAACCGGGAAATTCAATCTTGTAGTACCATGAAATAAACATCCTCCGCATGGAACGCAAGGCACGAGGCCAAGACGAGATGTTTACCCTACACCACTATGAACCGACAATGGAGGCCATGAGATCCAACCCTTGTATCTCTCTCCCACTAGAAATTTTAAAACAAGTGGATTGTTATGAAATCATTGTGATCTAATCACAATTTTAACCCTACACATCAGATGTGTTTAATTGTTTAAATTCAATGTGATGTAACTAAGTCACGTCACAATAGCGTAACGAACATTTGCGCTATCATAAAGAAGTTTAACCTTGTAATCCGTGAAGTAAATACCCTCAGCATGGAATGCAAGACTCGAAGTCAAGACAAGGTCTCTATTCACATTACAATAAACTTAACAAAATGATTATTTCAGCACTCCCACTCGTTATTTGGGTTTTTCTTAAATAATTGTGATCCCATCACAACTAATAACCTTGCACTTATTTAAGACTCTAATCTTATTAGAATCACTAACTAAAATGGAAGTCCTAAACTATTTAGGATTCCTTAAACACTAATGAATCAAAAAATAGTTATACAGAACTCTATCCTTAACTTATTTGATTAAGAATTCTAATCTCATTAGAAACTATATAAACCTTTTAATTAGTATTTTAATTTCATTAAAAACCTCTAATTAAAATAAATTAAGGACTTTCAATTATACAACAATTCTAATCTCATTAGAATGTTTCTTAAAAGACAAGTCCTAAACTATTTAGGACTAAGAGTTCTATTTATCTCATTAGATCTTTTAGTTAGAAACATGTGTAATCTAATTACACATAGCTTTGCTCTTTCTTTATATGTGAAAATACTTAGAAAAATTCAGAATTCTCAGATTTCGATCGATCGAATGTATTTTTCGATCGGTCGAAAAAATTAAAAAATTCGTACCAAACAATCTGCCTGGCTCGATTGGTACTCGATCGCTTCTCGATCGATCGAAAAGAGCATTCGATCAATCAACTAGCAATCGAAAGTCAATCGAATCAAACAAATTGGTTACTGTTTCACTCGATCTATCGAAAATCGATCGAAGTTAATTTTCGATCGATCGAAACACGTGAAACTCGAATTTTCCAGAATTTTTCTAAAGCAGTTTTCAACGGTTTTCATAAACAAACTACCATCATACGAACATAATAGATTGAGTTTGAGACTAAAACTGAAATCCATTAATGCTATAGCCTTAAAGTTCAATTTAACATACTTAAATTCAAATTTAAACAACATCATAACATCAATATCAGTTTTCATCAAACAATAATTTCAATGATCATGTAGAAAATTAATTGCTAAATCTTCTAACATCATGAAATTACCATCTTTAATTCCAAAACTCAGAAAACATGTTATACAGATTCGAAATTGAAGACCGCTCTGATACCACTTGTTGGAAAAATACATGTTTGTATCACATACAAAACATACGCAGCGGAAAATTAACGGATCTACTTCATTTGCAATTGATAACATGTACTATGTAAGTTTCAAAATTTAAGAACAAGAAAGCGTACCTTGGTGCGGTGAAATTCAAAACAAAAGGATTAGAAGCACTTGGGAACACTTTTAATCTTCACTCCAATTCCACTTGATGCCCAAGAAGTGTGGTATCTCAATCAGTTTCCAAGAAGAGAATAAGAGAATGTCCAACACTCACATACAAACCATTTCATTTCTTATGAGAACTCTCTTATGAAAGACATAATGAAATTCTGTATGTTTCTCTCCTTATATACAACTGATTATCTAATTGGGCTAGCCTTTTAGGCCATTCCAATTAGGCTCTAGTATGTGGCTTGGAGTGGGACCAAAAGGGAACAAATAAGACTCTAGCTCCAATGGGCCTTAGGCTTTTCTGTCAACTATTGACAAGTCCAAAGTTACCATTAATTATATTCAATACCACTATAAAAATATAATTGCACTTTAGGCCTTATTAATAAATTATATCCCAAGACTTTATTATACATGCAACATTTCATTAAAATATTCGTAGTAATACAAAATCATGAATGTAGACTACACTTTGAAGATTACTACATCTTAATCCTTGAGTACCCGGTTTAATCCTTTACGTTATTCATCATATATTTATGAAATCCAATTTCATAAATATATACTTTAGTAACTCCTTACTAAAGTGGTTGGGCCCAACACTCTGAATAACCAAATCCATTAAACTTATCTCAAGGGAATATTTTATATCTTCGTTAAGAGATTATGAATTCCATTTTGAGAATATATGTTCCATCAACATTAAATGCGACTGCCCAACATACTGAGGTTTGATCGTGACTTATAGATCTCACTTCTGATATATCAAAACAACTTACATCTCATGATCAAGTTCATTATTCTCTCAGGATTTAGAGTTAATGTAAATAAAAATCGTGAGATTTATTATTCATTTGACAGTCGTTAGGAGAATAATAAATCTCACAGCGGTCCAGTTCAATATGTCTTAACTCTTAAAACATATCAACATACCAACTAGAAGTCTCCACTTTCATGATCAAGACAAATCATCTTAGTTGATATGTTATAGTCTTTACAGATGAAATGTCCAATTTCATCACCGATTACGAACTAAAATTCTGAGTTTACAAAGAACTTGTGATTTATATCTTTCTGTGACTTTTCACATAAATCACATACTATGCATCTCATGGACTAAGATAATGTCCCATTAGTTCATTTATAGATAGTCTCATATAATTAAACTATTTAATTATTTATGACATACCAATAAATTGGATTTTAGGGCATAAACCCCAACAGTGATAACACTTGGGTCAATTCCAGGCATGTCTTCATGACTCCATGCAAAAACATCAATACTGTTTCTTAAGAACTGGACAAGGTCTTGCTTTGTTTCTTCCTTCATACTCGTTCAAATCCTAGTAAACTTCTCAAGATTATTTTCGTCCAAAGGAACATCTTCCAGTACCTCGGTGGGCTCTACAACAACTCTTTTTTCCTCAATGTTCAGTGTTTGAACTTGCTCATCCATAGCCAACATGGCTAAATAACATTCTCTCGCTGCTAACTGGTCTCCTTGCGCCTGCCCTACCTCGTACTTTGTCAGAAACTTGACTGATAGGTAGTAGGTAGACGTTACTGCCTTCCAACTGTTTAAAGTGGGTCTTCCAATAATGGCATTGTATGATGACAAACAATCCACCGTAAGAAAGTTTACTTCTTTGGCTATCTGTTGTGGATATGCTCCCACCACCACAGGTAGCGTAATGGTGCCCACTAGCTACACTTTCATCCCTCCAAATCCTACCAAGGGTGAATTCACCGGACGAAACTGGTCTCGTCTAAGCCTCATTTGCTAGAAAGCAGGGTAATACAAGATGTCTGTCGAACTACCGTTGTCCACCAACACTCTTTTGGTTGTATAATCAGCAATAAGCAAAGTAATGACGATCGCGTCGTCATGTGGGTGGTGGACCTTTTCAGCATCTTCGTCCGTGAATGTAATGGCTTACTCCTCAGTTTCTCTCATCCTTGGAGATTGTCCTGAGAGTTGGACGTTCTGCACTACCTTTAGGTATGTCTTCCTTGATTTGGAAGATTGCCCTGCCAAGGTTCCTCCTATAATAACTCTTATTTCTCCAAGTGGGGGTCGTGACAGCTCTTCTACCTTTGCCTTTAACTTCTCGTCTTTGTGATTTCGTCCAAGGAAATTTCTCAACTTCCCTTGCCTAATGAAATTTTCTATCTGTTGCTTCAAATCAAAACACTCGTCCATATCATGCCCATGATCTCTGTGGAAGCGGCAATACTTATTCCTATTGTGTTTATTGGGATCTCCCTTCATTTTTTCCGGCTACTTCAAGGAAGGATCGTCCTTGATTTGCATAAGCACCTATTCGAGCGGCATATTCAAGGGCGTGTATTGCTGACTCCGTGTTGAAGAGCCAGTCTTTTTGTTGTCTCGGTCTTTCTTTTCTCCCATCCGCCCTTTCTTTGGACGAGGGCCTTGTTCAGAGTGGGGCGGGAGATCTGCTTCCATTCTTTCAGCTCTCTTCCTCTTCTTGGCTATAATTACATCTTCTACATTCATAAAATTTTGGGCCGAATAGACGAGTTCAGCCATGGTTTGAGGCTCTTGCTTGTGAAGCTTGTGGATGAATAAGTCAGAGTTAACTCCATTATGGAAGGCCGCCAATAACAATTTATCGTCCATCTCATCCACTGTAAGGGCTTCCCTGTTGAAACGAGTAATGAAGGAACGCAAGCTTTCATTCTCTCCTTGCTCTATGGTCAGCAGGCTGGACGAGGAACGTTTGTGCCTTTATCCTCCAATGAAATTGTTGACAAACAACTTACTCAACTTTTCGAAATAACTCACTGTATTCGGAGGTATTTTGCTGAACCACACTTGCGCTGGTCCTTTGAGGGTGGTAGGGAAGGCTCTACACATAATTTTGTCTGGTACCCCTTGAAGGTGCATTGTAGTTTTGAAAGTGGCAATATCATCGAAAAGATCACGCGTTCCATCATACGAATCCAAGGAAGGCATCTTGAACTTCGGAGGCAAGGGGCGACCGTTGATGGAAGCCGTAAAAGGGGAGTCTGTTCGGTGAACTAAATCCTCTACGAGATTTGCCCTTCTCATGTTCTCCCTCATCTCGTCCATAACCTTCCTCATCTGGTCCATCTCCTTCTTCAAATGTGGCACCCTTCGCGAAGTGGTACCCCTTGACTGGCTTTCGGGTTCAGCATTTCCTCTATCTTCCTGACTTTGGGCTTGTCTTTCAGCGTATCCTTCATGCCGTTTCCTCCTTAGATTAATCTCCCTTGTCAACTCTTGGTTTTGACAGGTTAACTCCACCATGGCGGCTACCATGGACTGCACATGTTGAATGGAAGATGGTTACATGACAGGCGTTGACTGACAATCACGGTGGGGATTACTAGAGGCATCCCTACTTTCTTGATGGCCTGGGCTAATGGCCCTTGATCTTGTCCGAACTATACAGCCTTTTGTCGGAGAAAGAAACTGCAAAACTCACAAATGATCTTTCCCACAGACGGCGCCAACTGATGATCACAAGAAATCAGTAGGCTGAATGCTCCGAGCGTCAATGATCTAGTAGTCACTTGGAAGGCCTGAAAAGAAAATACACAATCAAAGGTGACCGATTTGGACTGGCCAAGAACCCTCCAATGCTTAAGTTAGTTTCTCTCACAAAATCTGGAGTTCCAACTTTTAGGGAAATGTTTCACACTTACCTTTTCTTGTCGTAAATGAGTGTTTATATAGTACGCTCTTGGAGCGTTTATTTGACATGTAACTTCCCCTACATTTGAGGAAGTCAAAGGGTTCTTGGATAACTTCCACAACCGCTACGGGAGTTATCGTATATTCATCTTCTATAACTGTTAATGGCAGTTAAGTATTCAGAAGGAGGATGTAATGATGAAGCGGAGTCAGAATAATAACACGTGGCCCAATTTACTAGTTTGCGTAGATAAACTTCTCTTGGAATTTTTCTAAGTGTTGGGGATCGTCTTGGTACAATCCTCATAGACGACCACAGGCCCATGGACGACCCACAAGCTTATGGACGACTTTTTCATTAGGCATGGCCACTCTTGTCTTCCTGGCTTGGACGGCTCTTGTGGACGAGATTTGAGTTAATCAACTTTTAGTTCCCCATCAACAGTACTTATTGTTCCATTCCAGGAATATCTAATGACATTCCATTTGTTTTCTCTAATGATACTTACTAAGGTTTCTTTTCCATTTGCCTCGTGATGTGAATAAGTAGCATAACCTCATAACATTGTGTCTACCACGTCACAAATGTGAATGAAAAATTAACAAACCCATGACAATCATCATTGTGAGAAACTACTTTGTTCACTCAATTATTATATCTCTATCTTACATAAGACTAAGTCAAAACCCATTGGTGGAGTGCACCCTATTGTGAGAGGGCGTATTATATCGGATCAAATTCACTAAATAATTTCACCGTGATCCTCTATAAATTAGATAAATTTTTGACCCAAAGATGATTTCCTTTTATAATAATTCATGCTATTTGTCATAATAAGGTTCTTCTGAGTTATTTCCTAAATTAATTTCTTTTATATTACATAAACACTGATAGATAATATTTTCACCATCTCGAAAAATTTTCTAACGCCCTATAGTCTTCGGTCACTAAAAGCATTTTTGGTCACTAAAAGAGTTTTCAATCACCAAAAGCATCATGGGGTTACTAAAAGAGTCTTCGGCCACCAAAAGTGTTTTCGATCACCAAAAGCATCATGAGCTTACCAAAAGAGTCGTTAGTCACCAAAAGCATCTTTTGTCAATGAAAGAGTCTTCGGTTATGAAAAGTATCATGAGCTCACCAAGAGAATCTTGGGTCACCAAAAGCATCTTCGATCACTGAAAGATTTTTCGATCACCAAAAGCATCATGAGCTTACCAAAAGAGTTTTCAATCACCAAAAGCATCTTCGGCCTATGAAGGATCTTCGGCCTCTGAGGGGTCTTTGGTCATCAATAAAGTGCGTCGCCTTGTTTCCTAGTCAAGCTTCGTTTTGGGTTTTCGGCTTATGAATGATCTTTGGCCTCTAAGGGGTCTTCAGTCATCATGAAGTGTCGCCTTGTTTCCTTGTTCAGGCTCCGTTTTGGGTCTTCAGCCTATGAATAGTCTTTGGCCTATGAAAGGTCTTCGACCTCTGAGGGGTTTTCAGTCATCAATGAAGTATATCGCCTTGTTTCCCTATTCAGACTCCGTTTTGGGTCATCAGGCTCACAATCATTGTTGGTCTCTGAGGAACCATCATACCTTGAGTGATATGAGATAGTTGATATGACTTGTCTGTCAATCCGTGATACCGACGAGCATCTCCATATCGATTGCATGTTCTCCATTCCTGCATGTCCATATGGAAAGAACTTGCGCACCTCGCCCAAAGATCCTTCTACATATTCATATCCTCCAAATATGGAAAATTAAACCTAGAGATCTTGGAGCATTAACTCTGTATCTTCCTTACAAGGGAAGATCCTACGTTCATGGGGTCTCAATCAGTCCTACACCACTATATAAGCACCAAACCTCCTTTCTTTCTTTAGCTACCCCACCAGTCTATCACTATGCTTATTATACTTAGTTCCATGTTGTTTGCATGTTCCCCACTCCTGCATGCCCATATGACATTAAAAAAAAAAAGATAAATACAACATGCTGCTAACCCCACAGCTCAAACCCTTTCTCCCTCAAACCCCCAAACACTTTGTGTATGAGAAGTACCAATTCAGCTACAAAGCTCTTAACATATAAATGAGACCTTATAATCCTTAAACTGATTTAAAAAAAAAAAAAAAAGGGAATCAATGCCACAATAATGATGGGCCAAACCCCATGCAAGTTGCAACATCTAATGCAAAAAGTCAATGCAATGTTTCAGTTCCCTTTTCTTTTCTTTTCTTTTCTTTTTTTTTTTTTTTTTTTTTTTTTGTAAACAAAAATAGGGGTTAGCACCCAGCCCTCCGGTTAAAACCTATCCTTTTTAAATGCAACTAATCCTTATGAACGCCCACCAACGAAGGACTGCTAATAACGGGACTCAAATCTTGGTGAGTTAGACAAAATGCCCAAACCTTACCAACTAAACCATCCCATCAGCGTTTCAGTCCTTTTTCTGTCTAATAAATGAGATGCCCTACTAGTCTAGAAGTGTAGGATTATCAATTTTAAAAAAGAAGAGTAGGACTAGATATCCTCCATACTTTTAGGCTATTATTGTAAGATGTCCTTAATCAGAAATATCATTTTCGGATCTCAATTTTGTCAACTTGACTCTATTAACTATTTAACTCACACATTCCCTCTACAGCAATAATATCTATGTCAAGTGTCAAGTTGTCAACAACTTAATTAATTCATCTTAAAAACTGTCTACAGCTTTTTTTTGGATACCATTCAAGAAAGAAACAGTCAGGTTACAAAACGGTCTGATTGACCATGCAGCTTTGAATTGGCATTATAGTAGCCAACTTTGCTAGGTTATTAACAGAACTATTAACAAGCTTGGGAACAAACAGTGCGTGATAGTTGGTGTCATTTTGGGCTAGATAAGCCCAATCAGCCATCAAAAATCTTTGCTGCCAGTTGGGAGTGCACCTTCCGTTGATAACCTGGACAGGTCTTTGATTATCACAAAGGAACAAAATTTGCTTGTAACCCAAATTCCTAGCCTTGATAGCTGCCTCAACCATTGCTTCCTGGATGGTGATAGGAATTGGCTTGGCTGTGCAACTAGCTAACCCCTGCAGTATGATATCTCCAAGTCTACAGCTAATTAAAACTGTGTACCTTTCATAAAAAAATAAAAACTGTGTAAATCATATCAAACTATTATTTTTTTCTTTTCGAGGAACAAATCATATCAAGCTTATCACGTCAAAATATACAGCAATGGGTAAGCGAATAAACAATAAAAGTAAATCACATCCCAAGCATAAACGTGGTGTACATTTATACTCTAACACAATTATTGTTATTATCTTAAGGAAAAATTTGGTTCTAAACATGTTTGAAGTTTTTTTTTTTTTACTCACTATGTGGTGATTAAAGAAATCATCCATGTATATTTTTAGTAACATAATTTTGTTAATAAGTCATTGATTTGTTTAAATAAATATATAATATATATAAATAATTTTATAGATCACCACGTAATGAGATGATATTATATGAGTGAAGTGCTTTAATGGATGACACCTTTTTTTTTTTTAAGAGAGTTTCAACCTATGGCGTCCGCTCCTGATGATAGCTCTTTATCATTAGACCAAGATACCAATCAGTTTTTGGTGTAGGCCGGGATTGAACCTCAGATCTCTTATATAACCATCAGAGACTTTATCAGTTGAGTTAACTGGAACCCACATTAATGGATGACACTTAATTGCCACTTAACAGTAAAATTTACTAACATAAATGGAACACGTGGCTAATATAAAAACAAAATCAAACATGTAGGACCATAATAAAATGTAAAGTACCAATACGAAAACAAACTTGATTTTAGTTTTCTGCTGTTAGTATGTACAAATTTCAATTTTAAAGCATCAAAGCATTTTATTTTTATTTTTTTAGAATTTTCAATGTAAGTAGAGATTTTTATTCAATTTAATTGATTTAATTCAAAACATATGTTTCTCAAAAAAAAAAAAAAATTTTGAAAACATATAAATGAATCATTTAATTGCTATTTTAGAAATGATTTCTGCTAGGAGAGCTATACAATTTGTTCATAAAATTGGTATCTACAAAGTGGTTTTTGAAAGTGATTAAGAGATAGTCATCAATGTCTTTACAAACAAAGTAGTACGTTTCTCATTTTTCGGTAGTATTCTACAAGACACAAAGGTTATTGCCCTTTGCCAGTTCTCTTCATAAAAATTTATTCTCTTATATATAGACAGGTAACACACGCCTTAATAAGTTTGAATGGAAGATGTCCCTCCAAACACCAAAATGTACTTATTTTTTTATTTTGCAGCTATATATATATCAAATTAAAACATATAAATGAAGGGACCATTAGAAATTTAAAAAGTTAAATATTAATATTTGTGATGTTATTCATGCCATAATGACATTCTTGTGGCATGCATGAATGGCACTAGGATGCGAAGCAATATTAAAAGAACATTATTTCGTTAATTATCTCCTGAAAAAAGCATAGGTTAATTATTATTATTAAAAAAAAAAAAAAAAAAAAAACCCTTCCTCGAAGATCTCACATTCGAAAATTAGCCCCAATTATATTATGTTGTTTACGTCGTTTCAATTAAAAATTCACTAGTATTTTGAACTCACGAAAGCAATTCAATATTTTCATGGTAGTTGGTACCACAGAAGCAAGTCCAATATAATAAATTATTGGACCAGCATTGTTTAGGGAATAAAAAGGATCCACATTTTTCTTATCAACCAGACTCTTCTCAATGTATTTTGCTACAGATTTCAGCTCCAAGAAGCAGATCATTCATGGTTGTCAAAATTCTGATTTGGATCCTATGATCCTACAATTTTACGATCCTACCTGCCCAAAACAATCCGGATCTTTCAAGGATCTTTGCGATCGTCCAAGATCGTACGATTCTGACGATCCCAAATAATTCTGGTTTCTTGTAATCTTCTTTAACTTAACAGAAGGCTTAGTTGGACTCAAATGAAAAATAACATCCCCATAGACCAAGTTTTGCTATTTAAATGTAGAGAGATAGAGTGTCAGTTGAACCCAAATGAAAAATAACATCTCAATAGAGTGTCACGTTTTGAGATTTTTGGCCTCTTTAAATTATGCTTACAAATGAATGTAATGATGTATTGTAATTACTTCAAATGAATGCATTTGTTTTTTTATGAATGTATAATTTATGTGATTATTTAACATACTGATTTTTTTTTTCTCAAATAATGTATGTAGAATCTTACGATTCAAAATCCGATCTTACGATCCACAATCCCACCTACCTCTCACAATCTTACGTATGATCCCGATTTTGACAACCTTGGGATCATTGATTGTTTATAATTTATATAGATCCTGTCTAAGGTTCATTTGAAACAGTTTATTATGAAGAGAAATAATAATTTTACTTAGAAATAATAGAACTTTTAAAAAACTATACATAAACTAACTAAATAAGATGATTAAGGTACGTAGAAATAAAGTCTAACAAGCGAGCCGCAAATCGTGTTTAGCATTAAAAAAAAAAAGTCTTAAAACTCAAACTTTAGAGTATTTACCCCCTTTCAACAGTAAAATGAGAGACTTTTATCTCATGTGGAGTAATTATTTTGATACTCACTCCTGTTCCTCTTATTATATTTCGTTAATTAAATTCATGATGGGATCAACGAACTCCCTTGCCCAGACGACCTCATCAAATACCTCAGTCTACCTAGCCACAGCATGGACAAGGAAAAGCAAATCATTAATGAGAAGCTTCAATGCCTCGGACCGTTACCAATTAGCTGTCAAACCGTTGACAGCTCTTCAAAACCCACATTAACAAGTCCTGAGGCATTACGAAAGGAGCACTAAAGCCACAATTAAGGCCTCCAACGGCTAGAAACTACAAAACTATATATACACACCCAAAATACACAAGTAGAGGTAATTTTGATACTCTAAACTCTCTTATTTCCCCAAAAGCTTCTGTACACTGACTTTGGCATCGGAGGCGTTGTGGCAGATGCCACACCGGTGACCACCTGAGGAAAGGCTTTACGCTTCATTTGCAGGTACAGTCACGAGGATTCAACTCCATCTGGACGACTACTGACGATTTTCATATCATCAACTATTAATATGAGAATACTCCAAAAATACCTAGTAATGCTCCGCTCACCCATAAAGAAAGTTGAAACGGTTCTTTTAATTGAAATAATCAATTATGAGTAATAAACAAGTACTTCTATGAATTGATCGCTTTTTTTTTTTCTTTTTTTTTTTACTTCTTACAAATTTTTTTTTTAATTATTTTTTTATACAAGATAGAAATTCTACTATTGTTTAATCTAAGTGTATATGTGTGTGAAACTCTCTCTTGGAGACTTGAACCCTAGCCCTTACCCTTCCACACTCCATAAACACTTATACTTGTGTAGTAACTATCGCACTAAGGGAGTGCGGTGGTGACTTCTTACAATTAGCCTATGTTTGGATTGTACTGAAATGAAAGTTTTTTGCGTCTGGCGTTTTTTGTGTGGGTCCCGTGCACTGTTCACGGGACCCGCAAGTATGGATTTCAACAAATTTTTCTTTAAAATTGAGTTTCACGGCACTATTCACACATTTTAAAATTATTTTGCTACAGTGTTTTCAATTTTCAGTTTTCAACAATAAGTGGTACCCAAACAGACCCTTAACATGAGAAAGTTGTGACAAAAGTTATCTCATAAAAATTGTATTACTACTTTACTAGGCTTTCTAAAGTTAGAAAACTTGGATGTATTAATCCACCAAAAACTTGATTGCCATGCAGGAATCGGATGAATCGACCAAAGTTGTTGGCGGCACTCTCAAGTCTTAAACATTCATTAGCAAATGAAAGTCTGTAAAAGAGAGGGAATGAGTAAGAAGTTAGAACCGTTGTTAAAGACAAAGCTCATACTAACCTTGTCCTAAGTGACACAATAATGCCGATAATAAATTAATTTACAGCCATTATATATTCAAGCCTATTAGATTTTTAAACTCCCCCCATGATTGGGGAAAAACAACAAACTTTAAAAAGTCCAAATAATTTTAAACTCCCTCCCCCTCCCCATGATTAGGGAAAAATAACAAACTTAAATTGATATTGTAGATGGTAAATCTTGTGTCAAAGGTTTTCTATTATTTCTATTGTCTTTTTTTAAAAGAGTTTCAACCTATGTGATTGAACTTCAAATCTTTTTTTTTTTTTTTTTTGAGATAAAAGATAGAAAACTCTGTATCTCTTATTCAACTATCAGAAACTTTACCAATTGAGTTAACTAGATCCCACCTATTATTTCTACTGTGATTAGTGTTTCATAAAATAAATCTAGAAGTGATGCAATGTATCATTTTAAAGGTATCCCTACTACAAATGTTTGTGCAAAATATTTATTAATTAACGTGGTAATAAATGCTAGCTATTGGTAGACTTCAATATGTTGTGATTATATATTTATAAATTGACGTGGTAATAAATGCTATAAGTTGTGATTATATAATATCATATGAATTCATCCCTACATCCTTTATATTTTTTTATTCTTCTAAATAAGATGTTTATTGAACCAATGGAAAAGTGAATTTCAGTTAACTGATAAAGTCTTTGATAGTTAAATAAGAGATCTGAGATTTAATCTCTGTCTATACCAAAAACTGATTGATGCCTTAGTTTGACGATAAATAACTATATATCTTTAGGAGTGGAATCTATAAATTAAAACTTTTAAAATATATATATATATAAATAATCGATACATTTTTTTTATTCTTCTAAATAAGACGTTGATTAAACCAATGGAGAAATAATCAAAACAAGGCAGAGGAAAAAAACAACCATCTCTAAACCAATCAAAACAGACCAAGTTTGAGAAAAGAATTGAGAGATAAATAAACTAATAACGAGAGGGTTCAGATGATAAATATCAAAGTTTATTAGTTAATGTTGAGTTTCTTATTGCAATCAATTATTATAAAAAATTATATATTTTGTGTGAGTCACATAATATATAATTAAAATAGTATTTATTTATTGACTTTTTCTCCTCATATCAATGCAAGGAAACCCTGTTATATTCTTTCTTAACGAATGCATGGAGCAACCATTGCATTGATGTAATACAATAATGCAAAGATGACTATTCAGCAAAACAAGAAAAAGATGACTCCGCAGTGTATGCGATCATGTGTTGGGTGGGTTTAACTTTAATCACTGCCCCAACTGTGCAGTCATGAAAGATTCTCTTGCTTTTTTATAAAAGGACAGCTAGCAAAATCAATTACCAAAAAATTTGAAAAAAAAAAAATCCAGTCAGCAAGAAAAAAAGTTAGAAAAAATCCTACGGCGGCAGTGGCACCGAACAAATTGTAAGAAGAGAAAGTCAGGGAAAAAAAGATAAGGTCTAAAGACTCAAAACACGTAAACAGTAAACAAAAGTACAAAACCGTGTCTGAGACGTGGCAGTTGCGTAATTATGTCAAAACCAAAAGTCCCATATTGTAAATTGCAACGTATATATATAGTTACAATTCCACCAGTAATTGTGCTTTATATTACATTAACGGACCAATACCAACCGCGTTGTTTGTCATCTCTCTGTGCTGTGCGTTTCATACAATTCCTCCTCTGCCAGCCACACAAAAAACCAAAAAGAAAAAACCTTCTTTCTTCTTCTTCTTTGATTGTCTAAATTCACACATATCAATCTCATGGAGGATCGTAAGGAGGTGGGTTTTCTTTTTTCTTCTTTCTCTGTGTTTTGTGTTTGTATTTATTTATTTATTATTTATTATTTTTGTGTTGCTGAGTTGTGTACTTGTTTGTTTGCTAAGAAAGATGATGGAGAACACTAAGAAAGTTATGGATTCAAGAAGTATATGCTTCATGCTCTTTTGGGTTTGGAAAGGATACTAATAAGAGTTTAAGGAAAGCTTTCTTTTTTTGTTTTGTGTTTATGTTCTTGTTGGACTCCGATTAGTGGACATTAATGATTAATGTTTACTGATCAGTTCACGTGCACTAGAAACTAAAGGTTAAAGTACTCAAATATAAAATTGTTTTTCGTTTTTATTTTCCTGCGTTTTCTTGGCCACCAAACGGAGCATGAAGTTCTTTTTCAGTCTGATATATATACTGAAATGTATACGCTTACAGGAACTTTATACTTATTGTTATGGTGTTATTCAGTTGAGCTTTATGATTTTTAACTCGGTTTTAATCTATTTTATTATTTTAGAGGAATATTGCTGAAATTAGAAACAAATTAGATCTATAAATTCTCATTCTAATGGCCATTTTTCTTCTGAAAAGTCAATTCTTTGTTTTTTTTTTTTTTTTTTTGTTGATTTTTTCAACCTCATGAGACATTCAGACAAGTAATCATATCAGTTTACCTTTTTTTTCCTTTTTTGTTCTCATTCAAACATGAGAAATAGTCAAAGCTGCCACCTTTATAATTTTTATTTTTTCAGTCTTTGGATTTTAAATATCAACTCCTGTCATCATCAATTACATCTATGTATTTGGAAGACCATATCCAAGGCGTGATTTTTATTTTAGATATTCCAAACTGACAATTTTGGAGAAGAAAGAAGTAGGAGTCATAATGAAGGTGAATGTAATTTACTTCTTTATTTTGTCTACTTTTGAACATCATGCAAAAGGGTTTTCTAAGTATTTGTCATGAACATGAAGTAGGATCATTGTTGTAATATATCGATTATGTGGATTTGATTAGGTGAGTTTAATGCTGTCATTGATATGCAGAAGTATGTAGAGTCCCACATTAGGTGTTTAGTATGTCAATATTGGCCTTATAATTGATTATAAGACATCAATTGATTAGCTTTTTTTATGGCTTTTTATCAAGAACTTGATCATGTGATTGTGAGGTTTCCATTAGTACATTTTAGTATTTTACCCCCTTTTTGGCTCTTGGAATGCGAATTGGTAGCAATTCAGGAGTTCTTTTGAATTTTTTGAAATGTGTGATTAATTAAAGATTGTAATCCACGGAAAAGCAGCATTGATGCTTATAGTTAATTTAGCAATGAATTTTTTTGATGCATGTATGAAAAACTTTAATGTTTTTATGCAGAAGAATGCTCCTTGGCTATCAGTGCCACAATTTGGGGACTGGGACCAGAAAGGACAGGTGCCAGATTACTCTCTCGATTTCTCAAAAATAAGGGAAAATAGGAAGCAAAACAAGAGGGATGTATCTAGAGCGAGTCTTGGAAATGAAGAAGAGCTCATTGCTTCTACCACCACCACCACCAACATCGATGCAAGCACCACAAATAGTGATGACCAACACCACCACTACCATCAGGGCCAGCACTCTCCAACTGTAAGATTCTTGTCTTGCTTTCTGCTTTGGTACATAATGCACTATTTTTTGTGACATTGTTTAATAATGTTGCTAGTACTACTAGACGTGTAGTAGTTGGTGGTTATAAAGGAGAGGAACATAATACTACTATTCAATAACTATGATGGTGGCGTACATGTGGTAGGATGTTGGAAAAAATTTCTAAGTTGGTATTAAATACAGTGGGCCAAAGCTGCTAGTGCCTAGTGTGTAGGGTAGAACTTTCTTTTAGCCTATTTTATGAGCTTTGATACGGTTAATTTGCTGTAGGGAATTAGATATTTCAAAGCACACACATGAATGCAGATAAATTTATTAGCTGAATGTCCTATGAATTATGTTGTGATTGCTTCAACCAAATACGTCTAGGGACTTTTTTTTTTTTTTTTTTTTTTCACAATTGTTGACATGACCCGTTGTTATTAATGATAAATAATGAAAGTGGTGTACTAAGATGAAAGTGATATTGGTTCAATCATAACAAAGCATGTTAGTGGTGAAAAATGTTTTGTATCTAGCATTACACTTCTTTCAATTGAAGAAAAAGTAGAGCAAATACCCTGTTACATGAGTCAGGGGACAGTTTGTCACAAAAAGAAGGGTTAATCCACTTTGTCTTGATTTGTTTCTGATTTTTCAATATTGTATAAGAATATCGAATTTGGTTCTTCTCCTACTCTATTAAAGCCAAATCTTCTTCACGGAAAATCTGCTTTATTTAGATTGAGAAACTCGTACGGTTTTATCAAACCATCATAGCATGTGCTATGCTCGGATCCATAGTTTAGTCCAATTTCCAATAGGAATAGTTGCCCATTGAATATGATTTTTTTACATTATTTTTGTACAGATAATAGTGCAAAAAGGAGTTATAGTTGGCAATTGAATACAATTTTTACCATTATTTTCTTGAGGGTAATAGTGCCTAAAGGAGGCTTGACTCTAGACTAGAATGTAATCTTCCCCATGTTAACTCCTTTTATTGTTTGACATATGTAGGTTTTAATCCTATACACTAAAAAAATTAAGACATGACTTCGCTGCTAAGAAATTTTCCTTTTTATTAACACCTTCAAAAGACAATACTCAGGCTTCATTTCTTAGTTTAATTTTAAAGTGCAATATAATTGATATCAAGAATTACTATTCAATTTCTTTAGTGCATTCCTTTTGTTTCTTTAATGGGCTTTATAAATGGAACAAAGAAACTAGAATGAATGTATGTTATAGTATTTTTGTGATTTTGGATGCACTATACCCATGTCTCTTGAAAATGTACCACAGCATATGATTTTCTTTTGTTGACATCCATTAAAACAATTTAATGGACCCATCAAAGGTTGGCATGATATTGATGCGTGCACAAAGTGGAAGCATAATGCAAATACTATTAAAAAACGGAGAATGGTCTAACACTTACCTAGGCTACACGCAAGTCAAGTGGTGCACATGCAACTGATGCTCTCAGCCATAAAATATTGGTTAATCATTGTATTTCTATTGGTTCCATTTTCTTCTAATAATGCAGAAAAGATGTTTCTTCTGCGTGTGTGGGAAAAACACAAATAAACAATTTTTGTGGGGCTTTGATAGTTGATACATGCTCGATCATCTCGTAATCAACACGTTTGTTTATGTAATTCAACACCCAACTGAAAATAATAACCGGGCGGTGATTGAATGCCCTCTCAAAAAAGGAATTGTATTGTAGAACTCTATGAAATCCAACCAGAAAATTGGTCATATTCTAGGACATTGGAGGAGGATACCCAGCAAGATGGTAGGAAAATAATTTAGGTTTTCATTTCTTCAATTTCTATAAATGATTTTTTTTTTTTATGGGTTCTATAAATGATTTATAACAGCATGTAAATATGTAATGTATTTTAGTTGATGTGAAAACACGAAAAAGCTTGTTAACTGTGATCAGAATCAAAGTCCAAATATTTTTAAGTATAAGAATATTCTCCCTTGTTGGAGTGTTTTTTTAATGCCACCTTTTCATTTTCATTTTGTTTTTTTTAAAGTTCTTTTTCCTGTGTTTATAACGGCTGGATGATTGCAAAATTATTATTATTATTTTTTTTCTTGCAGACAAGGAGGAGCTTTCTCAGCTACTTCAACTGTTGCGTTAAAGCTTAAGACTTGAGGACACGTGTTATATGTTTTCGAACTTTAGTGTAACGATATTGTTTTTGGGGCTCTAAATTTCTAATTTCTTTTTTCTTTTGCTTGTATGTTATGGTTTCTCTGTTCTCTTCCTCACCCTTTGTTTTTTATTCAGATGGGAATGGTTCTATTTCCTACTACTGACGAAATAGAAAATACATTCGCTCCTTTGCATTTTTATTATAGAATTCATACGTATATACCACTACCAACTGCATTTGATTTTGACCAATTTAATATATATAAAACTTACATATTTGGTGAGGTCAATTTTTTGGTCGTATTAACATTTTGGCAAGGTGGCTAACTCTGGCAAAATTGAATACCATCTCGGGCAGAAATATATCAGGAGTTACTTTAGGGTGGAAATAAAGACCCAGGAACTCCGAAAGACCTCTTTGGATAATGCGGTGGGATCATGTAGCACAGGCTTGAGATCTTCCTGATTCTAGTCCAGCAATAAACCAATGAAAATAATCTATAATCACACACTTAAAATCAACCTGCAATACTACATAGCAAATTCATGTGAACCAGAATTAATTAGCATACAGTCCAACCCTTGCTCTCAAAGGACATTTTGTGTTGAAGATCAAGATATGGAATCCTTGGACATGAGTTAGAGCATTCTTATCAAGAATTGCAAAAAATTTAGCATTTACACTCTCAAAACACTACTTTTTCAATTTTAACACCTCATTTTACCATATACCATACATCAAAACTTTTATTTTTTTTACAACTTCATTTAAATATTATTTCTTTATAATTTTTTATTCCTTTTTTGTTTTTATTTTTTTCATCCTCTCTTCCTCTGGTCTCACTGTCTCTCTCTCTCCCTCTCTTCCTCTCGGTCTCACTGTCTCTCCCTCTCGATGACCCACGCCGATGAGACCAATCAAGTCGACGGTCCACGCCGGTCAACTCGACGATCCACGCCGGTCACGTCGATGATCCACGAATGCAGACCCACGAACCCAAACCCACAAACTCAGACCCACAAACCCAGAAGCACAAAATCGCCGGAGCACATCGTCGGAGCACATCAAACCACGACCCAAAACACCAAATCCATAACCCAAACAACCCCTGCCGAATCTAACATCAAATCACAATCTTAAAAAGAAGAAAAAAAAAAAAAAAAAAAAAAAGAAGGAAACCACTGCGATAGAGATCGGCTTGGCTTGATGCTCCGGCCTGAGTTTCGTCGGAAAGGGAGGCAGAGACGTCGAGCAGAGGGAGAGAGAGAGCAGAGAAATGGGAGCAAGAATGAGAGACGGAAGAAATGGAAATGAGAGAGAGAGAAGAAAGTCTGGAGAAAGAAGACAAGGAAATAATATAAAATGATTTTTTTTTTTACAATCTTGCTACAGTGGGGTGCTAGAGATAGAACTCCACTGTAGCTGGGTTGCAAAATAAATAAAATTTAAAACCATTGATGGAGTATGTTTTTTAGTATTTATAGCATTTGACATGCTAAATTTTAGCATTTATAGCATTTACCCATCTTAATGAGAATGCTCTTAATAGTGAATTTAAAACCTCCAAAAAATCTCAAAATTAAAAGCACGTGTTTAAAGTCTCAAATACACCAAGATTTAGTGAAGTTATTTTAAGTTATAACTTCCATCTGTTCTATGTAGTCCGTTTCTTTAATAGATTCCATGTTCAGTCCCATACAACCAAGCAGTAGGCAAAACCACTACAAACAAAGCTTGACCACCACAAAAAAAGCTTAATTACAAATCAAGCTCCCCCTTGTTCTACCTAATTTGAATGAAAAGGCAAACTAGGCACGATTGAAGATAAATCTCATAACAAGAGCCTCACTGCTGAAATTTTCTTTCAAAGGTAGCTTCCTAACAGACATTGAGAAGCTGTTCCAGGACTAGTGTCTCTACGGTTACACCTTCTTGATTATCTGAACAACATCCTCATCCTCAAGCTCATGCTCCTGGCATGGAAGAACCATACATGTATTCAGTCAGCGCATGAAAATTAAATGGATCAAGGGGAAAAAAATTTCACAATTAAAGAAAAATGTAACATCTGAAACTGAGCACAAAGAAGGTTATTGAATAAACCTTGCCAACCCTTTGGGGCTTGTGTTTCGCGCTTGACCCCCATACCAAAGCACTGTACACAAAGCCAGAGTAAGCTATCATTGCACAGTCAAGATGATGAAGAAAAAAACATTAAACAAAAAGACGATACTCAAGCAAAATGAAAGAATAAAAAAAACAGAATGAAGAATGTTTCAGGTAGATGATTACAATGAAAAACATAATTTTTTTATAAAAATGACTGATCAAAAATTAAAGAAATTATAATTAGTTTTATGTAGCAACTTGGGAGTGACTGCAGAAAATAAGTTGGCTAGCCATCCCACCCCTATCACTTGATTCAATGGCAATAGTAATACTAAAATACAAGTAGTGGGATATTGTCTTATTCAATCTAAAGCTATATCCATTTTTTTGAAAAGGAAGCATTCATAGCACCTAATTATGAAGGGTGCAGAGAAGTTCCTAAATCGGCTTTCTTATGCTCTCACATTTTACATTTCAAAAGAAGTTAAGACCCTTTTTTAGGATAAGAGAAGTTAAAACCAGTGAAAGCATGAAAATCTGTAGGGGTACTTACTACTTAAATTGTTTAACCATATCCTTGTGGATTCGTTCACAGAAGTCCTCAACTGTTTTATGTTTAGATGACAGGATTACAGGATCTTCATAGTCAGGATTCATCCCTTTAGGTTTTGTGTATATGCGAGTCAAATTAAGATATTCCCATATCTTCTCCAGCAAGCCATCAAGATTCCATTCCAGGTGCGCACTGCAGATGGTGATGGCAAAAAACCCAAATAATGATAATAATAACAATAATAAAAACAACAACAAAGCTTTGGGATCGACTGTAACAATAAAAACTGACCACTAAATAAATGAGTTCATAAATGTAACTTATGAACCAAGATAAACAAGCATTGACAAATTTTTTTCCCTGGGGGGGTGGGGACTAAGTGGGTATAAAACAGACTGATGCCACCAAGGAAAATCAGAAACAGAGAATGACATCTGGGGACAAGTCAAAAAGGACTCATGACTACATGTTTACTTGAAAACCATAAGGTAGTTCAAACCCAAGACATACAATTTATTGATGTTTTCACATAACATGAACTGCAAAACATTTTTCTACTAGGAAAAAGGCAGTAAATTTGGATACCGCCTATGCTTTATTGAGTACACTGCAAGTCTGCAACCTACTAATTTTTCCCAATATAACTTTTTATATTCTGCTGTTAAATATGGAAATTTTTGGAGAAATCTTGCATGAATAGAAACCTAGTAAACAAAGTGGGAAATGATATATGATATATAATGTCTTCACTCTTAGAACATAAAACAGTTCCTCAGCTCATATTTTTTTTAAATGGAATTATGGATGCAGTTTCCAGTTGTTTGGAGAGAGAAAGAGAATTGAAAATAAGAGATAAGGAAGCCAATTCTCAACAAAACCATGTCCAAGGGATGGAATCTGAAGTCAAATGGGTTCAATCCCGTTTGGGTGAATGATTTGTATCTACCTATCAAAAAATACATTTCAGCAGACTCATCTCTATTTATTAAGAGGATTCAGAAAGTTAGTTATTGCCTTTTCAACTCCCGAAAATACCCCTAAAGTTAGTAATTTTTTAATGAAATGACACAGATAACCCTTCAATATATTTTACCGTATTTCACTTCTAAAATTTGAGATAAGGGTATATAAAATATTTCATACCCAAAAACTGCACTGAATAACTCCACTCTTCACGTCTTTTACTACTTCAGAAACTACCCACTACCATTTTGTTCGGAAAACTACAAAAATTGCAAACAGTTACTACCTCACCTATTCAAAGCCTTTTATTAACTTTTTCCCATTTCCTGTGTTATAGGTTACGTGCCTCTGTCACGGTTTAAAGTTATAATTTGTTCGTTGGCTTTCTTTTATTTTTCTTATAAAATAGTAAATAAAATATTTTATTATCATTTCTTTTTGGATTTGCAGAGACAGAAGGGTGAATAAATTGTCGTTTACGATGGGTGAAATAAAGGCTCCTCAAACAAACACCACGAGTTGAGGAAGTCCAGAAGGACTGTGAAGGAACAGATGAATTGTTGGAGAAAGCTGGACAGTGAGGTTGAGATCCTTCTTTACTGAGACAACGTTTGTTTGAGAAGTACTTCCTCCACTCATGTAGTGGAAGAGATTCTAGAGAATGCATCAATTTTTCTCTCTTAGTCTCAGCACCGGACAAACCAAAAGTCCAGAACACATTATTTGTTAAAAAAAATAATAATAATAATAAATAAATAAAAAAACCCAATAGGTTGCTAACTATTATTGGTTTTTGCTGAAGGTGGGTTACTCAGTAAGTTCATCATATACCTATTAATGATGACCTTTGTCCCCTCACCCCTGCACTGGAGTCTTCGATGGGACTTGGAATCTACACTTCACGGTCTTCAATCAATAGGTTGGACTTCAAAAACTATGGAGGTCTTGCGCCATAAAATCTTTAAGACTTTATGGGCTTGCGAAATAGTTAGATCTTTAGATCATATGGTCTAGCACCATCAATCATCAAATACATTTATCCATAAGCCAAGAGATTCATGGTTGATCTGGAATGGGAAGGCTTTTTTTTAAGTGTGTATGGATGCTATGTCTTCCTTATCCTATTATGAACAGATCTTTAATCAAATATATCAAAAGATAGAGTGAAAGACGAACAATAGTAGATTAGTAGTCCTACATCTATTTTGATTTTTTTTTTTTTTTTTTTTTGAGAGTATTCTTTTTTATTTCTATTTATAAACTTTGCAAAAAATTATGTTAACATAAATTTTAAAAAGCTTTGATTTGCATGTGACTGTGTGGGCTTCCCAAATATTTGAGTTTAATGGAATGCAATTTACTTTCTTAGGTCTGTAAGTAAAAGTACCCACACAATGACTTCAATACTATCAAATTTTTTTTTTTTTTTTTTGGTGCTAGGTTTCATTACACTTTTAACTATTTTGGTGGTTAGCAATTGCATAAATTTATGAGGCTCTTTTTTTTTTTTTGGGGGGGGGGGCCCGGTTTAGTGTCATAATTTTTCACTCATTTTAATTTGAGGTTTACACGTTTTCCCACAAAAATTGTGCATTTAAAACTCTACTAATACGATCAGAAGTGTCATAAGGCTAGCTACAAAAAATGAACAAATCCACACATGAACATATGATTTCAATTATTTCGATATTTATTTTTTGGAGCTAGCCTTATGACACTTCTAGCCGTATTAGAAGTTTTAAAATGCGCAATTTTTGTAAGAAAACGTGTACGTCTCAAATTAGAATGAGTGAAAAATTATGACACTAAACCCACACACACACACACACACACACAAAAAAGCCTCAATTCAATATCTTATGAAACACTCAAAATGAAATCAGGAAGGGGGAAGTAAAAGGCAAGGGAAGGATCTAAATAATGAGAAACTTTCAATATGGAGAAAACCATACCTGATTGGACAGTAGTGAGGAAGTTTATCCAAAATCTCCAGCTCTTCCAGAGTAATCTGATCAATCTTGTTCACAACATAGATGCAAGGCATATATATTCTACTGCCTTCAATGACATCTATAAGGTCATCTGCAGTTGCATCATACCTAAGAGTAATATCAGCATTATGAATTCTGTATTCACTACATATTGCCTTCACAGTTTCAAGGTCCAGATGTGTGTTGGCAACTGTTGAGGTAAAGTTAATTCCACCCTTATCTTTCTTTCTGAAAGTCAGGTTAGGTGGTTCCTTGTTTAACCTGTATTAAGAATATATTAAAAAAAATATCTAAAGAACTAAAAAAAAGAATGAGGAAGAGAAAATATGTAAGCAATTTCCATGAAGCAAATAAGTAATGGAAATGCAACTCAGAAGCACTGTGCTATACAAAGTGAAATGTAGGAAGCAGCAGAGTTCATAAATCAATAAAGAGAACAGCATCCATGATAATACACAGATAAAAATTAATACACTGAAGTATATTGCCACTAGACAATTGAATATATTTCATCAAGTAGTGTACCTATACACTCCAAATCATCATAATGATAATATCATGTTTCAATCAACTAGCACTAAGTATCCCTTCCACCTTTACAAAATTACAGACAACAATATGTAGTAATGTCTAGCCCACCATGTATTAGAGTTGAGGGCAGCATTTTTCAGATTGACTCCTCTCCTACATCATACACCCACAGAAATATAGTTTTCTGGACTGAAAGGCATGTATCAAGTTGTCACTGTCACTTTGTGCCTGAGTAACAAGTTTTGAAGGCAGAAGAATACTTTAAGGCATGATAACACCTCAGTCTCAATAACTTATTCCATGAGTTCATGTTATAGAGTGATAATAATCCATTTGTTAGACCACGTGCAGGTAGAAACTAGACCACACATTTGCTAGAATAACAAAGAGTAACTGTACAAAGACAAATTATAACCATGCACATATTACCTTATGCCAAATCCCTCAAGCTCTTTCTCTATCAGACGTTTGTGAGTTATTGGCTTTATTGCATCAAGAACAATTAAAATACAATTGCATGTTCTAGCAGTGCTAATAACCTGCATTTGCAATGACAGTTCAATAGAAGATCTAATTTCATGGGCATATGAAGAATATATATGCATTAGAAGCATTTAACACCATGCCAAATAAATTGTGCACCTAATTAAGCCTTAAATAATATGACTTATATAATAAAACCACCATTTTACAGCATCAAAGCCCCAATAGTAATACAGAGATAGGGGGCAAAAAAATAAAAATAAAAAACTTTGCAGAAACACAAGTATACTAAAGATATACTAGCTATCTCTGAAATATTCATTCAAGTTGAATATAAACAACCAAGACTTAGCATCCTTATTTTTGTTTGATCAGTAATAAAACACACAGTATCCTTGTAGAAACAATATCTGCAATATTTCGTACCAGATGTCAAAAATTCAAAGAAAAAGTTAGGCATCAAGTTCATAGATGATACAGGCATTCTTGAACCCATTCCTCTATATAGGTATAACCGTATAAGTATTACCCTATTCCACAGGGCTTTCAACCCACAATCAAAAGAAAAACTAAGCCATGTTTCTTAATAGCAGTTGCCGTGCATGGAAGGTCTGGAGGTTGGCATGTGTCTATCTGTCAGATTTCTGTTACCCGCAAATTTGGGATGCAATGATGAAGTTAAGACATCAAACAGGTCCAACTTCTGTTCTTTCAAGAAGTGGTGTTAAATGCACTAATAACTTGAATTTTTATTTGTTATTTTATGATGTGGAACCTCACCAAGTGTCTCCCAAACCTCTCTGATCAAGGTTGTAACACAAAGGCAGGGCCCTTTGGACACACTCCTAGAAAGTAAACTACGAATACACGACCCCACCCGCCAAAACCATGTATTAGGTAATCTAGGGAAACTCCTAGTGGGGATCAAACCCGGAATGTCTAGGTCTACAACTCATCCAAGCCTCTAACCACTAGGCTGCACCCTGACGGGTATACTACTAACTTAAATTAAAGACCAAACTTTAAATATCATCATGACATATAACTGTCAATATCAGTTTCCGGACTAACCCTGGGATCAGCAACATGCAAATATATGACAACAGATAGGAAAAATATCCTGACAGACTTTTCATGCAGTGCAAGCTCATTCCTTATTTACATTGTAGGACACATTGGTCAAGTTCACGTCAAGGACCAATAGCAAGCATGTCCAACACATATCCTATAGCCATACCCAAGTTTCCTGC
Organism: Notholithocarpus densiflorus; assembly: GCA_030021035.2. Lineage (NCBI taxonomy): Eukaryota > Viridiplantae > Streptophyta > Magnoliopsida > Fagales > Fagaceae > Notholithocarpus > Notholithocarpus densiflorus. Next base: position 2,363,953 of record JARYZH020000013.1, on the reverse strand, counting down.
TGTCCAGGACAACTATAATACTTTTCATTTATCAAATTACAACACGCATAGGTCTTCTAGCCTCAAAAACTGAAATAGAAACTTCCAATTTTAAAGGCATTTGATTTCCCATTTCTTCCCTTTGAGGAAAGACATATGCTAACTACATCTTTCATAGATCAATATGCCCCAAAACAGACAACCAAGTTAGGGGAAGATGTCTTACCTGCCTTCCTCTGCCCTTTCCATCCTTAGCACCCTCAATAATTCCAGGGAGATCCAACAACTGCCAATCAAAATAAAAATAAATAATTAATTAATAGGAGAGAGAGACTGTCTCACAAATAAACATTGGAAGTGCAAGTGTGTGAAGGAAAAAAAATCCAAGAAGATTTCACTCATCAAATGGATGTTGCAGTATCTAGTAAAAATTAAATTTTTGTAAACCTTCTGAATGATCTCACGATAAACTGGGAAGGGCAAATTGGAATCACAATTTGAGAGAAATCTAATCTATCACGACTTTAAGAATTAAATTTTTTACAACTATTTAAGATAAAAACAAAAGGAGGTGTAAGGGTGGGGGAAGAAAGAAGCCCAATCTCCCTTCAATAATGTGCAACACTGCACACACAGAGGTGGCTGCTTTTTAAATGAGATAAAACCATTCAGAGCATAGAGCAATAATTAAACAAAGCCAACAGATAAGATTGCACTGAAAAAACAGAAACATCAGTGCTTACCTGAATTTTAGCTCCTCGATACACAATCACACCTGGGATGCAAGTTAAGGTAGTAAATTCATAGGAAGCAACCTGTAAACCATAAAAAACACATGACCTTCAGAAGAACTATGGAAATAACCTACAAGAAGCTTTCATAATATACAGTTTTCATCATTACCCCTCTTCCCCCTTTGCGAACAGAAGCAGAAGGAAACAAAAAATAACAATAAACATATTCCACAGTGAAAAGAATGTACACATAATTAACATGCTAGGACATCCACCAAGACAGATGTTTAGAGTCAACAAGCTGCTTGCTTGCACAAGATTTACCTCATACACAATGATATTCGTATTTATACAATTCCAAACAGCCATATTTTGCTTGCTGCATTTCAAAACAGAAGCCAAAGGTACCAATGACAACAATAACAGATTCCACAGTTAAAGGAAAATAAAATAAATGTGCTAAGACATCCACCTAGACAGATTGTTAGAGCCTATAAGTTGCTTGCTTGCAAACTAAATACTTCATACACAATGATATTTGTAGTTATGCATTTCCAAACAGCCACATTTTTCTTGTTACATGAGGTGATTGTGCATCCATTCTATTGTCCATTCTTTAAAAACTTCAACCTCATTCTAAGCTCACCTACATTTGTCTGGAAAATTTTTTATCTTTAATTTTTTTACGTCAGAACTGGAATATAATTCATTAAGTCAGTAGCATAAAATTCATTAAAAAATACATAAAAAAAGATGTCCAAGGAGATGGAGGTGACAGAATGGACAAGTTTTGCTGGAGACTTTCATCCTGAGAGATGTTTGATGTTCACTCCTATTACAAGGCCTTACGCTCACATATTTCCTTTCCATGGAAAACTGTGTGAAAACCAAATGTGCAACAAAAGTTAGTTTCTTTCTGTGGACAGTGGCGTGGGGAAAAATTATAACTATTGAAAATCTATGAAGGCGAAAAATTGAAGTCCTAGATTGGTGTTGCATGTGCAAAAGGGCTGGGGAGTCTTAATAATCATTTACTCTTACATTGCTCGGTTGCTACAGCGCTGTGGAATATGGTGTTTTCACTTTTTGGGGTTTATTGGGTTATGCCAAGAGGTGTTGTGGAGCTGCTAGCCTGCTAGATAGTTGGCCGGGTAAGTTTAGCAGGCAGAGAAATGTAGTGATTTGGAACATGATCCCCCACTGCCTTATGTGGGGTACTTGGCGAGAGAGAAATGCTCAGACCTTTGAAGGGAATGAAGGATCGATCCAGGACCTTGAGCTCTACTTTTTCCAGACCTTATTTGAATGGACCAATGCAACGGGTGTTTTCACTTTTAATTATTTGTTTGGATTTGATCGATAGATGTTCTTTTCTTGAGTCCTAGTTTTTTATGTGTTTTCTTGTTTCTTTTGCACACTGTCGGTGTGCTTGGATTTGTATTCTTTTTTTTTCCAATGAAGTTAATTATATATCAAGAAAAAAATATCCAACAATTACCAAAAGCAGCTTTTTCATCTTTTTCATTTGAAATATAGTTCAAAGAGCAATAGCAGGAGTTGCACTCAAAACACCTATGTAATCAACTGTCAAGTAAAATATTCAATCTACAGCTTAATCCTTGTATCAGTGGTACTGTGGTTGTCAACTTCCAAAATAAACGAGATTTCTGGCTTTTAAACCAAGTACCCATCATATGAACCCTTATGCGAAGTTAACTGGAGAATTCTTCTTTTCTTTTTTTGGATAAGGTTAGCCAGAGATTTTGCAACCAGCCAAAATTCCCATCCCATTGCTTAAGTATGAACATAATTTTTTTTTTTGATAGGTAATCAGAAAGCTATTATAAATGAGAGAAAAAAGAAAAAACAAGAAGTTCATGATGATGAACAACAAGAAATAAAAGAAACAAACAGCACAACAAACAGAGGGTAGTTAGGAAACTAAGCTAAGGGAGGACAAAAACTCAAAGAGAGAAGAACAATCCGTAAAACCCCAACAACGAGACCACTCCAAAAGACTACGATGGCATAAAACCTTTAACTCATCCAACGAGACCACTCCAAGTATGAACATAATTAATTATAACACAAAGCGATCTGTTCCATACTGCAGAACAGCCAAAAGGATGAAATGTTATGAGTTGGGGGAAAAAACCACTTACCTCTGAAAAGGTCCCTGTCAATTTATTTAACAGTGTAGATTTCCCTACTGAAGGGAAACCCACTAGACCAACTCTTGCATCTCCACTTTTAGTAACATCAAATCCTTCACCAGCACCACCACCACCTCCCTTCGTGGGAGGCGCAAGGAGTTCCCTCCGTAGTTTTGCAAGCTTAGCCTAGTAATGCATAATCACTAACATATAGATCAGTTCTGTCAAAGAATATAACAACGAAAAAAAGAATTCTAGAAATTTAACTATAAAATGTGAAAGAACCATGGAATCAGCATGCAAATCCGCATACAATAAACTTTAACAACAAATGATGACCATAATTTCTGGCTAAACTAATACTGGGGAATCTCGGATGCAAGAAAATTAAAATATTGGTAAAAACTGCATGAAATTTAACTCCGATTGATACATGTCACAGATGAATGCTTGAGAGTAGTCTAGCCTACTCGTGTAGCAAAGGACCCATGTGTTTATATCCAAAAATGCGCATGTAAAGCACTACATGGAAAGTAAGAGGAACAAGGGACATTATCATATCAGTGCCTTTTACATGATAAAATTATTAAATTAATACATGGTGACTCAACTTCATACACACACACATGCGCGCATAGAGATTAGTAAGTTACACGTGCATCCTATGGGTTTTAAACCCAATACAATGCCCTCCACCCCATTCTGTAGGAGAAGGATGGCGCCATTTGAGTTTTATGTGTATGTATGAATGAAATTTAAGCACATTCCAACCCTTTATTTGACGCAATGAGATGCCATAATGATAAATCAGCATGGTTACAGAGCTGGTGTAACAAGAAGCAAGACAAAGGAGAAATCAGATTATGACAAGTGCACTATGCAGTTGCAACATACTGCCTTAAATGAATATATTCAACATAGTAGTTTTGTTTTTTGTTTTTTTCCTCAAGGTAACAACAACTATGAAGTGCTTTACATTGTAGTAGATAATTCACTAATCCAAGTGTACCCACCAAAAAAGAAGTGATACAAACCAAAGTGAATAAAAACTTCAATTGAAGCTTAAAAAAGTGTATAGAAAGAAACAAAACGATAATAAAACATCAAAAGCTCAGAGTCAATCAATTTAAAAGGCGGAGAAAAAAAAGTGTATGCATCAAACGATCAGTTCATACCTAATAGATTTTGAAAACATTTCAACATTAATAGTGTAGAGATAATGTTTTCACTATCTGCTTCAACTTTTTTTTTTAACCAGAACTGTCTACATCATGTAAACAAAGTAACAAACCTATCCAATCAAACAACCTTCAAGAGAAAGTCTTAGACCAAATATGAGTTTTTACACACATACCAAGGAGATCCATATTCTAATTATCACAAAATCATTTCACATGATGTATTAAAATACGTCCATTAGCAAATGATTTTAAGTAAAAATAATAAAAATAATCACTATAGTTTTGGATTAGAATCTGTTTTCAAATCAAACAAAGCGAACACAATTTCCTTCGGACTACATACATTAGGCACATGATAATATTTAGCCTAGACTTCTAATTTCACATAGCACAATTCCCAAGCCAGCATAGACAGCTTATCCAGTGCTAAACATTTTAAAGTGCTTATAAAATGTCGACCCCATTCAATTTCAATAAGTCAAGTAATACAAGAATTTTCACAACTGTTGAGGTGGCATGTCATGATTAGTGTATAATAAAAATAGTATCAGTGATGGGACAATGAGGAAAGATGATTGCTCATTCCATTTTCCACGTTTAAGACACAGAAAATTTAATATAAGAAAGAAGTGATAATGAAAACATGAATCTTCAGAGTCTTCTGATGAAAAATTATTATGGGTTTTGTTTATATATCATTCTTACTCATCAAAAAATAATTATTATGGGGTCCAAAAATATCTACCTTGAGCAATCCCAGGTGATGAGCAGTAGCCTTGTTCTTTTGAGTCTTTGCCATCTGCAATGAACACAAAAACCATGTTCGTATATTAGTTAATCAAAAAAATCACACATGTATGCCAATGAGCTCAAGCTCAAATGCGAGCTTCACTCATTGTAAAAGCAAAGGATCTCGTGAGGTTGTGGGTTCAAGACTCATCAAGTGCGTGTTTAATTACCAATAAAATAAAATAAAAATGTCACAAGTATACCCTAAACAACATAAAGATCAACTCTCTATTCACCCAAAAGTCTAGAATCTTACTAAGAGCTAAATTATAATTACAGACTTGTGTTTGGATGGAGGAATACGAGAAAAAGGGAAGATGGCCAAAATATACTCAAATTAGTCCATTCCAGCCACCTTCCCCTCTCCTCTCCCCTAATCTCCGTGTTCCAAATGCACTCAAAAAGAAAACTGAGAAATTATTGTGTTTATTCATCCATTGCAAGGGATTTTACAGTCTCTGTATTTTTCATTGTTTCAAATTCAGCAATGAATTGGTTGTTTAGTCGTTAGCTCAAGACATGGAAATTGCGAATGTGGTATAATTTAGAGTCCTTTCACTTTGCTTATTTTTGGTGTATTTGATGGAACTTGGGAGAGACATTAGCGAAGTTTGAAGGTCGTTGAGTTTCCATAAAATAGGTTAGGGCCACCATTCTTTCATTCACTTATATATTCAACATTAATTCCATACTTATGGAAAGAAAATGACATAACATGACTCTCCAATTGCATTTCTGAGAACATGAAGTACAGGAAAATTATAAACTTGACCCAAGCAACCAAAAAAGAAGAAGAAGATTGATTCTTATTATTGCTAATTATTTTGGACATATCAGAAACTAAAATATGGAACTTAATTTTCTCTTCTAATCCCTTTTCCATTTTTTTTTTAATAATATGAAAAACATAGGTTAAAACAGAGACTCATAATTATGATTTCCTTCATTTTCCTCCTTTTTCTCAGCAGCCAAACGGATTCTAACCACTGACATAAAAATTTAACACAACCGCTTAAATTTAAAGTTGAAATCTAAACTACGAATAGCCATCAAATAAATAAATGAACTCAATTTTTCGTTTTCCCTTTTTGCCTATATTTCCTCTGATTTCTCCGTAACCAAACAGAACCAAAACAAGGCGCTGCTAGGGTTTCACTTCACAAAATGTAAAAACTAGAAAGTGCGTGAGCTATAGGAAATAAATGAATACCTCATCTTCGATGTCTTTGATTTTCTGCATAACCGTCGACATTGTTGAAGCAGAGAAGCGTAGAGAGAGAGAGAGAGAGAGAGATTGGGCTGTGACAGTTATGAACTATGAAGTGGTTCTTCTTCGCAGAGAGAGAGAGAGAGGCTGAAGATGAAGGTACTAGAAAAAATGGAGGCAGAGTTTTCTTTTTTTGGTGCGTAATGAAATTGGCGAGGTGATAGAAATTGCATATGTGGCCCTTGAGTACTGACTGGTCTGGCCCAACAAGTCTTGGACCTCAAGGTCTATAGCCCACTAAGGGGAAAGCCGAAAGCCCAATAGGCCCAACTTTCCTTTCAACCTCCAAACAAAACAGATCAACGCAATGAAAAGTATTGATAATATGATACGCTAATGGAATATGAATTTTTTTAATGAGTAAGATTTGTATTAAATTAACTGTTAACATATATATAAATTTTTTCATATTTTATTTTAAAAATATTTATCTATTAAAATTTGTACTAACCCAACTATCATCATCACTTATATAAAAAGAAGTATTGAAGATTTGTGGACCAATTTGGTGTACAAATGAAAATCATATTGACTCTCCTGCCCATTTTTGTTGGGTATTCAAACTATTATGTGCTGCCATAAAAAGTGGCGCTGATTAAGACACACCACCTATATAATGTCATGTCACCAAATTATTAATAGAAATCGACAACATTACCAATATGAAAATGAAGATAAAAGAAATATAAAAGGTTAAAATGAATACAATTTTTGTATTCAAAAAAAAAAAGAATACAATTTTTTTTTTTTTTTTTTTTAGAAGAAGCCCCTAGAAAGTGGGGGTATTATTCATTAATCAAACATAAATTATAGTTGTAAAAATCAAAATTATCTGGAAAAACAGCTTCCATCCAGACAAGAAAATGACTACAAATAGCCCTTCTAGCTAACCTATGAGCTACACGATTCCCTTATCTTCTAACATGGTAAAAAGAAACATCTCTAAAAGAAGAGCTAAGAAGCTTAATGTCCTACAATAGATGATCATAGTCAGACAAGTTCATATTGTCGCCCATGATAGCATTAATAATGATTTTAGAATCACCTTCCATCACCAAACTCTCAAAACCCAACTCCTGAGCAAAAAGGAGAGCTCGACGTGCCACTAACACTTTCACTATCTCTACCAAAGCAGGTAATGGAATTTGTTGTGATAAAGCTGTCATAACTAATCCTTGATCATTCCGGATTATTATGCCGAGACCAACAATGTTTTCTCTAAAGAAAAAGGTACCATCAAAATTTACCTTGACTAACCCAGGTGGAGGAAGGTGCCAACGTACTGACTGAGCTGTTTAAGGAATCCTGCTATGAGTGGGGCGGAGTTGTTGAAATTCCTGAAATTAATCATAGGCCATGGAGCTAACTCGAGTCAGCAGGTAGGAATCTTCACCTACTCTCATTTTATTCCTTTGCAACCATATTATAGAAACTGTCATAGCAAATGAATCAAAGCATGACAGATCATGTTGGGCACGTTGGATAACGTCCAGGAAGGCAGTGCAGCCTGAAGTAGCAGCCCATAAGTCTGCAAAATGAGCTTGCCACACAACTGATAACTCAGAGCGGGACCATAGGGCATGAAGGCCATCCTTGGGGCTGAGTTTGCAGTGGGGACAGATCATCCAGGAGTTTTCTCTTCAAAAGATTTGCTTTAGTTGGTAGAGAATCATTCCCTGCATGCCAGAGGAGATTTCTAACACGGTTTGGCACCTTGAGCTTCCAAATTCTGCTCCAAACACCCTTCATCACTTCTGCAGTAGCCACACTAGCTACGTCTTCGCCATCCTCCTCCAAAATAAGTTTGTATCCAGATTTAACTGAATAAATTTCATCAAGTGTCTTCGGCCAAGAAATATAATCTGCATTCATAGAAAAAATTCAGCAGAATAGCTTTGATGATGGCCGATTCAGATGGCAAGAAATTTCTATCAATTTCATTGGCTCTCCAACCACGCAGGTCATGGTCAATGAGGGTAGAAACCATAGCAGAAGGAGGAATATCCCCAATAAAGGAAAGTACTCTTCCTAACTGAGATTCTGGTAGCCAGTTGTCTTGACAATTCGAACACATGATCCATCCCCAATCCTCCATCTCAAACATTTCTTGATGATGTCTCTTCCTTTGAGTATACTCTCCCACGCAAAGGACCCTCTGTTCTCTTTAACATCAAAAATCGTCCCATGAGGGAAAACTTTTGCTTTGAAGAATCTATAAAAAAAGAGAATCTTGATTACTCAATAACCGCCATATTTTAAACCTTAAGGGTCAAAAGTATACAATAGTCTTATATTTTAAATGCACTCCAAGTTTGTTCATCCTTCATAGTAGCCTTCCAATCACACTCTAATTTCTTATTAAGTGTCTTTACGTAAAAATTCATAAATCTATAAAAATATCCAATCATAATATACTATACTTTGACAAAAATGTACAACACATTACTTATTAGACAAAGACATTTCACATATATGTATATGGTGGTGAGTATTCTTAAATGGGTTGGGTTAACACCAAACTTTGTGTCAATATTTCGTCAACTTTTGTTAATTTTATAGGTTTTAGGTTCAGTTTTATACAATTCCTTTCATTTATCTAATTTTTTTATTAAGTGAGATCCACGTTATTTAACCTTAAGAAACACTGTACAGTGCTTGTTAATATTTACCTTCTTGAATATTATTATTTATGGACATGCATTTATCGAGTTTATAAAGCAAAGTGCACAAAATTGTGCCTCAGCTCAAGTACGTGCTTTAATTTGTAGTCAAAAGAAAAGACATAAGTGAGAGTGATTGCATGTACACATTCTCTGTTGACTCCCACCCGCTCTCTCTCTCTCTCTCTCTCTCTCTCTCTCTCTCTCTCTCTCACAAGTTGCAAAACAACTCCAGAAATTTTTTACAACTAAGGTGTAGTTTTGGTTGAGATCTTTACCGGTAATCTTACCCCGAGTTAGGGGCTTAGCCAGAGGGGGGCGAGGGGGGCACCTGCCCCCCTTGACTCCACCCAAAATACCATTTATACAGTTTTTTTTTTTTTTTTTTTTGTAAAAAAAATGTGTATTGTTATATTAGTAGTTCTTTGCCCCTCTGACACTAAAATAGTAAAACAAAGGAATATTTTCCCATTTCTACTGTACATAGACTGTACCATGTCATGAAAAAATAAATAAATAAACACATTTCCCACCTAAGATAGTCTAGAAACGTCTAGAAACACAATCAAAATTTCGCAATATATTTACAATAATCGTGTTTTTAGTTGGGATGGATCTTAGAATAATTTATTTATTTTATTTTGACCTACAATATACTAACACCTTCATTTATTGTAAAAATATTATGAAATTTTGTGCTGTTACTGAAAGAACTACTCCCACTTTTATCAATTAGCCTGACACTGAAATAAATGGCTACCAACTATCACCTTTATTTTTAAGTTAAAGCTTGTTTCCACTTTGACAAATATTCAAGGTTTTTTTTTTTTTTTTCACTTATCCAAATTCCTTTCTGAAGTTCCTTTCTTTCACTTCAGGTACAGCCTGGGGAACTCAAAATTTACACTTAATAATAATTATAATAATAATAATAATTGTAAGGACCAAAAAATCTAACAGCCCAAGCCCACCTAGAACAGTGAGTTGCACAATTAAACCTTGGCCCAAATCAATAGAATTTGTAAGAGAGGGAAACGAACAACGAAGGGACTCTGCAGGATAAAAATAGAAGAAAAGGTTAATCTTATAAAATAAAGGGTATATGTCCTCACTTAAGCTCGCAGGAGGCTAGGATTTGTCTGATAGTTACTGCTTGTTCACTCTCAAACAACTTACTCTTTTGGCGCTTTGTCATTTGATACACCAAAACTATCCTTTTCTGATACTCCTTCTTTTCCTTATATCACTCTCTATCATATCTCAGCCGTCCATTCTCACCTAAATCCTTCTTTCATGACATTTGTTGCTTTTAACATCCCGAAGAAGATGGTGGAAGGAATATAACTTAGATATGACTTGCTGACCGAGTCGCTTCTAAATGTCACGGTGTCCTTGTGCAGCAGTTTAATCTGCCGGATGCATGAGGCCTACACTAAGACTAAGAAGCTTCCCACTATTGACCAGTAACTTCTCTCTCTTCAAACTCCAGCTCCCTTAGAATCTTTTATAGAACACCTTATTCCATTCTTCCCCTTTCCTCGGGCGCTTTCTTCCTGAGGCCCGTGTATATAGCATTCCCACACGGTGCTACAACGCTTGACTTAAATCTTTGGTCTCAGGGCACCTGAACCTCCTAAAGCGTTAAGCTGTTGTTTATGAAACAAAGCGAAGTTTTAATCCTGAGTAAACTATGCACGTGTCATATGTGTTCCACGTATTAACGTCCTTTCACCTATCTTACACGCATGCGATGCTTTGGAATCACGATCTCAAATTTATGGCGTCGGCATTTGCTGTCACCATTCTCTGACAGTCAAGATCCTACGGTTCTCATTCCACTGCTCATTTATGGGCGAATTTTACAGCCCTCACCTTTCACTCTAAAGGAAGGCTTGGAGGCTGGGGGTTCATTTGAACATTACGCGTCAGTTGAAGAAAAACTCTAGGGAGCACTTTTCGCGTTAAACCATGGGTGTGTTGATTTCCCTGTTTATTCTTTTCCATGAGTTTAACATTTCTTTCCTGAAACTCTATGGGTAGATATTACAAGTTAGTGGACATCAGTAGGGCAATCTTTGCCAGAGGCACAGTATGGTCCAGTAGTGTTGAGGAAATCCAACCTTGTGAAGAGGGTGAGTGGTTGGTCTTAAATGGACTTCCAAATGCATGGTCATTTCTATGATCGCGCCGTAGTGCGAGATGGAGGCTTCCGTGGGAGGGTAACCAAGGACTACCACAATAAACTATAGGTTAACCGACCCGGTGTTCCCAAAATCTTTAGGATCCTCGGGTGGCAGATGCATTAAGCAGTAGAATGGGATTAGTTAGACTAATCTTCTTCTGCTGACTCAGCAAGGCATGGATGAGGATTTTATCATTGTCTCGGGCGCACGATGGAATGCAACTACCGAAGCAGTCGCGTTCACAGGGGATTGGGGTCACCACGTAGGATTTTTACCATGACTTTATTAGTGTTAGTTTTCTTTTCTTTCTTTTACTAACAGCCTCTCTTGTCTTATACGCCAGGATAGATACACATGCCAGACTAAACTATACTGTAATTGAATTTTAAGGATTTAAATCGAATTCTCAAGGTGAGATCTTATATCTGAGACCGATCGGCTTAGAGCACTTCGTCATCCGACTGCAAACCTCCACCAGCGTTTCTAGAGTCAGAAGAACGTTATTAGGCGAGGACCCCGTTTGGCCATCCAGTGATGTGGTGCCAGACTTCCTGCTGCTCGGAGCCTCCCTCTGAAGAGGACTCAGGCATGGCTCCGACACCTTTAGGCTGCGGTACAGAGTTTACTCTCGAGGCCTCTCAGATTTCCTTCTAACGATGAGATGAGTCACATAGAACCTATCCATGAAGTTGAAAAGGACTTGATGTTTTTACCATGGCTTCCCGGCCACGTCTTAGACTCATTCCTCGCGGGGGGTGGTTTGAAGAAAGAGCTCAGTGCTTGCCTGCGACGGCCCGTCTTTGGGCTGCCTCCCAGTAACAATTCCACCCCCGCCCTCACTGCCGCTGCAATGCACGCAGCAGATTGATCTTCTTGATAGGAAAAGGAAGCGGGGCCAAAGGCTAACAAAGGCTGAAGGAAGGCCGAAGAGGGGAGAAATCGGCTGAACCCGCTTGCCAAAGAAATGCTGAATAGGGAAAAGCGGCCGAAAAGCCCGCTGGCCCCAGGACTTCAAGGAGAGGTTGAAGGAGACCCAGCCAAGAAGGCCTGTCACGGAGGCCCATCTTTCTGAGCTCGGGCGGCTTCCTAGTGCTTGATGGCGCTTGACCACAGAGATTCCCAGGGTAGCTGGGGTTGTTAATAGTCACTGGAAGAGCGTCCATGCCTACACGAGGACATGGGGAGTAGAAGTCGCTGGGAAGCGAGGTTTTCTTTATACGAGCAGTTGCAGGGTACATTACCAAACCTAGCCACTGTATAGTTAGCTTAATCTGTGGCTTATATGATACTTACGTGTTTTTTTTTTTTTTTTTTTTTTTTTTGTAGTCAGTCGAGCCACTTTCATGGCTGAGGAATGGAGTGAACCATTCTGGACATGGCGAGAAAGTAGAGAAGATGGGCAACTAAAAGCCCCGACGGAGGCGGACAAGAAGTTGAAAGACCAACGTCCATTTCTGTCCAAGGTGGAGAAGGCTCAGAGGCAGTAAGTCTGCTGCCGAGGCTGAGGCGACGGTGACGCCACGGAGGCCGTGGAAGGCCGAGAAGTCAGGCGGCTCTCACGGTGGTAGGCTAAAACAAATAAAGAAGCATTTGGAGGCCAAGGAGGTTTGAGGCTTCAATGAGAGCAAGCGACCTACGATCTGTGAAGCATGACTTGAGCGGTAAAAGCCTTGCGCTGACACCGGGATGTTGCTTGTGCTTTTGCTTGGAAGTAGGGCGTACGAGCGCCTTGAGGTTAGCATTGAATCGAGTTTGGGCTCGATAAGGTGTACTACCCTCACCGCCTTGCATTTGGCACCGGCTCTCCTCGGCTTCAATGAAATCGACTACTACTTCCCATGCTCGCCGTCGGCGATGCTTCCTCTCTCTGCCGACCAGGGCAAAGAAAAGAAAAAAGAGCGCCACCTCCGGTGTGATGGGCGTGGAGACCAAGAAGTGGCCAGAGGTAGCGCGGTTGAAGAAGGAAGAATAAGGAAAATGGCTTGGGGAGAAGAACGAGGAAAAGAGCGGCTGACCTAAGCAGCCTTAGACTGCAAAAATACTTAGGCAATTTTGTAATGAGGCATTGCATAGCTAGTGCTCCTTTTTCTTTTCGATGTACCCACAGTTCTTTTATCCTTAATGAAAAAGCGAAGTTAACCTTGGTCATTTATTTTTGTATTTTACATTTTTTTCTGCATACACTTTATGCTTGTCATTTCCGTGCCACTTCCACCTTCCTTCTTTCTTTGATCACACCATGGCAATTCACATTTTATCATAACGTAAAAAGTAAACTAACTTATAGTTTTAAACAAATTATCGACCAACAACACTTGAAAGCTGGACTTGCATTTGGACTTTCAAGAAGCAAACTTAACGTACTTGGCAGTGGAAATTACTTACGGCGTTTACTTTTGTCCCCTTTAAGCAACCTTTTCTCAAGGTCCACCTAGTTCCCAACTTGTGACCTTAGGAGCTATGTTGAGCCAAACTCCATTCAACAACAGAGTATTGCATATATTGTTACACTTAAGAATATTTCTTGCACAATGTTAATTTACCTAGGCTTGTGACTCGAGGAGCAGACAATTTAAGTTGTTGTACTTAGAAGATATTTTATGCAATGTTAATTTACCTAGGCTTGTGACCCGAAGAATAAACAAGGAGCATGGAGTTACGTTTAACACCCAAAATATTTTCTGCAATGTTAATTTACCTGAGGCACATGACCCGAGACCGAGACGAGTCTGATTACATTTAACATACGATATTTTTACACCTTGATGTTAATTTACCTAGGCTTTGTAGCAGAGGCAGATGAGGCCTATGTTACCCATTTTAAACGTGAATATTTAACGGACCAATTGTTTAATAGCATCCATAATAAGATGGGCTTGTAACAGGAGCCGAGTGAGGCCCTATGTGCGTTTAACACTTAGAATAGCAGGACAATTGTCTTAGCAAACACATCATAATAAGATATAACCAAGCAGATATGAAGTGCGAGAGGTATTAGCTGATAATACGTCATAGATTGTTTACATTCAGGGTGAAGTACATTTCATCCAAATCTTCTAAGTAGTAGGCCCAATGCAGTGATGATGATCCCCATATGGCCACTGATTGAGTCCGGCTTGCCTCAGCGAGGTGTAGCCGTCCCCACCACTTTCCTCGAAGACCAGGTCTCGGGCCAATGGCACCGGACTTCACCCCGCATTATACCTCTGTAAGTTTTGGTAATGTGCCATGCTTTCTGAATTTGCCACCTCTGCTTCCCTCACAAGCCCACGTCCATGGCATGCAGGGTAAATGATTGTTCTCTTCAACATTGGCTTGAATAGTTCTCGAGTTGAGAATCAAGATTCAAGGGGGGTCTGCCTGCGCCTATAAGTCATTGAAAAAAGGGTGCCCTGCGTTGATCTTAGGAATTGTGTGCGATAAGTCCATAACACGTGAGGCAATTCGTCTGCTTCATTTTCCTTTGGCTATCGCCAATCTTTTTCTTCGGACGGTTCTTTATAGCCTTATTGGTGGCTTGACCTACCCATTTGAGATGGCAGGCGTAGAATGCAGGATTCTTAATCCACAACTCCTGCAATATCTTGACTTTACTTAGTGATTGAAGATCATTATGAATTGGAGTGTGTGAGAACTCAAACTGGTAACAATGTTCCTCTAAATGAACCTCTTAGCATCCCGTCCCTAATATTGGTAAGGGGCTCGGCTTCCACCAGCAGTAAAGTAGTTTGTCTTGACAAAGGCCATCTACAGTTCCACATGGCTCGGGAAAGGGTCCCAGTATATCAGGCAGAAGCGAGCCGGCGAGAAGCTAGACAATAGATTAGGTATTCTCCACGATTGATGAATATTTAGAGCATACCTCGACATTGGTCACACTTCTTAAATCTGAGAGATTTTTACCATGCGCTAGGCCACAGGTACCCGGGGTGAGGCTTTATCGCGGTAAGAACTTTTCCTCTGTGTGACTCCCACGTATGCCTTAAATGCGGCTCTTCGGCAAAGGGCTCCGCGCTACGGATGTATACTGCTCATCTGGTCCGGTGGGCGCTTGTACAGCACGCTCCCTTGGACAGCCGGTGGCGAGAGGCAGCTTCTCGTGCGTTCTACGCCTCGCACTTGTCTTTAGGCAATAATCCTGCTTCAAAAAAGTTACCCTGAGGTCGTCAGTTCGGCCCAGCGTAGAGGTTATGCGCTTTACCAAAGGTACCCTTGTAAGACTTGAGTCATCTCTCGATAATAACAGCAGGAAGACTTAACTCTAGCGAAGTGGCCAACATTACTGGTCACGTGAGTTGTCCCCAAGGATTTGCTTGATATAAAACCACCCAAAGCAGGCTTAGGGCATTCTACATTTAGTAGGTACTTGCATCCTCTCATCCCGAGCTTCAAAGTCTCCATTGACTTGGCCCCACGACCAGTCTGAGGTCCAAGTACAACTCAGCCATTTCTCCTCCCAACTGCCTGACCATACCTGCACTCCTGCTAGCAGGGCCTCGTACTCAGCCTTATTATTGGTGGCTAAAGAATCCTAGGCGTAACAATTTCTCCATTGTAAACTTCTCGGGGTGACCAACACAATCCTGTTGCTCCTTTCGGTTAGAGCTCCATCCATATAAACTTTCGCGGGAACAACGATAGCGGCGTGACCAATACCACTTATAAGCGCCTCGCCGGCTACAAGGGGCACCCTCAGTGAACTACGCTACAAGAATCTACTAGGATGTCCTTTTATGGCGTCCAAGAGACATATATGACATCATAGGCTCCCGGCTTGGTTCTTCATTTAGCAATCACCTTGTGCCAATCCAATTTTCTCGGTAGGGCTTGCGAAAGGGTGGTAGGGAGCACCGCCGCCAGTATGGGCTTGGAAGTAATGAGGAAGTTTCCTAGTGGCATGCTGCTTATGGCCAGCTTGCCTTTTCAGGGAAGATGGCGCGTCTCGGCCTCTTGCGAGGGGATTTGCTAATATAGTAGACGGGCCTCTAAATTCCATCCTCGTTTCTAACAGGGACGAGGCTAAGAATGTAGTCCGTGACTACTAGGTATGCATACAACACTTCCTCCTTATCAGGCTTGGAAAGTATTGGTGGGTTGAACAAGAAATCTTGTTTGGGAGTCCTCGAACCGTTACACAACTCCTCGGTCCGTGAAAATCCTTCCACTTGTGAAGCAAGCTGGAAAAAGGGCCGACATGTCAGTAGGCCAGAGATGAACTTTGTTTAAGTTTGCTTTGCCATCCGGTCGACCTACGCACCTCCTTGGGATTACGAGGAGGGATGCAAGCTATTAATAGCCTTAATCTACCTTTGGGTTGACTTCAATTGGGAGTAGTAATCATGTAACCAATTTGCCAGTGACCCCGAAGAACAACAGGTGCGTTTAGGCGTAGTTTATGCTCTCTGGCGAGAAAGTCTCCCAAGTTAGCTAAATTCTCTTCTACACATATCTTGACTACATGTCATCAATGTATGTTTCCATGTTCCTCCCAATCTGATTCAAACATCCACGTCATGGATTCCTGCGATATGTGGATCACCAAATTTTGGAAAGGCTAGGACATGCTTTGATAATGATAGTTCCCATTGGGAGCGTGAGAAGGTCGTTTTCTCCTAATTCGGACAATGATGAGGTATCGATGGTAACCACTGAGGCTACGTTTGGGAGTTGAGAATGGAAAGATAGAATGAACATAAAGGGAATGGAAAGGAATGGAATGAACATAAGGAATGAAAGAATGGAATAGAATGGAATATGTATTTAAGTAAGGAAAGAATGAAAAAGAATGGAATGGAATTAAATGGCCTTGATTGGATGTTTTAAAAATAAGGAATGGAAATGAATGAAAATAGATGAAATGTAAATAATCTTGTTTGGGGCTTGACATGGAGGGGTGGAATGGAATGGTTTTGATGACCATATTACTATTAGACCCACATTTTAAAATAAAAGGTTGAATATATAGAGGTATTTTGGAAGTTTTAGTAAAAAAATCATTAAATCTAATTTCATTTCCCTCAATTCCTCCCGATTTAGGGAATGAAAAATTAGGTTTTAAGGGAATAGAGAGGAATGAGTGTTCCCTCTGCACCATTCCATTCCGCTTCCGTTTAAACTACCGAATAAGGGAATGGACTTTTCCATTCCCTCCATTAAACTCCCGAGCAAGAGAAAGGAAAGAATATTCTAAAATTATTCTTTTCATTCCTTTCCTTTCCATTCCATTCTCTCCTCCCAATGAGGCTGAAAGGCATCCGAGGAAACTCGTCAGGTGATGTCCCGAGTGGTGTCCCACCCGGTGAAAGTCGATTAGGAATGGGGAAGGGTCTTTTAAGCGGGACTTTGTTCAAGTCCCGATTTGAAGTCTACTGTGTTGACTGACCACTTGGAGTAGAAAGTCGCTTAATGGCCCGGCACCTTGACTTGTTTACCTGTCACATTGCCTCGTGATATTTGAGGTGTCATTGAAGAGGTTCAGTTCTGTGACGTAAAACCTCAGATTTATGTTCGGTGGTGACACATGTCAGGGATCAACTCTGGAGCGTCGTAAGCATTCTATGAAAAAAACATCAATGTTTGCCTTTAGGGAAACTTCACTAACTTTGCCTTTTCTGAGGATGGCAATTGAGAGCCCACTTGGAAATATTTCTCCCGATCGACCCCTATTATCATCTTTTCTAGCTCCTCGATAATTTCTTGATATCTCGATGCTGCCCCCTATAGCCCTTTAGTTGCTATGGGGTGGATCTTGATCATACGATGGGGACTTGAGGCGGCTGCGTTATTGCGACACCAGGCAACGCCCCTATCCCAGGTGGCTTTGATCACCTTGACTCTCCCACTCTCCCGCCATTAGGGTACTTGACTTTCAAATGTAATATTGAAGCCACGACACCCATGGCGTGAAGCTAAGTGGCCCCAGGATAGTGTAGAGAAGAAGCGACACTCTTATGGGGTGCTGGACCTCCACATCCCAGACACATCGGGCCGAATCTTGCTCATTCACCGGGGGCACCATTTGGCCATGAGCCCATGGAGGTGAATCCCATGCATCCGGGTCCTCGGGCCTCAGTTTGGCCAGTGAATGCGGGTACCTGTCTACCTTTCAGCTACACAGTCGGCCATTTCTGCACGCATCGTAGCCCCCGTCCTAGCAGTAACCAGCAGAGCGTCATCGTGTGGTTGGAGAGTTTCCTTTCTTATCTTCCTCGGAAAAACCCGGGGTAGGGGTGACCATCACCTACTTGCTCTTTTGGGAACTGATCATCGGCCTAAAGTGTCCTGACCTATACCCTACGACACTTAACCCTGGTGCAGGTCCCGTTATTCCCGGCACAGCAAGGATTACATTGATGGTGCCCGCGTCTTTGGTGAAGGAGTTACCACCCCCTTATGAAATTAAGCTCTGGTGACGAGCGCCACGTGGTGGTGTAGAAGCGGTTGAGCTTCCACCCTGCTTGGTAATTACAAGTGATCGCGGGGTTCTATGATCTCCGTGGCCATGCCACCGGTCTTGGTGGTAATGGCAATAGAGGCTTTGGTTTCTTTTTGGACGAGTTTAGCCCATACTTGATAGGCCATTTAAAATAAGGCTCATTCTTAATTTTCTCTAGCATGTGATATCTGGCTCTTTTAAACAATGAGTTGACCAGCGAGCTCCTGTGGATATGGCTGACGATTGGGAAATTCCTGGGGGTGATTACCTAGTATCCTCTCAGGATCCACTCACTAGTCAGACAATTTTAGCCTTGCTTTCCTTTGTATTAGGTCCTCTCCACCAGCTTATATATCTATGCAATCCATTGGTTGAACGCGTGAGGCGGACTTCATCGTTAATGACTTTCTTAGCTCATTACTCGGCGGGTAACAGACCTTGAAAGTCTCGTGGCCACGTCCTTAAAAGCTTCATCAATCTCATTGTAGGTTTCCAAATATACAGCCAGGAGTAAGTTTGAAAGTTTCTCCCTCCCTCGCGCCATAGATAGCAAAGAATCTATAGGTTTGAGGACCTACTACATGTTATGAATCTAGCCCGAAAGCTACGTTAGCTCCTCAAAGATCCTGATCCTTCCTCTAAAGCGTCGAACCAGCGTATAGCCACGGGTCCCAGAGGCCGGAGGGGGAACACTTTGCACATTAGGGCCTCGTTGTTGGCATGAACTACCATCTTCGATTAAAGTGGTGACATGTTCCACGGGATCGGTCCTCCCGTTGTAAATGGCAAATGTCGGTGAGAAAAGCTGGAGTGAGGAGCTTGGCCTGTTAATCCCTTCTAACGAAGGGTGATTTAGAATTTCTTGTAGGGCTTTACTCGTATCATTCCTAGGCCATGGTGGGAAGGCCCTTTTCTTACGGTCATGGCTTCTCTTCTCCCAGCTTATCCTCGCGAAGAAGGCGAATAGGACTCCTTTAGATGGAGTTCGACTGCGGCGTAGAACCTCCTTGCATCCTCGGGCACCTCGGCGGTGGGGAGAGGAGAAGCCTGCTACGTTCCTGTGCCTTAACTTGCTGCGCGGGTGATCTATTTCCTGCAACTTCCGCGTCTCCAAATCATGAGAGGCATGGCTCCCTGAACTTTGAATGACTCCAGCTGAGTGCGGCTCGGTGTGATAAGACTTCCGCTACAGCGCTTGGGATATGTTGCTATCTCTCCCTCGCTCCGAGGGTTAACAAAGGTTCTCCTCGGGAACCAGCGACTCCTCACTATCTTAGCCTCGTTGGCCATAGTGCTGGACGGATCCACCACGACTTATTCCCACTTGGCTTGGCGCAATTGGCAGGACGAAATCTATGGTCAAGCCCACCTAGAAGCATTGAGTTGCCGCAGTTAAACCTTGGCCCGAATCGATAGAATTTGGCAGAGAGGAAAAACGAACAGCAGAGGACTACATTAGAGGATAAAAATAGAGAAGAAAATGTTAATCTTATAAAATAAAAGGGGTATATATCCTACAAGCTTCATGAAAGAGCTAAGTTTGTACAAGTAGTTACAACATTCCTTTCTTCTTGCTCTTTCTTCTTCTCTTTTGTGCTTATGTCTTTTTGATACATTTCTCGATCCTTTTCTCATGCTCCTTCTTTTCCTTATATACTTCCACCTCTATCATATCTCGACCATCAATTCTCACCTAACATCCCTCGTTTCATGACATTTGGCCGCTTTTAACATCGAAGAAGATAGTGGAAGGAATACGAGCACATTTGTAGGCTGCAATGACCAGTCCAACTTCTTTATCGATGCGGGTGATAAAGTGACACACCATTTAATGCGGATGCAGCAGGCTACACCGGACCGAAGCTTCCTTTGTGTCCAATAACTTTCTCTCTTGAGCTCCGGCTCCCAGCACGATCTTTGCCCAGAGTACCTTGACTCATTTCTTCCTTTCCTCGGGCTCGTGGCCCGTGGCATTCCCACACCAATGCTGCAACCCTTCAACTTCATCCTCGGTCCTCGGGCACCCACAATAATAATATAACGTCTTGTATGGTATTAAAGTAGTAAAGCATCCATTATTTTTTTCACCTCTATCTCTTATTTTTTTCATAGTTTCAAATTTTGAGTTTTTACAATAAATCTAAAATTTCAATAATTAGAAAAATAGAGAAAGAAATTTGTAAATTTGACCCCTCTCAGAATTATTACATGGAATCGATTAGATGTCTAAAATTTGTATATAGATTAATCTCTTACTATAATTGTTAGTAACTATGAATTTGTTGTTTTACAATTGTTTATTTATTTTACGATTGTTTAAATTTTAATATATTTTTTTATAATAATTATATTTATAATTTTATTAGTAATATTGATTATTATTGTATTATTGTCTTTTGATCTTGCCCTAAACTGAAATTCTGGCCTCGTCACTGCCCTGAGTTGTTTAGTGAAAGTGCAAATTTGGTGGGTTTGTTCATGTGCTCCAGAAAGATTTCGTTTTCAATCATACTATACATGCAAAACCTAATCCCAGTGAATGGTCGCGGATACGAGTCTACCTTCCAATCTAAGTTTTCGGAATCCAATTGTATACCTTTTGTTTTAACTCTGATCTCTCACTCTTGTCTCACTCTTCCTCTCTTATTCTTTCATAGTTTCCAAATTTTTGATTTTTACTATAAATCTAAAATTTCAATAATTAGAAAAATAGAGAAAGAAATTTGAAAATTTATTTTTTCAAATTATTACATGGAATCAAATTAGATGTCTAAATTTGTGTATATAGATTAATCTCTTACTTTAATTGTTAGTAACTATAGATTTGTTGTTTACAATTGTTGTTTATTTCTGATTTGTTTAAATTTTAATATATTTTTTTATAATAATTATATTTATAATTTTATTAGTAATATTGATTATTATTATTACGTTATTATTATTATTATTGTCTTTTGATCTTGTCCCCCAAAACTGAAATTTTGGCTTCGTCATATCTTGAGTTGTTTGGTGAAAGTGCAAATTTGGTGGGTTTGTTCATGTGCTCCATAAAGAACTCGTTTTCAATCATACTATACATGCAAAACCTACCCTAGTGAATAGTGTGATTCACGAGTCTACCTTCCAATCTAAGTTTTCGGAATCCAATTGTATACCTTTTGTTTTAACTCTGATCTCTCACTCTTGTCTCACTCTTCACCTCTATCTCTTATTCTTTCATAGTTTCAAATTTTGAGTTTTTACAATAAATCTAAAATTTCAATAATTAGAAAAATAGAGAAAGAAATTTGGAAATTTAGTTTCTCAAATTATTACATGGAATCAAATTAGATGTCTAAAATTTGTGTATATAGATTAATCTCTTACTTTAATTGTTAGTAACTATGAATTTGTTGTTTTACAATTGTTTATTTATTTTACAGTTGTTTAAATTTTAATATATATTTTTTATAATAATTATATTTATAATTTTATTAGTAATATTGATTATTGTTATTATTATTATTATTATCATCATCTTTTGATCTTGCCCCCTTAATTTGAAATTCTAACTTCGTCACTATCTGAGTTGTTTGGTGAAAGTGCAAATTTGGTGAAAGTGCAAATTTGGTGCGTTTGTTCATGTGATACATGCAAAACCACCTAGTGAACAAGAATTGTGATTCACGAGTCTACCTTCCAATCTAAGTTTTCGGAATCCAATTATATATCTTTTGTTTTAACTCTGATCTCTCACTCTTGTCTCAACTGCACGACAATTACTATTAATTAAGGACCCCTAACTAACAGTGGGGACACCTTTGTGTGACAATGGTTAAATGAGGGATCACCATTGGATTCAGATCAGCTTAGATCCACGTGTTTACCTTCTGACCTATTAAAAAAAAAAAAAAGTCCGCAGGCTTGGTAGGTGAATGGGTCAATCAACATTGACGTGTAAATGTGTAATAATGTTATGTAACCACTAAAATGGTGTGCCCACTGCCCAGGACCAGGAGGACCAACAAGACCTGCTATAGCCAACACTCAACTTCGTATGCATGAAGACCTTTTTCGGCATGCACTATTGTAAGTTTGTATAAATTACCCTGCAATTTTTATGTTAAAAATATTTATTAAAAAAAAATTATATCACGTAGTATTATTAATAAAAATTTTCTCAGTATTTCCTATCAAAAAAAAAAAAAAAGGATAATTAATGCATATGCAAAAGGTTTTGGCACAATTATTTTTATGTAAAAGTTAATGGATATTAATTTTAGGGCATTATAAAATATTTTTAAAATATTTTTATGAAAAAAGAAATAATTAATTAAAATTTTTAACTACTTTTTATATTTTTTATGAAAGTAGTATAAAAACTTTTTTAAAATAGTCTATTAACAAATACTTTGATGGCACCTATTAATCGGACATTTATTTTTATCCAATTTATTTCTCTCTCTCTCCTCTCTTTTTTTTTTTTTTTTTGGCAGTTCTCTCTCTCTCCTCCTTTTGTTAAACCTAAAGACAATCTTTTTGAGAAAGAACCTAAAGACAATCTAATTCTCAATCTCTCTCTTTTAAATTCTATCTCCTGATTTTGTCTTTCTAAACCAGAAAAAATACTCAAGCTATTATAAGGAGTCTCACATAAAACCTCCTTATCCGGTCTGTTATAAGTTTTGTAAATAATGTATTTGTTCTTCTAAATGTATTGTCCTTATTTGGTGTGGATAAAAATAGTAACATAGGCTTATATTTTCTTTTTATAATAATGCAAAAAAAAAAAAAAAAAACGTGGAGGATAAATTATTGTAATAATAATATATACCTACTAAATATTTAATACTAATACCAATAATAATAATAAATTCTGATAATAAAATAATAATAAGACTATAAGAGTGATGCTAGGAAATTGGAATACATTTTACTACATAAGTTTTTTTTTTTTTCTTCGCGGTCCTCCGAGACGAAATGATCCATTAGTGAATAAAGTTGGAGTACAATGATATCAAAAGCACCCTCCTAGCCTAATCTACCCAAAGTACTTGAACCCTCCAAGTTCCAGCTCCAAATGGATTTTATCGAGTCATGTCTTCACTAGTTATCCAAATCTCGCAATTAGCTCCAATTGCATCCACCAAAGAATGGCTTCATCCAATGCTGCCCAAATGCACCAAAACAACTCACAACACTCAGATTAGGTGTGGTATGTGTTTGGACTAAGAATCTCTCAATGAGTATGGAATTGAGAGGTAGGAGTAGAGGAAAACTAAGAGAATTTTGTAGAGGATTGTGGGTGTGCAATCTCCAACTTCTAAATGGATTTCTAGGGTTTTCTCTCTAAGAATCTCCTTACAATTTTGTGGGTAATGTGCACTTTTATTGTAACACCCCAAAATCATAAATAATAAAAGTCTGTTCAATCTAAATAATCCATAAAAATATTAAATAAATGCAACCAGCAACCTAAAATATCATCACAATTGTCAAAGCTCTAACCCAACTAAAGATAAAATATCCTCAAAATAATTCTCCTGTACAACATTTAATACCATAAAAATAATAATAAAATCTTCAATTCCACAATATAATTTGTAACTGTTGTCTTCCAAGAATCTCTAATCCAATGATCCTTCTAATGTATCCATAAGGGGGAATAAAAGGGAGGTGAGATAACTCAATAAGTGGAATTCACTAACATTGGGGTGTGGGAGCAAACCTTTTAAATGAATAATCCATACAACAAATTTATAACTTTCAAACCATCTATATTTTTAACATCAAATATTTTATATAAAAAATATCATTATATTGTGAGCCATCATAATATACCAACACCATCATATAAACAATTTCCTAAACTTTTCTTGTGGTCAACGTTTATGTCCCGTTGACAGGGTTGTGTTGTCCTCTTTTTGGGACTGAAACCCCTTTTCATCCATTTTCTTAAAGGTGGTTCCTTTGGAACCTAAAGGTGCACTCCCTTGCTAAGGAGCTCCCTTTTCAGATCCTCAATGGTACACTCCATTGTTAAGGAGCTACCAAATGTGCATTGTCCCTTTCTCTGGGACTGTCCCTTGCTAAAGACTGGTTACAGTATGATTGTCCCTTGCTAAAGACTAATACAAGACTGAGCTTTTAATCATGACTTGCCATAGGATTCAAAACAAATTCAAGATGCTCTCAACAAATAATCCAGTCATAATACTCAAAAAAAAAAAAATACAAAGATTTATCCACACATACAAATTTAAATAAGTTTAGGTTGTCCTACTAGTTTTTCATATAACACATAGTAAACGTTTCCATATAATGTGCACATCAAACATTATAGAATATCAAAAAATTTATAGAATATTAACATATTTCTTTGATATAAGAATAGTTTCATAATCAAAACTTTTTTTGGAAAAATCTTCAAATTAGTAAATACCACTTACCTCTTAGTTGTAAAAATAAAACTAACCACCCTTGAGTCACAATAAATTAGTAGAATCAGAACCTAGCAACACCAAAGATAGGCCCATCAATACACGAATTCCCCACTAAAAATATTTTTTCACACTTCCACAATATAATCTTGGACAACACTGATATTTCCCAAATTTTCCATTAAGTCACTTCACTATCTAGTTCACTTTCAGCTTTGATCAGAATAGTAGAAGCCATATGTTATATCTTAATTTATCAATCCCATAGCTAGCCCATTATTCCCTTGATGCCGCAAAACTTAAAGATATTGCTAGATAAATTTCTGAACAATGCAGTGCTAGGATGACAAATTGGTTAACTTAGATAATATATCATTTATTATTCCTACTTTACAGGGGCTAAAAAAATATTCTAAGCTTGAAAAACATTGCTGCCTACTACAATAAATTAGAGTTGAATACACGTCACTAGAAGGATGATAAGGAAGATATATATCAGCCATTAAACAACCTTTTCCCATTCACATGGTGACAAACTTAAATTGATTAAGTCCAAGCCTATTACTCTATCAAGTACTACTTTTTATCCGATCAATCTCAAAGCCTATGGAGTACCCCTTTCCTGACATACAGCCATATCTATCATTCTTAATCTAATATAATAACAATTATAGGACATCTTTTCCATTAATATAAAGATAGGTGGAAGTTCATGAGACCAACGCCTCTTAGCTCCATTCCATGACATATGCCTAAATGTACTTTGCCTTGTCAAGTATAATAACAATCATAGGAGTCCTTTTTCCATTAATATAATGATAGATTAGGTTCTCAAAAGAAAAAAAAAAAGTTCATGACTGACGCCTATAGGTACTAAAAGAAATTCATGCACAAACCCATGTCTTTCCTGTAAGCATGGGACAATTGCTAGCCATTGAATATTCATACTTCCTAAATGTAGAGTAGGAGAAAACCATACTTGTAGTTTCCATGCACAGCGGCAGAGAAGAAAAGAAAAGCTCAATCGTATGTTGCGGCTGAAACAAAAGGAACCCTCTTATATATATACACGTGTAGCTTAAGAGAAAAAAGATTAGGATTTTTAAAGCTTATCAAGGCCCATATATATATACTTAAGCCATCTCACTTGGGCCTCTTATACCATAATAATTATCTGATTTAAATATCTTAGGCCCAAATCAATTAAATCCATTTAAATGTGGGCCTCTTTTTTAATTTATGTATAAGAAAGAAATTAGTAATAAATTATGGGGTGTTAAATTTATAGTGTGGGTAAAGAAATGAAGAAAGCACACAAAACAGGTTGGTAGTGCATCTCGCAAGTTGGCCAAGTCGCGAGATGCCCTATAGCACTTGACTCTTCAGCTTGCAGCATGTGTTTTTCATGTGGTCTTTCGCAGGTTGTCCACTCGCGAGATAGTTGTGAACAAGTCACGAGTTGCTCTGTTCTTCACCGTTCTTCATCAATTTCACACACTAACCCCTTACATTGAATCCCACAAACATAGAGGGAAATAATCGAAAAAATATAATCAAATTTGACACGGAATTAAAGCCAACAAAATATAATTGAAAATTACAACTTTATAGAAATGATGAATGTTGATTGTCTCAATCTATGCTAAAATGATTTATTGTTTTGACTTAAACCATCAAGATGCTTTACAGTGACTTTAGTGCCATCGATCAAAGTTCCTTAAAAAACTATGCCAAATCCTCTTGCACCGATCTCCTTATTAAAATTTTTTGTCATGACTTGCAAATCATCGTAAGAATATCTTGTGGGCATTCTAGGCACATGATCTAAATTATAATCCTCAGCTTCTCCAAAATAGAAAAACAAAGATTCCAATTAAAAGAAATAGAAGAAAGAAAGATGCAAAGCTTGATCCCAATATTATTTCAAGCTAATGTTTTTGCTGTCTAGGAGGAACATTCTGCACCTTGATGTATACTTTAAAGTATGGTTCTTGTCTTTCATTAGTGGACATCAGTGAAAAAATATGGGATTGTGAATAGCAATTCCCCACGTGGTTGCTTGAATTATAATTGCAACTTTGCATGAACAGTCTTTTGAGCAAAGCCTGTTTGCAACTCTCTAAACTCATATGTCAGTGGTCTGCATTTACATCTGGTGGGTAATTTGTTAGGAGTAAGTATGTGATGTTCCTGATTTTTGGAAGCTTCACAAGACAAAAGGAGTAAATAGGGAGCATCCATGGTTAGGGAGCTTGTCATTGATTAGCCGAAAATAGCTTGTACAAATACCATAATTGCCGCAAACGGTAGGGTAACCACAGCTGCCAATGAATCCTGTGAGAACATCTTTCACTTCATTCCATTGGCTATTATACAGTCTCAGATGTCAGTCAGACTCAATTTTCATGTACTGAGAAGTAATGGGTATTTCAACCTTTTTTTGGCTCTAGTGATGGATAATCATCAACTTTGAAGAAACTGATGCTTTGATTCTGAAATTGAACATACCCGGTTTTGCAATAAATTGTATTATAAGAAAAATAGCATTGGGGAGCATTATAATTGACGTAAGCAGACAACCGGTGAGAGAGAGCAAAAACAATCCTCCTTCACTAGTGAGATTTTGCCCTGCCATCAACTTTTGCACAACAACCAGAGTGTTAGTTGGGTGATCAAAAGACTGCCAAATTGTCGCATTATTTTCATCCAGCAACATGAGGTTGCCCATGTTAGTTGAGTTTAGGCTAGGCACAGATTTGCTGCTGATGTTTGTCAACCAGGCTATGGTTCCATCAGTATCTTGTAACACCAAACCTCTTTCTGAAGTGAGCTTCAAGGTCGCATTAACGCCAACTGGATTCTTTGGGTTGGCAGACCATACTAGAATTGGACAGATTTCATACCAGTGCCGTTTGTAGTAATAAAGAGTGAAAATGGCAAAGAGAAAACTGTTGCATGGTTAACCACAGAAGAAGCCACAACCAAAAACAAAAAGCATAACTTAGTTGAGCTGGAGCAGATGTTATTTGTGCACTGACAAGTTTGATTCTCGCAATTGATCCATTATCAAATTTCACAGAATTGGGAGCAGAAAGACTGTTGCTCCATGAAGTAAGATTTTGCATTTAGATGAACTTGGGGCAGAGCTGCTACTATGATGGGGAAAAGGTGGTTAAAATTAAAAAAAGAGCGAGGTAAAGAAGAACGTTGGCATGCCAAGCCCAGCTTGAGTATTAGTATCGGGATTGTAGTACTCCAAATATCCTTATTTTATTTTATAGCATCAAACTGTTGGGGATTTCATCAAATCAAGGAGCAATAATGAAAGAACACAATCAACCCATCGAATAAATAGAAATTAGTAATTGACTGGGGGGTGCAACTGAATGTTATCCTTAGATAATATTTGTCCCTCTATACAAGTTGCTAAAGAGTTTCTACAAATTTGTTCTTAAGATATTACCAAGTTTATTGAGTTCTACAAATAGTATAGAATACCCACTGAATTTCTTGAGTTTCTTTAAACTTACTATTTATACCCATAGGGTTATAATACTTCAAAAGGTACGTATGGAGAGTTAAAATGTTTTATAAAACTGTTCACAATACTTGAAACCTTTTCAAACGTTCAAAACAGTTATCAGAAAATTCTGCAAAAAATCAGTTTTCACAAGTCTCGATCAATCGAAAAGAATAGAGTACCAATTGAAATAGGCAGAGACTTCAGGATAATCTCCTTCACCACTTTGATCGATTGAACATACTAAATTTTAAATTTAAATTTTCACTTTATTCATTTTATAAATGAATACTTTCCAACCTTATATCATTATTATAACCTACCCTTATATATACATATATATACAACACAAACCACAAAAGAGATGTGTTACCTGGTAACGTCTTACACATTACTTTAGCAAGTTTCTATTTATTAAAATTATATTTTAATGTCCCTCACTTTCTTTATTTTATTGTTCACTTATTGATATTTTTATTCAGTTGTTTATATTATTTTAAGGTGTTGTATGTAAAAATAAAAGTTGAGATGTTAGGTGTATTGTAAAGTGAGATTGTATAATAAATAAAGTAATTTTTTAGATGGTGAGAAGAAAGAAAGGATAAGTGAGAGTGGAATAAGTAGCTTGTTAGAGCATTCACATTAGTGGAGTCATAAATTTAGCAATATGACCTCACGAAAAGCTACTTTATTTTATAATGATTTTATTCTAACTTTCACCGCAATAAAATAATAGTATAAACAATAAAATAAAATAACATATACCACACATTAAAATAACATAAAAAAAATACAAAAAATACAGCCCACCACCACCCCGGTCAACCACCACTTCACACAGCCCACCACCACTACCCACAGTCTACTACTACCGCCACCACAACCACCAAAATCAGCCCACAACTACCCAAGAAAATCAACCCACAACCACAAAAACTAAACCCACGGCAACATTAAAAATAAAAAACCACCTTCTCAACAACATATCGGAAACCACAAACCCAACAATCCAGAACCTATGAACCCAGAAAAATTCCCGTTGTCGCCGATCATGGCGCCATTTTGCTATCCGCCTTGACTGAGCACAGAGCTTCAATGGGTCGGCGGCTGGGCAAATTTTATGGGTCTGCACTGCATCTGATTGGTCGGTGGCGAGTGGCAGGGGAGATGGGTCGGTGAGAGTGGAGGAAGGCAGGGAGGCAGAGGAGATGGGTCAGCAAGTGGCAGGGGAGATTGAGCGGCGGTGAGTGGCGGTGAGCTCGGCAAAGTCAAGGAGGCAGAGGATGAGCTCGGCGAAGGTAGTGAAGCACAAAGGATTTTCGGAGAAAAAGAGAGAAAATGAGAAAAGAATGAAAAAATAAGGAGAAAAAGAGATTTTTTTATTTTATTTATTAACCATTTGGGTGGGTCGTTTGGATACTGCTGGACTGGAAATTGAAAACTGAAAAATACTATAACAAAATAATTTTTAAATGTGTAAATAGTACCGTGAGACCTATTTTTAATGAAAAAATTACTGAAAAGTAAAATTTGTGGGTCCGTGAACCATGCATACCTTCACGGGAAAAGTCAAACATTTCGGCTTAAAAAAAAAAAACAACTAAAATGCAAACTTAATGTGAACACAACAATTTAATACTATATATATATGTATATATATATATTTTTTTTTACTTATGAGCTACAGTACACAGTCAAAAGTAGTTGTGCACTGTAGCAGTGGAGCCAAATTATTTGGTTTTGGCTCCACCAATGTAGCCATAAATTTGTATTTTGTGATGCTAAAAATAGTAATATAACTTTTTAGCACCACTAATACTAATACACTAAGTGCATGACTAAAGAATCCCTTCAGGCAGAAAAAAGCTAAAAATCTATGAGACAATAATGTATGACTAATTCATCCTTCCTATGTTTTGACCAACAACAACATATCTGTAAGTAATTCTAAATATGTAGTGTTTATCATACACAAATTATTTTATATACACTTTCGGAAGCAATTAAAATTTGCCTAATTTAATTTTTTAGTTGCTTTTAAAGGTGTATGTAAAATAGTTTGTGTGCAACAAATTTATCTAATTCTGTATTGTTGCATAAAACACCTTGTCCTCACTATTATGTACTTGTCCTTCTTTTAATGTCCACTTTTTAAATTTTAATTTTGCCACATTTTTGTTTCGTAGACGCAGTTTATTTTTGGTCCCCTAATTTTATTTTAATAAAAATAAAACTCTTATATTATTATTACTATTTTTATTTTCTTGTGCAAAAAACTCTGTTTTCTAGAGAAGCTAGCTATTGCTACAGGGTAGAACAGTAGAATTCTGTATTTTAGGCTTTTAGCATTTCTGAATCTTGTGTTAGAGCATCAGCATCGAAGAATGCTATTTTATTCTATTTTACCATCCCAAAAAGTTACTTTATTAATTATACTATACCATTTTACAATACACCATACATCCCAAAACTCTATTATTTTACTTTTTTATTAAAATATTATTTTTTAATCTTAAAACTCTTATATTATTATTACTATTTTTATTTTCTTGTGCAAAAAACTCTGTTTTCTAGAGAAGCTAGCTATTGCTACAGGGTAGAACAGTAGAATTCTGTATTTTAGGCTTTTAGCATTTCTGAATCTTGTGTTAGAGCATCAGCATTGAAGAATGCTACTTTATCCTATTTTACCATCTCAAAAAGTTACTTTATCAATTATACCATACCATTTTACAATACACCCTACATCCCAAAACTCTATTATTTTACTTTTTTATTAAAATATTATTTTTTAATCTTTCTTTATTATTTCTTTCCAATCATCACTTTTGCAAAATGGTATGGTATTCTTCAATGGAATAAAATATATATATATATTTTTTTTTTTTTAGAATACTGCTACAGTACAATTCTAACTTTAGAATTGTACTGTAGCACTATTGCAAAAAATTTTGCAATAATGAGGTTTACAATTTTTTGATGCAAACGTTTTTGAGCCATGAAATGCCAAAAAGCCCTTAGATATGGCATTAGCATTCTTCAATGCTAATGCTTAGGCCATACTATGCTCTATTTATTAGTGGGTGATTGGGTCATAAACTTGCAACCTCGCGCATTACCTCATCCTTGAGGGAATGAGGTGTCATTTGACTATTTGAGATATAAATGAACTAGCCATGCAGAGTTGGAATTAATAGTAACTAATAGGACTCCACCAACAGTTTGTCTTTGACGTAGGGTTCTTTTGTGGGGTTGGGTTTTCTGTGTTTCCCTTTGTTTTTATACTTTATCCCTCTATTTAACAAGAATCCAACTTTTCTTCTTTTCTTTTTTTGCTGAATACAAGAATCCAACTTTTCAAAACAATAAATTAAAACTTAAACATAAACCCAAATATATTATTCAATGAGATTCCTTTCAAATTCAAGAATGGCAGATCTTGTCGATCCAAACAAAAAAATGGCAGATCTTAGCTCACACATGAATATTAAACCCATATTAGTTCTTATGATTTAAAAAAATAATATATATAAATAAGATAGAATTTAATTTATAGTGTCCATTCTATAATGATTGCTCTTATCATTATGACTAAGACACCAATCAATTTTTTCTATAATTAGAGTTCAAATTCTAGAATTTTTTATTTGACAATGGTTAAACTAATTAAAACCCACAAATCTTATAAGTTTAGACTAACCTAGTTAAATAAACCATCTTCTCAAAAAAAAAAAAAAAAAAAAAAGTTAAATAAACCATATTATAAGAAAACCTTGGATGGTCAACTTTATAGTTATTTTAAGTTTTCAACAACAACATCCTAATAAAACTCTTCAAAAAACACCATTGAAGGAATTAATAATTTTTAGATTTTGCTAATGTGTGTCCTAAGAGCACACAATAATTAATCATTTTTAGAAATATTTTCTCAAGAATTGAAAAAGTATTGACAACTTTTTTAATTTTTGAAAAAATATTATCAAAAATAAATAGTTTAAGGACACACATTAACCGACCATAATTTTTTTTGCATAACAGAAACTTTATTAAATAAAACATAACAGAGAGTACAGATGTTACAACACAAACCGACAGGACGAATATACAACAACACACACTGCCCAAGCAAATGACACACCATGAATGAATTAATAATGCTTTATAATTTGAGTTGCCCCACGTGACGAGTTGTGATTAGTAAAAGTATGTCAGTGGATTATATGAAGACATATTTTTGCCAATCACAATTTACCATGTAGCGTGACACAAAATTGTGTCTAATTATGTAGTAGCAGCGTAACTCTTATAATTTTCGTCAAACATGCGGAGAAACAAGTAATACGCGGCTGCAGCGTAATGTATGCATCACTTGAGTACTAATGTACTATTGCCTCAAAGAAAAACAAAAAACTCAGCCTGGCACTTGACCCAATTTTTTTTTCAAAAAAAATAAAAAATAAAAAGGGTATATTTCACAAATATACCTGAGATTTGGGGAAATACCAATCAATGCAAGTCCATAACATTTGGTTGAGGGTACTCAATGAGTTCATTGGTTTAGACTCTAAACTTTAGAGACAGGTTTAGAGCGTGTCTCGCAAGCAAAGAGAATAAAATAATACGAGGATATCACTTTTTTTATCTATAATTAAAAATAAGTTTTATTAACAAGTGTTTTTAGGACCATGGTTAATAAATTATTTTAGAAAATGCTTGAGTTTATTTTAATGGGAAATATAAAAGCATTCAAAACAATTACTGGCGAAACCAGTAATTGTTTTCATATAAAGTTTTTAAAATAGGAAATGCTAATGAGTACTCTTAGGACATTGGTAAACAATCACTGGCGACGTCAAGTGTTAATCAGGATGGTCACAAGACCACCCTGAATTTTTATTTTATTTTATATAACTTAAAAGATTTTGAGTTTTAAATTAATATGGGTCTTTTGACCATTCTAGAAAAAAATTTTGACCACCCTAAAAAAAACACTTGAACACCCTTAATAACAATTGAGCCCATTAAAAATAAAATTCAATCTCTCCAAAAAATTTGTTCGTTGAATGTTGAAAAAAAAATTTGTAAGAAATGCTATGTTTACAACATTTTCGCAATAGTAACAAATCCTAAATAACAGGTTGTTACTGATGAATAGAAAATAATTTCAGTGAAAGTTCAAATTATAACTAGTAAAAACTTACAACCTAGGTTTTGTTGTGAAAGTACTGCAAAAATGCTGTGGACATAACACTTCTAAAAAATTGCTTAAGCAAATATATTAGCCTAAATTCTCAAATCAAACGTTTAATTGTGACTTTTTAAATTGTGTTTCAATTGGCATATTTTAAAATTGCTATTTTTTATATATAAAAAAATGCACACTTTTCAAATAGCTAGTCTGTTAGTATTTACTTTAGTCTTTAGCCGAATTTGTTGGATTTATGTGATATATATTTTCAAAAAGATAATGTATTTTGTTTATATTAGTACTTATTTAGGCAATATGTTAGTAATTGAATATGAGATTAATAGGAGATCAATAGCTTAGGGCATGTTTGGTATACTGTAATGATTATTACATGGGAATAGGAATAAGTATTACAAGGAATACATTAAAGTTGGAATGTAATAAGTATTACTATTCATTAGTTTGGTGACCATTTAGGAACAGAATTCTGAATATGCATCCACAATTCAGTAGAGTATAAAAAGAAGGTGTAATTAAATCATTTTTAAGTCAAATTTCCTAAAATATACTTATTTTAAGGTATTCAAAATAGAGATAATAATTAACAATAAGGAAAATTTATTTTTTTTCATTTTGAAGATGTGGCAACTAATGGCTTTTTAGGAAATTTTGTAAAACGTTATTACATAAGGTGAATGAATAGATATTCAGTACTTTTAATAAGGAATAATTATTCCTCATTTTGAAAAATAACTATTCATAAGGAATAATTATTCATTGTAATAAAAACATAATCAAACAACTGAATAGTTATGCCATATAAATATATATTACATTACAGTGTTTATTACAGTTTACCAAACGTGCCTTTAATAATTGTTTGGTTGTGTATATTGAAAAAAATGTAGCTGATAATATTAATAGTGAAACTATCATATCACACAACATTTTTTTTTTTTTATACAAGATAGAAATTTCACTCTAACCTAATCTAAGTGTATATGTGTGTGAAGCTCCCTTCTAGAGACTTGAACCCCGGCCCTTACTCTCCACACCTCACAAGCACTTATACTTGTAGAGTGACCATCGCATTAAGGATGTGCGGTGGTATCACACAACAATTTTAAAATATGAAAACTTGTGAAAGAAAATTTTAAAATTTTATATATTTGAATATGTTTTATTTTGTGATGTTAATATATTCAAGTTTTATTATTAATAAATTTTTTAATTTATGCATTTGGAAAGAGAGATTTTTTTATGATTTTTTATTTTTAAAATTGTTATATGCATATGAAAAGTTTATATTTTTAGAAATATTTAATTTTAAAAGTTTGTATTTCCAAAAAAATTCATCCCCTTTTTTTTTTCTCTAAAGAAAAACTATTTTCAATGTTTAAGAATGAAATAAGAACTTTTTAAAGTTTAGCGATGAAAAAAATAAACTTGGGGTATAGTTTAGAGACCAGAATAATATTTTTAGTAAAAAACAATCACCTTTATTTGCATAAAAAGATATCTACCATCATTGATTTGTTAATTAAAAGTAGACAGAATTATATAAATACATGCCCTTTTTAGGAGTGTTATTGTGAAATTTACAAATAATAGTCACAAAATGAAATTTAAACTTAACATAATTAGGTGCCTCCCATCATCTAAAAGGTATTTAGTCTTTTATTTTTTTCCTTTTTAAGTAGTTCTTAACCCATTATTTTAGCAGTTATTTCTTCCTTTAATTGGGAGTTTTTTTCTAAGAAATCTTTTAATAAGAATTTAAGACTCCAAGCAATGTGCTTTTAAATAAAATTTCATTTTATTATGTGTTTTTAATTAAATTTAGTAGTGGTTCTACATTTTTATAGTCATTGCAAATATGTTAGTCAATTAATTCATTTTAAAATAATACTTGAATAGCCATGGGAAGGGAAATGGATAGGAAAATTAATAGGCAAATAAAAAATTATTAAGAATTAATGGTCATAAAGAAGAATAAAAACGGGACCATAAATACTAAAGACATGCATTTACTTCAATAAAAAATTTAAATTATATGCCACATGTCTAGTATTATGACAAACATATTGACATGTACAAATAATTTTTTATACATTGCCTTTTTTACCCATATAATACCAACCAAATGTAGGAAGATGCCAAATGTCATTGTTTATGCATCAACCAGTTTTTGTATCCAACTTTTTTATGTGATGTTTTTTACCCATATAATACCAACTAGGAAGATGCTACATGTCGTTGTAGTTTTCTTTGAAAAGGAACGCATGTCATTTTTGTATGCATGTACCAATTTTTGGATCCAACTATTTATAATATAAAATAATTGTAATAGATGTAGGAGTAATAGATAAAAGTTAGCAGCCTCCAAGAAAAAAGTTTAAATAAATTTCCTTATAAAGAGATAACATTTAATGTAAAGTTAATGCACCACCTTAGTGGTTTCAACTATCACTTATATATAACATATGGCATATTTTTTAACACAACCAAAGAGTCAGAAAATGGGTACTAGAAACCTTTTTGATGTACCAATTGTATTTTGTTTCTCATTAACCTTGCTCATTTTCATGCTTACTTGTCTTCAAACCAATGGCTTTAGCATCAAGCTCATCCCAAGGTACTCCATTGATTCAATGCCGTTCCCAAAAAATATAAGTCTACTAGAAAACCACTTTAGAATTGCTAAACTTTCTAAAGCTCCGCCTTTGCATTTCAAATCTATGAGTTTTGTAGATGCAATCAACTCAACGAAGCAAGGAATTCAGGAACTACAACCTAAGATAGAGTATAATCGCCAATTATATATAGCTCAGATGAACATTGGCACACCACCATATTCTGCACTATTGTTAGTAGATACTGGTTCTGATGACACATGGGTTCAAGGTGAAGGATGTGAAAATTGTTTCGACATAAGAGATGGAAATTTCAATTACCATATATCTGGGACATACCATCGTCTGTCTTTTGATGATCCCCTTTGTGTTCCCAAATTATGTGAAGAGAACTTATGCCGTTATGAGATCACCTATCATGATGGTAGTTACACTAAGGGTCCTATTTCAGCTGAAAAATTCACATTCCTTAATGATGGGGGAGGATCTATAAGCTACCATAATGTAGTTTTTGGGGTTGGCTTAGACAATCAAAATATATTATTTGCTCAAAATTTAGAATCTATAAATATAATATCAGGGTTTTTTGGTTTAGGACCTGGAAAACGATCAATCCTAAGGCAACTAGAAGCTAACACCAAGCTACGTTTCTCATATTGCCTTCCTTCAGGGGACGATGCTCCAGGAACCTACACATATTTACGTTTTGGTGAAGATGCAAAAGTAAGTGGAAATGATCGGGCAATAGTACAAGCAACACCACTAATACCCGGCCAAGATGGGTACTATGTGGAAGTGTTGAAAATTAGCTTGAATAACAATGATCTTCCAATAGATAAAATAGAGTTTCAACTGAGAGGAGATTCACAAGGTGGGTTTCGTTTTGATTCAGGATCTTCTATAACTTATCTTGTTGAGAATGCATTTACTGTTGTCAGAAATGAGTTAGTTAGATACTTCCAGGCATATAACTATAATCCTATGCCGCATTCAGACATACCATTAGATCTTTGCTATAATTTTGGGCAAGCTAAAAATATACCATTACCATCATTGACAATTCATTTTGTCGGAGCAAAACTTAAGCTTGGTCCGAAACGAATCTTCGCATACACGTCTAAAAATATTGTATGCTTGATGATCCAACCTAATCCTGAACAAGAGCAAAATATTCTCGGGGCATTTCAGCAAACAAATTATCGGTTTTTGTTTGATGTTAAAAAATCTTATATGTATTTTGTCCAAGAGAAATGTCATAATAATTAGAATGAGTCAAATAGATAAACGAAAATAAAGTAAGAAGTTTACACATAGAAATTTCATTTTAAGTAGAAGTTTTAACATAGAAATTTCATTTCAATATCTTTCATCCCAGAGAAATGTCATTTTAATTAGAATGACACAAATAAATAGAGTAAAATAAAGTCAAATGTTTTAACATATACTGTAATTTCGTCTCTTTGGGGTAGGCATTTTATGGTAAGATTCAAACCCAATAGTCATTACTTCTGTTCTTTCTTTTTTTTTTCTCTATTTTTTTTTCTTTACTTATGAGGGTGTCTTGAGTTTTTCAGGCACTAGACTATTCCTATAGAGTAAGAAAATTGTCCCTGGTATCATCCTTATACATTACCAAACATTATTGCACCTT
This sequence comes from Notholithocarpus densiflorus, assembly GCA_030021035.2. NCBI lineage: Eukaryota > Viridiplantae > Streptophyta > Magnoliopsida > Fagales > Fagaceae > Notholithocarpus > Notholithocarpus densiflorus. The sequence continues at coordinate 2,326,161 of JARYZH020000013.1, read as the reverse complement.
ATCTTGGGTCACCCCAACTTTAGCAGTTAAGGAAACATTACTAAAAATTAGATCTTGGATTAATTTCTTTGTTGCTACACGTTACTTAAATACTACACCCAAACAATCTTCTTTAAAAGAAATATGTAATTATGAATTCACACTAAAATGCACATCACATTTGCTACTTATAACACAATATAGCGTTGTGTACTTATTATTATTAGATCTATCTATAAGAGCATATTTTGGTACGTTGAATAGAGACTAGAATAATAATGATAATCTTTATTACTAGTAATAAATAGTGTTATAATGTAATAACTATAACCATTCACTAGTCGTAGACTTGCATGATGCTGAAAAATTTGACGATTTGATTTTTTGTTAACTGAAAAATGAATAAAGATGATAAGACTTATAAGTGTTAGTCCCAAATCATTCTTAAAATGATGTGATTATTTTTCTAACAAAGTATAGATGATACAATATATTAGATTTTCTAAATTGGTCTATCTATATGTGTTATTTGAAAGTGCTATAAATTTTGTACATTTTTTTTTAAGTAAACGTAATACATTTTACATTCAATTATTATATAAGGAGAGATATTTTGTAAATAATGTAATGTGTGGTTGAATTTTGTTTCTTGTTCTCCTTACAAATAGTTCATCCTCTATATGTCTTGAGTGGGCTAAAGAGAAAGTTGATTTAAATAATAAGTAAATCCATCACTTGTACTATCCAAAAAAAAAAAAGATTTTAATAAGATAAGAAGATTTTAAATTTATTAAGAACCCATCAACATTACGCTAAGAATCTGACATAATTGTAAATGAATCAACTTTTCTTTCGACACAAACCTCCCATCCCAAAGCATCATCGAAATGGACCGAAATGACTGAAATACATCGATATGGACCAAAGTGGACTGAAATGCTACACTAATGTTGTTAGTAGGAGTATAGTAATAATAAATACTACACTTTTTTTTTTTTTGAGGAAATAAATACTACACTTAAGCTTTTAGATATTATTATATCGAAATGTTTGATTGTAAAGTTAGAATAAAATTTGTTATGCATATTAAAAAAATTAATTGTTTTGTATATATGGAAAGTTAATGCATTTGTAAAGAGGGAGATTATGTTTTTATGAAATTTTATTTCCAAAATAGTTTTGCGCATATGGAAAGTTCGTATTTTTAGAAATATTTAATTTCGAAAGTTATTACACCATGTAAGTAATAACTATTATAGTCCTTATAAGGATTAATAAATATTCCTCAATTTCAAGAATAGGTATTATTAAGGAATAATTTTTCTCTGCATATTTGGAAAGGGAGAGATTTTTTAATTTTAAAATTGCTATATGCATATGGAAAGTTTGTATTTTTAGAAATATTTAATTTTAAAAGTTTTAAGCCTGGTAACTAATAACTCTTACAATCCTTAAAGCAGGTAATAACAATTCCTCAATTGGAGAAATTGATACTATAAGGAATAATTATTCCTTGTAAAAAAAACTGCCAAAATCCACTAAAAAGCAACAAGACCTTGTTAGATCCAGTGAGATATTTCCAAATTCGTCCAAGATCCGATGAGATCTAGCCAGATCTGGCTGAGATCTCATCGAATTTGGAGATATTTCCACCAAATCCTGCCGTATTTAGTTGGAAATTTGGTTGGAAATCTTAAAAAATTGCCAGAATTTTTGTATTTTGATTAGGTCAAGTTTCACATGTTTTGGAGGAGGAGATTCAAAACAAGCCTGCCAACATTGAGTTTTTGAAGATTGGGACCCGAGTCCGACCGCCAAAGTTGTTAGATTGGGTGGTTGCGGGTCAAGCACGAGCGGGTGGGCGAGTGGGCTAGACACCCTCAATTGAACATTACCCTTAAGTTGAAGTACCAAGTTAATAATTTAACCAAAACAATTTTGAATCTTCCATAACATAACTTAAAATTCTGGCCAAAATGGGCATTTGCCCCTTTCGCCAAAACTTTCCAACAAAATTTACCTGTTCTGAAACTATCTAGCAAAATGCACATATTTTAAACTCGATTCTCTAAAAATCGGGTTTCAATGAAAAACTTGATTTTTAGAAAATCGAGTTACGTGAAATCAAACTTAAAAATAAAAAATAAAAATAAAAATACATGAAACTCGAGTTCCATGTAAAATTTCTCACATTACTCGATTTTAATCAAATTGAGTTTTTCATTGAAACTCGATTTTCTAAAAATCGAGTTTCAAAACAGGGGCATTTTGCTAGATAGTTTCAGAACAATAGCATTTTGCTACATCTTTTGGGCGAAAGGGGCAAATGCCCATTTTGGCCAAAAATTCTTCTATTCTAGTTTTAGTGTTCCATTTAAGTGAAATTGGCTCATCAAAGTTGCATGAGTTGCAAGAAACACGTTGGGTTTTACTGGTTCAATTGCATAAGTGGTTCAATTAATGAAATGAACCAGCTTTGATATCGGGTTAGCTATCAAAGCGGTCGGGTCGATTTGGATTTAATTACTATACACTTATATATAACCTATTTTAAGCGTGAAATTGAATACATTGGACCCATCTGTAACCACTAACCAAAACCATATATACTTAATATGTAAAGTTGTGATTTACAACTATGTTTTATGTTGGCTTTATTCCATGACAAAAAATGTTGTAATTGCTTTAATTTTGTCCCTTGTATTTTGTGAGATTTTATTGTATTGGGTTTAGTATTAAGTTGGTGAAGACTCAAGCTTAAATGAAGAATCAGTGGATTTCGCGAGAAGCTCGCGAGAAGCTAACCCGTGAAAGAGTCATGTGAGAAGCACATGCTGGAAGCTGAAGCGTTGTGCCAAGCTGTCAGTTTCGCGAGTGTCTCGCGGGTAAGGCTTTCCCGCGAGGTAGTCGCGAAACATTCTGCCTGGAGGATTTTAAAGAGTGACTTTCTTACCCTTCACCCATACTATATATACCTTCATTATCCACAAATGTAAATGAGGCTATTCAGAGAGAAAAACCCTAGATAGGTTTTCTACAACACACACACCCATCTTTTTGAGAGAGAGCTACTCATCCTTAGTGAGAAATCATTGTAGCCTCTTCTCCATCCCTCTCCCATTTTCATACCTTGAAAGGAGATTTGTACCCAAACATAACCCACACCTATTTAGAGTGTAGAGAGTGTGTTGGAGCTTGGGAAGCTTTGGGGAATTGCCAAAAGAAGCCGGTGAGGCTTGGCAGATGCAATCGGGCATATTGCGAGATCCAGAAAGCTAGACAAGACACGGTTCCAAGAAACCTTGTTGGAGTAGGAGCTTAGAGGGCTTAGGTACAGCGGGTAGATTAGGCTTGGAGGGTCTCTTGCTAACCCATGTATCTCAACTGATTGTCTAGTGAATCGATTACCGCTTGGAGGGCGGCAGAAAGGTTTTTCGCCGAGTTCTTCGGTTTCCTCTTCGATAACACATCGGCGTGTTATCTTGTGTTTGCATCTTTCTTCCCTACTCTTTTACCTTTCATTTTACTGCTGTGTTATTATGAATATGGGTTAGAGTAGCTTGTTTGTTTATACGCTCGCATTTACTCTTTTCCGCACTTAGTAGAAGTTAGAGTAAAATCTATCGAGCCATAATTTTAATTTCGGAGTCTAAATAGCTCTTGTGTTTTCACACTTTTTAGAGCATTCATTCCTGTTTAGTCAAGTCATGCTTTATTACTTTAATCTTTATTACTTAATCGCATTGTGCTTGCTCCATATGCATTCCAAGATTTCTGCTTACAATGATCATCTTATGTTATTGTTTTCAGGAAAAACTTGTTCGTATGGTTCAAGAGCTTCAAAGTTTCTAGAGTTAGGTGTGAGTGAGTTTTGGCAACTGTTCCCAACTCACATGTTAAGTCTAGAGTCTGTTTTAGGGTTTTGTCACGGAATAGCCAAAGGGGGAGATTGTAAGGTTGAATTTATTCAATCATGTGTTGGCTTTATTCCACGCAAAATTTTCTTGTATTTTAGCAATTAGATACCCTGTATTTAGGTGGGAATTATGTAAGGGTAGTGTGTGAAAAAAAAAAAACTTTATTCTGTTGCCAATGCCAAAGTAAGCCAAAGTCTGAGAGAGGGCTTTTTTTTTTTTTTTTTTAATAAAAAAAAAAACAAATAAGCAAAAATTTGAACTTTTTTTTTCTTATAAAATTAAATATTTTAAGAGTAGTGCTATTGACAGTTTGACACAATACTTTTAGAAAAATATCGCAACAAAATCTAGATGGTAGGTAAAAAAGTTGTATTAGTTACAAGTTCAGATAAAAGCCAATTACAACTTATTACTTAACTTTATTGTGAAAAACAGCAGTAAAATGATCATATTTATGTTGATTTCAGTTGGATTTTTTTTTTTTTTTAATTAGGATCAGGGTGTTCAAAATTTTATTTTAAAGGGGTAAAAAAAATTTTAAGTTTATATATAATTTTGTTTTGGGGGCATTCAGGGGGTTCAATTGAACCCCCTGGGGTGTGTGTAACGCCACCCCTGTATATGTATATATATATATATATATATATATATTACTAGTTCTAATATAATGTATTCAAAATAAACTTTTAATAAATTATATTATAAAAAACTTGAGTGTGACAAGCAGGTATCCGCTATAACAGGACAGGAAAAAAAAACCCTCCTTGAAGCCGGACTGGGGTGGGTGTGGGAGTGGGGAATAGGATACCAGCTCCATTGCCATCCTAACTTGTAATATCTCCTTAGACTTAAATATGAGCAATGACTTTCCTTAATTATTGATAATAATCACTTTACCTAATATATCTTAGAATCTCTATCGAATTTAATGGTAATTAAAAAAAAAAAAAACTTGTTAAACAAAAATTTGAAATTTTCATTAAATATATGAAAAAATCATATTAATATTGGAGAATGTGCTTATTATCCATAGTTAATGAATCATATTGCATAGCTTTGTAGTTTAAGAAACATTGTAACTACACTATATTGAAGGAGGAAAATTAGAATAAATATGGTAAAAATAATTTGTATCTAAAAATGAAAAATATTGTGTAAAAAACCCTTCTCTCTAAGGAAATTAACTAAATATAAAACTAATCCAAAGACAAGTCATGCTAAATTCACTTGTTTTGGGGTTAAGATCTTTCAGTGTTCTTGATACACCTTTATTGTAAACATCTTAAAATCATATCTATCCAATTGAAATTAATACTTAAATTATCACCCCAAGGAAATCTAATCACTCCTTAGCTAAATAAAACCAACATGAAGATAAATCATGCTAAACATACTTATTTTGGAATTAAGATCTTATAGTCTTCTTAAGACAACTCTATTATGAAATTCTTAAATTACATCTATTCAATTTGAAATGAATGATCTAACACTCCTACCAAATGCACAAATTTTTTTTTTTGGCCCACAATTTTTAGTGTTTAATCACATACGAAACAAGACCTTAACAGCTTATTTTAATGGTTTTATTTTTTTGGCTAAAATGTAAAACTCATATTCTAAATTTCACTATTATTCATTTAAGTTTTTTTAACTTTGTTTTGTTTATTTCAGTTCTTTAAGTTTTAAGTTTATTAAATTCAGGCATTTTCGACAACTTCCGTTAATCTTTTTTAATAAAAAAATTATGAAAAATATTTTTTTTAATTATTAATGGATTTTTTTCATTTAAAAATTATGATTTTTTTTTTTAAATTTTGAACAATTAACTGCAATATTTAATAGAAGTTGATTTAGAGGCCTTAATTGAATAAAATTACAAAATTAGATGACTAAACTGAAAAAAAAAAAAAATTGTTTAATTTAGTCAATGAAAAAAAATTTTAGTTTAGTCATTAAAAAAAAATTTTAGTAATACAATTTTTTTTTAAGTGCACACTCCCCAGTTGCAAAACCTAGTACAGTTAACTCTTACTAAGAGTATCTCTAATAGACTCTCTAAACACAAAATCCTCTTTATTGTAGAGAGTAAACTCACAAAATAGGCCTTCAACAGACTTTCTATACCTGAATTTTTTTTGGGCTCATGAACAGTAGCTCATCAAGTCTGATGGGCTACTGTTCATTTTTCAAATATTTTTTTTTATTATAATAATAAGATATTGAATAAAAAAATATTGGAAAATATGTAGTTGTTAAAAAAAGAATAAACAATGAATGAAAAAATAATATTTAAATAAGATAGAGAATTTGTTGAAAAATGTATTTGAAAAAGTGGATAGCTAAAAAGGTAAAAATTACTGTTCATTCTCCAAACAATACAAAAATTTGCCTAATCTGCTCAAAATGTCTAATACTACAATTCTACGGTGTATTAGCTGTTTAACTCTTCGTACTTCTCATCTCAAGTCTCAACAACAACCACAACAACCAACACCACCAACCCAAAATGCCATTACTCTTCCTATAAAAGACCATTTCAAAACTAGTCTCCCACACAACCAAATAGTGCGAACCCCCAAAACCAACACACAAATAAACTCTCTCATCGCAACAACAACTGCGCGTTCCTTTGCCTGCAACTGCAAACATCTCACCATCCGGTGCGTTTTGATTCCTACACTTCTCTGGTTTTTCAGGTATGTAACCAACCGCATTGCGTTTTCATTTTTTTCTTTCTGTTTGGTTGCCGAGAAAGTGAAGGAAAATTATCCTTACTTTACGTTTTGGTACCGCTAATTCGGTCTGTTATTTTCACAGATCGCTAGAAATTAGAACAAGAATTTTAAGATTTAATTCTCTCTCTCTCTTTTTGTTTGGCAGTGAAGTGCAGCTCGAATAAAATAACTGAAACTAAAATAAAATCGAAGATTGTTTTTTTAAGTTCTTAAGAGAAAATCAATGGAGGCTAAAATTGCAAATGGTTTGCTGGTTTCTCCGCGGATCGATTCGGAGAAAATCGCAAGGAGAATCGGAACCGGCGGTTCCGTACAGTTTTCTCGGCGATTCAGAGAGCAAGATAGGCTTCAAGTGCTAGTCTCTGCTCAGCTTCAACCTAAAACAAGGAATTCGAATCGGCACAAAACGGTGTCGTTGGAGGTTTCCTGTTCTTACAAGAACTTTCCAGGTATTTAACAGACGATTCTATCTTTTACTTAATATATATATACACACACAGACATTTAATGTAATGTATTTTTTTTTTTTTTTTTTTGTGTTTTGATTTTTTATTTGTAGAGCTAATAGTGTGAGTAGTTTTTTTAAATTGGTTGTTGCTTTAATTAATTAATTTATGGTCATAGAATAGCTATTATTCCGGATCAAACTGTTGATCAATTTGTTTTACTGCGATTGAATTGAGAATTTAGGCTAAAATCAGATCAGCATGTTGAAGAGTGAGGTTTATTGTGTAATCTTGCTGAGCTCCTTGTTTAAACAGGTATGAGTGTAGCTTAAAATGCTTAATGTGTGGCACTTTGTGAACAAGTGTAGAAGGCAGCCGTGATGCATTAGGATAAGGGGATCGAGTTGTAGTTTTTGTGAAACTTTTACATTATAGATTTTGAACAAAGATTTTATCTTTTAGAGTTATTGCTTTCATCATTCACTATTGGATGGATTACCGTTTGATTTTTCATTACCGGCTGGACTTGTTTGTGGTTTAGGTTTCTGAAGGTCATTGAGAACACTGGCCTAGGAAATGTTTCCTTTTATTTCACATTCTTTGATCTTAACCATATTAGATGACCCATTAAATCTGGATGTCATAGCTTGAAAGTTATAGAACAATTGCAATCCTTAATGACTTGGAGCACATATTTTTCATGATAGTTTAATGCAATGACAGGATATTTTTGAGACCGGTATTTTAGTTAGATGATTTTGAGGACATGAGTGTGCTACATTTGTACCTTAAAAGTATGGAATAGCATTTTGATTCTATCTCTTCTTCGCATGCACTCGTGTAGTGACCTAAGTTCTCTCATTTCTGAGTATTGAAATTTATTTTTAATTTTACTTTTGTAGCTTCGCTTTTGGAATCTGGAGGTTTTCAAGCTCCTTTTGATGAAGCTAGGATTTTGAAGGTATGACATAATATCCCTTTCGTAGTTTAATTTGGGTCCATGAAGCATGGTGACATGATATGTTTTTCTTTTCTTTATTGAAATTGGCATCTCTTTACGTTAAATGTTTACATAAATTATGGCCTCAAAGTTTAAACGTTTGAGGTTGGGTTGTTGCTCATCTAAGGACAGCTTTTGGGTATTTTGCTCACTAGAAGTTAATAAAATTGCAGAATAAGTCACAAGAGATCGGGCCATATTTAAGTGGACGCTGTATATATCTTGTTGGTCAGTTTCTTTGTTTAAATTTAAGCCCTTTTTATTTAGTGAAAGATTTAATTATTCTGGTACTTGAACTATACTGAAATTGTGAATGCAGGCATGATGGGCTCTGGAAAAACAACAGTGGGCAAGGTTTTGTCACAAGTACTTGGTTATTCCTTTTTTGATAGGTTTGTACTCTGACTACTTCCTTGTAGGCCTTTTAGGAAAAACATACATCCTCCGTTTGAATCTTGGAAAGGTTTTGGGGAAGGAGGGAGAATTTATATTAGGAAGGATGCTATTCTGTAATTTCTCCCCACAATATCTCACTCTTTCCATAGTTCAATGGTGCGGAATCCAATATCAAGTGATTTGATGGACTCTCAGAATTTGTACTTATAAAAAAATATGGATCTTGGTGCACACAATCTAGTCTAATTTTTTGCACATGGATTCTGATTTGAAACTGTGAACATCTGAAATTTCATCACTCCTTGCATTTTGTTGCATTTCTAGCTGTCCCATGCATTTTCCTACTTCACAGGCACAATGTATTTCCTGCTGAACAATTCTGCATATTAATATTGTTTGTGGAGTCTTTAATATTATTTGTGGATGCTCCAGTGACACATTGGTGGAGCAGGATGCTGAGGGAACTTCTGTAGCTGAAATATTCAAGCTCTATGGAGAGGGCTTCTTCAGAGATAAGGAGGTTGGTTAGGAAGTACTGATTTTAGTACATTTGCTGCAGTTTCTTTAAGTTTTGACTTTAGAGACTCGTGCACCATGCATGTTTCTATTTCCCCTTTCCCAAAGAATGTGGGTTTCTTTGTAATTGGAATTATATTGTTGCCGTTTCTCTGTCTTCCCTCAGTTCCCCCATATTTTTGGATGATTTCACATTTAAGGGAACTTATAAATGTGGAAGTAAAACCTCTATATTTTATTCCTTGTATATTCTAGATTACTACACATTCTTTTCATAGCATTTCTATCCATTCTTCTTAACATTATTTTAATGTGAAGCTAATATAACATCAGTTTGGGGTTTTTGTCAATTTTTATTATTATTTTACTCTAGGACTTTCTTTACCTTTAGCTGACAATGTGTTTCAGAAACTAATGTTCCTTTCACATGGGAAAGGTTAACACTTCACACTGCAAAACATAAGGAAGCTGTATTCTCTGTGTTTGTTGTTTAGATATTTTTGAAAGATACATGTCAACATATGGTAATTGTAGAAGAGAACCATAAAAGAAATTCCACAGTCCGCACACACACACACACACACACAAACTAGGTTTAGTAATATGAAATAGCATAAGTGCTTGGACATTAATTGTATCATGAAATGTGATGTGAGGAATTTGAAAGCAAATAAAAGTTGGTGGTTTGTAAATGTCAAAATTGGTGTTAATATGAGCGGGCATGTTTGACAAAGGATGAAGGACATGTTTGTTAGTCCTCAATAGGTGCTGCTAATTATAAAGTCCCTTTTTCCTTCTTTATTACTTTTATTATTAAAATCAAGGTTTATGATTTTACTTTTTCCTTTTAGACTGAGGTACTGCGAAAGCTATCTTTGATGCATCGACTAGTTGTTTCTACCGGTGGAGGTGCAGTTGTTCGGCCCATCAACTGGTAATAGTTAACATGCAAATGAGAACTTTTTTTATTTTTTTTTGGTATGGTCAAATGCCTGTGTCACTTGGGTAAATGAGAATGTCTTTTATTTGAATCATCAGGAAATACATGCAGAAAGGGATAAGTGTTTGGTTAGATGTTCCTTTGGAAGATTTGGCTCGTAGAATTGCAGCTGTTGGAACTGGTTCTCGCCCCCTTTTGCATCATGATTCAGGTGATGCATACACAAAGGTAGGCCATTTTTCTTCCATGCTAAAAATTATCAGCAAGATAAATCTTTAAATTCTCGTTTGTGGGTTATATTAGGAGTGATCCAAGTTGAATTTGTAATCGCCGATACCTTTTGAAATTTTACTTTCCTGCAGACTCTCACGCGGCTGTCTACTCTTATGGAGGAGAGGAGTGACGCATATGCCAATGCTAATGCGCGGGTTTCCTTGGAAGGTATGTGGCCTTGTCTTCTTGTCTGGGTTGTTTTTATGTGTGGCCAAGAAAAAGAAGCAAAAGGAAGAAGAGAAATTATTGTTTACTTTTGGAGGATTATTTCTTGTTTCTAGTCATTGCGCTTTATTGGGGCTCTAACTCAAATGGCACATCTTCTCTTGTAATAGTAAGGTAGAGGGTGTCATAGTTTCAACATCCACTGGCTGTACATGTAATACTGACTCCAAAAAAAAAAAAAAAATCATAGTTCAGACGCTCCTTTATTTTATGTTGGGGTTAGCCAGAATGCTTATTTAAAAAGTGCTCAAGGCAAGTGTTCTCATTTGCAGATATTGCAGCTAAACTAGGACATAGAGATGTGTCAAATCTCACGCCCGCTGCCATAGCAATTGAGGTAGCTCTTTCTCTCTCTCTCTTCATTGTAGTTAGCCACCCCCTTTTTTTTTAAGCCTGTGGAAAATAGCCAGAGAAATATTTGAGTATTTTTGAAACTTGGTTATGCATATTATGTTCCTATTGCTTATAGCTAGTTTGACTTCATATTTTTCCAGGCGCTTGAACAAATTGAGGGCTTTCTAAAGGAAGAAAATGGCGATTTTGGATTGTAGTTCAACAAGCTTCTATACACGTATTAGCCTATTAGGTACTTTATGATTTTCATTATGTTCGGGCATGCATGCCATGTTTCTAATTTTAGTAATGGAACATGGCGTGTGTTGTGTGTTGCTATCTATCTGGCATTCAAAGATATCTGAAATGAATTATTGTAAGGTTTTCATTGTAATGTTAAAGATGCCATAGGTGTACATAGTGGCTGATCTCAGATAAGGAATTCAATGTTAACCTTTTATATGGACGGTTTCTTAAATAATCAATGATGCTTTGTGTTTTAAAATGCCAATTTGGTTTTGAAAAAAAGTTATTTTCTTTTAACCTTGAATTTAGCTTCAGCTGTAATAAAATTTGTTCATTTAAAGTGTGCGATTAACATTAGCCTATTTGGTTTTTGTTTGTTGAAAGTGCGCTAATACATATTTGCACTTTGAAAAAGATAATACATAAAAGTTGGAAGGAAAAAGTTAATACCAAAGAAATACTTGGTATCTAGTATTTTTCTTTTATATATATATATATATGGGAAAAGTTAATAGTTGCCCAAAGTACATTTGTTAATGGATTATTTTTAGAAATTTTTTTATGGGAAAAAAAAAAACAAAATTTTTTGGTAGCTTTTTATATTGACCATAAAAGTAGTATTAAAACTTTACTAAAATAGTTAATTAACAAATGCTCTAAGAACACCCATTAATCGGACTTTTTTTTTTCTTCTTCAAAATTCTACCTCCACATGACATGGATACTAAATTGGTTCTATGCCAGTCTTCAATTCTTCAAACCCCTCTAAACATTACGTAATATATGGCATACACATTCTATGCATATCTTAGTGGAATGATTTTCTTGGACTATAGGATGACCTATATAGAAGGTAATAAATTTGGGAGCTTAATCAAGTTTTTTTTAAAAATAAATAAGGGTATCTAGACTTCTTTTAGCACCTAAATATTCCCTCAGGTATGTGTATTTTTCGTCTCACATATAGTTATTACACAGAGGGTCGTCATAATGGGTTCCAGTAAGCTTAACTGGTAAAATCTCTAATAGTTGAATAAGAAATTTGGGGTTCAATTTTCGCTTATACCATAAACTGATTGATGTCTTGGTTTGATAATAAAGAACTATTATCAGGAGTGGACGTCATAGATTGAAACTCTTTAAAAAAAAAAAAAAAAAGTGGTCCCAAGATAGGATAAGAGGTTTTGACCTAAGACCTTGTGAAACCTTAGGAACTACTTAGTCAATTCTTTGAGGTTGAAACTTAATTGAGTTTTGAAAGCCAATGGGAAATTGCCCTTCAATTTGCTATAAACTTCCAACTGTTTTTTAGTAAACCTTTATTGTATTGCAAAAAGGTCTATACATAGGTTCAAATCTAAACATGTTTCGTTGTTCCAATATCAGTAGTGTTCCAATTTGATTGTTTATGAAAGCCTCGCATATAAAAATGAAAAATCAAATGACAGCAAATTGCAAGGCAAGTGGTCGTGTGTAATTGCACTTTTTAGCGAACAAAGAGATGGTAATAAGACCATTGCATGCCATATTATACAAGGATTATACATTCTTCATAGTACCGACACATTTCATAGAAAATAATTGTATCCCATCTCAAAACACCATAGTTTTTAAGTTTGAGCAGGATTGTGGGTAATAGCTGCTAATTTCTCATTTGCGTAAGAGCATAGTTGGTAAAGCTATTTTTTTAACTATTTGACACCACGAAAAAATTAATTTATTTATTTTACCTTTTTACATTAAAAAGGTTCACCATAAGTGATTATTTTAACTTTTTAATACCATAAAATAATATAAACATGATAATAAAATAATATTTCATTCAATTGCCAAAACAGAGCCACGACCACCGTCAAAGCCATAGAAAATCACTGCACAGCCACAACCCCGCCATTGTAACCAATACTCATCAAAAACTAGTGAAGAAGAACAAAAAAAGAAAGCAAAAAAACCAGAAAAAAAAGGAGCAGATCGACAACAACCAGCAAAAACCCAGCCCGAAACACAAACCGAGAGGCTGAAAACTCACGCCCGAAACATAGGAGAGAGGCCGAAACCCATGCCCGAAACACAAACCCAGCTCCAAACACAGCCCGAAATCCACGCCGAAACTCAAGCACAAACGCCGGAAACAGAGAAGAGAGGCCGAGATGGGTCAGCGTGGCGTGGGTAAGCTTGGGACTTGGGGCTTCAGGCTTGGGTCGGCGGAGAGGGCGAGATGGGTCAGCGTGGGTCGGCGGCGTGGGGCAGGGAAGTTGGGCCGGTGAGGAGTAGAGGAAGAAAGAAAAATAAAATGCGATGGAGCGTGGGTCGGCGGCGATGGGTCTGTGGCGGCTGGGCTTGTGCAGATCGGCATGGAGGAAGAGAGAAGCAGATGGAGAGGGAGTGAGGAGAGAGACACGGAGAAACAAATGAAACGTAGGAAGAAGATGAAGAAGAAATATAAGAATAAAAATTAGCAAAATAATAAAAATCAGTGTGAACGTACAAATATTTTTTATTTTTTATTTTTTTTTATTTTTTTATTTTACCTTTCAGCTACATTTCACAGTCAAAAGTAGCTATATACCATGGTGGAGCCAAAAAAATATAGTTTTTGCTCCACCATCGTAGGGCACATTTTGGTATTTGGTGCCTTGTAGCTAAAAATAGCAATATAACTATTTAGTACCACCAATATAAATGTTCTAACAGATATATTACAAAGCGTCGGACGGGCTAATAATCAATGCGAGAGTTAACGAGGTTGTACCAGTGCAATAATTATCTCGTGCATAGAATATATGCATTCTTGCTCTCATTGTGTGTAGACCTCACAATCGTGTATAACCCCACACTATGCATAGGTATGAGAATATGCTTTCTGGTACCAACAGCTGTTTGGAAGACACCTTCAGAGCTGAACAATTTGCAAAAACATGGCCCCAGGTGAATGAAGTGCTAATTGAATCACGTTGCATTGGAGATCTGAGATCAGAGTGCAGAGTGCAGAGTCAGGCTTGCCTGTTGCCCATGGACCTACCTCATGTGCACAAAGTAGCCATTTGCTGCAAGATACCAACTTTTATGAATAAATCAATTACTAAGGACATCAAACAGGTGCCCCAGCAATTACAGATCAACTTCGACATGGTTGGTTTAAAATTTTAAGTTTTCAAAGAATTGTGAGAGCTTGCTATGCATGAGATAAACCTTTATATGCCAACCAGTGCCATGATTGCAAGACCACCTTGAATCTAATCTAAGAGCAATTTCAGTTGACGCAATCAGATTCTGCTACATGAAAGAATTGGGATGTAATGATGTTGAAGTTTTGAAAGACCAACTCAAATATACATGAAATGATGTTAACATTAATTTTGAAAGACCAACTCAAATATACAGTTAATCACGTGACTTGTTTAATAATTTAATGAGTTGCATGATTATAATAGTAGAACTGTAGAAGGAAAACTTTGTATTTCTGGTCTTCTAGAAAAGGGACCCTTCAGCTTAAGGTGGAAATGAACCACATGCACCACAATAGCTAATTGTATCTAATGTAATCCGCAATGTAAACTACTAAAACTAAAAGTCACCTTAGAGAATAATGACATGCACTAGGATGAAGCCCATGATTGACCAAGGCACGCTTGTCGCTGCAATCAAGCGATGCGCCACGGTTCGAGACCTTGAGACCATCCAAGCCTACATGATCCGAACCAATTTTACACAAGATAGCTTCCTGCTTAGCAAGTTGATTGAGTCTTATGCCATCACTTTACCTATTAGACAGATTGCACACGCCTATAAACTATTTTCATGGACCCACCAGCCCAACCTCTTCATGTGGAACACCATCATCAGAGGCTACTCCATAAATGACTCGTCATCGCTCAAGGCCGTCGCTCTTTACAAAGACATGCACCTCAGTGGCATTTCATCAAACAGTTTCACTTTCGGGTTTGTTCTCAAGGCGTGTTGTAATTTGCCAAGACTTGAAGAGGGCAAAATGGTCCATTCACAGGTTTTGAAAATGGGTTTAGACTACGAAACCCATGTGGTTAACGGTCTGATCAAATTGTATACCACGTGCGGGCGCGTTGACGAAGCACGCGACCTGTTCGACGAAATGTCTGAACGAGACTTAGTTTCGTGGAGCACCATGGTTTCTGGGTACGTGCAAAATGGGTGTTCTAATGAGGCCTTGGTTTTGTTTAAACAGATGCGAGCACAGAATGTGAAAGCTGATGAATTTACTTTAGCTAGTGTTGTTGGGGCTTGTGGAGATATGGGTGCTCTTGATTTGGGCAAATGGGTGCATTCTTATATTGATAAAGAAGGTATTGATATTGATATTGTTTTGGGAACTTCACTGGTGGACATGTACTCAAAATGTGGGAGCTTGGATAATGCAATTAGGGTCTTTGAAGGCATGTCTAAGAGGGATGTCATGGCATGGTCTACCATGATTGGAGGGTGTGCCATACACGGGTTTGGTGAGAAAGCTTTAAAAGTGTTTCATGCCATGAAAAGTGCCAATGTAAGACCCAATTCTGTTACTTTCACTTGTGTGTTGTGTGCATGTAGCCACTCTGGCTTGGTCAAGGAAGGTTGTCAATATTTCAATAGCATGTCTTTGGATTATGGAATCACTCCCCAAATTGAGCATTATGGATGCATGGTTGATCTATTTTGTCGTGCAGGACTTGTGCTTCGAGCACATAAGTTTATTCAAAAGATGCCCATTAAGCCTAATGCAGTTCTCTGGCGAACATTGCTTGGTGCATGCAAAACTCATGGATATAAAGAACTCAGTGAGAGTATAACTAGAGAGGTACTTGAGCTAAAGCCTCATAGTGCTGAGAATTATGTGCTTGTGTCCAATGTTTATGCTTCTCTAGGTAGATGGTCAAGTGTGAGCAAGGTTAGGAGCCAAATGAAACACAAGAAAGCTAAGAAACAACATGGTTGGAGCTCTATAGAGATGGGTTTCGTTGTGCACCAGTTTGTGATGGGAGACGAATTACATCCTGAAATCAGACAGATATATCAAATGCTGGATCAAATGGCTAAAAAGTTGAAGCAAGAGGGACATGTAGCTACAACAATTGATGTCTTGCATGATATAGACGAAGAAGAAAAAGAGCATGCATTAGGTTTTCATAGTGAGAGGCTGGCTATTGCTTATGGATTACTTTGCTTATCAAAGGACTCGCCAATTAGGATAGTGAAAAATCTTAGAGTGTGTACTGACTGTCATTCAGTCATAAAGTTGATTTCTAGTGTCTACAAGCGAGACATAATTGTTAGAGATCGAATTCGTTTCCACCACTTTAGAGAGGGGAAGTGTTCCTGCAATGATTACTGGTAATTAGATCGAATGCTTGTTCAACTTCTAATATTTCTACACTGAGACTCAACATACCAACACAAATATTATTGCTGTTGTAAACCTCTTGTTGAGCTGCATGTCAAAACAAGCAATTTCAAATTTTCACTGTCCTGAGACTTAACATAATGTGGTTTTCTTCTCTTTTTCTTTCTTACATTTCCTTCTTACCTTTTTCTCTCAGTCCTTAAAAAATTCCTTACCACATACGGTTCTAGTTGGGTATTTCTAAAGCTAGGGATGCTATTTTTCATATTTGATTTGAATGAAAAATGCTCGTTACTGAAATAATATTCATATTAAAGACTACTAAGATATTTGGGAACTGCTCATTCAAATTAAATAAGAAGACATTTAAACAAAACAAAAGGACACAAAAAATAATCCAGCAAATCAACCTGAACATCCACTTTTAACATTGCAAATGAATTATGTTCAAGTTCCAGTGACATAGAAGAGGGTTGTACCCAATTCTCAGAGCTTTTGCTTTTGCGGGGTCTAGAAGAACTGATTCGTAGGCAGCACTACTTTCCAATTTATGGAGAGGCTGATTTCCGTACTTGAACCCATGACACGTCACTTTTAGTGGAAGGTGCATTTGCCACCACACTGAGGGATAATCCTCATAGTGGAAACTGGAAACATAGTGCAACTTGCAAGATGCTTGATTATTTTAGAGAAAATGGATAGTTGGATACTGCAGATTTGATCATAAAAAAAAGGAAATATTTCTAATGAATCTGTAACATATACAGTAACTTGACTGCTTTAAAACTGAATAATTTAAAAAAGAAAAGAAAAAAAAAAGGTTAAAATGCAGAATGCACTATATAGTTAGGTGTGTCCAAGAACCATGTTAGCCAATAGTTCAGTTCTTCCCCCTTTGTTTTGAATTGGTGCTATTGGATCATGTTGTAACCACCAATTTGCAGAAGTGAAAGTTAAGTCAGACATGATTTGAAATGTCTAGTTAGTAATGGATAAGCTCAGTCCAACACAAGTAAGATAGAATCCATCCAGAGCATCTAGAAGTTCATTCAAGTAGGAATAATACCAGTTAGAATGCAGCACAAACTCGCACTCAACGTCAGGAATCTTTTGCTGCAGATCCTATAAATTCATCTACAGTTGACAAAATGCTGATCACAAAATTTCTGCTCCAAACCCATTCATCACAAGAAGATTTCCTTATAAAGAGCAGTTTAGACAATAAGTAAGCACCTGGTGAAATAAGACTGTAGATCATCAATGTAAATATAAATGATTCTACAAATTGAATAAGCTACCCCGAGAATGACCTATTTACTAATTCTGAAAAGTTGATTTAAATATTTAATCTAGTACAATTAAAATTAGTTACTTAAGAGTGCTGGCTTAGTTGGTAAAGTCTCTTGGCTTTGTAGAAGAGACTTCAGATCTAATCTCACCTTCACAACAACACCCCCCCCCCCCCTCCTCCAATATCATGTTGACAATTCATAGTTTTAAGTATTCCTAACACTGAGTAACGAGAAGATAAAACTTTCAGATTAAAAGGTACAATTGCAACCCAGTCATTCTGACAACATCACTTGCCCAGCTTGGTTCAAGGATTCCGTTTTGTTGGGCTTGTCACAGATAAGTTGGTATAAGATTTCTGATTAGAGATCGATTTGAGTGAAAGCATGAAAAGACATGAAAACAAGATTCAGAAAGTTAATCTCAAGGTTGTAACATTTCATTATAAACACTGAAACTTGGTACAGGTACGGTATACTTCCGTACAGATGACAACTTACATAAATTGAACCTATATACAGTTGAAAAGGCTAATTATATGCAGAACAAACAAGCACATGAGGACTCTTTGAGTAACTCTTGCTATTTCAAATCATGAAATAAACAAAGCACAAACTTGACATGAACCACATGAAGAACACTCATACAAAGAGTACTCTTTGAGAAACTCTTGTTATTTCCAACCATGAAATGATCTTGAGCAATTCACCTGACACTAATTGAAAGGAGCTTTTTCTAAGATTTCCCTCAGATTGCTGAAACCAATAGAGCACGCTAGAATCATGAGCTCCTTGCCTAGTCCCATGCAGAGGGATTCAGTTCCCACATCCAACTTGAGCTGAGAAAAGGAAAAACAATATAATTTGCATTACATTCCACTTTAATAAACTAATGCCTTTGGCTAATTAAAGAAAGCAACCATAAAATACATTCAATAGCAATAAATTTAGAAATCTAGGACTCAGTTTCTTAATGCAATACAACCTAATAAGGTGGGCAGCTGTTAATGGTACAGTTACATGAGGTGTACTTTGTATTTTTTTGGGGTCAGTGTCTACCCTTACTATACAGAGTTGTTACCTTGACCCATCAAAATACTTCATTAAAGCTATTGGAATACAAGACCAAAGTCCCTCACACACACATCTCCTTCCTCACTGCCATCAATTTGGCACTCACATCCCCCAACCTACCATGGAACCAGGTATCATCTTTGCTTTGAAATTTTTCTACTTTGAACTTGATAAATATTCATGCTCTTGCAAATGACAAGCAATTGATAGAATTCTAAGATTATACACAATCGCAGTCATTGGGAAAGCGTTGGTAGAAATCAAGCGCAATTGAGTGCACAGCTCAAATGCATATTATACACAAAACCATTCATAAATAAATAGGTCAAATGCATTAATTATCCTAAAACTCTAAAATCCATAACTGACAGTATCCATTTTATGATTCCACAATCCAAAGTATACACCATAAATAGACCATCAACATTCTACAAGAAGGTTTGCGTAAAAAATTACAAACTTTCACCAAGTATAACAATCAAGCTTATAAGTTAACATATATAAACATCTGTGAAGCAATACTACCTCAAAATACCTCAATGTCATTCTACACACCCTACCAACATAAACATTAATCAATCGCAATCTTATACTATAGTTACTACACATAATACTACATAAACCTTACACGCTGTATCAACTTTTAAACATAACACCATATTATATTATTGATGTGGCACCAATCAAATTCATTTCGGTCCTCAGTGGATACCTTAAACATCACACCTCAACGGCCACGCAATGCACGATCGAGGATCCACGGGGGACGGTTCTCACCTTCTCAACCCACCCAATTTCCCCCCATAACTCTCCACTCTCCCTCATCTCCACACCAATCTCTGCACACCAAATTTCCATCTCTTTCTTCCCCTTCTCCTCCCAAAGTACAACCAACTTCCCTCCCATATTCGCCATCGTGGCACCGCAAAGAAACCTCGGAAGCCCGCCCTCCAACCCCTTAACTTCCCTCCACGCGCCCTCCCGCGCGTGAAACCCACGAATCTTCCCCAAATAATCATAACAATACAAAACCCCATCCACCACACACGCTCTCCCCCTCCACCCAAAATCCAATTCCCCCTCCACGCGCCCCCACGCGCTTTCTCTCGCGTCGTACACAATCCCCCCTCTATCCGCCATCGCGTAAACCTTCCCATCCATCACCGCACTCGCGTGCATCCACTTGTCCCGGATCAGAACCGGACTCTCGACCCGTTCCCATTTCTGGACCTTCGGGTCAAACCGCTCGGCCCAATGGGCCGACTTGGCCCACGAATCAGTAACACACCCACCCATGACGTAGATGTTTTCTTCCACAACACCCGCAGCGGAAAACTCGCGGGCGACCCGCATGTTCGGGCCGGGTCGCCAGGTGTTGAAACGACAATCTAGAATCCAAACATGGGATGTGGGAACATCGTTGGTGGAGCCACCAATTACATAGATAGAGGGGCCCAGTGAGGCGATTGAGGAGCCAACAGTGGAAGTAGAGGGGATAGGTGGGATTGGGAAGAGGGAGTGAGAGGAATTGGAATTGGAATTGGAGCTGAGGGAGAACCAGAGGAGAGAAGAGGAGAGAGAGGAGCGGAGAGAAAGATAGAGGAGGGGTTGAGAGGAGTGGAGGAGAGATCGAGTGGTGAAGAAGAGAGGAGAGAAGAGGAGGGAGTGGATGGGTTTTGAGACTAAGGACAGTGTTGGGTGGTGGCACCGGGGTATTCGAGCTAGGATGTTCAAGCCCACGTCGTCTGGGAGAGATGGAATTAACGGTTGTTGTGGTTGTGGTTGGGACTCGGTGGCGGTGGCGGTGGCGGTGGACATGGGTTGTCTGTGTGGATGGGAAAAATGTTGTTGGGGTGGACTTATCTGTGATTCTGTTTCTGTATCTGTTTTGGTATGAGGGACTTTCTGGGCTATTAAGAAAAGAAAATTGTTTGTTGTGCTTCAATTACTAATTTGTGGATTTAGTCCGAAAATTGAGGCCCAACTATCTTGCTTCTGACTTTTAGGAAACGTTTTTGTGGAATGGGCTTTGGAATGGAATAGGGTATTGGACTTCTTAGTTTCAACTGTTACTGTACACAATTGGATAATGGTTGTCATTAGTCCTGACTCCTGACACTCAATCAGTTGGTAAGATCTATAAGCTTCAAATTTCCTCTCCTCTTTATAAGTCGTAACTATGAAATTATAAAAATACTATAAAACGGAATAAATGGTTGATAAGGACCTATATACGCATTATTTAATATTTTCAATAATACATTATTACATTCAGAATTACGTATTTTGGGGGCTGAATTTGTGTCAAATATGAAATACTCTCTGGATTTCTCTATTATAAGTATTTAATATGGTTATAAAAGTCGTAGATAGATTTTGAATAGATTGATCCTACCTACGTAGCCATTACGATCGGAAAATTACTGTATAGGTGTGTGTTATGAAGGGACGTAACATGCACCCTATAATAAATGTTCTGAGGACTTGTACAAGTGCATGTTACATCCCTTTGTTAACACACACCTCTATATATAATTTTTTTTTTTTTTTTTTTTTTTGAGATGCCAGCCATCTTTTAACATGAAGTTGACTATGAAAAATTGAGGGCCCGTTTGGTAGAGGAGTTTGAGTAATGTTATTTGTAATTTTTTAAAATACGTGTGGATGAAAAAATATGTGAAAAAGTATGTAATGTTGTTTAAAAACTGAAAATCACCAAACGGGGCTTGACTTCCTCAAAACAAAATTCCTCCACATTAATCTTCTGCACCATATATTATTAGTGGGAGTGGAGGCACTGACAAATGATAACAAAAGCAATACTCACACTGACATGCTTACTTTATTTTCGGCCTAGTTAGAGCATTTTTATCAAACCTTTTAAATGCTAAAAATCTTATTTTTTTAGCATTTTTAATCCAAAAGTTTGCTCCATCAAATATTTTCAATGGTATAATTTTTGCAATTGATGAGCAGTGCAATCTCATATTTGAGACTGCATTGTTCACCAATTGTAAACCGTATATTATTTTTTTATTTAGTGGGGCCCACTGAGGAGAAATAGAGGAGAGAGAGGAAAAATAAAAAATAATAAAGAAACATTATTTAAATGAAATGGTAAAAAAAATAGAAGTTTTGATATAAGTGGTATTGTAAAGTGGTGTGTTATATGTTATAAAATTGAGTTTTGAGATGTTAAATGCTATATTTTTTGACATGTTTGATAAGAATGCTCTAATATTTCAATGTTTTTGAAAGAATTAACCCTTTTGCATTTTTGTTAATTTTGTTTTTAGGTGGGAGAGAGAGAAAGCATGTGATCATTGTTCGCGAAAACAAGAACCTGTTTGGTACGTGTATATAAACAACAATTTTTAGTTATTTTGGAAATATGTGTGGGTGAAAAACTGTGTGAAAATAAATATAATATTGTTTAAAAACTAAAAAGATGTATTTAAAATCATGTACTAAACATACCCAAATTTGTCAATAACATTTCTCAATAAATACATAATTTTTATTGTGTCAATGACATAATTAATGAAATTGACACCCAATGTCTCTCACGTCTCTCTCACATACTCTATCTCTCTCTCTACCAATTGCACATTAAATTCAAGGCGAAAAGCACATTTTAGTCCCTACATTTTTAGGCGATTTTCATTTTAGTCCCTACATTTTATTTTTACCGCTTTTAGTCCCTATCCTGAAAAACGCTTCCCGTTTTGGTCCCTGCCATTACATCAGAAACGGAAAAAGTTGACGTGGCAAACGGCAAGAATAAATAATAATAAATTAATGTCCACGTGGCCTAAATTAATAATAATAAAATGCCACGTCAGCATTTAAATTAAAAAAATTAATTTATTAATTTTAACTAATTAAAAATAATTAAAAACTAAAAATCGTATGAATTGAGATCAAAGTGTGTCTTAAACAAAAACAACAAGAACACAAACCCAGATCCAACAACACAAACCCAAAAAAAAAAAAAAAAAAAGAGAACGAACTAGACAGAGATTGAACTAAGAAGATAAAATATCTGGGTTTTAATCAATTTTTTATTCCCAACGTTTCTTCTTCTCTCTCCTCTCTCACTTCTCTGTTCTCTGCTTTCTTTTCTCTCTCTGCCGTGACTTGTGAATGTTCTTGGTGGTTTCGTGGCTGTGCTTCGGTGGTTCGTGGGTCTGATTTGGTGGGTGAGGTCATGAGGCACGGTGGTGCCGGGTCGCTGGTTGCCGTGGGTGGCTCATGTGGTGCCGGGTTGCAGGGATTCATGGGTTTTTGTTGGGTATCGGATTCGTGGGTTTATGTTGGCTGTGATATGGGTAAATTCAAACCATCACAACTCTCAAGGCGTTACTTATAACCGCAAACGTTACCCTCTCTCACACATCTCTATCAAAAAATGTGCTCGCCGTTTTCAGCTTAAAAATCTATGGTCTAATTAAATGCCCTCTCTGAACAAAATTAACATACCCTCTTGAATTGCCATATCGTTTAGCTCAAAATTATATATAAAAGAAAAAAGAATTGCCATAACGTCATTACTCATTAATCATTATTCATCAACCCCCACCACACACACACATTCCCTACCTCTCTCATACAATTTCTGCCCTACCCCACGTGAGCTCTCCCCCTCCTCTCATTTTTTTTTTTTTTAATTTAATAATTGTCACAAAATTTTTATTCTTCTATTAAATCCCTCCTCCTCTGCGGTGCGTTTTGCGTTTTTAGCTTCTTCTTCTTTTCTTTTTTTTTTTTTTTTTTTTTTTTTTTCAGCGCTTAAACAGTAAAATCGCATGATTTTACTGTTCAGGAGACAAAAATCATTGTAACAATACTGTTCACGCACTGTAGCAGCACTGTTCATACATTTAAAAATATTAAAAATGGATCTCATGGTACTATTTATACATTTAAAAATCATTTTGTTACAGTGTTTTTAGTTTTCAGTTTCAGCAGTAATAAATTTAATCCAAACAGACCCTATATATTGAGATCTCAAAAAAAAAAAAATAATAATAATAATTGTCACAAAATTTTTATTCTTCTATTAAATCCCTCCTCTCTATATATTGATATCTCACCCCATCCTCCAATCTCCCAATCACAAATTTACACTCTCAAGTCTCAACAAACTCCCTTTAGCTTTCTCTCTCTCTCTCTCTCTCTCTCTCTCTCTCTCAAAGTTCACATTTTTCCTTCAAAAATGGAGTTGGGTTTAGTCACAAAAGACACAACCTGGTGGGTTTTCACACTCCCAGCTTTCCTTGGCTCCAAAACCCTTCTTGATGAGTATGTTTTGGTTGCGATCCTTATGGCATTTGTGTCTCTCTCTCTTCTCACTTGGGCTTTTGCCAGTGGTGGAATTGCATGGAAAAATGGTAGGAACCAAAAAGGTCCAGTTCCAATCTCTGGGCCTAGAGGCTTACCTTTATTTGGTAGCCTATTCACTCTAAGCCGTGGCTTAGCTCACCGTTCCTTGGCCGCCATGGCTTGGAGCGGAGCCACTACCACTCAGCTCATGGCTTTTAGCCTCGGCTCCACTCCAGTTGTTGTGGCTTCAGACCCTTTCACTGCCAAAGAAATCTTAACCTCTCCCAACTTCGCTGACAGACCCATCAAACAGTCGGCTAAGAGCCTCATGTTTAGCCGAGCCATCGGCTTCGCTCCAAGCGGCACCTACTGGCGCCTCTTGAGAAAAATCGCTTCCTCACACCTCTTCGCACCCCGGCGCATCTTAGCCCACGAACCTAAACGCCAGCTAGAGTGCGCCGCCATGTTGAGCAACATAGAAACCGACCAGAAACTCAGCGGCACCGTTTTGCTGCGTAAGCACCTCCAAGTCGCCTCGTTGAACAACATCATGGGAAGCGTGTTCGGCAAGAGATACGACACGGAAACGGCGCAAGATAGCGAAGAACTGGACGAGCTCAAAGACATGGTTCAGGAAGGGTTTGAGCTTTTGGGTGCTTTCAACTGGTCTGATTACCTTCCATGGCTGAGTTATTTCTATGACCCATTTCGTATAAAGGAACGCTGTTCTAAACTCGTTCCCCGAGTCAGAAAACTCGTCCGAGGCATCATTGAGGAACACCGCGCCGCTGGGCCTAGAAGTCTCTCCGATAACGCTGATTTCGTTGATGTTTTGCTCTCTTTGGATGGTGAAGAGAAGCTCCAAGAGGATGACATGGTTGCTGTCTTATGGGTATCTATAATATACTACTTTTTTTTTATATACAATTTTTTTCTAGCTAGGTTTGCTGAGTCAACTCACTGGTCAACTCTTATTGTGCAGGAAATGATATTTAGAGGGACTGATACAACGGCGTTGTTAACTGAGTGGGTAATGGCCGAGTTGATATTACACCCAGAAGTGCAAGAAAAGCTTTACAAGGAGATTGACAGCGCGGTGGGGAATAAAGCGGTGACAGATGCTGACGTGGCGGGACTACCATATTTACAATCCGTGGTGAAAGAGACTCTCCGGGTTCACCCACCCGGACCATTGCTCTCATGGGCCCGATTGTCCACGTCGGATGTCCAGCTCAGCAACGGGATGCTGATTCCCGCCAAAACAACAGCGATGGTGAACATGTGGGCCATCACGCATGACCCGAAAGTGTGGGAGGACCCACTTGAGTTCAAGCCCGAGAGGTTTATGGAGGCTGACGTGGACGTGAGGGGTTGTGATCTGAGGCTTGCACCCTTTGGAGCTGGCCGTAGGGTCTGCCCAGGCAAGAACCTTGGGTTAGTCACTGTGAACCTTTGGGTGGCTAAGCTGGTCCAAGGTTTCACTTGGGTTCAAGATGGGTCCAACCCAGTTGATCTCAGTGAGGTTCTGAAACTGTCTTGTGAGATGAAGTACTCTCTACATGCTATTGCTGTGCCAAGGTCTAGTAGTAATATTTCTATCTAGGTTTTTTTCTTTCAGGGTATGATGTATAATTATTAACTGCTGACTCTGGATTTTGTTAGCTAGTATTAGGAATGTTGTGATTCATGGATGTTTAAAACTTTTGCAAGTCCTGATAAGAGTACTCCTTAATAGACTATGGTTTAGTTATCAAACCTGTTTGATATGTGCTTGATGAGTAAGTTTTTTATTAGATAATATTTTAATTTTGTTTTTTTTGGCTAAATGAAAAAGGAAAAAAGAAAAAAAAGAAGGTATTTGTATGATCAGTTGTAACAATCCTAATCGTATTGTGTATGATTATGGTAGTTGACTCATGACTCGTAAGTGTGTTAAAAAAAAAAAACAAATTCGTTAAGTCATGGTAGTTCTTACTGTTAACCTAAATCAACTCATGTTTCTGTTGCAGATATTAACTATGTCGTTATAACGATAAATACACTACATTACTATTACATTGATTTCGTGGACTTCTTTTCTTTATGGTGAATCAGTGGGCGTGCAATAAGAGCTGTTCCACTTTATTACTTTTAAGCATAGATGGTGTTCCCTTTAGATGGTATAAAAATTATTTATTATTTGAGGAATACACTCCCGTAACAATGAGTTTAAGAACACAATATTTTTATAAATGGTGAAATAATAATCTATTGTGATTAGTTAATGATAAAAATGGAGTTAATGATGTTCCCAAAATCCAAATGAATGTGATGTTGGTCCAATTACAAATGACTATGTCAACAATTGTGAAAAATGTCGTGACTAACATTATTTTTTATGAAATGTTAATGAGTCTATGTAAGCGGAGTTTTATGTTGTAAGCGGAGTTTTATGTTGGAAGTAGTATATATTTTAAAATATCCTTATTAGTGAAAGTTGAAAAGAAATTAATTAATTTATATGAGTTTTAGTTAGCTCAGCTAATGTAATTGATTGTCTCAAATAAATAAAAAAACTAGTAAGAGATGTTTGGTTCAAACCAGACCTAATCTAAGAACCAATTGATAACTTAGCTTAATAATAAAGAATAATTATCATAGAATATACATAAATTCAAACTAAATTGTATCTATCAAAAATAAAATAAAAATAATTAATTAACTTATAACAAGAATTCATCTTATTTTATGACATACATTAACTACATATATACTCTCAGAACTATTGTTTGTTATACAATTATGTAGTTCAATGCATTCAAGAAATCACAATGCGCGACTCAAGGTGATGCTACATGCAAAAAAAAGAAGCCAAGGACAAAGAAAAGTGCTAGGAACACAAAAAAATCACAAAATTATAGCCACAACTCTCCACATGGCAAATTATGAATATTGAAGGTTGGTAGGTCCACACATTCACCATTCTCAACTTGCCACGTGGCTAATTGTGATAAAAGTTGTGCTATTTTTTATGTCCCTAGCATTGCTCAAGGAAAAGTTAAAGATCGTATAGCGATATTTGTTTAGAGCATCAGCATTGGTGGTGCCAAAAATTTAGCAATTTGGCACTACAAAAAACTACTTAATCTATTTTACCATCTCACTTTAGAAAAGACCCAACATCAGTAGTTTTATTTTAGCATTCAACACAATAAAATAATATAAACAACACAACGCAATAATATATCTGAAAGCTCAAATAGTGTGAAAACACTATAGCTTAGCTATATAAAGAAGATGCCCAAATCTCAACCAAACTAAATAAAAACCTAAAATTATTCATATGTATTCTATTGCTACACTTTCTTAGTAACTAAACACAAATCATTATTAGGATGAACGAATAAGTGCAATGCTAAAATGGAAAGGGTAGTGGGTAAAAGAATAGTAAACCCAAGATAACACGGTGATGTGTTATCGAAGAGAAAATCGAAGAATTTGGCAAAAAACCTCTCCGTGACCCTCTAAGTTGAAATGATCCACAAGTGAATAAGTTGGAGTAAAAGAATACCAAAAAGTCCCTTTAAACCTAATCTACCCAAAGTACTTGAGCCCTCTGAGCTCCAACTACCAACAGACTTCTTGGAGTCTTGTATTCACTAACTTCTCGGATCCCGCAATACCGTCCAATTGCATCCGCCAAGCCTCACTGGCTTATTTTGGCAAATACCCAATGCTTCCCAAGTTTTAAAACACTCTTTACACTCTCAATAGGTGTGAGTTGTGTTTGGGTACAAATATCCTCACAAGGTATAACAATGGGATAGGGGAGGAGAAAAGACTACAAGGATTTATCTCTTGAGGATGAGTAGCTCTCTCTAACAAGGTGAGTGTGTTGTAGAAACATTTTAAAGGTTTTCTTCTAAATAGCCTGATGGGATAGCAAAAATTACCAACTCTAGTTCGTCCATAGCGATTGTCCATGAGCATCAGTTAGCCAAATGTTCATGTAGACCGTCTGAGTAAAAGAATCATCCATGGGCAAAGCACATGGACGATCCCATAACACCATCTATGAACAAAAGAGTCATCCATGGACGACCACATAACACTTGGGAAATCTTCAAGTATAGACCCACTCATGTGTGTGGAGGATTCGTGCCACAAAATCTTGGAGGGGTTACCCAATCCATGTTCATTGCCATAAATTCCTCTTAAGTATGTAACTTCAACCAGCGATTGTAACTTCTATAGCCGTTGAGGAAGTTATGTCCGAACTCACTAATTTCCACAAATCTTAGGGAAGTTACTAAGCCAATAACTGCTCCAAGATTCTCTATATAAGGACTGGTCTGAATCAAACCAAGGTAAGTGCATTCTGAGATTTTTCTTCTAAAGTTGAAACTCTTTTCTTGGAAGAAACTAACTTAGTCATCGGAGGGTGTTCGGCCGGTCTACCCCGGTCCCCTTTGATAGTGTGTTCATATTTGCAGCCCTTCACAACAACCATTAGCCTATCGTAGTTGGAGCATTCAGCCTATTGATTCTGTGAAGCATTAGTTGGTGCCGTCTGTGGGAATAGATAAACTTCGAGTTTTGCAGTTTTATCTTTCTCTGACAAAAGGCTGTATGGTTCAGACAAGATCAAGGGCCACTAGCCCAGGCCACCAAGAAAGTAGGGATGCTTCTAGCAATCCTCACCGAGATCGCCAGTCAGCGCCTGTCACGCAGCCGCCTTCCATCCAACACATACAATCCATGGCAGCCGCCATGGCGAAGTTAACCCGTCAGAACCAAGAGTTGACTAGGGAGATTAATCTGAGCCAGCGTCGTGAAGGATATGTTGAAGGACAAGCCCAGAGTCAAGAAGATAGAGGGAGAAATGCTGAGCCCGAAAGTCAATCAAGGGGCACTACTTCGCGAAAAGTGCCACACTTGGAGAAGGAAATGGATTAGATAAGGAAAGTTATGGACGAGATGAGGGAGAACATGAGAAGGACAAATCTCATAGAGGATTTGGTTCATCGAACAAATTCCCCTTGCCCCTAAAGTTCAAAATGCCTTCCTTGAATTCATATGATGAAACGCGTGATCCTTTCGATCATATTGCTACTTTCAAGACTACAATGCATCTCCAAAGGGTTCCAGACAAGATTATGTGTAGAGCCTTCCTTACCACCCTTAAAGGACCAGCACGAGTGTGGTTCAGTAAGATACCTCCAAGCACAGTCAATTCTTTCGAAGATTTGAGCAAGTTATTTGTTAATAATTTCATTGGAGGACAAAGACACAAACGTTTCTCGTCCAACTTGTTAACTATAGAACAAGGAGAGAATGAAAGTCTGCGGTCATTCATCACTCGTTTCAACAGGGAAGCCCTCATGGTGGACGAAGTGGACAACAAGTTATTATTGGCAGCCTTCCACAATGGGGTTAACTCAGACTTATTCATCCACAAGCTTTATGAGAAAGAACCTCAGTCTATGGCTGAACTCGTCCATTCGGCCCAAAACTTTATAAATGCAGATGATGCAATCATAGCTAAGAAGAGGAAGAGAGCTAAGAGGATGGAAGCAAACCCCGTGTGACACTCTGAGCAAGGTCCTCATCCAAAGAAAGGAAGAACGGAAGAACGGAAGATAAGAAGGATCGTAATAATAGGAAGACAGGCCCCCCAGCAAGGAATCAGAATTATACACCCTTAAATGCCCCACTCGATCAAGTGCTAATGCAGATTAAGGATGATCCTTCATTGAAATGGCCAGAGAAGATGAAAGGAGATCCTAACAAGCGCAATAAGAATAAATACTGTCGCTTCCATAGAGATCATGGGCATTACACGAACGAATGTTATGACTTGAAGCAGCAAATCGAGTATCTCATTAGACAAGGAAAGTTGAGGCACTTCGTTGGGAGGGATCATAAAGACGAGAAGTTGAAGGGAAAAATGGAAGAATCATCACGGCCCCCACTTGGAGAAATAAGGGTTATCATAAGAGTGACTTCGACAGGACAGTTTTCCAAGTCAAAGAAGACGTATCTCAAAGTGGTGCAAAACGTCCAACTTTCTGGATAATCCCCAAGGACGAGAGGGATTGACGAGCCAACTATTTTGTTCACCGACGAGGAAGCTGAAAGAATCCATCATCCACATGATGATGCAATTGTCATTACCTTACTTATCGCAGATTACACAATTAGGAGGGTGTTGGTGGATAATGGAAGCTCAGCGGATATATTGTATTATCCTGCCTTCTAGCAGATGAGACTTGGACGAGATCAACTTCGTCCAGCATGTTCACCATTGATAGGATTTGGAGGAATAAAGGTGCAGCCTGTAGGCACCATTACATTGCCTGTAGTGGTGGGATCATACCCACAACAGATAACCAAGAAAGTCAATTTCCTCGTAGTGGATTGTTCGTCCTCATACAATGCTATTATTGGAAGACCAACTCTAAACAGTTGGAAGACAGTAACATCTACCTACCATCTATCAGTCAAATTTCCTATGGAATACGGGATAGGACAAGCACAAGGAGATCAGTTGGCAGCTAAAGAATATTATTTAGCCATGATGGCTTTGGATGAGTAGGTGCAGACAATGAGTATTAAGGAGAGAAGGGTTGTTGCAGAGCCCACTGAAGTACTGGAAGATATTCTTTTGCAAGAAGATGATCCTGAAAAATTCACCAGAATTGGAACAAGTATGAAGGAGAAAACAAGAAAAGACCTCGTCCAGTTCTTGAGGAAAAGTATCGATGTTTTTGCGTGGAGTCATGATGACATGCCAGAAATCGATCCAAATGTAATTACGCATCGATTGAACGTGTATCCCTCTTCTCAGCCTGTTCGTCAAAAGAAGAGGGTGTTTGCTCCTGAACGAGATAAGGCTATCAAGGAAGAGGTTGAGAAACTGACCACAGCACAGTTTATCCGAGAAGTCTATTACTCGGAATGGTTAGCCAATGTGGTGATGGTGAAGAAGGCAAATGACAAGTGGAGGATGTTCGTAGACTTCACTGACTTGAACAAGGCTTGCCCTAAGGATAGTTATCTTTTGCCACGCATTGATCAATTGGTGGATTCTACAGCTGGCCATCAGTTGTTGAGCTTTATGGACGCCTTTTCAGGATATAATCAGATAAAGATGGACGAGACTGACCAAGAAAATACATCCTTCATTACCAGTCAAGGTTTATTTTGTTATAAGGTGATGCCCTTCCGTGTAAAGAACGCAGGAGTAACTTATCAAAGGTTGGTGAATCACATGTTCCGTCCACAGATAGGACGGAATGTGGAGGTGTACGTTGACGACATGCTTGTAAAGAGCTTAGACGAGAGAAGCCATTTGGATGATTTACAGGAAACCTTTGAAACACTTAGGCGATATAAGATGAAATTGAACCCAAGTAAATGTGCATTCGGAGTATCGTCAAGAAAGTTTCTAGGATTTATGGTTTCACAAAGAGTAATTGAAGCAAATCCAGTCAAGATCCAAGCCATATTGAACATGAAACCACCGAAGAACATCAAGGAAGTCCAATCCCTTACTAGGCGAGTTGCTGCTTTGAACAGATTTGTTTCAAAAACCACAGACAAGTGTTTACCCTTCTTCAAAGTCCTCAGGAAGGCATTCGAATGGACGGACGAGTGTCAAAAGGCCTTCCAAGATCTAAAGAACTATCTTACCACGGCTCCATTGTTAAGTCCATCTGTGCAAGGAGAAGAACTGTATCTGTACTTAGCAGTGTCCCCACATGCCGTGAGTTCGGCGTTGATCAGGGAGGAAGGAAAGGTGCAAAAACTTGTGTATTATACTAGCCGAGCACTCAGAGGAGCAGAAGGAAGGTACCCACTGATAGAGAAGTTAGTTTTTGCGCTAATAACAGCTTCTAGGAAGTTAAGACATTACTTCCAAGTTCATGTTATCAATGTCATGACAGACCATCCCCTCAAAAAGGCAATGAACAAGTTGGAAGCTGCAGGACGACTGATTAAATGGGCAGTCGAGCTCAGTGAATTTGACATTCGGTATCAACCGAGAAATGCAATAAAGGCTCAAGCCTTGGCAGATTTTATTGCAGAGTTCACTCCAAGTTGTGAGGACTTAGGCGGAAGAGAAGACAATAAAAAATGGGTTGTCCATGTAGATGGATTGTCTACACTACATGTTGGAGGAATAGGAGTTGTTCTGCAGTCACAAGAAGGAGACAAATTAAAGCACAAGGTCCGCTTGCAGTACCAAACAACTAACAATGAAGTGGAATATGAAGCCCTTATTAAAGGGTTGGAGTTGGCTAAATCTGTGGAAGCAGACTCAATACTCATCTTGGGAGACTCTCAGTTGGTCATAGGCCAAGTAAATGGGATATGTGAAGCCAAGGAAGACAAAATGAAGAGATATTTAAAGAAGGTGGTACGCCTTGTGAAGAAATTCAAAGAGGCTGATTTCGTTCAAATCCCAAGGGAAGAGAATGTAGAAGCAGATACTCTGGTGAAGGAAGCCTCCGCGAATAAAGCAATGGACGAGTTTGACGAAATACAATACATTCCAAGCATAGACCTCCCAGAAATGATGCAGATAGAAGGAGAGGAAAATTGGATGACGCCGATAGTATCATACCAAAAGGACAGAAGGCTCCCAGAGGGGAAGGACGAAGCCAGAAAGTTCAGGGTAAAATCAGTCAGGTACATCGTTATGGACAAAGTGTTATACAAAAGAGGTTTTTTCCAGCCTTTCCTAAGGTGTTTAGCTCCGGACGAGGCGAACTACGTATTGAGAGGGGTTCACGAAGGAGCATGTGGTAACCACTCAGGAGCCAGATCACTCATCTACAAGATCGTTCGTGCAGGATACTACTGGCCAACCATCCAAGCTGATGCTAAGGCATATGTTAATGTATGTGATCAATGTTAACGTTTCAGTAATATTCCTAGATAGTCGTCAGAGTATCTTACCCCAATGATGGCCCTTTGGCCTTTTGCACAATGAGGATTGGATATTTTGGGCCCCTTTCCAATTGGAATTAGGCAAATAAAGTTTTTGGTGGTGGGAATAGATTATTTCACTAAGTGGGTGGAAGCTGAACCCTTAGCAAAAATTACGCAACAGAATGTCAAGAACTTCGTCTGGAAGAACATTGTATGCAGGTTTGGGATACCTAGGGTACTAGTGTCTGACAATGGATGACAATTCGACAACACACCTTTCAGGAATTTTTGTGAGCAATTGGGAATCAAGAATCATTACTCCTCACCCTCCCCACTCACAGGCCAACGGGCAGGCAGAAGTAGCAAACCGATCCATGTTGAAAATTAACAAGACTCGGCTTGAAGGGGCAAAAGGAGTATGGCCGGACGAATTACCAGGTGTTTTGTGGGCTTATAGAACAACAGTGAGGACCCCCACTGGGGAAACTCCTTTTAAACTAGCCTATGGAAGTGAAGCAGTTATACCTGCAGAAGTGCACATGGCCAACCACAGGGTGATGAAGTATCAAGATGAAGAAAACGAAGAACAGGTTCGTCTAAACCTCGATCTTATAAACGAGTGAGGATGGGCGCGGAGCAGAGAACAGCAAGGTTCAAAAATCTTATGGCAAAGCAACATGATGTCATGGTGAAACTTAGGCACTTCAACATTGGGGATCTCGTCCTTAAAAGGGTTTCTTTGGCCACCAAAAACCCGGCCCACGAAAAGTTAGGACCAAATTGGGAAGGACCTTACAAGGTTATCAACTGTAAGAGGCAAGGATCCTATAACTTGGAAGTCCTGGATGGACGGAAGCTAGAACACCCTTGGAATGTTGAACACCTAAGAAGATACTATCAATAAAGGGTGACCATGGACGAACATTGCCACGGACGAGATCCTTGGACGTTTGAAGTAATGTGTTGTTTAGTGTTATTTTCTCGTATTTGCTTATTACTACTACTATGTATTTTATATGTATAAGTATTTTGTGCTGCTCATGGACGAATTTGTGTTGTATAAGTATTTTTAATTCCCTAAAGGCACTAGCTCTCGAGCATGTGTCATGCCTATGGGCGAATGTTTGCATAGTTTGGATTTCCAAATATATATATGATGTATTTTCAAGTATATACATAATTGTATGGGAATTCTTCATTTTTTGCAAATTCATTCAAAATAATCCATAGAAGGCAAACAGCCAAAGACGAATAAAATCCTTGGACGCAAGGATATGCCGTCTATGAGTTTTCCTCAAAATAAGGATAAAGCAAATAAAATAAACCAAAGGTATATCCGTCTAAAGTTTAAGATGAGATTAAACCTAAGGAATAATCTTCTAAGTCATGGACGAATAACGTGTATTAAAACACAAGTCCACAGATGAGTTTAACCAGCCTAACAATCCAGTACATGGACGAGCAATTGCTAAGAACAATTTAGCTAAGGACGGACAAATGATCGTCCCCAGTTTGAATAATGAATAAAGCTAGCTAAAAGGAACGTCATTTATAGACGAGTTGCACTTATGGCGAACATGAAGGATTCATTTTACCTTATTTTGGGTGGTGTAAACAGAAATTCGTCCACATGCTAAGGACGAGGAAAAATGTCTTCCTAAGTGGAAAAACCACACAACCATAGAAATAATATGGACAACATAAGTACATTCAAACACAATGAAAAGTGAATATGAAAATCATTCATTCATTCATTTAGAGTTCAAAGAAGGGTAGACGACCAACGTCCAAAAACCATTGAAGCTATGTGAAAGACGATAGAACTAATTGTATATAAAGCTCGTCCGTGAACTTGAACGAGACAATTGTACTTTAAAAAAAAAAAAAACAAAAAAAAAAACAAAAGAAGCAAAGCCCAAATCAACGGGCACACTGGGGGCATTGCCTCCAGACTTTGGATTGTCCTGCGTTACTTCGTTGTTGGCATCGTCCACCACATTGATGTCCTCAGAACTTATCGCAAGCAAGGAACTCTCTGTGGCAAGGGGAATCTTAAAGGTATCAAAATTCAGCTCAGGAAAAGCCTCAT
The DNA here is from genome assembly GCA_030021035.2 of Notholithocarpus densiflorus. NCBI lineage: Eukaryota > Viridiplantae > Streptophyta > Magnoliopsida > Fagales > Fagaceae > Notholithocarpus > Notholithocarpus densiflorus. Next base: position 2,291,109 of record JARYZH020000013.1, on the reverse strand, counting down.
TGGCATCAGCACGGAAGTCCTCATAGCTAGCAGCGTAGTGACTGTCTAGACGATTCTTGTACTCATCAGACTTCTTGAAAGCTGATATGGCTTCCTCACGTGCTTTCTCCAAGGACGAGGCAAACCCAAAGACTTGTCCTTCCAAGTGAGCAATGCGAGTGTCTTTTTCAAGGGCATCTGTTTTAAGCTCCTCCACCTCGTTCTTCAACTTCGTCTCACTTGCTTGCAGACTATTGAAATCGTCAGTCAATCTAATCACCTCCCCATTTTTTAGTAGAATTTCACTGTTCAGCTCCTTAGCCTTCTCCTTAGCCGTCTTGGCCTCCGCACAGAGTTCTTTAGCCTGGCACGTTGATGTATAAAACTTTGACATAGCCTGTGTGGATGAAAGAAAGTTAAAACATTTTATTTTGAATACTTACTGAAAACACACAAGGATAAATAAATCTCATACCTTAAAAAGGTCATGGATACCAGAGCATTCAAACTCCTTCACTGACATATTGTAGCATTCATTGACTTCATTATCAGTGGCTATCCCTTTGAACGTCCTCCATGCGTAGCTCTCGTCCAACACCAGGTTAGAAGGACGCTCAGATGGCTCTAACGGATGAGGCTTGCGAGGAGTCTTGGCTGGAGGGGGAGTAGGATCAGTCTGGACGGGATGAACTGTTTGGACGGGCTCCACATTGACTGGAGGGTCGTCTAGGTCTACCGTCGGGGGTGTAAACTTGGGAATCTTGGGAAGAGAAGCCTTGCCAGGTTTTTGCTTCTTGGGACCTCGACGACTTGGAAGGTCGTCCAGATCCATAGTACTGGATATAGATTTAGATTTTCTCTTCCCTGTCTAGACGGAAGATTTCTGGACGACTAGAGGCGCAGTGGCATCCTCGCCCCCACTAGTGATGGTTTTTTCTTTGTTCTCCCTCATCGTAGCCATTCCTGCGACGAGGAAACTCAAAGTTAAAAAAAATAAAAAATAAAAAACTTGTGAAAGGTGGGAAGGGGGCATTACCCACATCTACTGGGTCCCCAGCCTAATTTCCAGTAATAATAAAAAATTCTGTTTCCTAGAACCTGTCGGACGAGCTACGGCCCTTTATTAAACTATAGTAAGAGCCCCTGGACAAGAACTGGTAAAAACCAGCAGACTTCTTTATCTCATAGGGCTTATAACAATAAAGGAACTCGTCCACTGTGATAGGACAGTCCCCTTCCAATGCCTCACGCCATAGCACTTGCATGGAACTACCATCCTCCATCCATTGGGGTTGAGTTGGTTAAGTCCAATACCCAACCTATGGAGAAGGCCTTTACAAAAAGAATTTAGAGGAAACCTAAGGCCAGCTAAGAGATAAGAGGTGTATACTCCTAAACCAGAAGAAGGAGAACAACATCATTCTCCTTCCATGGGTAGACGAAGCTTAAGCTCTTTAGGGATCTGATATCTATCTACAAGGGTTTTCAACTTAGCAGCATCTAAAATGGACGCCACTTCAGGGGCACAACTATAAATAATATTTTCTTCCTCCTCCTCCTCGTATTGAGGAGGGCTAGGTAGCTGCCTGGACGAACTAGCCTTAGATCCAGAAGCCATCCTACGTTGTAATTCCTGAAATTCCTCCAAGGGAATACCAGGAACCCCAGACGAATAGTGCTTGTTTGAAGAATTACTAATGGCTGTACTACTCTCATAACTACCCTCACTCCCATAATAAACGTCCTGGTACTCGTCTATCTCCTTCTCTAAACTACCATTAGACGAAAACATGACTAAAATGAAGAAAGACTAAGATGAAAACCTAAGAAGGAAGAGGAAATACCTGACAGAACTAGGAGGAGGGCTAGACGAGGATCTTGGACGAGATGGCAGAAAGAAAATTATGAGAAATGTGAGGGGCAAGAAAGAGAATGTGCCTATTTATAGGGCTCAGATGTAGGGTCAGCGAAGCGACACCATCCATTAAGAAGACGACACGTGGCAGACCATTTGAAAAACGCAATCGACGCAACAGGTCAACCAATTAAATCATGACACGTGGCTCCATAAAAAAAAAAAAAAAAAAAAAAAAAAAGAAAAGAAAAGAGGAAAAGGTGTTATGTCAGAACCATAAAGGTGTGAATTAAATCCCCACAATATCCTTGGACGACCCTTGGACAAGGAGGCAACTGATGGGATAGCAAAAATTACCATCTCTAGTTCGTTCATAGGGATTGTCCATGAGCATCAGTTAGCCAAATGTTCATGTAGACCATCTGAGTAAAAGAATCGTCCATGGGTAAAGCACATGGACGATCCCATAACACCATCTATGAATAAAAGAGTCGTCGATGGACGACCACATAACACTTGGGAAATCTTCAAGTATAGACCCACTCATGTGTGTGGAGGATTCGTGCCACAAAATCTTGGAGTGGTTATCCAATCCATGTTCATCGCCACAAATTCCTCTTAGGTACGTAACTTCCACCAGCGGTTGTAACTTCTATAGCCGTTGAGGAAGTTATGTCCGAACTCACTGATTTCCACAAATCTTGGGGAAGTTACTAAGCCAATAACTGCTCCAAGGTTCTCTATATAAGGACTGGTCTGAATCAAACCAAGGTAAGTGTATTCTGAGATTTTTCTTCTAAAGTTGAAACTCTTTTCTTGGAAGAAACTAACTTAATCATCAGAGGGTGTTCGGCCGGTCCACCTCGGTCCCCTTTGATAGTGTGTTCATATTTGCAGCCCTTCACAATAACCATTAACCTATTGAAGCCGGAGCATTCAACCTATTGATTCTGTGAAGCATCATAGCCCATTTACAATTTTGTGGGTAATGAGGGTATATATAGTATGGGTGAAGGGTATAAAAGTCACACCTAAAATCTCAGCTATCAATGCATTTCGCGGGTCATCTCGCGAGCTGGCCAAGTCACGAGATGAGTCGCGAAACTCACTGACTTTCAGCTTTCGACATGTGCTCCTCATGTGACCTTCAACTGTCTTGATCAGATTTTCACTAACTTAATACTAAACCCATTACAATAAAATCCCACAAAATACAATGAAATAAAAAATTAATGCAATTACAACACTTTTTGTCATGTAATAAAGCCAACATAAATGTTATGTGAAAAACCATAACTTTACAATATTTACTGCAGTAAACAACACCATAAAATATTGCTTTTTGCATTAGCCTTTTGTTTCACTCTTTTTTTTTTTTTTTTTTTCTTTTTTAATTTAGTTGCTAAATTTAGCATTTTACCTATTTGCATCCACCAATACTAATGCTCTAACTATTTCCATAAGTTGATTAGTTTAGTTTAGTGTTTTTTTTTAAAAAATTTAATTTGTGTCAAAACAACTCTTTTAGTTAATAAGTTGTAATGGTGCATGTAATACTATTTTGATGTAGACTTTTCCTTGATATGTATACTATTTTTATTATAAATCAATAATATTAGGTGTGTGCATGGATCAGGTTGAAGGGTTTTTTTTTTTTTTTTTTTAACTCAATTCACCATAGTGGATTAAAAAAATCCAACCCAACCCAACCCAACCCAACCTATCTCAAGGGTTCAACCCAACCCACAAGGATTGGGTTGGACAATGTTTTTTTTTTTTTTTAAATATTTTAAATTGCTACTATTATCATTATTTAATTGAACATTAGAACAATACCACAATAAATAAGAGCAAATTTATAATCAAATAATTCTGAGCATAACACTAAACCAACACAAACTACATGAGGAGAACGTAGAGTTTGAATTTTATTTAAGAAGATGAGCAAAAAATTAAATAACAAAATTGTATTATTATTTTAAATATATATATAAATTAAATATATATTTTAAAATTTAAATATATATTAAATATAGATAGGTTAGGTCGAGTTAGACAAATTTGTAAATCATATAACTTGTACCCAACCCAATCCACTGTAGTAAAAAATTTAAAAAAAAAATTCACAACCTAATCCAACTTGCCGACCTCTAAATATTGACTCAATTGAATCAAGTCAGTTTTAACAAATTGGTAGATTGACTGATCAAAAATAGCGTAACATCTCATTAAAACTGTAAAAGAAATGGTGAAAAATGTTGTAAAGCCAGACTTTATTGAAGGAATACTGGAAGTCTGGAATAGTGTTTATTTTTGGTGAATTGGGAACGTTATGAAGCAAGGCGTGCAGAGATTCTGACAAAAAAGTGTACGCACATGTCCCCAGAATTTGTGAAAAATGTTTTTGAATGAATAATTGTTATGGGAAGCAATACTGCTCCTTCTGCTGCAGTGGAACATTACGAAGCAAATGGGTGTGCCTACGTTCTCACAAAAAATATAGTATGAACAAATAAGACAAGAGAATTGGTTTAGTAATTATTTTTAGAAATTATTTATTAAAAAAAATGTAATTAATCAAAACAAGATAAACGACAAACATGTCTCACTTTGCACTATTTCTTGTTCTGTAGGCTTTACTTTAGTCTCCGCTATTAACCAAAACAAGATAAACGACAAACATTTCTCTCTATGTTTAAAGAATCTTTACGATTTAACGGTCATCAAATAAGCTTATTTTTTAGATAAAAAAATTTGCTTAAAAATTTAAGCTTGGTGTGCGGCCTAGCCTCATTAGTTGTACATTCTATTTAGTGTTGAAAATAAACTGAATTTTAAAATGACAAAGTTTAGCTACAAAATTAGTTGTAGTCTAAGACTACAAAATTAGTTGTAGTCAACTCTACTCAATATCTTTTCATTGGAGGTGAATTTTGACAAATTCACCATTGAATTATATATTCTTTTTATATCTCTCGTACTTGCAAAATTTCTAAAAAATTAAAGATCAATATTTATGTTATCAATAAATTGTTTAAATTACAAGTTTTTGTAATTTAAAATTATGTATAAAATATAAACTTATAGATTATATAGTAAATAATATATGATTGACACAAAATTTGACATGTGTATTAAGAGCATAAAAAACATGAAAATTAACAGTTAGATTTTTAAAATATGTAATAATATTTAATTTATTGAGTAAGGTTATAGCCTTACCTACAACCAATTTTGTAACTAAATTTTGTTATTTTAATAAAATATAAAATATTAAAAAAATTAAGTTACATGGAAAATGTATAATTTTTGTTTAAAAACAAATGTTTTAAAAACTATGGCAAATTGTTAAAACAATATAACAATTATTAATGATCTCTCTCTCTCTCTCTCTATATATATATATATATATATATATGACACTTAAAAAATATGACATTATAGGGAGACACTTTTTTTTAGTTAAAGGGAAACACTAAATATAAGTATCTAGACCTACCTAGTTACCACAATCAAGATAATTTAAAAAATCAATAAATCTAGGTACATAAAGAGAAAACAAAAATTGTATTGCAATGTAAATGTGGGAGGAGGAAGTCCGAAGATAAGGAATCGTCAAGTGGGATCCACTCAAGGTGTAATTGGGCCCAACTATTTATCAGATCAGGCCCAGCCCAGTCAGGGCAATTAGGCCAAGGAAACCAAGGAGGACAACCAGCTCGAGGAATAGTTACTTCTCAAGAGACGAGAAATAAGCCACAAAGGCCATACAGGTGGAGGCCGAGGAGGATCATAATGACGTACGAGTGAGAATAGAAGGAAACTTCAAGATAAAACATTCATCACCTCCACATTCAATGCATTATACCAACTCAGTCTGCCGCATTAATGACAGAATGACCCCTGAACAGTGCCCCTATAGCCTGCAGCCTACTCTACCGCCACCAGCAAGGCAGTGATGGGACAAGCATCTAAAGAAAGATTTAACAGCCCTTCAAGTGGAAGGTTGAGATGCAATCTAAGCAGCTATATATAGGAAGGAAGGTCCTCTTTGAGGGGAAATCGGAAAAAGTTTGGAGAGAGAAATAGGGAAATAAAGAGAGAAAATGATCATTGTAAAACCGAGAAGTGTATTCCTAAAGAACAGTTGCTCCTCGGCCTGCCCAAGGAAGGACTTAGATAAGAATTTCTCTTTTCCTGATATAACTCCTTACTTGTATTGTCATCCTTGCTAGTATATTTTCTTTAATTACCAACCCATAACTACAAGAGATCAAAGTGTTGACCTTGACCACCCACCTCTACAAATTAGTTGTATTTGGCCTCCATCCTAGCCTAGTCTCATCCGAGTTGGGCTTGGTTAACTGTTTTGCTACTACAGTAAATGTAAAAGTTTACAAATAAATTACCAGTCATAGTCATTTTAATGTTGTCATAAGTGAGGAAATAATCTGCACAATCAATTAAGAACACAAAATCAAAAAAATAATATCAATAATTAAAATGAATTTTATTATCTAAAATTTAAAAAAATCATAGAATTTAAGCAATAATTGAACTATGTTGATAGAAAAATAAAAATGTAATAAAAAAGAAGATAGCTCTTCTCACATAAATCTCCTAATTTAATTGATGATGGTAGAATTTCTTGCATATATAACCAAAAAAAAAAAAATCCATAAATCTATAATTAAGATAATTTATTTTTCAAAAATAATTAAATAAAAGTATGTAGGGAATGGGTTTGAGCACTATTCCTAAAGGATAAGTAGACTCAGGCCCAACAAACCCAATACAATAAATTTATAGAGAGTGGGCAGAAGAACTGAGCTTTGCGGAGTATAACAACAGCTGAAAAGGATCTAAAGACTGAAAATGTAAAACAAATATAAGCTTGAACCAGGAGGTCTACCCCGGCAAGAGTCCGAGGAGGTTTAATTTATCATTTCCTGAATAATGAAGATGGTTACCAGGATTTCTCAGATTGCCTTCCTCTCGAAACTCATCAAGGGGGAGCTGTAGGGCGTTAGATCTTCTGGTCTTAGCTTCAGCCCCTTATAGAGATCGGGGTACATGATCTCGGCTCCACTACCTTCATCTACCATTACCCTTTTCACGTCGTAGCCCCCAATCCGAAGAGTGATCACCAACGCGTCGTCGTGGGGCTGTATGGTTCCACTTTTGTCTCCCTCAGAGAAGCTCAGGACTGGATGGGGGTAGAGTTTGGGCCTTTTCGGCTCTGGGCCAGAGTTATCGGCGAGTAGCCGAGCTATAGACATCACCCTAGAAAGACATGAGCCCGTCCTCCCCGGGGCAGCAAAGATTACGTTTATTGTTCTTATGGGGGGTCTTAAGGAAGTGTCTCTCCGGGGCTCTTGGTCTGTCTGGCCTTGATGACCACTGGAAGGGTGCAAAAAGTGCCTCAGCCTCCCTTCTCGGACCAGCTGATCCAGGTGGTTCCAAAGGTTCCTGCAGTCTTCTGTGGCATATCCGTGGTCTCGGTGGTACTGACAATACAGACTTTGATTGCACTTCATAGAGTCTCCAGCCATTTTATTCGGCCACTTGAAGAATGGTTCATTCTTGATTTTTTCCAAAACTTGATGTACCGGTTCTCTGAATACGGCATTGACTGTCTGCACGTTGGCTAATCCGGACTACCCTGCGAAATCTCTCCTCGAAGGGTTACTACTGTATCAGTTCGACCTGAAATCCCCCATCTTTTGAGGGATAACCTTTTCCTTTCCTTTCCCCTGCAGCTGGTCCTCCTCCACTCTTTTGTATTTGTCAATCCGGTCCATAAGTTGACGTGCATTGGTGACAGGCTAGCCAGTTAGGGATTTCCTCAAGCCGTGCTCGGAAGGGAGACCGCTTTTAAAAGTGCTAATGGCGACGTTCTCAAAGTTGCCGTCTAACTCATTATACATCTCCCAATATTTGTCAGAGTATGCCTTGAGAATTTCTCCGTCGTGCATGGATAATGATAACAGCGAACTTAGAGGCCGAGGAACCCTGCTGTTCGTAACGAAATAAAAGCCAAAGGCTTGGGTGAGCTGCTTATAGGAATCTATGGAATTCATTTTCAAGTCGTTGAACCACCTCATCGCTACGGGTCCTAGGCTGGATGGGAAGACTTTGCACATCAAAGCTTCGTTCGTGGAGTGGACGACCATTCTTTAATTAAACTGGCTCATATGCTCTACGGGGTTCGATCGACCATTATAAATGGTGAACGTGGGCTGATGGAACCGCCGAGGTAGCCTAGCCCTTTCTATCTTGCCCGTGAAGGGTGACTTAGAGATCTGATCCAAAGCCTTACTCATGGCGTCACTACTCATGCCCCTACTAGATGTGGCCTTACGTTTTCATCTGTGATGGTGCTCATCTTCATAAGAGAATGTCTCACTTGGAGGAGTTCTTGATCTTTGCCTGTAATTACTGTCTTCTTCATCATTAGAAGATACGCCAGAGCTAGAAGGGGACCGCTTCCGCTGTGCGTGACACAGTTTCCTTTTTAAGTCATCAATCTCCTTCTGCATGGCTTGGTGGTTGTTTTGTCTCTGGGATATGCGACTGCCCACCTGGGAATGGCTTCTGCTCATCTGGGTAGTGTTCACACTCCCCTCTTGATTCCTCTCATTCTCTCGATTTTGTTCACGTTTAGGGCCAGGAAGATTACCCTGTAGCTGGGACCCTAAGGTCTCTGTCCGTTGGGGACTCGCCTGGTGTGGATTTCCTTGGTGTGGACCTGATCCCACCATGTTTAACTGTTGCACTCACTAACGCACAAGTTCTCCCCACAGACGGCTCCAATTGTAGGGAATGAGTTTGAGCACTATTCCTAAAGGATAAGTAGACTCAGGCCCAACAAACCCAATATAATAAATTTATAGAGAGTGGGCAGAAGAACTGGGCTTTGCGGAGTATAACAACAGCTGAAAAGGATCTAAAGACTGAAAATGTAAAACAAATATAAGCTTGAACCAGGAGGTCTACCCTGGCAAGTGTCCGAGGAGGTTTAATTTATCATTTCCTGAATAATGAAGATGGTTACAAGGATTTCTCAGATTGCCTTCCTCTCCCCTTTTTCATAGAGGATTCTTTACATTATATAGAACCCTTTGGATCATCTAAACCATACATTTGTCGATCGTTTGAGATATCACTTGAGTAGCTGTCCCATCAGGCACCTATCCTGGTTCCCTGTGAGTTGTAGTAGCCAAAACTTCACTGTTCAGATGTCTTCTCCACATAAATGCGGTCAGGAAAGTGGTTCCAGTGAATTTAATGCGATGGTAGCAGCTTTTTCCTTAGATATTTTTAGGTTTCTCTCCCTTTCTTTCAGGCTCATAAGACACGTCCTCATCTCTTGAGCTTCTGGGAAGGTTCGTCCAGCTGCCGAGATACAAATTCGAGATGCGCTAGCCCTACCCGAGAGGAATCTCCTCCTCGAACATTCCTCCAGGTGTCCCTTACATATGAGGCCTTACGCTGGGCCTTTAATAACATCTGGCATCTCCTCGGACAATTTAGTATCCCTGGATAAGCCCCTGGCCTAATATCCTATTTCGGGTCTCTACCCCTACAAGGTACATAAAGAGAAAACAAAAATTGTATCGCAATGTAAATATAAAAGTTTACATATCAATTACTTGGTATAGCCATTTTAATGTTTCCATAAATGAAGAAATAATCTGCACAATCAATTAAGGACACTTTAATAAATAATATCAAGAATTAAGATGAATTTCATTATCTAAAATATTTTTAAAAAAATCATAGAATTTAAGTAATTATTGAACTGTGTTAATAGCAAAATATAAACATAAAAAAAGCTTTTTTTTCTCACATAAAGGTAATTCTTCTCACCAAAAAAGCCAAATTCTTCCTTAGTTCTTCACTTAATTGATTTTAATTAGCATTCTTAAATAGTAGAGTAGAATAGAGTTGTAGTTGAGTTTTAGTTCAACTTAATTTCTATTAGATTCAAACTTACATACTTATCTAATCAAAGTTTTCTTATGCGGATTATCAAAGCAACAAAAAGATGTTTTTGTTTGTGATACAAAGTTCTCCGTGTAATTCCAAATTGATATCAACTTTTTTTCTTTCTTTTTTCAGTTTTTGATTTGTACGTTGATATCATTTTTTTATTATTTAAAATTAAATCTTATTTTGATTTGCACTCCTAAAAATTTGATAAGCATAAAAAGAGTGGTTTTGTCTAAAAATTAATGATAGAAGAATTAGATGAAGAATTTGAATTGTAATTAAATTGTGACTTTTATCAACTTAGAAATTATAGGAGAAGAAGATAAAAACAAAAACAAAAATATATCTATTTTTAAAAAAAAAAAGTTTAAAAAATTCTGTAAGGACCCAAACCTATGATCCGTTGCCGCCTTCAACATGCTGCTGTTTTTTAATGTAGATGAGAGAGATTTAATGAAAAGATTTAATGAGCTACAATGAACATGTATACTTACATATTCACTTTAACATGTTGTATAATTTTTTTGCAGAATATGTTGCCGGGGGTGTGTGTTTTTGTGTTTTTTTGAGTGATTTTGTGTTTTTAGTTATTTACTTTTCATTTTTAGTGCTTTTGAAGCACCAGCTGTGAGTACAATTTTTTAAAATCTCATCTTTCTCTAAAATATTAGTTGTCACTTAATACAACTTATACAAATCACTTTAACAAATATGGGTTCTATACAAACCCAACTTTTAAAAAATAATTCGAATAAGTTACAAAATTTAATTGCACCAAAAACCGATTGGTGTCTTGATCTGATAATAATGAACACAATCATCAAAAGTGAATACCATAGATTGAAACTGATCTATATATATATATATATTAAAAAAAAACCATAATCCCATAAATAAATAATAAAAAAACCCTTATCTTCCTGTTATTTTAAGCAATTAATGTGGTTTTTTTTTTTTATATATATATGAATCCAGTGATATTATTTCATTTCTTTTTTTTTTTTTGAGGGGGATATTATTTCATTTCTTGGTTGTTTAATATGGTTGTTTTTAAATTACTAAAATGAGCAGAGCTAACAAATCTCAAGTAATTAATCTGTAGTGTTAGCATTTACTCCTTGCTCAGGATGAGTTTTTTTTTTTTTCATCTCTTTGAGAATATACGACTTTTCAAAACATAACAATATTACAATGTACAACAATACTATCAGAGCCTGCCCGTGTTACAACTTTCAATGTGCTACAATTTTTCATTTACTCTTTGTTGATTACGATAGTCTGCATGTGGACATCTCTATGCTACTGCTTATAACAATTTCGCCATATACTATGAGAGGCTTTATTTGCTTAAATTTCTTGCTTTTTATGAGTCAAGTTAATGGGTGCTCTTAAGGTAATAGTTAATAAATTATTTAAGGAAAGTTTTTAGGGTCATGCTAACGAGTACTTTTGTGGCATTGATTAATAATCTATTTTAAGAAAGTTTTGATATCACTTTTATGGAAAATGAAAAAAGTTGTCAAAACATCAATTGTTTTTTTTTTTCCCATAAAAATTTTCTTTAAATGGATTATTAACCAATGCTCTAAGGGCATTCGTTAGCATTTCTCAAGTTTTTATATCATTTTTATAGGAAATTGAAAAAGCTATCAAAACCACTGCATACTTTTAGCGCGATGGTCACTCCACAAGTATAAATGCTTGTGGGGGGTGGGGGGGAGGAGGGGGCAAATGCCGAGATTTAAGTCTCCAGGAGGAAGCTTCACACACATATACACTTAGATTAGGTTAGAGTAGAATTTATATCTTGCATTAAAAAAAAAAACTGTCAAAATATTAATTGTTTTTTTTTTTGTTTTTTTCCTGTAAATACTTTCTTGAAATAGTTTATTAACAAATGCCCTTAGGGCATTCTTTAACTTTTCCCTTATTTAATCTATGAAACTCCTTTATTATCAAAAAAAAAAAAAAATTTACATTTTTACACAACTCATAAAAATAAGCTCATTCAAATGGACACTACTATAAAGAATTTAACTTTAAATGTAGTCACTTATAACTTTCTATTATTGACATATAGCTTTGATTCTCTAAAGTTATGCATAAAATGCTTGATGGTTTAAGAGGAAAAGGGTTCGAGCTGTAATATTAGCATCATATTATAATTATCTCTCTAAAAAAATAAGCTTTGATTCTCTAAATTTTTTTAGAATATATATATATATATATATTTATAGAGGACGTATAGCTCTCTTATGTCTGTTAAAATCACTACGTTTTCATTCTCTCTCATTTTTCTTTTATTTATATTTTATTCTTCATATTTTTCCAGAAAAATTTATATATATAGTATCATAGGTTGTACAAATTTTTAAGGATTGTGTTATAGGGCACTTTGTACTTTTTTTTTTTTTTCAGCTTTATTGCAGCTTTATGTTATATTTTTGCAGCTTTTAGGTTGTGAGAACAGCTTTATAGAAAGAAAAAAAAAATTAAAATAAATTATGGAGTCAGTTTTATGTCTTTTTTTTTCTTTCTTTTTGTTCAATTTTTTTTATCAAATGGGACCCACATTAGTGCAACATTAACTAGCACCGCACAGTGCTTATTAACATTTGCCAATTTTTAAACCTTAGGTACTTCAGGTATGTTTTCTTAGTATATTTTTTCTTTAGATGTGATCAGTGATCATGGTAAACTCTATTAACAAGAAATGAGACTTTAAAATGGATTCCAAACAAGGTTGTGAAGTTTTTTACAATTTGGCCATTTAAAATATTGACGCCCCCTCCTAAAATATTTCAAATACTCTAATGTCCTCTTAAAAGAATATACATATTGGAGAACCTAATTAGTGACCTTACCAAAGGCCTTATAATTGAATTGATACTTTTCCATACACAAAGTGTTTGAGGTTTAGAGGAAAAGAGTTCGAACTACGGGATTAAAAACATATTATAATTATCTCTTAAAAAAAAAAAACTAGTGACCTTAAAAAACCAATTAACTAGTCGTTAGCCATCTAAAATAATTTAACTAAAAAAATCTTTAATTTTTTTATTCACTATTCCTTATTGATATTATCTATATGCGCACTTTGATTTATCAAAACCTAGAGAATCGTTATTAATACTTTGGATGGTTTCTCTTTTTATTTTTTTTACTAAATACTTTGGATGGTTTCTAAGTACTTGTTTACAATACATCAGACAACTTTTGTATATTCATTAACCAGTTTACCAAAGAAATACCTCGACTTGAAATGAAAATTTTGGCTCCACTACTGAATCGAACACTTTCATTATTGGATTTTACTAATGTGTGCCCTAAGGACACACAATAATAAACCAATTTTAAAAAAAGTTTATCGAGAATTGAAAAAGTTTTAACAATTTTTTCAATTCTCAATAAAACTTTTCCAAAAACAAATTTATTAATGTGTGCCTTAAACCGGACCCTTCATTATTTATCTAGGTGATCCTAGGATATTTCTTTAAGTGATTGTAAGATATTTTCAAAAACTTTTGAACCTAAGACATCATGTAAGACATCATGAATCTTAGAAATCACTGCCAATTTTTGAGACGGGTACAAGCATATCTTTTATATAACTCAAGTTTCATACCTGGGGTCCAATGGATCCTATTATAATTTATAAGATGGACATAAAGTTATAGGAGATTATTGATGTTGGGAATGACTGACAGAATTTTTGTTTCTCTCTTCTTGTAGCTTTTCTTTTCATTTGAACGGTTGCGAGCAAAACCCTAGCTAATAACACTTGTGCTGATAATATACTTCATCCCCAGTGAGTTCCTGCTTGGCTCTGTACCCAAGAAAAATCTCCCTCATCTCTCTCTTTAGTCCCCCCCTACACGTAAACTTGTCTGCACGGAAAGACGAGGGTTCAGGTACACGGTCCACTCACATTTCACAAAGTTCATCATTCATTTACAAGTGGAATACATTATTCGTCAACTTCAACTTCTACGAACGTACGATTGCACCCCAGTGCACAAAATGTGGTCGACTGATATATGATTATAGGATGCCTGCAGTAGACTAGATCGTTGCGATAATGACAAGTGATAAAAAATAGATACATGTAATCATCTTCCCAGATTCAGTGGAGTACACTAGATCGTTACGAAGATGACATGTGATTACAAAAGGGTTGGGATTGTGTTTAGTATATCAGTGCACTGTCACGTAGTTAGGATGCAATTATATATTTAAAATTCAGCAGTAGTAGATTGTTTATATAATCAATAAGTTATAATTGATAATTTATTTTTCATTTGAGCTTATTGACAAATTTATATAATCTAATTTCAAGTCTTTATAAATATATTTTTAGACAAATATACATACAAATATATAGTACTATGTATATTTAAATCGAGTTCTTATATTCTTGAGTTTGTTCACGAACACATTATTATGCTCGAGCTTGACTCGTTTAATAGTCGATCCTAAGTTAAAGGCTTGAACTTGGCTTGTGTTGGGAAAAATTACCTCAAATTCCAAATTGTTGGAAATTTAATTGGGTTTTCTAGTTGAAGAATGAAAAATTAATGTGTTTCCTTGGTGTGGAATGAAAGACAATTCTTTGGTGTGGAAGGAAAGTTTCTTCCTTGTTAAATGTATTCATTGTTTAAGAAGGAATAGGAAAAAAGTCTTATAGATAGACAAAACTATAAATAATTTGATGACTTTGGTCCAAGAGATCTCAATCTTAATGGGGAGAGGGAAAATAGAGCGTGAAACCAAGAGTAAGAAAAAAAAAAAAATTTTGCTTAAGAAGTAATGCAAAGAGAGAAACAATAAGGTTTGAGTTTTGTCAACTATGTTTTTTGTAAAGCACACAAATCAATGAGAATTTGTGAAGTTTTGTTTGATGTTGCAAAGTGCCAAAGAAAGAGGGTTTGTTTCATGGTTTTCCCTTCAAGGAGAGAGAGTTTTCCACGTAAATGTTTGTATTCTTGTGCGTGATTTCTATTTTAAATTGATAATTTTGGTGATAATATTATTTAGGACTCAATCACTTGTTTTTTAAACAAATGAACAAAAATAAGATTTTTTTTTTCCAAGCTGAGCTCTGCCTTTTCATAAACAGCTTGGTTAATTTATTACCCTAAAGGTACCAGCTAAAGGCACACACTTGAGCTCAGCAGATCGTGTTCCATAATTTTATAAGTTTTTTTTTTTTAATAAAAAGCGCTCCTAAATTGTTTAAACATTTTAAATAGCATTATTTGTTTAGCACATAATTTTTTAATTGAATTAATTCGGAAAATTTTCTCAAACCTAAAATTCATAAGATTATTCGTGTATATTATTTAAATAAGTAATATAATTCATTAAAAAAGTTATATATATATATATAAGTAAGACTTAGGCACAGTACTTAGATGTTGTTCATTAAGTTTCTTTTTTAAGATTTTGTCATATGAATTTTTTCTCATGGGATGTAAGGGTATTTTTTAGTTAGATAGTTACATGGCTAAATCTTAAGAACGAAACCTGAACAACAACACCTAAGATATTGTACTTAAGTTTTGTCATATATATATATATATATATATATATACTATTAATAACATGATTTCCTGTTTAAGTTTCAACATTTTGCATACGAAAATACCCTCATACAAATTCTTAAATTTTCTAAAATATCCATATCTTTTAGTTAGATAAATTTAAATTAAAAAACACAAACTGGTTAAAAGAATAATTTACTGTTCTAAGTTTTAGGCTTTTTCCTTTATATTCCCAATTCGACTTAAAATTTAGGACACTATTTCTATCTCATTTTTAAACATTTTTTTTTTAGAAACTCTCATTTTTAAACATTATTGTACATTACCTTACTTTTTTCTTTAAAAAATAAATACACACAATTATTTATATCACTTTTAAACATTATAACATTAAAAAAAAAATTTATTGTATACACAAAGTACGTATAATGAGTCTAATATATATATATATATATATATATATATAAAATTTACTAATGTGCCTTAAGCATTCATTAGTAAACCATTTTGACATTTTCAAATGATCACCGTCTGCAGGATTCTACTGTATCTTTTCCTGTGGATTTAGGCCAGCTGGGCTATACAGTGAGAATCGGTCTGTTTGTAGTCTCTCGGTTAACCCTTGTGCCAATGATATCAGATTCACATTCACTGGGTACAATAAAGGAGAGAATAAATGCATTTAACCAACCAACTCCGTTTGAAGAGCTCAGAATTCGAAAAGCAACAAAAGCACGTGAAAACAGCAATTATTTACTGTACTGCTCTTAAATTTTGTCACAAGTTACGTCCTTCTCATTTCATTTACGACTACGAGAGTGCGAAAGAGAGTTTTGTTAGGCTGTTGAGATTCAGAGTAGCTCTGGGTGTAGCTATGAGTCTAGAAAGCACAAAACTTCAAGTGAGTTCACTGTTCAATAATGCTGTGTGTGATGTGCAGTGAGATTAGTCTCCACTCTCCAGCAACAACGTTGAGTTGACCGATGATTAATGTGCCGAATCCAAATACAGAAAGGGTCCAATTGCATGCGCGCTTCCCACCGATGAGATGAAGTGCGTGCCTTGGGTACCTAGATTCTGTGTGTTTCTTTCAATCAATGGGATCAATGCTATGTCACTATCACTGCAGCTTTTAGATTTCTCTCTTTCTCACTACTTGCCACGACTTTTGGATTGCATCATTTAGGTATGGTCCTCCCGTGATACTTAGTCAATAAGTAATCCTTGTGTTCTACACTTTTTGACCCATATTTTATAGAGCATTCCCATTGCGAATTATAAATGGTACAGGTAAGAAAAATTTAGTATAAATGTACAAAAAAATCCAGCAATGGGACCTGTAAAATTTTATAATTGTAAATTTTTTTAAAATTGTACTACAGTGTCATTTTAAATATAAGATGATATTGTAGCACTTTAGTAAAAATTATAATATATTTTAATTGATAAATTTGAAAAAATTTCTATCATTTTTCGAATCATGTTAATGAGTTTCAATATGCATTAGTTAAGATTGAGATGTTTATTCAACTGATCACTTTTTATTTTATTTTATTTGAGTTACACAACATTCTATTAAAATGTTATTTGTTTTTATTATTTTTTAACATGGTGGGAGCTACTCATTTTCTTTTTAACGTGCACAATCATGCACCATCTACCGCTTACGTGACCACTACACGCAACTTGTTACCACCACATGCAACTTGTTATTTGTAAGTTATTATGCAAATTACGTCACTAGACTTATTCTTATATTTTCTTTTTGTGATATCTCAATTTGATTGATTATGTGTATTGTGTAGGAATGCGATGAGTCCTATATCAAGTATTTACAGGGTAAATATAAGCTTTATCAACCAATACACTCACATGGAGTGATTAGAAGCCAAGGTTAGCATTATGGCTTCAAGATAACAACTTTTTAAAGAGATGCAACAAATGCTTGCTACGATGTGTGCCTGCAATGAGCAAATTCGAGGTAACCAAAGCCATGATCATGCATAACTAATATGTTTAGTTGTGATTGTTGCATAATAAAAATAGTTGTAGAGGTAAATTCCTAAGAAAGTAATGTTACTCCCATCATAAGTTGATAACTTAACTAAGTATGAGATTAGAACGTTAGTGATACCATATGTAACGATCTAAGGAAAAGTGCTAGCCACATTTGTACTATACCTTAAAAAGACTAGTCACAATTAAGGCTCTTAATTTGTAGTTGTTAAAAAGACTAGTCACAATTAAGGCTCCTCATAATTGTTAAAAAGACTAGTCACAATTAAGACTCTTTGTAATTTTGTTAATAAAGCCCGGTAAATGCCCAATGTAGCACTCATCACACACACACAACACACATAATCAATCAAATTGGGCATCACACTTTTAGTCAAATATATTTCAAATTGAACATGACATTTAGGAAGGTGTTCACATTGTTCCATTCAAACTATACAACTATTAGCATGAGTTGTTACAAGTTTCATTTGTTTTAATATAATTTTTGTAAATAATGACAATTATATGCTTTATGATTCAAATAAATTAGTTTGGATTAGAAATAATTAGATTAGGATGAACTATGATTAACAATGAATAAAAAATAGTCATGATTTATTAAGGTATAAATTAAGTTAGTTAGTCTAACATGGATGTCTAGACTCCCGTGAAAAAATCCATTAAAAATTGGAGCTCTTGAATTATTCGTAGCAACCAATACACTCACATGGAGTGATTAGAAGCCAAGGTTAGCATTATGGCTTCAAGATAACAACTTTTTAAAGAGATGCAACAAATGCTTGCTACGATGTGTGCCTGCAATGAGCAAATTCCAGGTAACCAAAGCCATGATCATGCATAACTAATATGTTTAGTTGAGATTGTTGCATAATAAAAATAGTTGTAGAGGTAAATTCCTAAGAAAGTAATGTTACTCCCATCATAAGTTGATAACTTAACTAAGTATGAGATTAGAAGTGGAATTGTAAGTGTTCGTAGTATTGTTGTTTGCTGAAAGTTGACAAAAGTACAATTATACATAGATTCTTTTTTAATAAATTATATTAAAAAAAAAAAACTAAACACTAAAAGAAAAAAGATAATCTAAAATCACACTACAAGTCTGTAATGTAGTACGTTACTTTAAGGTTCTTCAGAGATCTTTAGCTTAAATTTCCATAGGTTTGCGATTTCGCTAAAAAGCTTAAAATTTAGAACTCTTTATCGCAAAAGCTTTACCGCTAAAGCGCTACTTCTTATAGAAATATCAAGCAAACACTTTTTTTTTTCCCTTTTTTTTTGTTTTGTTTTGTTTTATTTT
Source organism: Notholithocarpus densiflorus (assembly GCA_030021035.2). Classification (NCBI taxonomy): domain Eukaryota; kingdom Viridiplantae; phylum Streptophyta; class Magnoliopsida; order Fagales; family Fagaceae; genus Notholithocarpus; species Notholithocarpus densiflorus. Next base: position 2,272,424 of record JARYZH020000013.1, on the reverse strand, counting down.
TTTAGTAGGATATCAAACAAACAATTAAGTGCGCAAAAACTGGATAAATACTATAAATGTTAGTCCAACACATACTTCATGCTTATTAATCTATTTTTTCTCCTGATGGTTTGATAAGCATATCTTTGGAATTACTTTAAATAAAAATAAGTTTGTTTTTAAGGAATGATATTACAAACCATTATTTTATACAACTTAATGATGTGACAATTTGTTATTGATTTTCACATTGATCTACCACAAACACCATTTTATTATTTATCATAGACACTTGCCACCTTAGTAATTATAGAAAGAATTATGCCAATAGTCTATTGATGAAACAAGTTACATCAATAGACTTCTTATATGATGATGGCGAAAGTGCCAAAAATTCCCTCCTCGCCTAACCTGCCTCGTGCTGTGCAAGTTTTTCTGTCTTATCTCGTTGTGCCATGGTATATATGCTTAAACAAAATTTTCCGTCCTCCTCTAACTTATTATATAACGATTCATAAAATTATCCATTTATATTAAATCATATAATTAATTAAATTATTTAAACAAATTATATGATTCATTAAATAAGTTAAGTAACTAAAATTAAACATGATTTGTGGTTTGAATCTCCGCTTAATGGTTTGGAGGAAGTTTTCTCTAAACTGGTTTAGAAGTAACTCCATTCTATATGCTTTTTGTTTGCAAACAAAAATGACCAAAATGAAATTTAAGGGAAAAAAATAACAAATGACTAAACTTAAAGAATTTAAGTTATATGTTTGAGTTATTTTTTATTTTTACACACAAGTTAATACTTATCTTTTTTTTTTTTTTTTTTTTTTTTTTGCTGAGACATTTTAATACTTATCCTAAACCATTTGTCATTCTATCAATGCATTTTTTGGGAAATGTCCTTATCTTCGTTAGGACATCATAATTCACAATCGGACCCTGCGCCAAGGCCCCCAACCCGCAGTACCGTTGCAGTCACTTTTATAAGATTGCATCTTTTAATCTTATCAGGTTCTAAAAGTATTTTTTATCCAAAAAAAAAAAATTTCTAAAAATAGTGAATACGCATGGGTCGGTGGTGTACATGACGTGGCACTATTTATTGCAGTGAAGGGAGCGTGTGGGGCACATGCTTTCTAAGCATCAATGCCTGCAGATATGTCTCAAACCTTCATCAGGTGAATTTTTCACTCAGGATGGTTGTATAGGATATGATCTGCCCCCCTGCCACTAATTCATACCACCCCTTCATTATTATTATTATTGTTATTATCTAGAAAAATGTTGACGGGCACATGATAAATTATTGTGGAAATCAGTTAATAAAAAATTAGCATAAATTAATGAGAGGAGTTGAAAATACAGTTAGAATGATAAATGAAATTCAAAAAGTTAACTCTATTAGCTCCACACTCTATAAAGGCGGTCGCAAATCTGACATAAATCAAAAAAATTGACATAAAGCAATATTTTAATAGTCACCTTATAGTGTCTATTAACATGATACTTATTATTATTTAGAAAACATAGGAGTTTCACAGTTGATCATTTAAGAAAAGTTTGATGTATGGATGTTCTTAGAAAAAGAAAAAGAAAAGTTTGATGTATGGAAGAGAAGCCCAAGACACCTAACTTGTACCCATTCTATTTTTATGTATTTCTGTAATTTGTGTGTTAAAGTTCAACAAATGTGATATCATGTTTTTCAATTAGATTATATGTTTACTCTGTAAAGATAGCTAACACAGAAGCGCCTCAAGTAAACAAAGCTTTGGCTAATACAACATGTAGTCTGGCAGTAAGACCTAAAACTGTGTGTAGTATAGTGCAGTTTGTTAGTGGCTGAGTTAGTTAGAGTGGAAGAACATGTGTTCTTAAACTATTGGTCCATTAGAAAGTCTGTTAGAGCATCCGTAGCAGCTGTTGCAAAAATTATACAATTTTACCACACTAAAGGCCTACTTTATTATTTTACCACATCATTTTACAACATCCTATTTATCAGATGTTTTATCATTCAATTCTATAAATTAAAATAATATTTACTACACATTAAAATAATATATTATCTCATTTCCATTATCATCAACAACAGCCACAACATCAATGGCACAACCACCAGCCACCAATATCCATTGCCGTAACAACACCTCTACTGCAAACCAACCACTACAATTACTCACCAGTATCAGATCAACCCAAATTGCAGCAAAAAAAAAAAAAAAACCCACAACCAGAGAGGAGAGGGAAGAGGGTGAGATCACCTGCCAAACCCAAACCTATCACCAGCTAAACCCACTTTGAAGCTCACACTGCCAAGCACCACCTTCAACCACCAAATCCACCAACCACTGGCCGCTGTTAAAAACCATCTCCACCGAGCCTAACGCCATAGCGATGTTCTTGAAGGCGATGGTTGGCGATGGTCGGCGATGGTCTCCACAGAGCGTGGGTTTACGGTGGTTTAGGGTTTTGGTTTGTGGTTGTGGTCTCAAGTAATGGATCTTTGGGCTGAGTTTGATTTGCAGTGGGGGTGGTTGTGGGTTCCGATGGAGTTATGGGTTCCGATGGAGTGTCGTGGTGGGTTTGTTAGGTTTTTTTGGATTTGGGTTTTGTTGCTGAGGTGGTGGTTGTGGTTGGCTAAGGTGGTGGTTATGGAGGATGACGATGATTGGCCGCCGCTGCCTTCTTCTGCGCCACCTTCTTCTTGCTCGCGTCCGATTGTGAGAAGAGGAAGAACACGGTTGGGAACTCGGGAGAGAGAGAGACAGATTCTGAGAAGGGAGAGAGAAAATCAAATAAAGAAATAAGAGGAGAGAGAAAAGTCGAATAAAATAATATTTTTCAATTTACCATTTGTGTCCGTATCGTTGCAAATTTGGCACATATAGAACATCTGATGGGAGCTATTTTTTGTGTTTGGTGTGGCAAATGTGCCAAATATTTGGCATTTGCCACATTTGCCACATTTGCCACATCTACTGTGGGTGCTCTTAGGCGAGAGTAAATGACCCTAATTCAGTTTGAGTTTATTATTATTATTTAGGGTCCGATCCACCAATCAGATCGAAACATTACAATTGAGGAGATGAGACAGGGAGGTGAATGGAATTGGAATGCTATTTCATTTGATCTGCCACCGTGTATAAAAGGAAAAATTTTTGCCACGCTCATTTAGCTATATGGAAATAAAGAGGACTCTATGAGGTGGAAAGCATCAAAGGATGGGGAATTCACTGTTGCAACAACATATACTCTGGCGAGACCCGAGGAAGAGCATAATATTGGTTTTAAGGGGAGTTGGATCTAGAAGATTGACACACTGCCAAAGATATGTCAATTCCTCTGGTTTTGCCACCATAACAGTGTGTTAGTTAGGGAAGTGATTGTGTCGAGAGGCATAGAATATGAGGCCGTGTGCCCTCTATGCAAAATTGAAAATGAATCAATAATTCATATGTTGAGGGATTGCCCCTTTGCAGCGTTCTTTTGGAGAAAGATAGGAGTCCTTGTTGATTTGATTTCCTCATTCAATATAGATATCCATAGTTGGCTTGAAGCCAACTGCATGTGTAACCCTCTTATTAAGGCGAATGGATATCCATGGAGAATAGTGTACACCTTCGAAATCTGGTCCCTATGGAAACATAGGAATAAAGTGATCTTTGAAAACACTACTCTAAGCCCAAACTTTCATGAGTTGTGTTTGAAGCAAGCCATTGAGTATGTGTACTTTGTCAGTAAATCCTTTAGAACCAAACAAATGGTAAATTCTCAAGTCAAATGGAATAAACCATTTGATGGATGGTGCAAGCTAAACACAGATGGAGCATCATTTGGAAACCCAGGGAGAGTAAGGGGCAGAGGATTAATTCGGGACCACAAAGCTACTTGGATTAGAGGGTCCATTCACAGTATAGGATTCACTACAAGTATTATAGTAGAATTTTGGGCTTTACGAGATAGGCTTCAGCTTGCTTTGCAGATGGGATTAGCTTGCCTGGAAGTTGAACTTGATGCAAAAGTGGTGGTTGATCTTGTTCCCTCCAATTCAGTCACTAACAGGGATTACTCCTCCCTCTTGAATGACTGTAGGTACCTTCTCAGCAGATTCCAACAAATCAAGGTGAATCACACCTTCCGGGAAGCGAATAGGTGTGCTAATGGACTAGCCAAGAGGGGATGCTTGTAGCAAGAGGATTTTTTTATTTTGTTTAACCCTCTACCCCAGATATTGTAACTTTTGTTAATGAGGATGTTAATGGTCTATACTGTTTAAGGCGTTCTGCCACTACTATGCGTTTCATGGCTATCTAGATTTAATGCATGCTTATTTTAACCAAAAAAAATAAAAGTTAGAGTTTATTAGCCATTTCTTTTTTCTTTTTTGAAGAAAGCAAAATAGGTATTATTAAGAAAACTTAGCCAATATTAGCTAAAGTTACAAAATTAAGGTGGGGAGGAACACCTTCCATCCACACTATGAAACCGCTAACATGTCTAGCACGTTTAGGAAGGTTATGAGCTATAGAGTTGCATTGTCTATGGGTATGGGAGAAAATAATTTCATAAAAAGTCTTTGCAAGGGTCTTGGCTTCAACTATCAGGTGGCCAAACGAGGTGAAAGAAACTTCTTCGCATCTAAGAAGGTTGTCCACGATTTCAGAACACCTTCAAGTATAACAAAGGAAAACCCACAGTCACTAGCAAGTTGAAGAGCATGGAGCCGCTAAAAATTCCATGGCTTCAACTGAGGATGGAACTGCCATCTTTTTCTACATAGATGCTAGTACTAGACCCAAATGGTTTCTGATAACAACCCCAACACCCACTTCACCCAAGTATTGAAATAGAGCACCATCATAGTAAGAACGACTCTGGGGAACTGTCGAGAGACCTGGAAGAGCATGAAAAAACTCACTGAGTGTTGAGGTTGCTTGAGATTTTACCAGGGAAATTGAATGGCCATTGTCATCTGTTCTCAATTGGTTTCTTCAAAACCATAAGGTCCAAGCCAGCATTGCAAACACATCAAGATGTTCCCCTTATCTATCACTTTTTGTATCACCTCTATGAACCTATAGATATGTTGAGTCTCATGAAAGCTCCATTTGTTATATGAATCCCATACCACAAAGATACAAGGACATGACCCCAATGCATGGTTCACATCCTCGGGGAATTGGTGACATTGTTAGTATACATCATCAGTCAGTACTCTCCCTCAGACCAAGTTAGTTTTGGTAGGTTTGCAAGCTCTCCATAATAAGTTTTTGACCTTATTGAGAACCTTAAGACTCCAAATATTTTTCCAAACACTAGAACCTATATTTGAGGTCCCTCCAGCTGTATCTTGTGTGGGAAAATCTTGAGAAAGAAAATTATATCTAGACATAACAGTGTAAGTACCTGATGAGCTATGAGGCCAATATAGGAAATCTTTAGGAAGAATATTTCTAAGTGGGATGCTTTTTATTAATTGAACTTCCTGTGATGAGAAGAGTGTAACTAGTAGACTTTCATCCCAACTTCGGGTTTGATGGTTGATCAAGGAACTCACCTTATCCTCCAAGAGGTCATCCATAGCTGGAGATAAAATCCTTAGATGGTTTTTTGATGGTAGCCAATAATCACCTAGTCCCCCTCTTAAGAACATCTCTGTCTTTAAGGATACTATTCCATGCATAGGATCCTGAGCTGAAATCAGAGGCCTCCATGATGGAGCAATTTGAAAAGAATTTTGTTAAAAAATCCGGTAGAAAAAGGAAATTTTTATTGTGAAGAAATCGCCAGGCTTGCTTTGTTAACAAAGCATCATTGAACAAAGACAAGTCCTTGAACCCCATCCCCCTCTCCCTTCAGATTATGGTTTGCACATCTCCGACCACTTCACCCAATGAAATCTTCCTTCTATCACCTCTTTGTCCCCACCAAAATTTCCTAACAAGACTCTCAAGATCAATGCAAAGACCCAATGGTAATTTAAAGCAGCTTATTGTATATGTATGTATGGCCTGAACAACAGCTTTACTAAGTATTTCCCTTTCAGCTTCTAATAATAGCTTTTCCTCCCAAGCCTGTAATTTCTTCCAAACTCTCTCTTTGATATACTCAAAACTTGTTGCTTTATATAATAACATAGAGCTGACCCAGATCCCATGATTGTTGGCTCTTCCCTTATAGGGAGGGCATGGAGTTAATGCTCCGAGATCCTCGGTCCTAACTTCCCATATTTGAAGGATACGCATATGTAGAAGGATCTTTAGACATAGAATGCAAGTTCTTTCCATATGGAGATATTTGAGTGGAGAGCATGTAAATGGTGTGCAGCTAAGTATAAGGTGTCGTCAGTATGAGATCTTTCGTTGGCCATATGAAATTCCAGACGACTAGGCATCTGACAACCATCTTGGGCCTTGCCAGATGCATGGGGGCCTGAAGCTCCATTGGGAGCTTGATGATGTCAATAAGCTTGATGACATAAGAGAAGCTTGATGATCCTTTATTGCCTAATTGGGCCAACATGGTGCCACACTCCCTTTGGTAACCAAAGATGCTTTTGGTGACCGAAAGCTCTTTTGGTGAACTCATGATACTTTTGATTACCGAAGACTCTTTCAGTGACCGAAGATGCTTTTGGTAACAGATTACTCTTTTGGTGAACTTATAATGCTTTTGGTGACCGAAGACTCTTTCAGTGACCGAAGACTCTTTTGGTGAGCTCATGATGTTTTGGTGACTGATGACTCTTTCAGTAACCAAAGACTCTTTTGGTGACCGAAGACTCTCATGGTGAGCTCATGATGCTTTTGGGGTCTGAAGACTGCTTTGGTGATCGAAGATTCTTTTAGTGATCGAAGATGCTTTTGGTGATAGACTCTAGGGTGTTAAACAAATTTTCAAGATGGTGAAAATATTCTCTATCATTTTTTTTTTGTCTCGAACAATTGCCATAAACATTTAGGATATCCAAGACTTTTTGACATTCTTGTTGAGAAGATCTGCAAAATTAAAGCCAATATTAATTGTATAAATATTTTTAATTTTCATTATAATTTTATCACTATTGAATATACAATTCCATTACATTGGATTCTGAGTGTTCTCTCTAGAATTGCTTTTCTTTACATACTTTTCCATTTTCTTTCTTATTTTTCTTAAGTTTTTTTTTTCCACAACTTATTATATGACATGTTACTTGTGTTGAATAATCACTTTTACATTGACTTACCGCTTATATTATTTTATTTTGTATCATTCTTAAGAATCATAACTACCTAGTATCATTCTTAAGAATCATCACTTTTACATTGACTTACCGCTTATATTATATCATTCTTAATATATATATATATATATATATATATTACTGAGACTTGGGCATGTGAGACTTTTTTTTTTAATAAGTTCACATGAAATATTTGAGTCTTGTATTATATAACAAAACAAAATTTTAATTAAGTTGAAATTCATTAAATCTATACATATATGATGACAAAAATCAGATAAACTAAATATTTAGTTTTATTTTTACATCATTAAAGATACAAGAAATAAAAAACTAAAACAAATGTATTAGTAAGAGCAGAAGAGTGTGTTTGGTTGATAAGAAAAGGTAGAGGACGAAAATAAATAGGAAAGAAAATAGAGGAGATTAATTTTCCACGGTTTGATAGAGAAAAAAAGTTAAAAAGAAAAAGAAAAAGAAAGGATAAGGATGGGTTTTTCACCCAATCCACACTAATTGGTTCCTTCCAAGTTGGAGAGGATAAATAAGGAAGAAAATGACATTGAGTAACAAAATTACAAAAGTACCTTCAGTAAGGGAGCAATAATAATTTTTTACTTTTCCATCCTTCTTATTAAACACATTTGAGCGAAAAAAAATATTTCTTTCTTTCTTTTTTTCCCCTCGTTTCTGTTGTCCCAATATTTTCCCTCTCATATTTTGCAATTTTCACTCATTTATATTAGTCTATTAGTTCTAGAGAAGTGCTATATTCACAACATTTTTACAACAAATAATAGATGTTTAATAAGAAGGATGGAAAAAGAAAACTAAATATTTAGTTTTTACATCATTAAAGGTACAAGAAAAAAAAAAAAAAACTAAAACAAACATATTGGTACAGCAGAAGGGTGCATTTGGTTGATATGAAAAGGTAGATGACAAATAAAATAAAGGAGATTAATTTTCTGCGGTATGATCGGGAAAAAAAATAAATAAGGAAGAAAATGACCTTGAGTAACAAAATTACAAAAGTACCTTCATTAAGGGTGTTATAAAAAAATTTTCACTTTTCCATCCTTCTTATTAAACACACTTGAGAAAAAACAAAAAAAACAAAAAATTTCTGTCGTTTCTATTGTCCCAATATTTTCCCTCCCTTATTTTGCAATTTTCACTCATCTATAATATTCTATTAGTTCTAGAGAAGTATTACGTTCACAACATTTTCATAATAAATCATAGGTATTAAATAAAAAGGTTGGAAAAAGTAAATAAACTAAATATTTAGTTTTTACATCATTAAAGGCACAAGAAGTAAAAAAAAAAAAAAAAAAAAAAAACTAAAACAAACGTATTGGTAAAGCAAAAGGGTGCATTTGGTTGATATGAAAAGGTTGAGGACGAAAAAAAAAAAGAAGGAAAAAGAAAATAGAGGAGATTAATTTTCCACAGTATGATTGGGGAAAAAAAGTTAAAAAGAAAAAAAGATAAGGATGAGGTTTTCACCCGATCCACACTAATTTAGTTCCTTCTAAGTTGGAGAGGAAAAATAAGGAAAAAAATTACCTTGAGTAACAAAATTACAAAAGTACCTTGATTAAGGGTGTAATAATAATTTTGTACTTTTCCATCCTTCTTATTAAACACTCTTGAGCGAAAAAAATTATTTCTTTCTTTCTTTTTTTTCCCTCGTTTCTGTTGTCCCAATATTTTCCCTCCCATATTTTGCAATTTTCACTCATCTATAATAGTCTATTAGTGCTATAGAAGTGCTACGTTTATAACAACATTTTCATAAACAAATCATAAGTGATAAGTTATTAATGGTTTTAATTTGAACCTATAACTAAAATTACTTTTTTGCCCATAAAAAACAACCCATAACAATCTGCCACTTATGATTTGCTGTGAAATAATAATTTTTCACTTTTCTATCCTTCTTATTAAACACACGAGCAATTTTTTCTTTTCTAAAGAAATGCTACGTCTACAACAACTTCACAACAAATTATAAGTAGTAAGTTATTATTGATTCTAATTTAAACCTATCATTGAATTTTTTTTTTTGTCCATAAAAAACAACCTAAAATATCCCATAACAACCTGTCATTTATGATTTGCGTAAAACTACAAAGCATAAGAAACATTTTCTTTTTCTTTTTTCTTTTTTTCTTTTTTTTTTTAAGAAAAAAACTCAGTTTAATTATAGACCAAACTAAGAAATCGTAATTTAAGTAGGGAGGTCCCACTGAAGTGACTGAACCAAAAAAATAGTAAAAGCTAGAGATACGAGATATCGAACTTTTTTATTTTTATTTTTGAAGCAGCCATTAGAAAACCCAATAATAGCAACTAAGGTCCAAAAACAAAAAAAAGAAGAATGAACAATCCAAACAAGAGAATAAGCAGCTCATGTGGGCTAACAAGCAACAACTAAACCGTTTAAACTAATAATCGATTGTATGTATCAGTCATTGACAATTCGATATTAGGTACAATTTTAAGAACTATGGTTTTAATCTTTACATTCAGTGTAACCAGAAAGGTACATAGTGAATCATGAAGGGCCACAAGCAAACAAGCTAGAGCAAGATGATCACCTTCCTTTAGAGTCTTGTCTCGGCTAGTTTGATCTGTGTCTGTGAACATCGTTCTTATCTTCCTTGTGTGTTATGACATTATTAATTGTGTCTTCTTCTTTTTTTTTGGCTGAGAAATTGTGTCTTTATCTTCAATGATGTTATGTGCATGATGGCATTCATGGATTCGAACTACAAATATAGTACGTACTAAAACAAAATAAGCAACAAATACAAACAATATAGACATAAGAACTTGCATGATTTAACAAGGTGTACTCTATATTTAAGAGAGAGGGTACTAAGTACTCTTAGCCTGTTACAATCTCTTCCATTCTGTCTCTCTCTACTAAGGGTTTTGATATACCCATCTCAGTAAAGAGATCGAGGGAGTAGTTATTGAATTACACTGGCACATATATGTGTTTGGTGCAGTAAAAATAAGTTTAATCCACGTGCACAAGAAGATAAATTGATAAAGAGTTGGAAGTTCAGTTGTACATTAATGTTGGTCCGAGTTATATGACTTGATTTAAGCCAAATAGAAAGGTCCTAAGCATTATTCCATACCGATAGAATAAAAAAGGCATTGATGGTGTCGAGGAACATGTACAAAACTACAAGGAGAACTACACAAAGAATGTGCCAGAAATTTCTTTATGCATGCATTTGATCACTCAAACCACATGGAAGTACAGCAAAAACTGTGTCCTAGCTATAAATCAAGTCGCTTCTTTTGTGGACAGATTAGTAAATGTTGTAGGGTCAAATATAAAGCCATGGCCAATTGGTCAGTGCCCAGTGGCAAATGAGATTTACCTTAGCTCTAAAATACATGCATTTGCCCCTCTCACATTGATGTGAGTGATCTCGTTTGTGTGCTACGTACCCAGAGTTCATTGAACCAGAGATATTTTTAAAATAAGGAAGCCATTGATATTTTTAAGACCAAAAAAAAAAAAAAAAAACACTAGCAATGGACTAATGTATTCTGTCCTCTGAGGCATTATTGAAATCTGAATTTATTTATTTATCTTTCGTTGAAAAACATGGATGAAAAGATTGTGCAAGATACTCTTTTAAGGATTTATATTGCATAGAAATTATGGGACATTATATAATATTAGGACATGACGAGCCAGATATATTTGGTAACTTCAAGAACTGTACTTTGTAGTTCAACTTACATATATATTTTTATATTTCAAATCCACCATCTTCAGTTCTTGAATTATGTTGGAAAACAAATCTATCATCTTCAATTATTGAATTGGGGAAAAAAACATTTACCATGTTTCACAAGCTTAATGAAAACGTGCTCAAGAAAAAGTTTAGTTGCCACCATTGACCATTGACCATTCACACAAATTTTTTCCAAACGAAGTAATATATATATATATATATATATACTTCTATTTTCTATGTAAAGACACTCATGTATATGTTATCACTTGAGAAATACAATACAATTATTCAGTATTTCTAACAGATATTTTCACCGATATGTATTGAATCTATTGATATCATTCTCGATTTTTATAACTAAAACAATTTTCTTTAGATTTAAAAGATTAAGAAGAGAGAAAGATTGGGCGGATAAAAGAGAACGTAGGGAAGTGGATATAAGTTACATATAAAAGTCAGTTTTTATATCATATATCATTTACACAATATTAAAGAGTGTTTTTAATTTAAAAAAAATTAGATATTAATTATAGAGATTTAGATAAAACTACTATAAGTTATAGAATAATTTGTTGAATGTCACATTTTTTAAATTATAATTGATACTTATAGATAGATAAAGCTTTTTATTTAAATTTCTAATGAATAAAAATATTTAATTAACTTTATGCAAATATATATATATTTATATAAAATTGACTTTATGTATAAAAATGGCACATTTAACCGACTAAGTTATGGTTAAATAACATAAGTATAAAGATATATGTACAATTAGGTGACTTAGGTAGTGCATGGGGAATGTGGGGCCTAGATATGAGTTTTGGGGGCAGGGGAGGGGTGAGGTATTTATGTAGTAATATATCTAACTAGGTCAAAATATATATAAAGATATACTTGAAATCTAATTTAATTTAATTGGTAAAAATTTGTCTTAAAAAATGGTTAAGTCTTGATTTCAAAAAAAAAAAAAAAAAAAGGGATCAATATCATATCTTATAATCGAAGTTGACAGCGTACATGGAGAAGGAGACGACCAAATTGCTTCCGTGGTCACTTATCTATTGAATTATATAAATTCTTTGTTATATGATTATTATTATCTTACAATTTCAAAACTTCAATTGGCACAACAATCACAAACATATAAAAGACCATGACAACCATTGATTTTTAGTCTTCTTCCCTCTTTCTTTTCTTCCTACTTGATTTGAGATTAACATTTGGACTACGCATCTTCAAGAAAGAGAAATTAAGACTGCAATCACATATGTCAATGGGCTGCTTCGGCAATACTGTGGTGGGACTTGAAGGGCAGTCATAATAGTTCCCATTATCATTTTCCATCGAGTTTTGCAAAGAACCAACCTGCTGAGCTTCCATGATCATATAGCACCTGACTAGATCATCCTAACAAATTGAGAAACCTGTCAATAAAACAGTACTTCCCATTCAATTATAATTTTTTTGTTTCTTTTCCAGATTTTTACCTTTTGAGATTGATTAAAGTGTCCTGTCAGAGAGGCTAGGTAGGCATCGAATGTTGATGGGTGTAACTCGTCTAGACTGCACCAAAGTGCAGATACTGCAATAACGCTTGGCCTAAATTCCAAAACTTTTGAATCTGGACGTTTTGATGAGTTTAAATATCAGTGGAATCAAATCAAGTAGGATCTACCTTCAGCATGAGAAAATTCATGGATAAAGCAATACTTCTTTGCTCCACAGCATGAGGCATTTCTATTGGAACTTTTTTTACGTGTACAGTACTTTGTGCCAGCCTTTCATGATGCAATTTAAAGCTTAAAGTAAAGGCCGGAAGCAATAGGCATATAAATAGCAGAGAGTATATCCCATAACAAGCATACCAAGTTACCTAGGTAACATGTCAAATGAATGCTATGTGATTTAATTTTATATTCCTTTTAATCAAAAGTTGTTCTTACCAACATTTCAAATGATATTCACTCATTGGCTTATAACATGAGTAATTTGGTCATAAGAGATAATTTCTATATAAATAGACAGCAGCAGCTAAAATTTGCCAGTGACAAGAGTTTAAGTTTTGCAAATATATGGATAAATTTAATGAGGGTTAATGGTTCCATATATATGATTTGAGGTTTAAGATGATAAGTTTAAGTGAGAGTGTAATCAATTTTTGCATTCTAGTTTAAAATAAAAGATTAATAACTAATTTTATGCATTCAAGTTTTGTTAATCTATACTTTTCAAGTAATAATATGACTAATCTAATCTTTTTTTGTTCCAGTCATAATCGATTTTAGATAGGATTTTATAATTCTTAATTTTCGAAAAACTTCTTATTTTGCATAAACAATTATAGTATTGTCAATATAAAAATATAAAAAGCAATACATGCATTTGAAAAATATTTTTAATGGTTTTGTATATTTAGTATCCAACTTAAGTGTTTTTTCTATTTGCAAAATTTCTTTTAAAAATTTATTCTTAAAGTATATATAAACTATTTATATCACAATAAATATCTTGTTTAAAAAAAAAAATTTGAGATTAAGACAAAATTATGGGGCCTTTTGATGGGTAGAACTTTTTTTTGGGGTAAATGATGCAATTCCTGATTTCAAATTAGAGAGAAAAAGAGAACAAAAAAGAGTATCCGGGTTTCTTATATTTTTAATAGGACATAGGCCGTCTTTTAAAAAATATATACATATTCAAGTATATTATGAGATATTTCTTTAGATTGTTCTAAGATTAAAATTATGAGGGCTTCTTCCACTTTGGGACCTTAAGACAATTGTTTTGAAGTGTACTAGTGGAAGAGTCGGCCCTAAAATTTACAAGCCCTCTTCTTATATAACTATATGTAAGCTATAAAAAGTAAAAACTGCACAATTGGCAATTTGAAGAGTTAAACCATGGCATTAGCCCTCATTTGCCTCCTATTGAGTACACAATATATGAAGATAATGCATATACCTGAAATAGCCCCAAGAAGTAACTCGGTTACTCGGGTAATAAACTCCTCATGGAGGTGAGGTTTCAAAGAGTCAGTACTCCACATCAACAGTTCAACATAAGAATAAGCCGTTGTAGAGCCAAGGCGCCATCCTAGTGCCTCTAACAGCTTCAATTCCATCTGTTGGATAGTGCTTGGATGAAATGAATGATCCAAATTCTCCATCTTCAGTCACAACATTAAAAGCCAATCAATTATATATCTTAATAACAACAACACCAACAACCACAATAACGAGAAGAGTTACCTGAATTTCATGCAAGCTAGGAGTGCAGGTTTCACTGAACTTGGAGGCAATAGATAAGCACGCAACAGACAACAATTCAACCATCCAATGTTCCCATCCCTTAAAAATAAGTTACATTTTAGTACTCAATCCAAATATTGTTTTATCGAAGAAGAAATCTATATATTTCCAGGAGTATTCCTTACATTGCATTGATGCATAGATATGAATCGATCAAGATAACTTGCAGCATGAAAAGCAGTTTCAAAAGAGAGATTCAAGCGACTTCTGGACTGGAAACAAACAACCCAAGGGAGATTGTGAGACTGGTAAATAAATAATTAAACCTTTTATAACTTAGCAATACTACTCTTTTTCTTTCAATGCAGATCAAGATTTGAAGCTATACATAATCTGCCATATCCATTAAGACCAAGAACAAATCATTTCCATTTGAAATGAAAAAAAAAAATTCATTTCATGATTAAGATTTTATTTTCTTGATCTTATAATATTGTACAAACTGTCATGTCATTAAAGTTTTATATGATGCAATATTAGATACATATTTAGATTTGTAATATCTAATATGAACTATAAAATGGGTCCAATAGAGATGATACTTTTCCAATGGAGAGAAATTAAAACATGAAGCAGTACTCTGGGAACTGACCCTGAAAAGCCATTGAATAGCTCTAAATCTAGCAAAGATCAAATTTTTCGACCGGAGATGCTCACTATAACTAGCTTCAGGCATGTAACTCATCTCCTTCTCTAGGTATATAGCAAGGGCCTGCTCACAATCTTCCTTAGTAGTATAAAACGAACCATAGTAGCTCTCTGAACTGTGGTGCTTAGTTGCATGTTGATGAATAGGTGTTGCTGGGCTAGATAGCCACGACTCATCACAAAGCAAGCTTTCCATACCGATTTTTGAAAGAACTCTTAAAAAAACTTGTAATCTACAGTTCAAACTTCAATGGGGGAATGTATGTACGTGTACCATTGTCAATGAAATTGAAAATGACATTGACGTGATAATCATAGAACAATAAGGGTTAGCTTTTCGTACATGACCAAAACGGAAAGCATATGCGAGAAATTTGAGGGAATGAAAGAAAGTTATATATGGCCCATACATGGACGTGGGGTTGGGTTGGTACTTGGGTAGTTAGAAGCAGAGCGGGAAATAAAAAGAGGGACACGTCCCACATGAAATGGGGTAAATGCTATGGCTATGGCTGGCTATTATGGTTTATTTATTTATTTTAATTTGAGGGTCGTAAACTATTGCGTGAGTGAGAGCACGAGGATAGCTGTGTTGGTTGCATAAATGTACATGTACTGTACATGGCTCCTCTCCCTTCAATATGGGGAAGGACCAACTATCACCCCATGTAGTTAGTTCAGTTCATGTATGGTCCCACTTTTATTTGACATGTCGCTTTTCCAGTTCAGTGTGGACCCACGTTGTCTTCGTCTTCAAGTCATGATCATGAGGCCGTGTGGGCTAGATTAATTGGCTAACCATATAATATTATTTGAGAAGCAAACCCATTCACAAGGAGAGAGAAAGGAATTTAAATTCCAAAACATAAAGCAAACTCCACTAAAAAACCATAGCTCATACTATCCGTGCGTTTGCCAACAGCATTTTTGCGTTTTGCATTTTTTTTTGGGTCCCACAGCACTGTTCACGAACTAGTCAATTTGTGAAAAACGTAGCAATAAGTTTGCTACAGTGTTTTCCGTTTTAAAAATTATTTTACTACAGTGTTTTCAACAATAAGTTTTTAGTTTTTAACAAAATAAGCAGTATTCAAACAGACCCTATGTTTCCATTGTCATGAGTGGGGGCTGTATAGCTTTGCTATCGATTGCCACGCCAATGCTACCACCACAATTTTTCATACCATCAATGGATGCAGCAAGCGAGGCCAGCTTAGAAACTTATAAGCAACTCGCATGAGTCTTAATAAGTTTTATAAATTAATGTGTTATAAATTATAAAAAATTTATTTATAATATTATTTATTAGGAGTTTTTTTTTTTTGAGAATCAAATTTATTTATTATGAGGTAAAACAACACAAATCATATTTATTATCACGTCAATTTATAAACATTTTTGTGATAAACTTCGTAATAAATTTAGTATTATACAAAAAATAAATTTTGTCTCATTTTTAGTGTTCTATTTTATACTTCACAAACTTCACAAACTATGGTATAGTATATGCTATGTATTTTTTTTCTTCATCATAAGCTTTTTTTAATTTATAAGAGAAAAAAAGGTGTGGTAAGCTGTGATTTGTGGAGCTTATGGTAGAACATTAGAAGTAGGATGGAGGATATTATTATTATTATTATTTTGGGAAGAGAGTTAATTTGAAGTTTGAGCCTGTGACATGGGAAAGGAGCAAGGAAAGGTGTCATTCGAGCTGCAAGTAGTCCACTGACGAACAAATAATTTTTATCCTCCAACATCCTTATGAATAGAAGAATGAAATGATTAAATAATAAAGTCATTGTGAGTGTGTTTGGATATCGTTTATTTTGTTGAAACTGAAAAATTATTGCTGAAAGTACTGTAGATAAAAGTAAAAGTTAATTGAAATAGTACAGTAAGGCCCCTGAATAGTGCCAAAAAGTGCAGTGGAGCCTATGAATAATAGCAAAAATAAACTGAATAGTGAAATAATTTTATTTTTAATCTCCACCCAAACGCAAACTGAAACAATAGAATGAAAGTAGATAAGTATAATGAAAAAAAAAAGAAATGGAATTAAATAATACTAAGCCATCTTCTTTAGATGTTTTAAAAGAGAGTTATGAAATGAATTCATGACTTTGAAAACTGGAACAGTTAAAGAACCGAAAAAAAATGTTTGATTTTTGATTTTTACTGGTTGAACCACCGGTTTTTATCTGACCAATTAGGGTCCACTATCATGATAATGGCTTAAAAATATAGATCATTGGTGCAAGACAAGATCTAGGATTCAACTACAAAAATTGTGTAGAAAAAATAATGAGATATTATTAGGTAAGGTGAAGCAAATGAAGACAAAATTTAGCTACAAACTTGATTGTAGCCAATGGCTACAACTTCACTCAATATTTTTTTATTACATGTGAATTTTGAAAAATCCACCATTGGATTACATTTTCTTCTTATATTCTCCATACTTGCAAAATTTTCGAAAGATTAAAGATTAATAGCTATGTCATTAATTAAATATTTAAATTTCACGTTTTTGTAGTCTAAAATTATGCATAAAGAAATAAGTTGAATAGTAAATAACATTTAATTAGCATGAGATTTGATATGCATGATAAGAACATAAATAACATGCAATTCAACAGTTAAATTTTCAAAATATGTAACCATATTAATTTTTTTAGTGGGAGTTGTAATCATTGGCTACACAATCAAGTTTGTAGCCAAACTTTGTCATGCAAACATTACAAGAAATTTGTAAAATATATATATATATATTTATATATAGGCATTTTAGTCAAAACTTCATTAAACTTCGTTCCATTCCCTTCAATTCCTCCTCCAATTCTTCCCAACTTTGAGGAAAATGAAAATATAATAACTTTTTTTATGGAAAATGAAAGAATGACTATTCCCTCATGCTTAAACTTTTAAGTAAGGGAATGACCTTTCCATGATTAAACTCCCAAACACAAGAATGTAAGGAAAATTTATAAAAGATTCTTTCTATTCCACTCCTTTCCATGGTAAAAATTTGTGTCAATGGTCAATGGTCAATGGTGGCAACTAAACTTTTTCTATATATATATATATAATGTAAAGTTCAAGTTATACTTAGTGTAACTCTAAGCAATTTTACACTAATTATTTTTTTTTAATTGGATGTGAATTTTGAAATCGACTGTTGGATTACATTATCTTTGTATATTCTCTATACTTGTAAAATTTCAAGGTAATCAAAGATCAATAGCTATGTCATCAATCAATTGTATAAATTCAAATTTTTGTAGTTTAAAATAATGCATAAAATATGGATCTATGGATCAAATAGTAAATAATATCCGATTGGTATGAAAATTGGTATTCATGTTTAGAACATATAGAACATGTAATTCAACGATGAGATTTTCAAAATATGAATTCATTAACAAATTATTGGGTGGTGTAACATTGCTTAGAGTTACACCAGATGTAACTTGAACCCAACTATATATATATAATTTTCTTTATATGAAATCTAAGTGTTACGTAATTCACCCTTTTTTTTTTTTTTTTTTTTTTTGGGGATTAAATCCTTTTTTACTTTTTGGTCATGAAGAATCCCATTTTAGGCCTAAAATCAACTAGATTTTTTAGTGCATATCTGGATCAGATGCTTTTCCCATTATCGTTTTGGGTGTTGGGCTTAGCCCATTATTAACTAGTGAACTTTGTTGCTCCTTATGTCGGGCCTGATTTTCAAATGGCTGAACCCGCCGCATCTAGTAGTTGTGTTTTTGGGCTTGGGCAGCCGAGGGTGGGGGTGGGATCAATATGCTCAATTGCTTATTCCTTTCCCTTTTTAAACGAGATCAATCGAGTTAAGTATTACAAATTCGTGTTTATTTAATTTCTTTTGGAACACGAGCTGAGTTCAAGTTTGTTATCAAATTAAATTATATGTTCAATTTTTTTTTTTTTTTTTTCGAGTAAACTTGAACTTATCTACACGCTATTAATTGATTAATCTATTCTTTTCCTATTTATAGTAAATACTAGAACTAATTTTTTTTTACCAATTTACAAATATATTAATAATTAGTAATTAAATTATAGTTTAAAATTGAAATTATGTCATTTGAGTTAATTAGATAGAATTATTTACGTTAATAAAATTTTAAAAATTATATTCATTGTTAAAAATTATATAGATGGACTATTTATACCATCAATAAATTATAAATAATAATTTGATATCTTATCCCTCTCAAATTTTTTTTTTTTTTTGAGCTTATGTATACACTTACACAATCCAATCGCAAACTCATAATTGTAAGTTTGTTCATGAGCACGCTATTATATATGTTTGAGGTCTACTTGTTTAATAATCGAGTTTAAACTTAGACTTGAATTTGACTTATTTTTTGTTCATAAACAACATGAGTCATCTACAGCCCACTTACACATAAATGTCTTTATTATGTAGTTCATGACTTGCTATGACTGGGTGACACAAAATATAACATTTTTTTTAATAACTCTAATGTTGCCTAATGTGATTGTTACATAAAAAAAAATTAGGATTAGTGATGGGATATGTGCATAGTTGTCAAATCGTGAATCGTATCGTGAATCGATTTTTGATTTTTTTGTATCGTGTATCGTATCGAATCATGTATCGTAAGATACACAAACACCTAATAAAATTATAAAATAATTATAGATATACATATATAAAAGGTATATTCATTATAAATTCAAAATATATTCAACTAATGACCAATTTAATCATTACTTATGTAATAAAATTTAACAAAGCTAACTAAATAAATCAAATTAACTTATGTTTATAACATGCACATTCAAATTGATTAAACTCAGAAGTAATACATGATATATGAACCAAAATAATAATATATTTTCGTCATCTTGGCTAATCAACTCATCTAAGTCAATGTTATCATCATGTTCAGCATCTTGCAAAATTATTTTTTCATAGACATTTTCTTTTTTATTATCAACATTTACTCTTTTTTTTTTGGTTTTTTTATTCTAATAATTTTTTCTTGGCATTCTAGCTTTTTAGACTCAAAATAATAATAACAAAATAAAAAATAATTATATTTTCATTTAATACATTATTAATAGCATAGAAAAATAATTTGCACATATGAAAGTGAGTGTTATGAGTATAGTCTAAATTTTGTAGGAGAAAGAGAAGGGAGGAAAAAAACTCATGGACTTGCTATTTCATTAGACACAATTAAGTTTCCCAATAATTTTGTGTTAACAAAGTCTAACAACTTGTTTAAATCAAATAAAATCACAAATTTTAACAAAAAAAACCCATTTTAGACCCATATGTCTATGTATCGTACGATACGTACGATTCACCGATACGATACGATTTATACGATACGCACCTATGTATCGGACGATTCATGAGCACTTACGATACGCCCTTACAATATGAAACTTTTTGTGAACGATACGATACGTATCGCGTATCATACGATACTGACAACTATGGATATGTGAATGTGATATTACTTCAATTACAATTTGTCATTATAAAATTAAAGATTGCGAAAATAATCGTGTCCCTACAATTGCTACTATATAAACACATTAAGAGACTTTTTTTTTACTATTGTAGGAATTTAAAAAAAAAAAAAATATATATATAAATATATATTGAGTCATTTTAATTTGTCCGAATTACATAGGGCCGTTTTCATTTTGGTACTACATATTTGAAAATTTTTATTTATGTCCCTTAGAAATTGCTTTCAAAGTGGTTTTATCGTCTATTTTCTTTAGTATCCTAGATGTTCCATATATGCCAGC
Source organism: Notholithocarpus densiflorus (assembly GCA_030021035.2). NCBI lineage: Eukaryota > Viridiplantae > Streptophyta > Magnoliopsida > Fagales > Fagaceae > Notholithocarpus > Notholithocarpus densiflorus. The sequence continues at coordinate 2,251,662 of JARYZH020000013.1, read as the reverse complement.
AATTAATTAAAATGTGGAAAAACATGTTTGCAAAAGTTAATTATTAATTTATTTCTTTAGTAAATTACCATTTTGGTCCATAATGTTTAAACTGTGTTAATTTGGTCCAGATTTACACATTAGGGACCTAAATGGTATTTTACTCTTTTTTCTTTAGTTTCTCTTTTTTATTGTATCTTTATTAAAATAAAAAAGAAGCAAAACACTAACACGAAAGTTGAGATGGCCGAGTTGGTCTAAGGCGCCAGATTAAGGTTCTGGTCCGAAAGGGCGTGGGTTCAAATCCCACTCTCAACATTTCTGATTTTTATTTGTCTTAATTTTTAACCAATTAGATTTCAGATATCATATTCTCTATTTATTTAATATTTTTAGAGGGACTTGTTCTTTATTATTCATTCTTATTATCCACACGACATTGTGGCGCCAAACCAAACCACCGTGCCTTATCCACCTAAGTCCCAAGTCCTAACCAACCTCACCATTTTACCTACGGTCTCAGTTCAGTTTTGTTAGTTGCTCAGATTATCAGAGGTTGTGGTTAGCCATGGCTTCCCTTTCAAACTTAAAGCCTGCTAGTGCTTTTACTGCCAACTATCATCCAAAATGCTCCAAAACCATCCCCCGCAAAATTAAATGGGGTGTCATCAGAGCTTCCTCTGCTGCTCCTGGTGTTGACCTCAACACTCTCCAATCTGCCATTGCTAAGGTTACTTAATTTCCTTTCAATTCCACTTCCCACTTAACTTGTTAACATTATTTTGAGAACTTTTAAAATTTCATGTATTTTGTTTATTTATTTTTAAGTGATATGAGCAAGTGGTCAAATGACTCAAACACTAATAACTTGTAGGCACTTTGGGTGAATATTTAAAAAGTTTGAACATTTCCTTAGATGCAAAACCATTTCATTGTAAATATTTCAAGCATAGTATGGATTGGAGTAAATTATATGTGTGCGTTGAGTGGTGTGCGCTATGCGTGTATTAGTAATTATGATAAGTTCTTTTGGGTGCACCCAGAAATGGTTAGCGCTATCTTGGGTCATGACAAATGACAAATGGTATTAGAGCCAACCAAGTAACACAGTGTGGCTTAGGGCTTTGCAATGTATTGTGGGATGTTTAAGAATTTAATGGGGGGAGCTCAAGCCTTTACTAAACATATTACAATATATTAATTTGAATCAAGCCTTGTGCAGAAGTTTAATAGAAACAGAATTTGTTCATATCTATTCTGTGTGAAGGACATGTTTACAAAACACATAGTTAGTGTACAGTTGGGAGAAGCTGCAATATGAGATACCCCTTTGGAATTTCTTTAAGTGAAGATCCTTTTCGTATTAGTGAAGGGCAGTCATGAGAGAGTAACGGCCAAGCAGTCACTAGCCTCAACCATCTTTAAAACCAATTATTTTGTCTAAGTAGGTTCTTTGTCATTCTTCCAGTGAAGCTATGTAAAATGTTGGTGAAATCAGGCTATATTCATCGTCTTTCCAGTTCTACCATTGTAGTTGGAATGCTTGAGAATATTCTAAAATTTGTCTTAGAGAAGATATTAGCTTGGAATTTGTTCTTAGATTTGGAGTCTATGACTATGGTTGATTTACTCCTTCATTTTCTTCTTTGTAGCTCTAGAAGATCAGGGAAAGTGTCTGTAGAGTGTAGAATGATTTTTACTGTAAAGGGAACCCTCAAGAACTCCGGTATTAACATAGCCATGTGTGAGAAATGGGGCATCAAATGCCTGCTCTAAATAAAAAGCCTACTCAGAATTTAGAACAGGATGTAGTTCAGTTTGTATAGGGCTGGATGAAATTGTTGCTGGTAGCTTTGTAGAGGGTTGTTAGGGTGCTGCTCTTAGAGTAAATGCAAGTCTTTGTGTTTTCTAGAGATGTAGTTTTGTCATGAAGGTGTGCTCCTAAAATTGCACTCATATATTACAGTCAGCATTATTTTGATAATTTATTGGACTTGATGCTGCTTATGCCTAAGCAATGGCAGGTTTTCAAACACATAACCGTGAATGCAACCTTCCTTGCTTGTGACTCCATGTAGTCACAGTTTTTTCACTAGCATTTAAATGTGAAGTTTCACCAAAGTGCATAACCCCCCTCCCATCCCTTCCTTTTGAGTGTGTGAAAATTATTGTACGGCAGAAACCAGACAAGTCAAATATTATCCATTTGACAAATGGCTCTGGCATAAATGACTGTCTTGTTTCCACTTGTGGATGATTAGATAGTGTTCTGCTTCGATCAGATATCCTTGCATTGATCTTTTTCCTTTATTTTTCTTGAGTAGATTTAACAAAAGGACCCCAAACATCACAATGGACAATATCAAAAGCATTAGGGGAAACATGATTAAAAGATGGAAAGGGTAGCTTTTTCTGTTTAGCAATAGGACAAAGAACACAATCTTTATTACTTTTGTTGATGATGCTACTAGATCTACTTGGGTCTATCTAATGAAATACAAATCAGATACTAGGCCCTTGCTTGTTTCTTTTTACAACATGATATGTACATAGTTTCACACTAAAATCAAAGTGTTTAAGACTGATAATGCTCCTGAATTTTTCTTGAAAGATTTCTTTTCTGCAAATGGTGTTATACACCAGCATTCTTGTGTAGCCACTCCACAACAAAATTCAGTTGTGGAGAGGAAACACCAGCATATCTTAAGCATGGCTAGGGCTTTGAAATTTCAGTCTAATGTACCTCTTTATCTTTGGGGTGAGTGTGTGTTAACTGCTGTACATATCATTAACCGGCTGCCTTCTCCTATTTTAAACAATAAGTCTCCTTTTGAGAAATTATATGGCAAAATTCCTTCTTATGAGCATCTCAAGGTCTTTGGTTGTCTTTGTTTTGCTTCAACTTTAGTTCATCATAGGTCTAAGTTTGATCCTATGTCTGTCCCTTGTGTTTTTCTTGGATACCCCTTTGGTGTTAAAGGTTACAAGCTTCTTAACTTGTTTACTAAAAGGATTTTCAATTCAAGGGATGTAACCTTTCATGAGACCATTTTTCCTTTTGTATCAGATCCTTATTCATCTTCTTCCCATTCCAACATTCCTCTACCTCATTTGTTTCCTTCAATAGCTTCACCTCATGATCCTTTGATTTCTTTTCCAACTTCTGATCTTATCACAGATACTATTCTTGCACAGGATCAGGTCATTCCATTTACACCTGAGCCCATTTCTACTGCTCCAATTCCTGATCTTGTTCCTTCCCATTCTTCCTCTCTTCCTGTCCTAGATCAGTCACCAAATGAGGTTGTTTCTATGTCTAGTCCTAATCATGTTTCTGGTAATCCTCCTATTCCAACTGCTATTGCAGATGTTGCTCCAAACTTAGATATTATTCCTTCAACTCCATCTTTAAGAAGGTCACAAAGGGTTTCTAAGCCTCCTACCTATCTGCAATCCTACAAATGCAGCTCAGTTCATTGTGATCAATTTCCTCACTCCACTTCATCCATCAAGTCAGGTTCTTTACCTCCTACTTCAGGTATCAAATACCCCTTATCCTCTTATCTCTCTACTTCTAAATTGTCACCATCTTATGCCAATTTTTGTTCCCTCATTACTAACATTTCTGAACCCAAGTCCTACTTTGAGGCTGTCAAAAATCCTAAGTGGCAGGAAGCAATGGATGTAGAAATTGCTGCTTTAGAGTCTAACAACACTTGGACACTCACTCTTTTACCTCCTCATAAGAAGGCAGTGGGTTGTAAATGGGTCTATAGAGTCAAGTATAGGTCAGATGGCAGTGTTGAGAGGTACAAGGCTTGTCTGGTTGCTAAGGGGTTTACACAACAGGAGGGTCTTGATTTTACTGAGACGTTCTCCCCTGTTGCCAAAATGACTACTGTCAAGACTTTGTTAGCTGTTTCTGCTATTAGGGGTTGGCATTTGACTCAACTTGATGTCAATAATGCTTTCCTCCATGGTGATCTACATGAAGATGTATATATGCAGCTTCCACAAGGGTTTCACTGCAAGGGGGGCCTGGTTTGTATGCTCAATAAGTCATTATATGGACTTAAGCAAGCTTCCAGACAGTGGTACTCCAAGTTTTCATCCACAATCTTGCAGTATGGTTTCAAACAATCCAAATCAGACTACTCTTTGTTTACTAAGAAGTCTCACAAGTCTTTTTTGGCCTTATAAGTTTATGTTGATGACATCTCATTGCCAGCAATGATGTCAAGGCAGTGGAAGATTTTAAAGTGTTTTTGGATCAGAAATTCAAACTTAAAGATCTTGGAAGTTTGAAATATTTTCTTGGTCTTTAAGTGGCTAGATCAGAAAAAGGAATCACCTTGTGCCAAAGAAAGTATGCCCTTGAGATACTTAAGGATGCAGGGATGACAGCTTGTAAGCCTTGCAAGATTCCAATGGACCAAAATTTGAAGTTAAGTAAGTATCATGGACAATTGCTAGCTGATCCTGGAGTCTATAGAAGATTAGTTGGTAGATTACTATATCTCACTATTACTAGGCCAGATTTGGCATATTCAGTACATAAGGTTAGCCAGTTCATGTCTAAGCCTAGAAACCCTCACTTAGATGCAGCCTATAAGGTGTTGCAGTATATCAGGGGCTGTCCTGATCAAGGGATTCTATTGTCCTCAAGGTCTGATTTTCATTTAAAAGGGTATACTGATGCAGATTGGGCAGCATGTGTGGATACTAGAAGATTAACAATTGGATATTGCATCTTTCTAGGTGATTCTTTGGTGTCATGGAAGTCTAAAAAGCAGTCCATTGTGTCCAGATATTCTGCAGAGGCAGAGTATAGGGCAATGGCTGTGACAGTATGTGAGATAACCTGGTTGCTAGCACTGTTGAAGGATCTTGAGGTCTATCATCCACAACCAGCCTTGCTTTTCTGTGATAATCAAGCTGCCATATATATAGGGGAGAATCCTGTGTTCCATGAACGTACAAAACATATTGAGATAGACTGTCACTTGGTTAGAGACAAAGTGCAAGATCGAGTGATTAAGTTATTTTATACTCCAACTCACACACAGTTAGCAGACTTATTGACAAAGGCACTTAATGCTCAACAATTGTTTTCTTTACTTGTCAAAATGAGAATAATCAATATTCATGGACCTGAAGCTAACCTTGAGGGGGGCTGTAAAGATACTAAGAGCAAGGTTAGAGCAGTAGATCAAAGTGAAGTAAGAAGCAAATGATGCTACAAGTGAAGTGGTGCTGCAACAGTGAAGTGAAGTGCTAGTGGAGTAAAGGAGAATGAAGCAAGTAACAATATAATGCATAAAACAACATAAGAAACTATGCTACCTGTAGTTTAGTTTGTATTAGTTATTTATGTTCACACGTGGGAGATACACGTGCTATACTGTAACTGATGTACCTACTTTGCACATAGTTTGGAAATTAGTTTTTCTTCTGTTAGTATATATGTAGGATCTCTGTACAGTTACAATTCATTCATTCCGGTAATAACAGAAACACTCTAGAAGCTCTCTCTCTCTCTTTCTTTCTCTCAGCTTTCGTAGCTCTTTGTTCTTCTTTCTGTTATTCTCTGTTTTCAATTCTTACAATTTTAATACAGGAACTTTTATGTTTCTCTTGTGCTTCCAACATATAACACCTAGGTTTATTAATTTTTTGTTTGCAAAGACCTGCAATCCCCAAGAAACCTAAAAGATTAAAAAATCTTTTTCTTTGGTGTCCTGGAATTTTTGAGCACGTGACTTATCCCCAGGCATTACAATCCCCCATCCTACACAATGCAAATACTAGGATAAATCACCAGGGCTAAAGGGTTAGGATTCAAACTTGGCTGACACTTCCTGAGATGCTTTTACTTCAGGCCAACGAGTTAATCAGCCTAACCCCTTGGGGTTCTCAAATATCCAAACTCTTAGTTCATTCATTCATCTCAAAAAAAAGAAAAAAGAAATCCTATATTGGGGAATAAAGGAGTGTGATTGAATTAAGAACTGATTTCAAGGATTATGGAACTAGTTTATATCAAATGGAGGTCTGCATTGGTAGTCATTTTAAGCCACAGTGATTCAGTTTTCCATCTGCATCTTCTGAGTTTTGCAAAGACAGAAGGTTGCAAAACAAACAATACAATTTGCCAACGGGGGAATAAAATTTTAAAGGGTTTTATTTGTTACAAGATCGACTAAGACAAAAGAGTTGGAGGTAATTGGAAAGATACAATGTATTGTATTTATCAGCAATTTTCAGTTTTTTTCTTACCTTCAACTGCAATCCATGTTCTGTATGGTACCTACATGATTGATGTATCAATTAAAAAAGATCTTCCTACTGCATGAGACCTGCACCATCAATTGGGTAGGCTCTGAGGAAAAATCCTGCTTGTTGAATTGGTTTTGTATCCATTTGCTTCTTAAAAGCACAACCAAGTGTTTATCTCTAACACTTGTAGGACATAAGCACTTTGGCATGCTACGTAACTTTGATGTGCTTACCAATTCATAATGCTGTAACTGTTCCTAACTGAGGCATATACTTTTTCTGCAGAAAGATAGTAATGCTGTTAAAGAGGCACTTGATCAGCTGAATGAAGTTGGTTGGGCCAAGAGATGGAGTTCTCAGCCATATGTCTCACGTCGGATGGTCAGTCTCCATTACAAGTGTGAAGTTCTGGGAAGTGGTACTAAAAACATTAGCCACATCTACAAACCCATGCATACTTGTATCCGAATAATGTATATCTGTTCACTGCTTTGAGTTCATCCTTTTATCCTACTTTGTTAGATTAAATAGTCTGACTGCTTCAAAATTCATGCATCAGACATCTCTTCGGGAGCTGACAACTCTTGGAATAAAAAATGCTGAGAACCTTGCAATCCCTAGTGTCAGAAATGATGTAAGTATATATAAAGCTTTCTAATTGCCTTTGTTGCATTGGGTAAAGCATATAACAATAGCCAAGTCTTGGTCTAAGTTTCAATTGTAGACTAAAATGCAATGCATCACTACTGCAATCATTTCAAAACTTCAATATAAAAACCCTTTAACTTAGGAAGAATTTCCTGAGGTTTTTATTTATTTGATATATATAGATACACACACACACACAGAGATTTCAAGATGTCAATGTCCTATTTTGACCTCTTTTGTTATCTCTTTCTTCCTTCCCATAGCTGCTTCTTTGAGCTTGTGAAAATTATAAAGTAATTAGAATTTCATGAATATTTGAGTGCAAATTCGATCTGATTTCTTATTCTTTGCACTGTAAAAGCATTGGGTCAAGATGCTGTTCATAAAATTGACATCTGTCAGTGATACAGGCAGCTTTTCTTTTCACAGTGGTGGGCACAACAGGTTTTTTAGGTGTTCTTGCTGGTCAGCTTCCTGGGGTAACTTTAATTCTATCCCTTTTCCTCTGTATAGATGCACACAAGTTTTTATACCATCTTAAACAGTATACTAGGAGGGCATGCATACTCATGTTCTATTATCATGCAATATTTGATTCAAGCAGCCTCTTCTCACCAATTAACGTGTAAGGAAATTTATTTCTGTATTTTCTCCTCATTCATAGAAATTTGAAAGTACGTATTTCTCACTTCGTTTCTGCTTAAGCCACATAATTTCACAGCTAGTATTGAACCCTTTCACTTCCTACTGCTTTTTTTAGGAGAATAACAAAGTTCTAAAAGTACTCTCAGTTGGTGAAGTCTTCTACACATATTGTGGACATGCAAAAAAATGTAAAAAAAGATCATATAAATAGGCCAAGACGTGCTTGAGAGAAAATGAAATCTGTATCCTTGCTCTCACTGCTTACTTTAAGCTGTTTCAATTTGTTTGTAATTATCACTAGAAAAAGAGCATATCTTCATCTTGGTTTTCTTTCAGTCTTAAAACCTTAAAAAGCAAACTTCTGGACTGAAAATGCAATGGTTTCTCTTTCCATGTGCTTCTTTATATCAGTCTTATCATTCATGGTTATATCAATTGCGTCACATATTATGTTTCTAAATTGCTCTGCATTCAAATGAATCCTTCCTATGGGTGATATGTTGCTCTTTTCATGCCCATGAAAATTGAAGACATTTTTTCTTTATTCATTTTTTTAAAATAATTTTCGATTTTGATGATGTCTTTTGTTCATACCATCCCTATAGGACTGGGGCTTCTTTGTGCCTTACTTGATTGGGAGCATATCATTGATAGTTTTGGCGGTGGGAAGCACTGCCCCTGGGTAAGAAATGTCTATAAGATGGAATACAAGTTTTATCCCATTAAAATTATTTTAAATGAAATTTTAATACAGCTGAAGCCATCAATATTTACCTTCTATTTCAAGTTGGAAAAATTATTTTGTATGTATTACACCTCTCTCTCACATATAGGTGGATTCTAATTCCATGCATTGAATCCACATGTGAGACCCACTTTTATATGAGAAGAATGTGTTACATATAGGGTGCACTTAAAAAGAATGTGTTATATATGTAGGGTGCATTTAGTAATTTCACCCATAGTTGAGAGCTAATTTATGACTCGTTTGCATTAATAATGTTCTTATATCTGTTGTAGGCTTCTTCAGGCTGCTATTGGTGGCTTCTCTTCATTTTTTCCTGATTATCAAGAAAGAATTACTAGTCATGAAGCAGCTCATTTTTTAGGTACTCTTTTTTATTGAAATGCATATAACAAACATGAGATACGCCTAATTGATCAAGACTAATGGGATAATGTTCTTTTACAAACCTTAGTTGCTTATTTGCTTGGCATTCCTATTCTGGGCTATTCACTGGATATTGGAAAAGAGCATGTCAATCTCATTGATGAAAGGCTGGAAAAACTCATATATAGTGGGCAGATTGATGCCAAGGAACTAGACAGGTATCCATATGACACCAGTAGCTACAAAAATTGAACATTTTTTTTATATTCTTACCTTCTATTCTCCTGAAAACTAGACACTGTTTGATAATGTCTTAAAGTTCCAAGGTAAAGGTTGTAGATTTTTATGCAAGGTATATGATAGTAAAAAATTAAATATTATATCGCTTTATGATTAAGATCTATTTGGATTAAACAATGTGTATAAGCTCTATTTGTATATTAAAAAAAAAGAGGTTGAAAGTTTGCGTTAACTACCACCAACAGAAATTGCAGAAAAAGGCAATGGTACAAAAATACCATCTTATAAATTCATCACATGCTGAATTGTATAAATATGACTGGTGTAGAATAAATTAACTGTAATAGCCATTCTCAGGTTGGCAGTTGTAGCAATGGCAGGACTAGCTGCAGAGGGATTGAAATATGACAAGGTGGTTGGTCAATCTGCTGATCTTTTCACCCTTCAGGTTATAACTGAATCTTCCTTTGAGTTTTTCTTTTTACAAATATATCTTGATTGACAATAATTTTTTTTTTGGGGGGGGTTGGTTTCTGTAGAGATTTATTAACAGAAGCAAGCCACAGATTAGCAAAGAACAGCAACAAAATCTTACAAGATGGGCTGTAAGTTCCAAATGAGTTTCACCCAGTTTCAATCAATTTTTAGGTCATTATTAGAAAATAAGTGTATAAGCAACCTTGATCTTGAAGTGTTTCAATAATAAAATGCTAACGCTAAGAAATTAATGCAGGTTTTGTTAGCTGCATCCCTCTTAAAAAATAATAAGGTGATTTATGAAGCCCTTATGACGGCAATGTCAAATAAGGCAACTGTACTAGAGTGCATTGAAGCAATCGAAAAAGCTGCATAGTTTCCAAGACCAGAATCCTTGTGAATATTCACTTTTGTATCAGACTTGAACTTCCTAAATGTAGCTTGATCATTCTTGTCCCCTCATAATTCTTGCAATGACAGTAATCAAGATGATTTACAGTAGTACCTTTGCCTGCTACGCTACAGGATAATCATTCTCGATCAAGAGAGTGAAAAGTTATGAAACATTTGTAATGGTATAGTTTGCATGATAAGAGCATCCGTAACAGATATTCTATAAAAAATGTCATTTTGACACAGCAAAAACCTACTTTATTATTTTACCACATCATTTTACAACATTCCATTTATCAAATGTTTTATCATTCAATTCTATACATTAAAATAATATTTACAATACATTAAAATAATATATTAAACTACTTCCCCATCATCATCAACAACAACAGCACAACCACCTTGGCTGCAACAACGCCGACAGCCACCACCGGCACAAACCCACATCCACCACCACCTTATTAAAAAAAAAAAAAAAAAAAAAAAAACACAACTGCCGCCACCCACCGCATCCCACACACCCACCCATTGCCACTGCCAACCCACCCACCGCCGACACATCCTTCGGAACCCATTCATAGGCCGGTCCTCCCACCACCGATTTTGCACAACAGAACCCACCACCACCGATTCGCCCATCACCAGCCAACCCACCCACCACTGAATCTGACCATCGCAACCCACCACCAGTGATCCGCCAATCACCATCTCAACCCACCTGCTGCCAACCCACCCATCGCCGACCCATCCTTCGGAACCCATTCACAGGCCGGTCCTCCCACCACCGATTTCGCACAATAGAACCCACCACCACTGATTCGCCCATCACCAGCCGACCCACCCACCACTGAATTTGACCATCGCAATCCACCACCAGTGATCTGCCAATCACCATCTCAACCCACCCACTGCCGAACCGGGTATCAAATCACTGCCAAAAAAAAAAACCACAGCAACAGAGATCGGAGTGAAAGAAGAAAAGAGTGAGAAGAAAAAACTGAGGGTGATGTTTGAGAGGAAGAGAGAAAAACAACGAGATTGAGAAGAAAAAAGAGTGAAAGAAAAAAAGAATGGAAAGGCGTGATGTTTGAGGAAGAATGAAAGAGAAGAGAAATGAATAAAGTGAAGAGAGAGGAGAGAGAAAAGAGAATAAAAAAATATTAAATCATATGCCATTCGGCGTCCTTACAGTGCCAAAATTGTAAAGGTATTGTTCAATGTTGCAAAAATTTGACACATTTAACACATCTGATACAGCTCCATTTTTGGTGTGCCATATTATAGCATTTAGAACAAATGCCACAGCTACTGTGGATGCTCTAACCAATGCCTACCGTACCAGATTAAGAAACCTCACCTAAACGAACCTTTTTATTTATTTATAATAGATATTCTACAAGCTTAGTTTACTCTCTCTCTCTCTCTCTCTCTCTCTCTCTTGTTTGTTTATTAGTGTCTTTCCTTTTCTTTTGACCAATAAATTCCCAGTTTCACCGGTCATAAAATTTAATGCAAATGCTGTGACATGATGAATAGCTAACCAACTGAAATCAGCACATGAAAACATAAAAATATAGAGAACAATTTATTCAATTGAAACAAAATATATCCGGAAATATTGCTTCAAGCAGGACAAGTTGTTTATTGATTAAGAGTAAACTCTGTATAATGGTTTTATTACAAAAAGCATGAGTGGCTTACATTCAAGTGGTAGCCAGTTATTCTCAAAAAAAAAAGGTTGTAGACCAGTTTAAAAAACCTCAGCATCCATTACAGTCGGCCATACATAGAAAGCATATTCCTCAGTTTCGTTGCTTCAGGCTCCAGGCTATCAAAGCTCATGGAACTAGACATCCTCCAACCCCAATTTCCAAACTGTGTTCAGTAGAAATTCATCATACACAAGCAAAGCATGAAATATTGATTGCATGTGTTAGAAGGTGAAAATAATAAATTCCTTTCAAAAACTTATCATTTTCAAATATTATAATCAACAGTTTAAAGGCCAAGAATCTTGTAGCTCAATTAGTTGGCACCTCCTAGTGTTTATAACAGAGACATCTAGGATTCAAATTCTCCTCCACCCCAATTATTGAATTATAAAAATAAATAAATAAATAAAAACATTTTGAAGTCCTCTCTTCCCCCTGAGTGTGAGAGAGAAAGAGAGAGAGAGAGAGAGAGAGAGAGAGAGCAAAAGGACGGGGGAGGAATGAGTGTAATATGAAACTGGTGGTAGAACATTTCAAATTTGCTTATTGTTTATACATGGTAAATAATTGCAGAAGAAAAGTTCACTTATACTTGAGAAAGATAAGATTGATTATATCGTGTAACTGTAACTCTGTAAATAGAAAAGGCCTCTTATGGTGTTTTCAAAGATATGGCTTCTAGATTCTAGTTATGTATATATATATATATATATATATATAGAACTCAAAGGTATTACTACCTGTGTAATCTGACCAGGCTGGATACAAAGGCCTCCGGTTCAAGTTTGAATAATCTTCTATTGTAAGATAGACATGATTTGGGAGATTGAGTGACCCCGCCGCCCCCCCCCCAAAAAAAAAAGGAAGAAAAAGAAAAACTGCTGCACTGGACATGCTCCATACTAACAGCACATTATCCAATTTGGCTGGACTGGATTTCGTCACAATATCTTACCTGAGTTGCAGGGATGTTCATCCTGGCAGAACTCCCTAGCCCCAGCACATCTTGTATAGGTATGATTGCAGTTCGGGCCACTGAAGATAACACAGCCTGTATGAGGGTCCATGAAATATCATCTTCCTCATTAATTGAGAGATACTTTAGTACCTGAGACAAAAATTATATTAGATTAAAAATACAAGCATACCTACACCTTTGCTTATATACTGTTTCAAATTTATCATGTTAATGGGGGATTGAAACAATTAGAAACCACACACATTGGACTTCTCTTCTTGCTTCAAAATGTCCCACCAGCCTCGGATCTATAATACAAAAAAACGTCTATTAGTATGCTCTGTCTAAATTTCCAAGTCAGGATTAAAGAATCGGAACAAAGGTCTCAACAATTATGTAAGTGCAAATCAGTGTTATATCAGATCATGTTACATTTTCCCATCATTCCCCAAATTAAGAAGATAAATTGAGCAACATATTGAAATAAGTCCCTGGCATGGAGGAATTTTACCGTGTCATTATCGTGAGTTCCAGTATACACAACTTGATTGTGTTCATGATTATGAGGCAAGTGAGGGTTATCAGCACCACTTCCAAAACCTGGACAAGAAAAAAGGAAAATGGACAACATAACATCGTGTAAAATTCAAGGTATGCCTCAAAAATGACCATTTAAAAGACAGTAATATATTGCTACCAAACTGGAGGACAGCCATTCCAGGTGCCCCAATGGATTTCCTAAGCTGGACTACATCCTCTGTGATAACTCCCTGTCATGTGACAGCACAATAGATAAGAACATATCAAGCAAAAAACAAAGAATATGAGCTAAATGACAAAAGATTCATTAGAATACAATAGACATCAATGACCATAACATTTCTTTTGGGTTTTTTGGGCTTAATGATCTCCAAGGCCCCTGAGCACTTGATAGTCCCCAGGCACATGTAGATTTGCCGCACACCAAGAAATTGCCACAGTTTTAATATGGTAGAAAAAACGTTGAATTAAACCAATCTTGGACCCCTCCAAAAAGCTAACATGCTTGCAATACCCCAATAAAATAACAAGAATAAAATTACATCTGGTAAGTAGCATTTTACTGAAGTCAACAGGCTATCATATCAATGACCATGAGTTATTACAAATCTGTGAATCCACATTATGAGTGTTTCAAACTTTAGTAATTGTTAGCAAGTAATACAATGCCAAAAGAGCTATTGGATCATATATATCTAGACAAAGGGTGAAAATGGTGACAAATTAAGTTTTTTTTTTTTTTTTGGTATTATATCTGATAAAACGTACCAAATCTTCTGCTATTATATTCATCTTCCCAACTGCTCCAGAGATGGCATTGAATAAGGATTTTCCAGGTCCTGCCTACCGTCACAAAATAACACATGGAGTGAATAAAGGGGTAGCTGGAGAAAAATTATAGCGAGATCTGAATTACAGAAACCCGACCTTCCATCTTCCAATCATTGCAACCTTTGCTTCTGCGAAATCATGTAATACATCAGTGCTTGCACAAGCAACAAAAAAACAGCATAATACAAAATCTAAATTATCTCACCGGAAGAGACAGCCCAAAAGCCAGCAAATCCTCTGAAGTGGTCTATTCTGAATTCGTCATATATATCTTGTGCACGACGTAAGCGGCGTATCCACCATGAAAATCCATCTTTCTCCATGGCTTTCCAATCATACAGAGGGCTTTTAAATCAGAAGTGAAGTAAATTAATGAGCTGGAAAATATAGAAAACCAATTACAAAAAGATTTGAGTCATGTAAGAGTAAACATGAGTAATGCTACGAACAAAGGTTTGAAGTTCTAAGTATCAAAATAAAACAAAGCGTACAGTTAAATACAAATTGGTTGCATACAACTAGCATTGCATGAGACCCACACACAAAAAATAAAAAAAATAACTGAAACTTCAGCTCATATGGACAGAAGGTAGCCAAACTCACTCTTGTATGATTGACAAACCAAAACGAGCCCACAGCCATTGCTGTACATTTGGACTAAGGATACAATGTTTCAGTTACAATACCCAGTAAATTTCCTAGTGCTCAGCAACCAATTATTAGACACAACATGATCTAGGTAGTTAAAATGAAAATTTTCACTGCCCAAGTCCTCCAACAGTCACTCCTCCTCCTCCCCCCCCCCCCCCCCCCCCGGCTAAAAAAAAGAAGGAAAAACCCCCCAAAAAAACAACAAAGAAAGAAAGTAATGGGAAAAAGGAACAAAAAAAAAAAGGACAAGAAAGCATCATTATTCCTCTGGACAATTAAAACTCTGGCCTTCAATATATGTATATAGATGTCTTTGAAATTCTAATAAGATATTTATATTTGCTTGGAAGGGTATAGTGTAGTACAAACCTGCCCCACAGCTGACCAGTTTCACTGAATGCATCAGGGGGAACACCACTAACTAGAAGAGGAAAACCATTCCTGTTCTGCTAGAGAAAATAAATAATTAGTACTTTGCACCATAATATGATGCTTCCAGAGTATGTTTCAATTATTAGCAATTCTCATGATTCACTACAGAAATACTCACTAGCAAAAAATGTTTCCTATTTGCCCAAACATCAGCACTGTGGTAACCTACATAAATGGGCATGTCGCCCATTATGCTGATGCCTTTCGTCTGTGCATACTTGCGAACTTTCTGCCATTGCCTTTGGAATAAGAACTGTTGTGCTATGAATTTATCTATCTGAACAAGTAAAAAACATAAGTTGGTAATCTTGGTGGTTTTTAACATCATGGAAGATGATGTGAGAAACTACAAGCCCATAATACAACCAAAAAGCTTATCCAGATCTTACAAAATCCTTTTTGCTTTGAAAAATGTCTTCCAAAGCTGCAAGATGGCGATTTTTTATAGGTTCAGGCCAATCATACCAACTGAAAGTATTTAAACTGTCATCAATAGCTGCAAAATAAGCTGCATCTTCAAGCCAGCCTACCAAATGGAAAAAATGAGAAACACATAAGGCATCTAGTGATCCAGGTCCGCAAAGTACAAAACTGCACTCAAAGGCTAATTCAACCAGATACTATAAACTATCTGCACATCTGGATGGGAATTGGGAAGTGAAATTTTTATTTGAAATGAAAGAAGTGCAAGTGCATGAGTTAACAAATCATAAAATCTTTCACAAACTAAACAGCACGCAAAATAATTAATTCATTATTCTTTCTGTTTATTTTGGACAGTTACCAACATCATAAAGTCAATGCAACAGTATTAAATAAGGCCCAGGTACATCATGTAACATGTAAGAAAAAATTCCTTTAAGATGATTCTAGATAGGAAATTCATGGAATAGATTTTGTGTAGCCAACCTCCCAATAGAAATAGGGTTTGTTATAAATTTATCCAATGTAGGTGGATTGCTTGTTCAAGTTACAAGAAGAAATGAGTATCATCTTCTAGTGTATAGTATTTATTTTTACCAAAGACAGTTTGGGTGGTAGAACTAAGGCAAGTGTAGGACAGCATCTTTTTGAACCCTACAACACTTTCAACTGTTTGCTAAATTAATAAAATCTAACAGGCCACTGGTTATTTAGCTCCTGCATCGTACATTTATGTGGCATACAAGATACACATATTTGTAGACTGACATTCAGACTCATTTTTTAGAACAAAATTTAAATCCCATCAGACGCGCAAAATTCATTTGGTTATGCCTTTGCCCTTTTACTTTCTATATTTTCTAATGCAACGATGGAGATGGAAATGGAGTACTTGAGATCAGTGGAATTTAAAAAAAAAAAACTCTACTTGATTAAGACTCAATTACATTATTATTGGAAAATCTCCACCTGTTACTTAAGTTCTTGAGTTAAACCTAAATTTTAAAATATGTACAAATAGTATTTTTAAATTTAACACAAAGAAATTAGGAAGTCCTTGCATGTGATCTAGAAAGTGCAACAAAAATATACAACTTACCATAAAAATAATCCCCGTCCACCCCCCCCCCCCCACCCAAAAAAAAAAGAGAAGATGCGTCATTTCAATTGGCCTTCTATACATTTCAACTTTTCATCAATGACAATGTTAGCCATGGTTCTAAATATAATTCAACACAATTATTTATTATAAAGATGAGATAAAATATGTCAAGAACATCATTTGCCGCCAAATCTTTCCATTCACAAGACCTAGAATTTCTCTAACCACCAATGTAGATGGAAGCTGATGGGCTTTAACCATTTTAGAAAACAGTTGCAAGAGATAATTAACAAACTAAAAAGTAAAAAATCTCACTAGAGATATTAGGATCTCTACAGAAAGCTTCAAGTTGACTCTTAAGCTCCCCTTCACTCAAAATGAGCCTCTCTGCAGCCTAAGAAGAGACAAAAATAAGAAGAATTTGATGTAAAAATGAAAGCAAGATACTGAGGAATAGAATAGTTATGCAGTATTATTTAAGTAAGCAGCAAGTTTACAAACAGAGACTCATGTTTAGTGAATTATTTTTCTTTTCTGTTTCTTCTATTATATTTTCTTTCCTTCTATTTTTTATTTATTTTTTTTTTTTTGTGCACAGTTTTCTGCAGCCTAAGAAGAGACCAAAAAATAAAGACCCAATCCAAGAAGCAGAAAATTATTAAATGTACAAGTAAATTTGACAGACAAGGTACTCACTACCACCAATTTCTTGCCCTTTTTATGTCGCAATTTCTTATAGCATAACAAGCAGACAGGCAGACATGTCATCGCACATAAATTTTGAACAATAGAAACAAGGTAATTGTTATGTTGTATGTAGTCTTCAAATTTAAATAGCAGTATGATGGTGCAGTGCAGTTTTGATGGATTATAATGGTAGGCATGAGGGTAGTATGGTAGTGGTGGTAAAGCGGGAAGTAGTTGCAGTAGCAACTAGGTAGTAATGGTGATGGTGCAGCAGTGGTAAATCTGCTTAGACTAATAATTTTAGCAAAGCTTTGTAAGGTAACACAAGCAATTAGAAACACGTGACACGCATAATTGGTTCTCAATGATCAAGGGATTCTTACTAGTGTAGGGTCTAGGCTTAACTTACTGAATTAACAAGATTTTTAACCAACATGACAAAATAAAAGGAAAAATTAGCACTTTATGCTGCTTAAATTGTGTACCTTAGCTATCAAAGGATCCTTTAGGTCAGCAACAGCTGAGTAGTTCACACGGTCAGTGTCACTGCATGAACAACAAAGCAGTAATAACAGAGAGACATAAATGAAGAACCATAGCTTAACGTCTTGGTGCAGTCATAAGTTAAAAGTCCTCACACTGGTTTAGGTAGCTCCTCCTTCATCAACAGACCATCCTTAACAAGCTCTTCGAGAGATATTAGCAGAGTGTTACCACAATTTGCATCCTGAAAGTAATCATGTCAAGGATAACTGCCTACAATTAAAATGACACTTACAAAATAACACTGGAACTAGATATGCTAACACGTATAAATTGAGAGTCAAATGAGGTGGATCATATAATTTCTAAACAATATGGTGGAACCTAACAGGCTAACACCCAACATGGTGGAACCTAAGCTGGATATCTAATAAGCCACAACAAACCCAATTAGTTGATCACTATTATTTATTTACCTTTTCTTTTTTAATTATCAATATAACTACAGGCTTATTCCATTCCCTTGTGATTCATCAAAAAACTCAAGACAAAGCATCCAGAAGTTTGACCATTATGTAGGGGTGGCAAAAATTATCCATATCCATAAACCCGCCCATTACCCACCTTATTTGGATAAGTCTTAACCCAACCCATTTGAATATTTGGGTTAAATGGGTAAAGACCCATTTGGTTATTTAATTAGATGGGTCTAAATGGATAAATCCACTAATACCCACTAAACCCATCTAAAATTTAAATAAACAACAAAAATTCTAAATTTCTAGAAAAGATAAACTAAAGATTACAAAATTACTTTCACCAACATCAAAAAAATCCAAATCTCTCCCTGTTTGGTTACTAAGAAAGTGCGTAAAATTATTATAATTATTACTATTATCAATACCAATAAACAACAACAATAATATCAACCAATTAAAACTCGATAGTCAAATAATAATAATTATTATTTTTCACTCGGATCACATAATAATATCGTTGATGCTCTGTTTGGATGCTGAGAAAAATCCAGAGCAGCGAAATAAACTCAATAAATTTTTAGAGATCTCACTGTCTTTTGCGTTCATGATCAACATCCTTTACACCGACAACGAAAAATTTCAATCACAAAAAAAAATAAAAATAAAAAATACGAATCACAGAGAAATCAGATTTTGCAAAATCAGATTTTCTTTTTCTCTCAGTTTTCTTTGCAGCCGAACAGAGGCTAACACGTATCTACCAACATACATATACATAGATAGATAAAACAGAGAGTAGAGAGAGAGATTACGCCAAGGATAGGATCTTCGGGAGCGCGAACGAGGTGAGCAAAGACGGAATCAGCTCCAATTCAAAACTAATCACTTATCGTAGCTCCAATTCAAGTATCTTTCTAAACTAAAACTAACACGGGTCTAAGAAAGCATGAAAGATTTTGAAATCTAAACAGAGCTAGCTTAAAAATAACATAATTAACAGTAAATGCGTTGCCAAACAGGGACCAAAGCAACTGGAGCATATTTTCTCACCTAGCAAACGGCTCCCACGAAGATTTTCCGAGAAAATCTGAGATCTGAGAAAATTAGTTTCAGAATCAAAAAGGGGAAGTGTTGAGAAAAGGGTTTGGGAAGAGAGGCAAGGTGCTCTCTTTGTCCAAATTCTCTCTGTGTCTCTGTAATTTTTCTTCCACTAGTTGGGTTAAATGGGTTAAATGGGTGGGTTACTAATTAAATGGGTTGGGTTGGTAATGGATAATTTATTTATATATAAACGGGTCATAAATGGATAAATGGATAATTATACACCAACCCATTTATAACCCAACCCATTTATGACCCAACCCGCCCATTTGCCACCCCTACCATTATGGGTCCAGAAACAATATGCAACAAATTAAGGTCAACACGGAGGCACATAGAGTGGCTAAATGCTTATCCAGTTTTAGCCGCTCCTAGAAGCAATAAGGACCGGTATATTACGAACCAAAATAATACTAATATTAATAACAATAAATAATTGATAATATGAGCCAATCCAATGCTAAACACACTAGAGCGATCCTATTCCTAAGGGATGATTTCCAAGAAGGTTTTATTCTCAATTAAAATTTGATTTATTGCACATTACATTCAAATTTCTCAAAAGCCACCTACTCCCACAAAAGAAAAAAAGAAAATGAAATACAATAACAAAACAATAAAGAGATAACATATCGGAATGAAGAGTGTCACCTGGCCCGAGTAGGGTGACCCTTCTTCATTAGCCTTCCTCCCAGGAGGAACAAGCGGAAGAACCTGCACAAATAAAATTATATTCAACTGAAATTCATTTCCGCATGACGTTTGGTCATTACCATAAGGCCAACACACCAATGGATTTCTTTGTGGTGTTGGTGTAGGCGGGATTCAATCTCAGGTCCCTAATTCAATGACATTAGACCTAATTGAAACCTTAGACACAGGCACAAATAAATTTAAAGTAGTTGTACATGTTTTCTAATTTTCATATGCGTATAAACAATTGGACCTTAAATTAAATGCAAAATTAACACACAGAAACAACCAGCAGAGAGTATTGAATAATTACATGTTTTTATTACAAATTGTTTATCAAATAAGTGTGGCAATGACTGTGTCTGTGATTCTGTGTACTTGTTAGTTAGTTTGTGTTGCACTATCATCACTCTTTTCCTTTGGATAAATTTGATCAGGCACGGAGTGAAAGCATAAAGAACAAGAATGCAACTATCTGTGAATTCAAAACAAAACAGAAGAGCGGGACCTGCCAGACGGAGCAGCCAGCTTGGTGAAGCCAGTCGATGAACCGAAACGCCTCGTCGCCGAGATCGCCGATCCCGTGAGGTCCTCTAAACGACGTCGGATGGAGCAACACTCCGGCTCTTCTTCGATTTTCCGGATCCGGCTTCGGGAACCACTCTCCGTAATCGTCTGGTAAGTCTTCGCCGACTGCGGCGGAGAGAGACGAAACGCTGCCGTTATGGAAGTGACAAGAGAATGGAGAAGAAGTGGTTGGTTTGGGTTTGAAGGAGAGTAAAGCGATTGCGGTGGGAACTGAGGAGAGTAGTGAAGAGTAACTGTAGAGCTTTGGACTTGGAGAGGGAAGGGAGTGCGACAGTGAGAGAGAGAGATAGCTAGAAATCGCCATGTCTGAAAGAGATTGAGAGATTGGAATTTAGTAATGGCTGTTTGGAATTTGGATTTAGCTTTGGAAGATTGAATTGAATTAACAGTAAAGAAACAGAGTGCTATGCGAGCAGAGAATAATACATGTGACGAGTGACGTGGCGAGAGAGGGAGAGTGAATCAGAATCAGATGTGATTGTGTTGACCATCGCGCTCCACGTGGCAGGAGTGACTGGTCTTACCTTCTCCGATGTCTGACTCGCTTGCTTGCTTTGGTAAGTATGGAGCTTCACAGATTTCCCATTTTGGAATTAAATAACTACACTGACCGACGCCCACACTTGACATAGATATTTCATAACTATGAACATGTTGCATACCGAATGTTTAACGCAGAAAACCAATGAGATTAGAACACATATGAAAATAATAATAGTGTTTTAAATTGGGTTTATAACACATTACATAACTAGAATACAATTACAAAAAGGCCTAACCTTTGTAGTTGTAGACTGGATTATAAACAGCGGACACTAGACATACACAATCAATGTGGAACAAACATCCCTATTCTTTTTTTTAAGTAAACAGTAATACTTATTAGAACACACACGAAAACATCCCTATTCTTTGTATGAGTTTTCTAATTAGCACAATGAATAAAAAATAAAAATGACCATATAATGTCACATTTGTATAAATAACAGTATTTTATTGGTTGGGAGGTCAAGGAGGACTACGTCAGCAGTCCTCCTGATGGACCTAATAATTTCTCGGTATAGACTTATATGGATCCACCACTCACAACTTGCCACATGAGTAAGTTGTGGTAAAAGTAGTGATGTTAACATTTTTCTATTTCACACGCACTCACATGTATTCACCCCACTTAGGCCTGCCTACGGGTCGGTTTTGGACCCAACCCAGACTCAACTCGCCGGCGTCGGGTGGAGGAACCCGAAATCGACCGTCGAAATCAATCGTTCGAGTCAGTTTCAGGTGAGGGTGAGCGTCGGTCGGTCGTCAAAAACTAAAAAAAAAGTCATCGAAATTTGCAAAAAATATCACCGGAATCTGGGAAAATTCACAGAAATTTGGAAAAAGTCGTTGGAATATGCATTTTATTTCTGGAATCTACATTTTTTCGCTAAAAATTGCTGAAATTTGGCCGAATCTGGCTAAATCCCACCAGATCTAGCTGGATCTGGTTGAGATCTCGCTAGATTTGGTTGAGATCTCGCCGGATCTGGCTTGTTTTTGCAGATTTGACCGGATTTTTTATATGGCTCCGGTTGGGTTCGGGCTGCTTGGGTTTTGGAGAAGCAAACCCGCCACTTGACCCGCCGGTGTCGGTTCTTGAAAACGAAAACCCATCGCCGACCGACTGGACCTTCAGTTCAGGCTGAAATCGGGCGGTTTGGCCGGGTTGTCGGGCTCCAGTCGGGTCTGGACAACCCCCACTGCACAACTTTTACTCTAATTTTTTTTTGATAAAAAGGATAAGAGATTAAACAAATTAGGGAAAACGTAAAGTCACGTTGTCGTTTCCATTTTATTAAAATACACTTTGTGTAACAAATATTGCTCAACAAATTAAGTAGTACAAAATTTAGGGTAAGCTACAAGTGTCTACTAAAAGCTCAAATAAAATATAGGAAGGATGATCAAAGGACAAAACAAAATAATCTCTAGTAGAATGTCATTCCTTGGCCAATATATTTATGCAATGGTTGCCTTTGTGGTGGATGTGGCTGATGTGAACTTCCTTAGAAAACTGGAAGAGGGATCTACGATCACAAATGAGAGAACTACAAGGGTAAGAGGGGTAAGAGGCATCAATTAAGGAGCAGTGAGAACTGAGAGGTGATAATGCTAACAAGTACACTAAAATACTTGCTTTTGGATTATCTTACCATGACTTTGGAATGCAGTCAATGCACTAAAACCCCTTGAACATTTATGTTGTGTGTTAAAACTATTCATTTTTGTCATTAAAAAATAAATAAATAATTCCTTTTCATTCTTTTATTTTTTTTATTTGGCGCAAACATAAATTAAAATAGGCTGAGAATGGGTAAAAATAATCTATTTGCTACCATATCAAAATTTATGTACTATATTGATGGGAAAAAAAGAGTCAACATACAAAAATATAATAAAAGTTTTGGAGGTCTAAGTTAGTTAAAAACTTAAATGGTAAATTGTAAATTACACCCCTAAAGTTTAGGGGTCTTAGAATTTGGATTTTATCCGCTGAAGTTTGGCGATGTTTGAATTTTACACCCTAGCGTTTCAAAATTTGGATTTACCCCCTATATTTCAGAAGTGTTTGGATTTTATTCCCTAAAGTTTTGGAGTGTTTATATTTTACACCCTAAAGTTTCAAAATTTGGGGATGTAAAATCCAAACAATCCGAAACTTTAGAAGCTAAAATCCAAGTTCTGAAATGTCAGGGTATAAAATCCAAACATCCCAAACTTCAAAGGTAAAATTCAAATTCTGAAAGTTCAGGGTGTAAAATCCAATCACTCCCAAATTTTAGGGGTGTATTTTGTAATTTACCTAAACTTAAAATACAAATGCATCTAAAACACATAATGTTTTAAAAGATATCAAGTGATATTTATTTTTGTTTCCAATAAAGATATATAGGGTTTAAATCTCTCTTCTTCCAAGTTCCAACAATCAAATTATACATAAATAAATACTCTATATAAACATACTTAAAAAATAAGTTAATTTATAAACTAAGACAATACTGAACAGATCCTTAAATTAAGGATTCTATGTGTGAGATGTAAACCATTGAATTATGATCTAATGAAATTTAATGTACCAAGAAAAACAACGATTGTAGTCTACGAAAGAGGAGTTCTCTTATTTGGGTTTGAATGGTCAGAATTCTAATTTCGGATCCTAATCCTAGGTTAATTGTATTGATTAATATTGTATAATGGTAATTTCAAAATTTTCAAAAATTTTACTCACCAATTCCATCTCTATCTTTTATAAGTTTGTAAAGTTAAATTATAGATCTTGTTTGAAATTTTTGTAGAAGTTGAACATCCTTTTTTATTGATGAATGGTGCCATGGGCTCTACATCATTAACACGTGGAGCTTCGTACCATATGGGGATGGTGTTGTAGTCTTGTAGACAACATGGCCTTATAACGGGGTCCAACAATGTGACATGTCACATGCATCTCATATATTATTGTTCATTGTTTTTCTTTTTTCTTTTTTCTTTTTTATTTATTAGATCACATGCATTGGAGGTCGTGTATGGCTCTTCGTACTTGGACTGGGAACTATTGGAATTCCAGAGGTACATTTTGGTAAGCGTGTATCTTGGTTATCATTCACTACTAATTATAGAAGACATGGAAATATGGAATCCTTATTCAAATATTAAGTATGATCTTGAATGAAATTACTTTCTGTGGGACTGCATATATTACTGCAATCATCAACCAGGAGACAGGCACATTGTTCAATTATTGCTGATAGGAGGAAAAACCACAAATGGGACTAACAGTGCACATGAACGATGGCAAATCACAAGACAAGGAAGGAGTGGACAAAAGTTCATCAGTAATTATATCAACATCATCAGCGGGGGTGGATGTCAATATTAGCACGAACCAAAGTGAAAGGTTCAAACCAACCCTCAGTATCAAGCAATCTGATGATCTTCAAAAATGGAGATCAAGGCAAGTTCATAATGATATTTGTATCATCAATGAAGTAGATGGATATACTCTACTCACCATCCATGGTTGTGACCAAATTAAAGTAGATGGAAATATTCTCATCAGTTTGGATGGCTGTAGCGGCCAAAACAAAAATAATTCGGAAGAAAACAAAAGCAGACCAACTGCAAAGGTTGAAATGGATTATATAAGACCTACGTTAGGAGGAAGGGTCAGATTTAGGTTTAATGTCCAGTAGTACTGAATCCGTTGAGATGATAGCATATGTTTACTTTTTGACACGTGTCACCATCTGATCGGGTCCAGTGCACTAAATGCACTAGACCTAAACCAAGTCCTAAGAGGAAATACCAACGTTCAATAAGTTCAAGTTCAAGTACTTCCTTATTATAAAAGGGAGGCAATAAGAGGGTTCGTTAATGTGATATTATTCAATATTTTGGAAGCAATGATTTCTCAATTTTTACATAATTTTTTTCTCAATTCATCAATTTTTACATAATTGATGAATGATAGTTTTACCATAACTTAAAAAAAATTGTTATGCAAGAGACTAAAGAGAGGAATTATGTTCTCCCTATAAAGTATATATAATGCATTGAGCTACATGACTTTTGACATCATGAATTTGGTTATGTGAGAAGAATTACTCTTTTAATATTGAATAATTACTCACGCTAAAGTAATATTTGTCTTACTAAAATAAGAAGTAAAAGAGAAAGACTCATGGTGTTTCGTGTTAACATTGTCTTAATACATCGGTTTTACCTCTCAAAACAATTCCAATTTTCTCTCCCTTTTTTTCGTTTCTTTCCCCCCCCCCCCCCCACTTTTTTGTAATTCATTAAATTGCAAATCCATACATATCTGCAAAGCAAATTCTAGAGAAAGTCTTCAACTAATAAATATTAAAGATGGCAGGTTTTTGCATGCAACTATGCAAGCCAATACAAAATTAACAGAGGTGAAGGTTCTTCCTGGACAGATGATGAACTCCAAATTTTGTGCTAATGTGATCTGGAGTGCAAAATAAAATAACACAGCAGTACAAATCATAGAACCAAATAGCTATAATTGCAATTTAGACAATATCAATTATGACTATGAAATATTATGTACCGCATACAATCTTGATTAGCAAAATCTCAATATAAGATGAGCAGCACCAGTATCTAACAAATATGATGTCGATATATTAATTCTCATCTCACAGTATAATAACATCCATGCTAGCTGTATAACCAATTACACTCTTCAATTATGTGATTTCTGGGATCTTTTACATAATTCTTCCATAAACCAAAACTATAGTAAACGGATCCTTAAATTAACATCTATACTTTAATTCTTCCACAATCAGAACTGGCCTGCCTAGTATCTCAACCCTTTGATATCTCAAATTTCATCAGACCAATCACTGGGCTCATTTTCATCATAGAATAAGCCATCAACTATCTGATCGATTACCGTATCAATGAACGTGTTACAACTGAGGGTGAAGATCCGACCTACTTTACTTCTAGCACTGGAGAACCATGCAAAGATAGCAGCACTAGTAATGGCTCCCAGACATACCCCACCTGCTTCAGCAATGCCTTGAAGATCCATTTTTCTGAATAACGAGTTTCCAGTCACCATCTCCGTTGTCACAGTAGCTGCAAATACAATCTGCGAATTTTTTTGTTAAAATTTAATTGTATTTACAGATTTTAGGAAAATGGTAGAGCCTATAAAACAATGTGATGCATTGGTTGTTAGGTTAATTTGCATGTATCAATGTAGTTTCTCTAATTCAAGTTGAATGATTATACCAAAAAACCAAACTGGGCAGCAAGTCGCGCAGTCCCCATCTAGATGAAGGGGCAGTAAAACTAAAAAATAAGCCAAGACTGGAGAGCACAATGGACAAATTTAACGTACGTGTTAGTGTCATGAAGGATATATAAGCCAAAAGTCCTGGCTCATTATTGAGTCTTGTTTTTTGGATATTTCTGCGTACTATATGACTGTTGATGTCTCCTGAGTGTCATGGACTGCAAGTGGGTGAAAGGGGAGGCCATTTGATATTGGGGATGAGGTGGTGAGTACTGAGTACGTACAAGATCATTCGTGTATATCTTATCAAAAATATAAATAAGTTTTCCCCAATTTCGTGATATGTTGAAGTAGTTGACCATAAGTGGTGGACATTTTTTACTAATCACTTCTTATTTGGATCTATCATTTTTTTTTTCTCACTACTAATTCAACAAGTTGTGAAATTTAGTGTGTTTATATTTTTGGGGGAAATTTGATCTCAAGTCTTGTTTAAATATAAATTGAACATGTTTAATTTACATGTGAGATCGTGTGTTTTACTCACATTGATATTCAATCCCAAGATAAAACAAGCCACTTCTAACTACTTAGAATAATGAACACTTTAGAGTATGTTTGGAATGAATAAAGATAAAAGAAGAGGAGAGTTGAGTAGAAGGAAAGGTGACTCAAATATACCAAAATATAGTACATTCAAGTCACATTCTCTTCTCCTATTCAATCCTCTCTTCCCATTCCCTTCAATCCAAATATAGGATTAAGTTTTTGAGTAAGTACTAATTATCAATGATCTTCCTATCATCTTTCATGGCAAATCCAAAGAATTTATCTAATAATTACTTATTTGTGTAGGATAAAGCCAAAACATGGCCATGGATTGGTAGTGATTTATGCAAGCAATTTGGTCCTCGAGTCTCGTCTAAACTAAACTCAACACTATAACTAGTTGTGGAATGGCCAAGTTGTAAAATTAGTGTGAGTTTAGTTTATTTTTTTAGCTTATTAAGTATTTATGTGCCAATCTTAAATTTTACTCTCTATTTTTAGCTATAACTACACGTTTATATAGTAACTTTCAGCAAATAAATCTTCCACAAGTTTATCCTAATCCAATAGCAAATTAGTAAGGTCTAAACTTAGGTCAAGTACAAGTCAAGCTAAAATAATGGAGTTTAATGAATAATAATAATAATAATAATAATAATAATAATAATAATAATAAGTCTAATCTGTATCATAAACAATAACTGACTCACCATGGCGAGGCGACCAGAGATGATCTCAAAGTCTTGGCTCTTCTTCGAGCTCTCTATATACTCCGAAAGAATCGCAAAGAACTGCGACACGTCAGCACCACTCTCAGGTCCATCTCCACCGTCCCTTCTAGTCTTAATCACCCCACCTCGATCTGAGCCATACGATCTCAACGTACACAGCCGAGGCTGCAACACAATATTATTCATCTTCCCCCCATCCGTATTCACAACCGGCTTGGGTTTCTGAACCGGAATCTGAGCCTGAACCGGACCAGCCGGTTCTCTCCTCAAAACAGCTGGTTTTGGAGACTTCAACTCGGAGTGAATTGCACGCGCCGTCAAGGCCATTAGAGAGAAAATAAAAATGGGGCTTTGGGGATTCCGAGAATCTTGGGGGTTTTTTTATTATTATTTTAATTTTAAGATTACTTTTGGAACCTTGATGGTGGTGTTTTATGAATCCACGTCTGTCTTAGGTTTGTAAGGTGGTGGCTGACGTTGGTGTGGGCCCTAGGATTTACGTGGCGGCTGCTTTGGTCGGTAACGTGGTTTTCCAGCATGGAATAATTCGTGCTGGGCCTGCTGGGGCTGAGAGTGAGACATGTACATTTACCGACTTTTTTTTTTTGTGATGAGAATACCGACTTGTCACTTTAGCGGGAAAAGTGATTTGATTTAGGCGGTAGTTGTTGACCTGTCACTACACAACGCAGGCATATGTAGCATATTTGTGTGTGTATATATATATATATATATTTTGGGTAAAAGTATTCCATATTTTATTTATTGTATATTTACAAGAAAAAAAACACCAGCACCAAAAGTACAAAGGGCAACCATTTATATTTGAACCTATTGGATATGTTTAAAATAAATATATAAAGGTTTAATTGATTTAAAAATTACACGCAAACTGTTTAGTTGGATCAAAATAATCATGTGGTTAATATTATGATGATGATAGTTTTTTTTTTGGAATAATATAACAGCTTATTATTACCAGGCAATATTAATAGTGACACAAAGTACAAATGGGCTCATGGCACTTCTAATCAATTTGGATTGGCCCATATACAATTTTAAGCCACTTGTAATTTTTTTTTTTAATATTGGAGATTTGTTAATTAGATAACACATTAATCATTAGATTAGTGTAAGCCAATGACTTTATAGCTGAATTAACACATTTTCATGCACAAATTGCTTGGAGTTTAGAGGGAAAAGAGTTTGAGATACGAGATTAGCAGCATATTGTAACTATCTAAAAAAGAAATTAGATTAGTGTAAACACTAAATTGAATGGTTGATTATTTAATGATAAAATTGAAAAAGATTAAATATGGTCTTTAAACGTAGTACCAAGATTTATTTATTTTTTAAAATGTTCAATTCCTACTTAGAATTGCTTAAAATGCTATTTTAGATCCACCCAAAACTTGATTTACCCGGGTAGCTATTGCTAAATTTTTTTAGTAAATATGAACAGTAAGTTTATAAATATACAAGTTATTTTAGTAAGTGTTTATTTTTTTTTAATAATAATTTTTTATTCTCTCTCTCTCCACCACCACTCACAGTTTGGTGGCGACGAAGATGGTGGTCAGCATTTACGGTGGTAGTCCTGGGTTTGCCATCAGATCTCTCCTCTCTCGCCTCTCTCTCTCCTCTTTCTCCTATCTCACTCAGATCCTCACCTCTCTCTCAATCTGATCTTGTGCGTATTTGTTATGTTTGTGGGTGTTTGGTGGTGGTAGTTCTTGTGGTAATGATATCGCAGTGGGTAATTGCAATTTGGTGATGGTGGTAGATTATTAATGGTGGTGTTGGGTGTTTGACGGTGGTGGGTTTCTGCAAAATTTTTCTTTTGGTTCTTTGAGTTTTTTTGGATTTTGGTTCTTTTGGGTTTGGGTATGTGGCTATGTTGTGTTTTGTGTTTGTGATTGTGCATGTGCTCTGGTTTCTGGCAGTGGTGGAGCCACACACAAGGGTGGGGGGGCCAAGTCCCCCCAAAATTTTAAAAAAAAAAATTTATAGTATGTATTTTATTTACATAAAAATGTAGCTTGTAAAAATAGAAGTTGGCCCTCCCAAATTTTGAGTCATTTCAATGGTGCTCTTAAAAGAAAGAAAAATTATATTTAAAATCATATAATTTAAGAGGTTTAACAAATTAAACTATGTAGAAAATGATAAATTTTTGTATATATCTAATATAAGAAATACATGACTTTGATATTCTCATTAAAATTTAGAAGATGATAAATTCTCTTAGTAAATTAATTTGTATATGTGTGTGTGTGTGTGTGCGTGTGCGCACGTGTGCACGCATGCGTGTGGAGGTTTGTTTTAACCAATTTATTAATATCACAACTTGGCTCCCCCAAACTAAAATTTTTGGTTCCACCCCTAGTTGCTAGGTTGCCTCACAAAGAGACTAGAGAGTGAGAGAAATGGAGAGGAGGAGATAGAAAAAGTTAGACAAGAAGAGAGAAAAATGAATAAATAAGTGAATAGTGTTGGTTTTGATATAAAGAACATGAATTAAGATGTTGGGTGAGTTGTAAAATGATATGGTAAAATAAATAAAATAATGTTTAAAGTTTAAAATAACAAATTTTTTAAAATCATGATGTATGAAGAAGACTTTTATGCTACAAATTCCAAAGTTGTAGACTTTCATGCAATAAATGCCAAAGAAGATTGTTTTAATTTGCAGAATTTGCTTGCAAATTAATTTTTTGAAGTCAAATTCTAGTGAGCCCATCTCGAAGAGCATTCTCTATCAAGTTAACTTGTGCCTACCAAATTTTCTTGAAAACTATAGTACTCCGTGAAGTCTTTTTAACCACTTCTACTCTTCTAGTGCCTTCTACATGATAAAACAAGTTGTAGTAGTAGTAATGTGAAAATTTTAATATTTTTATCCATTGCTTGAAATAGTAGAATCTATAGAAATTGAGACTTTCCTACTTAAGTATTCAATTAGAACAATTATATAATGCCTAATTACCTATCAATAAGGGTGGATTAGCAGTAAAAGATATAGTTGTTGACACTGCTTAGAAAACCCTCGATCACATTTTTCTTAATTGTAGCCATGGACGGAGCCATTCATGGACTAGGGGGCAATGGCCTCCCTAATTTTTTTTTTTATAAATATAACTATATATTTAGGCACTAATTTTAGCAATTTCGTTCAATAAAATTACATTTTGTCTCCCTTAATAATATCACTGATCATTATAAGAGAAATGCTACAACTAAAAACATTTTTACACCATTTTTACAAACTATTGAGATAGCAAATTCTTACTGGTTTGCAATTAGGTCCACCACTTATATCATTTTTTTACTTACTAATAACCATTAATCACAATAACAATTTGTAAAAAGGTTTGTAAATCTAGTATTTTCCTCATTTTAAAGGCCACAAAAAAAAATTATAGATCTAAAATCTAAAAAAATATATATACAAGCTCAAAATATTAGCCCAACAACAAAAATTACCAATAAGCGATAGCAAAGCTAAAAAAAAAATGAGACTAGTCAACCAATTTTACTAAAAACAAACAACTTAGCCCTTTAATAAAAAATTTTAAATAAAATAATTTTGTCTTTGCTAACAAAAGACATGCTCTACACACACATAAAAATAATAATAATAAAAGAAAACTTTTGCTAGCTAAGCAGTAAAGCCAAAAACCGAAGCCACCGCATGCAGCTAACAATAAAACCACCCCCCTAACTCCAAATCTTAGCTCCGTCCCTATTGTAGCTTAACGCATGCATTATGGTCTAGATTAAACATTACCATTTATAAAGAATATGTACTTCCAATCTATATTCTATATCCAGTATTGGCTAATTGCATGATTAAGAAGAAGAAAAAGAAAAGGGCAAGTGAATCTTTGGATTTTCTTTTTTCCAGTTTATTCTTAAGTAACCCAACCAAAAAAAAAAAAAAAAAAACCCCACGGCCATCAATCCTGAATGGTTGGCGTGAAATTTTAGGACGGGGAAAAAAATTGAAGTTCGGTCAGATAAGGATTAAGCGGTTCTTAGCCGATGCAGTGGTATCTATCAACTCAAGAAATCAAGGAACTAAAAAATAAGCCACTGGGACAAGTGGACAACCTTTGTTAGTGTTAAAAAGGTTATCTATCAATTTGGGTTTAATCATAGTATGAAGGGATAATATATTAATATGTACTACTCAAGTGCCAATAGTCAATAGATTACTATATAGGGTAATAATAATAAAAAATCAATGATTGATATAAAATTATAAGCAAGAGTAGGTCAGGGATACAAATTTTTTTCCCCATAATTTTATATTAAAAAAAATCACTTTTATATTTACTTACTATTTACACTACTTTATCAAGCACCAATACAAAATATCCTCAACAGTTGTGAAAACTATACATAAATATTTTCACTAGACTTCTTCTAACATGACTGTGCCTAAACCCATTACTTTTAAGCTTTTAGATTAAAGAAATGCTAAAGCTATTACAAAGGTTTACTACCAAAATAAAATTGCAAATTTACATGGTAATAAAGGCTATTGGTGCCATATTTATAATATGAAAAATAAATTTTTTAATTACTTTTCTTTTTTGTGTTTAAAAATTGACGCACAAGTATAAGTGCTTGCAGGGTGTGGGGGCAAAGGCCGGAGTTCAAGTCTTTAAAAGAAAACTTCACACATATATACATTTAGATTAGGTTAGAGTAGAATTTCTATTTTGTATAAAAAAAAAAATTTTTGATGCACATGTTTGTAAAACTTATATATATAGTGAAATTTGAATTATCTTCAACAGTGGCAAAACTAAGATTTGATTCTAAGGGGGGCAACATATATATATATATATATATATATTTATATAATTATATATATGTAGGCGCAGACATGCAACGTGTACACACATATATATATTGTATTTGAGACCACTATAAATGAGATAATAGTGTATTAATTATAATTATCATATAAAATGAATTTTGAAAAGAAAAAATAAATCAATTTATAATATGAGATCTAAAGTGGGGACACCCAAAGGAACAAAATGGTTTAATAGGGGGAATGTGCAAAATAGGCAAGTAAAAGGGATGTATATGGTTAGTTAGACAACGTTTGAAACAATAATGGAAAGTAGCATCTCGAGTTTTAGAAACTCGAGATCCATATTACTGAAAATACCACATAAATTTCGAGTCTTTAAGACTTGAGTTCCATGCAAAAAAAATTTCCTCTATAGTGGCGTTTTTAAGCCTTACAGTGACGTTTTAAAGCCCTATAGCGGCGTTTTTCTGCAAAAAAATTTTTATAAGTGATCACCCCATACCAGGTTTAAGGAGCCCTATAATGACGTTTTTAAGCCCTATAGTGACGTTTTAAAGCCCTATAGCGGCGTTTTTCTGCAATTTATGGAACTCGAGTTTTTAAAACTCGATTTTCATGTGGATTTTTTTCCAAATCAACCCATTCTCTTACAAATCGAGACTTAAAAACTCGATTTTTATCTTGGAACTCGAGTTTTAGACACTCGAGATGCTAGTTTTCAGTATTGTTTTGATCCGTGACAACTAACTAAATTTTTTTATATTTGTTGTTATTTGGAAAGGGAGTTCTGGTTTAATATCTTTGTTCCCATTTCCCTATTTGTCTTTATTCCTTTGGATAGGTAAAACAGGCACGCAATACTATTGCTCTCGTTACTTGTGACTCTGAATGAAAGTAGTCGAACTGTGTCGGGTTTAGACTTTAAAGCATAAAGGGACCTTCTTGTTGTTGCTCTGCGCCACCACAATCTTTAGTAGATCAAAAGCCCCCATCAAGACCTCTCTCTCTGAATTGCACATATCATAACCTGTTTTTGGTTTTCTTGCCACCCCAAAGATCCACAACTTAGCGTGTACAAAGAGCAATGGAAATTAACTCGAATCAAAAAGTGTGGCCTTTGATTTTTTTTTTGGTGCTGTTGTGCAAGTGTGAAAGAATTAATTATCTCGGTTGGAACATCTTGAGTTTGGTGTTTCCAAGTATAAAATTGTTATAGTGAAATTATTATTTCACTCTCTAATTATTTCACACTATATTTAAACACACTTTTACATCAGGTGAGGAATTCACATTCTTAAAAAACGTCCACATTTAACACGTGTATACTTCATAATGACACATTAATTTTAGCTTAATATTTATTCTGGGGGTGGTTATAAAACACAAATAATTGATTTACAGGTCATAATCTTTTTTGTTAAATCCAATCTAACTGAGGTTCTTTAGTTTTAAAACTGAACGAGAGACATTTTGCCCTATAGTAGAGTTCAAAATAATCTTTAGTCCTAGTAATAACGATTAAAAATACACCCGAAAATCTTTAAAAAAATTACAAATACACCCGAAAAGATATGAACAAGGAATAAATGAAAAAGAATAGAAAAACAAAGGATCACACATCTTGAAGTGAAAAACCATTGATGACAACATCCAGAACTTCCATGAACTAATAGTGTTCATCAGCTGGTCTGAGGAGGGGTCCCTTTAGGGACACTTGGGCGCTTTGGACCCCTTGCCGCTGTGATGTGGATGGCTCTCTCTTGTACACTTAATTTCTGTAAAGGAAGATCTATATAGTTCAACACCCTTTAATTTGTTTTTATGAGTTTATAACATCAAAATTGCACATTAAATCACACAACACTAACACATATGACATACCTCAACAGATTCCAACTTGGGTTCATCTCCATTTTCATTTCCTGGTCAAAAATAGGAAAATTGCACTTGAGTTGAGGAAATTAAAGGAAGGAAGAGAGAAAAAAAAAAAGAAAAAGAAAAAAAAAAGAAAAGAAAAATATAAATTAAATGCTAATGTGATAGCTTTACCTCTACAAGGTTTGCAGGTTTTGATGGTTTCAGCTAAACGGAGAAAACCCTTCTTCAGATCTTGAGCAAGTTTCTCCATTGAGTTTTATTTTAGGATTTTAGCAAAGGTCAAATGAACTTATAGCTAGTTCCTGGACACCTGTAAAGCCCAGCCCGTGACACTGAAAAACATACATGAATAAAGCGAGCACCATGTGCTTAACTTTATTTTTTCCAGAATACAACACTAGTATATTATATATTTATATTACACATCTTGATCTTCAGCAAAAAAAAAAACATATTACACATCTTGATCTTAGTTCAATCTCTTTGGGTGAAAGGGCTTAAAAGTTAAATTTACTCAATTGCTACTTATTAGAAAACTGGTGGATGGACCCTGCTATCAATTATGAGCAAGTTAGGAATGTTTTTAGTGATCAAATGTTTTTTTTTTTTTTTCGTGTTACTGTTATATATGGTTTGGCATGGTCCATGCAAATGCTAAAAATTCACACACGGAAGCTGCGTGTTATGCTAAAATTCAAGTATCCATGGTCAAAATTCTTATCAGTCTATCACTTTGAAATCCAAGTTGGAGTATTCTCCAATCGATGTGTACAAGCATCAATTTCTGTCTTTGAATCTTAAGGACAAGATTCATCTTGAACGAGAATTGAATGTTATGACTCGGGTGCTAGATAGATTATTTGAATTTAATTTAGTGATAGAATGAGGCTTCCTAGATAGACTTTACTAGTTAGCTTAGCTGGTAAAGTCTTTGATGATTGAATAAAATATCTGAGGCTCAATCCCCGCCTATACCAAAAACCGATTGGTGTCTTGGTCTGATGATAAAGAGCTATTATCAGAAGCGGATGTCATAGGTTGAAACTCTCTTTTAATAAAAAGATAGATTAGTATTGTTATTTATTTGTATTCAAATTAACTCCTATGTTTTAGGATTTGTTGATGAGGTTATCTCATCTTGACTATTTATGTACTTTTAATGCATATTAATGAGAATTAAGTAGAATTAAACCCAAAAAGTCTCTCTTTCTCTCTAAGTTCAGGAGATTAGCCATCTTTTTTTTTTTTTTGAGAGATAATTACAACATGTTGCTAACCCCGCAGCTTGAACCTTTCCCCCCTAAACTATCAATTTATATTTTATTTTTCCTATCCATAACATTTGGTATCAGAGCATTTCGATCCATTGAAGCATCACAACAAAATAACCAAACTCACCTTTGTCAGCACTAAAACCCACATCCAACCAAACACCATCATCAACATATCAGAATATTTTCAAACCCACAATGCATTGAACCATAGCACCCCCCCCCCCCCCCCCCCAAAAAGCCTACCATAATCCAAAGCCCAACTCACAGTACCCATCAAGCAATTCACACAAGTTTCCATGTGTTAAAATTATGGTTAAGTGATTAAACTTACCATTTCTTGATAGCTTAAACTTTTGGGACAATCGATAATTTAACATGGTATCAGAGCAGGAGATCTTGAGTTTTCTTCCTGTCTTCACCCTACCTTCCATTTAAAATGTTAAATTCCCATGTGTTGGACCCCCACTTATTAAGGAGAAGTTTAGGCCCACACATGAGGGGGAGTGTTAAAATTATGATTAAGTAATTAAATTAACAGTTTCTTAATAGTTTAAACTTTTAGGACAATTAGTAATTTAACACCACGTGCAACAAAAAAGAAAAGAAAAGAAAAAGATATGGCTCACTAAGCTACTCAAAGGAAACCCATGGAGAAACCAAAATTCAAAGGTAGAGAGCCTTTTTATGTGACTTTTTAATGTCTAGGAATTCTTCGCTTTTAACAACACCCCACACATGATATGATTTCCATTGCTTCTTATTACATGGAAGGAGAGGCACATGATTGGTTTTGAACCTTAGAGGCAACAATATTATGCACCGATTGGGTGGAGTTCATATGCGCCCTTCAAGATCAGTTTCAAATACCAATCAATGAAGCACCAATGGAGGCTCCTATAGAAAAACTATTTGAAACTCTTGTTCAACTCATTCAAGAATCAAATATTCAAGAACCGACAATTGAAGTGTCAGTGATCAAAGAACCACCAACAATTCAAGAAAGTAATACGTTAAAGGGAGCACTTGCCACAAAAATTGCATTTAAAGATCAAAGAATCAATGAGGTAGGAAAAAAAAAGATCAAAGAGATCTACTCATGATGCCGAATAAACCTACTCTAATTTCACAGATTGAATTTGTCATATTCAATGAGTTCAAGGATGTGGGAATCAAAGTTTTTTTTGTTTACAAGAGTGGTTAAAGAAATAATGGCGCAAGCATCCATGGTCAAAATTCTCGTCATTCATCACTTTAAAATCTGAAGGTTAGTATTCTGCAATCTAAGTGTGCAAGTGTCAATTTCTATGTCTTTGAATCTTAAGACAAGATTCATCTTGAAGGGGAATGGAATTTTATGACATGGGTACTAGATAAATTATTTGAATTTAATTTAGTTTTAGAATAAGGTTTCCTAGATAGATTAGTATTGTTATTTATTTATATTCAAATTAATTCCTATGTTTTAGGATAAAATTAGTTTAGGATTTGTTGATGAGGTTATCTCATCTTTGCTATTTATGTACGTTAAATGTATTAATGAGAATTAAGCTGAATTAAATCCAAAAATGACTCTCTCTTCTTTTCTAAATTTAGGAGATTAGTTATCTTGAATGGACTAAATTATCAATTTATATTTTATTTTTTCAAGTCCACAAACACTCTTTAATGTTGATTTAATTTGTGCTAAAAATCTTGTATCGCAATGATATTGTCTAATTCTCTCTATGAGGAAACCTGAATTTAAATCTTCTTATCCCACTTATTGTAAGAAGAAAAAATAAATTTTAAATTGTGAAACTTGCTTATGGGTACATAAAAAAAGGATGCTTTTTCATCGATAGGATAGGATTTCGACCACTCGGCATCATGCTGCAAAACCACATGTTTTGCTTTGATACACCCGTGTGGTTTTACACTTTAGACTTTGAAACTTTTTAGAAATATATTTAAAAGACTTATTCCAATTTTTCCTTTTATTTTTTCATATTTTAAAATTTGACAATTCAAAAGCTAGGTTTTTAAATAGGCACATAAAAACATCTAACAACACAGAATTTATTTTCAACAAATTTCCCGCAGACCCAAGCCATCTTACATAGTTTTCACCCTTTTAGGACTCAATAATATTTATCTAGTTCTAGCTTGGAGGAGAATTTAGGTTCCATTCCCTCCATCTTTTGACCACTTCCTAATTCTTATATACAAAAAAAAAAAAAAAAAAAGCCCATACCAACAACATTAAGCAATTGTAAAAAATAAAAATAAAAGAAGATAGAGAGAACAAATTGATATCTCTGTACCTAGGCAATGGAATTGTCCCAAGGGGGAGGCCGCCACCTTCTTGCTGCTGGTCGCCTCCTCCACCTAGTGTTTTTAAGATAAATGTGGATGGAGTTTCATCAGACCTTGAAGAAAATTCTAGCATTGGAGTCATCATTAGAGATTGCAAGGGTGAAACAGTTGCTGCCCTTTGCAAACCTCTTCAGTCCCATTACCCGGCGGAATTAGTGGAAGTCCTTGCCATGGAGCAAGGTATCTTGCTTGCTCAAGAATTGCATCTTCCACGTGTGATGTTTGAAAGTGATGCTTCTAATGTGGTTAGCGCAATCAATGACTCTGCTACTGGGACTCCGTTTGGGCACATCATACAGTATATTATTCAAGCCCAAGCCTCCTTTGTTTTCTGCACTTTCAGATTTCTTAGCCGGGCCTTCAACTATGCAGCCCACGAGCTTGCTCATTTTGCCTGTCAGATTGGCTCTTATCAGGTGTGGTATGGGGTTACCCCTTCTTTTTTAGAACCCATTGTTCAAGCAGACATGCTGCACTAATTCCTGCTCTGCGGGTTCTCTTTGTTTTCAGTCTCTCCTTGTATTTTGTTTTCTCTTGTTTGCAATGCAATATTTATTCCCCTTCAAAAAAAAAAAAAAAAAAATTTGTCCCAAGGGGGCGGCTAAAGGCCTAGGCAAGTTAGGCCTAGGCCTAAGGCCCCAATTTAATTATAAAAGATTTTATCCTTAATAGAGACCTTATTTTATTATTAAAAAGTCCAAAATTGTAAAATGATGTTAGAAATATTAAAATTTTGTGTTTCATCAATCACACAAAAAATTTAAAGATTCATTATTAGGTGGTTGAAACTTGAAATCACCACATTCATTACCACATCAAATTACATTTATTATTACCACCGCGCACGGTAGTCACTCTTGTGGGGTGTGAGGAGCAAAGGCGGGGGTTCAAGTTTCCAAGAGGGAGTTTCACACACATATACACATAGATTAGGTTAGAGCAGAATTTCTATTTTGTATATATAAAAAAATCACATTTATTACTGATGAATCGGAAAATGATTCGTCCAAACAACAATAAATGGACATTAATGTTGATTTATGTGCACCCGTAACTGACGGAACCTCCAGCAGGTTTTGTAACCGATGATCATTAAAGATGGCCAATTCAATTACCTGATACGTTATAAAGGAAATAAAACCCAATTAATGACGTAATGAAAGTAGGTTACAAGGTCTAGCTCCTATAAAAGGAATCAGACAAATGAAGGAAAGGTACACACAAAAAACACTCTAAAAACCCAAAAGAAGTATTGATTATTCCATTATTACCTGTCATTCCGACTTTATCATCGAAGGGGTTTAAGGAAACACACCACTGGTGTTTTCTCCACTAAAATCTCTCTTCTGTTTTGTAGGTGTCTGAAGAAGACAATTGGCTCCATTGAACGAACAACATACTAACGATTTCAGGCATCATCAATTACCACATCAATTTGTGTGTTTTATGTAGTAAAGTTTGTAGTGATTACTTTGTGTTTTCACAAAAACTTGAAATCAACGTGTTTTAAGTGTACTTGCAGTTCATGTACATTTTATCAAGTGTTTTTTTATTATATTTTTTTGATAATAAACAATTTTATTAACAAAAGAACATGAGACAACATCTAAGAAACTAAAATTCTAGCTTGCTCAAGAGCTAATACATTGCAAAAAATAGAAGGGGTAGAGCCTAGAACAATATAGTTTTAATTTAACAATTTAGAAAGTGTTAAAAGACTATATACAAGAAGGGCAAGACTTAAGTACAATATTTAGGTGCTGTTCCTTAGGTTTCCCTCTTAAGATTATGCCATGGGAATTTTTTTTTCCCCTTTCATGCTGGGTGGTCTTCTTCTTCTTCTTGTTTTTTATTTTTTGTTTTTTGTTTTTGTTTTTGTTTTTTTTTGTTTTTGTTTTTTTTTTGTTTTTGTTTTTTTCACGCTGTCTACGCTTGGTTTCTCTATTCTTCACTTCTTCTTCTTTTTTTTTTGTTTTTTTTTTCTTTTCTTTCCTTTTCACATTGGGTTTCTGGGTTTGCTTTTTTTTTTTTTTTTTTTTTTTTCATTGGGTTCGGTGAGTTTGGGTATTGGGGGTTGAAGGAAAAAAAAGAAAAGAAAAAAAGAAAAAAGAAGTAAAAGCTGCACCAAGTCAATCCGTGGGTCCCACAGAAAGTAAAATTTTTTGAGTTATCAAAATTGAAAACAAGTGCCAAACATGCCACCTTAGGAAGTTGTGGTATTTTCAGTAATGAGTTATAGAGTGATGAGTGATGAGTAATAAAAATTGAGTGAGAAGTGATGAGTGATGGTTTTTTAAAAACCAAACAGCCCCTAAGAAACAATACCGAAAGTAGTGTATCTAAGTTTTGTCCATACAAGAAATATAATATCACTTCCCAAACTTTGAATCTCATTAGTGAACCATAATAGACTTCTTAACACTGTAAATTTAGGCCCTTTAGACGTGAAGCACAATGGCATCGTTTGCAGTGGATAATAATAATAAAATAAAATAATAATAATAATAATGATCGGTTAACAGTCTTTGGGAGATGCTCACCTTTTTCCCTATATATAGAATAAATCCATAAAACCTACAATTGTAATTTAAGAAAAAAAAAAGAAGAAAGAAGAAGAAGAAGAAAACTATTCTTACACATAAAGAAACTATATTTATATATATGAATAAAAGAACAACAATGTCTCTTTTAGTTCCCCATATTGGGAGTCCTAATTCATCAACCATTATTTCTTTCTCCCTATCCTAACCCCATATTCCTCTCTCTCTCTGTATAAATGGGCCCCAACCCCACAAGATGTCAACATTGTAAATATAGCTACCTAAAAAGATATCTCTTAACAGACATATACCAAATCATCCATGTAATAACCCAACCCAAAGGTTGAGTTAGTGAATACCGTAAAAAAAGAAAAGAAAAATTAAATCACATGACATTCATTCATTAATTTGTTACCGTCACGAAATAGTCGATCTTTGTAATCAAATCCGCACGAAGAAAATACTAAGCTCAGGCCCATTATTCCCATCTGGGCTTAGCATGTAAAATGTCTCAGAATCCCTCGAACCCACAACACGTTGAAAATGGGCTCTCATGTAAGCCAAATCAGCATCAGGCCCTTCAATCTCAGAATTCCCAGGAAGAACACCAGCACCCATTGACACAGCCTTTAGTAATTCCATCACATTCAAATCCTCCTCTGAAGTCTCTTTCTTAACCCCATAACCACTCTTTTTCCCATTACAATACATGGTCCACAAGGGCTCGTCTAAAATCCTAGTCTTATCCTTGTCACCTTTCTTCTCACATTCAAGTGCAATCCTAACCATCCCAGAACTCATTTCCTTTTGTAACACATTTGTTTGCATGGCTAACTCAACCAGCAACGTAGGAAAATACTTAGGGCTTTCTTGTATGGACAAAGTTACACGTCCTTTACGGTAACCAAATAAAGTGCCAGTCACACGTGAGCCAGCACCGTTTCGATGACTATCAGGTAAACCTATTGGCATAGCGATAGAGCCCATTTTGCATGCGGGTGTTATAATTGGGAGGGAACGAAAGACAGAGTGAAAGACTTTTAGGACTCTGATTTTGTGTTTGTTCTTTCTTTGATGGGAAGGTTGGACAAGGGAAGATAAGTGGCGAGGTGGTGGTGGTGGTGGAGGTGTTGTGGAAGATTGTGGTTGTAACTCCCCCATCAATGGTGGGTGATGATGAAAATACTATGGAAGAGTGCCGAGAGAGAGAGAGAGAGAGAGAGAGAGAGAGAGAGAAGGATTAATTAGTTGTTAAGTTTGGTTTTGATTCTGTGGTGTGAGATGGGAATTGATATGGATCCTTAAACTGTGGTCAATAATGCCATTTCTTTGGCCTTATAAGTAGGCTTGAGCTGGACTTAAAAAGGATAAATCAATAGTTTAAAAAAAAAAATCACAATTTAAACAAAAATTTCCTTCAAATCAGTTGAAAGAAAAGTTCTTCCAACTAATCAAAAATTTCCTTCAAATCAGTTTATGTGTATATTTAGTTACATAATATACTTAACAGTTAACATTTATGTAATTCATTTAAATAACTATCAATTTCAATAACTATTTAAATACATGATTGACACTAAAAATTATAACTCTGTTTCAATATCTCTCTATTGTTTGTTCGGTGTCAAGTTTAATGAAATTTAGTATTAAAATACCAATTTACTCATTTATACAAAACAAAAATCTGAGAGATAAATTAATTTTTCAATATTAAATGCCGTTAAAATTAAGGGAGAGAAGTATAATTTTTTTTCCTAATTCAATTAATAAAGTGATTTACATACAGATAGATGGTCACATAAAACAATACGTTATCGAAAGTTTTGGAAAAAAAAAGAAGTTTTTATCGCATATCGTTTCATGCATACAGGGCTTTATAAACTTCCATTTACTTTTCTTCTTTCTTGGGGTTGGGGGAAGAGTTAATTAAACACCATCTAAAAATAAATAAATAAAAATAATAATAATAATAGAACGACGTTTGACAACTACAAAATCAATGGATTATTATGTGTCTCCCTCTTTCCTCTGTAATTTTGGGAGTGAACATAATAAATAGAATTAAGATATGAATTCATAAATTACTAAACACAACACATCCCATTAGTCTACTCATGGCATCGATAGTCAAAACGAAGATATGAATGACAAGTATTGATGTTGCTTAATTTTTTTTTTTTTTTTTGAGAAACAAACAAGATGTTGCCTAATTAGATAATGACTTAATGTTTCAGGTTTTGTTTTATTTGATTTATAAGCACAATTTATATGTTGTAGATAAGGCTATTGTGGAAATTATTTGAATACATGTCATTTCATGAATTGCTATTATGTTTTTAAGTGGAAGTCATTTCGAACTGTTTTTTTGGTAGGTGGTAATGGTAGTCATTTCTAAATTATAAGCATCTATTTATTTATTTTGATGAATTATAAGCAATTTATATGATGATGAATTCATTACGTCACATTACGTTTCATTAAATCCAATAATTAAGTACCTTATTCTTACACCAAATATGCTTGCTTCTATACCGGTACTCTTCTTTTTATATAGTGGGATCCATTTTGTGAGAGATTGTGGTGGAAACGTTACATATTTGTTGTGAAGATATTATTTCTAGCTATTCAATTTTCAAGTTTAGTTAACAAAATGACACTATCAATTCTCCTAGAAGACGTCAATGGCCTTGTAGCTGAATTGACACCTTCCCATGCACAAAATGCTTGAGGGTCTAGGGGGGAAAGGATTTGAGTTGCAGGGTTAGCAGCATGTTGTAATTATTTCTCAAAAAAAAAAAAAAAAATTTCTCCTAGAAGACATGCAGGTCCATTTATTTTACATTTTCTTTCGTGATGATGGGATTTAAAGCAAGCATATGACTGCATATCTCTTTTAGATTATCAGCTAGGGAACTTGTGGCTTCTATCATCCGAACTATGGTACCATAATAAGAAACAAGCCACATCTATATCTAGAATTTTTCATAGATTAATATGATCGGTAGTAATATCTAACTAAACTATATAAATTAATTATGCCTTTAAATAAATTCAGGATAACATCTCTTCTATCATTTGTCAACGAGAAAGTATTCGACGACACATACACAAAATACATTTTTTTTTCTTTCTAAATATGCACTTGCTACTTGAGAACAAACAGTTTAGTATAAACTTAGGGTCAGACTAATTCGAGTTATGGTTCAGCCTTTTAGTAGATGAATTCCCTTTATTTTTAGTGGTTTTAGTGATTAATTAAGTAATTTGTAGTCAAATTAATATGGGACCTAATATCAAATCCCTTAATCAAGGGTATATGATTGACAACATAAGATAGCACGTTACCCCCATACTGACCACACAAAACCTTGACCATGAGAAAGGCATGTCGGGGGCTGAGTAAGGTGTTTTGGATAGTATCAAGTTATGTTGTCCCTCTTAGACGGGTGTAAGACTTTTAAGTTGTGATTTTCTTGGCAAAGCATTGCATATTGGTGGTGATATTGATGTGGGCTATATATGTATGTAGATTTGGATTGGAAGGTGGCATTGACAAGATTCAGTCCCTATGCAATGGGTCAAGAGACTCAAGACTAAGTTGTTAGGCATGTGCTTGGGTTGCTAGGTTTGTTAGCCTTGTTAGAGCAATTGCATCAGTCTGTGCAAAATTTATTGTCTATTTTAACATAAGAATCCATTTTTTCTATTTTATACAGCCACTTATCCAAAACTCCCACATCAGTTTATCTATTATACACACTCTTTTCTTTAAATAATCATTTTATATTCTTTTTTTATTATTTCAACAAACTAGTCAAACCCACTTTTTCTCTTTTATTTTCTGAACACTATTCTCTCTCTCTCTTTCTCTCACACGGTGAATTTTATTTCTTTTTCTTCTTTCTCTCATCTTTCTTCACCGGTCAAGTTGTCTTCTTTTGCCCCTTTCTTCACCGGAAAACTCCATTAATAAACCAGAAAACTCCATAAACAAACCAAAAAACTTCACTTCAACACAAACCCAGGTCAATCTAAGT
Source organism: Notholithocarpus densiflorus (assembly GCA_030021035.2). NCBI lineage: Eukaryota > Viridiplantae > Streptophyta > Magnoliopsida > Fagales > Fagaceae > Notholithocarpus > Notholithocarpus densiflorus. The sequence goes on along the minus strand of JARYZH020000013.1, from coordinate 2,207,212 downwards.
CCATTTGGGTTAGATCTGGCGATGGCAGCAAGGCAAATCTGATGGCAGCAACGGCGACGGATCTGATTGATTTCCGTTGGGTTTTTTATGTGGGTTTCTATTGGATTTTTCATATGGGTTTTCCGTTGGATTTAGTTTTTATTGATTTTGGTTTGGATTTGGAATGGGTTTTTCGGCGAGTTTGGGTTGCGGTGGTGATGGTTGGGTTGTGCTGAGTTGGTGGTTGGATATTTTTCTTCTTCTTCTTTATTGAGTTGCTGTGGCCATCGGGAAAGAGAGGGAACCCGAATGAGGTGGAGAGTCAAACCAGAGAGAAAAAGAGAGAGTGAGGTGGAGAGAGAAAAAAAATATTAAATGCAAGAGCTACAGTAACCGTACATATATGCACGGTTACTGTAGCAGTTGTGCATTTATGCATACTTTTACTGTAGCAGTTGTGTATTTATGCATACTTTTACACCCACTGATGTGAGTGTTTTTTTATTCAAAATGTGTAAAATGAGGTGTTTTTTGCATTTTGCAAGACTTTGCATCTACTGATGTGGGCTATATATGTATGTAGATTTGGATTGGAAGGTGGCATTGACAAGATTTAGTCCCTATGCAATGGGTCAAGAGACTCAAGACTAAGTTGTTAGGCATGTGCTTGGGTTACCAGGTTTGTTAGCCTTGTTAGTGTGTTGGCAATATGAAGAGGCTCCAAGACATCAAGAAGCTATGTCCCAAAGTTAGTTCACATATAGGTGCAGCAAGCCCAAGGGCAAAAGGGCAATTACCCAAGTAATTGAAATTGACATTTATTTCCTACAAGTACCTTGAAAACTGTTAGGGGGTGTCGATATCAAGGGTTAGAGGGGGAAATACAACATAATGATAATGTGTTGTCACTGTTGTGTGGGAAAATGGTGTATTCATGTATCTTTTGTAAGCCTTATTAGAGCATCACATCAATGAGTATAATAGAAAAAAAATGTAAAATTAACACAATATGATCTAAAATTGACTTGCATCAAACAATATATTATTGTGTAAATATACAAGCTAGTTACAACAACCGTGTATATTTTACATGATTACTTAGCTTTCTATCATATCAGTTTATTATTATCATTTATTTTTATATTGACCCCCAAATTAGTGATATCATGTTCCACTCATTTTTCTCTCTCTGCAAAATTGAACTCTCCTCCTTTTCTTCTCCCTTTTCGTTCGATCCAATTCAGATCTCCCATCTCAGCTCTCATTTATGACTAACGCATGTCCCAAGTAAATATTTTGTGTAAGAAAGCCCTAACATCTTTTGTACATACATTGTTGTAAAGTGAAAAAAATTAAGAATGTTCTCCTATAATTTGTGTGTTGTGCATTCTAAGCTTCACACAAATTATTGGTTGATTCATTTGTATGAGTATTGAATTGTTGGTTGGGACTAAGTAAGGCTTACTTAGTACCATCAGTGGCAAAAAATTCAAGGTGGGGCTGTTGCTCAGAATGACACTACGAAAGGTTCGGTTCTTTCGACATCGCTACTCAAAGGACAGGTGTGCTGCCACTAGTAGTCATTTGAAAGAATGTCAAAAGAGAAGTAGGGTTGCTGGCATGATATCTTTCATGGAGCCCTACTTATCTGCATCTTTTGTCATAATGACTACTACGAGTTTGATCTATTCTATTGTAGTAGCAAGGTCACAAGCACGCCTATTCTCTTCTTTTAAGGTTGATATTGATCTTCACAATCAATTTGTTGTGGATGGTCGGAATGTGTCTGAAATACTAATGGCTACTTCAAGTGACATTGTAGTGGCTTCTGAAAGTGTTCACACTGACTCTAAACGCCTTGAGGCTGCTGTCCTCCTACTGTGCTCCAAGCTGGATGCTTGTGTAGCATCTTCCTCTCCTATGTTAGCTGGATTGGCTACGACACCATATGAGTTAGCATTGAGGCAGATTGTCCTCAAGAAAGGCGATCTGGCAAAACATGTGGAGTTGGGTGAGTTGGCTGCAAATTTAGAGTTGTATGGTGGAATATGGAAGGAATTGGCCAATGACTTCAAGAAAGATTGAAGTCTGAGCACAGGTTGAATGGCATGATTATAGGTTATGCTATTCTTCTTTTGATTATTGACATATGAGCCAAATAAGGGTAAGGGAATAAAACAAGTTAGTATATACTAGTTAGAATTGAACAAAAATATGACAAATATATCAATGCATTGGTGTACCAAGGTAAAAAATATGGCGTACTAGGTTACACCAATAATAGCCTCATATTCCCTCATTTTTCCTATAAATATGCCCCATTTTTAGAAAATTTAGGTAGAAAGTTTGGAGATAAGAGTTTTATGTAGAAAAAAATAGAGAAATAGAGATAAAAAGTGAGGGAAAATCAGAAAAAGTAGAGAAATTATGGAAAAATAGCCTTAGAAAAATTATTTTAAAATTTTTTTTCTCTTCTCTTTCTATAGGAAATCCTACACAAAAAAGTCTCTCCCTTTCTTCTACTTTGTAAATATTTTGTGGGTACAGTCTTGGGATCGGTTTAGTTCCTTAATAACTAAACCCATCCCTCCCTTTTACTTTTGTAATCATCTTTCCATATATATATATATATATATATATATATAAATTCTTTCCTTTACTTTGTTGTGCAAATAGTTGCTTTAGTTCACTATGTTGTTGTTTATTTTGTGTTGCTTCTAACCCCTTTCTTTTAATGCTTTTAATATTAATGTTGGATATTATATTTGTATTGTTCATCCTAGATGGGTATTGGACCATCATCCTAGGCCATGAATGGGAAGAACCCTTAGGGGAAGAAATCTCATACCACCTAGGCATCTAGGATTTTATTTATTGCCTTTACATTATTTGTTATCCCATTTATTTTCTTGCAACATCCCCATTCCCCTTTATTTTTATTGCCCTTATATCTAAACACCCAAAAAAAAAAAAAAAAATTCTATTTTCCTCTTTAAATGGTTTTTAAACTCTCATTAGGGCACAATATGGGTATGTCTCATAAGAGTGGTGATGGCTTAAGAACTTCCACTTCTTTATGTTGGAGGATCCATAAGGCTTGAAGGGGATTAGACTCTATTTAAGGAGGAAATAAAATAAAAAATAAAAAAAACATTTTAACCAACTTACAATATTTAAAGCTTTTACCTTTATGTCATTTACATTCCAAGCTTTTACTTTTTCTTGTCATTTACATTTCAAGCTTTTACTTTCCTTGTCATTTACATTTCAAGTATTTACCTTTAAAGCATTATAAAAAAAAAAAGTCTTTACCTTTAAAGCTCTTTATTTTTCTGCACATATTGTATTTTGTTGTCTCTTTATTTTTTTTGCTAATAATGTGCCATAAAGAAAAGTGCTTAGGTATACATCTCCCCTACACCCCTATTCTAAGAAAATACTTTCTTTCTTAAGTTTTTCTCCGTTTTTCCAAAATAACTCTTTCAAAAGAAAAAAAAAAAGAGAGAAATTTTTTTTTAAAAAATAGAGGGAATAAACCCGAAACTTCAAAAAAAAAAAGAAAAAAAAAAAGAAAAAGAAAAAAAAAAGTATTTTCAAAATGATTTTCCTTTCCCAAAAAGTGTTTTCAAAATGATTTTCCTTTACCAAAAGTGTTTTCAAAATGATTTTCCTTTCCCAAAAGTATTTTCAAAATGATTTTCCTTTCCCAAGAGTGCTTTCAAAATGATTTTCTTTTCCCAAAAGTGTTTTCAAAAAAGGATTTTTTTTTTCCTTAAACACGTCAAAATTTATTTTCCCTTAAGAAAAAAATGATTTTTTTGAAAAAAAAAAAAAAAAAAACAAAGATGACCTTTCTTTCAAAAATAAAGAAACTCCTTTTTCATTTTTCTTCTTTAAATCCGAAAATGGTAAGTTAGAAAAATGTTTTCTTCAAAAGATAATATTTTTACCAAGTTGAGTTTTTTCTTAAAATGTATTTTCTTCCCTTTTTTTTTTTTTTTTTTTTTTTACAAAAATCCAAAATCATGTTCCTTCTTAAAAAAAAAAAAAAACTTTTTACCACATTGAAAAACGTTTTCAAGAAAAATGCTTTGTCATTCTCCTTTAAAAAAAATAAAAAATTGCTTTTCAATTAAATAAAACGCCTTCATAAATAAAAGTTTTCAAACCAAAAAAGAAAAAGAAAAGTGTTTTCTTGAAACTTCTTTACCATAAAGATTGTTTCTTTTCCAAAATGTTGCAACTTCCCTTTCTAAGTTTTTTGGAATGGGTGTAGGTTGGGGGGGGGGGGGGGGGGATGTTTGTGTTCAAACTCATCTTTGCCTAACATGTTTGGCACTAATAAATCTCTCTTTGTCATCTTTGCATGAACATAAAATGAGAATATGGTGGATAACAGCAAGGTGCTATTCTTCCAACTCTCTCTTTTCATTTCTTTGCACTTGTTTATGTATAGTTGTAGTATTCACATGCTAGTTACATAATAAATAAATACTAACATGTTATTGTATAGTGCACGTATATGTCTTATCACATGTTACTTATGTATATTCTACATGTTCTGTTTGTATAATTTGATGGAGTTATTATTCACATGAATATTATATATAAATACTTACTCACATGTATATGCATATATTATTTGTAAAAACCCTTTCAAAAAATCAAAATGTCAAGTATTCAATTTCTTTGTAAAAAGTTTACGTTGGGAATAAATTAAAATAATGTACTATCTTTGGATACACGTAACCAAACTTCCGAGTCTAAAAATCTTTGGTTCAAAGACTTTTCGTTTACCTCAATTAATGGACCTTTTTAAATTTTGGTTTTGTTAATTAGGTAACTTAAAATAAATTAGACTTCTAGATAACTAATCACACTTAATACAAAACAAATGGTTGGTGGTGACTCCTAAAATAAAAAAAATAAAAAAAAAGACTCACATACACACACCCCACTCTAGATACACAATCACACACGAGTCACATTGCCAAGGATCCAATGTGCGACAAACGACAACACCTCCCCCCCTCTTGAAGCAATAGAGAGGCGGAAAAATTGGGCGTCCGCAAGAATTTTCTAAATACAGTGTTTAAGAGCCCGTTTGGTAAGTGAGTTTGAAAATTGTTGTTTAGAGTTTTTTGGAATTTTTTGAAATATGTGTGGGTGAAAAAATGTGTTGAAATGTGTGTAAGTGTGTTTGAAATGTGAAAATTGTTGCTCAAACAGGAATACCAAACAGGCCCTAAGCAGTCCTAAGTAAACACTCCGACCAAACATGCTTTTTTTTTTTTTTTTGCTCCACAATTTTCAGTGTTTAAATACTAAAAACTATTGTTTGAACACTGATACCAAACAAGACCAAAATAACAATAACAATACAAAAATAAAAAGTCTTTCCTCAGTGGACTTAGAGAACACTCACACACTTAGAGCAGAGCAACAAATTATTCAAAAACAAACAAAAATAGCATTGTGAAAATTGGAGAAAAGAAAAGATTACCCCATGATTGCTGAGGGAGAGGTTGGTTTGAATGTAGCATAGGGATATTCAGAGTTCTAATGGATTTCACACTTTTGTGATGAATTAGTCAAACTCTTTTGACCTAGAAAGCGAAACCTGTCCATTTTTTTTTCTCGTGTAAAAAGAAAAGAATTCCTGCCAACTTCCTATGGCCTCAGGTATAATTTAATTTCGTAATTTAGATGTTATTTGAATTTGAGTTGTTGATTATCAGGTCCTATCTGGTGGAGAGAATTAGATGATTAACAAGAGTTGTTATTTTGTGTCATTTGAATTTCTATTGACAGGTTGTATATTTTTGTCGCACTTTCTAGATCACATGCAAGAACTTTCCAATTTATTTGTGTTAAATTAAAACAAGCCATATGTTTAAGGCGGGGACTTAAGTAACAGGTCTGGTTTAGTTTTAAAATCCTGCTGATACCGAGTACTTCATTTCCATCTCCATCGTTGAATTTTAGTACAGACGAAACCTTTACAAGTAAGCGGTGGCAACTGGAAACAGATTTATGGGGGGAAAATGTGGACCGGCCACACAAATTATATATATGGTCCAAAAAAATAAAAAGCCCAGACACAAATTGCTTGCAAAGTAGTCCAAAAGATTTAACCCAGCTCAAGCTACAAAGAGTTGGTGATAATAATAGAAAAGAAAAGCCCACTCCAATGGGCAACAGAGTTAGCGGTTTAAAAAGAAAAATTAAAAAAAGAAAAGAAAAATAGGTTGTATTGATGATATAGCTTATTTCATCACCCAATTGCCTAATTTATTATTATTATTATTATTATTATTATTATATATAAGCATATTTTTGTGGACACTGGCACATAACGCCTCTCTAGAAAGGTTTTTAGAAAATTCATTGTTTTGAAAGTTTGTCTTGAAAATCATGAGTATTGAAAAGTGTAGGAGTTGCTACTTATTGTATATATTTTTTTAATGAGAAAATAAAACAATAAATATAAATCCTTTTCATGAAATAAATCCATAAATAGAAAATAGTTTACATTCCATCAAAGACGGATTACGTAGTGAAAATGTGTGAGACACCACAATATGTCTTTCGATTTTAACTAAATAAGTAAGAGCTATTCAATACTTAATTAATTATTTGATAGACACAAAATTATTATTCAAATTTATTACATCAACTCAATCAAGTGGTAATTTTTATGGCATGATGGGCTAAAAATAAATCATGTAACAAGACAAGAAATAATAGATATAACATGATAATAAAAATTAAAGTGCAACTATAAGGAATAGGAATAGCAAATTATATTATGTAACGTAAAGCATGTCTAACATCAACTCTTCTAAGTGATTATTTGAGCATCATAAAGCTGAATTATGTTAACAGGGGATTTTATTATTTAAAAAAATGAGATGGGGCTTCTTTTGTTAAAAATCTGATCAGCCCATGAGCTTGGTTTTGGGCCTTTTAGCCTAAGGTAGAAGAAGATATTTTCCTTTGTAAAAGCATAGAGGCTTGTTGAACGTGGAGGTGGAGGTGGAGGTGGAGGTGGGTCTAAAAGTTTATTTTAAAAACCAAAACCCAACCCGTATAAACCAGCTGAAAGGAAGTCCAACCCATTTAATTAACAAACCCATGGTGCAGAACATTCTAGTGTTTTAACTTTTAAGACTTATAAGACCCACCCATGCGTCTTTCTCCTGAGCCTCTTCCATCTGGAAGAAGGTGGGCCGGCTTCCTTGCCACCTTAAAAGGATGAAGAGTAATGTTGTATTTGTACTTTCCAATAATTAACAATGCCAAAATGAATGAGAGAGAAAAGGCGTCTAATGGTCGTAGAGCTGTGGCCCTAATTTATCAAAAAGGTTATTGAGAAAATATTCTAAAGATGATAGGGAAATTCTTTACGAATTAAAAGGTATGATGTCCTGTTCACTGTTTTTTTAATATTTATAGTTTTGTTTTGAAACTGGTTCTCACTTCCCTGTATCTTAAAACTTAAAGTTGTGATGTCCTATTTGATTCTCTCTCTCTCAATCGGTTGCAAACTTGGCATTGCCTTTGGAATATGTTTTTTACCCGTGCATGTCACGTGAATTAGAGTAGGATGTTAGTATTAAACAGGGAGACAAACATAAGTAGTTATTTGGCAGTGTGTAAAGTTTAGATATTAAAATGGCCAAAATAAAAGTTCAGGGTGAAATGGGAGAAATTATTTAGTGCATATGGAGGACCATATCATCAATACTTAGTGGTCCTCTAAACTAATAGTTTAATTCCATATGTTTGAGTAATATCTACTCACAATCCAAGTCATATTGAGAAAAAAAAAAAATCACAGTGATAACAATTGTATAAGTCTCCACCATACTGTCGAAATTTCCAGCAAACCAAAACCCACTATTGGCATAAATTTGAGACCGTCCTTGATCAGTTGTGGGCTTAGCTCACCTTTATAGTCTTGCCAGACACCAGGCGATGAGACTGTCGACGACATCGGGGTGTTCCTCAGGTTTCATAAGATTGGAAAAGAATGGAATGGAATTGAGTAACCTTAATTGGATATTTTAAAATGAAGGAATGGAAAAGAATGAAAATGAATGAAATGTAAGTAATCTTGTTCGGAAGTAATATAGAGGGAATGGAATGAAATCATTTTATGACAATATTACTATTAGATCTCTATTTTAAAATAAAAAGTTTAATATATAGAGGTATTTTAGGAGTTTTAGTAAAAAATTTATTAAATCTAATTTCATTCCCTCTCATTCTTCACAATTTTGGGGGGAATGAAAATTTGAGGTTTTAAGGGAATAGAGAGGAATGAGTATTCTCTCCTACCTATTCCATTCTCTCTCACTTAAATTCCCAAACAAGGGAATGGACTTTCCATTCCCTTCATTAAAACTCCCAAACAAAGAAATGAAAAAATATTCTAAAAATATTCTTTTTATTACTTTTCATTCCATTCCATTCCTTCCTCCCAAACGAGGGCTCATGGTCATGGACGATGGCGACACATAGAGATCAAGGAGGAGGGGTGGGTCCAGATAGTTGCCATTTCTATTTCTATAGTTCTCCAAGGAGAATGCATTTGGGTTGGTGAGATTTTTTTAAATGCTTTGTTTGTTTGAATAAGCCTACTGATACAAGTCCTAAAATTCCTAATTTTGGAATCACCATTATCTTACACGGCCCCCAATTGCAAGATTACAAAGGCAAGCCACCACCAATCAAAAAAGATTTCAGGTTTCAGGTTGGAGAGTGGAGTTTGGGTTGCCAACTTTATTAGTGTGGTATAGCTGTTTGGGTCGATCTTGGGTTGCCAGAATTTTTCTGGGGCGGTGGAAAGATGCTAGAGATTGCTATTTACCGTGATGTGTATTTTTTAAGGAAATTATGACTAGAATTGTGAGTAGATATTACTCAAACATATGGCATTAAATTATTAGTTTGGAGGACTATTAGGCATTGCTAACATGATCTTCCAAGTGCATTAAATAATTTCTCGTGAAATGGCTACTATCTCAAAGTTCAGGGTTGTCAGTGTATTTTTCCCTATAAAACTGTGCTAACTCATAATTAGTTTACAACAAGTTACCTCCTTGCCTTGATAAATGACGCGTGTGAAAACTGCTTCCTAGTTAGCTGCAAGCCAATTTGACTAAGACTAGTTTTCCATCAACCTTATTCCTCCTACAAGGATTCACACAAGAGTAACAGGAGGGAGACAAGTTTTTTTTTTTTGGTGACGGATAAACAAGTGAGAGGAAATTTATATACAAGCCAAGGGTTAGTTAGGGTTTGGGCCCAATAAAAAATAGCACAACTCTCTCTCTCTCTCTCTCTCTCCGTGTTCTATTTTAACAGGCCAACCACCAAAAAATATAAAATTTTATCCTTTTTTTAAACATGTTTTACAGCAACTTTGGTATATATGAAATATACTTTTAATGTGTATTACAACAACTCGATTGGATTAGCGAACCTCTCAAGAATTTTTCATAGATTAATATGATCAGTAGCAATATCTAATCAAACTATATAAGCTAATTATGGCATTGAATAAATTTAGGGTAGCATCTCTTCTATCATTTGTCAGCGAGAAAGTATTCGCCAACACATACACATACACAAAACACATTCTTTTTTTTTTTTTCTAAATATGCACTTGCTACTTGAGAACAAACAATTTAGTATAAGCTTAGGGTAAGACTAATTCGAGTTAGGGTTTAGTCTTTTAGTAGATGAATTCCCTTTATTTTTAGTGGTTTTAGTGATTGATTAAGTAATTTGTAGTCAAATTAATATGGGACCTAATATCAAATCCCTTGATCAATGATATATGATTGACAGCATAAGATGGCACCTTACCCCCATACTAACCACACAAAACCTTGACCATGAGAAAGGCATGTTGTGGGCTGAGTAAGGTGTTTTGGATAGCATCAAGTTATGTTGTTCCTCTTAGATAGGTTTAAGACTTTTAAGTTGTGATTTGCTTGGCAAAGCATTGCATATTGGTGGTGATGTTGATGTGGGCTATATATGTATGTAGATTTGGATTGGAAGGTGGCATTGACAAGATTCAATCCCTATGCAATGGGTCAAGAGACTCAAGACTAAGTTGTTAGGCATGTGCTTGGGTTGCCAGGTTTGTTAGCCTTGTTAGTGTGTTAGCAATACGAAGAGGCTCCAAGACATCAAGAAGTTATGTCCCAAAGTTAGTTCTCATATAGGTGCAGCAAGCCCAAGGGCAAAAGGGCAATTACCCAAGTGATTGAAATTGACAGTTATTTCCTACAAGTACCTTGAAAACTGCTGGGGGGTGTCAACGACATGTATGAAACAAAATATGCTCCCTTTGCTATTAGGGGTGTCAATAGCAAGGGTTAGAGGGGGAAATAAAACATAATGTGTTGTCACTGTTGCATGGAAAAATGGTGTTTTCATGTATCTTTTGTAAGTCTTATTAGAAAAAATTGTAAAATTTACACAATATGACCTAAAATTGACCCACCCTATCAAATAGTGTATTGTTATATAAATATACAAGTTAGCTACAATAACTGTGTTTATTTACATGATTACTTAGCTTTCTATCCTATTAATTTATTATTATCCTTTATTTTTATATTAACCCGCACACTAGTGACATCAAGTTTTGCTTGTTTTTGTCTCTTTACAAAACTAAACTCTCATCCTTCTTTTCTCTCTTTTCGTTCGTGCCACCCTAGGTCTCCCATCTCAGCTCTCATTTATGACTAACGCGTGTCCCAAGTGAGTATTTTGTGTAAGAAAGCCTTAGTATCCTTTGTACATACATTGTCGTGAAGTAAAAAAATTAAGAATGTTCTCCTATAATTTGTGTGTTGTGCATTCTAAGCTACACAAATTATTGGTTGATTCCTTTGTATGAGTATAGAGTTGTTGGTTGGGACTAAGTGGCAAAAAAAATTCAGGTGTAATTCTACCTTATGACACTTAGCTTGATGGTAATAACTAATATCATGAAATTAATGTTATAAGTTCAAATATTATCCTAATTATCTAACAAATTGAAACTCATTATAAATCTGATGTCATAAGTTAGTAATAATTCAAAAAAAAAAAAAAAAAGCTTTTGTTTTTTCTCGTGGATTCGTCACACATCAACAAATTTAAAGATTAAAATTAAAGGCATGGATGAATTTAGGGGCTAGCTCTTTGATTAATTTGGAGCATACATTCACGTTTTTAAAGTATGGAGATGGATCTTATCAAAAAAAAGAAAAGTATGGAGATGGATAGTTTACCAAAAAAAAAAAAAAAAAGTATAGAGATGGGCCCGGAGTTGGTGATGGATCCACCATCCACCATTAAATTGGGCTTTGATAAATAAGAAAATAAATTCGAATTCTATTATTAGACCTTAGCCGAAGCAGTGTTCTTTTTTTGTTTTTATAATTTTTTTTTTAATTTACAATCCAGACTTCTTCGATTATTTAATCTCAAGTGTATGCAATCCCTCAGTTCCACATACACCACATGGAGAAATTCAATGAAATTGGCCAAAGATGTTGGCAAGAAGTTTTGAACCCAAGATCTTATTGATATCATGAGGTTTTAGGAAGTATTAGATAAAAAAAAAAAATTAAAAAAAAGAAAAGAAAAAGAGAAGGAGTCTTAAAATAATTTTGATGTCTTCTTGGTTCTTAAAAGGATTTGGAGTGAAGTTTTTGATACTATATGAAGCATGGATGATAAAGGTATATAGAGGAAGGGTCTGAAGGGACGTGAAAGCGACGCAGTTTTAGAGTGGGCCGTGGGTTTATAAATAAACTGATCTGATCCATAACAAGAAAAAGGAAGTAAGAAATACTGAAGCCTAACCTATATAGCCCCGTTTAGTTGGGCTTGTAGGGTACTTTGGTTTCAAAAGAGGACAAGCCATCAGCATGTTCTTTGATTTGCTAGTTAATTTTAGGCTAAAACACTATTTTGGTTTCTACATTTTTGGAGTTACAGTAAATTTAGTTCCTACATTATAATAGCAGTCAATTTAAATATTGTTATTTTCAATTTGCAATTAATTTAGTCTCTACCGTTAACTTACTAACAAAAACTGCCTATGTAGCAAATGGTGTGCTTAGTTGGCACAATTAAAATTGACATAGCTCCTAAAATAATAATAAAAAATGTCATGTCAGAATTAATTTTTTATAATCAATTTTAATGAAAAAAATAAGGGAGAATTAAAAACCAAAAAATAAAACTCAGATGATCTTTATTTTTTCTTTTCTTTTTTATACAAGATATAAATTATACTCTAGCCTAATCTAAGTGTATATGTGTGTGAAGCTTCCTTATAGAGATTTGAACCCCAGCCCTTGCCCCCCACACCCCACAAGCACTTATACTTGTGTTTTTTGTATATTAATTTTTTTTAACGTTTTTAAGAATTTTGTTTTATCAAACTAAAAATAGAAAAAAGTTATAAAAAATTGCCATTTTGATATTCTCTGAAGCATATTATTGTGATAATAATTATCTGAAAACATGTTTAGTAATTCATTTTTGCTTCTTTTTTTAATGAAATTATTTATAAAAATAATTTGGGTGGCTGGTATTTTCAATATTGCCTAACTAAGTTTTCTTAAAGAAGTGTTTCTTTGAGATCTTCTTTCACTTCATGCAGTCTGCGAATTATAAGTTATAACCAAGCAATCCATGTACTTCAACCTTAGGAGGAACCCCAAGTTTTGACAACGTTTTAGCATCACAAGAACTTTGCTCCAATGCCCAAGTCTCCATAAACAGGCTCGAACATCCATTTCATGCAAATTCCTTATAGTGTTGGACCACTTCCTGTCATTACCAAAAGAAAAATGAAGTTTGTATTTGGAGTTCTTTGAATTTGGAGGATGCCCTCCACAAAGGGACAAAATGTTTTACTATCCATATTGGAGCTTTGCCTTTGAAATAATGCTTCCTCTGTCCCTCCCTGACCCATTGCTTTAAATCAAACTTCTAATTTAATTTGCAGTCACGTCCCAATTTCCACTACACTTACATATGCCACATCTAACAATTGCTAAATCATTGTCAAAGATGATCAAATAGGGTAATATCCGGTAAGATCGTTGTAATTTAACATAATAACCCATGATTGAGCCTCATGAGTTCACTAACTTGTCTACTAATACATTATTATGTTTAAGCTTAACTTGTTAAAAGATCAAGCTAATTAAACGTGAGCTTGAGTTTCACTTGTTTGCTAAATAAATAAACATAAAATAACATTTTTCCAAGTTGAACTCTTGATGTTCATAAACAACTCAATTAATTTACAAACCTTTATTGTAAGTGTACCCAATAGTTCAAGAAGAAAAGTGCAATTAACTGGTAGAAGAAAAAAAAAAGAAATCATAAATTAGATAACAATATATACGCTTTGTTTGTTTTAACATTAAAGTTTTCTAGAAAATAAGTCATTTTTCTATAATAAAAAAAAAAATCTATAAAACTATCTTATTTTCCTATATTTGATAGCTACCTTAGATGTGTTAGAAAAAATATCATAATTTTCCTTATTTAGCTTGTTAAGAGATATAGTTTTTTTTATAAAAAAAAAAATAATAATAATAAACAATTTCTAAAAAATAAGTCATGTTTTTTATGTTGACTAAAAATAATTTTCCTTTGACTTATTTTTTTCTAATTTTAACATAAAAAACTTGAAAATTTATCTTCATACAAAATTTTTCATTGAAATAAATGGAGCGATAAATTATAAAGTAACATTTTTTTAAAGAAATAAAGTCATATATGACAGTAATATTTTTTCACATTTTTACTTATGTCACATTAAACAGTATTTTTACTTGGTAAATCATATACTAAAAACATTCTATAAATTTTTTTTTTTGTTTTTTTGTTTTTTTGAGAAGGCAATATCCCTAGCTTCTCAAAAAATAAAGGAAGGCAATAATAATAATAATAATATCCGTAACTATTTTCATCGGACGAACAAATGGTGACAAAGCGTTTGTTAAATTGTCCCCCAAATAATTTGTTTGGGTACTATTGACCCCACGTGGGACAGGAAAACCATATTCCCTTAAATAATTTGTTTGGATAGCCTTTAATATTTTCCAGAAAATTGGCATGTACTTTTTAAATGTATCATGTATGATGCACACCCACCGCAAATTCAATGGTGACCACTACTTCCGCTGGCCACGTCAGCCTACCTTAACTTAGACCTGGCGGTGCAGCCTTGTCTTTTCCATTTTCCACGTGGAATTACTTTCAACACAACCCACGTTTTCTCCGTTATGCGTGATGAACACGATCTAGCTTATTCAATTTTTTTTTTTTTAATATAAGGAAAATGATATGTCAATTTTCTATTTTAAGACATCCCAAATATTTCATAATACAATAGTGGAATAGATTGAATTTGATATCTCCATATTTATTCAGCAAAAAAAAAAAAAAAGAAATATCTTCATATTTACAATTTATGATATGTCTTTTAAGTCTATTGAATCGACCACCCATATATTCTTAAAGAAACATCAAATATGCTTTATGAAACACCATTTATTGTATTCTTCAAAGGTTGGAGTAATTTAATTAAAAAAATATGAATGTAAACCGACATCCAAATTCAATATTGCATGTATGAAATACAGATAACTTTATTTGAAGTTCGACAATGTATTGACAAAGACAAATTATATTAAACTATTGAGAGTTGAAACGTGGATGTTATTCTTTTCATTAACGTTTAGTTGATTGAGATATATAGATATTTATATATTTTGTATAAATAGTGGAGGATGACGATTCAATTCAGTAGTCTGGGTACATATATTAAAATATCATATTTGAAATAATCTTTTGCAAAATCTGCGAATTCACAACCTTGGAACCAAGATCATGTATGAGTAGGGAATTGTACTTGCATATAATTTAAATAATTCAATTTATCAAGAATTTCTACCACTATTTGGTACGAGAGAAGCTAGACAGCAACTGCATGCTTTATGATGTTTCTTCATATGCAATTTAAATTCCTCTGGATGGTTGTCAAATTAACACAACTGCCTATAGATGGTTTATAATATTTTATTACATTAAACTCAAAAACTAATGCCACTGCCACAACACAAAGTTTCATTATTTATTTAGGTGAACAAACTATCATAATTAAGGAACTATATTGTCACAATTAATGAAAATTAATTAGTAATAAAAAATCAGGTAAGCGATCTTGTCAAGGTACAAGAATGCATGTTTTAATTCAGCAAAAAAAGAAAAAGAAAAAAAAAGAATGCATGTTTTAAAGGATGGATTTTTTGGTTGACTATATATTGATGCTCTTTATAGGTTTCTCAAAATTAATGCTCTTTGTAGAAAAACAGGCTAAATTATTCTTTTTCATCTCTAAAATTTGATCCAAGTTTGATTATCATTTATCTAATTTAAAAAGTTGCAGCTTCAATCTTTAAATGTTTTAAAAAAAATTTAAAGATAATTTCAACTTAAGCCGTTCACTCTTGATAATTGCTCATTAAACCAAGACATCAATTGATTTTTAGTGTAAGTGAGGATCGAATCTCATATCTCTTATTCGACAACAAAAAACTTTACCAGTTGAATTAACTGAAATGTTTAAAATTAAAAATACATCATTTTCACTTTTCTAGTTGTCTTTCATTTTATTGCATATTACATCAACTTTGTAATGTATCACGTATATAGAGTTTTTAATAGCTTATAAATGAAAGGATAAAATTGACAACATTGTAACCTTTTAATAATAAGAGATCTAGGGTTTGATTCTAACCTATTCCAATTTTTAATTGGTGTCTTGATATGATGATAAAAAACAATAATTAAGAGCGGACATTATAGGTTAAAAACTATCTCTCAAAAAAATTATAAATAAAATAAAGTTGGACTAAAATACATTTTAGCATAGAAATTTTTTTTCCAAAGAGCTATATTCATTTCATTTCTTAACCTATTGTTGTTGAGCTCGTGTAGAGGCCATATTACAACAAAAACCAACTCCATTATTCTTTTTCTAAAACATGTTTTTTTTTCCCTTCTGTATAACATGTACATTGATATGATTTACATATACTTAAAATATATAAATAAAATGAAAGCATATAAGAGGTTATTTCAGTAAAAAAGAAAAAAAGAAAGAAGTATACATGGACGAAAGTAAATGCCATATTTCCATAAAATAAATAACAAAGCTAATATACAACATCCCCAGTTAAAGGAAAGTTATTTAAAGATCCAACTAATTACATTCATAATCAGAAAAGAATCATTTCAATAATTTGAAATTGATATATCAAGTGTTACAAATCTAAAAATGTTTATTTATTTATTATTATTTAGAAATAGTTTCACCTATGAGGCTCCTGATTATTATTTTTTATCTTTAGACTAAAACATCAATTGATTTTTGGTATAAACAGGGATCAAACCTCAAATCCCTTATTCAACTACAAAATTTTTTATTGATTGAGCTAACTAGAACTTACTAATTTAAAAGATATTCAAAAATTAAATAACGTGTGACATTCTTTATATTTTTATAATGGTAGCTCTCTATATACAAGCATTGAGTACAATCCAAATTACAACACTATCGTATAAATACAAATAATACATTAAGATCAATACTTCTAACTACCAAAGTACTTATATTTGGCACATTTGCTTCTCTCATATGGAGATAGTGTGGATTTGAATCTTGTGGGCTATTTTACCCTTTAGAAATAAAAGAAGTGCTATGTTCACTTTATTTTCACAATAAATCCTAGGTAGTAAGTTGTTATTGAGTTTTTTTTTTTTTTTTTTTTTTTTTTTGGCTTTCAGAGGTGAAGTTTCAACTTATGACGTTCGCTTCCTATGATTGTCATTTATCATCAGACCAAGAAACCAATTGGTTTTTGGTGTAGGCGAGAATAGAACTCCAGATCTCTTATTCGACGACAAGAGACTTTACCAGTTGAGTTAATTGAAATCCACTTATTGGTTCTAATTTGAATTCACAACTTAAATTACTTTTTTGCCAACACATAACAGCAAATAACAACTTACCACCTTTGATTTATTGTGAAAGTGTTGTGAAAATATTGTGAACATAATATTTTTCTAGAAATAATGATAAAGATTATGAAAATAGCGGTGTCCTAACATTGCTCATCTAAAAATATGAGTCAGAACTCAAAAAATTCTGGTGTCCTAACATTGCTCATCTAAAAATATGAGTCAGAACTCAAAAAATTCTAACACTAGTATAAAATTTACAACAAAAAACTAATAAAATGATGTGATAAAGAATGTGATTGTGTTACTTTAAAAATATAATAAATTAATGTTAAATTAAATTTTTTTATGATTATTAAGACATTAGTAGTAAAATATATATAGTAAAATTTGTAGTATTGCTAAAATCACTCTTGAACTTAGAATATCTAAAGAAAGAAAAAAAAGTCTAAGCATATATAATATTTACAATTGTTGAAATGATAAATTTTAATTGATATAAAATAAAAATGATATAAGTAATAAACTCGGATAATAGTGATACCACTTCGATCATAACATAAAAGAAAAACCATATTAGCAGTTGTGAAAGTCTATATAATATCATATACTTATTATATAATAAAAGTTGGCTCTTAGAAATCTCTTTTTTTTTTTTTTTTTTTTTTTACTGCATATTCATTCAAAGAAACTACGGAGGAAAACAAGCAGGGGTATCTCCCTTACAAGCTGCCTCAATGGCAGGGGGGGAGCATACCTTCAGAAAAACAAAACGTTTGCATACAGTTAAGAGCAAATCTAGCAACTACATGGGCTGTAGAGTTGTTGCTCCTACGAACCCAACAGAAATTACAAGAAGAAAAACAGGAAGATAAGTTACGAATATTGCTAATGATAGTGTTTAGAGTCCATCTGGGAGTTTGATCAGGGTGGTTCAAAGCGTCAATGCAGATTTTTGAGTCTCCCTCGAACATGACAAAGCACCAATGGTTTTGGATGGCGAGATGGACATCCCAAAGAAGTGCCAACGCTTCTGCTTGTAAAGAGGGGCATAGTTGGTGCACTTTTCCCCAAACGAAGAGCACCTTTCCATGGTGATTTTGAGCAACCACAGCTAGAGCAGTTTTGGATGAGTTTAAAGTTGCATCCACATTAATTTTGATGTGATCTGGCGAGGGAGGTGACCAGTGAAGATAGAATTAAAGAAGTGCCTAACGGCTAGTGTTTCAAATATAATATCGTTTCTCATTAAAGAAACGGTGTCGGTTTGATCAAGACAAGTAGCTGTGTTATTGGTCAAAGATGGTGTGTTTCAACACTGTCTAACCTTATCTTTGACTTGTAAAATATCAGAGTTCAGTAGCAGAAAAGTCCAGCTGTTGGTGATGTTAATTTAGGTCGGTCTGGAGGTTAGAGTTTGTAGCTGATGACGTGTCACTCACTTGTGTAACCGTCCCAATTTTTACGGATCTACGGTTAGGCAGTTAGAGTAATTTATCTTTGAGATTGTGTATATATATTCACGTAAAGATGTATCAGTATGAAATATAGTTGCTATTCATTTCATTCATTCATTCTCTCACAGCTCTCTCCACTTTCTCTCTCTCTCTCAATCTTTCTTTTGTTCTTCCGCCATTGTTGGAAAAACTCTGTTTTCTCAAGTAAACTTTCAACCAGGAGGTAGAGCATGACCTCGGGGTGGGGTGGATGGTTGGGGCGAAGACTTTGGAGATTTCTTGAAACCTTGCTTGCACACGATGCTTGGCATTGAGCAGGTTGGCTTGTTCTTGTTGGAAAAGCTTGAGGTTTCTAGAATTCTAGATTTCGTCAATGATGAGTGCCATGTTTAGAGTTATAGTCCATTGCTCATTTGCTGGTATTGGGGCATTAGGTGGGTTAATAATCAGCTTTATGATGTCCTCGCTTGAGGTTAGAGGTGCAGTATCAATCTTGATGCCCCAACCTGTAATTGTCCAAAGAGCTCTGGCAAAATGACACTCTAAGAAAAGATGGATGCTGCTCTCAACTTCTGCGTTGCAAAGATCGCAGGTCGGGTCTATATGCTGTATTCTTCGTTGGAGATTCTCTCCTGTGGGAATGACATTGGCTCCAATCCTCCATAATAACATTTTCAGACGTTCCGGAAGCCTCGCTTTCCACAAATTCTTCCAAAGGGAGTTAACTGGGCTTCCATCACGAACTTGGGTAAATGCCACACGATGAACATATTTTACAGTAAAGGTTCCCTTGGGGTCAGGCAGCCAAATTAGCCTATCTTGCTTGGGGTGGTGTGGGATTGGGATTGTGAGGATGGCCTGCGCAGCTTCTGGTGAAAAGATTTCTTTTACCATGTCTTCATCCCATGCTTTAGAGGTATGGTCGATGAGATGGTGTGCCTTGATAGGGAGTTGGAGGTAGTCGTCTATCCTTGGCTTCGGCTTAAAATCCTCAATCCAAGGCACCCAAGGATCAACCCATATGTTAATGGATTTCCCATCTCCCAAAAGGATGCAAGCTCCTTTTTCAATCGACTTCTTTGCTCTTTCTATCGCACGCCATGTAGGAGAGGCAGATTTACTTGGCTCTGTTCTAAGCCAATCCTCCTTGACTTTATACTTCGACCGCAATACTTCCATACAAAGGCTTTGTTTGCCAAAAGCCACCATCCAGGCTAACTTAGCTAGAAGTGTTTCATTTACCTCTCTTGTTTTTTTGAAGCCGAGACCACCTACGCATTTTGGCAGACATAGCTTACTCCACCCTTTCCAAGCAATGAATCTTCCTTCCTTCTCTTTGGGTTTTGTAAGGTTGAATTCGTTAAATCATGTGTTGGTTTTATTCCGTGCTAAATTTGCTTGTATTTTAGCAATTAGATACCATGTATTTAGGTGGGAATTATATATGGGTTGTGTGTGAGAGAGTGTGAAGAAAACTCAGGTTGTGTGCATTTAAAAGAGTTTCGCGACTGACTCGCGACTGACAACTCGCCAAAATGCCACACGTGTGAAGCATGCAAGAAGTTAAAGGGTCACGACAGCTGAAGCACTACAAGGCAAAAAGTACAGTCTGGCCACGCAGTTACCTCGCGACTCAAACTCGCGACTCATCCCACTCGCGAAACTGAGTCGCCAGAATGCCCTGTTATATAGAAAAATGACCTTTCACATTCCTCACGTACATTACTATAAATACCCTTATACCCACGAAATGTGTAGAGCTTGCAGAGAGAATTTTGAGAGAGAAACCCTAGAGAAAATCAAGATTGACTCATCCACAATCTTAGACATTTGATTCTCCAAATTCCTCTACTCTCACCCTCTCTATTGACATATCATTGAGAGGTACATTTGCCAAATCCTTATCTCACCATACCCATATCAGTGAGGAAGTATTTTGGTTCTTAGGAAGCAGTTCGGAGATGACCAATTTACTTGGTTGATGAAATGAGCTTATTGCGGAATCCGAGAAGCTAAAGAAGACACGGTTAGGCTTAACCCTGTTGGAGCAAGAAGTTTGGAAGACTTAGGTACATTGGGTAGATTAGGCTTGGAGGGACTACTGCTATTCGTGTATCCCAACTTTATTCTTTAGTGGATCATTTTACCGCTTGGAGGACGGCGGAGAGGTTTTTTGCCAAGTTCTTCGGTTTCCTCTTCGATAACATGTGCCGGTGTTATCTTTGTTTTTGCATCTATCTAACCCTTACTCTTTCCTTTTAATTGTTGCTGTGTTGTGGTTAATTATGATGTAGAGTTGTTTATTTGTTTGGGTTTCTACTTGTACCTAATATTCTGCACATATATTGTTTGGGTATAAGCTTGTGTTGGTTATTTTGAAATTGGGGGTCTAAACATTCATTAGTGTTTTACACACTAATTGAACATTCAGGTTTCCACCAAAACCTTCTAGAGAGCGAGTCCAGTTTGTCACAATTCTTAACAGGGATATCAAAGGAAGAAAGAGTGTAAGTAGGTATTGCTTGGGTTACGGAATTTATGAGTGTGCATCTACCCGCACAGGAAAGGCATTTGCTCCTCCAACCTATTAATTTTGCCTCCAGCTTGTCTTGCAAAAATTTAAAATCTTTAGAGGGTGATCTGGACAAGAACATTGGTGCTCCAAGGTACACTACATCTTTTTTGAGTCTTTTCATGTTAAGTTGCTACCTCATTGCTCGTCTGCTATTAGGCCCAGTATGCTTTGAAAAGAAAATCCCAGATTTGCCTCTGTTAATACTTTGCCCTGACCATGTACAGTACTTTTCTAGGCAATTTGCAAGTCTTTTTGCATCATTTCTTGTTGCTTTAGAGAAAATGACTATGTCTTTCGTATACATGACGAGCGTTAGGGCAAGTCCCCTTGTACTTGGTTTTGCACCGCTAATATTGCCATCTTTAAGCCTCTTATCCAGCATTCTTGATAAAACTTCCTGACCCAAAATGAATAAATAAGGCGACAATAGGTCGCCTTGCCTTAGCCCTTTGCTTGGTTTGAACTGGTCCGACTTGCCCCCATTTACTAGCACTTCAAAGGATATAGAAGAAATGCAATTTAGAATCCAATTGGTGAAGACAGAATTGAACCCGAGGTTGGTAAGGATAGCATGGATGAACTTCCAATTGAATCTATCATATGCTTTCTGAAGGTCGAGCTTGATGGCCATAAAACCAGATTTGACTTTCCTGGTCTTAAAATAGTGGAGAAGCTCGTGGACGATTACCTGATTTTCTGCAATCCATCTGCCTGGTATAAAAGCCGACTGACATGGAGTGATTATATTATGAAGAAGAGGTCTTAACATTGCAACCAGTAGTTTGGATATGATCTTGTACACAACATTGCACAGGCTTATGGGCCAGAAGTTGTTTGCAGATGTTGGGTTGGTCGTTTTCGGTATAAGAACGATGAGTGAACTGTTGGCTTCTTTAGGCAAGCATCCGTCTGTGAAGAAAGATATGACTGCATTTGTTACTGTATCCCTTACAGTGGGCTAGAATTCTTTGTAGAAGAAGGCATGGAAGCCATCGGGGTCGGGAGCTTTTAGGTTCTGCATTTGGAACAGTGTTTCCTTGATCTCTTCTCGGGTTGGAACCTTCTTTAAAATGGAGTTCTCCTCCTCAGTGATGCAACTTGTCAGGAGGTTGTCAAGATGCTCTGGAAAGTACACATATTCCTCAGCAAACAAACTTTTGAAAGAGAGAAAAATAGATGCTTGATTTGGTTTGAGCTGGTAACCCATCTGCCCTCCTCTGTTTTGATAGCATCTATATTATTTTCCTTCTCCTAATGATGGTAGAAAGATGAAAAAATTTCGTGTTCCTATCTCCTTCCTTTAGCCATAGCTCACAGGATTTTTGCTTCCAAAGGATTTCGCTTCTGAAAAGCCATTCTGACAGCTCAATCTGGAGCTCTTCCTCAATTCTTCCATTGTTCTTAGACGGAGGCCTCTTTTGGACTTCAAAAATCTTGTCCATCAATAGGTTGATTCTGACTTGGCAATGCCCGAACACTTCTTCATTCCACTTGCGGAGTGCTTCCCTTATTTTGGCTTGCTTTTTATAAAGCTTAAAGAAAGCTGATCCTCTAGTTTCTTCGTTCCACGCCTTTTCCACAATGGAGTTGCACCCATTGTCTCTGATCCAGGCGGCTTCAAACCGGAACGGTCTGTGGGCAAAACTATCTTCTGGATTGGTATCTAACAGGATAGGGGTGTGATTTGATTTGAGAGCTCCCAGATGAGTTACTGCAGCTTTTAGGAATGCTGGGCGCCATGAAATACTAGCAATGGCTCTGTCTAGCCTTCTTCTGATAGCGGAACTACCCCATTTTCCTCTAGCCCACGTGAAAGTGTTACCAGAAAAACCAAGATCAATTACCCCATTTTCCTTCAAAAAGTTGGTGGCTAATGATTCGCCTCGTTTGTTCCCCCCGAAAATTTCCTTATCATTTATGGTGAAGTTGAAATCACCAATGTAGACCTACGGGCATTGACAGGAATTTAGAAGGGCCATAAGGTTCTCCCAAGCTTTTTGTTTCTTTGCTGCATAGGGAGGGCCGTAGAAACTAACCAAAAGCCAATTGCAGAGAGCATCAGACACTTTGAGAGCAATGAGATTTTTATTATATTCCACTTGGTGAATAGAATGACTAGATTTCCACATCACACAAATACCACTTGCAATACCTTTGGCCTCAACAACACATATATCAACAAACTTTATTGCTTTTAACACTAACTTCATCCTATGTACAGAAGCTTTGGTTTCACTAAGAAAAATAATATCAGGGCTATTCCCCTTAACATGAGCCTTAAGGGCTCTTACTGTCACGGCGTTACAAATGCCACGATAGTTCCAGCCTAAGACCTTCATGGGGAGGTTGGGGGCTTGATAAGGCTCGCCTTCTCGGCCGTAACAGTAGAAACAGAGCAATAAGTAGAAACAGAGCATGTCTTGGTAGGAGAATCAGAAAGGGTAAAGACAGGCATATAGGGCTCACCTTGGAGTTCTGAATTGCGTTGGGCTCACCTCGGGGTCGAAAACAACTTCTTTGGAGGCGTGAACTTCCAATCTAACTCTTTTGGTATGGTTTTCAAGCTCCTATCGTGTGACCTTCCCTTTGTGTGTGGGGTTCAAACTAAGGCTTTCTTCTTGGGAGGGTTGTGGTGGAGCGGCTTGAGGTGGTTGAGGTACATATGGGTTTTTTGGTGGATTTTGCAGTGAGTGAGGTTGGGATGTCTTCAATTGGGGATAAAGGGCATTATCTTGGATTAGGTTAGACATATCTTCAGGTTGTGTTTTTGTTATAGTCGGACCGGTTTGGTTTGGGCTAACAATATGTGGGCCGAAATCTGGGGGCAAAAATGGGCTTAAACCATCTATATTGGTGGATAGTGGGTTTGAGTCCTCTATGTTGGTGGATAGTGGCGTTAGGTTGTTAGCTTTTGGGTCCAGATTAGGCTCGGATGGGGTATGGGAAGGATTGACGACGTGTGTGGGTGGGACTGCCAGCTGTTGCTTGTTGGTCCCCACAAGTGTACCTTCCTTCTGGCAAGTGGTCTGGTACAGTACTATCCCGCCAGTGCTACTCTCTTAAGGTACAGTGCGAAGGCAAGGAGCGTGTGCTTTCGTCCTGGATTGATGACGTGGCTTGATGTGCTGGAAATTCTGTTTGAGATTTTGCTTTGTTTGAGCTGTCCATGGAGAGTGCCGCAGGTTGAGCGAGACGGCTAGGATTGTGGAATAGCTCCATCGGTGTGGTGCTATTTTTTGCTTTTAGCCATGGTCCTGAGGCGATGAACTCGTGGCCGAATGGATTCCGAATAAGAAATGCTTTTCCTTGGCATGCATGAGATTCGTGGCCAATAATCCCACATTGGTAGCACACATCCGCCAACTTTTCATATCTTAAGCTAATCCAGAGATGGGGGAGATCGTTTCTAGGAAAAAAGATCCTCGGTATGAGTGGTCGATTGAGCTCGACTTTGATTTGGATGCGTATGAATCTCTTCCACGTTCCACCTCCATCTCCAGCTAAGTCTACTTCAACAACGTTTCCAGCTTTACCGCCGATTAAACGGAGGTTGTTTGGAGATCTCCATAACTCCGGGAGGCCATGCACTTGTACCCAAAACGCCGATGTTGTGAAAGGAACCTCTTGCCATGTGAGGGAAGGGTTCTATTGCCTTAGCACTAGGTGCCCACCTCGGATAGACCAAGGCTTTTTGCGATAGGCGTTAGCCATGTTCGCTTCATGCTGGAAGTGAAACATAAACGTATAGTTATCTAGTCGACTTACTCGAAACTGGAAAGCCGGTCTCCAAGCTCTGTTCACCACATCTGAAATTATGGATATACCTATAGATTTATAGGTTATAAGCTTTCCTAATAGCACCCATGGTGAGTTGTTTGGGTCATATTGGTTTGGAGGGAGCTCAAGACAGGCATCTATGCATGTGTAGTTCTCTGTGCGAGCTATGAGGTCCGAGACCTCCATTATAGAGTAATCTGACTATTCCTTAGCTTTTGGGGATGTACAGGGTAGGGTTAAAGGGAAAAACTGTAGGATAATATGGGTAAGGTATGAGTGAGTGAGAGGGGAAGGGGTGCTACAAAGGAGAGCATGGAAAAGTTTTTTACTTAAGTTGCTACCTTACTTCGAACTGGTATTGCTAATACTGGCTCTTAGAAATCTTAATTGTGCCTAATGACTGCTTTCTCTATGCAACAAGTGGCTATAAATATAAAATTAGTTTATCTCTATCTTTCTAATTGTTATGATAGTTTATTTTAGTTAAAATTCTATACTTAAATTTCAAGAAATTAAAATTTATACTCCAATTCAAATTCTGTGTATCTTATTAAGTGTTAATATGATTTAATTTAGAAAAAAAAATTCTATTATCTACTCCACCTATATATATATTTTACCAAAATATTAATATTTATTTATCATTTATCATAATTTGGTTTTTTGATATTAACAAAACTTGCACACTACATGCTTAAGTGGGCCAATATGTAGGCATTGTGAAAATTAATTTAGGATTTAAAGTGAACAAAAAAAAAAACTTATTAATTATTATGATATTTTTTTTTGATAATATTTGTAAAATAAATTCCAATGAATTACTATTTTTTTATTAGTTCCCACAAACTACAAGTTTTATATAAATGAGTAATTTTATCACATAAAAAATTACAATTTTTGTTATAATTATTTTATATGGTAGATTTTGTTGATTATATGTCACTTTTACATAAATGCACCATTTAGTTTGCCACATAAACAATTATGGAAAAAATTGTGCATTTTTTTGTGGTATTAGAATTTTTTTTTTTTTTTACATATATAAATATATATATTTTTTGAGTTACTGATTTTTTTGCATATATAATAGATTGTAAAAGTGAGTCAAATTCCTTGGGTCCTGTGACTATTGTTGTTTCACGCACAAAGATTGGCGCGTGGACTTTGATCCGACGTGTGTACTTTTAGAGTTCATATTTTTTTTAAGTCATCACTTCTTCTATAAAAATATTCCAATCCACCCTTCCAAGTTCCTTCACCGTCCCTTTGCTTTATCCGCCCTTCTCTCTCTCTCTCTTCCCTCAAAAGCAAAGCAACCATTTTTACTTCTTTTTTTTTTTGGGCTGAATAAAGCAAAACAACCATATTTCATACCTACCATTCTTCTTCAATCCCATCTCTCTCTCTCTCTCTCTCTTTCTGAGAAATTATCTTTCACCAAAGTCATAGAAATATATCCCAAAACATGTTTGATTTTGGGGATGAACTTTCACTAGAAAGCTACAAAATTCCTTGGCTTATATGGATCCAACTCTTAGTCCTCTTCCTCCTCATCTTTCTCCTCTATGGCTTCAGCCTCTTAGCTTCAGATCGCTCAGATAATTACAGTTCCACTGCTTCACCATCTACCAGCCAATTGGTTTCCAATGAAACCCAGATAGAAAAGTCAATTCCAAAGCACAATAGCACATCAATTGTTACAAATTGCTTAGAGACTACCCAGGTATGAATTTCCTTACCATTCTTTTCTATGTGATGTGCCTCTCTTGAACATGTTCTTGTTCCATGTTGTACCATACCCAACTCCAAAATACCAACTACCTTATTTGTATGCAGTATGCACACACGTTTTGGCTTTTGGTGGTTATGAAACCGTTGGAAAAGATAAGATTTTTATTTATTGTCTTCAACCTTAGATTTTATTTATGGGAGACCCCATTATAGATTTTGATCATTGGATTGGATATATCATATATCTGTTTGATCAAGTTCAGTTTGATTTTCTTATTTTGGAAGACCAAACAACTTAGAACATGTTCAAATCAGCTTCACTAAAAATTTGATTCTAGATTCTAGTGCTCACTCCTTTAAAGTTTAAACTCAAAATTTTGTGCTGTTTATAGTTTAGGACCTTTAGGTATGGTACCAGCTAATCTTTTAAGATTCCTGAGAATACTTTTGTTGCAAATACTGAATGGATTTGGTACAATATGCGGACCCATTTCTATACCCCTCTTTCTTAATCTAATATATAAAAGTTTTATCCACTTTATTTCAAGTATCTCATTCACACATCACAGTGCCTTCGTACCCAATTATTTGCTCATGATCTAGGGCCTTAGGATTCAAAAAGATAGAAATTGGGCTCGGTTTCTGTTTTAGTTTTGATTTTCTCCTAGAAAAAAGGTGAGTAAAAGGGATAGCTGACCCACAAAATTAGAAGTCGAAAACCCCAAAATTTAGGATATGACAGCATATGCTAATTCTTTGTTAATATTTTTTCAGTTGCAAAACTAGCAAATTCTCGTAATCTTGTTGCCTCAAGGCCCTCAACAAGAAAATCACATAGGAAGTTTCATATTATAAAGCAAAACAAAAAGTTAAGGAACTTGGTCTATGGTAATTTACTTTTTTTTTTGGTGGGTTCAATGTCCAAAGTAATTACTTTGTTGGAGTCCTTGAATTGAAAGCATGGTATTATTTTTAATTTAATTTTTAATTCATTGTTACAGCTTGGGGTGAGGAATTTGATAATGGATTCTTATTCAATATATAAGACAGAAAGAGATTAGTGGTACGACCCATTTTGTTCAAAATTGAGTAACAAATATAAGATAATGTCCTTATTTATTATGGTAGAGCCATGTAAGACTGTAAAGCTTCTCTAAAAAAAAAATGAAGATGATGCTTCTCTAAAAAAAATTGAACACAGCCATGTAAGACTGTGTTCAATTTGTAAAGCTTCTCTAAAAAAAAAAGTGACAGCATTTCCTTTTGTTTCAAAAAATGAAGATGATGCTTAGGCTTTATTTGTTAATTCATTCATTTATTCATGGAGACATACTTTAATTAACTTATCCCTCAATGCCATCACTATCCACTTTCTACCTGTTATCCTCCTCAATTCTCAAAAATTGTTTGGATTTGTCCAAATTTGCAGATGATTTTTTTTTTAAAAGAATTTTGCTATTATGTTTACTCTTATTTTAGTATCTAAAATATTCAACATTTGGTGTACAGCTAATGACCCATTTCTAATTGGTCTCGTTGCCAACACGGAAATCTACCCTTCCGGGCCTACCCACCTTAACCAATAGGAATTACCATTCATTTGAAAAAAAAAATGCAATAAAGATATGCCAAATCGCTCAAGAGTTTTTTTTTTATACTATTTTTTATATATTAATTATTAAATGATCATACCATTCATACCAGCACTTGTCGTTATAATGTCTAAAAAAAAAAGAGATTTTAGAAAATTGACATAAACAAATAAACTAGATAGAAAAAACAAAAGCGAAAAAAAGCCAAACAAAAAGCACCAAGTCAGCTAATCCTGGTCTTTTAGAACTTTTGTCGTTTTTATGAAGCCAAATGTCTCCTTAAAATTTTTTAATTGAAAAAAGGAATTAGGAGAAGAACATTTAGGAGGAAAAAAAAAGGAGTATGACTTTGGTTTAGATGGGTCAAGTCAAATTTGGAATTTTCTTGAAAGATTAATGTTAGAGACACTACAAATTTATTGGATAGACCTTATAAATTTTTTATTTTATTTTTTATTTATTTATTTATTTATTTTTTTCGAGAGAATTTTAACTTATTGCGTCTACTCCTGATGATGCTCTTTATCATTAAACTAAATATCAATTGGTCTTTGGTATATGCGGGAATTGAACCCCAGATCTCTTATTCAACTATTAAAAATTTTACTAGTTAAGTTAATTGGAACTTACTATAGACCTTATAAATTTTTTTTTGAGAAACAAACACACACACACACAAGGGAGAGGGAAAGAGATTCTAACACAAAGGCACGCCACAACTCCACTTAAAAGCGATGGTAACTTTTAAGGGAGGGAGAGACAAGTTATACTACACACAGCACACTCTCTTAAGCAATGTGGGACAATTATCCATTCTTTTTTTTTGAGAAACAAACACACACACACAATGGAGAGGGAAAGAAATTCTAAAATAAAGGCACACCACAACTCCACTCAAAAGTCATGATAACTTTTAAGGGATGGTTGAGCAAGTTATATTGCACATAACACTTTTTCTTAAGCAATGTGGGACAATTACTCATTCTTTTTTTGAGAAACAAACACACATACACACACAAGGGAGAGGGAAATGGGTTCTAACACAAAGGCACATCACAACTTCACTCAAAAGTCATGGTAATTTTTAAGGGAGGGTGTGGCAAATTATACTACACACAACATACTCTTTTAAGCAATGTGGGACAATTACTCATTCTTTTTTTTTGAGAAACAAACACACACACACAAGGGAGAGTGAAAAGGGTTTTAACACAAAAGCACACCACAATTCTACGTAAAAGCCATGGTAACTTTTAACCTTATAAATTGATGTCATTAATCATAAAAAAGTAATTTAAACATTTATTTATTATGCTCTAAAAAAAATATTTATTTATTTTGTTTAAATGATGCCACTCATATTCTTGCTATTATAATTAATAAGCATTTTGTAGTACAATCTCTAGTAGCTTCAGCATTTCTCATTCCTGAAATTAATGTATTGGATATGTGATGTGTACGACCCGTCAAATGTCTCTATTAATTTTTTTAATAAATAATTGAAACTAATTAAAGATGTGTTTTTTTCCCTTATTCAATGTAAAAAAAGTCAAGAGCCATATTGTTTGTAGTCCAAATCTTCTGTACTACTTTTTGTATGTTCTGCCAATCACTACTTGCTATGTTTTCATTTTTATATAATATAACTGAAATTTAAAATGGAAAGCAATTATACAGAATTGGAAACATGTGGTATACAAAAAGTGGTGGGTAGAATATAGAGTGGTATATAAAAAGTGGCATAAAGGATTTGGACTCGTTTGTTTGATGGTATTGTTGATATTATCTGAGAATTTGAACTAAATCCCTCTCCCTCAGCCAAACTAAAAAATCTGTCATAACTTTAACATGAATTTTTCTTGGCCATAATAACTTGAACATATTTGACCTTACTTCTTTTTGTGCCCAGTCTCTGAGCTAATCTCATAACTGTCTTTAATTTTTATATTTGAAAAAACAGGAAGGATCAACTTTGTGTTTGTGGTTAGGTACCATAAAAGCAAGTAAAATGACCACCGAAAATTAAGACACAAAATTGATACAAAAAAAGAATGACCATTAAATATAAACAAACAAAATTGATACACAAAAGAAAACTTAACCAAGCCTTTTTTTAACCATCTTAAATTTCATAATTTCTTTTTTGAGAAAGATCTTAAATTTCATATTTGGGTGTTTAATTATGCATATCTTTTGTGGAGGATGGCTAATAGTTTGTAAAAATATTCACAGGTTGGAGAGAATATTATAAAAGGAGAAATAGCAACAAGCACAAGTAGAAGATTAGTGAGAGGAGGAGAAGACATTACAGAAAGGGAAGGGTCATTTGCAACCCATTTATTACATCCTTGCCATTATTTCAGGCTTGCTAGAGTAGCATTTTTAAAGTGTTTAGGACTAGACTCCAGCTCTGAAAATTCTTCAACACCAGAGCAAAGAAAAAGAAAGGAAAAGAGATTTAGGAAAGAAAGCTAATGTATGAAATTCACTATCCAATCCATTAAATACTTGTTGAAAAATACTCAATTTTAGCTCCATAAAATTATTTGCATTTGTACAGCATTCATGTATTTGTGAATTTGGTACGAACAATGTGCTTAAATACTGTTTTAAGGGTTTGCCTTAAACAGCCAAACAGACTATTTTAAGATTTGCATAGTTGAAATCTGAGTCCAACCCAAGCCAAATTAATGTCTTAGCATTAGTCTTATTAGCATTAAGCAAATTCATCATAATTAATTTCATGATTTCGATTTAGCCTTACAGTAAATACGTATGCAACCAAAAGGACACAATGGCAAGAAAATAAATGAAAACTTGTCCTCATGTGAGCAGGAGTTCGTCATAGGAATAGCAATA
Source organism: Notholithocarpus densiflorus (assembly GCA_030021035.2). Lineage (NCBI taxonomy): Eukaryota > Viridiplantae > Streptophyta > Magnoliopsida > Fagales > Fagaceae > Notholithocarpus > Notholithocarpus densiflorus. Next base: position 2,176,187 of record JARYZH020000013.1, on the reverse strand, counting down.
TTATCTCAACCAAAAAGCTAGTCGAAGACGTAGTGCTCCAATTAGTAGAATATTAAATGCACCTTAACTTATGAAAAAAGTACGAGCAAACTTAGTAAGATAAACTTGTAAGGCACCACAGTTTAATTACCAATGAAAATCCGTCTAAAATTAAATTAGAAGAACCTTACGAATTCCCATATTTTACAATCTCAAACACATCACAACAAGATGAATGCCAGCTGTAATACTGAAAACTTAAGATTCAGACTCCACAACTACCTATAGGTTGTAAGTCATATGAACCAAGTAGTAAGTCAATATCAATCAAAATTGAAAATGAAAAATAAATAAGAACTTAGTCATACCAAGGGCATAATTCCCATATGAGTCCTCACCTTAGATTGTAGACTAACCAATTTTGCGTTTTTTAAGCCTCGTGTAATGTTTGGACGACGGAGGAGGCTATAGGGTATCATCGTGCTGCAAAGACATTAGACGCATACAATCAATTTTCGGTATAATGGTAAGAATAATATCAACTACAAAATATATTATTACATTGTAATTAATGTTATCATACCATAGAGTTGTCTTTGTGTCCTATTTTGTGTCCACCTGTCCCACAAGTGGGTGCTCTTCTAGCGCGTTGCGGTCTACCTCGTGGGGGTGAGGGCTGATGAGGGGGATGCTCGTCCAGTACATCAGTATCTGGCTGTTGAGTGTCAATCCCAACTAGAGGTCCTAGAGGGTCGGCTGAGGATGAGGTAGGAGTAGTTGTGTGAGTGACATCCGTAGTGGGTGGGTCATGCAGTTCTGTATAGAGGCCAGAAGTGGGGATCATTGTCATGGGTTCAGTATGGGGTGGGTGCATTGGAGCTGGTGGGTGGGTATGAGGGTGTCGCGAAGTGCATAGGAGAAGTCAAATTGAATTCAATACCAAGGTCAAAACTGGGCTGTGAAGGTGGGGTGGGTGGAGGGACCTCAGGCTAAGGAGATGCATCTGGGATGGGTGGAGGGACCTCGGGCTGAGGAGATGCGTGCAGGGTGGGTGCAAGGATCTCGAGACTAGTTACAACCCGAGGGGTTGTAGCACGCCGACCACGGCCCCTAATTATGGGTGTTGTCCTTGCGCTTGGGCTTACAGTAGCATGCCAACCACGGCCCCTAATTACGGGTGCTGCGCATGTGCTTGGACTTGCAGTAGCTACTAATTCAGTCTCACGCCCATTGTTTGCCTAGCCATTTGTTGCAGCAACACGGCCAAGCTCATCCACAGCCTTTAGGACATCCACGACATGCATGTGTCCTGGGTGCCTACAGGAAGCAGCTTCAATAGCGCTAAGTGGCTTTCAATCTAAACGGAAAAAGTACCATTAGGATCAGATTTGAAAGTTTTATATATCAATTACAGAATGTATATATTAGTACTTATTTAGGCAATATGTTATGACTAGAACATATTGCTAATATTCCAAATCCAAAGAAAGAAATCAATTGATTCTACGTTCATACATCTAGTGATCTACTACACTCTTTACAACATGAAAAAAAAAAAAAAAAAAGCAGGCAATAAAATCTAATTAGAACACATTACCATTATATCTAATTTAGCGCTATTGCGGTCGACATACTTTTGAGTGATCGGACAGTACCAACGGCATTATGCATGATCACGAGGCATATCACCAATTTGAGGAGGTGCATGATGGACTCGTTGTTGTCGAGTATCCCATTCATGGATATACCCTGCTTCTACATTCATACATCCAGTGATCTACTACACTCTTTACAACATGAAAAAAAGAAAAAAAGCAGGCAATAAAATCTAATTAAAACACATTACTATTATATCTAATTTAGCGCTATTGCGGTCGACATACTTTTGAGTGATCGGATGGTACCAGCGGCATTATGCATGATCACGAGGCATATCACCAATCTGAGGAGGTGCATGATGGACTCGTTGTTGTCGAGTATCCCATTCATGGATATACCCTACGTGTACCTCCCTCCAATTTTTTTCTACCTTCCCACGCAAGTCTATTGCATGCAGTCTTGCATTGGTTCAACACGAGCGGGCTCCGCCTGCGCCAACCCAAACTATCGAAGGACACGGTCTGAGTGGTGTGTCTCTACTATGCAAAAACACACAAGTGGCAAGATTGCCCTCCACATATCCCTCCCTGCAACGCAGAAGACAAGAAGGTGGCCTAAGTCTGCCTCATATGGTTGCCACATAACCTACAGTAGACAAAAAACATTATGCAAAAACATTAGGCATCTTTCATATCAATGCAGATTGTACTTTTTGAAGAAAACACAATGGAGCTATATTATTACTTGGAAAAAGAGCAATTAAGTTACCAAATATTTAAATAAGAAGATATTAGAAACAAGATTGGAAGTATTAAGCGACACACATACACACACATTTTTCTTAATGGGAAAAACATGGTTTTTGTTTCTAAACAACAATATTTAGAAAATTGGAGTTAGAGTGAATGGTTTGTTAACTTGGTTCCATTCCACTATCAAAATATTTCTTGCATCTTATAAAATGCAAATAAAAAGATTCATTCCTTTCTACCAAAGTTATTCCACTATTAGGAATGGCAACGGGTCGGGTTCGGGCCGGGTTTTTTCATACCCAGACCCGACCCGTGGGCCAAGACCCGCGGCCCGGACCTGGCCCGTTTATTAAACGGATTTTTTTCCCAGGGCCCAGACCCGCCCCGCCGGGCCCCACGGGCCCCAGACCAAAATCACAAACCCAAAAATCTGTACAAACCTAGAATCACAAATCACAGAATATAATGTAATTTTCTTGGCAATCATTCAATTTTCTTGCCATCCAAACGGATGCCAAGATCTAACAAATCAATCTGTACAAAAAATCCAACAAATCCCGGAAACAAAATTAGCAAATCTGAAAATCCCAACAACAAAACACCAAGAAAACCCAACAAATTTGGCTCACAAAAAAAAAAAAAAAAAAAAAAACCCCAAACCCAAATTTTGCTCACAAAAATATGAAAAGAAAAAATCCCAAACCACATCGATTGTGGATCTGTAACGGGTGAGGGGTGGTTCACGGTAGATCTGTAACAGGCAAGGTGCTTGATCATTTGATTGTGGCTGGTGACAGACCTTAGACTGGCCGGCAGAGAATGATTGAGAGTGAGTGAAAGCTTGGACCGGTGGAGAATGATTGGACCGGCGGTGAGAGCTTGGGCAGTTGGGCGGCGGTGAGATTGAGAGTGAGTGAGAGTGGGAGAGGAGAGCTTGGGCAGTTGGGCGGCGGTGAGATTGAGAGTGAGAGAGTGGGAGAGGAGAGCAGGTGCGTGAAAATTGAATCTGAGATGAGAATGAGAGGCGGCTGTGAGTGTGAGTGAGGTATGATTTTTTTTTTAGGGTTTATAACTATATATATATATGGGATATTTTTGTAATTTACAATATAACCGGGTCCGGGTTAGGGCAGGATTTTTAAAAAACCCGGACCTGACCCGGACCCGTTTCAGGTTTTTTTTTTTTTAAACCCAAACCCGACCCTATTCTTTATCGGGTCGGGTAAAATCCGACCCATTAGGGTCGGGCAAGACTGGGTACCCACGGGTCGGGTAAAAATTGCCATCCCTATCCACTATCTTATGAATTGCATGAATATTTACTCTGCAACTAACAATGAAAAAAAAAAAGGGAGTTAGGGGAGCAGGTATGAGGAATTCTTTATATTCTTCTATTTTTATTATTTAAACCCCTATAGTGTTGGCAAACAACAACCTTTTCTTTAAGTCCATTTAGTTTTTAACATATTTGCTCATGCACAGTTTTTTAAAAAGAAAAAAAAAATTCACTTTCTCTATATACAGTTATACTTAAAACTAATTTTCATTAAAAAAAAAACCCAAATGGACTCCTAATCTAGCATAACAAATCTTCAATTGCCCAAAGTGCAAACAAAAAGATAGCTAGGAAGGCCAAAACTAGAATAAATATATTTGTAGGTGAAAGGGGAACCATACTGCTACTAAACAACTGCTTGTATCTAAAATTATATAGACTAAAAAGTTTGTTCTTCCTTTTCTTTATCAAAGAATACCAACCCAAAAACTTAAAAACAATAAGAACATTAAATATTAAAAGGAGTTCTTTAAATAAAATTATATTAAAAAAAGAAAAAGGAAAAAGAACAAAACCAACAACATCAACCCCTCTTGGCCCAACCCGTCCCAAGGTACTTGCAACTTGCAAGTCGCAAAGCTCAAAATATGAGGTGAAAAAATTACAAAGTTCAACAAGCTAGTGGCCCTAGACTCTTTGGTTCTACACGTATCACTGTTTTTAGAGTTATTACCTAACATTATAACTGTAAACTTTTTCCCAAACAAGAGACCAAGGTCATCATCTTACATTTGATCCGATTAGTTTAACAGAGTAGTAGTAGCATCAAGTTCTTAAATCACACACACAAAGTGAGAGAGATGAATATACTTACAAACTTTCTAAACAATATTATTGTTTAGAAACAGAAACCATGTTTTTCCTATTAAGATATTATTACTCTTTAAAACAGCCACACCCCCACACTTTGAAGGTACCATCTAACCTCTATTTTAGTAAGTAAAAGGTTAGACATTACAAACAAGATTGGAGCTATATTATTACCTGGCTGCATTCTAACTTATTGCTCACGATAGCAGACCAACGCCATGCTGGATGGCCTACTCTTTGGGCTTGGCACCCATACCCACCTACAGTTACGGGAGAATAAGATAATACCACTTAGTTACTAAAAAGAGTACGTTGTATAACACAGTGAATATCATGAAAATACTTACTTAAATGCAAGTGGAGCTTTTGGTGCTAGGCCATAACCAAATCCAGGTGGGGGCTCTATCTTCGGGCACAAGAATAGGAACCTCGCCCATGCCTAATACTAGACCAATTGCATCCCCCCACCAATCTGCCTTGACTCTTTATGGCTTGCCCGACACAACTCTCTGTACAACCATGTCAGGCAAGCACTACCCCAACTATACTGTGGCGGATCACGAAGGTTCCGCAGGAACTCCAAGAACATCAAATGCACCCTATCTCCCGACTTGTCCATGAAAATCATATCTCCTAGTAGCGTTAAAATATAGCACCAGGCATACTGATGTATCTGAATTTCCGTTGCATCGTCAAGCAGTGGGTTTGCAATGTGCTGAAGAAGCCAGCTGATGAGAATTCTTTGCCCCACCAAAATATTTGAATTCTCCGGAACTTCAAAACCAAGCAACTCCTCACACATAGTGCTCTAGCCCCCCCCCCCCCCCACCAGTCGGCCCAACCAAGGCCTCACCATCTATAGGAAGTCCCAAAATAACCTCCACATCTTGTAAGGTGATTGACATCTCACCATATGGAAGATGGAACGTATGGGTCTCCGGCCACCATCGCTCAACTAAGGCCGATATTAGACCATGATCTATCTCTCTGGACGGGACCTTATACAATCTACCAACTTGATAATATCAATCACCCGATTGTCCAGCATCAATATTTTTGCCATCTCCTTAGAGCAACCACGGCAATCAAGTGACCTGCAAAATCGATAAAAATTAAAGCAGTTGTTAGAACTAGATATACAACTTTGAAAGAACTTGCTAAAAGTCAGAGAGAACATAAAAATTAAAGCGGTTGTTAGAACTAGATATTTCACCTCGCCATTCCAAATATCAGTTGATCAATGATCTGGTTGTTGCGTCAGCACTGAGGCATCAATGGGACCATGGCGCACAATCTCTGGTTCCTCACCGATCCGGGGATCCATACTGTAAAGAGTGCTAGTGTGAGATCATATAAACACATCATAACATTTTAGTGCACGTAAAAATGTTAAAAACAAAGCAAAATAACCATAAAGAGACAAAAATCAAATGGTTAGTGAATCCCTCACTTTGAAATCTTGAGTCAAATACTTTAAATTTCAAGGCTTTAGTCATGTTGCTACCAAGTGCCCCCAATAAAACCCTCATTGTTTATGTATAAAGGCAGGAGAGTGATTAAGAAGATCTAGAAAAACTAGTCTACGAGCCTAACATTGCTTTCTATTAATGTAATTTTATTATAATTGAGGATTATGTGGGACTATGTTTATGGTTTAATTATTTTCTTATCAAAACCTAGCTACTAAAAAGGGCAATCATTTTTTAGTTCTATTTGCATCCCTCAATTTCTTTTGAACTTGTGCTGCATCAACTTGGTATAAGAGCAAAGCCCAATCCAGTTCACAGTATCTACTCCCTAAGAAACCACCCAACCACCACCAAATCATACAAGCCCACTAACTAAAATAACCCATAATCTGTCAAGCCACCATCACCAAACCACTGCAACTCAGCCAACAAGCACCACCATTCAAATCTCAAAGCTAACCAAATTCACATCTCAACAACAACCCAAAACATCCAAAATTTAATAAATAAATAAAAACTATTGTCATCAACAATCGATGACAGAGTCGAAAACACACCCAGGCAAAACCCATCAAGCCATCAGCCCATCACCACCACTTAACTATCATGATCCCATGGGCACAAATCCCCCTGTCACTACCCAAAACCCTGAAAACCACCACTGAATCCTCAACCAACATCACCAAACTAAAACTCAAAAATTAACAAACCCTAAGCTTCACCACCTAGAGTTATTCTGGAATCACCACCAAGCTTTATGAAAAAATTCCAATGTAATATTGTTCATCAAAAATTCAAGATGTCCCACAATGTTCTTATGAAGCTTTTAAGTAGAGGTTCCAAGGTTACAATTAATGAAACAAAAAATGGGTACAAACCATATAAAATCCATCAGAAGAACAAAGAAATTGGGTCCAACTATAAATGAACATAGAAATGAAAAAACATACCTTAAAAATTGAAACTTGGGTGCTCTATGGAACAAATATGAACTTTCATTGGTGGGATGTTGAAAGGAGACAAACAAGGAGGGATTTTGACAAAAAAGTAGGGACAAAAGGGTAAGATTAACGGGATTTTGACTGAGGGTTTTCTGGCCGCCGATGAGAGGAGCATCTCCGGTAGAGTGAAGGTTTGGGTGTTTGAATGAGTGGCCGCCAATGAAGGGATCGTCTCCGATAGAGTGAGGGTTTGGGTGTTTGAAGGAGGAGAGTGTTTAAGTGTGAAAGTGAGTGATTTGGGTGTCTGAGTAAGTTTTTTGAAACCGTGTTTGAAAGTGTGAGAGTGAGTGTTTTGGGTGTCTGAGTAAGATTTTTGAAAGCGTGTTTGAGTGATTTTAATCATTCAGAAATCAAGTTTTTGTAACTCGAGTTTATAATCGAGTATTATAAACTCAACTTCTACACGGTAAAAGTGGTTCCTCGTGGAAAATTTGTCCACTTTACCATATGAAAAACCCCGAACTCGAGGATTAATTCGATTTATACCATTAATCTCAAATTTTAAATACTCGAGATACTAGTTTCCCAAATAGTTTTGAAACGTGACAACTAACAAAATTCTTAAAAATTTAAGGTTAAGGTTAAGTTTGGATTGCACTAAAATTATTTCTCTTCCTGTGTTTGGCGTTTTTTCGTGGATCTCATGCACTGTTCACTAGATCCGCAAGTACGGATTTCAGCAAATATAACTTTAAAACTGGATTCCATGACACTATTCACACATTTAAAAATTATTTCGCTACAGTATTTTCAATTTTCAGTTTTCAGTTTTTAGCAATAAGCGGTATCCAAACCAACCCTAATTGAAAAAAAAAAAAAAAAAAAAAAAAAATCAATTCAGTGTAGAGAGGAAATAGCGACTGAAACGGTATTTACCTACCAGGACTGTCATTGTAATTTGCAACCTAAAAAGTCCTATTGTTGTAGTTTTTCTCTCCTTTTTCTTCGCTTTAAATTCTCTCAATTCGAAACTATTTTTACTTTAATTTTTATTTTTATAATAATTTCAACATTCAAAATTGACCTTTCCCACCGTCCCACTCTCTTCTCATCTCCATGGAATTGGAGGCTCCTTCTTCTTCCCCTCAACAATCCTCCATTACCGCTGTCGATTCCATTGCCAATCCGATGGTCCAAGATCCTCCTCCTCTTATAGCCACGACCACGGGTCCCACCGACAACGGTGAAGAGAACGAGAATACGAAAAAGAAGAAGAAGAAGAAGAAAAAGATTATCTTGATCACGAAGAACAACAATAACAAGAAAAGGGTTTCTAAAGATTATGATAACCATTCCTCGTCTTCATGTTCATCCTCATCATCTTCGAGCACGCGCGTGGTTCTCAGACGCCGAAACCCTAGGCCTCTGTTTGGTGCGGCGCCGCCTCGTAATGTCGGCAATGTGGACGCCATCGCTCTCCCTCTCGGAATGTCGGTTGCAGCTGTTGTTGCTCTGGTTCGAAATTTTGACCCCCTTTTTGTTTGTGATTTATTTCATTGATCAAGTTTGGAAATTTTGGGTTTTTTTGTTATTTGGATTATTGGGTTTGTTGTTTTTTGGTGATCTACTTGGTGGGTTATTGTGAAAGTTTCGATTTTGATGTTGTGTTCGATTGTAAAGTCTCGTTCTTTATTCTTGTGTCAGATATGCTGTTGAATTTTGATTGAATGGGAAGTTTCGAAATTTGGAATTGGGTTTAAAGGATTTTGCTTTTTTGGGGTTTTGATATCTATGAATGTTTAAATGCATTGAAAGTCTATTGCTCATTGAGATTGAGGTAACAATTCAGTGATAGGTTATGTTTTGAAACAAGGCATTTGTTGCATAGAGTTTTTTCTTTTCTTTTTTTTCTTTTTTTTGGTGATTTGCTTGGATGATCATTGGGAAAGTTTTCATTTTGATGCTGGGTTTGTCTGCAATTCTTGTTCTTTATTCTTATTTTTATCATATGATGTTGGGTTTTGTGAATGATTGAATGCAGTTGAAGGTCAAAGAAAGTTGTACATGATAGTACTGTATGAAAAGTTAGGGTTTGAGGGACTTTATCTGCCTTTTAAATTTTTTAATTTCATGCTCTCACTTACAAGGAAAAAGGGGAAAAAAACCGAAGAGAGCATCTTTTGCACGTCTTGATGTGTGTGTGGAGTGACCTATGGGCATCTTCAAAATTATTGGTCTGAACTTAAGTTCCTAATATGAAGGCTTTTTTTTTTTTTAAATTATGTGATGGTTTAAGTTTTCAATTTACTTCTATGAGCTCTGTGTCAATTCTCTCATTTTAATTAGCTTTAATTTTTATGGGGTAAGCACTGCATGGGGTCATATAAAATCAGTGCTGAGGCTTGGTGTCTTGTGTCTTGTATGGTCCTTATTGAATAAAAGTCTTTGAGCACTTTAAAAGCCAGTAGCCGTGGCTCAATATATTTGTATTTAGCGTCTTGCTCTAGTGATTCCCGCACACTAACCTATACTATACCATACTATCAAACTTTTTATGTGAGATCCCATAAGAGAAAATTATGCATTAACAAATGAATGTTGTACTTGTTGATTTTAGGTTCTGGAAACGAAAGACACAGCAGGTGGAAGGATGTCTATCGATCATCTTTCAACGGTATTCTTATAGCCCTCTTATCAGATATTGTGATTATTAAACTTTGCCTTCCACCAAAGGATATGTGCATTCATGGGTCCTTCCCATGTACCATTCTTGGCATGCCCCAAAAGCTTTAATTTGATCACTGAATATTTCAGTGGGGCTCTTAATTGCTTATCAAGGCATCATTGATCCTTGGCATCAGTGATTCACATATCAAATGTCTACAGTTGGTAACTTTTCATTACTGTGGGGGTTGCAACCTTCTAGACACGTCTTCTAAATTGCATTGAAGTTTGAATTGTAGATCATCCACTAATATTGATTTATTCTTGCTTGCAGATCTGCACTTCGGCTGTCAGAGAATCTTTAGTCAATGTAAGCCAGACCTTAAACTGCTGACTCATCCATGACTCTGGTTTTTCAAGTTAAGTTTCCCCTTGAAGTTCATATCAACATCACCCATATACAAGCTGCTAAAGTGGTATCTTTTTGCCTCTTCTCTTGATTGCCTATGTGGCTGCAGGTCTTTGGTGTAAATTTTGATTGTTTTATGAGGAACTTTGAGAAGTCATTTGGGAGCACCTTGAGGACCCTTAGATTGATCAATGAATCACATGTAAAAAGTGGGGGACATCATTTCAACAACCTTAATGAAGAATGCCCTACTCCAGCTGTGACTCTTGATAAGGGAAGATGTACAAACAACTCCAGTGTAGAAGATTTTCAGTCAGACGCAGCCTTGCAAAATTTTGCAACTCAGGATCTATTAAATACCGTTGAAGAGGTGAGAGAGAATATGCTAACTGGTTCCATTACTCAGGAACTTGCCCTTCATGGGCAAACAAATCAAGTGGCTTGTGTCTTTCCGTGCATATCTGATTCTGCAATCGAGCAGTCCATGCATGGCAGTATTCAGAAATCTCTCGTAGAGCAAGCTCGTTCTAATGACCTTAAAGCTTTGGAGCTTGGTCTTACTATGAAAAGATTGAAGTTGAAAGAGACACAGCTGGCTCTTAACTATGATTCGAATCATTTAGAGAGGTCAAAACTAGCCATGGGAATATCAAAGGCATCTTTTAAAGCTGAAAAATTCAAGAGTCAGTTAGAAGAGACAAGACATTCTGAGCTGCTTAGAAAGTGCATAGACTGTCTTGTTGCTGGTTTGCTTATCATGTCAGCTTCCCTGTTATATGGCACTTATGTGTTTTCATACAAAAGGATTACTGAAGCTACTGAATCTTGTACACCTTCACCCAAGGCAAGTACAATTTATTTCTGCTTTCAACTTCTTTAATTTCTGCTAACATAACATCATAGATGTGCTTCTAGGTTCAATATGGAAACAATAAGAAATAGGTGTATTTGTCAAAATATGTGGTTTATCAATGAAATTGGCATCCCAAAAATACATTCAAAACAATGTGAGTTCTCCAAAATTAGTTTAGGACTTGTTTTGTCTGAGGTCTTATCTTAATGGCTCACAATTTTTTTTTTCTGCTGCTGTTATTTTGAAAAAAAAAATCCAAATCTTCAAATATATTCTTGAGATTAGTAGCACTTGCTTGCTTATAAAATAAAAATAAAAAATCAGTAGCAGTTCCTTCAGCCAGACAACACTCCACTTATGACAATTTATTTTGGCTGTATTTTCTTCCCAATGCTATTTTACTTGTCTAGGAAATGTTTGGTGATGCTTTTCCTGTTTCAGGAGTCCAAGTCTTGGTGGATCCCAAGCCCAATGGCATCTTTCAATTCTGGGCTGCATGTCCTTCGGTGTCAGGTTCAAGTTGTGAGTCGAATGCTGTTTGGTTTCTTAATGATTATTGCAATTGCTTTTTTGCTTCTACAGCGTTCATCAACTACAAAACAGATAATGCCTGTTACTGTCATGCTCTTGCTGTTAGGAATTGCCTGTGGTTTTGCAGGCAAGCTTTGTGTAGATACTCTGGGAGGGAGTGGATATTATTGGCTCCTATATTGGGAGATTCTCTGTGTGCTGCACTTCTTCTCTAATGTCTGTACATCAACCTTGTTCCGTTTCCTTCATGGTTCTGTATATTTATCTCAAGGGACAAATGGCAATGCAATATTTCCCTACTGGATCCGCCGATTTCTGTTCTATGCAAGCTTGCTCTTGTTTCTACCACTATTCTGTGGTCTTGTGCCTTTTGCAAGTCTTGGTGACTGGAAAGATCACTTTTTGCTGCTGGTGACAGATTATCTAATTACTGGTAACGAACTATAGTTTGGAGCAGCAAGAAGAGCTTTTACACATTCTGTATCAATGTTACTTTTGGATCTTTGAGCTGCATAACTTATTAGTCTCTACTCCCTAATATATCAAAAGCCGCCGACAATTGCTGTATTTTGGGTGAAAGCTCTGCTGGAATAGCTGGGTCATTTATTAATGTATCAGTTATTATAATATCCTTGTTTATTTATTAGTCTGCTGGAACAAATGTGCATTGTAACATCAAGCTGTTGTATTTTAGTTTTAGTCTGGCACAGTGACATAGCTTGGTCTCCTTTATAAGGAGAACCAAAGTTTGAATCCACCCCCCCCCCCCCCCCCACTTTTTTTGTAAGTTGTAACGATTGAATTATCAAAAAAAAAAGAGAGAACTATAACCATAAATATTTTCCTCCTTGTCTGATTTCTGTTGAAATGATAAGCCTGTGTTTAGTGCCAAACTACACGTGTTTAGAGACCAAAGAAATCTTTTTTAAAGGTGATAAGAGTAAAAATAAACATTTGATATCAATTATTCTTTTGACATGAGAATATTTAACTCTATTGTGAGGTCAAATTTAAGGAAAGCCGAAACATGATATTTATTTGATTGCTGTGAGAATGGGAAGAAAAAGAGAACTTAAGAGTTCTAACTCAAAACTAATTTGTTGTAAAAAAAAAAAAAAAAAAAATCTTCATCAACTGTCTTTGTATGTAACAATCTAGATGTGTTTCAAATTGAGTTTTGAGAAACCACAATAACATACAAATTTTGGTGCTCATTTGGCATGGAGAAAAAAGAGATGCTGTGGTGGTTTATAGTACTGAACAAAACATTGATTTCTTTATTCTCTTTGCAGTTAAGTTTGCAAAATCTTAACTGCAAAGAGAATAAAGGTCAGGGGTTGGGTCAGGGGTTCTAGCAAAATCTGAATTTTAACTTTCTTGCGCAATTATTCCAATATTGTTTGTTGGGTCTCAAAGCGTGTCGATTGAGGTTCGCATCACTGTATCAGATATAAAATTAAGTTACTGTTTAAAGTTAGGATTTTCAAGCCAAGAGGTTATCCTATGTTGAGCTAATAGTTGATGATACGTCATATGGAGGGCATTGTATTTGGGTTTTGTCATGGCAAAATATTGCAAAATCATATGATGGGTCTGTTTAGGATCCGCTTATTTTGCTGAAAGTATAGTAAATAAAGGTAAAAGTTAGCTGAAATAGTACAATGGAACCCATGAATAGTATCAAAAAGTGCAGTGAGACCTATGAATAGTAGCAAAAATAAGCTGAATAGTAAAATAAGTTGGAAAAAATAATTTTTCTCAAACGCACACAAAGTGTTCATCAAATTAATACCAACTTTATTTCGATTCTTTTGATTTTTTTTTTTTTTTTCTTGCCGCTTCTAAATTGAGTTGCTATTAAATGTCTGACCCTAATCTTAAAGCTTTGGATCCTTTCTCATGAAATATGGAATTGTCTTGAATGACAGTTGCCTTATCCCTTCCTTGTAGTTTCTGGATTAACTTGCTAGTTCAATATATTCCTGTGTAGGATTCTTTTCTATGTTTCATAAATTTATTTAACATATTCTTTTTACTGTTTGAGGCACAATCAAACTTGGATAATAAAAAGGCAACTAGTGAGCTTGGGCTATATCCTTACTTGGTTGCTATATTGTTATTTGGAAATTCTTTTGCAAGAATTTAGGACTTAGTTAAGACCATACCACTAGAGCTGAAAAAAGAAGAAGTAAAGCGAAAAACACAAGCATTGTTGAGAGTGGGATTTGAACCCACGCCCTTTCGGACCAGAACCTTAATCTGGCGCCTTAGACCAACTCGGCCATCTCAACTTCGGTGTTGATGGTTAGCTGCATTCATTATTTGAATGTATAACAGAACATATATTTTATCTTCCTTGATTGAATTATACTTTTTTCCACTTAGTTTGATTCCGTTTTCAAAATAGCCATTTCATTCAAGTTGATGGCAAATTTAATTGTTAAGAGAAAAAAAAATTAAACCAAAAGAAGCAACATCATTTTATTAGTACTTAATGGCTAGATTAGTAGCCAAAATAGATTGAATGAACATTTTGAAATCCGAATTAAAATTGGTGAACCAAATTAAAATAACTACAAACCTTAAGGACCAAATTGTAATTTAATAAAGAAATTTAATTCTCTCTCCATAAGAGGAATTTTTAATGTAACTAGTATAGACCAGTGTAGAACTCACCCCATAGAAGATAAACGTTATATACTCTTGTCACACCAAATACCATCTTCCATGATAGGGTCTCAAACCAACAATTTCAATTAAGTTTTCACTAAGCTACAGTAAACTGGTTGTTACAAGTTGCAACTTGAAATGAAAATAGTATAATTTGTTTTTAATGCAATTACGTTTTAAGCCCCATAATTCATAGGTAAACCTTAACGCTTTAGAAACCATAAATTTTCCAAAATGTTTTAATTCAACCATAAATGATAAATCTATTTGCATGACATAAACGGGAAGATGCTAAAACAAAATGATAAAGTAAGGTTATTTCAACTCATGTGCTTATTATATTTTTTTTGAGAAACATGTGCTTATTACATATAAGTTATTTTCGTTTAGTTTATATATAATCTATTAACAACTTCACTTGTAATGAGTTTATGGTCTGGATTTAATTTTTTTTAGAAGAAGTGCTACTTCCATAATATTTTCACAACACTTTCACAACAATTTATAAGTGACAAGCTGTTATTGATTTTAATTTAAACATAGCACTAAAATTACTTTTTTGCTCATTAATAACAACCCGTTACAACCTGTCATTTATAATTTTTTGTGAGAATGTTATGAACATAACATTTGTATGATTTAATTATAGAACTTTTGAAATTGTGAAATTTAATTTTGAAACCATGTCTAACCTATAGGGTTTAAGCGTAATTTACCAAACATATATTAAAAGAAAAACTCCTACTGCAAAGTATTAGTTTCAAAGGGATTAAAACCCTTGCGTTCGAACTTGCACTCTCCCTATTGTGGAGAGACAGGTACCACTCGATCTGGTGATTTTTTTAAAAACTAAATGGACGTGGAGTTGCTCCTTGCATTGAGGTGAAAGTTTTAACCAGCCATCAGCCATCTTTGTGGCTGACATTACATTGTATGTTAGGGGAGACAAGTACTGTTCTTAGCTCTCATTAGGCACTCTTCAAGGTACGGCAATAATGAAAATATGTAAATAGGACATTACTTGTGAAGCTCCATACTTGGTAGTAGGTACTAAATTACGATAGGAAAACCCCGGGTTTGTACATTGATAGAATTCCCAGCCTCAGGAAAAGGAATTCGCCCTTGCATATTCTCTTTGTACCTTGCAGATTACACGTCGCATTTCATAAAGTGTAATGATTTGCTCTTGGTAAAAAGAGAAACAATATTTAAAAAGATCGTTATTTTTCTTATTTGTTTGTAAAGTTTGACATTTTAGTCATCCGAATTTCAACTCCGTCGCAAGTTTGCAACTCGGGAAGCTTAAAAATTTATATGAAATTTGAAAAGCCTCGAGATTGTATCTTACAATTTCCTCCTAGGGTGAGAGAGCACCACAATTGTTGATCTAAAACTTCTGAAACTAATACTAGTTTACATCTTTTCCTGAGACACCTAAACTCTGATCAAGGAAATATATGACGAGGCAACAGGGGCTTGCCCCCAACTCTCTGCGTAATAAACAAAATCTTTGAGCATCTGAACTGCTTTGATGCTACCATAGTGGGCTTAGATCATCTCTCGGGCATATTGGTCTTGAGACCAATCACAGAATCTCATGAGCCTTCCCATAATACCTGTTTATGAATGGAGCCTGCAAGGCAAAAAAATAAAACCAGCAATCAGAAAATTTAATCAATACAAAGTCAGTTAAAACCTTGTGAAAGACATGGCCACCTTTTGTAGTAATGTTTTGATAAACAAAAATCTCGTTTCCATAAAACTGTCATAAAGCCCTCACAAAAAATATGCAACCAATCCAAGACTAGACCATAAGACAACATTCTTCTCTCCCAAGGATGCTTTTCTCCACATACTTTCCATAAGGAAAACCTCTAATGAAAATTTTTAGTTCAATTTTTGTCCCTCATTTAAAAAGTTCCACTTACATCTTTTATGTTTTTCAGGGGCAAAAATTGGAACTTTATTATGTTTAAATGATGAAAATTTGCCTAGGCATAATGACAGTAACCAGATGAATATTTCAGCTTTCTTTCTTTTCTTGTTTTACTATGCATGTGCAAACATAGTTGGAAATTTTGCTAATTTGAATTTGATATGAAGAAAGTGATGTTCATGCAATCCCAAAATTTAAGGATACATCTTATGAAGCGTTACATTTTGAATTATTACTTTTCATTTTGGCCCTATTCTCATTAATCATATTAAGCAATATGTTTGGTTAAAGTAGACTTTTTACCCTTAAAGTATAGGTTTTTTTTTTTTTTTTTTTTCATTTTGACCCTTCACAGCACAAAAATATTATTTTGACACTTCATATATGACCGTCCAAAATATGTTTTTTCCACTACAACAATAAAATTCCTACATTCCACTGCATTTTAGAGCTAGTATTCCATGAAATAGTTAAAAACGAAGGGCATTTAACAGTCAGATTACTAATGAAATTGAACGACAACACCAATATGAAAATGGAATCAAACATAAAGAATTGAATGAATTTTTTTTTTATAGGTAGAGTTAAAATGAAAACTTTAAAAAGTAAAGGGCCAAACTGAAAATGATATTAAGCTTTTAAGGTCAAAAGTATACTTTAGCCTCTATGTTTCAAGTGCATGTAAATTTTAAGACCCCAAGCTTCCACAATAAAGAGAAAAAACTATATTAAAAAAGAAACATGACTGTTTTTTTAAAGGGAAAAAAATAAGAACAGTCAAGTAAACTTTTGTTAAGCCAGGTAGCCAGATATTTAGTATAAGAGAATACAATCTTCATATGAGATAATGTTTATTTGGTCCTACTAAAACCACACAAATTGAAGCAAATAATTAAAAAGGAGTTCAAGTTTGAGAAATACATGAACACTGAAAGCTTGAGTCATTCATTTAAAGTGTTGTTTTGGCCAATTATCCTTAAAGAATAATATATGCAGTAAGCACCAATTTCACATTTAATTAGGACAAGAGGGAAAGGAACAGAAGATTTGACTATGCTAACAGCATCATGTAAGCACACTTATAGTAGACACTGAAGTGAATTGTCAGATCAGATGTTCAGGTTCTAAGATTATTTTATGCCCAAACTCTGTTATGTACGACTAAAGCATGAATAGCAATTTTCCAGGCCCCTTTTCCTCTATTTTATATTTCTTCTTTGGCATGCAAGAAAGGAGGCAGGATCAGGAGTGATTAAAACTTGATGCACTCCTACAAAATAAGGCCACAACTCAATGCTTTAACCTGAGTACTTTTTTCTGTTTCTAAAGACTAAGCATACAAAAGAATGCAGTTTTCTGTATTCTTCTGTAAAGGGAAAATTTTCCTGACTAGAAAGTTGAAACCTGAAAGGTTGGGCCTTGCTGCAATGGCCAGTGCCTTCCACCAAAAGCAACAGATCATGGGTTCAAGTTTGGGAATCAATCTCCTCAAAAAAGAAATTTGGGGATAAGACTGTAGGCCAATCATTTCTCCCAAACCCTGCAAAAGTGGAAACATTGTGCACTGGGTACGACTTTTTAGAGAGTTGAAGCCATCATAGAATCCTTTTCTTTTCTTTTTTTGAATAAGTAAAACCTTCATAGAATCCTCAAGTTCAAACCTTTAATAAAATCCCCCAGGTTAAGACAAACTCAATCAACTGATTCAATCATTCACAAAATGAATTAGCAAATAGCAAACTTTTGCTAAACCATGACTAGTAAAAATTCAACTAAGTGCACCAAGTCAATCATCCTACTCCATCAGATTAACACATTCAAGCCCATATTAACAACTAGAAACATGACAGTCAAAATGACCACAAACTGGTATGACTACAACAAGTTGTAAAAGGCCAACAAATGCATCTTAACCTTACATGCTTTGTCAGCATGCAATACATCTATATACAGATTGAAGACTTTTATTCTGGTAATAAGGGTTTTTTTATAGGCAAGTTATATACACCCAGTGGGTTTTACACCAACAATCTTCACCCATTCTTATGGGAGAAGGAATTTTCATTTGGACTAAGAGCTCATTGACCTTATTCTAGAAAATACAAATAAAAGTAAGATATGAGAAATTGTTATTACTCAAAACCATAAGTTTTGCAGGTTAAATCAAGGCTGCTTTGACAAGAAAAGGTTCTAATAATAGTTCAGCAATCCTAGCATTTTTTTAATAAATAGAGCAATGATTTTCAAAAATTTACCTTAACACTCGATACGTCAGGAGAATCTGGTGTTTGTACAGGGTAGAACTTGTAAAACCTCATATTCTCAAACGCTGCCTTACTTTCCTCAGTCATCTCTTCAAGGGCTTTTTTCCGGGCTTCCCTTGCCTACAAAAGATGGTATTAGTAAAACTGCTCAACAGAGTTTATGCTCCTAAAACAAAGAAACTTGCAACTGTATCTGCCAGATAACCTACCTCACGATTAGCTTTCTTCGCTTCTCGAACTTTCTCCTTAACAAACTCCTGTAAGACAAAAAAAAAAGCATCAGCTCAAACCCCAAGTAAAGGCTTATAGAGAGAGAAAAATAATGAGTTGTTCATATATCATTCATTTTTAGTTTTTTACCTTGAAGGCATCCTTCTGATCTTCAGCCAATTCCTCCTCCTGGATCAGCTTGTCCGTGAACTCCTACAAATTATAGGTGCAATTCAGTACAAGAAAATCATTTTTTGCTTGTCCTTGTTACCCTTTAAATATTTTGGGGTGGGGGAAGAGGGGGGGTAAGTTTAACAGAATTGACAAAATAATGGTGTGAGAGACATTATCCTCCACAAATGCAGAAACACACCACTCAGTACAGATATTCCACAATAAACCCCAATAATGTGGTAACAAGTTGCAAGTAATGTAAGCAAACAAAACTCTATCATACAATCAATGCAAGGGGAAACCATTAAGGGGACAAGTCCATCAAATGGAATAGTAATCTGGCGACTAAAGGAAAGGAGAAAAATCTGCAGAAACTCACTGTTTAGCACAAAATCACCCAGGAATGGGATAATTGGCATCACTATAATAATATTTGTATAAAATAAATTGAAGTGAGGAGACGACATTATTACAACTTCACAACTGTAGCAGTCTTGGATATACTACATGCAAATATCAAAAGGCTAATTCTGTACCTCAAGCTCATCTAACTCCCAATCAAATTCGCAGAAAATCTACAGGAACCAAAAGAGAATGATCAGTTTAAAAAAATTTGTGCAGTCCATCTATCTCAATTATTCCAACTCCAATAAGCATCACTGACTGTATGTATAAACATAAATTCATCTGTATCCAAACAATCATATGAATCAGTTCTTTTCCATCACATTTTGTAACTTACCGGCTTTGGTTCTACTGGGAAAATTATTTGAACCTCAGTGCTTTGCTCAAGTTCATCTTCCTTGAAAGGCTGGTAGAAATCTGCCAAAATAATGAAGCACATCAGATGCTAGCAAAGTAACATATTATGGAAGTATGGAACAGAGATAAACATGAAGGGAATCTTTGTACGCCTTAATAACCAAATAAAGTGATTAAATATGGCCAAGTAAAATATATCTTATTTTGAATCTTCCAGGATTGTCTACATAGTCGCCAGCTAAAGAAACACAGAAATTTTAATCCATATTTGAACTTTTTATATTGAAGTCATTGATAAAAAGATGTTCATCATCCAAGCAAAGATCAAAAAGAAGTTTGAGAACTAACAAGGCAGGCAGTATTCATATTTCTTGAGACGGTCTATCTTCAAATGCTTTAGAGCAGCCCTGCACAAACAATTCATACAAACAAGTATCCAAATTAAAATTGAATCCATTAGCAAAAATAATGCTTTATCAATAGCAAACAAGCTTAAAGAAAATAATTTTTTTTTTTTTTAAATTGTCTAAATTCAATATGGGGATCAAATGGGACCCATCTTAGGCTATTTTCTTAATACTACATCTTAGGTTTTAGTTTCTTTATGATAGTAACTGGTTTAGTCTTGTCATATATAAGAACCCTATGTAAAATCCTAAAAGTTTGCTAAATGTCTTTTTGTGTTTCAAAATCCTAGTTAAAAACTCTTACAAACAAACTATCCAAGACCATCTAACATCCAAGAAGATTTAAATTTGTTTTCTTGGTACTAAAACAGGCCCAGAACAGCAGCACCCCTGACTTTAGATTTCCTTCTTAATTTCAATCCCAGACCCTCTCCCTTTGCCTATGGTATTGCAAACCCAAAGCCCACACATTTTACATCCATGATCCCTAATTTAGCACATAGCCACACTCCCAATTAACTGTTCCCAGAAACTTCCGTAACATCTACTACTTTTCACTTTATGAAACCCTTTAAAAAAAATGAAAATATTCAAAAATAAAATCAATTTCACCTTTTTTTCTCATCCACAACCAGAAATTTAGTCACAAACTACTTATATCAACCATAGGAAGCCTATAATCTGTTAATAGGGTCATTCCAACATAAAAGAGAGAAAGAATCCAAATAGTACCATCACTAAATGCAGGAGATAGAGAATATATATAAAGAGGGGAAAGAGAGAAAGTGACAAAATGGTACCTTCTTTGAGTGCATCTTAATATATATATTTGAGACTTCAGCCTATCAACTTGGCTGTCTCTGTAGAAGTATTATATTTACAATGACAGAAAAAAAATAAAAATAAATCAAATTGTATCAGTGAGGAGAAAACAAAAACAAAAACCACCAAAACAAAACAAAACAAAGGGGACAGATGAAGTATATTAGCTATACACCCACAAGATCCTCTTAATACAAAGAAATCAACAAATAAATTTTTGAAGATGCCCATAAGAAATGTGTTATGATATCAGTTCAAAAAACCCAGCAATAAACAATAGAGATCCCATACCTGTCCTCAAGAGGAATATAAGGAACCCAGTCCATTTTCATTTGTTTCATGGGGATAATTTCTTCAGCCTCTCTCTGAACAGAGTTAATCCCTATCTTATCAGAGGGAGGGAAAGGAGATACAACCTGTAAAACAGGAATCCAAAACAGATTAACAAGCCAGAAAAATGAAATATTTGTTGAGTTATGGAAAAAAAATCTACTAGCACTAACAACACTCACTAAAGAATAAAATTATTTGTTGCCTAACAAGAAAATATTAGAACAGTGAAATAGAGACCAAAACACTTGCTTGCATCAAAAAGTGGTAGGAAAACAAAAATACACATTACAAAATGATGGTCCTCATGATATAATAAAACAAAATTAAAAAGGTAAAAATGGTGAGGCAATAAATTTGGGCGAAAAATTAAAGAAATGCTCAAAGTCCAGACGTTCAGGATCAATTTTGATATATGTCAGTGTCATACTAAAAACTTATACAAACCATATTAATTTCAATTAATACAAAGTTCTTTTTTTTATAGGTAATAGGAATTTTATTGAAATAGAAGAACATTGTCTTCACAATGATGAACACTCTGAACATGAAACAAATACATATAACTCAAGAATTAAAGCTAACAGATGGTAGAAATGCAGAAAGTATAAGACAAACGACATCCACAATGCAAACCTAAAAAATAGATAGAAATGCATCATGTTCAATTAATACAAATTTCATTTGAAATTTAGTCTAAGACGTTAAAAATTTTCAATTGATCAAAATAGATAAAAATGAACTAAAATATTGACAAACATTTTCAAGGCAAAGCCCCTTCTCACAAACAACATCCACAATGTAAACCTAAAAAATTATTATCAATCAAACTAACATACAAGTTTTTTTAAATAATTTAATATACAAAATTTTACTGTGTATAAAGTATAAGACATCAAAAAATTGCAATTGAGTTGCAAAAGAATTGACAACAAAAGTCCTTTCTCAAAAAATAAATACCACAACTATGGAGGCAGGATCAAGTAAATTGTGCATCCAAGATACAATGCTCCAAGCCTTCAACTCCAGATCTCAAAGTTGTGCCTTAAAGTAACAGCCACATGGTTTATACCAGAGAAGCCTCAAGCGTCTAAAAATATGAGCATAGGTTTTACCATTGGTTGCAGATTGAAGAAGCTGAAGGCTTGGAGGAAAATCAATGAGGCAAATGTAAAGTGGTGATATGTATGTAAAGTATAAACCCAGTGAAAATTGCAACTCAAGAGCCACTATTAATTTAAAATTGAAAAATAATAATAATAATAGAAAAATGAAACCCCAACTAAGTTACGACAATTATTAAGCAATTGAGAAATTGCAAGCCTAAGAAAATAACTTCCACAAATTAACATTAAATACAATTGATCATCACCAATATTACATATAATCTTCAATACAAATTGATATCAAAAGGCAATACTGATTAACTTACAGCCACTACAACAGGTATGCAGATAACTTTGCTTTCACCCTTGAAAGAGACCAATTGAGCTGCAGTACCAGAAAATAATGTGAGAATTGAATGTGATGGAAAAATTAAGTGAAAGTGAGAAATAAGCATTACGCAGTGTCTAGCAAATTTGTACAAAATCTGAAATACAATCAGGTATACTTCTACATGCAATATATTGTCTCAGTAATTCAAGAATGGACTCCAGACCAAGATTTATAAGAAATCTGTAAGCTACTCACGTTCTGTACAACCAAAGAGATAAACCTTCTTCCCATATAGCTTTCCATCTTCTTCAAATGCATCCTAACCACAATTGAAACATTTCTGTTAGAACTAACCATTCTAACGAGCCCTTTTAAAGTAATCTTACACCAAAAAAAGTGAGGAAAACCTCAATGAAATATTGAGGTCCAAGAAATGTTTGTAACTCACTTCTAGATTAGAGAAATTCCAGTTGAATTGGTAGACAGCGTCCAATTGATCCCACTGTTATAATTTCACTATAAATTATTAGCCATAACAGGACAAATTATAATAACTTAAGATGAGAGAATCAAAAAGAATTAGCAAACCTCTGTCCCAACAGGGAATACTTCCTTCCATAAATCTTCCTGCATAAGCACAACAAAATATAAAACATAATCAAAAACACAAACTCGCAAGTTTCACTCAGGTGCACGCCTTTAACATGCCCACATCACAATGAAATTTTCCTTGCGCAAAACAACATTAAGACAAAGCCGGAGCACCATCAATTAATAACTATCTTTTGAGATAACTATGCTAAGCAAGAGCAACAATTCTTTTCTTTTCTTTTTAAATAAATAATAAAAACTGTATTGATAAAGCTACTTTATGCAAAAATAGCACAAAGAAGGCAAAATGTACAAAGAAGAAAAAAGAAAATAACAGAGGAACTAATGAACAAAGGAAGGGAATCACTAGATGTGAGTCCCCAAGCCCGAGATCAGTCAAACAAAGAACTACTAAAAGAAGCAAGCAGCTGGTCTCCCAAACTTTCCACAACCTCAAACGCCTATTAAGCTATCAGTTAAAAAATCTAATTCTAAAGGATAAAGCCTAATATGTTATTCTAAGAAAGCTTTATGCTCAGTTGGATGGAATTTTTAACTTATTATTAGGATTTTTGGTCATTGTGTTATGCAGTTTGTTAAGTTTTAGAAACAAAACTTAACAAATAGCATAACCCAATTACCAAAAAGTCAAAAATTCCATCCAACTAAGCCTCTAGATTAATAAAATTCTTTAGAATTAGCTTTTTTTAGCTGAAAGCTTAAATTAAACGCAGATTAAAAAAAAAAATTGATAATAACTGATCACTTTCAGATTCGTACAATGCAAATACACTATACTACCAAGCTTGAAGAATCAACACAAATCACAACACAAACAATATCGAAAATAAAAGGCTCGCTACTATAAACCAATCCAAGGAACAAACTATGTATTATTACAAAAGTAGATTGAATTTGCAAATAATAACTAGGAATTATCGATCTACTACCAAGTTACGCTTATCCTCGAAGTACTCAGGTTCGGTTTCGGGCTTGGATGCTTTGATCCGCTTAGCTCGAGAAGTAGCTTTCTTCGATTCCTGTTGTTGAGCTTGAGGCTTTGCTTCTTCCTTCTGGCTCGCCTTTCTCTTTGCTCCTTTCCTCATTGTTATTCGTAGCTCACAAATTGCAAAGCGAAAACCTAAAGCGAGAGAGAGAGAGAGAGAGAGAGAGAGAGAGAGAGAGAGGGAAATAGGGTTTGGGGCTTGATTCGAAAGCGGTGGATCCGGATTTGAAAAATAAGAACTTATGAGTTATGAGTTGTGAGAGAGAGAGAGAATTATATATTTGAGAGGGCTTTGTTTGGGCGTGAAATAAACGCTGGTCCGAATTTGAAGAGAGAGAGAGATAGGCGCGGAAGGTATAGGGTTTGAGATGGGATCGAAATAATTCAAATTTTCAGGGCTGAGACCAAAATTATAATACAAAAAACTAGCGTACGGACAACGGCGAGGCAAGTGAAATGCGAAAACGTGAGATGGGACAACGTATTTCTGTTTCGCCCACGGAGAAGTAGTTCTGTGTGGGTATATTAAAGATACACGTGTTTGGTGTGTTTAACCAAAAGAGTAGTAATCCAACCAAATAATCGGTTTTCAAAACAAGTTTAACAGCTATTGAGTTTTTTTTTTTTTTTTTTGGCTGAATAACAACTACTGAGTTGGTATGATGTTTTTGATTCTCGTATGGGCCAATTACTGTTGCTATTTTATTATCCAACGTTAAAGGCTTGTAAATTCCCACAACAGTGAAATTTGTTGTAAATTATATTGTGATCATGTATTTATTGTTTAACAAATGTCATATAACGGTTCTTGGGTAAAAATTTTGTTAATGATTGTAGTAAACCCACGAAAAAAAACCTTTAAACTATGCGTAAATATATAAAGTAAGTAATCATGGTTGTCTCAAACTGAAACAAATACTTTATTCATTATTTACACAAACAAATACTTTATTTCTATAAGTTTATGTTATTCATTATTTACACAAACATTAGTGTGGGTTGCACGTGCTGCCCCTTTAGTGAGAAAATTAATATAGACTTTTTTTGTTTAAGAAATATGAATTGATGTACTTAAATTTAAAATAGCTATTTGAATATCTATTTACTATGACAATTTCTTAGAATCTTTTTACCAAATGTAATATCTACTCACCAAAAAATGCTACAAAGAATAATAATAAATATCATCATCTTTCCATAATATTTAAATTTTCTCAATGAATGATGATATATGGTACAATTTTTTTGAAGATCTTCATCAAATTAAATACTTGCAATCATCTACAATGAAGATTTTGTTATTCGTACTTCATTCTTTATCATCTTATTTTATGAGTTTAACTACGATGTTTAGTTTACTTATTTTTAATGAACACCCTTTTAAGCGGGAAAATAAATTAAAAAAAGCACAAAATAACAAAAGACATATGTCAACAAAGTTTCTATTAGATAAAGATATAAGTTTAGAAGGTTTAAACCTAATAAATTATTGTTCTCTAGGTAACAAATAGAACATCATATATCATCATTCTAACTTTCCAAGCATCACTACCAGTCTACCACATAAAATTCAAAATACAAGAATAAATTTTTTTGGGACATTAAAATTTAGTAGGAGTATTTTAGACATTGCACAATGGAATATTTTAGGAATTATAAGATTTCATTAAGGTTTAATTAAGAGAGTAACAATAGGGGTATATGCTCATTTACAAAATATAAAAGATGAAATTATTCAAGTTTAGTTTAGGAGGGAATGAAACTACCCCAAACATAAAGGAGGAAAATGCTACTTCGTCAATTTTTGTGTGTGTGTGTGTAAAACAATGTTTTTTTTTTTTTTTTCAAACAACGTGTTAAAAAAAATCAACCTAAAAGAACTATGCATAAAACAATAAATTTTGGTTCAACAAATTGACTAAACCAAAAAAAAAGTCTAGGAACACAACAAAACGTCACGATATTTTTACAACACCTTTATTTCTAGCAATGATGGGTCCTAATCTGATATTTTATTATTTTATTTTAGAGTAATGCTATGTCTAAAATATTTCATAATAAATCATAGGTGGTAAATTGTTACTAGTTTTAAATTGGGCTAACCACTTTTAACCTTGCATTTAAAATAAAATAAAATAAAAAGCCAATTGAAGAAAATTATGCCTAAAACAATGAATTTTGACTTACCAAATTTGACTAAACAAAAAAAGAAGTCTAGGAACACAACAAAATGTCACAACATTTTTGCAATATTTTTTATTTCCAGCCGTGGTAGGTCCCAGTTTGATATTTTATTATTTTGTTTTTTACATCCACAGCATTTTCACAACAAATCTTAGGTAAAAAATTATTATTGGTTTTAAAATTATGCATTAAAAAAAAAAAAAAACAACAACACAAGAAAATTATGCGTGAAACCATGAATTTTGGCTCACTTAATTTAACTATATATACTAAAAAAGAAGTCTAAAAATACAACAAAATATCACAACATTTTCACAATACTTTCATTTTTAGGATCCGAATAGATATTTTTTTATTTTATTTGAGAGAAATGCTACATCCATAGCATTTTTAGAACAAATTCTAAATGACAAGTTGTTATTGGTTTTAAACTGATCCCACCACTGATATCACTTTTTTTATCCATTAAAAATACATTGCCACATAAAATTTGTTGTGAAATTATTGTGAAAATGTTATGGACATAGTTTTTTTTTTTTTTTTTTATCTATAAGGAACTGAGATCTTGGCGATTGTGAAAATATTGTGACAAGAAGAAGATGTTATAAAATTTTCATAATGCATTTATTTTCAATTATGATTGGTCTCAGTCTTTTAATTTATTATTTTATTTTAACCTTTAAAAAATTGACACCTCAATAATTGTGAAAATATTATAAGAATTTGTTGTGTCAGTGTAACTGTGTATGCACATATAATATTTAAAAGAAAAGACAAAAAGAGCACAAGCAAAACCGGCATACTGTGAGAAAAAAAAAAAAAAAAAAAGCCCAATGAACAATGCAGATTGTCAATAATTGTGAAAATATTATAAGAATTTGTTAAGTTGTTAAGTCACCCGATCTGTTTGTGAAAGAAAAAAAAAAGCTAATGAACAGTGTGGGTTGAACAAACAAAATGCACTGTAGCGATTTCACTATTTGCGCATTCGTGCTTTATATATATATATATATACACTAGTTATGGCAACACTTGCAAGGCACATGCTTGCCATGGAAAAAGAGTAGTGATTAAGGTCAATTTTAGATTTTATTTGTATCACAAAACAAAGATATAAATCATTTAATTTTTAAAGTACATAGATGTAGGGCTTTTGGGCCCAGGGGTTCATTATCTACTTGTATATTGAGCCTGTGGCCCAAGCCGAGGACAAGGATCTATCCGAGGAGGAGAAGTCTTCGTCAGAAGAGACTGTATTGATGAATAAAGAGATTAGTTTTGGTCATAATGGCTCACAAAAGTGGGCCGAGGATGAATGCGTCCTCGGCTAGACAAAGCCGAGGTCTTAAGAGATGGTCTGTCAACAAGGGTAACGATCCCAGAAATTCAGTTGGAGCGGATAAGCATTGCAGAGACATCAGATAAGGAGGAGTCCTAAAATATCAAAGAAAAAAGTTGCTGCCACCACATTAAATGCACTGCAGCTAACTCTCTGGCCGCATTAATGTGGAGGTGATGCCTAAACAGTGGATTTCAGCCTTACAGCTACTACATAAGGACTTATGGGGAGTGCTAATGGAACAAGTATCCACACCGACCATCTAGCATGCACGTGGAAGGTGGAGATGAAAAGGAAATACAGTATAAAAGAAGAAGGGGAGAGTGGGACAAGAGGATTGAAAAAATCAAGAGAGAAACACTATAGCAATCTAGAACCAGACTTGTAACCTTACCTAAGAACATTATATAAGAATCAGTATCCTCGGACTTCATCGATGACATTTCTTCTTCAGTTTACACTTGTACAATTTCATTCTTTTGTCATCGAACTTACCTAACTTGTTGTTCGGTTAACTAAAGCCCAGTTCTCTAACTCACTCTCTACAAATTCATTGTTTTGGGCTTTTTGGGCCTAAGTCCATTCACACTTTGGGCTATGATCTTAAATTTGGTCCTTACAATTGGCGTCATCTGTGGGAAACTGGGGAGATAGTGAACCCAACTGTCAACGATAATAGGGTCAAGTTCACACCATGCAAAGTCTATGGGGTCTCAGCATCAAGATCACTTCCGTGATTTTAAACGAAAAAGGGACCGGGAGGGAAGTGTACACACTACCCACACCAGTAAGAGTCAATCTCGAGGCAAAAGTCATGCCTCTCATTAGGAGAATGTCGGAAACATGCAGAAGGAAATTGATCACCTGAAGAGGAGCTTGCACCATGAATGGCGAAAGCGAGCTCCATCCTATTCTGACTTTTCTTCTGATGGTGAAGAGGATGGTAGCTATAGGCGCAGATCAAGGACTCTTCCTAGCGAGTCTTTCTCATACGACGAGGACTATCATCATGAGCACAGAAACAGAAACTCGTCCTCGGTAGGCCTGGGAAACGATGCTATAAGTAAAGCACTCAACCGAATTTCTAAGTCACCCTTCACGCACTGGATTGAGGGAGGGAGACTTCCTCGGCAGCTTACACAGCCCACGTTCACCATGTATAGTGGTAGAACAGACCCTGTGCAGCATGTTAGCCACTTCAATCAAAGGATGGCCGTACACGCCAAGAATGAGGCCTTGATGTGTAAGGTTTTCCCATCCAGTTTGGGGCCTGTGGTGATGAGGTGGTTTGATGGTTTGAGGGCAGGTTTCATTGATTCCTTTAAGGAACTCACTTAAGCGTTTGGATCCCGCTTTATTACATGTAGCAGGGTTCCTCAGCCTTTAGCTTCCTTGTTGTCTTTGTCCATGAGAGAATGAGAAACCCTGAAAACATATTCGGACAGATAGTGGGAAATGTTCAACGAGATAGAGGGTGATTTTGACGATGTAGTCATCAGCACTTTTAAGCTCGGCCTACCTGCCGAGCATGGCTTAAGGAAGCCTTTGACTGGGAAACCTGTTACCAGTCTATGTCAGCTCATAGATCGGATTGACAAGTATAAGAGGGTTGAAGAGGACCAGCAACAAGACAAGGGAAAGGGCAAGGTTATCCCTCAGGAGATGAGGGATTTCAGGTTGGACCGCTACAACAATAACAGACCCCGGAGGGATTTCGCTGGGCAGTCTGAGTCCACAGCTCCTCAAATGGTTAACACTGTGTTTCGAGAACCGGTGCATCAAGTTTTAGAGCAGATCAAGAATGAGCCGTACTTCAAATGGCCGAACAAGATGAGTGGAGACCTCTCAAGACGCAAGAGCCTTCATTGCCAATACCACCCGGAGCAGGGGCACACCACCGAGGACTGCAGAACTCTGTGGAATCATCTAGAGCAACTAGTAAGGGAGGGAAGGTTACAACATCTTTTGTATCGTCCCAACAGGCAAGGAGACCAATCAAGGTCAGGAGCTCAGGGAAATGCTTCTTCAAGGCCTCCGTTAGGTACAATCAATGTCATCTTTGCTGCACTTGGGAGAACGGGTTCTTAGCCATCCAGGATAATGTCTGTAGCTTGACTTCTAGCTAAGGACTCTGATTCTGAGCCGATGAGGGCTAAAATAGAGGTTCCACTAGTGCTCAGTTTTCGGATGAAGACAATGTAGGAACCATCCAGCCATATGACGATGCTTCAGTGGTAACCCTTAGAATAGGAGGGTATGATGTGAAGAGAGTAATAGTAGACCAGGGCAGTGGCATAGAGATTATGTATCTCGATCTATACAGGGGGCTGAACTTAAAGCCCAAGGACTTGACAGCCTATGATTCACCTTTGGTGAGCTTCGATGGAAAGGCTGTCATTCCAAAATGTCAAATTAGGTTGCCCGTGCAGGCAGGCTCGGAAGTGGTTGAAGTGGACTTCATTGTAGTAGAGGCCTATTCTCCTTACACGGTTATAGTTGCCAGACCTTGGCTTCACCCTAGGGGCTGTATCTTCGACCCTGCATCAGAATGTGAAATATCCATCTGGAGATCGAATTGAGGAGCTGGTGGGAAGCTAGTCCGTGGCCAGGCAGTGCCTCGTGTCTGCAATTTTGCATCAGCCTGCAACTGAGTCGTCGGCCTCTGCTGAGAGAGGTTTATAGCAGTCAAAGTCTCCGGCAATACTTGTGGATGGGCATGCTGAGGATGCGGAATGTGAGGATTTGGAGAAATTTACTTTAGGGGATGACCCGGAGAAGTTTTTTCAAGTTAGGGCTCAACTACCGTCTCAGGAAAAGGAAGAGTTGATGGAGTTTCTCAAAAGGAATGTTGATGTGTTCGCTTGGAATGCTTATGAAGCTCTAAGGGTGGATCCGAGTTTCATTTGCCATCATTTAAACGTCAATCCGTCTGTCACCCCCAAAAAACAACCACCTC
Organism: Notholithocarpus densiflorus; assembly: GCA_030021035.2. Taxonomy (NCBI): domain Eukaryota; kingdom Viridiplantae; phylum Streptophyta; class Magnoliopsida; order Fagales; family Fagaceae; genus Notholithocarpus; species Notholithocarpus densiflorus. Next base: position 2,145,756 of record JARYZH020000013.1, on the reverse strand, counting down.
GGCACTCATCTAAGGATCATTCTGACGCCGTCAAAGAAAAAGTGATGAAACTTAAGCGAGCCAGGGCTATTAAAGAGGTTTTCTACCTTGAATGGCTAGCCAATATAGTGGTGGTAAAGAAGAAAAGTGGGAAGTGGCGTGTATGTGTAGATTTTACGGATTTGAATAAAGCCTGCCCAAAAGACCCCTTCCCCATGCCTCGGATTGATCAGCTAGTGGACGCAACTATAGGCCATCCTCGGATGAGCTTTTTGGATGCCTTCCAGGGGTACCATTAAATACCTTTAGCCTTGGATGACCAAGAGAGGATATCTTTTCTCACTCATGTTGGGAATTACCATTACAAGGTGATGTCTTTTGGTTTAAAGAATGCGGGGGCTACCTATCAGAGGATGATGATCAGGATGTTTGAGCCACAGTTAGGGAAAAACATTGAAGTCTATATAGATGACATGGTGGTCAAGAGTAAGTTGGAGTCCGAGCACGTCAATGACCTCAGGAGTATTTTTAAGATCTTGAAGGGGCACAAGCTGCAACTTAATGCTTCCAAGTGTTCATTTGGTGTCGGAATAGGGAAGTTCTTGGGCTATATGGTCACACACCACGGAATTGAAATCAACCCTGACCAAATCAAGGCAATCAACAACTTGCAACCACCTCGGAATCCCAAAGAGGTTCAGAGGCTAACTGGGATGACTACTGCTCTGAACCGATTCATCTCTCGGTCAGCAGATAGGTGTAGGCCTTTCTTCCAATTGTTGAACAAGTGGAAGGGATTTGAATGGACCGAAGAGTCTACCCTAACTTTCCAGCAGTTGAAAGGGTACCTTTCTCGGCCGCCCATTATGTCTAGGCTCGAGGTGGACAAGGTTCTGTTTGCCTACATTGCTGTGGCCTCCCACGCAATAAGTCTAGTACTGATCCGGGTTGACAGTGGAGTGCAGAGGCCAGTCTATTACGTCAGCAAGTCACTACATGAAGCTAAAGTCCAATACTTACCACTTGAGAAGGCCATTCTAGCAGTGGTGCATGGCACGCGTAAGCTCCCCCATTATTTCCAATCACACATGGTTGTTGTCTTGACTCAGCTCCCACTCAGATCTCTACTTCGAAGCACTGACTACACGAGGAGAATTGCAAAATGGGGCACGATCTTAGAGGCTTTTAATATCAAATATATGCCTCGCATCTCTGTCAAGGGTCAGGTCCTCGCCGACCTGGTGGCTGAGTTTGCCGAAACCCCCATCAGAAGATAGCATAGAGGAGCCAAACACAGATGGAAAATCGGTTGGTGTAATTTCCTTGCAAGAGCCTTTGCCCTGGAAGGTCTACATTGATGGTGCAGCTAATCACAGAGGATCGGGGGTGGGGTTAGTTTTGGTATCTCCGGAGAAGATTACAATTAAGAAATCCTTGAGACTGGGATTCTCGACCACAAACAACAAGGCTGAGTACGAAGCTTTGTTGGTAGGGATGACCCATGGTTCGAAAGATGGGTGGAAAAGCAGTGAAGATATTCTCTGACTCTAGGCTGGTTGTAGGTCAAGTCTAGGGGGAGCTGGAAGCAAGAGATCCTAAAATGCAGGAATATTTGAACCAGGTTAGACATTTACAGTCTAAATTTGAGTTTTTTAATTTATCACAAGTTCTTAGAAGTAGAAATACACATGCGAATTCTCTCGCCACACTGGCAACCTCCTCGGCACAAGGTTTACCTTGAATGATCCTTGTGGAAGACTTGTGTAAACCCTTCGAGGTGGAAAGGAATGTGGTTCATGTCCACCAAATAAGGGTAGGGCCTAGTTGGATAGACCTTATTGTACTATTCCTTAAGAAAGACGTCCTGCCCGAGGATAAGTCCGAAGCTAACAAGGTACGGAGGAAGGCTCCTCGGTTTTAGCTGTCCCAGTACCAAAAGTTTTATAAAAGATCATTTTTCTGGTTCATACCTGCTATGCATACACCCCGAAGCAGTTTAGCTACTCCTAGAAGAGTTACATGAAGGGATTTGTGGGAGCCATACAGGAGGCAGGTCTTTATCTCACAGGACCCTCACACAAGGTTATTGGTGGCCAAATATGCAGAAAGAAGCACAGGAATATGTGAAGATGTGCGACCAATGCCAAAGATTTGCACCAAACATTCATCAACCTAGTGGAGTCCTCAATCCACTGTCAAGCCCCTGGCCTTTCGCTCAATGAAGCTTGGATATTGTAGGTCCTTTCCCCAAAGCAGCAGGACATAAAAGATATTTATTGGTCGACATGGATTATTTCACCAAGCGGGTTGAGGCTGAACCACTGGCAAATATCAGGAATGTAGATGCAAAAAGATTCGTTTGAAAAAATATCGTCACCCGGTTTGGAATCCCACATATACTCATTTCGAAAAATGGACTTCAGTTTGATAGTAAAGCTTTTAGAAGATACTGCTACAATTTGGGAATAAAGAACAGGTATTCTACTCCGGCCTATCCACAAGGGAATGGACAGAGCGAGGCTATCAATAGAGTCATAGTGAGTGGACTTAAAAAGAGATTGGATGACGCGAAAGGGAAATGGGTGGAAGAACTGCTGCACGTCCTTTGGACTTACCGGATTACTCCTCGCAAATCCACTGGAGAGACGCCCTTTTCTATGACTTATAGGGCCGAGGCTATCATTCCTCTAGAGACTGGATTCTCCACGCTGAGAACGAGTTCTTTCACTCCAAACAACAACGACGGGCTGTTAAAGAAGAGTTTAGACTTAATTGAATAACGAAGAGAGAGTGCCATAGTCTAATTGACCTACTATCAACACAAGCTCAAGCAAGGGTATGATGCAAATGCAAAACTAAGGCCTCTGACAGTTGGAGACTTGGTCTTAAGAAAGGTTTTAGGCACTGCAAAGAACCCAACATGGGGAAAATTGGGATCCAATTAGGAAGGGTCATATCGTATCACATCGGTGGCCGAAATAAGGGCATATTATCTTGAGGATCTAGAGGAAAAGGCTATACCACGCCCCTGGAATGTAAATAACTTGAGAAGGTATTATTATTAATAAAAGCTCTCTTCACCACGTTTTGGTCTACCATATTGTATGGCATGTGTTCTACTATCAATTTAAGTATCAAACAGAACTTTGGTCATACCTGGATCCTCGGACCACATACTTTGGATAAATTGATATCTTACAAGCTATTTGTCTAAGTGTTAAACAGAACCTTAGCTATGCCTAGCTCCTCGGACCACATACTTTGGTAAAATTAACACATTATGGCATCTTTCGAAATATTAAACAGAACCTTGGTTATGTCTGGCTCCTCGGACCATATACCTTGGGAAAATTAATACTTCTTGACATCTATTTAAGTATCAAACAGAATCTTGGTCATGCCTGGATCCTCGGACCACATACCTTGGGTAAATTGATATCTTACAAGTTATTTTTCTAAGCGTTAAACAGAACTTTAGTTATGCCTGGCTCGTCGGACCCTATACTTTGGTAAAATTAACACTTTATGGCATCTTTCGAAGTATTAAACAAAACCTTAGTTATGCCTGACTTTCCGGACCACATACCTTGAGAAAATTTATAGTCCTTGACATCTATTTAAGTATCAAACAGAATCTTGGTCATGCCTGGATCCTCGGACCACATGCCTTGGGTAAATTGATATCCTACAAGTTATTTTTCTAAGTGTTAAACAGAACCTTAGCTATGTCTGGCTCCTCGGACCACATACTTTGGTAGAACTGACACCTTAAGACATCTTTCGAAGTATTAAACAGAACCTTAGCTATGCCTAGATCCTCGGACCATCTGCTTTGGGTAAATTAATACTTCCTGACATCAATTTAAGTATCAAACCAAACTTTGGTCATGCCTGGCTCCTCAGACCACATACCTTGGGAAAATTGATATATTTTAATTACTTTTCTAAGTGTTGAACAAGAACCTTAACTATGTCTGGTTCTTTGGACCATCTGCTTTGGGAAAATTAACGCATTATGACAATTATATAAGTATTAGACGGAACCTTGGTCATGCTTGGCTCCTTGGACCACATACTCTTGGTATAATCACTCCAAACAGTAATGATTTTCACTGCAACAAGAATCTCAATTAGATGCTCATGAGCATCACTTAAAGTGTTTGTAGGCATGCCTATGTCTGTGTGAAAGTGGATTGTCTCTTTGATCTTATAAAACTGTTATTAAGTAAGTCAAAGAGAAACTTTAAAACCTATGTGCACATCGCAATATTGTGTAGGTTCTTAAAATTAGAATTATGCTTTGCCGAGGTGATAAACTTAGTAAATTTCACTTGTTATAATACTGATCATGTTATGTGTGAAATATATGCTGTCACTTAGACAGATTAGTAATTCAAGATATGCCCCATTATCACCTTTTTTCTTTTCTCAAAAAGTTGAAACGAGCAAAGGTTAAATTAAGAGCAACATTAACACCAAAGTCATAAAGAAAAAATTTGCAATTTTCATTGATATTAAGCCTCTAACAAAGGCAAGTGGATTACAAAAGCTTGATACAAATACAAAACTCGGAAGCTAAAACAAAAAAGAAAGGGGCAATCTATTGGTTCATTTTTATTACAAGTTTTTCTTTTGGATCCTTAGGAGGTTGGGTGTTTACTGCCGTGGTGGACACTTTGGCTTGGTCTTTAGGATCCTCTTTTGGGGGGATGGAGAGGGTTGCCAACACCAATTCCATGCTTTGAGAAGTCTCTTGTTCCTTGGAGAGATCCTTTGGAGCTATTGGAGGTAGGTTGGAACCTTGGACTACTTCTTTATTGACGTCCCCTGCCTTTGTGGTGTCCTCGGCCTGCTCTGCCCCCTCTAAAGAAGTGTTGGCTGCAGGAGGAACTTTGGGTAGGCCGCCTTGAATTTCACCTGCCTCTGAGGATGCTGGATCGGCCTTAGAGTCCGAAGAGCTTGAAGGGCGTATGGCTGGGGGATAGTAGACACTTTTTGCTTTCCTAAGCACGGAAGAAGCCTCAATCCCGGCTTGGTTGAGGGCTTCATCCCATACTAGGGCACAGTAAGTCCTACATACAGTAGGAACCTCGGCCCTAAGGGCGTCCTCAGTCTCTGCCACTCCAACATCATATCCATGCTGCTTAGCTTCATCCTTGGCCTTCTCTGCCTCATCCTTGGCTTTCTCAGCTAGAGCCTTGGCCTTCTCAACCTCCTCCAATTTCTTTTTCAGCGCAGCAATTTGTGTCTTGGAGGAGGCCAGCTGGTTCTGAGCATTGCGGAGCAGCACCCTTTAGCTCTCAGCTTGCTTCTCAGTATTATCAAGAGCAGCTGCTGCATATTTTCTCTCTTTTTCCTCCTCCTGCAGCTTTTTCTTGAGCTCTTGGATGCATTTCTCGGCCACGTTAAAGGCCTCCACGGCGGCATTACGCCTTCCTTCCTCCTCCTTCATCTGCCAATGGTAGTAGTTCGTCATCTCCTCCGCCCGGAATAAGGCTTGAACAGCCTGCTAAGGAAAGAAAGAAAGGTTAGAAAAAGAAAATGAGGAAAGTGGTTAGAGAAAGAAGAAAAGAGATAAGAGAGAAAGGCAGAGTAGGGATCATACCATGGCCAGATATCTCTTGAGGCTGAGGAAAACCTCATGCCTCCTCATGGACCGCAGCTCGGCCATGTCCCCGGGGAGCAGCAAGGCCTGCTCCACCGCATCGGTCACATAGCCGACTTTTCCTCCTTAGAAGTCCCTAATGGAGGCATCGGCTAGTAGAGGGGCCCCATCCAGCATTGGCGCGGGGAGCTAGGCTAAAGGCTCGGCTTGAATGTCGCTTCTCCTCTCGGCTCCCCTCTGCCTTACCTTGGCCTGCTTAGCCGCCCTCTAAGTCTCGTTCTCTTGAGGGGGGTGGGATTTACTAGCGTTCATCACCTCCTTGCCTTTGCTCTCCCTCTTCCTTTTCAGGTCGGCAGGTCCAGGCGGGAGCGGCAAGACAGGAAGGGGAATGGGAGGCTTAGTCTGGGCTCCCTTCGCAGGTGTATCCCTCCCAGGTTGGGACTCAATCAAGTCCAACAAACTGGATTTTGGTTTGCGTTAAATCCCCATCTTGTCAAATGTTGGTGAGGATGGTGGGCCGAGATCAAGAGTTGAAGTTTTTGGGGACAAAGCTTGGTTGAAAACTTCAAACTCGTCCTCGGAATCAGATACTTCAACCACTTCTCCTTCTTCGATGTTGGTGGGACGAGAAGAGGTGGCTACTCCGATTGGTTGTTGTGGTGGCGAGGATACCTTTGGTATGCCCTAAAAAATGGTCTCTGTAGCGAACGTGTCTACACGTATGGGCTCTGTGATGAGCGTGCCTTCTGGAACAGCAGTGCCTACGGGAAGGAGAAAACTAGGGACAACTACACTTATTCAATGCAGGCGGGGGTCTCTAGCCTTTATGACGCACTTAGTCGCCTGAAAGCTTGACGAGATTGGCGTGTATCCTAGGATCAAATGAGCTGCTCGTAACTGACCGTCTGTATTCACAAACACCTCGGCTTTAAGGATTTTGTCTAGACTATCCTTGTTGACCAAGTCAAAATTTGGCACGGCGGCGTGTCTATCTGCAAAACCATCAAAGAAATAAAGAGCTACAAGGATCAGAAACGGTACGAATGAAAGAAAATAAGTTAATTGAAATAATCTTCCTAAGCTTAAAGCCCTACCTGGTTGCCCTTCTCTCGTTGGGCAAGGGAGGCCATCATGCCACTCCTTCGACATGATCAAAAAATCCTTTTTCAGCCCCTTGTTGGATTCGAGTAGGCATTGGATAAGCTTAACCTCAGGATGCCTTGATTTCAAGTAGTACCCTTGCCCCTTTAAGTTGTGAAGGTTATAGACCCAATTGACATCATGGTGGGTCAGACCTAAACCCATTTTTTCATTAAGGGCATCTACGGAACCTAAGATCCTAAACATGTTAGGGGCGCACTAAGTGGGAGCCAACCTATGAGCTCTAAGGTAGTCTCTAATGATTCCGCCTATGGGGATCTTCATCATTCCTTCTATGAAGGTAATCATTGGGATCACTACTTCTCCCTCTTTCCTATCTATAAACCACTGTCCCTTCTTACAATACCTAATGCCTACTCCTGGAGGGATCCTATACTGAGCCCTAAAGTTCTCTATCCCCTCCTCAGAGTCTACCAAACTCTTAAATTTACCCATTCCTAGAAAGGTTTGAAGAAAACTAAAAGGATCGAGAAAAGAAAATAGAGTCGAAGAGAGAATAAGTACCAATAGTAGAAAAAATATATGGAAAAGAAAAGCGTAAAGACTTATGAAGACTTAGAGAAATAGGGAAGGAGTCCTCGGACAAGCTTTTTGGTATTTGTAGAGGCACGAGCAAGTTGGGAAGGTTTGTGAATTTAGTGTATGTGCACAGAAATGGAATGAATGCTAAAGTAAGGTAAATGATTGATTTAAGAGGTATTTATATCAAAAAGAGAGCAGAGAGTGAGAAAATTCCCGCTCGATTCCCAGCAAAGCCCTTAATCGTTGGATTCGCATCACACCGTAGAACGTGGGGGACAGAGAGCCGTAAGAATTTAATGAAGACGCATCTCGAATGCCGCAGCGCCAGAAGCGTGTCTTGGGCAGTTAAAAAGGCGTCTTCATAAGCAGAGGAAGGACGAAATGAGCACGGAGCTAATATAGAGACTTCGAAATCCTCATTTCTTCCCGATGAGCCAGAAAGAAGAATCTCGAGGGGCTATTGTAGGGCTTTTGGGCCCAGGGGTTCATTATCTACCTGTATATTGGGCATGTGGCCCAAGCTGAGGACAAGGATCTGTCCGAGGAGGAGAAGTCTTCGTTAGAAAAGACTGTGTTGATGAATAAAGAGATTAGTTTTGGTAATAATGACTCACGAAAGTGGGCCGAGGATGAATGTGTCCTCGGCTAGACAAAACTGAGGTCCTAAGAGATGGTCTATCAACAAAGGTAACAATCCCAGAAATTTAGTTGGAACGGATAAGCATTGCAGAGACATCAGATAAGGATATCAAAGGAAAAAGCTGCTGCCACCGTATTAAATGCACTGCAGCTAACTCTCTGGCCGCATTAATGTGGAGGTGATGCCTGAACAGTGGATTTCAGCCTTACAACTACTACATAAGGACTTATGGGGAGTGCTAATGGGACAAGTATCCACATTGACCGTCTGGCATGCACGTGGATGGTGGAGATGACATTATATAAGAACCAGTATCCTTGGACTTCGTCGAGGACATTTCTTCTTCAGTCTACACTTGTACAATTTCATTCTTTTGTCATTAAACCTACCTAACTTGTTGTTCAGTTAACTAAAGCCCAGTTCTCTAACCCACTCTCTACAAATTCATTGTTTTGGGCTTTTTAGGCTTAAGTCAATTCACACTTTAGGCTAGGATCTCAAATCTGGTCCTTACAATAGAGATTACATTAATCAAAATAGACATTAATTTTAAGAATTTTGATAATTATGTCATAAAAAGTTAATTTCATTCGTATAAGAATTTTAATTAACCACAAAGTTAGGGTAGCTATTTAACATATAAATATCTATTTTACTATAATAGTTTTTTAGTACCTATTTGCTAAAGTCTATATATTCATTAAAAACTTCTAAGAATGATAACGAATATCATCATCTTCCAACAATAAACAACTGGGTTTTGCTATAAAAAAAAAAATTAAAAAAAAAAAGATAACAAAAGGCATGTGTTATTGAATTTTCCATTAGATAAATTATAAATTTAAAAAATTTAAACCTAGAAAATCAATGTTCTTTAGATAAAAATAAAACACTTTATATCATCATTCCAACTTTCCAATAATTACTACCATCTAAAACTCAAAATACATGAAGAAAATTTTTGAGATGTTAAAATTTAGTAGGAGTATTTTAGACATTACACAATAAAATATTTTAAGAATAATAAGCTTTCATTAGGGTTTAACTGAGAGAATAACAATATGACATATTTGCTATTTTTCAATATATTAAGGGGAAAAATCGCTTGAATTTAAAGTTTAAGGAGGAATTGTAAACCACCCCAAACATAAAAGATGAAAAGTGTTTTTATCCTAATTTTTTTGTTTTTGTTTTTGTGTGTAAAACTATGTGGTTTTACTTAAAATGGTGTGCAAAGAAAAAAATATACAAAAAATCAACCTAAGAAAATTGTATGTGAAACAGTAAATTTTGGCTCAACAAAACTGACTATACCAAAAAAAAAAAAATTCTAAAAACACAATAGAATGGCACAACATTTTCATAATAGATTTATAATTTTGTTATATTTTATTTTAACTTGTAAAGAATCGACAGCTCAACAATTTTGAAAATATTGTGCCGACAATAAGATGTCTTAACATTTTCACAAAAAAAATGCTATATCCACAATATTTTCACAACAAATCATAAATAGTAGGTCATTATAGGTTGTTTTTGGTGGGCAAAAAAGTAGTTTCATTGGTAAGTTTAAATTAGAACAAAAAACAATTAACACCTATAATTTGTTATGAAAGTATTGTGAAAAATATTGTGGATGTAGCACTTCTTTTTTCACAATACCTTTATTTTTAGTTGTGGTTGGTTCCAATATGATATTTTATTATTTTATTTCTACCTATAAGGAATTAACACCTCAACAATTGTGAAAATATTGTGTCAAATTGTTGTGTTAATATTTTATTATAATGTGAAACAGTGCGAATTGGACAAACCAAAAATAATGTAGCAAATCTACAACAGTTTTACGCATTCACAGAAAAAAAAAAAACCCAGTAAAACAATGAAAATTGAACAAGTCAAAACTACTATAGTGAAGAATACAACAAAATATTATAATGTTTTCACAGTACCTCTATTTTTAACTATGGTGGATCTCAATCTAATACTTTATTATCTTATTTTGACCTATAAGGAACTTACATCTCAGTAGTTGTGAAAATATTGTGATAACAACAAAATATCACGACATTTTCACAATAGAATACCTTCATTTTTAGTTGTGCTAGATCTTGGTATGATATTTTATTATTTTATTTTGACCCATAAGGAATTGACACATGCGTCACAACATTTTCACAATATCTCTATGTATACATTGTACTTACCATGTAAATTTATATTGTAGACACATAAAAATTGGCAAATTTTGTATATATTTACAAAATTTGTACAATATTTACCATTTTTTTGTGTGCAAATGTGTATTGTATTTGCCATTTTTTGTGTCTACAATGTAAACTTACATTACATGTATAAAGTAAACATATAAAGATTCTTAAAAAAATATATATATATTTCTCAAAAATAAAAATAAAAAATACTTGAAGAAAAAAAAAAAGTAAAAGTACACCTCACCAATTGAATAAACCAAAAAACACTATTCATGAGTCTATTTACTCTTTTTATATAGTTAATAGAAACATTGGTAACCATGAAAGGCCATTGTAAGCAATGGAAAAGGTTAAGCATTATTTCAAACCTCAAAAAATGGTTTATTACATAAAGAGAAAATTACACTTTACTACCTTAAACTATAAGTCATATTATATTTTAAACTCTAACTTTTTGAGTGCACGTCTTGCATCCCAAATTATGACTATTGTTACTGTAAAAAATAGAAACTTGCAGTGGAATATAAGTAATCGGTTTTTCGGCATACCTCTCATGTCCTAAACCGATGATCACACAAGAGCTTTGAGATTGTTCTACGCTGTCTAGAGCCAGCCTCCACGCAGAGCAGCTATTCAAACACGTTCTAAATTCCAGTTTGTATAATCCACAAATCAAAAACGTTTCTCCGACGGTGTTGCACACTACTAGAGTAATGCAAACATAACCCACAACCTAAGAGCCTCACAACACTCTGTAAACACTATAAGAAATGTAGAATTTGTTCACTGTTCAATGGGTACCACTCTTGGTGTTTATATACACACCACTCCATTAATATTAAATAGAATAGTGGACTTAGTGGGGTAGAGTAACGGTTCAAACCATTACTCCATAACTCCTGGATGTTACAATCATTTTGAGGCAAACAGAGGGACATGCTCACTTTGGGTGTCTGTCCATATTCTTTTCAGTTTCTAACAGTTACACTTTGCACTCCGACGTTAAGTTTATTATTAAATTTGACGAAAATTCAAAATTTAGGGTGCAAAAGTGTAAGCATGAGTATAATTTAGGATGGTAAAGTATAATTTCTCATTTGTTTTTAAGAGATTGAGAAGAAGGGCAATTAGATATTTTCACATTGTGCCATACTTTTCCTTCCAAGTTAACATCAAATTTAATGTTGGGGTGCAAAATGTAACAAAAAAAATCATAGTTTTGAGGACATAATGTGCATTCGAAATGTTTAGGATGCAAAGTGTAATCGAAAATATAGTTTAAGGTGGTAAAGTGTAATTCTCACTTAAACAATTATACTTTTTAGTCCATGATTTTTGGGACAAGATTCAACATAATATAATGTTTGGCAATATACCATACAAAACATCAATGCAATGTCCATAATTATATTTAAGAAGCTTAGCCTCAATCACCATCCATACCAATCAACCTTGTCATCACCTTACAATGGACCAAAAGCGGCAATAAACTAAACTAGGTTCCTAAGGGAATATTTTCGTCAATTGGAATATGTGTAACACCCCATTTTGCTACATTCATTTAACCTCAGTAAAGGGGGCAAATCTGTCATTTTACGACTTAAGGGCAATATCGTGATTTGGAATATTGAGTTCCCGAACTCTTAGGGTCCGTTTGGTTGAAGGGTGAAAAAGTAGGAGGATAAAAAATGGTGGAATGATGGAAAAGTGGGAGGATAGAAAAAATTTTAATTCCCCTCCTTTTTGTTTGGTTGGGAGTGGAAAAGTGGAAGAATGGAACAAATGTGTTTGTATAAATTTACTCACCTACCTTTGTTAAAAAATGATGCCCAACTGTACGTGCAAGTTAGATTTGAGCTTATATAGAGGAATAAACTAAGTTATCTAATAGTACGTCTATATGAAAAAGCTTGAAAAGATGCTAGCTTTAACATGACACGCATTAGAGAATAAGAAAATGATAGTGAGAATGAGAAAATGACACAAGATGTACGTGGAAAATCCTAGAGAATGGATAAAAAATCACGGTTTGAGTAAGAATGGAACATTCTTACTCTGCTCAGATTTGTATTATGTGAGGAAAAGAGGTATCTCTTGTACAATAAGGGTGTTATTCCTTAAAGAGAGACTTTGTCTTCTATCTTATCAACTTTCTACTCTCTTCTCTCAAATATCTCATTGGGTTCTTGCCCTAAAAATACAACTGCATGCTCCTCTTATAATCTGAGGAATATGGCTAAGTACAAAGACAAGTGTCAAGTCATCATTTTCTTATTTTGGACATTTTTTACAGCTATGGTGTTATTTGTTGAGTAGAGGATAGGAATTGCGCCAACGTGGCACTGGGGCCTGTGCATAGGTGACTTTGCCACTACTCAGGGAACAACCCTTGGACATTGAGAAGGACATCAGGAGTACTATGAATGATACACGTGTCTCTAAAGTGGTCTAACATGTATTCAACCAAAAATGGGTGTTCTCATAGCTTCTGACTTTAGAAAGTCACTATCTCCCTTTTTGTGAGTGCTTGAGTATCATGTTAGATGCATATCTTACTTTCTTCCCAAGGCAGTCACACCTTTAGCACGGACCAAGAATAGGATCTTTTAGCCAACGCTTCCTCTTCCTTTGCTCAGAGCCGTTACACGTGTAAGGTCCAGATCCAACCATACATGCATTCTCCCATGCCCTAGTGGTGTTATGTACACCAATTAAAATAAAAAAGTGACAAACAAGCAAAAAAAAAAAAATTTAATCACCCAAATTTATTAAAAAATAAAAATCGTGTGAAGAAAAAAAATCACGTATAGTTAAAAAAAAAAAAAAAAAAAAAAGAACATCCCACGCCCCAGGAAATCAAAAGAAAAAAAAAAGGGATAAGGCAAAGTGTACCAGAAAAGTAAACAAAAAAAAGAAAAGAAAAAAGAGCCAACGTTCCCTCCCCTCCAAAAAAAAAAAAAAGGCAGAGTGTCCAAAAAGAAGAAAGAAAAAAAAAATGCCAACATTGCACAGGAAAGCAACTGAGGGCATTTTTGTCCATCTAACAAATCATACTCTCTCCCTCAGTGTTCTCCCCATTTTGGGGAGAAAACATTTTGGTACCCACCACATTTTTTTCCTCTCCTCCTCCCAACAAAAAACCCTCCAAAAAGTTTTCCCTCCTCATTTTTTTTTTTCCCGTCCTCCCTAAAATCCACTCTACCAAACACCCTTAATGCAAAACAAATCTATAAGTCATAACAATTAAAATGATATGTCATGTGCTTTAATCAGACCACCAAATTGAAAGTTATAGCCAACTCTAGTTTTCGACCAGTGGAATGCATTAACATGATTAAAGTTGATCACATATGATTATGAGTATATAATTATGATTGGTTCCATATGGAATTAATGTTAAATTTTTTTTTTTTTAGAATAATTAATGTTAATTAATGGTGTGTTATGATATTGTGGGATGAAACTCCATATAATAATAAGGATGCATGTATTGAATCAAGTTGAACTTGTTGATAATGTTTAATATTTTGAAGTAATTGCCGAAATTACCTTTAAATAAATAGTTCCAATAAAGAGGTCTCCTACATTGTCTTGATCCACGATCAATTCTAAACCCATTACCAAGGGGGGTTTGATATCATCAAAAGTGTGTCTTGGCCATGCCACTCTAAGTGCTGCTTCACACTCAAGCATATCATATTACCATTCAATACTTAATTGGCAAGGAGATATTTGCTCCACACCACCACCTCCTCCTTCGGCTCATCCCAGCTTCACAACTAATCCACTACCAAATCATGTAACATTCTCATACCATCATACATAATATATTGATATGGGAAGACATCATGAGCTAAGCCTTGCCTCATGTGAAGCCCAAGTATAACCTTTTAGGAAGAAGAAAAACCTGTTTCACCTAAGCCTACAAAACAATCCAACCTAAATCTTCAAAGCCACACTAAACCTAAAATTTAATTGAAACTTTTTGCATATGTTTGTATTAGATGGTAATTTAGAATGAAGGTTTCTAACTTTTAAAATAAAAGTGCAGCTTTAAATTGATTAATATATGCTTAACTTGTTTCCTATGCTATAAAAAAACTAAATCCAAAATGAATAGTGTTAATGTAAATTTACACGGTCATTATATCAATCATGTAATTCTACACAACTTTACATGACCTAATGTGGGTGAATTTTGGGTTTTTTTTTTTAGAAACAAACAAACACACACACATACACAAGGGAGAGGGAAAGGGGTTATGATACAAAAGTACATCACAACTCCACTCAAATGTGGTACTTTTTTATATTATACAAGCATTGATGCAAGTGCTCTAACTATGTAAATATATATGATTACTGTAACTTTTTATTTTATTGTTTTAATATGTTTTGTTTTCTTTCTCTCTCTATCTATTCTCTCACTCTCTTGTGTCCATCAAATGAAGAGAGATAGTGTGTTGGTAGGGAAATAATAATAAATGATTATTTAAAGAAAATATTGTGTATAATAAGCAATATGATGTTGGTGTTTTTGCAAACTGTTTATGTAAAGTATGAAAAATCAATTCTTATACTAAAATAGAAGAAAAATTTTAGACGGGCTAATGTGAATGCTTTAATCCACTACCAATTCATATAGCATTCTCATATGTTGACGTGGGAATACATCATGGGCTAAGCCTTGCCTCTCGTAAAGCCCAAGTATAACATTTAGGAAGAAGAAAAACTTATTTCACCCAAGCCCACAAAACAATCCCTCCTAAATCTTCAAAGCCGCCACTAAATTTAAAACTACATTGAGACTTTTTTTTGGCCTTCAAATATTGTTTAGAGCATATGATCGTGTTAAATGGTAATTTACAATTGTGGGGACAAATAACCAAGAATCACGCATCTTGGGCTGTGGGCTTGGTCCGAGGAAGACTCATGGGCCGAGCAACGTGACAGTTATTAAGGCATTCTACTTTCAAAAGATTCGCACATAGGAACGGCGATTCTGTCCGAGGAGGGTATAGTCCTCGGATAAGAAGATTTCGGTTCAAGGATGAATTCCAGTGGTTGAAGTAATCCTCCTGGAATCCCCAAAGACAGAAACGACCTTGGAGAGCTTACTGGGAAGGAAAAGATCCCCGAAAATATCTAGAGAAAGGCTGCTACCACCACATTGAATACCCTGCAACTACTTTTCTGGCCGCATTTATGTGGAGAAGACCTCTGAACAGTGCCACCAAGACTATGACCTCTCACAGGGAAGCCAAAGAAAAGATCTGATGGGATAAGTATCAAGAGGCACCTTAGATGAATGACAAGTGTAAGGATAGGATGCTTAGAAGATGGATATATAACATCAGTCCTCCTCCATTGTGAAAGAGAGGTCTTTTTGAAAGAGAGAAGAAAAAAGAAAAGAAAAGAAAGAACTAGAACGTGAATAATATAAGAAGAGTCCTCCTCGGACCTAAATTAAACGGACTCATTCCAAGTTATCTCGTTATACTTTGGGCATTCTAATCAACTTTTTAGTTCATTTGTAAGAGTAGGTAAAACGAAGCTCTCACCATTCAGATCTAATTCTTAAGCCCACTCTCTACAAATATATATTGCAGCGGACTTATTGGGCCCGGGTCTTGCATGCTTTGGACTTGGGTGCACAATTTGTTACCCTACAACAATGAATGCTTTTTTTTTTGGGATACAAGATAAAAAATCATCTATAGCATAATCAAAATGTATATGTGTGCGAAACTCCCTCCTAAATACTTGAACTCCAACCTTTGACCCCCACACTTTACAAGCACTCCATCATGCCAAAGGTGTGTGGTGGTACAATGAATGCTTCTAACTTTTAATATAAAGGTGCAACTTTAAATTGGTCAATATCTAACTAACTTCTTTACCTATGCTATAAATATATACATATAATGCATTTTGGAGAAGCCACAATACGTTTTGGATGATAATGGAATATGAAGTGAATGGCCTTTTTACTTTCTTTGCTTTCAAATTTATGTAGTTGGAAAAACTTATGAGTTGTGAGAATAATTAAGGGTAAAGTTATGTTTAGATCCAATTTAAAAGTGTAAATGGGTCCAATCTTGGATTTGCTAAGCTTGAGCTCCTCCACCCATTTTACTATTTTGTTATTAAGATCCACAAAAAAAGTAAGCAAAATGTTTAGCTTAGATGAAATATATAAATTCTAGTTCTTTTTAATTAGTTTCATATACCTTCAACCCCCCCTCCCCCCCCCCCACCTAAAAAACATAATTTCCTGAAAATAAATTATGGTTTATAAATTACACATTATTGGGGACATTTTATGACAAGGGCCAAAAATGTAAGACGATCCAAATCTCCTTTTAGGCTATTTAGAAGTGATTATTTGTGGAGAGTATTAAACCAAAAATTTCAATACTTAGAGGCTAGTGGTGCTTTAACAAGAGATAAATTAAAATGCCAATAACAAAAATGCATAAAACAATAGGTCTAAAACTTCGACCCACATACATCAAGAAGAGAAAATTAAGAAAGGTCGTGACAAAGAGAACGAAGATTTCTTTATACCAGTATTCCCCCCCCCCCTCCTCAAGCTTCAGAATTGGGAGAATCATTGTTGGCTGAATGAGCTTTTGCTTTAAAGTTTCAGCTATATAGGTAGAACATGACTTACTTGTTTTTTAGCTGAAGAGAGAGTTTTATATTAGCCTTGAGGCGTCCTTAATGACTGGTTTTTAGGTAGTGGAAGAGGTTTTTCTCCCCCACGACACTAATTTGGTGTTTTGGCTTGGGTTGCTATTGTTTAGGAAATAGTTTGGCATGCTTTTAGCATGATATGGGAAATAAAGTGGCCCTAACTTAAGGGTTGTTGTTTCCTAGTCAAATGCAACTCTTGGCAGCTGAATTTGGTGACTATAACTTGGGCCACAAACAGCAGGAGCATAATACCTCATTTGGGGTGGAAATTTTGGGTACAAGATCTCCTCTATAAGTATGAGATGCTACCAGAGTCCCTTGCTCACTTGGTAGCACACATATGCCATGCTCATACAAAATGTCCAAAAGAAACCAACCTATACTCTCCAAACCACATTTCCTCAATTTCCTCAATATGTTGCATGGGCTTGGGTCATGCTTAAAAGAATAAAATAAATATAATACATGAATTGAGTTCACAAGAAAGTCAGGCTTAGTTGAGTGGGACTTAAAAAATGCGTTGCTAAAATGGGTATCAACACATGCACATTAATGTGAATTAGCATGTAACTCATGCAAACGCATGAATGCATTTAAAATTAAACACAATATTTATTATAAAAATAAAAATAATTAGTCAAATTATTATTAAAAAAAAGCATGTAATACATGCATATATATATATATGGATATATTTAAAATTAAACACAATTTTTATCATAAAAATATAAATAATTAGTCAAATTATTTTTTTTAAAAAGTAAACGTAATTAATCACATATTAAAATTATTACCTAAATTTAATACTACTTATAATAATATTTTTTTTCTAATTTTTAATAAAATAGAACGTGTGATGATCTTTATTGTGTGGTGATTTTAATTGAGTATATGTGATTGATTTTTTAAAATTTTTTTTTTTAATTTCATAGTTCATTAATATTAGATTCTTAGTATTTTGCACTCATTAACTCACTTGACACAAAAATTAAAAATTTTAAGTGGACACATGACACAAACTTAAGTGGATAATTATAGTGTGGTCCCCACATAAATTTAGACACGTGGCGCAAAATTGATTCTAATTTCAAATTCTAATTGATATTTCTCAGAGCTTTACCTATATATATATATATAAATATTTGAAGATTTGAAAGTGTCTAATAGGTGTATGCTTGTATTTTGTAGATAATTCGATAATTGAAACACCAAGAGAATGTAAACTAATTGTGCTACGAGACTTTTGGTGTGTATGTCAGTCATTTAATTAGAAGGTTATTTTTTTAGCACAAAAAAAGATTAGCATTTGGTATCTAATTTCTTATTCACTCTTCAAGTGTTACAATTATCTCAATTGGTAAAGTAATTTGTTATCGAATAAGGAATTTGGAGTTCAATTGTCGTCTACACATAAAACCAATTAGTCTCTTAACTTGATGATAAAAAACAATCATCATAAGCGAACGTCATATATTGAAATAATATTGCATTTATCAAAAATAAAATAAACAAATCTCATTCACTCTTCACACTAAATTGAGTATCAAAGCAAGCACTTTGAAAGACAAGACCTAGTGGGAAAATGAAAGGTGTAAGATTCGAGCAAAAGACATCACAAATAAAAATAATGCAATTACCGTTAAACTATCACTCAAATTTTATAAATTTTATTATATAACTTTTATAAATGGGTGTTATAGTAAAATTGATGTGACGATACATTTGACCCTTGGGTATAAATAGGTGAACCGTGAACCTAAATAAAAGGAAGAAGAAGAGACCGTTTACCCAATGTTGGTTGATTGATCATGTCATCCAGCATGCAAAAAGAAGCAAAAAATGGGCTCTAAAAACCTTATCTGGAATCTGGATCCCTCTTTGGATGCTTCCTGTCATAAATCACCACCAAAATGTCCTCTAGTTCAACGTGTAACCCATGACAACCATTGATTTAAAAAAGAACACGTCCAAATCTCAAATCTGGCAAATCACAATAGTTGTTCAACCAAATTAATGTTAACACCCCTTAATTGAACACGTGATGCTGTATGCCACCAAGTACTTTTTGATTATTATTATTATTATTATTTTGAATTTATTGATGCAAAGAGTTTGAGCTTAAACGTAATGAAGCACTTCAAGTTTGACTCGCTTTTTGTAGTAGTGGAAAAGCTAAAAAGGTTGTGTATACATGCGATTGCGAGGAACAAAGGAAAGGAACGGAGGCGAAGAGTCGATAATGAGGTCATAAACTCATAATAAGGGGAGTGTTTATAATGCGCGGGTGGTGTGCAGTACGCACCTTGAGTGACCGAGAGCATCGATAGGGGAATCTAAAGGCTTGAGTGCGCATCTAGTGAACTGTAGCGTTACCATATGCGAAGTGCAGTATACCCCCTCTACAGAAAAAATCACCATCTGGGGAATAATTGGGTGTACTTGCTCTTATGCTTTCTCTTTTTTTTTTTTTTCTTTTTTTTTTCCCTGTGTTTTTTTAGAATATACTCTTATTCTCCTTTTAGTTCTTACTTAGGCACAATCTAGTGGGATTTTTTAAAAACTTAAAAAAAAAAAAATTTAGTATACCATATTTGCAATTATTCTTTCTCTATTAATTCCTTTATTATATTTTAAAATACTATTTATATATTCAGATTTTATTCACAACTAAAATTATTGAATGCAACTTTTTTTTAAAGAAACAATTATTGCATGCAACTAATAAATAGAATTCCTTAGAGCATCTACATCAACTCGTGCAAAAGATTATGTCTATATTAACATAAAAACTTAGGGTATGTTTGGTAACTGTTTTTTTTCATTATTTTCTGTTTTCAAAAACAATTTTCTATTTTTGAAACTAAAAAATTTGTTTGACAACCCAAAATGGACAAAAAACAAAAACTGTTCTCAAAACTTAATTTGTGAAGGAAATAGAAAACATGCAAAATGTTGTTTTCAGTTTCTAATTTTCAAAAGTCAATGAAAACATGCATTTAATTAAATGAATCTGTCTTATTTAACGAGTTAGCATTAGAGTTCAAATCCTAGTAACAACATATTTTAGTATATTCTATTTTTTTATTCAAAAAACTATCTTTTTAATTTCAGCTAACCAAACATGTTTTTGATTTCAAAAATATAAGAAAATTGTTTTTTCTTTATATTCTCAAAAACAAGTTTTTGAAAATAAAAAATAAAAACTGTTACCAAACATAACCTTACATTTTCTCTTTTACATATTCATTTTTCAAAACATCCGACATCATATTACCGATTTAACCCAATCATAATCTTATTGATGTGAGTTTTTTTAGGCAAAATTGTGTAAAATTTACATTATTATTATATGAGTGCTCTCAAATGCTGGTGAAATAGTGTTAGGGAAAATGTATATATAATATGTATAGATGCTTTGGTTATAAGGGACATGAATGAAGGCCGAAGATGCTTTTGAAATACTTCATTGAATGTAGTTTTCATTTTCAAATTTTATTTATATTAGGTTGTAAACACAAATTTTTCAATGCTAGAAAATCAAACAAATTGAAAAATGTGTCACAAAAATATTTTTGTATTAATCAAGTAGTGAGTACAATCTCTATTTTTTGACTCTTTACAAAAAAGTGCTTATCTGATTCTATTTTCGTTGTGGTCTTGACTAGAACGCAAAATTTTCTTCAATTTGGTTGGAAGATGGATCGAATGGTCTTCAAAACGAACCTCTGGCTTTGAGCTTGTTAGAGACTTGTTAGAGATTTGTTGTCCTTCAAATTCTTCAAGCCCTTCGAATGTTTTTCAAGTTCTTCAAAGATTCTTCAAGTGCTTTAAAGATTTTTGAGACAGAATTTCTCTAAAGTTTGGGCTTTTTGAAAATTTGGTGTTCCAAATGAGAGGGGATATCCTCTATTTATAGTGGTTTCAGAGGATAAGCTCTACTATGAATTGATATACTTGAATATATGTAGTAGACTCTTGATTGGCCCAAATTTTATTTTGAGATAATTTTCTCTATTTATCTATTTTGATAAAGATCATATTTTGATAAAGATAAATAATTATATCTGTTTTATTTATTAATTTTAATAAAGATAATTATCCATCCATTTTGAATAGAAAAATTATCTTTATTTTATTTATTTATTTTAATAAAGGTAATTATCCATAAATTTTGAATAGAAAATTTATTTTTATCTTGTGGGCCAAGTGACACGTGGCATTTTAATATACCAATGTGATGTCAATTTGGATGACACATGTCATCATTTGATTTAATTAATTTAATGACATATTAATTTAGAATTTGTCACTAAATTTTGATGTGGCATTTTATAATTGGCTTAAAATTTTGCCTCCTACATAGGCCAAGATGTATACGTTATTAGCTGATTAATGTTTATTTATGAAGCACCTTTTTCCAAAAATAAAAACAAAAATCCAATCAAGGCAATGAATTTCCATGGTAATTCAAATGTTTGGTGGACTTGGATTCAGTTAATTTGAGAGGCATCAGAGTACCTCTCAAACAAATTTCACCTTTATTAAATAAAAAAAAAATTTGTGAGTTTATAAAGGTTTTTTTTTTTTTTTTTTTTGATAAGTTAATAAAGGTTTTAATCTAGAACCAAGTCAATTTTTTGTTTGAATTAATATCAAGTGCAAGTAAAAGTCAATTTTGTCCATTAATACAGCCAATTGATGTTGCTAGGCTGCTAGCTCTAATTTGCAGCTGGATATATATATATTAAATTTATTATTATTAATAATGGAACAACCTCTTCAAACGGTCACCTGAAGATGATTGAAATGAAACATGTCAATTTTTTTTAACAAGTAAATCAAACATGTCATTTGAAGTATTATAAACGACATTAGTGTACAACTTTTTGTAATGATTATTGATATAATGATATATAAGAGTGATACGTAAAGATACTACACAACATGCACAGTGACTTGTATATTGATGATGATGTTTTTATATAGGGTTAATTACACATAACCCACATGTGGTTTGGGCGAAAATCACTTTGCCTGTCTGTGGTTTGAAAAGTATCACTTAACCCACCTGTGGTATGTTTTTGTCAATCTCCGTAACCCACCTCAAGCCCAGCTGTTACAAAAACACTTCTTAACCTCAAAACACAACATAACGCAAATCAAAACACCAAAAACTCAGAAACTTTTCGAGAGAGAAAACTGTGGTGAGATCACGTGTTCTTCGTGGTTTGGAGTGTCTGGAGGGGGAGAAAACACAAGTTTCGCAACATTGAAGCTAGGGGGAGAAAACACATGTTTTTATAATGGGTTGTGGCTCTCCATTTGGTGGTTTTGTGTCACCATTTGTGGGTTTTGTTGGTTTTTGCATTTGGGTTTGCTTTATTTTTTTTGCAGAAATCATGGTGGCCAGTGGTTATTGGTGGATTTGGTTATGGGTTCACAATAGAGAGAAAAGAAAGATAGAGGTTTTGGGTTTTAGAGAATTTGGTTATGGGTTCACAATCTCAATCTCACCACAGCCATATCAAACACCTGGCTTCTCTAAATTCTTCTCCATATCGTCCTTGTATGTTCGTAAGCTTTTTTTTTTTTTTTTTTTTTGGAGGTTTAACACATACCCATTATTCAATTTTCTCTCTTTGTTTGGTTTCCAAGAAAATAAAAGGGAAAAAAAATTGCGTATTGTAGTTTGTACTGTTTGAGCTTTATATTGCTGTGTAAATGTTGAAACTTTTGATTTGTTTTCGATTGGGAAGGAGAAAGAAATTCTGGGTTTTGTGATTTATGTTGTTGAGGTTCTTGTAAAGATGAGAGACTTACTGAAAGTTGAGCCAAATGGGTGCTTAAGACTAAGGGTCCGTTTGGATACAGCTGAAAACTGAAAACACTGTAGCAAAATAATTTTTAAATGTGTAAATAGTACCGTGGGACCCATTTTAATGAAAATGTTGCTGAAAAGTGATATTTGTGGGTCCATGAACAGTGCACGAATGCACTGTTCACGCGCTGAAAGTCAACAAAATTGGCTTAAAAAAAAAAAAAAAAAGGGCTGAGAAAATTTGGGAGAACTTGGGAATGTGAAAAAAAAAAAAAATTATTAGTTTAATGATTTATGTTCTTCATGTTCAAGATTTATGTGAATTGAGAGAGAGACCAATACCATTTTTTGATTTTGTTTCTCTTGCATTTTTGTGCTTTTTGGGAGGAGAGGGACATAAAATTTGAGCAAAAATACTTATTTACCCCTGATTTTAACAGAGGTGGGTTACGGAAAACAAACGGAATATACCATAGATGGGTTAAGTGATATTTTTCAAACCACGGGTAGACAAAGTGATTTTCGCCCAAATCACAAGTGGGTTTAGTGTAATTACCCATTTTATATAAACATATGTAGCATACATTCCCTGTCTTTTAAAATTATGGATATGGCCAAATAAAATTAATAAGGGGAACCAAGTTTTTTTTTGAGAAACAAGGGGAACCAAGTTATACATATATGTATTGGAAATATCAATTAAAAAACTATAACAAAACATGGGGTTAGCTGGTTGCTACCATGGAAAAAAATAATTAACAAAGGGTTTAGCCACCAAACTAGATTGTGAAGTTATTACTACATTTTTGGACAAATTAGTATGATTGGCTATACAGACTTGAACCTCCACCTATATATAGATTATCATTTGTTTAAATGTTGTATCTTGATTCTCCAAGTTAATCAATAATCTTTTTGAAAATCCGTAATTTTCGGTAACTTATTTGTTAAACATGAAGTAAAAAATTATAATTTTTAGTCTTTGTTTACCAAACGTGTGACAACAAATAAAAAGTAAATTTTCTTTTTGCTAAACAAACACAATTATATAATAAAAGTTTAAATTTATTGATATGAACTTATAGTACTCCTGATTTTTGTTTTGTTTTATTTATTTTTTAAATGTATGATAATAATTGAGGGTTGAAAAATTTAAATTCTTAATATCTCCATTAAAAACAACAAAAAATGCAAGTTAATCTACAATACTCACACTTTTATGATAAGTTATACCTATAAATTCTGGCCTTAGTGTATTTTACATAATTTAAGCAAAATTAATTGTTGGTAAAAAAAAAAAAAAAAAACTGCTGAAATAATCAGAGTCACGTGTGCATACAAAAAAATCATTGATTCCATGATCCCCGTCTGAGAGTAGCACACTATGGGTCCGTTTGGATACAACTTATTTTGCTGAACTGAAAACTGAAAACTGAAAACACTGTAGCAAAATAATTTTTAAATGTGTGAATAGTACTGTGGGACCCATTTTTAATATTTTTTAACCTGTGAACAGTGCTAAATAGTGTATGAACAGTTACTCTTGTTCCCTGCACAGTGCTCACATGTGATGTTACTGTTCACGCTGGAAGAAAAAAAAAAAAAAAAAAAAAAAAAAAAAAACGGCTGAAAACGTGAACGTGGATCCGCAAACGCGGATCCAAACCAGCACTATATAGTGACAACGTTGCCTTTGAAAATAGCTGAGTTGACCGAGTCACAGAACAGAACAATACTCTTTCAAGCAGAAAGGGCGGTTTGCACCTGTTGGCGCACATTAGCTGAGGCCTCCACGTCAGCAACCCGTAAGTCCCACGCGAGGTGGACACGTGTCGGTCAATTTCGTTCGATTCAGCGCTCTCTCTCTCACAGTTGAGTTGGCTTGGCGCGGCTGCTCTGTCTGACAGTCCCTAACCTATGGCTTCGGTTCGTTCGTTCACATCTCTCCCCAAACTTTTGGCGAACATTTAGAAAATCCAAAACAATCTCTCTCTCTCTCTCTCTCTCTAAAACGCTTTCTCTCTTTAAAAGCTTTCTCTTTCTCTCTCAATCAACGGTCTCTGCAAAACCCTAGCATGCCTTGCTTCCGCCGCCTTTCACAGTTCCGAAGCGAGAATAGAAGGAGAGCATGAGCCACACCTGTAAGTTGTTATAACTTAAAAATTTAATTTCAATTTCCAAATTTTGAATTTTGATTTCTGTTTGGTTGCCGAGAAAAAGGAGAAGCAATAGACATCAGAAACTTGCATGTTCTCGTGCTTCTTACTCAACTTAGCTGGGTAACTTTTATGTATTGTTTGGTAAATCGAACGAATAGACAGTGTGTACTTGCTGGTTAGTTATCTCAGCAACCAAACTGTTCTTTGTAGATTGTTTTTCAATTTCTATGGATTGTAAGTTCTTAGTTAATTCATTTTGAATTTGATTTGTGTTTGGTTGCCGAGAAAACTTAGGAATAAAAAGCAAGAGCAAATAAAATTAGAAATTTGCATGTTCTCGTGCTTCTTAGTTAACTTAGCTGTGTAACTTTTATGTATTGTTTGGTAAATCAAACGAATAGACTGTGTGTATTTGGCCTTTAGTTTTCTCAGCAAGAAAATACTAGTTCTTTATAGATTGTTTTTTGAATTTTTACGTATTGTAAATTCTTAAAGTTAATTCATTTTGAAATTTATTTCGAATTGGTTGCTGAGAAAACAGAAGCAAATAATATTAGAAATTTTCATGTTCTCGGGCTTCCTTGTTAACTTAGCTTAGTAACTTTTATGTATTGTTTGGTAAATCAGACGAATAAACACCATGTATTTGCTGGTTTTTGTTTTTTGGCCTTTAGTTTTCTCAGCAACCAAACAGTTCTTTATAGATTGTTTTTGAATGTTTTATGTATTGCTTAAATGTTAATTCATTTTAATTTGATTTATGTTTGGTTGCTAAGAAAACTTAGGAAGAAAAACAGGATCTATAAAACTAGCACTTTGCATATTCTTGTGCTTCTTACTTAACTCAGTTAAGTAACTTTTATGTATTGTTTGGTAAATCAAACAAATAGACAGTGCGAATTTGATGGTTTTTGTTTTCTGGCCTTTAGTTTAATCAGCAAGCAAACAGTTCTCTATAGGTAAATTTTGAATTTTTTTTATGCATTATAAATTCTTAAAAGTTAATTCATTTTAATTTCATTTATGTTTGGTTGTGGAGTATATTGTTTGCTAAATCAAATGAATAGATAACATTTTCTTAAAAAAAAGAAAAAGAATAGAGACTGTATTTGCTGATTTTTGATTTTAGCCTCTAGTTTTCTCAGCAAGCAAACAGTTCTTTATAGACAGTTTTTGAATTTTTATGTTTTTTAAGTTATTAAAAGTTAAATTCATTTTGAATTTTTGAATTTGATATCTGTTTGGTTGCCAAGAAAACTGAGGAAGAAAAAGCAGAAGCAAAGAAAATGAGAAATTTTCATATTCTCGGGCTCCCTAGTTAACTAAGCTAAATAAAATTTTTTTTTCTTAAATTATTTTATTGTTTGATAATCAAACAAATGGACTGTGTGTTTGCCAGTTTTTGTTTTTTGGCCTTTAGTTTTATTAGCAACCAAACAGTTCTTTGTAGCTTGTGTTTGCAATCATATGTGTTGTGAATTGGAAATTTCAGGGTCAGGAGGATGGTGATTTTACAAGAGTTCAAAGTGTTGTTAGAAAGGATCAATATTTCTGGAAGGATATTTGAATTTTGAAGATTTTTGATTGTGTTCTGTGAAAATTGAGGGTTTTGTAGTGATTCTGCATATTGCCAATGGCAGAAGACGGCCTACGGATTGGTGGGCTTTCTTCTGGTTTGGCTGTAATCTTGAAGGGTGAGGATGGCAGAGAGAATTCGTCAAAAACCCGTCTTGTTTCATATTGTGATGATTTTTGTCACCAGTCTGTGGAGCGAATGATTGAATATGTATTTGGTCTCCCTCACAAATCAATTGGTCCATTGACTAGTCCAGTTGACAGCAATTTTGTTCGCTCTATTGCAAAGAGTGAGTTCTCAAAGTTTTATGAGAGCTTGGGCTCTTTGGTTAGAAATAGGGATGGACTTTGTATATTTGATAATGGTTGTGGTCCCCTTGTCATTGGTCTTGAAGATATCAGCATTTGTGGTGATATAAGAATTATTAAGTCACCATTGCTTGTAGAGAGCTTAGCAATGTTCAGTAGTGCCAGGGCTAATGCTTGTGTTTGGAAAGGAAAATGGATGTATGAAGTTATCTTAGAAACTTCAGGTGTACAACAGCTTGGATGGGTAACTCTTTCTTGCCCTTTCACTGAACATAAGGGTGTAGGTGATGCTGATGATTCATATGCATTTGATGGAAGAAGGGTTAGGAAATGGAATAACAAAGCTGAGGAATATGGTCAGTCATGGGTTGTTGGTGATGTCATTGGATGTTGCATAGATTTGGATTATGATGAGATTTCATTCTACAGGAATGGCGTCTCACTTGGAGTGGCTTTTCATGAGATTCGCAAAATGGGGCCTGGTTTTGGGTATTATCCAGCAATTTCTCTTTCTCAAGGTGAACGTTGCGAATTAAATTTTGGGTCCAGCCCCTTTAAGTACCCGATTGAAGGATATTTCCCAATTCAAGCTCCTTCCTCTGTAACTTCTTTTGCTACACAGTTGCTGCAATGCTTGTCAAGGCTTTTGGATATGCAATGGAAAGAGCAGGGTGACCATGCTTCTGTTGAGAAATTGAGGAGATTGAAGAGGTTTGTTTCATTTGAAGAACTTTTTGATCCTGTATTCCATGGGATATGTGAAGAATTTTTCTCTATACTTGAAGCAGATGCTGGGAGTTTGGAGTATATAGGTCGAGGTCCATTTCTGTCATTCATGATGGAAGTGTTTGGAGTGCAGGCACCACATGATTATTTAAGCTTGGATAGAGCTATCAACGTCTTTCTCGAATTTGAAAAATCTCATTTGTTATTTGAGCACCTGATAAATGCCCTTTCATGTGGTTGTAAAACAGCACCATTTGTTCTAGCAGAATGCCCATATTCAGGATCATATTCTTATCTTGCATTGGCCTGTCATATCTTAAGACGAGAAAAATTAATGATGCTTTGGTGGAAGTCATTAGATTTTGAATTCTTGTTTGAAGGATTTCTTTCACTGAAGTCTCCAAACAAGGAGGATCTTGAGTGCATGATGCCTTCAGTGTGGTGGCCTGGTTCATCTGAGGATGTGTCCTGTGAGAGTGGCATGATTTTGACAACTACTGCTTTATCCAAAGCAATTAGTAAGGTGCATTTTTAACTACATTATATATATATTTATATATATATATATATATTTGTTTTTTTGAGTGTGTATGCTACCTCAGATCCAAAAAGTGAAAAAGTAGTCAGTGAAAGACAAAGAATTTCATTTTTAAATGCTAATAATATAATACCAAAAATAGAAGTATGCAAATACTAGTTAAGAAATTTGAGTAACTTGCTGAATTTTGCCTCATCGTCTCATTTAGCTTGCACTTCTTTAGAGGTGAGTCCAAAGGGCTTTTCTTTAGAAAGGTTCCCTATGTTATAAAAAAAAAAGTTGGGATATTTGTTGACGTAATCAGAAACTATTGGAAATTGGTTGCAATGTGTAAAATACCAATTTTCCTTTTATAGTTGCAATGGCCAGTGGTTTCGGTTTAGTATGTATTGCACCAACCGTTGGGAGCTAATATTAGTTTGAGTAAGCTTGCTCCCAAACAACTGGACTAATCCTGCTGCTTCCCTGACAAACTGACCACTTGCTCCTCTTTTGGTTTTGAAATTTTGGATATTTTCTTTATGTTTTTAAAATGAGACTTAAATTTCTTGAAGCATTTTACTTTCTGTAATGGCATCATCAAGCATGTGTATTAATAGTGCATAAAATTTGTAAGAAGCATGAGTGTTAATGCATAAATAATTGATGTTCAATCGATATATTTTATTGCCATGTTTTAATTTCCCCTAAAAGTGTCCATTGTACTTTTAATGGAAAAATTGGCATTTTATATTCTAATGAATTTGTTGATGTAGGCAAAAGATCCCATCAGTTATTTATGGGATGGTGATCTGTGTGGAACACATAAGGGAGGTTAATGTGTAATTTGAAACAGGAGAGGATGCATGTAGGTTTGCAAAATATGGAGGGAGGTTAGTGTAATTTTCCCTTAAAAAAATATTGAGGTCAGTTCCCAAATATCACATAATGTGATTACCATGAGATAGAATGCAATAGAAGCAAATCTTTCTAAGTAAGTCAAATAAAAATTTCTATCTGAATTTGAAGGATTTACGCTTCGTTTGTTTCAAAGTAAAATATTTTTTGGAAAATATTTTACACATTTTACCATATTTGTTTTGTTGTAAAATCTGGTCAACTGTAAAATATTTTCCGGTCAAACTGTAAAATTAAGGCAAGAAGAAGTAAAATATTTTACGCTTAAAATTTTGGTAAAATATTTTACATTTTACAATCTCTTAACCGTAGAGATCACATTCACAGGCCAACCACTCTCAACTCTAGCCCAAGCCAGATAGGGAGAGCACCCACCCGCAGAACAACCTACAAAGCGACCCACTCTTCTTAGAGATGGAAGTAATTACCTGCATGTACGGCTGCTCATGACTTTCATGGAGCAATTGTGTTGTTGTTTGAAGCTAATCTAGGTTTTTTTCTTTTTCTTTTTTTTTCCTAGGCCCTGTAGATTTGGGTTTGTTTTGTACAACTCTCCACTGCTAGGCCGTCACACAAAAATTTTATAGATCTCTACCGGTGTCCTTGCAAATTTGGGTTTTTTTTTTGGTTTGTCTGCAAATCTGTGTTTATGGCTTTTGGCTTTTTGCAGATCTGATTTTTTTTTGGGTGCAAATTGTGTCTTTTTTTTTATTTATTTATTTATTTATTTTTATTTTTTTATTTTACCTTGGAACAAACACTTGTAAATGAATTTTCAGATATGCAACCAAACACCATAAAATGAAAATATTTTCCGTAAAATATTTTCAGTGTAAAATATTTTACCTTTGAAAATATTTTACATCGAAACAAACAGAGCCTTAGATGAATCAAGTCTTTTCACTCACAATTGGAAACTACAACTTAGTACTTAGCAGCCTACATTCTATATCAAGCTAACAAGGAGAAATGAGATGATATTTTAGTTAAATTTTTGTTCTAAACCTGTGTAAAAAATGAGTTTGAATTTTCTGTTGTAACTCTTACAACTTCTTCGTGTTCGCCATTTTTCCCAGAGGTAATTTAGGCATTTTATAGGGAAGGATACAAGGTTTGCATGTGGCTCTTCTCTTGTAAGCACGCTTATTGACATAAAAAAAAACCTTGTTGCACATGTGAATTTGGGCTACTTATGTTTACCCAAATCAAACTCTTATTTTCCTTTTTTTTTTTTTTTTTGTCTGATTGATATTTGTGTTCAAGTTCAGATATTTATTATTGTTACTCTCCATTTGTCAAATAACCTTTTTGTCTCTCCCTCTTGTATCTTTTTTTTTTGACAATTACAAATGGTAGTTGGCATGGCTTCTTGATATAGCATATTCACAAGGTATAGCATGTGAGACATGCACAATACTCTTACTATTTCTACAATTAAAGATGCTGGTGCTTCTAAATTTAATCTATTAAGAGACAGTTTACTTTTTTGAAATAATGAACTAAGCAGACCTTTTGTCTTTGTTTAACATGAATGTTGTCACCCAGTTGCTATGTTGCTAGCATAAAAAATGTAGCAGTTGAATTTTTAACCCATTTTTTAGAGTTCAGTGGGAAATTTTATTCATACTGATGAAGTTGTGAAAACATGCCCGACCTTGAGGTGTCTAGAAGGTGTTACAGCATCCAACCAAAAATCTTAAGCTTGTAGGTGGAGGGGCCAACAAGTAGCTATACCAATAATCAAGCACAGACCACCCAATGTGGGATTCTTTGACATCTCTTATGTCTAAGCTCCAAATAAACTGAAATCATGACAAATGACCCTGAAGACCTAACTAAAACAAATAGATATAAGCTTGGCACATGGTCCAAAAATAAACAAAGTGGGCTTTAATACCATACTAAGTTGTTCAACCTAAAAGCTTAAGCTTGTAGGTGGAGAAGCCCAACAAGTACTTATATCCATAATCTAACCAAGTACATACCCAACTTATGTGGGATTCCATAAGAAGTCAAGTACAGATGGGCCATATTTGTGTGAGAACTTGAAGGCATGACTGTTTTTATTTAATAAATGGCGCTACCAAGAATTGGCAATGGGTTGAAGTCTTTTTTTTAATTGCTGCAAAGTTACTTAGTTCCATGTTGAAGTAATTCACACATTTTATTTGTCTGCTTGTAATTTAATCTTTGACTTGTAGGAAGAAGTCCCCTTCCAACTATATGTTGTAGGTTTGAATTGTTGGCAAACTGCTATTGTTTGAGTGGTGTCGATCAGTTAAATATTTTTTGTTGATGTGGAACCTTACCAAGGCAGGGCCCTTTGGACTCACCCTTGGGGAGTAAACCACGGATACTCGACCCCACCCGCCAGAATCGTGTATCAGGTAATCCAGGGGAACTCTTATTGGGGATCGATCTTATGATGTCTGGTTATACAGCTTATCCCAAGCCTCCAACCACTAGGCTACACCCTAACAGGTCGATTATGTGTACTACTCACATATGGAATGTACTGATTTTTTTAAAGTGTATTCTCTAAGTTCTTTGTACAAGAGCTTATCATGGTTGAGGCTTGACCTTGTGGTGCAAAATATTCAATATGACTTCTTGACTGTTTGGGGGGTTCCTTCAATTGTATATTCTCTATAGTATATTTCGGTGCATAAAATATGCATATTTGTCTTGGATGCTGGTGTTATGATTTTCCATTAACTGACTCACGTATTCTATTTGCAGATAGAGGAGAAGCATAGGGACCTTTGTCACTTGGTCATTCAATTCATACCACCTATTGCACCTCCTCAGTTGCCCGGTTCAGTGTTCAGGAAATTTTTACAGAATCTTTTATTAAAGAATAGAGGAGCAGATCGTAATGTACTGCCTCCTGGACTTTCAAGCAACTCTGTTCTTGTTTCTTTGTACACAGTCATACTCCATTTTCTATCTGAAGGATTTGGTACGGGGGACATCTGTGGCTGGTTGAAGAGCTGCGAAACTGACCCTGATGTTGGTTTTCTTCATAGGGGCGGCCAACAAAGTTTTCCCATGTACTTGTTTCTGAAAAATGATCCTCATCGAACTGGCATATCTAGGCTTGGAGGGTCATTCAATCATCTATTGAAATCAAATCCTGCAAAGAATGAGGAAGCAGAAGTGATCCGGTGGGAGGAAGGCTGTATGGATGACGAAGAAAACAGAGTAACTCATTTAACCAGGCAGAAACCATGTTGTTGTTCAAGTTCACGGTATGATGACTTCACAAGAATCTCAAAGGATCCAATTATATACACAGCCAAAAGTTCTACTGGCCATTGCAACCATATTCCAGAGAGATCGGCTCATGTTGCTGCAGAATGTAGTGCTGGAACTTTGAATGATGAGATAGCAAATAAGCCTAGCTCCAGTGATCAATCTGAATCTGAATTGGATTATCGTCCAGTCCAACATGTGATGATTGTACCCAGGGAATGTAATGTGTCTTCAGCTACACTAACAGAAGAAGAACTTCTGGATGCTTTACTGTTGTTGTATCACATAGGCCTTGCACCAAACTTTAAGCAGGTGAGGAAGCAACATGGAAAATTCTCTTCTTTAAAGTATACGAGCTTTGATGTTGATGGACGTTTCTGTTTTTGCATGTTTGTAAACCTTATATCCATATTGTTATGCTTCATTGATGTGACTGCTTTGACTGAAATCCATCCACTTTCTTAAAATTATAAATGCAGTGTCAAGGTAAAAATTAGAAAAACAAAAAGATACAAAGAAGCGAATAGATAAAGCACTCGCTATTTATGTATGTATGTTATTGATTGAGGGTCAAAGTCCCCATGGACTCACGGTCATCAGCAAAATATCAGTGATTTTGATCACTTGATGAAGCTCTATTTTTTTTTTTAAAGATTTGTTAATGTTGGGAGTAAAATTTTGATATTGTTGTTATTACACATGATAAATTAGCTTAAGTTGATAGGAAAGGATGAATTTAATCATTAAAACCATTATTCTAACACCTGCTCATGTGTGGTCTCAAACTCCCCCATCATTTGACTTCTAAATCATTGCCATGCCTGGTTATTTCAAAGTATTTCCTTAAATGAGCATTTGTTTTAGTTTGAAAAGAAGTGTTTTGTATTTGATTTTCCACCTTCCCCCCCTCCCCCTCCCTTTTAGTAGCATTCTCTTCTCATGTCCACTACTCAAGACCTTTCACTTGTCTACATTGTTGTTTTACTGAGTAACTAACCTGTTGTTACATTCCTAGATTCTTTTGGGATGTTGTGAATAATCTGAAATAAAATCTTCTGATTGTAGGCATCATATTACATGTCTCATCAGTCACATTCAATCTCTGTTCTGGAGGAAACTGATAAACAAATAAGAGAGGGAACTTGCACTGAGCAATTAAAGCGTTTGAAAGAAGCTCGGAATCTTTATCGTGAAGAAGTTATTGACTGTGTGAGACATTGTGCATGGTAAGATGAGCACAATGAAATATTTTTCAAGTTCAATTTTGCTTGTATTTATGGTTTATTCTTTATCATCTCTACCCTTATTGTAGTTTGTAACTGAGTCAGATGTTTTGGGTGCATATGTTGCCTGGTTAACTTACTTTGTCATGAAGTTGGTATCTGCTGATCTTTGTATGGGAAGATATGATTGTTGAAAATTTTTGTGACTATATGTGAATGTATTTCAGCTGTGAAGGCCATTCCCTTGCGTTTAATGTGGTGTATTTGGAGAGAAAGGAATGAGTGGATGTTTGAGGGAAGAGAGACCTCCAACTTTAAGATTGAATAATGTGTTCGTAATGACTCTATATGAGTAGACTAAAGCAATCCATCTTCTTGCTCTAGTTTTCTTGATTTCCCGCATATGTTAAATTTTAGATCTTAATTTCTTTTTATTTTGGGTTGTCTCTTGTACACACATTGTGTACCATTGAATACCCATGTTCTCTCTTTTTTTATGGAAAAGGTTTCTCTCCAAACTAGTTTGGAGAGAAACCCTTCAAACTCTTATATCTTTTAATTTCAATTCTTACAATAACTATCTTACTTTTTCACGATAATATCTCAGTTTGACTATTTCCTATTGTTAGAATAGTTGTTAAATGGTGAAATTCATTGGTTATTCGTATCAAGAGATTCAAGACAAGCTTTTTCTTAAAAAAAAGGAAAGAAAAAGAGATTCAAGACATGCTAGTACCTGATGGGTTGCCCTTTTGAATTGAAATGGGCCAATACCTATCTCTAATTAGACGCCTTTGATTATTTAGGCTTTGGATTGGGATGGTCATAGGCCCAATTTGAATTGTGTCTCTTTGTTTTGCAGTAACTGTCTATTTGGATACTACTTATTACTGAAAATACTGTAGCAAAATAAATTTAAATGTGTGAATAGTGCCGTGAGACCCAATTTTAAAAAAAAATTTACTAAATTTCGTACTTGCGGGTCCCATGAACAGTGCACGGGACCGAACTAAAAAAAACGCAAACATGCAAAACACCACTCCTGCCGCTCTCCAAACTCACACTAAATAAAAGTATTTGTGCAATAATTTATCATATATGACTTCTTGCATCGATAGGGGATTCTCAACAAATTCTTGATAATTTTGATGCTCTCGGTATTAATTACTATCTGACTTCTTAGTTCTTTATATTACACACATAAAATGAGCCATAGTGTGTCGATGTTCTTTGTTAGGAAAGTAAATGGTATTGGTAGGGGTTACTTAATTATGGGTACAACATAGGTCCAATATCATGTGTACCGAATCTAACAGGATGCTGTTATGTATTCAAAAATTGCTATGTAGTAACATTCTATTGAGTCCAATGCACAACCTTTACCCTTAATTACTGCTTAAGACTTTTTGTAAGTAAGATAACGATAGGTACTTTGGATGCCTGTGTAGAACAATGAGGGTGCCTTTATGGACTTATTTAAAACTATAGATAGTAGATAAGTACTAACCATGTCCCCGTTGCTGCTTATATTATTTATATTAAATGTCTCGGTCAAGCCTCCACGGCAGAGTATCAGGAGATCAAATAACCAAACTTTTTTTTTTTTATAAAATAATAAAATTAGTGGTGCCATGATTAAGATTGATGGATAGAAAAACCAATGACTTAAGCATGTCCCTCGCTAAGAATAAGAGAGTTAGGTAAACCAATGATAGGTAAATAAATTCATTAAAAAATAATAATAAGAGAGTTAGGTAATTGAAGCTAGGGTATATTAAAAAATATCTTAAGACACTTTAAAAAAATCCAAAATATATATGTGCATATTGAAAAAGTATCTTAATAGGCTTATATATATGAACAGGTAAAGTAGTTAGACACTTCAAACTCTTTTTTTGAGACGAAGACTATAAAAATAGTTAGACACTTCGACTTATTACACCTTAAATCCTAATTAAAATTTTTATATATCTATAAATAAAATTATTTTTAAATGATAATTTTTATATGAAAGTATGTGGCGGCTATCTATAATCATTTAAATAGAGCCACAATTTCATTAGTGATAATTAAGTTATATATATTATTACATTTTTTTTTTCTAGAATTCGATATTTATAATAATTGGAGTGACTTGAACCCTAGTTCTTTTCATGAAGAAGAGAATGCAGTGTTACTAAACTACCGTATTCTTAATGTATAATTATATATCAATTTATAAATTGATTGGATATTCATAAAATTATTATGAATACATAGTTATTTTTAAAATATTCTCTAATAATAAAGGAAAGCAAATAAGAATTTTAGTCTTTACACTTTATGACTAGTACTTAAATTCAGTGATGATATAATCTTTGTTGTCAATGGCCTCTTGATATGTGCAACATGAATGACAAAACAAAGTACAGGGTTAGCTCTTGTAAAAAATTCTACATATATTTATGTATCTTCCATGTCCTAAACAAAGCAACCAAATTTTAGAAAGCTCCAATAATTTTCTATAGTGGGTTTTTTATTGCTTTGATACGATATCCATGGTATTATTTGTCCTGCTTTTCTTACATGCAGTTTGGAATTAATTATGACATGCATATGATATGTTGACTTCCTACATGTCTAGATCTTACATGTGCTAAAACTTGGGCCTGTTAGTCAGGCAACAGACTCATGATGTTTGCTCTATTCAGAATGTTAAATGTGTGTAATAGTGTGGGTCAAATAAATTACATACGGATGTCTTTTTGATCAGGTCACTTTTGTAGTTGCCCACTTCAATGACCCCAGGATATCAAGTGCAGATCTTAAGGATCTTCTCCTTCAATCTATATCAGTCCTGGTTCAGTACAGGGAATATTTGACTGCTTTTGAGAGCAATGAAACAGCAATCCTGAGGTTGCCAAAAGCATTGCTGTCGGCATTTGATCAAAGATCCTGGATCCCAGTTACCAATATTCTTCTGAGGTTGTGTAGGGGTTCTGGCTTTGGTTCTTCCAAGCATGGGGAATCATCATCATCGTCGGTGGTTTTCCAGGTGAATAGTGAAGATTTTTTTTTTCTTTGATTATAATGATGTTTTATTCTTTCTGTTGAGTAACTTCTGACCATTTTTTTCTACTTCTATTTGGGCCTCTTCATCCATTTATAAAGAGATTACTACGGGAAGCCTGCATCAATTACAAAGATCTGTTCTCAGCTTTCCTCAACCGCTTATTTAATACTCTCAGCTGGACAATGACTGAATTCTCAGTTTCCATTCGAGAAATGCAAGAAAAATTCCAGGTATGCGTAATCTTGTTCTTATTGAGACATGAAACAAATTTTATTTATTTATTTTTTATATAAATTTTAATCTTACTAATTAATAGTTTTTTGTTTGTTTTTTTCAAAACATGGTTATTGTTGAAGTGATGGTTTTATTTATTTATTTTCCTCATTTCATACATTATGGGCCCGTTTGGGAAGAGTTTATTTAGTTGAAACTGAAAACTTTTTGCTGAAAGTACGGTAGATAAAGCTAAAAGTTAGCTGAAATAATACAGTGCGATCCATGAATAGTATCAAAAAGTGCAGTGGAACCCATGAATAGTAGCAAAAATAAGCTGCCCAATATAAGCTATCCTAAACGCAACCTACATGTGGCATGTATAGTGCATTGTGGACTTCTGGCAACACTCTGGGAGATTGAGAGGACTTAAATGAACAAAAGCAAGGAGAAAGAGAGAGAGATGGGGGGGGGGGGGGGAGGGTTGCTAGGGAATGTGAGAGGAAAAAGTTATAGACAATTTTTGGAGGATCACAAGCAAATAGAAGAAGTAGCTATTAAGTGGATTGGATGAACAAGTTCACAGCAGCTGATCTTTATCTTTAGAGTAAATTTGGTTAATGATGATACAGATTATAGATACATAATGGCCAGGGTAGCAAAATGTTGGGGAAATAGGGTGTTGAGTTGGACCACTATTGAGCATAATGACTTCACTTAGTGTGAACCTGGGATGGGACTAACCTGCATCTGGATTTCATACAACACTGATTAATTGAAACCACCTGGTTTAA
This sequence comes from Notholithocarpus densiflorus, assembly GCA_030021035.2. Lineage (NCBI taxonomy): Eukaryota > Viridiplantae > Streptophyta > Magnoliopsida > Fagales > Fagaceae > Notholithocarpus > Notholithocarpus densiflorus. The sequence goes on along the minus strand of JARYZH020000013.1, from coordinate 2,108,384 downwards.
GCTGGATAATCTGAAATGTAGTAGTGCAAAACTGGGTGACCTACAATAATACATTTTCCCATTTTTTTAGTAATTTTTTCCCTGCCACATTTTATGGCACTGGGATGTGTGGCGCAAAGTACAAATAAATGTGCTGGAAAATTATAGCCCAATCTTTAGATATCATTAACCCAACTATGCACGTTTTTACATAATATATGAATTAAAAGACAAATTTCACAACATTGATTCGGGAAATTTGTTTACATGTGCTTGCGGTGAGTAGTGTGGATGCTGTATGGTGCAGTCTGGGTATACTGACATGCTGATGTGGTATATAATAGATATGAATATGATTTAGATTTATCACATAATACCTAAGAACATCTAGACCAGCTGATGTAGGCAGACGTCACCAACCCTTGGAGTTTGGCTTAAGGAGGGTGACAAGAATTCCATGTTTTTCAAAGGATGGCAATTTTTCATAGAAGGTATAATCATTTAGGAGTTGTGGAGGTGGATGGTTCATTTTCTGAGGAGGACTTGGAGGTGAGGGATCAGGTGGTGCATTTCTATATGGTTTTGTATCAAGAAATGGAAGGGTGGAGGCATATGGTTGATGGGCGGGGCTTTGCCACTATTGGGGAGTCTAATAGCCTGTTTGGCATCAGCTTTAGCTTTTAGTTTTTATGTATAGTTTTTTAAAACCTCTCTTTTTCCTGCTTTTTCTCACTTTTTCAAATTTTTTCAAAGTACAAATATACTTTAGCATACTTTCAACAAAAAGCTAAATAAGCTGTTCCCAAACGAACACTAAGAGTACTCTACTTGAGAGGAGGTTTGAGGAGGATATTTTACCGGTAGTGAGTGAGTTTTCGGGGGACAAAGCACTGGGGTCAGATGAGTTCACTATGGCCTTTTTCCAGCATTGTTGGAGGGTGGTAGAAGCGGATGTGATGGCGTTCTTTGAGGAGTTCTCTAAGCATTGTAATTTTGAAAAATCTCTTAACCCATCCTTTATGAGCATTGTTAGTGGGTCTCCTTTTCATATGGATGGAAACATTGGGGAAAATTCTTACTTGTGATAATCTCATAGAGTGAGCTTTTCTATCTTTAATAAAGTTTTGTTATTTATTAAAAAAAAAGATGGTTGGTGTTGTATACTTGTATGTGTTGGTATGGTGGGGAGACAGTGAACCATTGATGGATTCACTGCACGGTTGCATGTGACTTGTGGAGCTTTGTTTTTAGATTATTTGGGATCATTGGGATCCGCTGGGTCTTACCGGAGAAGGTTGTTGATCTTATGCTTGGTTGGAGAAATTGGGTGGGTAAGCACTCGTTGGATATTTGTAATATAGTTCCATTATGTTTTATGTGCACTATATGGAGGGAACATAATTGGCGTACATTCGAAGATATGGAAAGTATGGGGATTCAGTTGCTAGCAAATTTTTCTAGTTCCTTATCTAATTGGTCTTGCGCATTGGGTTTTACGAATAGTGATTCCATTGTGGTGTTTTTAGAGCCACTGCCTTTTTGTACCTCATTCATTCTTTGTAATTCTTTATGCTTCTGCTTGTCCATTGTACATAAGGTGGTCTTCCTTTAACAAAATTATTCTTACCTATTAAAAAAAAAAATAAGACAGATATTTGTCAAGAGAGAGAGAGAGAGAGAGAGAGAGAGAGATTTTTGAATGATCAAGTGGATATTACCTGGGTTTTAAAATCCGTGTCTGCCTCTACTGTCACATTCATTTCTTTCAGGTCTGGTTTCAATTTGACTTATCAAAATTGTCTCATTTGGCTAATAGTTAAATCAACCTGGATTGACCCTGTACTTGTTCCCAGTCCTGGTTATTGTTTATAATTATGGTTCAGATTGAAGTTAGTTCCGCCATACTCAGTTTTGAGGGTTGGGTTATGCAGCTGCTAAGTGGTTGTATATCCTGCTGCGATACTCTATAGGGAAAAACTGTTAATAGTTTTGTATTGGTGTTAGTTCTCTATCATTTCATGGTTAGAATTCTTACCTATTATGAGACCTGGAGAGTTTATTCAAAGTTATTATTATTTTTTAACCTTAAAGGTTTTGTCAGCTTTTGTAGTTTCTGATGGTTTGACTGTTATTCATTTTTATTCAAGTGCAGATTCTCTTCTTCTTGCTTTAATCACCCCCTCCCCTCCTTATATCGAACCTAATGAATTTCCTTATCATTTCTTTTTCAAAGATCATGTAATTGTTGTAAATCATCTTTGCAGGTAGTAGAGTTTCAGCAAAGAAAATGCAGCGTAATATTTGATCTCTCATGCAATCTTACCAGGGTATTGGAGTTCTGTACCCAAGAAATTCCTCAAGCATTCCTGTTTGGAACTGATACAAACCTTCGACGGCTAACTGAACTGATTGTCTTTATTTTGAACCATGTAACGTCAGCAGTGGATGCAGAGTTTTTTGACTTGTAAGTTTCTGTGCTAGGGAATACAAATTCATGCTGTTCTCTCTCTCTCTTCTAATTAAGTTATGATTTTTTTCAAATTTAATATTATTTTATTGTACTTTGAAAGAAACATCTTTTTTGATTGCTGGGTGAGGAGCTGCAATAAGGAAATTTTTATTTATATAGGGTCATGAAAAAAAGTGTTGCATTACTATCTCAATATCTTTTTGTTTCTAAATGTAATTTTCTTGAAGCATTTATGTTTTTATTTTATTATTGAACTTATATGAAATAATCTCGTATCGTTCTTTAAATGTATAAGCATTGGAATTCTTGTTTCTTGGTACAAAGTAAGGCTATAATTTAAGTCAATCTACTCAACTCAACCAAAACTTAATCCTAACTAATAGGGTTTGGCTACACGGATACTTTTACGTCACTCAGGCTATTTTAGGGCCATGTGATCATGCCTTCCCCCCCCCGCCCTCATCCCCATCTTACCACTCCAATCATGTCCAAACCATCTAGAACTAATCTTCCTTGTTCTATCCTCAATTGGTGCTACGCCTTCTCATAAATAACTTCATTCCTTATCCTAACGTGATCCATAGCTGCAATTAAGGGGGGAGGTTACATTTTTTCTCATATTATTTCATGTTAATTTTGCAGGTCACTTAGACGACATGGCCATTCTTTAGAGAAAGTGAACCGAGGCATGATATTGGCACCTCTTGTGGGGATCATCTTGAATTTGTTGGATGCTAGTTCTGGGGCAGAGTGCAGGGAGCACAATGATGTTGTGGGTGTATTTGCAAGCATGGACTGCCCTAAAACTGTTCATTGTGGTTTCCAGTATCTCTTGAATTATAACTGGGTTAGTTCTTGACTGCTTTTATCTGTGTGTGTGTGTGTGTGATATGTATGCATATTTGTATTTGCAACAATTTTAAGCTTCTCCCAGCAGCAGGAAAACAATTTTAGTTTATGATATTTAAGATGCCACTTTTGAAGAAATAGATCAAGGATATGTTTGAAATAGAGAGAGATGGTGGGAGAAAAGAGGGGAATATACTAAAAATTAAATTACTATATTCTGGCCACCTTCCCCTCTCCTCACTCCATCTCTCTCCATTTCAAACATAGGGTAAGAATATTATGACCTCCTTTTTATCTCCTATATAGCCAATTCTTCTGGTACAATGTACAGTAGCTTACTAACATTATGTTGATGATGCTGTCTTATTAAATATCATAGATTCACCTCTCTGCCTAACTTTGTTCTCATAATGTTTGACTATTTGCAAATTTATTGTAGCTGCTGTTAAATTATCCATAGTTATCCGGACCTAAATTGGTCCATCACAACTTGTCTCAATGTGTGCTGGACATTAATCAAGTTTCCTTTTCTTTTTGATCTTGAGGATTAAGCTTTTGAGGATTTCTACTGGGACATGCATTAGTTTATGAAATAAACATATGTATTGAGTTCACATCTATTTTGGTGTTTGTAATAGCTTGTCAACTTGTGTCATGAACGTGTGTTTTTGGCTTGCCCTAGCTTGAAACATCTAGGAAGTATATTTGTTAATGGTTTTTAATTGGAATTTATGCCTCTATTCCCTTTTCATTGATTTTCCAGGCAGGATCCTTCAGGGGGGATGCGTATCTTGGAAAACTTGGGCGGCTAGAGAAATTTGCAAGCATCATTATTAGCCGGACTGAGTCACAAGTAATTGATGAAATGGGATATGGGGGAGAAATTGATGGGGATGATAGCACGTGCTGCATCTGTTATTCAGGCGAAGCAGATTCCCAGTTTGTGCCTTGTTCCCATAGATCTTGTCATGGCTGTATAACCAGGCATCTTTTAAATTGCCAGAGATGTTTCTTTTGCAACGCAACAGTTGGGGAGGTTGTCAGGATTAGCAATGAACTCTGAGCTAGTTGCTATTTAGCCAGTGTCTATGCTTGGAGGTTGTCGGGATTGCAATGCACTCTGAGCTATTGTTTAAGCTTGAAGGCCAAATTTGATGAAGACAGTGGTACACTAGATAGAAAAAAAGAAAAGGGGGGGGGGGGGGGGGGGCATGCCAGCATGCATATCACGTGACACAGATTTGAAGTTTTATGTACAAATCGACTCAATTAAAGTACACGGGGTCTAAGTGCACCAACTCCAAGTGCAAAAACAACTCTAATGTTCAAGAGGTCTAATTTTGATTAACAGGAGAATGGTAGTCTATGGGGTTGGGCAGATATTCTCAGGGGGTTTTAAAGAATTTTGTAGATAATTTAGAGGGCGTTACTTTGTAAATATGAGGTGTAAATGTCAAGGACATTTTTCTCAGTATTCAGAAATTTCTGCAAGGTGTCTGAATTGAGAAATTCAGTTTAATTTGGTCATATGTATGCTATGCAAGATATATATATCAATGCAAGTGCCAACATGCATATCACGTGACACAGATTTGAAGTTTTATGTACTAATCGACTAAATTGAGTACACGGGGTCTAAGTACACCAACTCCAAGTGCAAACAACTCTAATGTTCAAGAGGTCTAAGTACATTTTAATCATCTAATTTTGCTGCGCTGTTTTAATATTATTGGCAAAAAACGGTTAGCCATCAATCAGCGTTGGATAGGTTTGAGCAAATCATCGATACGTAAATGAGAAAGCAAATAGTAATGTTTTTGACTATGACAGACACTCTCCGATAGTGAATGACCATGTTCGAGCTTTCAAATTTATTTACTAAACCTTGTCTCGTTTTTACCTTTTACAACTCAAATGAAAAAGATTGAGAATGTTTTAAGAGTCATGTTTATTTCATACACTCACTTACGCATGTAGTAAACAATAACTATTTTTATTTTATAATTTGATGCAAAGATAACTTTTTATCTTATCTTTTCATTTGCTTATACACAATTATTTATACTTTGCATCCCACGTCACAAATTTAAGCCTCTACACCCTACCATACAGATTCGTGCACGAACACACCACAACCGAAAAAGTTGGAACATCTAGTTCAACTAGCTTTAAAATATGGAAATTTTCTATCGTACACACTCATGCAAATAGTAGGCACACTCAGCTTTTTTGAACTAAAAAATTGTAATTCAGAAGTCACGATTCAAATATTTTAAGTTCATCATATTTTTCTTTGATTTTATATAAATATAAACCAAGAAATTCAACTGTTGGAGAATCTCAATACTAGATGAAATTACTACTTTGTTACTTGAGCATTGGGCGCAGTACAATTTGGAATAGAAAATGTAGGCTCAAGATTGAAAAAATTTGGAGGCAAATTGCTTTACCAAACACAAGATACTTTGGGGAATTGGTGGTTTAAACATTGCTTTCACCTCTTTAATTTCTCCTTGCCTTTTTTCACTATTGGGCTTAGTAGTCAAGCAATTCTTAGTAGCATTCTTCCACAACGATGTGTTTGTTTCGTCTGGAAGGTATATCTTGAAAGGAAATCAAGAGAATACCAAAAAGAAAAAAGAGAGGTCTTGCATTAGCCATGCCCATGATAATCAATGTGCTCCGCCTAACTTTCCTGAAGGTTCACTGTTAAAATATGTCTTGATGGAACTTGACTAGATGTAGGCTTTGGAACATTGGTGATCTAGTTAACCTATGAGTCACTAGTTGAACCATGTGGTTAATTAAGAAAAATTAAAAATTAAAAATAATAAAAAAACATAAAAATGTTAAAATTTAATCAATCAAATTAAAATTATAAAACACTTTAATACAACATACTCATAATAAAATATACAATATATAATGACATACTTAATTCAATATTAATTATTGAGTTCCTTACGCATAAGATAAAAAATAAATAAAAATAAAAATAAAGAAATCACAATATATTACAGTTCTCAATTTGTTGTATATGTCACAAAAATCACTGCACTTTTTAGACGAGTTGGTACCTCCCTTGTTATAAAAGGCGCTTGGAGGCCTAGGGAGGCAGGTTCAAATGGAGGGCAACATAGCTAGTAAGAGTATTTGCATCAATCAGAGCAAAATAAAAAAAAAAGTGCTCAATTTTACACATTTTAGCCCCAAAATTACCCAATTAGTCAAGTTAAAGATGTATAAATTTGCAAAGTTACTACGGTAACTGTATAAATTTACACTGACACTATTCATTTTGCATTCAATTTTTTATTCTTTTTTTACGTATTTCGAGGATGAAGGAAGAAAGTGAATAATTATTGATGTGTATGAAAAAAGAGAAACAATTAAAAAAATGAAGAAAATTTGATATTTTAATGAAATGTATTGTAAAATAAATAATATAATGTAGGGTATTTTGGAAAGTATGTGTATAAAATAGAAAAAGTAAGTTTTTATGTTAAAATAGAATGACATTTTTGCACAATCTAATGTGAATGCTCTAATAGTATTTTTAAGTTCTAACCATTATAAAAAAAAAAATTGTCATTAAACACCCAAACAATATTAATTAGTTAGATATAAATTTTGGAGTAAATGAAAAATCCCAAACAATTTTACAAACTATGTTTTGTGGGTTCTAGTTAGCTTAACTGATAAAGTTTTTGATAGTTGAATAAGAGATTTGAGGTTTAATCATTGTCTACACTAGAAATCAATTGGTGTCTTGATTTGATGATAAAGAGTTATCATTAAAAGTATAGGTTAAAATTCTTAAAAAAAAAAAAAAAAAAACTATGCCTTGAACATGTTATGACAAAATCTATCAATTTTTTCTTAATTGGTATTAAGTCATCCATTCATAATGATGAGTATCTCACTTATCCTTGTCATGTGAAATGTTTCCATAAATACGAGTTACAATCTAGCTTTCAAATTTATTCGTAGCCACATTGTTCATTGTATTCAATTCGCAATGTCACAAATATTTAAAAAAAGAAAAAAAGAAAAAAAAGAAAAGAAGGCAGGAACATCTGGAAATGTGGGATAACACGTAAGCAAAAAAGCGTCCAAAAAAAATAAATTTCCACGTTTGTGGTTAAAAGCAATCCGTGAAGGTTCTCAACCAATCAGAAACCCCCAAATCCTCAACACTCATCTTCCCGCTTGCCACGTGTCCCAACTACCTCCACTTCCTTCCCTCCATTTCTTGTTTTTTCACTTATTTATTTATTTATTCATAATACTATTTTATTCATTTTTTTGTCTTTCACTCTCTGATGGTCTCTTCCTTCTCACTTCTTCACTGTCACAACCACAAATTTTGAGCCTTCCAAAATTTTCAAATTTCTCTCTCTCTGTATGAAAAATTAGGGTTAGAGTTTGGAGTTTGATAAATATGGCCACTACTTCACTACTGCTACCCGAGCTCCATTTTCTCTCTCCACAAGCCACACTCAAGCGCCGAATTTCTCTCTCTAAACCTTCTTCTCTCTCTAGAAACCTTAGGTACGGTTGTGTTTCTGTTCGGACTCGTCGAATCAGAGCTTTGAAGGAAGAAGGAAGCGCGGTGGTGGAAGTCGATGAGAGAGAGAGCAAGTTGATCAAGGAATTGAATGGAAATAATGGAGCTGCTGCTACTACGCGGTATGAGGAGAGGAGGTACTCGAATGGCGCGGCGGCGGTGGAGAGTGAGAATGGGAGCTTGGTGAAGTATGTGAATGGAAATGGTGTGGCGGCGCCGGCGGCAGCGGAGGTGGTGGAGGATTCGGCGGCGAAGGAGGACGGAAGGAAGAGAAGGCTAGAGGAGATCGGTAAAGAAGATGCGTGGTTCAAGCAAGCCGGGAAAGAAGTTGAGGTATATAAAAAAAAAAAAAAAAAATTGTTATTAATTTGATTTTTCAATTCTGTGGTATTTGAAGGAATAGTGTTTCTTTTGCTGTAATATTATAGTTTTGGAGTTGAGGCTTAGTTGAATTTGAAAATTCAAGGGTTCGATTTTGAAGGACCCAACTCTATGCCAAGGAATGCAGAGTGAGTGTTTGTTGTTGTTGTTGGTGTTGTATGGGAGAAAGAATTGTGTAATCTTATGTGGGATATTTGAAAGAAATGCTACCTTATATTCTTGCCTATTCTATTACATCCAGGACGCGTGTAAAGAGACATTGTTTTAATATGTGTTATTGAAGAATATAACTTTGGCTATCAATCATGGAAGTTAGGGTACTAGTTGGTTGGTGGTGTTTGACATGGTGGTTTTTGATAGATTTTAGTTGTCATTAGTTTAGTTTATAATACCATCTGTGTCTGTACCTAGTGTTCATATTTTTTGTTTGTCCCATAGCTGGTTCCAAGCTCAGACAAAGGAGGAGGTTGCAGTGATAAAAAGAAAAGAAAAGAAATGTTAGTGAAGGAGGTGACAGAGAGTATGATTTAGGATACAATGGCGGAGAAATATACATTTAAACAGTCCTAATTAGTCTGTTAAGGATCCATAAGCCCATAAGTAGTTTTTTTTTTTGCTATAAAAAAGCTAACCCCTTAGTTTTGGGAATTAAGCTTTGTTGTTGTATTTGTTAGTCAGGAATAATTAAAAATCTCAGCATGCAATTTTATGACTTTGACCTGACTTCAGGCCTTCTAGCTTTATATAATATTATGCGTATTTGTGAAGATATTCCTTACAAGTTACAAATATATTCTCAAAGGTTTGTTTGTTTTTGTTTATTTTTCCTTTTTTTTTTGTTCTCAAATATATTCTTGGAATCAGATCAGTCGGTATATGGCAAATACATATTTGTTAATGACATATTGACCAGAACATTTTCAAGAAATAATTATCTTGTTTTAAGTTATTTTGAAGCTTAGCTTTCTTTTTTTATATACGTAAGTTCATAAGGGTAACCTATATATATGTTGAGAATAATTTTTTGCTAAAATATGGCTTTTGCAGGTTTCTGTTACACCTGGTGGCCGTTGGAGTAGATTCAAAACCTACTCAACAATACAGAGAACCTTGGAAATATGGGGATTTGTTCTAGCATTTATCTTTAAGGCTTGGTTGAACAATCAAAAGTTCTCTTATCGAGGTCAGGCACTTCTACTGGTTGAAAATTTTCAAACAATGGAAAGCATGTAGTTAAGGCTTTTTTCTTAACTAAAACTCCAACTGTTGCATTCTTAATAGCTCTGAAAATCTGGCTCTTACTTATCCATCTAGGAGTCCTAGTGAAGAAATAAAGCAAGCCTTTTGCAATATTTAAGGCCTGAATGCAAAATACTTTGCAAGTGTCAAGGATGAAAAGAAAGTCCTCATAAGCCCATGGTACAACATTGTTAGGACATATGTGATTCACTTGTTAGGAACATATGTTACTATTTTATGTAATTGGCTAATCTTTTGACAAAACACACTTTAGTTGTATTTGGGTAGATCTAGGATGTGTTTAATACTTTAAGAAATCTTGTTTCAAGTTCAAGTGTTAAAGCCATGCAAGTTTGTCCAAGATTCAAGTGTGAAAAATGTCTGTCATTAAAGCTCAACAGCTAGCCATCTATCGAGACCTGTAGAGCTGTTGAAGCCCGTGGCTTGACAACAGCTTGACATATAGGGTATCTGTTGAGGTTTATGAAAAACAGAGTTTCAGTTCTGTTTTGACTCCAATCCGTGATTATGTGTTTGAGCTTTCTTTTCTTACAACCCTAAACATATAAAATGATTATTTTAAGGGCCGTCAAAAGAGACACAAGTTGCACAAGTGTTGAGCAAAGTTTGTTTAAGCAAATTGTGACTGGAGACAGAATTTTCCATAGTTCATCATTCTTGTGAAGAAGCTGCTGTGTTTGTGCACCGTAGGGTTTTGTAACCAAGGAGTTTCTTGATCTTCATCGTGTGATGAACTGAAGAACTTTGCAGCCAACAACCTTCTCTAGTTGGTGATTGAAGTTGCGTACTGGGATCCGCGTAATTGGTTAGTCACGTACTGGGAGCCGTGCATCAAAAGGAGAGATTGTCACTACAGAATAAGTCCAATTGGGTATTGGGGTAAGGGTTCAATTGTAAGTTGGTATAAGGTATTGAGATTCCTTTACTTATAACCGCTTGTTGTGATAATAGTGGATTCTCGGGAGTGGTGACCTTAAAATCACCCGGTGGGACTTTTGCCGTGTAGGTTTTTCCATTCGTAAACAAATCACCGTGTAATTTTATTTCCGCTACATACTTAGTTTAATTAGTGATTTGTTTGTGTTACTACGCGTTTGCATGTTAATTTGATTAATTAATAAACTTGGCTAATTAATCAATTAATTTATCACAAGGGGTCAATTCGTTTTTGGCTTATCAAACATTACCAAAGGTTTATACCATCGAAACTTGGAATTGCTTTCTAAGAATAAATCCTATTAGATTCCAATCAGGAGCAAGCTACACTGATCCAAACATGGTATCAACGGTTGAGAGAAGATGAACTATTTTAACTAACGTGATCATAAATAAAACCTATAGGCATTGGAATCGGATTCTCAAGGAACAGAGAAAAAATTTCCTATGACATGGCCAACAGAAGCAGAAATGAACTCATCACTGAGCAATGGCACAAAAACAATACTGTCCTCTCCTGCTCCTTAAACCAGCTGACCAAGTGAAGGAGTTCTTGTTCTCATTATTTGATTATCTAATTGGGATTATTGTACCATGTTACCTTCTCACTGGATTTGTTAGCATAGGAATGCACTATGATTGCTCATTGCTATTAGGATCTCAGAATGAACAATGTTGGCTGCCTCATAAGTGTTTTTGATGTTGAGTCATCTAACAAACACAGCAAGTAACTTTTGAAAGTTAAGTTTATAATAGATTCTTGACGAAAACTAACAAATAATGTATTATAAATATTTAAAGCTTTCTTTCTTCCAGAATTTGCTCGAATGGACAAATGCTTCTGAAATTTTTACGTTTACTTCCTTACCAGATTTGCTAGATAGCTGTACTTATCATGCATAATTGTTGTTTTTATGGTTCTTAGCACACTGCCTGTGTGCTTTGGCTTTTCATTGTACCTTTTCGTCTTTTTTGTAATATAGTTTTATATATATTTCCAAAAAAGAAGAAGAAGAATGTATTATGAATACTTGGGTTGAGTCATTAACCCTTTATGGTATTTAATAATGCCTTGATCCCAACAACTTGGTGTTGGCTGCATGTGCTATTTTTCTTTACCTAAAAAAGGTGTTCAAATCTTTCACTCCAAAAGTTATATTTATTTACAACTAGTTCTTGTCCCCTATTCTGGTTGGGATGGCTGTGAAATAGAACTTCTAATAGCCCTACCTTGTTATGTGAGGTAGTCCAGATGGCCAAGGCCCACTAGATGATCACAAGGATTCGAAACTAATATAGACCTTGCTGATCTTTGTAATTAATTAGAGTGTTTGTAATTATGCTTTCATTCTCTTTTTGTTTCTGTTGTTTCATTATGACATTTTTCTTGTAAGGTTTTGCCTTAGAAGATTTTGTTGTAGAGCAATTGCCGAGGGCTTGAAATCTAGAATTCTCGAGCAATACCTAACTTGAGTGTTGAATCTAGACGTAATATCAAATATGTGAATTTGCAGGAGGAATGACAGAAGAGAAGAAAACTTTAAGGCGGAAGGCCCTTGCCAAATGGCTTAAAGAAAGTATTTTGAGATTAGGTCCTACATTCATCAAAATTGGCCAACAGTTCTCCACAAGGGTGGACATTCTTGCTCAAGAATATGTTGATCAGTTGTCAGAACTTCAGGTTGAAGTTGTTTTATTAAATATCATTTATGAGTGTCGATAGCCCTTTTTTTTCTTGTCACAAATGCTAAGCTAAATTATTTCTATTGGTCAGTTACTCGTGCACCATGTGTATTTTTAACCCACGGCCTCACTCCACCCATTCTTATGGAAGAAGGAAGTGCTGTTTGAGCTAGAGCTCATTGGCTTAATAATTTATTAATTACTATTTTCCCCCACCCTTTTGGACATTTACCATTGCTTTTCTATTAAGTTTCTGAATATAAAAGCTAACCATGTTTTTCTCCTTACCTTTCTCAAAGAACAAATGAACAACATTCACTGAATATTATTGGTTTGCTATCTTTTTCTATTTGGCGATTCTTTATGTTAGAACTAAATTGCTTTTTTGCTTCAGGATCAAGTTCCTCCCTTCCCATCAGAGACTGCTGTGTCTATAGTTGAAGAAGAGCTTGGAGCTCCTGTGACTGCTATCTTTGATCGTTTTGACTATGAACCAATAGCTGCTGCTAGTCTTGGTAACCTTGATTTGCTTTTGACATTTGTTATACAGAAATTTGTGCGAAAGTAAATTAACCTAGCTCAAGTGTTCCTTATTTTTTTTTATTCATTTTTTATAATGGTAAAGCTGTTTTTAGGTTTATAGTTTCATAGCTGATAAATTTTGAATCATCAAATTCTGTTATCTAATTTATACAGGTCAGGTCCACCGTGCAAGATTGAAGGGACAGGAAGTTGTTGTTAAAGTACAAAGGCCTGGTCTCAAGGGTCTTTTTGATATTGATCTTAAAAACCTGAGGGTTAGTTTTCTTTTTGGCATTATTCTTTTAGTGGTCATTATAGTCGTGAAATCCTAATTATTCATCAATTTGATTTTTGGTCTTTTGTCCTGGAAAAATTGACATTTTTCATTAGATATATTACTTAATATACCATGATTGTGATGTCATGGTATTGGTAATGAAGAAACTTGGAGGCTTTTAATTTAATTTTTAATGTCTCTATGCGTCTATGTTGTGTTTACATCTATACGGGCATCCACATTGTTTTACAAAATTATATGTGGAATGCATTTGAGGGGTAATTCTTGATATTTAACTTGTTTTTACTTTTAGGGGTTTTGCAGTTATAATGTGCATGGTCATTGTTTATTTCAGGTAATTGCAGAATATCTTCAAAAAGTTGACCCAAAGTCAGACGGTGCAAAGAGGGATTGGGTTGCTATCTATGATGAGTGTGCTAATGTCTTATATCAGGTAGTCATATTGCCTTGGTTGCCTCATTCTTATGTTAGATTTATTATGAAACTACCTTACTATTTTTCATAAATTTAAGGCACACAACATGACTATAAGGGTTGCTATGCTTAAAGAAGAAATATATCCATAATGTAAAATGAATTTTGTTGAGACAAGGATGTTGATATGGAAGAGTAAGGCCCACAAAGAAATAGACTAGTAATATTATGTTAAATCATTTGAGGGATTTTGTGCAACAACATTAAGGACAATACTAGAGAAAGTTGATTGTGAAGCTCAGTCATGCAACAGAGGCCGAGGGAAGAAAAAGGAGAATGTGAGTCAAGGTTGCTAGTAAACGATGCTCTATGAGTTATCTTGTCTGTGATCAGCATAAAGTAAAATGTTGAAGCAGAATGTGCCAATGAAGTTGGCTAATGACCTCTCAAATTTCTTATATTCAAACAGGGCAAGTTGAGTGTGGTATCCTGCTCTGTTGACTATGACCAAAATCCTTTTTATCAATGCCTGATCTTCTGGTGTTAGAAAAAGGCTACTCAATCCATTTGCTTCTAGTATAAATCTAGTTTGTTGGACATGTTTCCTTAACAGCGCACTGGCCTGGTTGGTTTTGATCCCCTTTCCCCATAGGTGTTCCAAACATCAATTAATTGATAATAAAGAGCTTACAATGACGTTCCAGTTAGCATCACGGGGCCATCATGTAGTCATGTTAGATATTATGGTCAAGTTGACATTCTAGTCATTCAAGTTGGAATTAAATTGATTTCCTGATGGTTTGTTGAGGAATGCTATTCTAGTGAGAGAACAAGATATTGCTGAATACGCTGTAGACTGATTCTGTACTGAATATGACATAATGTTCTGAAGTGGTTTGATGAACAAGGCTTCTGATGGAAGATTGTACATGAGCTGCTTTGCAGGCTATAACTATGGGAAAATTCAAATCCTATTTGTGAAAGAAAATTGTGTTGGGTTGCCATTTTAGTTCAACCTTTTATGATTCAACAGATTAGATGCGATAAGCAGAAGTTTAAAAATACGCTGTGATCTTATTTTATTTTGCAGTTTTCAGTCCCTAATAGATCATTGATGCAGAACGTACTTTATTTTTAATTTCATATTCAGCTCCTCTCTCTGTTTCTCTTTCTCTCTCTTCTTCTTCTTCTTCTTCTCCTTCTTTTTCTTCTTCTTCCCCGTTAAAGTCAGCAACCTGAAATTTGAAATTTCAGGAGATTGATTACACCAAGGAAGCTGCAAATGCAGAATTATTTGCAAGTAACTTCAAAAATATGGATTACATGAAAGTTCCATCAATATTCTGGGAATACACAACACTGCAGGTTTAATTCTTCTGTATAGTGACCTTCCCAACAAGTGAACATTAGTTCTTTTTTTTTTCTTTTCTTTTTAATATCTTTCTCCTTTCTAATTATTATCATTATAATTTTATGCATGTAGGTTCTGACAATGGAGTATGTCCCAGGGATCAAGATAAACAAGATAAAAGCTTTGGATCAGCTGGGCGTTGATCGCCAAAGGTTAATCCAATTCCCTCCCTTTCATCTTGGTGAAATCATTTTTGCAAGTGACCTTCAACTCTTACACATCACATGTGACCTGATGATTCTAGTGCCACATTCTGTAGGTTGGGTCGATATGCTGTTGAATCGTACTTGGAACAAATTCTGTCTCATGGTTTTTTCCATGCTGATCCTGTGAGTTCCTGCTGTTGCTTTTGATTTTTGGTTCTATACTATTTTTTGAAGTATGCTTACAATTGTCCAATTAGGACTACTTTGTGGAATTATAAAATGATTCCAGAACAGAAGTTTATTGTGCTTGCATATTGCTTATGCACTTACATTGATTTTGTTTTTGTTTTTTTATATTTAGTTTTTAATGATGTGCAACAACTATGTCTGAAGGCTTGCCTTATGGAATGATTCTCTAAAAATCTGCTGCACACTTGAGGCAACAATGTGTCAAGGCTCATGCTTTACAGGATTGTCCCTAACATTTTGAAGTGTGAGTTTTGCCTGAAGGCTGTGGCATTCACCTGATGCACCAGCTAAAACGCTAGAATTCTCAACCAACACCACCCCCCCCCCCCCGCGCCGAAAACTTGAAATTAAAATATCATTTTGACTTTGGACTACAATGCGTATAAAGTTAACTTGTTTAATTTGAAAAGTTCAGTCTCCTAGATATCACAGACATGAGCCGATGAGCGGGGTCAGGAAGATAGAAAGAAGGGGGAATGGGGGAGTTGGACGAGTCTCTGTTTGTAATTCTTATTTTGTTTGGTGTCAAAGTGTCCCTCCATGATATGGTGGTATTAGATAAGGAAACGGGCAACTCTGGTGGAGTGCAGTGGCATTTTCTAAAAGTCAATCAGGGTTAAGGGAACAGCATTGAACAACCTGACAAATCTGATTCCAACCCAAACAAATTTATGGTCACTGTATTTGATTTGCATTGTTGCAGTGGTTTTTCAATATGCATCCTTGATTAAAAAAAAAAAAAATGCTAAAATGAGGTCTCCTTTTTATATTGTTGGATATAGGCAAGACAGATTTATTGTAAAAAGGAGAAAGGGAACTCTTATGAAATATATATTAGAATCATATAAATAATTTAAAAAGGTGGTCTAGAAAACCCTCGCACTATACTGTTCTGGAACAGTGGTTTTATCAATCCCTCTTGGCTGTTAGTTTGAATATATCTGTTTGTGTCTTTTCTCTTATTTAATGCTGTTTCAATAGAATAGCCATGACAAAGAAGTTTTGTTAGAATTCCATGTTTTCTGTCTTACTCAGGTTTTTAAGGATCCATTTGTGATCTACAATTAAGGAAACTGTGTCCACATTTATTTTATAATCACATACAATCCTGCTATTAAATATCTATCAGCTAGATGTAATCAGAACCTCTTTTTATTCCTATCTGCAGCATCCAGGAAATATTGCCGTTGATGATGTCAACGGTGGTAGGTTGATTTTTTATGATTTTGGAATGATGGGAAGGTATTTCTGGACCCTTTGCTGTCTATCTACTGTAAGAATTTACTGACAAGTACATTTATCAAGTTTTCTTTCGTGACTGTCCTGTGCATTTTCTGTCTCTAATTTGCAGTATCAGTCCAAATATCAGAGAAGGTTTACTGGAAACATTCTATGGAGTTTATGAGAAGGATCCAGACAAGGTAATTATTTCAACTTTCAAGTAAAAGTGGCCATCATTACTTTTACCATATGTTAATAATATTGTGGTTCCCATGCTTGTTTTGTGTTTACTTTATCATTGGAAACTTTTGCGCTGGTGCAGGTCCTTCAGGCAATGATTCAAATGGGTGTTCTTGTGCCTACTGGAGATATGACTGCTGTCAGACGAACAGCACAGTTCTTCCTTAAAAGGTGCTCTTAGTGTAGAGAATAATAGCGAGAGTTGAGTGGAAAATTCCCATGGGTTCCATTTCTTATCTTTCTTTCTCTTTTAAAGATTTTATTTCATTAATGCTTTTGCTTGCTTACTTTGATATGTTATTTTGCCATTTGAGCTAAAGATTGGATAAAAAGGCATTCTGCCAGTTGATATATTATTTTGTTTGTGTAAAATTACCAATAATTATTATTATTATTTATTTTTTGACAAAAAACAGAACTAAGCTAAACTTTAGCTATGCCTCAAATGCCCACATGGGCAGAATGCCTTTATGTCAGGTCAAATGTATTACACTTGAAGAGCACTACCAATGCTTCTAGCTGACTAATTTATTGCATGATAGAGCTGACATAGAAGTCATTTAAAAATCCACCAGATATGAAGATATTAGCTTTTGGAATAATGTTTTAGCCTAATGTTGGTAGTGTTATAGTGCTGTCAACCATGAGTTATACTGTAATACTTGAGTTATCTTTAATCATGTACAGGGTGGAATTGAAAATGTGCTGACTTTACCTATACGTGATATTCTGTTATTTTGTATTTTAGTACGATGATATTGTTTTAAGTACAGCTCTACACGTTGTCTGCACTGATTATGCTACTGTTTTATTTGCACTGTGAACCTCAAATAAGCACTGGGACCCTTGGGTAACATAAAACAAAGAAGTACCAGTGAAATCTCAAGACTTTTTTTTTTTTTTTTTTTTTTTCCTGATTAAACCTTTCTCTAACCATGAAATGAAATTCTAAGCTGACTATTTTGCAGTTTTGAAGAGCGTCTTGCTGCGCAAAGAAAAGAAAAAGAGGTGACAACAGCGGAACTTGGGTTTAAAAAGCCATTGAGCAAGGAGGAAAGAGTAATGAAAAAGAAACAAAGGCTGGCTGCAATTGGTAATTCACCTGGTCTAGATTTTGTGCCTGTGATAGGTTCTATGCTTGTTAATGAGATATTAAATATAGCACCATTTTAAAAGATTTTGGGAGCTAAATACACGTGGTGGGTGTGGGCCCGATCAATACAATGCATCCTACCCTAGTATTCTTCATCCAAGAACTATCCTCTGTTTTACGAGAAGCCTTGGCTTTTCAGAAAAGATTCTGTACTGGGGTCACATTGTGTAACTTGAGACCTAGGGAATTAAGGCGTACTCTGGAGTTAATTATCTACCTGTATGATGGGAACACAAGCAACTGTATTTTGGCAGATTAAAGCTTTAGGTCTTGTAAGAGTTGTTAGAATATAGGTTAAATGATTGAATTCATAATTTCTTAACAGCTTAAGCCTTTGGGCAATTGGTAAATTATCATGGTATCAGAGCAAGTGGTCATGAATTCAAACTCTATCTCTGCCCTACCTCCCATTTTAAAAGTTAAAAATCCCACATTTTGGGCCCCACTTATTAAGGAGGAGTCTAGGTCCACACATGAGGGGAGTGTTAGAATATTGGTTAAAGGATTAAATTAATAATTTCCTAATAGCTTAAGTTTTTGGGACAATTGGTAGCATTTCCTAATTTTTTAAACTTTTGGGACAGTTGGTAATTTATCAAGAGCAATTTAAATGAATTGTGGCAAAAGTGTCATTGAATATTATGTAATGTATTTATGTACAATGGTAACATGTTTGTGTATGCCTGTGTATGCAAAACTTTAGTAAAATAAACAAATACTGTTTTATGTTTGAACTTCCTACCCTCAAATTAGTTGTGTAATTTTCTACCTTGGAGCAAATGAAAGCACTATGGTTTTCACTTATTCACCATGAACTTGATGAGATGCTAACCGTTGCATTCTCTAAATAGGGGAAGATTTATTAGCCATTGCTGCGGATCAACCCTTTCGATTTCCTGCCACATTCACATTTGTTGTTAGAGCATTTTCAGGTAATATAAAAAGACCACGGCCGCTTCATAGCTATGAATTGGATTATGATACATGAACCTAAGAATAGTAAATTATGATCGTTTCTGCAGTTTTAGATGGCATTGGGAAAGGCCTTGACCCTCGATTTGATATTACTGAGATTGCTAAACCGTGAGTTTAATCTTAGTTTCAACCAACTCTTTGAGATTTAGCAAGCCATATATTCAGTCTATCTGACTTGTCTTTGATGCTTTACGTTGTAGCTATGCAATGGAGTTGCTAAGATTTCAGGAAGCAGGAGTTGAAGTTATCTTAAAGGCAAATGAAACTCATCTTTTTATTTTTTTGGCTGAATGCAAATGAAACTCTCTCGATTCTACTGTTACCTTGTATATTGATATGGTATGTTTCTTAATATCCTAGTGAATCTTATATCTGTCAGGATGTCAGAAAGAGATGGGACAGACAGTCCATTGCATTCTACAACTTATTCAGACAGGCTGACAGAGTTGAAAAGCTTGCAGAAATTATCCAACGATTGGTATTTATTCAAAATTGTTTATGTGATATATGTTTTGTTGATGTGGCTTTCATTTTGATGTTCTGTTCTCCTTTTAATACAGGAGCAAGGTGATCTTAAACTGCGAGTTCGAACTTTGGAGTCTGAGAGGGCATTCCAGCGTGTTGCAGCTGTTCAGAGAACAATAGGGAATGTGAGTTTTGCTGGCTGATCTCCTAGTGGAATTATACAAGTTTTTCTCATGAACTCTTAGATGAAATTGTTTCAGCACATGATATTCTCACAAAAAAATTTATTTCTTTTCTTTGTAATTTCTTCAAATACAAATAAAAGAATTTGTGAAACATGGATGGTTATTGGGCCCTTGGGGTTCCCAAATCCCAGAGCACCAAAACAAGGGGGAATAAAGAAGAAGGAGAAGAAAAAACATAAAAAAATAAAGGAGACATGGTAGACCGCTTCGTGTCTATATGAAGAAGGCTATTGGATGTGGCAGTAATTATCACTTTCCGAAATTCTGTACCAATATCTTAGGTGATATAATTTCTTTGGAAGATTTTGGAATCCATTTTTTAGCATACGTGCTAACATTGTCAAATCACTATTTTGATTGGTATTTTATGCAACTTGAAGACAGCTGTATCTAAGAAAGGTCTGTGCATGGGGATGGGAAGTTGTGCGTACTTACAAAATGCTCAAGTTTTTTCACATAACAATGGTTTTTGCTTTCAACACATGGTCAGGTCACCAAAAACAGAAAAAGAAAAGTATTGAATATCTGTTTTTAAGTAGTTAATACCATGACATGAACTAGAAACTTTGTACAGTTTTGGAAATAAGGTAATTTTTTATTTTTAAAAAAGACTAGAGATTACCATGACAAGTTTTAGCCTAGAGATTTAAAATGTTAATGAAAACGTTTCCAGTTTCCTCTCTATATCTTTTGGACAGGTTATCTCATAAGTTTGACTGATATTTATCAGAAAAAAAAATTCGGAATATTCTTTATATCATTTTATCTCTCCTTGATTGTATCTTCTTTTGACTAACAGGCTGTAGCTGCTGGAAGTCTAATAAACCTTGCAACAATTTTGTATTTCAATTCTGTTCGAGTAAGCCATCTGTGACAATTTTTGTTCTTTGCAGAATAAAGTGTCTGTGGTGCTTAACTCTTATTCAATGCTTTGGTCAAATTGTTCCTTTTTAGGTGCCTGCCACTATAGCATATGCCATCTGCGCATTTTTTGGCTTTCAAGTTCTATTTGGTATTCTAAAGGTCAGAAAATTAGATGAACAGGAGAGGTTGGTTACAGGAACTGCTTAAACAATCGGTAAGATTTCTGTAGTTTGTTTATATAATGTTTTAGTTCTCTAAATCATCTGTGCAAGACTTTTAATAATATAAGCCATGCCTGGCCCCAAGTAACTCCCTTCATACAAGTACATCTACAGGACACATAAGACAAAATATCTTACATATAAAAGAAAAAAAGCTTTTTTGTTTCGTTTTTTGTTTTGTTTTTAACATTCATTGAAGCCTCTTTGTATTCAATAATTCAGCCTTTTCAATTTCGTCTCATTCTATACAGCTTAAAAATTGTGTCAGATACGTGTGACCGAATAATCCAAGTTTTTTATTTTTATTTTTTTTTATAAGAAAAATAATTGGGCTAGAAGCAACTCTTTTTTCAGTTTATGAAATTTTATTTAAACAATCAATTGATGTGCATGGGAGTCTGTGAAGGAGAACTGCCATTTCCTCAGTGCCCTCTGTTTTCCTGAATTCTGTGGGTGTGGGAGATGGGATATCTTCCTTGTGGGGGAGTAATGTTATTTGTTTCATTCAACATATGTCATTAATGTTATTCAGAAAAAAATAATAATATTAAAATAAAAGAAAAGAAGAACTAGCAGATGATAAAATGACTTGTCATCGTTCATCAACCTTCTGATGTCGGCAATATTATCTTGTTCAATGAATCTGTTCAAACAAGCTGTACTGGAGGGTGTACCTGGGAGTGTGGAATGGAAGACTGAAGAATTGTTCTCAAAATCTGCCAAGACCACCCCACTCCCCTTTTGTATGAGTAAGAAAGGGTAGGACCCAGAGCCCATGGAAGGCATTCATTAAATAGGTGTACCCAACTGATCCCATCAAGCATTGAGCAAGGAGAGTGGGTGCATGTACCATTCATTCATTGTGCTATGGTGATAAGGTCTGCCAAGAGCAAAACAATGTTCACACTGGAAAAACCTAACTGCACCAGCTTCCAATGCCTCCACCTTTATCTTTTTTTTTTTTTTTTTTTTTGGCTAAGCAGCTGCCTTTTATACCTTTAACTCACATATACCCACATTATTGCAAGACAGCTTATAATAAAAGGGTAGCCACAATTTTCTGGCATTCTCTAACACTTGCATGAAAGTGGACAAACTTTATTAAGTTGATTCATTCCCTAAATAGGATGTCAAGTTAAAACATAATAATTCTTTTTTTTAGAGTTGTGCAAATTCCAAACTTAGCAATTTAATCTGTAGCACCTTTGGGTTGTCCATGATGAGCAATTAGGAACCTAACCTCTCTGTGTCATAGATTTTCGGTATCATTAAGTGTGTGTTTGGCTCCAGGTTAAAAAACCAGCTTATTTTTGCTATTATTTATGGGCCCTATTACACCTTTGGGTACTATTCACGGGTCTCACTGTACTATTTCAGCTAACTTTTACTTTTATCTACAGTACTTTCAGCAAAAAGTTTTCAGTTTCAGTAAAATAAGTGGATCCCAAACAAACCCTAAATATCTCATCTTATTCTCAAATTAAAGACTGATATAAAGCACCTAGGAGTAAGACTTTCTTGAGCCAGCTCATTCTATCACTAAACAAAATAGTTCCAACCACGTAAAGTGGATCATCGGGATTCTATATATGTAATTTTTTAACAACCATCATCCATTCACTATTCTTGCCCTTGGAAATAAGTTACTGAGAGCCTCAGCCACTAGCATAGATAATAAGTTACAGGCCATATAGGAGCTCACTAATTAAGCTGATGGCAAATAAATTGATGAATTGCAAATTCTTTGTTGCAGTATAACTAATTTATGAACAGTTACGAAAAATTCCTAATTGCTATAATAATGTGCCTTTGCATGTTGACCATTTTGCGCAATCATTCTTCTGATCTTTAGGGATTGTGAAGCATTTTACTGGTTACAGTTTTTATGCTGTATTATTGTCACTGCTGTGAAGTGTTCCTGTTATATCAATCTTGACTATGGACCACGGTTCATTTGGTTGGGTTCATTGCAGATCTAGAGTGGAGATTCAGCTCATATAAAGCTTTCTAATCAAACATGCAACATTCAGTCATTTGAAGAAAATAAGAGCTAAAAGGTGCACTTCATGCAAGGTTCTTATACCATCAATATGAGCAAAAACTTCCAACTCTCTGATTCATGATAAAAAAAACTTCTCGAGGCTGAACGTTTTCGCTGGATTCTTCAAATTCATAATTATAATGAGATCAAACTTGTAAGTAGGTTAGCTAAGTCACTTTGTTGTAATTATAAGTTTCAACAAGGATGTTCCCCAAAGGACTAGAGTCTCTAGACGTGGTGACTTTATTGGCAGGCTGATGGCCATAAATGATAGCTCTCAGCCCTACGCAGGAGTTACATTTATAACATATATATTGTAGATGTTGGCACTGTAGCATCCCATCATATTTGACAGGATGGGATGACCATTAGCCTGTGTATAATTTTGTACCATGAAGAAAATTGTTCAATAAAATGTGCTCCCCCTTTTTGCTTCTCCCATTTGTTTCAATATCTCTGATGGAAATTGTAATAATGATGGTTGCAAACCTCACAATTTTATTCTCTTTGCTCTAATCTTTTTTGGCACAATCAATCTGTGTAAATTTCGAGCAACTGTCTTTACTTGAAACAAATTTAGCACATGGATCGACAAAGAAGAAAAGTACTCTTTCCAAACAATTGTACACATCTGGGTATTCACATGTGCGCTCTTATTTGAAAGTTGTTTAGCTAAGTTTTCATTTTTGCAGCCGCCTTTTGTTGGCTGGTAGCTGTAATTTTCCCTTGTTTGGATGTTGAGGGTGAATGTTAGGGCCATCCTTACTCATCCAAACTGCCTTGTTTTTATTCAACGTGGTATCCTTTTTTGTTTTTGACAGAGCCTATGGATAAAGCCTTTTTCCATAACATGCTTAGATGGTAAGTTGTGATTGGTGACAATAAAAATGCTAGAAATGAACTCTAAAAGTGGCGTTAGACTTATTGATAACAAATCATAATTTGTCATCTTAACAATTGTGAAAAATAGTTCTCTAGTTGGATTTGACTATTTTTAGACTCTGTAATACCCTCAAAGGGCCTTACGTAAGACCATGGCTAATACTTAAAGGTCAATGGTTGATACAAGGTCTGGGCAGCTTGATATGGACATAGGGTTCAATGGTTTTTTGTTTTTTGAGAAGGGACACAGTGTTCAATGGTTGAATGATTATTTAGTTATATATATTGAGAAATATATAGTTCAACAATAAGTTATAAGAAATTTACTCTTATCTTTCTCTAACGTTGGTTAAAAAAAAAAATACACTATTTATTTATATCTCCTCATTTGTAGGAGCTCTCTCTCGTATACTACGAGACATTTCTCGCTTAGGGTTTCCTACGGGGCTGCGTTTTCTTTTTCTTTTGTGGGGTTAACGATCATGGCAGACAACGTTTCACAGATTTTAGAGAAGATGAAATTAACTTTGGAGGAAGAAGAGACTATTGCTATATCTGATGAAGGTAGAAAAGATGAACTAGAGAGCTGTGCGCTGAGTCTTATTGGCAAGTTTTTAACTTGCAAACTTTTTAACAAAAAAGCAGCACTGGCTACACTCAAAAAAGCGTGGGGGCTAGAAGATGGAGTGCAAGTTGTTGAAGTGGGGTCAAACTTATTTCAGTTCAAGTTTAGATCAGAGTTTGAATTGAATAGAGTATTTACAGGAGGTCCATGGAGTTTTGATAATCAAGCACTGTTGTTAACTAGATGGAAGGCGGGGATGACGGCGACAAATGTAAAGTTTGACTTAGTGGCTTTATGGGTACAAATCTAGGGGGGCTCCAATTGATATGAGAACACCTAGAGGAGCGGAGGAGGTGGGAAACCGATTGGGTAGGGTTTTGGAAGTTAAGAAGAGGCGCAATAACGATAGCCAAAATTTCTTCATGAGGGTCAAGGTGGCCATCCCAATAGAAAAAGAAATACGTCGAGTGGCTTTTCAGGCAGGATCGAATGGGAGGAAATACTGGGTGGATCTCAGTAAAACAAAAAATGGGGTTGATGTGGAGTGTGGTTACGGGGATTGGCTAAAGGCAACGGGTGGAAGGGCAAGGTCGCCACAGAAAAGGGGATTTGGGAAGGAAGGACGGCATGATGGAGACAAAGGAGCAACGGAGGGATAGAGTGCTTCACAAGAAACGGTGGTGATGGAGGAAAGCTGCGGCGGTGAGGACAGGAACCCTAATAAGACGGTTATGGAAGTTGTGGGAGATGAAACTAGAATTGTTGGAGAAGATTTGGCATGTAGTGGTAACAGGGTCGAGAATCATGGGATTGGGGGGGTGGATAAGGAAAGCAGAGAATCATGCTCCTTAGTTTTGGGAGTTCAGAATTCAAATTTAAGTGTGGGGACTGAATTGGCGCTAGCTACACAAGGGGAGCATGTGCAGTTTAATGAAGAAGGGGCTAGGTTGAGTAATGTTAAAAAGCAACCTATGTAAACTAGACTAGTCTGTATGGATGTTGGGCCTATGGGAATAATAAAAGAAGAAGCCAAGTCCATCTTGGGTAAAAGAAATATGCTGGCTGTGAATGCAGATGAGGAGGCAGAGAACAAAGGCAGTGAAGGAAAAAGGGGGAAGGTATGCGAGGACTCAAACACAAATGAAGCAGCAGAGGTGTTGCAACACCCTTGCCGAGAGCAATGAGGCTTTTAAGTTGGAACTGCCAAGGGCTTGGGAACTTTTGGACAGTTCAAAACCTTCACAAACTAGTGAGGAAACAAGCTCCCGATGTATGCTTTTTGATGGAAATAAGGTTTGATAGAGTTGGGTTTAAGAAGCATTGTGGTGATGTACATTTTAAAAATAAATTGATAGTGAAAAAGCCAAATTCAGGTGGGGGGTTGGCTTTACTTTGGAAGGAGGAGATGAACTTGGATGTTATTAATTTTACTGACAACCATATTTTAGCAAAAGTAGTGGAATATGATGGTTTTGTGTGGTACCTCACAGGGTTCTATGGATGGCCAAAAGCAAATGAAAAGCGGAAGTCATGGGCTTTCTTATCTCATCTACGTTCCTTCATTGATGGTCCTTGGTGTTGTATAGGTGATTTCAATGCCAAACTTCATGCCTCTGAGAAACAAAGTGTACATGCACCTTACTATAATCAGATGAAGGATTTTCGATTAACATTGGAAGGATGTGAGTTGACAGATTTGGGGTTCAATGGGCATAAGTTTACATGGACAAATAGGCGGCTAGGTGCAGCTCACACAAAGCAACGGTTGGATAGAGCCACGGCTAACAGAGTTTGGATTGAGAAATTCCCTACAAGCTCAGTTACCCATCTTTTCAGCCATGCATCTAATCATCTTCCAATCCTATTGAAAACCATGGATGATAGGCAGACTAGAGGAAAGGGGGCTGGTGGTTTTAAGTTTGAGGAGAGTTGGCTATTGTGGGAGGATTGTGAGGAGGCTGTGACTGAGGTGTGGACAAAAGGAGGCTATGGCCACTTGGGTTTGAGTGGTGCAAGGGACAAGATCCAGTCTTGTGGGCCGAATTGCATGCATGGGGTTCATCAAAGACCCTACCCAAAACTAAGGAGATTAAGAGGCTACAAAAGAAACTGGAGTTGATGAATGCAAGTGAGATGACCGAAGACTGTAGGAGTGAATTTCTAGCAGTGAGTAAACAACTTGATGACTTATTGCTGAAACAAGAGATCTTTTGGTGTCAGAGATCCCGAGTGTCATGGTTAAAGCATGGAGATAGGAATACTAAATTTTTTCATTCCAAAGCCTCCCAAAGAAGGCGAAGGAATTATATTGAGGGAATCAGAAATGCTAATGGAGTTTAGGTGGAGGAAGTTGATGAAGTGGCAGATGTGGCGTCAGATTACTTTATAATATCTTTAAAGAAGGCACTTATGATAGAATGGAGGAATGTCTCAATACAGTTAATCATAAAATTACTGATGATATGCTGGAGGTGCTAACCAGGCCGTATAGCAGTGAAGAAGTTAAAGCAGCGTTGTTCCAGATGAGTCCAACAAAGGCTCCTGGACCTGATGGTATGAATGCACTATTTTATTAAAAATTTTGGCATATTGTTGGCAATGATGTGACTGATGCTGTGTTAGATTTTTTACATTCTGGTAATATGGTGCCTGATATTAACTATACTCATATTGTCCTGATTCCTAAAGTAAAGAAACTGGAAAAAATGGCAGATTTCAGACCCATTAGCCTATGTAATGTGATATATAAAATTATATCAAAAGTTTTGGAAAATAGGTTAAAGTTGATCTTGCCACAGTTAATTTCTCCTACTCAGAGTGCTTTTGTACCGGGCCGCCTCATTACTGATAATGCGCTCATAGCCTATGAGACATTACATGCCATGCATATTAGAAAAAAAGGGTAAAAATGGGGCTTTAGCTTTGAAATAAAATGTGAGCAAGGCCTATGACAGGGTGGAGTGGGGTTTTCTAAAGGGTATGATGATCAAATTGGGGTTTCCGAAGGTTTGGGTGGATAGGGTTATGAGGCGTGTTTCCACACCTTCCTTTTCAGTTCGGATCAATGGCAAAGCATATGGGAATGTTATTCCTTCTAGAGGTCTTCGCCAAGGAGATCCTTTGTCCCCATATTTGTTTCTGATATGTGTAGAAGGTTTTACTTCTCTCCTTGCTAAAGCAGAATTAGATGGGAGGTTGCATGGGGTGGCAGTTTGTAAGAATACTCCTAGTATAACTAATATGCTTTTTGCTGATAACTCTTTGATTTTTTGCCAAGCTAATAAAGATGAAGTGCAAGTTGTTTCTGATACACTTCAGTTATATGCTGAAGCTTCGGGCCAATGTATCAACCTTGAGAAGTCTTCTGCCTATTTCAGTAGCAATGTGTCTGTAGAGCAGAAAGAATGGATTGTTGATAAACTGAAGGTGAAGGAAGTGGAGAAGTTTGATTCTTACTTGGGGCTGCCTACTTTGATAGGAAGGAGGAAATATGATACTTTTGCTTTTCTCAAGGAATAGGTTTGGAAGAAGATGCAAGGTTGGAAGGGGAAGTTGCTCTCTAGGGTGGGTAAAGAGGTTCTGATAAAAGCAATGGCTCAATCCATCCCCACCTACACAATGGGGGTTTTTTAGTTGCCCGAGAAATTATGTGATGAATTGGATGCTATGTGTGCTAGATTTTGGTGGGGTCAGATTGGTGAGGAAAGGAAAATACACTGGAAAAGTTGGAATTTTTTAACGCAGTCAAAGAAAGAGGGTGGTATGGGTTTTAGAGACATAAGATCCTTTAATTTAGCTATGCTAGCAAAACAAGGATGGAGGTTGCTGCAGGACCAAAGCTCTCTTTTGTATAGCTGTTTTAAAACAAAATACTTTTCGCGGTGTGATTTCCTTGAGGTGAATGATTGTCCAAATAGTTCCTACGTTTGGAAAAGTTTATTGGCTGCTCAGCCGATTTTGAAGAAAGGGTGCTGTTGGAGAGTGGGCAATGGTGCTTCAATTCGGGTTTTGAAGGATTGTTGGCTACCAAACCAGCCAACCAAAAATGTTATTTTCCAACCTGAGGATGAGATATGGGAGTGGAGGGTCTCGGATTTGATTGTTTGGCTGAACCACTAGTGGGACAAAGAAAGAATTGAAGCCCTATTTCATCAGTTTGATGCTGAAGCCATCCAAAAAGTTCCTTTGAGTAGGAGGGTCGTGCAAGATGCTTTGGTGTGGACTCTCACAAAGAATGGCAGATACATAGTGAAGTCTGGGTACCATGTGGCTAAGCAAATGAGGAAGGAAGAAAATCATAGTGGGGAGTGCTCGGTGCAAAGGGCCAACAATCCAGTTTGGTCAAGAATCTGGAAGGCCAAGGTTCCAAATTGTTAAATGTATTATTATTATTAGCAACGCGATGTGTTATACCATGTTGTATATGCTAGAGTGGATGCGGAAGGGGAAGCATAGAATAAGAACAATGAGAACACAAGGGTTACGTGGTTCAGCCTTGTCGGCCTACATCCACGGAGGAATCCCTTAAGGGTTACATCTTTATTATATAAGAGTGTAGTACAATAACCTGTGTTACAATGAGCCATAACATGAGTATATATAGGCGACTAAACCCTAAACTACTAGTACAAGCAGGACTGGGCTTGGGCCTATTACATTGGGCTAATATGTCTAATATATATCTCTAACACCCTCCCTCAAACTCAAGGCGGAAGCTCGATAAAGGCTTGAGGTTGGATAAGTATGAGAAGATCACTTGGATATGCCTTGAAGAAAGCCTTTAAAGAAACCACAATGAAGAATGTTCCAATTGACCAATTTTGGAGCTTCAAACAAAGAAACAGACTCCAAAATCAGAATCTACGCGAAAAACTGAGCAAGATAAGCTCTCTCGAAAATTTTGACTTTTGGTCAAAGGTCAACGCAAAAGTCAAAGTCAACTGGTCCAGGGTCAAAGTCAACGGATACTGGTCTGGGTCGGTTCCGGGTTTCCAGGTCGGGTCACGGATCCACAGCAGAGCCGCTGACGTCATCCTATGATGTTTCGCTGACGTGGACTAGGGCTGATGTGGACGTGCTTGCGTGGCTGATGACGTCATCAAATGACGTCAGATGACATCATCAGTGGTTTTTCGGCGCGTGTCAGGAGCGTGAAGGAGTCCACCGGCGCGTGGAGGAGAACCAGAAACATGGCGGCGCGTGTTAGCGCGTGTGAGTCATTAATTAACGGCCGGACTTCTCGGGTTTTACAGATCGGCAGGCCTCGAGTCCGACAGAGCGGCGCGTGTTGCCATAATCCTATCCGAAATTAGAGACTTGTGGCGGCGCGTGGGAATTTTCCGGAGCCAACTGCGGCGCGTGGAGGCGCGTGGCTGGGCTTCGGGTGACCGAATTTCTGGGTTTTTCTCGCGGGAGGCCGTGGGGCACGTTTGTGTGGTTGGTTTCATCAGGCGAAGCTTGGATTTGCGCAGATCTGAGATTGATGTCACGGGTTTGCTTGAGTTTGTGGGATCTTGGACACAGCACTGAGCCACGGTGGCTGCGAGATGCCGTGGAGTCTAGATCCATCAAAGAAGCATGTGTGACTTCTAATGGTGGTGTGCACGTGATGTTCTTCTTTGCTTGCTAGAGATGTTTTGCTTGATGCCAAGAACGAAGTTTGGCTCTGATACCATGTTAAATGTATTATTATTATTAGCAACGCGATGTGTTATACCATGTTGTATATGCTAGAGTGGATGCAGAAGGGGAAGCATAGAATAAGAACAATGAGAACACAAGGGTTACGTGGTTCAGCCTTGTCGGCCTACATCCACGGAGGAATCCCTTAAGGGTTACATCTTTATTATATAAGAGTGTAGTACAATAACCTGTGTTACAATAAGCCATAACATGAGTATATATAGGCGACTAAACCCTAAACTACTAGTACAAGCAGGACTGGGCTTGGGCCTATTACATTGGGCTAATATGTCTAATATATATCTCTAACACAAATAAAGTTAAAATCTTTTCCTGAAGAGCATGTCAAAACATTTTGCCCACACAGGACAATTTGGTTCGCAGGCGTGTAATCGAGGATGCAAGATGTTGCTTCTGTCAGAGAGCATCTGAAAAGGTATTGCATGTGCTCTGGGGTTGTGGGGCTGCACAGGATGTATGGGCTGGAAGTGCAACTCGATTCCAGAAATTATGTACCGAGCAAGAGGATTTTATGCAGCTGGTATTTGATCTCATGCCAAAGCTATCGCTGGAGGAATTGGACCTGTTCTGGGTTATGTGTTGGCTGATTTGGCAACAACGAAATACGGTCATGCAAGGGGGTGCCTTCCAACATCCATCACGCTCTTACCAACGTGCTTTGGATTACTTGAGGGAGTATACTGAGGCACAGGATCAACTGAGTGTGATAGTCTCAATCCCAACCTCAGAAAACCAGACATGGCAGCTACCGCAGGGGACGTTTTTCAAGCTGAAATTCGACGGAGCTAGTTTTGATAATGGTGCTGTATCGGGTTATGGGGCTGTTATCCGTAATGTGAATGGAGAAGTGATGGCTGCTCTTTCGACGAAAGGTGGTGCTGTGGGGGATAGTGAAGAGGTGGAAGTGATGGCTTGCTGCCAAGCTCTCGAGTTTGTTGTAGATGATGGATTTACGAAGGTGATTCTAGAAGGAGATAATGTAACGGTGCTGAAGACGATATCACAGCTCAACCAAACTTTTCTCGGCTTGGGTTAATCTATGAAGATATTTGGTGCTTGGCTGTTGGTTTTAGATCCATTTCGGTTAACTGTGTTAGGCGTAGTGCAAATAGTGTTGTATGCTTTGGCTGGATTTGCTAGATTGATTGAAAATGAAATTGTATGGATGGAGGAGGATCCTCCACCAGTGGTGGATGCCTTGTACCTGTACTCTAGTCTTTTAAATCAATAAAAGTTATTTGGTTCCGGCTTCAAAAAAAAAAAAAAAAAAAAAAAAAAAGAGAAAAAAAGAAGTTATTATAGGCTTACTCACACGTTCTGAGGGCGTTGCAAATCTATTTAACACCAAATATATTTACCATCTGACCTATAGCCGATAGGTCATTAGTTATGAAATGAATGTTTTGAGTGAGTTTAGGGCAATGATATTGTTTAAACTCCCTGAAATTCACTCGCTTAAAAAGATATTGTATTCCTAATACGTACAGCAAAAGAATAAGAATAATAGTACTGAAAAAGTAAAGATGACTTAAAAAATTATATATTCAAAATGATTGTAAATGGTGCTAAAGGGATGATGCCATTAGGGAATTTTTTTTTTTTCATATTCCCACATGGTCATGTTCTCATGTTCTTGCTAATATGAGTTCTCCTCGTGTGTATGTGTGTGAAAGAGAGAATCTTCAATGAGCCAGTAACTCCATTTGACTTCCGATTATCCTAGTGCTTGATGCCAGGTCAGCTGAACCCAAATGAGAGGACAAATATCGTATTGTTAATGTCTGAATTCACACCAACCAAGAAGTATGTTGGAAGAGAAAATTAAGATAAGCTTTAATTTAAGTCTTACTTTTCCAGAAACTAGTTGTTACTCTATTTTAAGAATATATTTTGTGGTCAAAGCAAACAGCTAGAGTTAACTTCAAGAAGAGCTGCATGCTGGGAAAATTTAAGAAGAGCTGCAGCTAGGGATGTACAATTATTTTATTTATTTATTTATTTTTTTTACAATTATTGAGATAATAAGTTGTGATTGAAGTAACATTACTTTGATATAAGTCTACTATTGACACTATTTTTATATACCGTCACACTGTGCCGTGCCATCTAATTGAATATGTAATTTCTGGGATAAAATGGAATGACACGCATATTAATGCCATATAATATATTGCCTCTGTTGCCTTGCTGTTGTCAGTTCATTTGGTACCAATTGTTTTTTTTTATCTGCATTTTTCTCCCACTTCCAAATTCATGAATTGAGAAACACATCATGCTTCATAGAAGCAGCAATGTCAGGGAAGGTATAAAAATGTATGAGTTGTTTCTAAAGTTGTTCAATTGGGAAGGTCCGATAGGGGATTGAGCATTTTAGTCTGGTGATATTAGCACCCTCTGTGGACACCCTATCACATCCGCAGTAATCAGTCTTTTAGCCAGGCTGTAGTACCAAAAGTAATCTAAAAGAAATAAACCTGATTCAGAAATTGAAGTAACTCCTTTTTTTTTTGTGTGCATGCAATGTCATTCACAAGAGATTGGCTTATAAGTATCTCAAGTTTTAAGTAGTTGAATAGGTTTTAAGCATTGTAGCTGTAACTAGACTGCAATTCCTGACCAATAAGGGTAGAGTTCATGAAAAGAACTATAACTTAACAATGAGAAATTATGAAATTGCATAATGACAGGATATGATTGGCCCATTTCTTTCTTTTGGATCTAACAATATGATTGGCTCTAAAAGGCAAAAGTTGATCATACATATCATTGATTCAAATTTATTGTGGTGGTTATGGCGAATATGGCTACTGGACACCTTTGAAATCGATATCTATGCATTTAAATGAAATAGAGTTTCTTTTATTTTTAGTGGCAAGCCCCACCTTCCCCATCTAAAGTCATTGTCAACTGAAAATTGGGGTTGCAGGCTCAGCCAATTATTGAATGTTTTGAGTTCTTTATCTTACTAAACTTCTAAGTTATATGACTTTAAAAGTAATTATTAAGTACTTTCAAAATATTGTTGATGTGATACTCCACACCAAAAAAATATTAACTAATTAATACTATAATTAAAATTTTTAATTAATTTTTGAGCTTATGTTATATTTTTATATCAAATGATTTGCATTTATTGATATGGAATACTAGTATGAGATAAATTAATAATTTTTCCATCACTTTGCAAACAAAAGAAACCCTAACTTTGGAATTTTTCTGGTCTATATATTGAGCTGCAGCCTACAAGATCACCATTTGACAAGTGAACAAAGGATGTGCTTTGTGAAATGTCATGATTTGGAAGGATAGAAACTCTCCACTCTACTATAGACACATAGTCAAACCAAAATATGATTAATTGCCTTACTTGGTTGACGGTATTGCTCAATAAAAAAAAAAGTACGTCTTGCTCTACCAAAAGGAGAAATTATTTAGTGCACGCTACCAACAGATACGTACATTGAATGCAAATTTACATTACTTGAGCAAGGAAAAAGAAATTTACATTACAAGGAGGTGTATCATCTAAGGAAGAGAGTTGGTGTAGATATAATCCTCATTCTCATAAGCATTCTCTTCTGACCCACCATTTCCTTCTTTGCACTCAACCGCATCCTTGCTACACTCAGCTCTTCCCTGCATCATATCATTATCAAACTGCTGTTAACCACTGCAACTCTAGACGTTTAAATAGTTATACAAGAGAGAGAGAGAGAGAGAGAGCTCACCTCATTGACAGAAGTCCCTGCAGAGCCCACAAGCAATTCCTTGGTGTCTACTTTCCCTTGAGCAACAAATATCAAATAGTAAATGAAAGCCAAAGTGAGTAAGAAAACCAGACTTGAAAATCTCATTGTACTTGCTTTGAACCCTGTAATGGATGATGTGAACACATGCAAATACAACCATGTATTAGGGGATCTTAAAAAGAAGAATAAGAAGAAGAAGAAGACAGCACCGACATGATCTTGAAAGCTTCTTGGTACAATAATATTCTCTAATACAACTAATCCAATATTTAAATATGAACTTTGTTAGTGTTATCTGATCTTTTGACCTGTCTCCTGATTCCTTAGCAGCAAGCTCGACCCTCAAGAGCATGGGTTGGCTTTTCTTGGTGTTTTCTCACTAAAATATACACAGAGGAAGAGGGCAAGGAAGTTGTCACTTGTCACTTATCACTTGTTTGGTCTCCAAGATTCCTCATTTTTCACTTGGTTTGGTTTGCATCCACTCTCTTGTGACTTACCTACTGCTATATATCATGCAAAGGGCATTTTTTCACGAGATGTATGGCAAGTCGTGATAGATGGACAATCAGTGTTAGAGAAAATGGGTCATATTCTATTGTAATTTGAAAGTAATATTGGTCTCTAATAGAGGCCACCCCTTGCAGTAGTATGGTTAGGGGTAATTGAAAATCTTCAATATATCCTATTAGGGTTTCTTTGGAGGCGCTATAAAGTTATTGTAAATGCTTGATTTTTTTTTTTCTCTTTATTTTTACTGATAACCGAAGTTTACAACACAATCATTTTCACATATCATCACTTACATCATTTTTTTATTTTTCGTTATTCACAAGCTGCCATTGCTAGTTGGGAAAAAAGTTTTAAAATATCACTAGATCTATTCTTCTAACTTATTAATATTGTTTTTTTGAGCATTCTACGCAGGGGCAGAGCCAAGGGGGGTCGAGGGGGGGCAACTGGCTCAGCAAAAAAATAGTAGGGTGGCTTTTAAATTTTAGTAAGAAGAAGGTTTGTATTTGGTTTGACAATATATCCATCTTAAAGTTGCATCTCTTTCCTTTTTTTTGGTAGAAAAAGGTGCATCTCTTAAGCCTTAGAGAGCAAACAATTGCCACGTAGCTTTGGCTTGGGGCTGGCCTGGCATGCATATAATAGCCAACTAGCTTTGGCTGGGACTTAGTGTCAATTCTCCACTTCACCATGTGGATCCTTACTAAAAAAAATTCTTTATGTTTTTTTTTTTGAGAGAGTTTCAACCTATGGCATATGCTCCTAATGATAGCTCTTTATCATCAGACTAAGACACCAATCAGTTTTTGGTGTAGGTGGAGATTGAATCCCAGATCTCTTATACAACCATCAGAGACTTTATCAGTTGAGCTAACTGGAACAAAAAAAAAAAAAAAAAAAAATTGGTGTTTATACTTAATTACTAAAAATATTTTCATTTATAAATGGAATTTTTACTATATATATAAAAAAAAAACAGAAGATGGCTTATTTATGCAAAAAAGAAAAAAAAAATCCTTTACAACTACCTAACATATATGTAATATGTGTGTGTTTCAATATACATGCATAGTATATATAAATTTTGCCCCCCCTGGAGTCAAATCCGGACTCCGTCACTGATTCTACGTGCATAAAAAGTGTCAAAGAATCCAATGAGCTTTAACTTATTACAATCTTTTTTATTTTTGGTAACTGTATGCATGGTTGTCAAAATCGCGATCCGGATTGTAAAATCGCACGATTTTACGATCTCACCTCACCAAAAAGTTTAAAATCGTAGCAGGATCGCAAAAATAGTAGGATCGTGTAGGATTGTAGGATCGTATGGGATCCTACCGATCCTACCATTTGGCTTGATTTTTTTTTTTTTTTAGTGGGATTCATTTGGGTAAGATAATCCACCTAAAGCCACAAGCCCAACGGGTTATCAGAAGCCCAATAATGAATTGAAGCCCCAAAATTACCCCTATGTCAACATAAAATCTCAAAAAAACCTATAGTACTTAAGTTTAATATTTTCAAAAACAAAACCTAAAATATTTAGATGATGAAATAGGATATGACAATGACAGTGATTAGATTAGAAGAACCTTAGAATGAGAATTCTCTTTTGGATTTCATATTTGTAATTAGCTAGTTTACCTTAGATTGAGAAGTGTCAATAAACTAATTTTTTTTATTTGAGCGTTAACCACGTCAGCAATTTCCATCCAAGAGGTAACAGCAAGAACTAAATTGACACTACATTAGAAGGTTAGGGACTAAATTGACATAATTAAAAGATTATGGGCCAAATTGAAATCTATATATATAATAATAGGTAAAACTGAGAGAAAATCCAATTAAATTTCAAATTAGAACTTAATTAGAGTCCAATTTTGCGCCACGTGTCCCATCTAATCTAAGTTTTTAAATTTTTGTGCCAAGTGAGTTAATTCAATGGAAAAATTGGATTTCAATTAGAGTTTAATTTTGCAACATGTGTCCCATCTAATCTAAGTTTTTTAATTTTTGTATCAAATGAGTTAATTTAGTGTAAAAAACGAGGAGTCCAATATAAGTAAACCATAAAAAACATAATTTTTGAATAGATTTATATTTATGAGCCTTTTTTTTTTGAAGAACTAAAAACAATTCAAGTTTATACGTCATATATATATATATATTTATATTAATAAGTAAAACTGAGAGAAAATCCAATTAGATTTTAAATTGGAATTCAATTAGAGTCTAATTTTGCGCAATGTGTCCCATCTAATCAAAATTTTTAAATTTTTGAACCAAGTTAGTTAGTTTAGTTTAAAAATTGGATTTCAATTAGAGTTTAATTTTACGGCATGTGTTTCATCTAATCGATTTTTTTTTTTTTTTTTAATTTTTGTGCCAAATGAGAGTTAATTTAGAGAAGAAAACGAGGAGTCCAATATAAATAAATCATAAAAAAATATAATCATATATCTAACACTATATATAAAATTAGAGGAAGAGAGAGTTTGAATGATTTTATATTTATAAGCCTTTTTTTTTTTATAACTAAAAACAATTCATTTGGCACAAAGATTATATAAATATATATATATATATATTAATAGGTAAAATTTAGAGAAAATCTAATTAGATTCTACAATTGAAGTCCAATTTTGCGCCATGTGTCCTAAATTATTTATTTTTAAAGAAAGTTTTATTTCTTAATTTTGGAATCAAATGTGGGACCATATCATAAATATCTATTCATGTGAGTTATTGTGTAAAAAAACTAAAAAGTCTAGAATTAATGAACATAAAAGTATTTAAAAAATGGACAATTTACATTTTCTACCTAATAACATTTTTACAAGACTTTTTAAAGAGTTAAAAAAAAAATTAAGAATGACTATCAATAATATTTAAATTATATATGTAAGATTATTATACTATGCATTTTAATGTGTATCTTTTAAGTATATCCATGCATATGTATGGAGTTATAAGCTAGTTTTATATAAAGAATCAAATGTCAAGGTTCAAATATAAATTTTAATAAAAAGAGGTGAAAGTTGAAATCTAAACTCCAATTTTTTATTTTGGTTTTGAGAGAGAGAGAGAGAGAGAGTTTGGTAGAGTTTTTATTTTTATTTTATTAAAGTAGAAGTCACATGGAAAATTATGTGGCTAATATTGACAATTTTCTGCTTAGAAATTTAAATTATAAAAATTGAAACGTCAAGACCTTATCAAAATTGATCATTAATCATAATTCGACACACTTGGAGACAATTCATTTTGCATTTATAAAGTGGTTGATTTTAATCAACTGTAACAATTCTTTTTTTTTTTTTTTTTTTTTTTTTTTTTTTTTTTTTTTTTTTTTCAGCTGACTTGAAATCAGATTTCATTATACCTTGGTTGAGTTTGATCGTAGTGTTGTCATTTTTTATCTTAAGATTTGAATAAATAAATTACATTTGAATTATATCATGTCATTTTGCAACAAGGTAATTAATATTGTAAAATTGAGATTGTTGTTGTCAATGGTGTTTGGGTGTGGCCAAGCAACTATAGAAGAAGGTAAAAAACCCATCAGAGTTAATTTTCAGTCAAAAAGTGAAGGCATGTATTGTGGA
This sequence comes from Notholithocarpus densiflorus, assembly GCA_030021035.2. Taxonomy (NCBI): domain Eukaryota; kingdom Viridiplantae; phylum Streptophyta; class Magnoliopsida; order Fagales; family Fagaceae; genus Notholithocarpus; species Notholithocarpus densiflorus. Next base: position 2,070,777 of record JARYZH020000013.1, on the reverse strand, counting down.
AAGAGCGGTAAAGTTTCTGGCATGTATTGTGGAAAATTCATAAAAGTTTATGATCCATTGCGCGTTGTCAGAAAATTAGAGGAAAGCCAGGAGACAACTGACGCACATGGAACGGTATCATGGCAGTGCTTACACGGACAACCCAATACTCTTCTTTTTCAACGCGTTTAGACTCTCTTCTTCTTTTCTCAAAAAAAAAAAAAAAGAAGACTCTCTTCTTCTATTAGTTATATAAAAAGCACCGGTACCCATACAGTACAGTGAAAATAGTCAAATACCATGTTTTGACAAAATTTGTGATAAATTAGCACTATTTCGAAAATATTTAACAATTTACTACTTTTTTAGTACTCGAGTTCCACAAAATAACATTAAAATTACAACTTCGCAGCAACTCCACTATCAGTAATCTAACAGGGGCCCAATTACATTGAAATATTTAGCAATCTATTTCTTACACTAAAATAGATTAGCATTGCCCATTCCGAAAATGGTTTCTAGGCATGGAATAAAGGCTCCTTAGGAAACGTTATATAGTTTGATTTCAATGTACACCTTTGGTTTTCTTCTCTAAGGATTTTTCCTACAAATTACTGTTTACTGATTGAGTGAGTCTATATGGTAGCTGTAGGTGATAATATTTGGCCCTGCATTCGCATGAGTATTTCAAACTTGCCAGGAAACACACACACGAAAGAGGGGGCTGGGGAAGACTTAACTCAACATCGTGAGGCACGGGTCTTCGTAGTCCAGTCATTTTTTCTGCTAAAGTACTACACCGACATTTTTGAATCATAACGACCAAGACTATCTTCCTCTCAAGAAAATGAGTATCAAAGACTAGAAATGGCTTGGTTCAATGTCAGGCTGACTAGGAAATCCTGACTGGTTTTGCTTGCAATCGTGAATCACAAGGACCGAAACTTAAGCATTGATTAAGTTACACTTGTGTATTCTCTCAACAAAAAAAAGAAAAGAAGTTACTTGTGTATTCTCTCAATTTCATAATGCATATGTTAAAACCACTAATGTCAAGCCACTAAGTTTGACTATTCAAGCCATTCCAACCGAAACAAAAAGTAGAAAAAAAAAGAATGTATTCGACTGTACTAAGCTCGAGTACTATAAAGTGATACTTAATTTCACTAATATCGAGTATCACATTATTTTTTTTTATTACACAAGTTTCAGGTCAGCAGTGCCACGCTTGCGACTCACTAGGAAGTCGAGTTCACTGAACTCGAGTACTATTTAGAACTCGATTTTGTAGAACTCGAATACTAAAAAAGTGGTAGATTGCTAAATATTTTTGAAACAATACTAGTTTGCCACAAATTTTGCCAAAACGTGATATTTGGTTATTTTCACCCCTACAGCACACATTTGGTTTATTGAATCCCTTTATATATATATTTTTTTTTCAAGTTTTGAACAGTGCTTTGGTTTTGACCTCTGCACTATTGCTGCTTTCTTTTCCTTCTTTTTATTTTTTATTTTTTTTCCCGCTGCTTTCTTTTCTTTTCTTTTCATTTTTCTCTGCTTTTTTTTTTTCGGCGTAATATCATCTAGTCCACTCTTCTTCTTTTTATTTTATTATTATTTTTTTTTTATATATAAAGCTATTAGTTAACATAATAAATTGTCACAATATTTTTGCAATTGTTGATATGTTAATTCCTTATAGGTTAAAATAAAATATCATTCTAGAATCATCCACAACTAAAACTAAAGGTATTATGAAAAAAGAAGTGTTACATCTACAATATTTTTCGCAATACTTTCACAACATTGTTCATTAGGCTTTTTTTTTTCCCACAAACCACAATACGCCTGTTTTGGTTGTGCTGTTTTTGTCTTTTCTTTTAAATATTTATATGTGTATGTACAGTTACACTGACTTAACAAATTCTTACAATATTTTCACAATTATTGACAATTTGCACTGTTCATTGGCCCTTTTTTTTTTTCACAATATGCTGGTTTTGCTTGTGCTTTTAAATATTATATGTGCATACACAATTACACTGACGCAACAAATTTTTACAACATTTTCATCATTATTGAGATGTCAATTTTTTAAAGGTCAAAATAAAATAATAAATAAGACTGAGACCAATCACAACTAAAAATAAATATATTATGAAAATGTTATAACATCTTCTTCTTGTCACAATATTTTCACAATCCAAGATCTCAGTTCCTTATAGATCAAAATAAAATAAAATAAAAAGAAATGCTATGTCCACAACATTTTCACAATAATTTTGAAACAAATTTTATGTGGCAAGGTATTTTTGAAGGATAAAAAAGTGATATCTGTAGTGGGTTCAATTTAAAACTAATAACAACTTGTCATTTATAATTTGTTCTAAAAATGTTATGGATGTAGCATTTCTCTCAAATAAAATAAAAATATATCTATTCGGATCCTAAAAATAAAAGTATTGTGAAAATGTTTTAATATTTTGTTGTATTCTTAGACTTCTTTTTTAGTATATATAGTCAAATTGGGTGAGTCAAAATTCATTGTACGTTTCACACACAATTTTCTTGTATTGTCTTTTTTTTTTTTAATGCATAATTTTAAAACCAGTAATAATTTTTTACCTAAGATTTGTTATGAAAATACTGTGAACGTAAAAATTAAATAATAAAATATCAAACTAGGACCTACCACAGCTGGAAATAAAAAATATTATGAAAATGTTGTGACATTTTGTTATAATTCCGAACTTCTTTTTTGTGTGACATTTTGTTGTGTTCCTAGGCTTCTTTTTTTGTTTAGTCAAATTTAGTAAGCCAAAACTCATTGTTTTAGGCACAATTTTCTTCAGTTGGCTTTTTATTTTATTTTTAAATGCACGGTTAAAAGTGGTTAGCCCAATTTAAAACCAGTAGCAATTTACCACCTAAGATTTATTATGAAAATATTGGGGATGTAACATTACTCTAAAATAAAATAATAAAATATCAGACTAGGACCCACCATAGCTAAAAATAAAGGTATTGTAAAAATATCGTGACTTTTTGTTCTGTTTCTAGACTTCTTTTTTGGTTTATTCAATTTGTTGAACTAAAATTCATTGTTTAATGCATAATTTTTTTAGGTTTATTTTTTTTTACACACTGTTTCAAGTTTTTTTTTTTTAAATAAAAATAAAAACACACACACACACATTGTTTTACACACACATAACACACACACAAATTGACGAAGTAACACTTTCCTCCTTTATGTTCGGGGTAGTTGCATTTCCCCCTTAAACTAAAACTGAATAATTTCATCATTTATATTTTGTAAATGAACATATACCCCTATTGTTTCTCTCTTAGTTAAACCCTAACAAAATCTTATAATTCCTAAAATATTCCATTGTACAATGTCTAATATACTCCTACTAAATTTTAATCTCCCAAAAAATTTCTTTGTGTATTTTGAATTTTATGTGGTAGACTGGTAGTCATACTTGGAAAGTTAGAATGAGGATATATGGTGTTCTATTTGTTACCTAGAGAACACTAATTTATTAGGTTTAATCTTCTACACTTATAATTTTAATTATTTAATAGAAACTTTGATGACATATGTTTTTTGTTATTTTGTTCTTTTTTTAATTTATTTTCCTGCTTAAAAGGGTATTCATTAAAAATAAACAAGCTAACATCGTAGTTAGACTCGTAAAATAAGATAATAAAGAATGAAATATGAATAACAAAATTTTCATTGTAGATGATTGCAAATATTTAATTTAATGAAGATCGTCAAAAAAATTATAGTATATATTATCATTTATTGCGAAAATTTAAATATTGTAGAAAGATGACGACTTTCATTATCATTCTTTGTAGCATTTTTTGGTGAGTAGATATTACATTTAGTAAATAAGTTCTAAGAAAGTGTCATAGTACATAGATATTCCAATAGCTATTTTAAATTTAAGTACATGACTTCATACTTCTTCAACAACAAAAAAATCAATTTTAATTTTCTCACTAAAGGGCCAGCACATGCCTTGCACGTGCAACCCACACTAGTATGGTATAAAGGATAAGGACCAAATACATAGTTTACCCTAAAATAAATAAAGAAGTTTTTTTATGTGATGTATTAATAAAATAGAATATGTCATAATATCTTTTTTTTTTTAGGACAAAGTTTAGTTACAAAATTAGTTGTAAATTAAGACTATAACCTTACTCAATTTTTTTTTGATTAAAGGTGAATTTTGACAAATTTACCAATAGATTACATTTTTTTATATCCTCTATATTTGCAAAATTTTTAGGAAATTAAAGATCAATAACTATGTTATCAATAAATTGTTTAAATTGCAAGTTTTTGTAATTTAAAATTATGCATAAAATATGAGCTTATAGATCATATAGTAACTAAATATGTAGTAATGTTAATATTTTTTTTAAAAAATTGTAATTTTAGATTACAATTAATTTTGTAACTAATTTTTTTTTTTTTTTTTAATGCCTAGCTCTAAAATCAAATCAAGGCAGCATTTTTTTTCTCCATCACATCACTTATTTCGAATCCCTCGTGAGTCCCGCAAAAAGATATGCTTTAAGAGGTGTACTTTTTTTTTTCTTTAAATCAAAGGTAATATTAGTGTTCTGCCGTTTATCCTCAAAAAGATAATATTACTGTTGCGGCCCCACGTGTGTCAATTATAGGGTCTTAGAGCATTCGTGTTGGGCATGCTAAATGGCATATGTAGGAAGGTTTTACCATTTTCACACAAAAACCAAGCTTCATCCGGACTTCTAAAAATCAACTATTGCAAATTTTTTGCAATAGTGCTACAGTGCAATTCTACCTTTAGAATTGCACTATAGCACAATTTTAAAACAAAATAATAGTTTTTAATACTCTTCCTCCCCCTTTTTAACCCCGAAATTTCTCTCTCCTCTCTCATTATTTCTCTTCTTTTCTCTCTCTTCCTTCTCTCTTTCTCATCTGCTCTATGCTCTTTTCAGACCCAAGACCCTGTGCTCTCTCCGATGACCCTCTCTCTCTCTCTCACATTTGGTGGTTGTGGGTTTCTCTATCTCTCTCTGGTGGTGGTGGGTTTGTGACTGACGTGGGCATAGGTCGGTATGGGTTTTGACGACGGTGGGTCGTGGGTTTTAACAACGGTGGAGATCGGCGTGGGTGTTGACAACGGTGGAGATCGGCAAGGTGGAGATTGGTGGGTGGCGAGATTGGCGTGGCGGAGATCGGTGGGTGGCGAGATCGATGGATCGGGTTTTTATTTTGGCATGAATTTTGGGTTTTGATTTTGCTATGAATTTTGGGTTTTGATTTTGGCTGGATGGCGAGACTAGGCTTTGATTTTGCTCAAAGAGAGTGACACCGATGGTGGATTGGTATTTTGCTGGGATTGTGGCGGGTTTAGGGTCACGGTGGTGGATGTCTGGAGGTGGTGTGGTTAAGAGGATGGTTGTTGTGCAGTGAGAGTGACAGAGAGACAGAAATTAGTAAGGAGAGAGATATAATTTGTTTATTATTTGATTGTATAATTTATATTATTTTAATGTGTGATATTGTAAAATAAAAGTTGGGCTGCTGGGTGTATTGAAAATAGTATTGTATAATTGATGAAGTAGCTTTTTGGAATGGTAAAATAGGATAAGATGGCATTTCCTTATACGAATGCTCTTATTATTAGTATCTTTTTTTTTTTTTTTTCAAAAGTTATATTATTGTTTATGTGTCCCATGTGTGTTTAGCTTTCGGCAAAGGTATTATTATTATACTAGTCGCTAACCCGTGCGATGCACGAGATAGTTAAATAAAAAATTTAAATATTTATTTTGCTACTATAACTTGGCTTTAAAAAAAAAAAAATGCTATGGTGATGTCTTCATACAATGCTCAACTGCAATTAAATTTACTATTCACCACCAATATAATATATGTTATCTTGCACATTTGTTTGCATAACAAGGGTCATTTTCAATTTTATAATAAAACAATCTATGGTAGAGGAAAGAGATAAAACTGTTCTATTGAAGGATGCATGATGAATGTCAACTTTCCTAACTTTTTTAGTGTAGAATGATGTTCTCTTTCCTCTTCTTTTGCACTGCACTACATTTGGGTAGTGTTCAGCCCAAAGGATTGTGCAGAACTTCTCCTAATCACAGATGTTTTGGTTGTAAACCTATGCACATATCATAAAGAGTAAATCTTACTTTGGATAAATATATTATACAATTATTCAAATGGTTAAATTAAAAAGGAAATAAAGAAGAAAAGTTGCACCAGCCACAAACTCAATTAGATTTCTTTTGAATAAAATGGTGTTATAAAGTTTTATAAAAAATGAAAAAAAAAAAAAAAAAAAAAAACTGAGAACGGGGAAGGAATACTTACACTTGAAAATAGAAAAATTGAAAATCTACAAATTCAGTGCTTGATAATAGATCTACAAATTGCATTCTCATATCCTCCATCTTCTGCAAGTTAATTGGATATAATTAAAAAAATTTCCTAACAGAACGCTCTTTCCTTTCCATTATGCTTTGCATATTTTCATCCTAATAAAGTTTAAGAAGTGCTCTGTGGTCACTGCATAAAGAATGTGTGCACAAGTTTAAAATCAATAATAGAATTAACGTTAATCATTAAAAAAACCCTGCAAATTCCATAAAAAGGATCAGTATGGATCAGCTTAATAATCAACCTACAAGAATCACCAGTAAAGGATCTTCTTCATCAGCTTCCTCTTTCCAATTACTGGAAGCACAAATGGGTCACTATGTGCAAGAAAACCAGCAATTGTTAAGGCTGGATTAAGGCATTAAAAGATAGACTCCATAAGAAGCATCTTTCCAATATTTGGGTCCCAATGGTATAGTGCAAAGATGGTAACTTGTTACACAAAATGTTTTTTTTTTTTAATTACAGTGAACATCCTAAAGCTGTTAAACAATACAGAAACTTGTATCCAATGATATATACCAAGTGGGGTAAATGCCTCTATATCATCTAGAGCCCAATTGTTTTAAAGCATTTTGAATCACAAGAGCATCTGATGGCTAAAGTGCTTTTGCCAAAAATGATCAAATAGTTCGAAGCAGCAAACTTTTAATATGCAATCATAGTTCTTGTAAATCTGACAACTTTAGGTAACTGATACTGAATCAATGCAGTATGGATCAACTTTGCATAAAATCTATAATAAATAAACAGGAAAAAAAAAGGAAGAAAGAAAAGGGTTTAAATTAATCAATAAACAAATTAGGCTAACTAAGTTGGAGAAACATGTTTCATAGAAAGAGAATCTTGTATTTGCTAATTAACCTTTCATGGTGCTACCTCAATACACAACAAAGATACGGTATTTTCATTAATCTAAATGCTCAAAGAAATAGAGAGAGTTGAGAACTATTATATCATTTAATTATGTGCGTCTCAAATTACTTCGTTTCTATAAGGTTTTGATCTTCACTACTTACATCAACAGAAGAATTGCTAAGCATGAACAACCATTAAATTTTGGCATCAAAAAGATTTATATGCTTATATAATAGTGGCTGTGAACATTAGAGAGTGCTGACCATTATAATAGTGCATTCTTCTGCTTCCCTCTACTTCTCTAGTTCCATCAATAGACTCAATCCCTATTTCATGCAATTCAGCCTCAACATTGCAAAACATTACTGTGTTTGCATAGACTCAATTCATCTTTATTCTGCAATTAGAAGAGTCACCATTTCAAGTTGTTTTTTTCGTCAATAATATTAATACCACCACACCCAAAGTAATTAGAAGTCTAGAACAAAGCTCTATTGAGTTTAATTCATAACATTTTCATCAATCATATAAGCAATTTACCAGAGTATGAGGAATAAAATCATTAAAAAGGTAGCAATTTACCAGAGTATGAGGAATATCATTAGAAAGGTTTCCACAAAATTAAAGCCAAAAAAAATAAATTATTAGTAAGGCAGTTATCCCTTTATTAACAGTGTGACTAAAAGTGAAATTCAAAGTGGAAAAGTCTTTCAAAAAAAAAAAAAAAAATCAACACGGAAAAGGAACATTATATATAAAACTGTCTATGTTGCAAGAAAATAGCCTTACCAACCAAACATGAGATGTTTGTCTTCTTGTCCTCATTTCCTCCATGAAAGCAGGATTATAATTGAATGGAGTTATCTACTTTTTGTCTATTCTAAACCAAGCCTTTCATACCTCTAGAAAATATCAACAACCCCTTCAATTAGAACAACAATCCCAATTATTTAAAGCAAATCACCAACACCCTTTTAAAATGACTGGAATGTGCAAACCGCTTTTAAATTATAACCTATATATTTTTAAATTAGAATCTATATTTTCTTAAAATATCAGACAACGGTGTTTTTTCTCCAAGAGTTTGTTATATATTTTCAAAGTCAAATTGGAGTTTTCCCAATGCCTATGATGTTGTCAAGAATAACCACATATGGTAGTAGTACAGTGTAAAATTTTGAGAGAATGACTATAAGAGATCCCATGCTTACAATCTAATAATTTTGTAAAAATTTAAATATTTTTGCTTTCTTTCTTCTCCTCTTTCATGACATCCAAGAAAGGCTTTCAAATTTGTGGCTTAGCCCCAAAATAGCCAACCAAATATTCACTTTAGCCACTGCGTTCCTTGATTTCCTTTAGCAACCAAATACAATCTTTTTGGGGAGGAAAAAAAGAAGAAAAAAAAAAGCCCAAACAGCTATATAAAGAAGATGCCCAAATCTCAACCAAACTAAATAAAAACCTAAAATTATTCATATGTATTCTATTGCTACACTTTCTTAGTAACTAAACACAAATCATTATTAAACAAAGAAATTGTAATGGCACAAAAAGAGAGAGGGTTTAGAAGAAACCTCATATAATACGCAAAGGTACTCGTCAAAGTCCATTGGCAGCCCATGTAGAGAATGCTTGTAGTCAATAATAGTGCAAGGCTACAAGCAATCTGCTATACAGATTAAGATCATTCCTCCAAGAAAATATTTATCTAAAATAAGAGAGAGAAATGGGAAGGGACATAAATAATAAATTTGAACATCTTGTTTGGACTACATGATCTATGTTATTAATTTAAATATTCAAAGTTTCATGGCTTTCATATGAAAGGTTGCTAGAGCAACACATCAAGGAATTTAGGATTTTGAAGATAATGGAGTCGAGATTTGTATCAACATACAAAACAATCCATCAGATTTGAGTAGAAAAATAATCAAATTTAAAACTTAAAAGGTACTAATTCTGAAACTATTGCATCAATAGGAGGAGAAAATTGAACTTTAAGAGCATGAATGTAAACTCACTCTTCAGTGTTTTGGTTAAACATTTAACCTCTTTACTCAATTAGAAATTTTTTCAACATACCATCTAGCTACCACTTCTATTCTGGGTTATCATCTCTAACCACTGTCTAAAATTTTGTGGTTGTCTATGCTTCCCACCCAACAAAAAATTATGTTCCCCACCATTAAACTGACTTCTCAATTTTGCAAGTATTATGGCTTCTAGAATGACAGCAAAAAATCTCTAAGAAATTTCATCAAACACCTTGTGCACATGTAAAAGAAAAAACACTTAATGAAAGTGGACATTATTATTAATAGAAAGGACATTTATAGTACAATATAAATAAGCATGAAAAAATATTGTGTAATAATCCTTCAAGTCTAAATCATTTTGATTAAATAAAACAATTACTTTTAATTATTTTAGTAAATTCCCTTGCGAAGGCATTATTCTTAAATCACAAGTAAATTTATCAAAGAAAAAAATTAGTAATATTTAATAAATTGAGATAGAGGTGAAAAATTATAAATCACATAAATCTAAAATAAATATAATAATACTTCATAGTTGTTCTAATAATTCATACTTGTTCTCAAAGAACTAAATGGTGCATTGGTTATGATACTAGCCTTGGTTCTTAAATGAGGCCTGAGGTCTCAAGTTCTACACCATGGTTCTCAAGTTCTACACCATGGTTTTAAAAACTGGTACGGTCAAAGAATCAAAAAATGGACTGATTATCGGTTTTTTGGTCTGACCGGGGTTGAACCGATGGTCCGACCAGTGACGTCATAAATATTTATTTTATAATTTTACAATTATAAAAAATAATAAATTTATGACTAATAATATTTAGTTTTAATATATATATATACACACACACACACTAGCCTCTGCGCACGCGCTCACGCGTGTGCTCAGAGGCTCTTTTATTTTTTGGGTAAAATTTAATAATTTGCATCCATTATTATTTGAGATTATTACATTTTCTAATCACAAAAAAAACCTAAGGGTGTGATGAGTATTATGCATTTGTGGGTGAAATATTTTTTTTCATCACACTCCTAGATTTTTTTTTTTGTGATTAGAAAATGCAATAATCCCAAATTATAATGGATGCAAATTATTAAATTTTACCCAAAAAATAAAAGAGCTTTTAAGCATGCGCTCACGCGCGTGCTCAGAGGCTAGTCTTTTTTAATTTAGAGAGTAGTTCTAACTTTTAAAATATTCTTTAACAAAATTAATGAAATCAAAACTTAGGATATAGTTCCAACTTTTTTTAAAATTCTTTAACAAAATTGATGAAATCAAAACTTAAGAAATAATATGCATATGCTAATAATATTATTAGCATATGTATATTATTTTTGGGATCTTCAAACCCTTGAAAAGAACTATTGCAGAACATTTGTAAAAGATTGTGAGGAAAATTTAAAAACAATAAATGTGTATATTTTTTTTTCAAAGTAGAATATCATAAATTTTGTCATAATATTTTAAACTTTCTATACATATGTATTCACCATCTCCTACTATAGGAGGCGAGTTTTGAAGCCAAACTTTCTGTAACAGAAGACCTAAAACTCAAAAGTAGTAAAATTTGCTAAAGTTACATTTACAAACAAAGTTCACACTATCAATGCGCCATGATCCAAATCTTGTTTCCCATTTATATGTTGCTACTACATTTCTCAATTCTCATTTTTAGATATTGTTGAGTATCTTTCCACTTTGTTTTTCATTCTTGTTGATGGTGAAAGCTAAGAGACCCATCTTTCAACAAACTCATCCGCTAACTATAAAACTAAAATCATCACGCACGTGCTCAGAGGCGCTTTTTTTTTTTTTTTTTTTTTTTTTTTTTTTTTTTGTAAATGTTAATAATTTTAATCAATTATAATTTGATATTACTACTTTTTCCAATCACAAAAAAGTCTAGGGGTGTGATGAGCATTTTACGTTTTTGGGTGAAATAATTTTCTAATTACACCCCTAGAGATTTTCTATAGAGAGTCCGTAGGAAATAACTTAGCAAAAAAAAAAAAAAAGGGTCTGCTTGAAGTAAAGGCAAAATCTGTAACTTATATAGTGATGAAAATCTCAGAAGCTGAAATTTGTCTTTTAAATCATAACTCATAAGGATCCCTGTGGACTGTAAGAGTGCTTTTGAACTCCACTAACTTTACTAAGTTGTCCTATGGACCTTGAAGGAGTTTAATTACTTTGGTACTATTATACATGCATCGATCACCCCCCCCCCCCCCCCCCAAAAAAAATAATTCCATTTAAAATGTTAAAGATGGTGAACTGGTCAAAAATTTTTAGTAACACCAAGAATTCTGAATTAGCAAGCTAGTATAGTATAATTGTTTGTTTGAAGGAGAGAGAGAAAAAAGAACGAACCCAAGTGTCATCAGGTTGGCCATCTGCTCGAGCACCAAAGCTCATGACATCAAAATCAAGTAAGGCAGACCTTCTCTTCCCCTTGTGATGTAAAACGTGTCTACTCTTTTGTGCCTCAAATTCAATGCCTTTCACAACTGACACTGCTTCTCTACCGAAAACACCATTGAAATAATAGATAGATAGCACTAAGAGCAATTTGGCATGGAAGAAAGGCCGGCTCATGTTGCTGTTTTAATCTATGTATGCGTCTGCAATAATATGTCAGTTTTGAGTGAGAGTAGTTTTGTTTGTTTAAGATTAAGAGTAGTGTGACATTGAGCAAGATCAAGAATTAAAGAGTTGTGACTTTGTCGGTAAGCTCTTGCAGTTGCCGGGAAGTTATGGAAAAAAAAATCATACGTGCAGGGTTTACGGCTTTGTGAAAGCCATGGAATGTGGAGATAGTTGTCTCAACTCTCAACTGCTATCTTCAATTATCTATACTATTATTTAGTTTTTTATATATTGACATTTAGTTTTGTTTTTGGATAAACGTGGGGTGTTTTAAAAAAAAAATAATAATAAAGGATTAGAAACTTAGGTTTTTGATAACTATTTAGTTTTTTTTTTTATTGATATTAGTTTTGTTTTTGGATAAAGGAAAAAAAAAAAAAAAAAAACAGCAATGTTGGTTGTTTAACTTATTTTTTTATTTAAAAAAAAAAACAATAAAGGTGCTTAGAAGAAGTGGTTTAGTGGGAGAGTGTTCATATTTTGTAGGCAATGTTTTAGTGCAAGTTAGACATGTATTTTTACCATACTGTCCTTTAGTTTTGTCTCTACTTAAACCTAGAGGTGTAGGGATATTTTGGAACAAAAAAAATCCGGTTCAAACAGGGGAAGCCCCTTAAATAGTAGTATATATATATATATATAGTTTTCTTGTACTGTATTTAGAAAATTAATCTACAACTTATATATAAGAAGTTATATCTATTAAATATCAAATTAACTCTAATAAAAAAGTATTAAACTAACTATAGATAATAACAAAGTTGTAGTAAGGTTGGTTTATTATTATATTTATATATTTGGTACTTATATAATTAGTCCCACTGTTTGTTTGTTTGGTTTTTTTTTTTTTTTTTGGTTTAAATCTGGTGTCATAGTGTTGTGGTTATATAGGATTAGCATGCAAATAGCCCCACTAAATGAGCAGGAAAGTAACGTGGGTATCTAGGTCTAGGAAGTACAAAGAAAAAAGTATTAATTAATAAATACACTCCCCCATTAAATATCACACCTGTTGATATCGTATTTTGCCCGCTCTCGATTTGCGCACTGAACCCTGAAAAACCCAAAAATATCATTTTCTCTCCATGGGGTCATGAGAACATATATAATGGCGTGACGCAACTCGTTCGGACACCGGAGCGCTCAAAGTACCTTTTTCAGCCAAAATGACCAAAATGCCCCTAGTCAGTCTTGGGTTGACCAAAGGTCAAAATCCCCACAAAACAACATTTTTCATGGTTTTATATCAAACCCGAGCTCCTCAGAGATTTTTAGCAACTTTGACCAAGTTTGACCTGAAGTCGAACCCGGGTGGGCCCCAAAACCCTAATTTTGATCCGATTGTCTAGATGGGTTGAAACTGATGCCATTGCGAAGATTATCCAATTCTCGTTCCAATGACTGTTCATGGGTCAAAATCGGAGCTAAAACGGCCGAGATATCACGAAAACTGAGATGATGTACCGATCGCTGCACCGTAAACTTCCTAGAGCTATAACTTTTGATCCGACTGTTGGATTTTTGAGTTCCATACCTTTTTAGAAACTGAAAGTGAAGATCTATCCAAGGGTATTTGCCTCGATTTTTGCGCCTGGGGCTATAAATAGCCCCGGGCACGCCCCAGATAGGGAGGACAGATTTTTCTAAAATTTATCTTCTGCCTAGCTTCTCTCTACGTTTTTTTCTCTCTTCCAAACACCAAAAAACACTAAAAAAAAAACACGTCAAAGTCTCTTGATTCTCCTCTGTTCACCAAGAACACAAGGTATTGCTTTTGAACCCAATCTTCCTTTCCTTGGTTCTATGCTTGGGATTTGGGGTTTGGGGGTGTGGATGTAGCCTTTTTGGTTATCATCAACACCCCTAACCTTCTAAATCTTTTTCTAGCATTTATCTTGTTTGTTTTTCTTGAATAACATGATTTATTGCTTTTTTTGACATGTTTCTTGCTTTATCTTGTTTCTAGCATGTTATTAGCTTAGATCCATGTTCTTTTATGCTTGCTCACATGTTTATTTGTCCCGATCTATGTGCTTTATGCTTTATGCCATGCTTTCTATGTGTAGATCTACCTTTTCCATGTTTTGTTTTGCTAGATCCACATGTTCCTATGCTTGTTCACATGCTTATATGTTTAGATCTACATGCTTAGGGTTTTATGCCATGTTTCCTATGTTTTGTTCCTCTTTTTGATTTATTTTGATGTTAGGGTTATGGGCTCACATGCTTGATACCATGTCTACGGTTATGCCTTGCTCGAATATATGTGTTTGTATGCTTTTCGCCATGTTTTGTGCTTAGATCCGCTTCTGTACATGCTTATATGTTTGGATTCACATTTTTCCATGTTTATGTGTTAAGCTTTTGCATGCTCACGCACGTTTTGCACATGCCTATGCCTAGATCAATGTTTATGTGCTTAGATCTACGTTTTCACGTGTTCGCATGCTTAGATCTAGGTTTTTCACATGCTTGTGTGCTTAGATCTATGCTCTGCTTGCTTTATGCCATCTTCCCTATGCTTGTGCACTCCAGGCCATGTTTGCGTGCCTAGACCTAGGCTATGTTTGTCTTGCCATGTGCTATTGTAGCCCTTTTGTCGCTTTATCTTTCTTTCTTGTGTTTTGGTCTATTGATTCGGACCTGATCTAGACCCTATGGTCTTTGTCACTGTCCGTATGCCTTGGCCCATATCAAAGGGTTTGGATCACCCCATTTGCATGTCTATGCTTGCTTGCTTCTATGCTTTATGCTTGTGCTAGCCTCTCTAGTTCTAGGCTTTGCCACGCTTGACGCCCTTAGCGGGTATGTGGTTGTGTTTTTACGTCCGACGCCCATGAGGCCTTGTCTGGATGTAACCACTTGGGATGCATTGCCATGATGCCGGTTGCTTCGTGCATACCTCTACCTTTCCACTCTGTGCGATGCTTTGCTTATCATGCTTGTTTGCGCCACCCTTGGCTTTCTATGCATCTTTACACGCTTGCTTACATGTCCATGCATGAGTCTTGCTTACTAGTGTGTCGTCCATGCTTCAACACAATGAAGCTATGGACATCCGATCCAAACCTACATTTGTCCCTTGAGGACACCACATTTTGTTTGCTACCTCTTTTGCTTGTTTGCTCGCATCCTTGTTTCTTTGTTTGCCATGTCTATCATGTTTATCTGCTTTATGCCTCTTTATTGTGCTTTTTGCATCTTTTCCTTCCATGGCTTGTCTGCTGGTTTCTTGTCTTTGCCTTTGCATGTACGCACACGGAGCAACGACGCATGGAGTTAAGGCACGGTCTCCTGGGCGCAAGCAAAAGGGGCAAGGATGTGAGCGCGTGGATATGAGCTAATCGGCTGCAGTCAATAGGTTTAGGAGTTTAGCTTTTCCCCTTCAGTTATGTACTCTTTAAACCCCCTCCTTCCTCCTCCCTCCTCCCTTTCTCCCTTAGATGGTTTGTATTAGGTATATCATGCCTTGTACCATTCATCCTCATCTCTAGGGTATGGCGACCCCTGTTTACTTTCCTGCACCTATATTTTGGGCCATGCTCTAGGGATGTAGGCATTTACTTTCCTGCTCTGTGTGCTTACATTGTGCATGATGTGTATATATATATATATATACCTGCTCGCCCCCCCCCCCCTCCGGTGTGATTGTCACAGTTCGTGTCACCTAAGGCAAGCGATGCCTAGTTTCCGCCGTGAAAGTAAGGTGACATGTCGCCGGATTTTCGCTGCGAAAATCTGGTACTCGGCTCGAATGCCATAGGAAAGCATAAATTGGGACCACACCCTTTTAAAAGCCAAACCCCAAAGCCCCCATGCATGCAGAGCCCCGAAAGCCAATGCCAAAATCATGTTTTACTGCCAATCTCCAAAAATTAAGGTTTTATCAAAACAAAGGATTGTCCTTGGATAGGCGTTGTGGGGTGCCTAACACCTTCCCCACATGTAACCAAACTTCCGGACCTAAGAATCAAGATTTTTTTCCATCCACATTAGATTAGGAAAAATGACATTTTTCTTAACCTAGGATCGGTAATAAAATCAATTAGAAATAGGTGACCAATCACACCTTAGAAAAACCCAATGATTGGTGGCGACTCCATTTACCTTTGGTAATCCCTTAAAATTTGGCCCAGATTCCTGCCACAACGCCAAAGGTAGACCTACCTTCCTTCACCAAGAGAGAGAGAGCACTCGAAGCTCAGCGCGAACCATACACATTCATTGAGAGGGGCCTCCAACGGGCCCCGCGCGTGCGAGAGCTGTCGCCACGGCGGGTGGTTGAACGAAGGTCCACGGCAGTGGTGGTTTTTCTGTTCCGAGATCGAGGCCGGGCGTTGACAGACTGGTGACTCCACTGGGGATCAATGAGAGTTTAGCCTTTAGAGTTTTTGATAAAACCATAATCTTTGGACATTGGCTTTCAAAAACACAGAAATTGGCATTGGCCTCCGGGGCTTTCCTTTTGAAAAAGGCTTTTACTATCCTAGTAGAACCGTTTTCAAAAGAGCAAAAAAATATTATTCCAAAAACCCTTTTCCAAAAGGGAGGCTTTGAGGTATCTTTACATGGGGCTTTACCGCTTTTCTCACATGCTTTACCGCTTTCCTCACTTGCTTTACATCTTTCTTCACATGCTTTACAGCTTTCCCTCACATGTAAACATAGGGTAGCAAAATTTAATTTCTGCTACACCTTTATTCACTTTCCATATATATATATATATATATATCTCTGCTGTGCTTTGAAAATGTCTTTCCCCTTCATTAAGGATTGCATGACATATACACCCTTTTTGAGCCGGACCCGGGCTCCGCACTGCTGGCATAGTCACATCTCTTTAGGGATTTCATCACCCTATCTATAGATGCCCAGACATAAACATTGGCAGTGTTACCCATAGTTAGTTCGGGGCTGATGTTGTAGGCACTTTTGGGTCCATGGGTGGACAGGAGTTGCTGAAAAGGCCCCTCGATCCTTCCTACCCCATAACTTCTATGAAAGGAGGGGTATGGCGATTGAGTACCCTAGGACAGGAATTACCTACCAGTTAAGCCTTTGCATACAATTGGCCTAGTTATGTCAAACCCGTGAGGACTAGATCAAGTCTAGAGCCCCCATCAGGACTAGGTGAAACCTAAAGAGTGAACATCCAAGCCTAGGAAAGGATACCCTTATAAGGCTAGAGGTCAGGGGAAAGTGTTTTGTAATAGGTGCGCTCTACTCCAGGTTCTTTCTATCCTGCTTGCACAGCATCCATGATTAAACCCCTAGTGAAAGCAACCCCGTTGCTTGAACATGCTAGATCATACCCTATCCCTAAGGGTTTACAACCTTGCAAGGGCATTCATGCATACACTAATTGGTTCCGTCACCTAATTGTGCAAAGATAAAATTTGTGGCAAGTAACCGAAACTCTGTTCAGGAGGAAATGCTGTTGGAAAGCTGTCAAGAATCCCAAAGCATAAAGAGTTCTAGAGCTCTCCTAGAAAAGATCTAAAAGATTGCCCAGAAGCATAAATCATCAAAATGGTCCTAGATGTCAAGAATCCAAGGGCTCCCCTGAGAGATCCAAAGGTCCAAGAGATCCATGCTGTCCAAGTTACCAAGAGATCCAAGGGTCCAAGAGCTTCCCCGAGAAATCCACAGTATCAGAAGTCGAGCTTTTCCTCGCAGTTGTATTTCTTTTATTGTAAAAGGCCCATCATTGGAGCTGATGAACCCAGTATTGTGAAAGCAAATCTTGTACAGGCATATAATCAAAAGAAGGGTCCTTCCTACATTGTTGAGCACGTCATAAAAGTTTCGGTTACTTGCTAATCTTGTGCATTAATCTTGCATCATAGTGGAAACTCACCATGACAAATACCTGATCAAGGGTGCAAAGCTAATTTTTGAAAATGATAGGAGCATGTCC
Organism: Notholithocarpus densiflorus; assembly: GCA_030021035.2. NCBI lineage: Eukaryota > Viridiplantae > Streptophyta > Magnoliopsida > Fagales > Fagaceae > Notholithocarpus > Notholithocarpus densiflorus. The sequence goes on along the minus strand of JARYZH020000013.1, from coordinate 2,052,862 downwards.
TTAAGCATTTTGTTTGCAGGGTAGCAATCCTCCAATAAAGGTATGATCTTTACCTTCTTACATAACATTGAGAAACCCTAGGAGAGACAGTTCCAGAACCGCTTGTGCATTAGAACCCACCTTAAGTCCTAAGGGTCCTCGACCTTACAAGGGCATGCATGCATTTTCTAATATCTTTCACCTAATTGTATAGATAATAAATTGGGTGGCAAGCAACTGAGGTTTTCCATAAAAGTGTACAAGAGGTTAAGTTTTCTTCAAAATTGTCAAAAAAAATGAAGCTTTGTTTTCCTTGTATCAAATGTCTTTGCATCAAAATTGGTTTCTTTGTCCAAGGATCTTGGGGAAAATCATTGCAAAAACCTTTGCCATACAAATTGTGCCAATTTTTTTTCCTAAAAGGACAAGGTGTTGCACCTTAAAGTTTTCATTGTGAAAAAGGGTCCATCCTAAGACTTTTCAAAATCTATGCAAATGCTTAGTTGCTTGCCACAATTCGGGCATGTTAAGATTGCATCACTTTAGAAACTCATTCAATAACAAGAATTTCAAATCATGGAACTTCTCCTATAATTGCAAAATGAAATAGGCGCATGCTTAAAGCATTTGGACACAAGACTAACATGTGCTTTGGTTTTTGTCTCCACCATGGAAATATCCCAATCCATCTCGAGGTGTGAGAGGAAATGCTGGAAGTTCGAGATTCTTGTATCTCTCAGCTTATACAAGAGGACATGTGCAAGAACAAAGATTGCAAACCGAAGTCTCGGTTCATGTTAACTAAGAATCTTCAAAAGGCTGTTTAAACGGTCGAAGGACCAGAAAAATGCCATACTGGGGTAGAATTTTTCTCGATCCTTCTCCTATGCAAAAAGAGATGAAGCCGATGGCAGTAAAAGCAACATGAATTCCGGTGCAATTTTCACAGGGTTGTCTCCAATAGACCGAAGGGTCATCCATGTTCTTCAAATTCACCTCAGTCGAGGTCATGACAGAAGCTTGTGGGACCATTTTTGAATACACGAGCCCTGAATAGCTCATTCAAGAATTCATTCCAAGGAGTCGAAGATTGCAATAAACCTACTTCGGGTTATCTTGTGGATGCAACATCTCTATCAATCAGTATGAGACACTATGTTGGACATGAGAAGAGACAATTAAAAGGATGCATTAATTCTAGTGAAACATTAATAGCATGATTGGTGAGATCAATGATTCACAAGACGTCCACATGGATCGGAAGAAGGCCAAGACTTTAGGAGCTCTCAATATGATACTGGGGTAGATTTTTAGTGGTCTCATTCCCATAAGACCACTAAAAATCCATCTTGTTCAACCTCCACATTATCCATGAAGGCTAGCTACCGCAAGCCTAGGAGCAAAATTTTGCTAAAAATCAGAGTTGATCTGTATAGTTTACAAGCTCCTTTGTCAGGGCATCTCAAAAGGGTGAAAAGAACCCAATATCTCTCAAGCAAGGTTAAATAGCTCAAGTTTCGTTAGCATTAACTTGCCTTAGTAGGCTTTTCCTTAGAAAAATCTTCTTTTACCTTCGGTTAGTTCGGGTGTTTCCTTCGGGTATTCCCCTAAGACAAAATCTTCTTTCCCTTTTTTGGGTAGATTAGGTTGTTCCATCAGATTTCCCTAAAAAAATCTTCTTGTTTCCTTTGGGTATTCCCTAAGAAAAAATCTTCTTTTACCTTTGGGTGGATTGGGGTGTTTCCCTCAGGTTCCCCTTAAGAAAAAGATCTTCTTTTACCTCCGGGAAGTCTAGGTGGTTCCTTCGGGTCTTCCTCAGAAAAACTTTCTTTCACCTCCGGGTCTTTTTGAACAAAATCCTTTCTTTCTCCAAATATCTTGAGATGTCTTTGGGTTTCTTGATATGTCAATCCTCACACCCTTCAGTTGAAAATCTCACCAAGTTGTGAAAGTGATTGAGAGACCATGGAAAACGCCACACTGAGGCAGCTTTTTTCGCACGGTCTCTCCCCTTCGAATGGACTTCTTTTCAATAGCCTCAACAACATCTTGAACTTTCGCAAGGACCACAGTCTCAATTTCTTTGCAAGGCCATCAAAAGATCCTTTTAGCTTGCTCGAAGCATTCCTTAGAAGCTTGACTTCCATGTTGACAAAAAAAAAAAAGGCGAACCAAGCCTACATTCAGGGAGAATCATGAACTGTCTCCAGTTTTATCAGATCTTGCCATGAGCAAAGCATTCATTCAACTTGGACCATTTCCTTCTCAGGAACATTCAAATAGTATTGGGGCCACCTCAGTCATGGTGATTCACTTGACAAATCTCAAATCCGTGAGAAATTAGCCCCGGCTACTTCAGCAATACTATGTCAGAACTTGCTCGTAATGGGTGCCCACATGAGAACCATGGAGGAAGAGTAAAAGGATTAAATTTGGTCAAATGAGAGACAAAATGCTTCCAATTTTGTCGGGTTTGTCATAGCTTGGACATGTCACTAACTCCCTCTAATCAATTTCCTTTTCAGGGACATGCTTTAATCAAGCCAAAGGGACGTCATTCACATTGCATTCTTCAACGAATAGTAATGACCAAACATCTGAGCATTTGTGATAGAACCATTCACCTACTTAACATTCAGGCGACAGTGCCCCATCAGAATTTCAGGGAATTGCATTAACATCCCTTCTTGTGTACTCATATTGCCTTTATTAGGTCTCTAATGTGGCACATTGCCTTGACAGGTCATTTCGACGATTAAACATGGAAAACGAAGTTTCCTGCTTGTGCCTCACAAGAATCTTCACCACAGATCAGAAAATCTTCATCCCAAGAAGTATGCCAAGCATGGAATCAATCACCTAAGGCTTCTTTACAAGGGGAAGACCTCCATCCCTTAAGTGGATCTTCGCAAAAGCTTTTGGATATTGGGAATGCCATCCATCCAAAAAACTAGAACCCAGATTGGATGTTGTCACTACATCCCAAACACTGTCTCAACAAAGCCTTCTCTCATTTCGGTTGGCTTAGGTTTGTTGCAATCTTGTACACATTTTTCAAAAAAAAAAAAAAGATTTTTCAAAATGAGATCAAAGCATAAAGGTTCAAATTAAAATATCAAATCATGAAAATTTGTGTTTTAAAGCGCATGTATCTTCTAAGAGCAGCAAGTCAATGCCAAAACCCCTTTTGTGGGAAAAAAGTTATTTGAGTGAAGTGGTTGTCCCTTACCAGAGATAAGGGGCATGTGATCCCTAAACACTCACCTCATGATATCCCATCTCAACAACTCCCCATTCTTGAAACATTCACCACTTTTGCAAAGTGCACATTCAATTCTTGACAATCAATCCCCTTGAGGAGGTCCTACCCAAGATTGGTGTGGACCCTGAATCAGTGAATGACCATATGTTCAAGTTTCATTGACCAAATGATTAGATTTGAAATGATGGAGGCATTCGTTTTAGCTATCCAAACAGTTATATCACTTGATAGCCCTTTTGAGCTAGAAAGAAAATGTTTTTCAAAAATCACCCGAATTTATAATTTGGCGCATAAGCTCCTAAGGCTAAGAAGTAAGCGTTCAAGATGACGGAGAAAGGCATTCATCTCACTACCGTCTCGCTTGCAGAGAAATATCCCTTACTAGCCCAGTTGAGCCTGTTGAATTCTTTTCTTGTTTAACCCAGTCAAGGATTACCCCCCACACTAGGGCGGGTTAGATGGTTACAAAGACCTCATGCTAGGTGACTTCCAATATTTGAGTCCATCAAATGAGTCTCTAATTGAAAAAAATTGAGAAAAGAGCCCAAATCAAATGACAAAAGTCATGCGCCAATCAAGTCCAAGGAAGCCCCAAGCAAAGAAAGGGCAAAAGAAGAATTCAGCCCGAAACAATCAAGATACGCGGGCCAAAGAAAATCAAAATGAAAGCCCAAAAAAATGAAATGGGTAAGATTCAAGAAATGGACTCATATTAAGGATATAGTCGAGCATGAGAGGCAACCAAAAATATTCTTCATGAAGTGTAATCCTTGACTTTAGGAAACCCTTCAAAGAATTTCATAGCCAAAATATCCTCCCGTGAGCCTAGGAAACCCATATCCTTACATTATGGTCCTAAGAAAGTCCTTCCTGATTGAGAGCAACTACTTAGTCTATGGAGCTTATGCCAAATAATAACCCACATTTGAAAGTTTTGAGCCTAATATCCTTTATTTCAAGCACCCAATTAACCCCAAGGCCACGTTACAACCTAATGAAAGACCTCACTGATCACTGAGGATTGGTTGGTCGTGGCACATTGAACATTTGGTCAATCATTGATGACGGAATCATCCGCATATGCCAAGGCGTCATGCCTCAAAAGGGGTAGGGTCCTCTCCCAACCCACCCGAAGAGTTCAAAAGGCCAAACACATCATTCATGTTTTCCCTACATAGCTTGAAAAGGGACACCACTCATTTAATAAGCACAAGCACTTTGTTAAAAATCCTTGCTTGCGAGCATGTTCCCTATTTAGGGTAAATGATAGCCGTTGAGCACATACACTCTTAAACCACATAAGAAACATGGCCTTAGTGAGCCCCTCTTGTGGTACATGCATTTAAACAGATTTTTATGATTATGAATGAATTTCCAAAATTTCTGAACAGGGTTTTCAAAACCAATTGAAACAGAAGGGAGAAATAATGACCCTCAAAGATTTCATATTCTCCAAACTTTTCAAGTCCAAAAACAAATCCTTGAGGGTTATTCATTTCTTTCCAAGGAATTTCCAGAAAAAATGAGGTTTTAAGATTGCAACAGCTAATGCAAGCCTCTCTCAGTCATTACCAGGCACCTTCAAAAAGACTTGAACCCAGAAGATTCAAATGCCTAACCCCAAGTTTTAAATGCCATTTGAACATCACTCCCCTAAAAAATTTTCAAGCCTCTCGAACTCATCCCAACAGAGGATGCCTGAGTCATTGTTTCAGACATGACTCCCAATGCCCAAGGGTTGGCCCCAGTCTCAATCCTGATACTAGGGCAGTTTTATTTCTGACATCTTCCAAACCATAGATGGTATTCCCTTTATCCAGTGCGATTCAAGATATCCACTAGGAGAAGGAGGAATCTCTCCTTGTGAAAGCCTGAATAGGTGCCCAGCATGCACAATACATCAAAACCACACAAAACTCAGCATCAAGGCAGTTCTTGTCCAGCTATGACCAAGAGTGTCAGCATTTCCAAGAGGGGATCTTCCCCAAAACTTGAATCCAGATTTCAGTAAACCAAGGAACCCATTGTGGTATAATCGTCTAGTACGAGCTCAAACCCATGTCAATTCGGTTCGCCGATGTAGAACCCCGCATAATCCTACACTGAGGCAGTTTATTTTGCACGGTTCCATTCACTTTATGCTAATCAGTATGCAAGAACGGGTCCATCCTGCCAAGGACTTTTCCTGTCATATCAAGAATCGCACAAAACCTACACTGGGGCAGCTTTATTTTGTGCGGTCTCTCCCTTTTTCATCTCCCTCAGTGGATTGATCACTATCAGATTGAAATGGTAAACCCGTGAGGATACAGCGCAATGCAAGTGCTACCAGTATCACACATCAACAGCCCCTTTAAAGGCGATATCCAAAATTATACATGTAAGTCTTATCCAGAGGCATTGTTTCTTGCATACATCAGCAGCCCTTTTAAAGGCGGCATCCAGAACTGTACATGTAAGTCCTGCCTAAGGGCATTGTTTCTTGCATATATCAGCAGCCTTCTCAAAGGCAGTTTCCAGAGTCATACAGCAGTAGCCCTTCAAAAGGCGATTTCCAAAATTATACATGTATGTCCTACCTAGAGGCATTGTTTCTTGCATACAATAGCAGCCCTTTTAAGGGCAATTTCTAGAATTGTACATGTAAGTCCTATCTAGAGGCATTGTTTCTTGCGCACATACAGCAAACACCCTTTTAAGGGCGATTTCTAGAATTGTACATGTAAGTCCTACCCAGAGGTATTGTTTCTTGCGCACATACATCAGCAGCCCTTCGAAAGGCGATTTCTTGAATTATACATGTAAGTCCTACCTAGAGGCATTGTTTCTTGCATACAGCATCGGCCCTCTCAAAGGCAGTTTCCAAAAGTATACATGTAAGTCCTAACTGGAGGCATTGTCTTTCATATTATGAGAGACCTCGAAAGTCGCCTCTAAAAGAAGAGAAATTTTTGGAGTGCTTTTTAGGGCACCTCTTTTTTTTGGGTAAGTGGTATGGAGTCGCCACTTATTTTTTATACAAAAAATAAGAAAAACTAAATACATGATTGAATTGTTTTCTTCATTGATTAAATAATAAAAAATTACATATTTGGAAAATTGAAAGATTACAAGGCTTTGGGTCCTAGATACAAACTACCAAATAATTACATGACTTTTTGTCCTAGTTACATTCTACCCAAAATACATAAAGACAAGGCTAGATCTACTTAGCCAAAGATTTAAATTCGGAGGCTAGGTTACGGAATGGGAAGGTGTTAGGCACCCATTCCGCCCAGACAGAGTCTGGTCTTCTAGACACTTGTGATCAATGTACCTTTTTATGCATGTCATGAATGATATGTTGAACATCTGATAAAATTAAATCACACAAATTTATTTACGAATGAAGTCTCCTCTTTTGAAAAGAATCAGATCTGTTTTGGTTGGTAAAACAAATTGACTTTGATTTGTCAAAATACCAGATCTGTTTTGTAGTATGTAGAAAAAAGTGGTTTTTGGAGATAAAAATTCAGATCTGTGTTTATTACATAAAATAATGTCTTTAGATTTGAAAAAAAATATTAGATCTGTTTTTTAAGAAAACAAATGTTTTTTTTTTTTTTTTTTGGTTTGTAATAGATCAGATATGTTTTATGATGATAAAAAAAGAAGATACATATCCGTTTTTTGGTTAAGAAAAATTCAGATCTACATCTAAGAAAGGTGTAGTTTGTTTTTGTTTTAAGAAAAATTCAGATCTACATCTAAGAAAGATGTAGATCTGTTTTTGTTTTAAGAAAAAGCATTGATCATATGCAAATTATTGGAACTAAGAAAGAGATCATAACAATTACATAAACGAAATCAAGATCATGCTTTAACAAGACAATGATTAATAGTTTATGTTATGGATAAAGAAAAACACTCATCATCATCATCATAAACAAAAAGCATAAAAAGAAAAGGTGATTGAAAACAACCTCTTGCATGAGCACTCCTTGTTCTTGAAAGGATGTTTTAGGGTTCAAAGAAACTTATTCAGTTATCTTTGAAACCTAAAAACCCTAATTTAAGCAGCAAATCTCAGAGAGGATCAGCAAGTATCAACAATTTGAGAGCCTCAAAACGTGTGCCTCCTAGAGCGTAGAAAAAAGTGCTGAATTATGAGACCCAGCCTCTATTTATAGGGGCTGGAAAACTCTAAAAAGTAGCCCGGAAGTGTAGAATACAAATTGAGACTCATCCTTCTATGAAAAGATCAAAAAGGGTGTGCCTCATCGCCACCTGAAGGCCGTTGGGCCAAAGCCCAAAAGAGGGAAATTCAGCCCTTTTAAAGTGCCGTTCGGCACTCCAAAAGTGCCGAATAGGCTTTTGGACACTGGACGTACTTCCGTGTTCAGGTGCGTTTTGGACTCTCCTTCTAGGTTGTTTTGACCGGTCCTTGCACCGAGACGTGTTTTCATCCTCCGTCTATGATTTTTTTATTATCTCTTTTCTAGATAATTCAGGCTTTTTAAGAACAATTATCTTGTAGATAAATATCCTAAAATAAATCTTGATAAAGTTCAGATTATCCACAATTTTATTGTTATCTAATCATCCCTTTTATTCCTATGCATGCATCCCTATTTTAAACACTAATTATCAACCAATCACAAAATTATCTAATTAATTTTAATTGTTTAACCAATCAAAATTAATTTAAATTAATCATGTGTGGTCGACTCTACCTAGACACAATTCATGTTGACCGTGCAAACTTGATCATGTGATATCTTTCGATCCGATGGTTCGATTTGGAAACTGGACACACTGCCATGACTGTTAAAACCTCAAAATCATTTTTATGATATGAAATGAATGAGTTAATGCATGTAATGCAATCATATTTTTGGGGTACATGAATGGTCATTCAAGTCATTCTTCTTGATTAAATCATGGGTTCAAAATCGAGTGTCTACAGAATGCCCCTCATTGACAGAGCTTGGAAAGCGAATGTCAATGTAAAACAAAGACACTGATTTTAGCGACCATGATTTAATTGAGGTTGAACTTTCAAAGATTACCTAGCCTTTGAACCTAAAACTTTGGAACATAGAACTAGTGCCTTATCTTTTGACAATTGGGGTGACCAAGAGACTTTTCAATCCTGATCTTGGAACTGGAGCTGTCTGCGACCAACGGGCTTCTCTACCTCGATCCGAACTGCTGAAATGTTGATCAAAGGTCTTCTCTACTTCAATCTAGAGTTGGTGAAACGTTGATCTAGGTCTTCTTTACTTCGATCTAGAATTGTTGGAATGTCGATCAAAGGTCTTCTCTACTTCGATTCGGAGTTGTTGAAATGTCGATCAAGGTCTTCTCTACTTCGATCTGGAATTGTTAGAATGTCGATCAAGGTCTTCTTTACTTCGATCTGGGATTGCTGAAATGTCGATCAAAGGTCTTCTCTACTTCAATCTGGAATTGTTGAAGTGTCGATTAAGGTCTTCTCTACTTCGATTTGGAATTGTTGAAATGGTGATCAAGGTCTTCTTTACTTCGCTCTGGAATTGTTGGAATGTTGATCAAAGGTCTTCTCTACTTCAATCTGGATTTCTGAAATGTCGATCAAGGTCTTCTGTACTTCGATCTAGGATTGCTGAAATGTCGCTCAAGGTCTTCTCTACTTCGATCTAGGATTGCTGAAATGTCGATCAAGGTCTTCTTTACTTCAATTTGGAATTGTTGAAATGTCGATCAAGGTCTTCTCTACTTCGATGTGGAATTGTTAGAATGTCGATCAAAGGTCTTCTCTACTTCGATCTGGAGTTAATGAAATGTCGATCAAGGTCTTCTCTACTTAGATCTGGAAATGTTGAAATGGTGACCAAAGGTCTTCTCTACTTCGCTCTGGAATTGTTGGAATGTTGATCAAAGGTCTTCTCTACTTAGATCTGGAGTGCTGCCTGCAAAAAGTCAAAATTTAGGGCTAGATTTTTAAATTATAGGAGCTTTTTGATCCCACTGTTTTTTTTTTTTTTTTAAGATGTGTGATTTTCATTTGTCCCTTCTTGATTTGAATCTTTATCAAGAAAAGTTTGATTGATAAAAAATTCTATTCTTGAGAAACATTTGATTTATTGAAACTTGGAAGTTTTGAAATTGACATTTAAAATTTTGAGACTTTGGAACTTGGAGATTTTGACTTGAAATTTGGAATTTGAAATCTGAAATTTTGAAACTTAGAATTTTGAAAATTAAGGCTTGAAATTTTGATCATCTCACCACTTCTTATCACAAAAAACACTTTTCTAAGCTTCTTGACCTTCCCTCATCCATCTCTATCAATATTTCTTTAGATCCTTGTGTTTTGAGCATTTTTTTCACATACCCATTTTTGGTGAAACCCATTTTCTTTGCACCAAGATGGATTCTTTCTCCAAAGGATCACCTTTTCTTACTTTTCATGGTAAGAAATATGATCCCACATTTGAGTGGAATGATGATGATGGACTTCTTCAAGACCCTAGGACCCATGCACCATATTGTCATGTAGACACCAAGGTGAGTTTTTCTTTGGTTTCTTTGCTTGGAAAAATATTGTTTCATGTTCCATTGAAAGTTTCATGGTGAGATATTGTCATTTTTTGTTGCAGTTGTGGGGCATTGCATGATTGGTTATGTTGGAGAATTCTTGGAGAGTTTTTTTTTTTTTTTTTTTTTTTTTTTTTTTTTTTTTAAATTTTATTAAAATTTTATTTTTTATCATGGTGCAATTTTGGACAATGTTTGTGGCTTATGAAATTTTGACAATGTAGGTAGATTGTGATGTTGTTGGATGAATTTTGGCTTGAATTTTGGGAGTTTTGGTATGGTGAAAAATTTGTATTTTAGGCTTAGATGAATATGTTCATGATGTATGTGGGGAAAACTTGTTGGCATGTGTAAACTTTGTTTTATGGACATGGAAAAATTTTGTGGGTAAATTTATGGGTATGGAAAATTTTGATTATGGTAGAATTTCGACTATGAAAAATTTTGTTGGGTATGTGATGTTGGTTCATGGAAAATTTTTGTGGTTATGGTTTTGGCTATGTGAGAATTTATTTGTGCATGGGCATGAACTTGTGAGAATTTTTATGGCTATCTTGGCCATGTAGGAATTTTTTTGTGCATGGCTATGGAAATAAATTGGTAGTTGTGTATGGATGTGTGAAAGATTTTGTCTCCTAGCATTAAAAACATCATTGATGGAGCGGGCTTTGGCACTTTCTTCAAAGCTTTGTTAAATCAGGAGACACGTGAATACAAAGATCTTCAGTTACTTCTTGCCTTGGCAGAGTGCTTCTGGGACACTACTTGTACCTTCCATTTTTCAGGCATTGGGGAAGTAATGTTGACACCTTATGACTTCTTTGTTATCATTGGTTTGAGGTTGGGTGGTGAAAAAATTCTTGTCAATGATTCCTTTACTTCAACTGAACTAAAAAAACTTCTAGGTGTAGTGCCTTCTAGAATGAGGAGTAACAACATCCCTTTATCTTGTCTATGTGAAAATACTCCCCAATGTGAGACTGTGGCAAAGAGTGCTCATATGTTCGTGCTTCTTTTTATTGGGACTTTTTTGTGTCTGGATTTAGGTAGTACTGTGAATCTACACTACTTACGGAGCTTGAGAAAAAATGAACGAATCTGGAATTATGACTGGGGCGGCATGGCCTATGCTACTCTGATGCATTTCATGACCCAACTCTCCAAGCGGAGCCTTTCAAGCTTAGGTGGGGCTCCCTTTGTATGGTAGGTGAGGTTTGGGATTTATTTTGGCTATGTATAGGTTGTGGAAAATTATTTTGGCTATATGGTAATGGTGTTGTGAATTTTTTAGGTTTGGATGTATGAGTACTTTGGGGTTGGTCCTGAAATCCGGGAGGAAGTTATTGGCATTTTTCCTAGATTTCTTTGTTGGTTGCCCAAACATCATTTGTTTACACTTTCCAGGCGTTCTTTGGAAATTTGGCGCTTGGTGATTGATAATTTGACTGTTGATGATGTGAGTTCTTCCTCCTCTTTCTTTTGGAATCTTTGGCACTTGGTTATGGCTTGGTCGTTTCTCATTCTGGGCTTTTTGTGGTTTATCAGATGAATTTAAATCCTTGGGCTGGATGTGATGGGTATGCAGATTGTGAGTGGGCTCTAGAACTGAATGGCCACCAAGTGTTGTTTGAGTGTGGGCATGGAAGGTATTGGTATCTTGGTGATCAGGTTTCGTCCCAAGTTGAACATGAGTATCCTCCTACCACAATTCCAACTCCTCCTTGTCACACCGTTCGGTTAGCTGACTTTCTGGTTGATGAAGAGATTGCTCGGGCCTGTGATGGCTATATTGTTGCAGGAGTAAAAGGGAATTATTCTGAATTCATCCAACTTCATCTGCAAGGTTGCTTAGTTGGCAGGACGGTATTTTTCTTCCCTTCTAAAGTCAAATTTCTTGATCTTGCAAATTCCTTTTCATATTTCTGCTTGGTAACAATACTTGCATGTTGTATTTTCAGCCTCCATCTTTTGAAGGAAAGGAAATGGGAGAGGAAAACGAAGAGATTCCCTCTCCTCACCATGCTGGTGGTTTTTCTAGTTCCTTCACAGAGGCTTATCCTCATTTTTCGGCATGATAGTATGATGTGATGAATCTTGATGGAACGTATAGTTCCATGCCTTTGACTAGGCTAGAGCACGTACCAAATGTTCCTTGGCCCGATCCGGTATGTTCTTGAGTGTTCAGTTCTTTGTCCTTATTTCTTCTTAGCTTGATGAATGGCTCTTAATCTGATGACTCTTGATCTGGAAAATTTGTGCTTCAGGTTGATGTGGATCTTGTGGAAGAAAGCATGCAGATGATTGGAGGCTTGCAGTCATTGGCTTGCACTCAGTCTTCCCAATATGTGCTCAATGATGCGAGTTGGGTATGCCATGTTTCTTTCTGAGCATCTCTTGCTTGAACTATGCTTGATGGCTGAATTAACACTTAATTTTGCTAACTTTTCAGGCACATAGAATGGAAACTGCTGATGCTACCAGAAGAACTTTAGAGGAAGGGATCAGGAGCCTCGAACTTGAAAATCGTCAGTACAATCCTCGCTTTTTCGCAAGTCAAGAAGGAAATACTAAAGGTGGCTCCTCTAGAGGTGGATCAAGGAGATCCTCACAGGCGGAATCGGAGTCCTAATGATGTATGACTTGTATATTTCATTTTCCCTACAAAACAAAAGGAATTGTTCCTTAGACAATCTTGTATTATTTCCCATGTTTAGCTCTTTATCCTTGGAGTCACCTTGGATCATGTAGATACTTTAACTGAGACAAGTTTAGAATTCACCTGATGATGTCTTGTAATGCTAATTTAGACTTATCTTGATTGGCTTTGATGGAATCTGCACTTACTTGAATGGGGCGGAGCCGAATGCCCCTAGTTTAAAGTGAATGCATGATTTTTGGAAATCTTAGTTATGATGATTTTTTTTGGAACCAATGATGATGATTTTTTTTTTTTGAAAATGAATGACGCATGGGCGAATGCCCCTAGTTTGGAACATAAATCCATGAGTCTTAAAAAAATTGATTTGATCAATTTTTGAAAACAATGGTGCAAGTGATGATTTTTGAAAACAAGTGAGTTAGACACGTCAAAGTGTCCCAGTTTGACCAAAAAAATCTTTTTGAGTGTCAACCGATCTTAAAAAAATTGTCCGAGAACACAAAATTGCATGGAATTACATGGATGTGCGATGGCCAGAGTGAGTGCCACGTGGCATATGAGGAGTGCCATTTGGCACTTTTGGAGTGCCGTTCGACACTTTTGGAGTGCCGTTCGGCACTTTTAGAGTGCCGAATGGCACCTGGCCATACTGTGACGCTCACGCCATGGTGGGCCGACTCCTCACGCTTTTCCAATGTGTATTTCGCGTTTTTACGTTTTTTGAAAATTTTTTACTTCATTTGTGATCATGAAACACTCTCCTACTCAGTTACAAACTCTTTGAAACCTATTTCAAACTTGATTAGGAATTGATGCAGCTTATTTAAATGAATTCTCATGCGACAAATCTTTGCTTAAAGGTTAGTAAAACACAATAATCACAAGCAAAAGTCATCCATGGCTAGCAATCATAATTTTTCTGATTCAACAATTCATGATATCAACAGATGGGTTCGTAGTTTTGATTTCAGTACCAAAACCAATTTTTTAGCCTACAAATTAGAGGGAATGAAGGCTCTGAGGAATGTCAAAATCAAGTGGGACTTCCTTCGTGCTGCTGTGAAATTTTGGGATCCCGAAGATCATGTGTTTCGGTTTAATACTACTGAACTCTGTCCGACAATTGAAGAATTTTCTGCTATACTAGGCTATGATCCCAGTAGAAAATCTGTAGCGGTTTCTTGTAATCCTAGGCATAAGGAATCTTTATCTGATACTCCCAGTCTTCCTACTTCTATTACTGATAGTATAATTGAAGGTTATATGGTGAATCTTCGTGCAATTATCTCTTGGCTGATTGACAAACGAACCTATGGAGTGACCGACAATATGCTGAAAAACTTTGGTTTGGCTTTATGCATGGTGGGAAAACTTTTGCTTTACTCTGGAAGACGCGGTTCTGTGGATGCTCGAGCCATAAGTGTTGTGAATCAAATTAAGGATGGTAATAATCCTGTTTCTTTGATCTTGGCGGAAACTCTTTTAGGACTGGATGTTGTGTTTCATGGTGGAGAAACTCTGAACTTCTTAGGGAGTCCTTTGACTTTGCAGATATGGCTGATGGAGAGACTGGACATGATTGCCAAGCCTACGCCGGTAATTACGGGCCTAGCAGTTTTCTTAGCATGGTTGTAATCAAAACTGAGTGCAAAATCGAGAGTGATTGGGTGAAATTCTTAGACAAGAAATCTAGTATCTCAATTCAATGGGACTGTTATTGGTGGAAGTGCCTACCTCCTCTACTGAGGTCTCTAGGATTAGATCACATCTTCCTTGTTGGGTTGCGAAGGGCAACTTTCTACAATGGAGATAGACTCTTGAGGCAATTCAAATATGAGCAAGGAATGCCTGGTGGCAACAAAAGAAGACCTTTCTCTCTTATGGACACCAATCCTACTTCTGTAAAGAACATGCTATTGGGTTTGGAGATGGCTGACCGAGTGGACCAATCTTTTGTCAAGGTTCACTTTCATAGGATGACTACAAAATACTCTAACTGGTTGATAGACAAGATTGTTGACAAGGAGGCTGAGAGGATTGCTATGAGAGAATAGTTCTCAAAGACAACCGGGAAAGACCCGATGAAGACCACTATGAATTCAAAAGAAGGGACAATGATGACAAAGTACCTATCACAGGAGAAATTAGTGATCAACAAAAAGAGAAAAGACTGAAGACAAAGTGACCTTCTTATTTTTGGCTTTGAATATCTTTAAGTAAAAGTTGATGTAAAAACTCTTATGTTTAGGAATTATTTAGGATTTGCAGGTTAGGGATTCTGTTTAAAGTGTAGGTTTTTTTTTTTGGGGTTTGGTTTTTATGTTTTGGCTTAGGGTTTGAGTTTCTTGTGGTTTATTTTGGTTTTAGGTTTGATTTAAGGTTTTGTGTAATTATATGGTTTAATGGAATGGTTGAATTTTTTGAAAATTTTTGGTTAATGGACAAATGGTGGTTTTGGGAAATTGTGACCAAACCAATGCATGGTTGCCTATGTACCCCATTGATAGAAGGATCAGGTCAACACGTAGTTCATTGATTTTTTTATTTGCCTTAACTTTTGTCTAAGTCGCCCTTTTGGGTTTTCAACCTAGCAGGCTCTCTCATGTTGGTTGGCTCAGTTAAAGGGTTTGCATCTAAGTCCATCAGCCTTATTGCTCCCCCAAAGTATATCTGCTTGATAATGTATGGGCCTGCCCAATTTTGCTTGAACTTCCCGTTTGCATCTTGAACTGGGGCTCGAATTTCCTTCAGCACTAAATCCCCTAACTTCAAATCTCTGGTTCTCACTTTCTTGTCAAAAGCTTTCCTCAGCCTCCTTTGGTAACCTTGAATATTATACAAGGCCTTGAGTCTCTTCTTATTTAGCATGCACAACTGATCGTATCTGCTTTGCAACCAATCTACTTTAATGATTCCACTCTCCAGTACTGTCCTTAGTGAACGAACACCCATCTCAATAGGAAGGAGTGCTTCCATCCCATACACTAATGTATAAGGAGTGGCTCCTATGGAAGATTGAATTGATGTTCTATACCCCCAAAGTGCATAGGGCAACTGTAGGTGCTAGCCCTTGTAGTTCTTTGTGCTCTTCTTTAAGATTCACCTTATGTTTTATTAGCAGCCTCAACTTGGTTTGAGGACGGTAAAGTGAAGACTTGTGGTGTTGAATGTTGAACTATCGTAGATAATTTCATGTGGTACCCCATATCTGTAGATGATATTGGTCTGGATGAATTGAGTAACTTTCTTTGAGTTCAGAACCTTATATGAAGTAGCCTCTACCCATTTAGTAAACTAGTCAATGGCTACAAGTATGAATTCATGACCATTGGACGCTGTTGGGTGGATCTTCCTAATGATGTCTATTCCCCATGTAAAGAATAGCTAGGGTGGTGTCATGGTATGTAGTGGCATGGGTGGCATGTGCTTCAGATCTCCATGGACTTGGCATTGATGGCACTTTCAAACATGAGCCACACAGTCGGCTTCCATAGTAGTCCAGTAGTAGCCTTATCTCATTATTTTCCTTGACAACATGTGTGCATTCATATGTGGCCCATAACTTGACTCATGAACCTCTTCAATTATTTGATGTGCTTCCTTGGTGGTTACACAACGGAGATGAATTATGATGATGTAAAAAATCAGTAGATTGAATGCTCCGGGCTTCAATGGGCTAGTGATTGCTTATGAGGCCTGAAAAGAAAAAGACAAGATCAAAGGTGATTGGGATGAATCGGCCAAGAACCCTCCGATACTTAAGTTAGTTTTTTCCTCTAGAATGTTAGAATTCCAATTTTTGGGAGTCATGAGAACTTACCTCCATTAGATGTGGATGAGTGCTTGAGCGGTTATTTGTCTCGTAACTTTCCCAATATTTGTGGAAGTTAGAAAGTTCAGACTTAACTTCTACAAACCGCTATAGAAGTTGGAATGTTCAATCTTATATTCTATAACTGTCATTGGAAGTTAAGTATTTAGTAGGAAGTTATAGCGATGAATCAGGATCTCGCTCATGTTTCAAAATAGTAACACGTGGTTCGATTCACTAGTCTTTTGTAGGTAAATCTTTCTGAAAATTTCCCAAGTGTTGAGGGTCGTCCAGGTGTTGGGGGTAGTCCAAGTGCTTTCCTGATGGACGACCGTCCTACGAGGGATGACCATTCCTGTCTTCTTGACTTGGATGACACTCATGGACGAATTGGAGTTTATTCAATCTTCAGTTCACCATCAAATTCCATCATATGATCTTCTGTAAAGCCTTTCACCACAAATAATGTAATTAGTAAACAACCTCCGGATGGTCAATTGGTCGTTCTTGTCTGCAGACTTAGGGTAGGTCCCATCCTTGTGATACTGTAGGATGTTTGAATACCATTCGCCTTCTCCATTATTCTCCCAATCTTCTTCTATTGCCATGTAGTAGGCTGGTTCTTCTTTTTGTTCCAACACTATCAGTCCAGCTTCATCTTCCTTTGGCCCATCCATCATGGATGCCATGGTTGTTAAAGTATCTGCAATTTGATTCTGCATTCTCGGTACATACTGATATTGAATCTTGCTGAATTTTGATGCCCACTTCTAAAGATATTGATGATAAGGCATCAACCTTTCTTCTTTGATCTTCCACTTATTATGTATCTGAGAGATTATTAATGCTGAGTCCCCGTACACCTCTAACTCTTTCACTACTAGGCTTAAGGCTGCTTGTAGGCCCATAATGCAAGCTTCATATTCAGTGGCGTTGTTGGTGGCAGGGAAATTAAGTTAGCCAGAAAATGGATGTATGTCCCTTTTGGAGAAATTAAGAGAACTCTAATTCCACTTCCATTTTGATTTGTTACTCCATCAAAATACATCTTCCATGATTCTACTTCAATCCCCATGATGTCTTCATCTGGAAAGTCTCCTGGAATTTCTTCAGCTTCTTCTGGTGAACAATGGGCTAAGTGATTGGCAATTGCTCTCCCTTTTACAGATTTTTGGGTCACATACTTAATATCAAATTCTGACAGAAGCAATACCCATTTAGCAGTTTTTCTATCTTGCACAGGTTTTTCCATTAAGTACTTCAAAGGATCCATTCTTGCAATCAACAAAACCTTGTAAGCAAGCATATAATGTCTGCGTTTACGGATTGCCCATACAAGTGCTACACATGTCTTCTCTAATGGTGAATACTTCTCTTCATAAGGCAGCATCTTTTCATTGATGTAGTATATTGCATTCTCCTTTTTAGTCTCCTCTAGGTACTGAGCAAGTAAAGCCCTCATTGCTGTATTTGTAGTGGTAAGATACAACAATAATGGCTTTTCAGGAACTGGTGGGATAAGTATTGGTGGTTTCATTAGATAACACTTGATCTTCTCAAAGGCTTCTTGACATTGTTCATTCCATATTGTTGGGACCTCATTCTTGAGCAATCGGAAGATTGGTTCACATGTCATAGTGAGTTGGGCTATGAACCTGCTGATGTACTATATCCTCCCCAGAAATCCTCGGATCTCCTTCTCAGTTCTTGGAGGCTTCATCTCTACAATTCCTTGATTTTCTCAAGATCAACTTCTATTCCCCTCTGGCTTACCATAAACCTTAACAGTTTTCCGAATGTGACTCCAAAAGTACACTTCTTTGGATTCAACCATAACTTGTAGAACCGAATTCTCTCAAAGAACTTCCTCAAAGCCGGTATATGCCTTTCACGGTCTTTGGACTTCACTATCATGTCATCAACATAAACTTCTACTTCTTTGTGGATCAAATCATGCAACAAAGTGGTGGCCGCTCGTTGGTAAGTAGCACCAGCATTTTAAAGGCCAAATGGCATGACCTTGTAGTAGTATGTCTCCCATGGTGTGATAAAGGAAGTTTTCTCCATATCTTTTAGAGCCATCTTAATCTGATTGTATCCTAAAAATCCATCCATAAACGATAACAAAGCATGACCAACTGTGTTGTCAACCAGGACGTCAATGTGAGGCAATGGAAAGTCATCTTTCGAGCTGGCCTTATTCAGATCTCAAAAATCTACACACATTCTGACCTTCCATCCTTCTTCGGTACCGAAACCACATTAGCTAACCACTCTGGATAGTTGACCACTCTTAGGAATCTTGCATTGTACTATTTCTCTACTTCTTCCTTAATCTTGAAAGTCCATTCTGGCTTCATTCTTCTCAACTTCTGCTTGACTGGCTTCATGGTTGGATCTGTTGGAATGCAGTGCTGTACTATATCTGTATCAATCCCGGGCATGTCTTTATATGACCAAGCAAAGACCTCCTTGAACTTTGTCAGCAGTGCCATTAATGCATCTTTCTCTGAAGTGGTTAGAGTATTGCCCACTTGGATCATTTTGGGCTCATCATTAGTTCCCAGGTTAATGGGTTGGGTTTCTTCTTTTATAGGTTCTAGATATCCATGTTTTAATTCCTTATTATTAAGAGTTTCTTTACCAATTTCAGAAATAAAAACATTCAAAGCCAACAAATAAGCAAAATCATAAATCATATTAAAAGGGAAAGTTATCACAAGCAGATTTAACAAGAATAGAAACACTAGCAAAAATAGACTCAATAGGAACGGAAACAACGTTCTTGGCAGGAGTGACTGACTCGGCGGTCTTGATCTTCTTGGCAAAAGTGATTGACTTGACGGTCTTGATCTTCCTCACAGATTCCTCCATGGGGTGGGTGGCTCCCTTCCATGCCCAGTTCTTCAACTCGGTCTTGGCTTTCGTAATGGTAAGTGGCTCCTAGTAAGCTCTTTCTTCCCTCAACATTAGTACCGGGGGATCTACATCCATATAATCCTTATCTTCTACTTCAACCTTCATGTCTGTAAGATTATCGGTCACAAAAGCATTCAGGCGCTCTATGTTATCCATCCATTCATCAAATAGGTCATGCTTGCCTCTATTACCTAAGTAGGTGGGTTGAGGGAGATGCATTGACTCACTTTCTTCCATTCTCTCCTTATTACGTTTAGCATTCTTGAGTGTCATGATTTTGAGACTGTGGACTATCAGTTTTTGGTCTAGAGCGGCTAGCCTAGCATTTATGTCATCCTCTTCTTTAGTATGTGGGGTTGGTGAACTTGGTTCTGAATCATAATACGACCCCAATTCTGGAACCTCTCTTCTATGCTTGTCATACCTAGGGCCAGACCTTGAACTGACACTAGTAATATCACTCAAATCTGAAAGGTGCCCATAGGGATATTCATCATGATACATTTGATTGGATTGTGCATTCTCCTTTCTTGCATTCTCTAACACATTTATTAGCCTGTATTGATCACTATCAGTGTCTTTCCCCCTGTTGGCTTCGACATCGCCTTCTATGTCTTCATCATAATAGTTGACATCACTGTCATATTCCTTATAAAATAGGTCTGCATCTTCATCTTCTCTATCATTAGGGGGTTCACCCCAATCGTCACCATTATATGGGCTATCATAACTTCTACTGTTGTTGTCATCACTATCAATGTTGTTGTCATCATTATTATGTCCACTATCACTGCCACTGTTGTCACTACTACTATCACTCTTGTCTTCACTTCCATCTTCATCATCACTAGAGGCTGTTCCCCCTTCCTCATCCTCATCATTGGCTTTTAGTTCATACGGGCTCTTCAATGTATGCTAGCAAGCCTCCCAATATTCCTCTTCTTCTATGTTGCAAATATGATCTCCAAGAAGTGTAGTCATGGCATCAAGTGGTATCTCGAACCCAGGCACCATTGTCTTTGTTATAGGATCAAATCTCGGTTCAGGGAATCCCCAATAACGTTGACTTTCTCCAGCTTTGACGAACTTCTCATTCAATGTAGGAGTGTAGGGTTTTAGAGGTTCTGGAGGACAAGGATGTCATTTTGCTTTGGCTTTGGCTCGAGCCATCTTTCTCACTTCCATCTCTAACAAGTCATCATCAGTGGGCTTATGGCTTAGCCCAAAAGGTGGCGTGGCAGTAGGAATCATCGGGTCCAAAACAATAGGCTTCTTCACAGTTCTCCCTAAATTCATCCTCGGAAGGTAATTCATTCTCCTCATCATTGCTACCACATTGTTGTTGCTGTAGGGAGCAAAGTCCATCGGGATCTTCTCCACTTCTTGTTCTCTCTTTTCAAAGCCAGGTCTCTCAATCTCTAAGCCATCCAAAGTCAATGGCTCTTTCTCAAAATCAATACCGTAAATAGGCTTAGGCATAGTCAAAGTATCCCCATAAATGGTCACAATAGCCCCTTCATGTGGAAACCGAACCTTTTGATATAAAAAGGAAGGTACGGCTTCTATGTCATGGATCTATGGTCGCCCAAGGAGCATATTGAAGCATGAGGCTATATTAAGGACTTGAAAATCCACCTTCTTGACCATTGGTCCTATGGTAAGCTCAAATGTTATGGTTCCCAAAACCTCTCTTCTAGTGTTGTCATATGCCCTCACATGTTGATCAGTAGGCACGAAGTCTTCAATGCTTAGACCCAGGTAGCTCGCAGTCTTCAAAGGACATACATTCAAAGCACTTTCATCATCTATTAACACCATCAGTATCCTCTTCCCCATGGAATCTACAGTGATATGCAACGGGTCGTTGTGGTGCTTCCCTTTCTTGGTTAGATCCTTGTCAGAATAGGAAATGGTGAGTTCCTTATTTATGGACTGTAGACACCCAATTTTACAACTTGCATTTAACCAACCGGTAGATCTTCAAATTTGTGATACAAAACAAATCTTGATGCTCTAACGATCATAATGGTATGTTATGGGTTTTGATCGGACCACCTGATCAAAAGTTATCATACAAACAATTTTTAACGATCATTGCTCACCTACACGATGGGCCTGATCACGTCATATCTTAAACACTTAATTTTGATTGGTTCCCACAAGAATTAATTTAAAATTAATTAGGTGTAATTTTTGATTGGATTTCATTTTTATTTCATTTTTTTTAAGAAGAAAAAAATAAAAATAAAAATGTTTTCCTTTAGGGCATCTTATCTGCTCTTTTGAAAAATTTTGGAGATAGGAAAAATTCAAAAAATGCTCAAGAACGTCATTATCTTCAGCAGCAACTTGAATCGCATTTTTGGCCTAAAAAACGTTGAAATTTGGATTTCTCTATTTCTATAAAAGTTGTAGAGAATTGAACTTCCTTTGAAAAAAACATCAATCCCGAATCAATTGGAATTTTGAGCAGCAAGTTATGGCCAAAATATGAAACAGGTGCAGAAGATAACACAAATTTAGCATTATCTTCAATTTTCTCTCAAAATTTCAAATGGGAATCAACATCAAATCTGTTCAAGCCTATCTAATAGACTTATCCTTTCCCTTTGCTTCAGAAGAAATATTTTTGAAAACTAAATTGGATAAAGAAACAGATACATCCTGTGAAAAAATTCAAAAATGCTTAAAAGACGTTACTATTTTCAGCAGCAATTTGGAACACATTTTTGGCATGGATAACGTTGAAATTTGGCTTTCTCTATTTCTGAAAAAGTTGTAGATAATTGAATTTCCTTTCAAAAAACACTCATCTTGAATCAATTGGAATTTTTAACGGAAAATTAGAACCAAAATACGAAGCAGGTGCAGCATCATTTCGAAATTTGAATGGGGATCAACACCAAATCCGTTCCAGCTCATTTAAACAGGTTATCTCCTCCCTTAGCTTCAGAAGAAAGCTAATAACTTAGCTTTAAAGCTAAGCCATCCCTTCCCCTATAAATAGAGAAGACCTCTTCCATTTTCTGGACCCCGAATTCCCTCTAGAGAGCTAGTGAGAAAGCAGAAAAGAAAAGCTGTTGAGCAACCATTGTTCTTACTTTGGTTGTAGTTTAGTACTTCCTTGCTTTCTCCCTAGCCCTTTAAGTGATCACTTCCCCCTTTTAATTTAAGCTGGTAAGTAGTTAATTGTGTTCTTTAATTTTTTATACATGCTAGAATAAATGCTTACAAATCATTATTCACTTCTTTTATGCTATGCTTGGATGAACATGCCTATATGTCTTATTGATTTTCTCTTACATGCTTAGATGAACATTTCTAGGTAATACATAATTTTCTCTTGAATGCTTAGATGAACACTTCTAGGCTAATACACAATTTTCTCTTGAATGCTTAGATGAACACTTCTAGGTTATAGCACAACTTTCTCTCGAATGCTTAGATGAACACTTCTAGGTTAAAGCACAAATTTTTCTTGAATACTTAGATGAACATGTCTAGGTAGTTATTTTACTTTTTTAAAACGCTTGAACAAACATGTCAAAGTATTTTGATTTTCTCTAGATAAACATGTTTAAGGGATTTTTCTTTACTTCTTTTCATAATTGCTTGGATGATCAAATATGCTTAAATGTTTTATTTTTATATGTTTCTCTTTGCAATTATGTTGATGACAAATAACATGACAACTTTGTTTTTTCCTTCACATGCTTAGATGAACATGTCTAGGCTAGGAATTCTTTGTCTATATTGATCTCTTGGATGAACATGCCATTACCTTCATTTTTTTTTTTTTTTACATTAAAATTGTTATCTAACAAGTTTCATTTTTTGTTTCTCTTTATGTCAAATTCCCCCAACACATATTTGTTTACAATTTTTGCAAATTACATGTTTATATGACATATTCTTTGTATTTGTTTGACATGACATGACATTGGCCATCTTAACCTAGGAGACCGGTTCTATCGGGCGAGATAGGTGCTTAATCCCTTCCCATCTCGTAAATTAGCCTCCGAACCAAGATCAAGGGTTCTAGACTATGCTCTTGTATATACAATTTTACATTTTTTAGAATGTAACTAGGAAATAAAGCAATGTAATTTACTTTTCTTATATTGTATCTAGGACAAAAAAGCATTGTAATTTTTTGTTACAAAATTTGATGTAAATTGTCATATACATTAATACAACAGAAGTATTTTTTATTGAAGGTTTTCTTATTTTTCCTTTTAAATTAAATAAGTGGCGACTCCATGTAAAACCCTCGATTCATCCAAGCTCAATAATCAGAAATTAGTTTTGTTCTTCTAGCTAATTAATGAGCTACAACATGCCCCTTTCTATTAACATGAGTAAACTTATTGTTCTATTTTTTTCTTCTTATGTTTAAGCAATTGGCCATATGTAAAACAGATTGGTGTCTCACATTTGTCGTGTAACACATGATACATAGTGTTTTTTTTTTTTTTTTTTTTTTTTTTGAGAGAGATGATATATAGTGTTAATTTCAAACATTCAAGAAGTTTTTAATACTTAGTCAATAGTAATCGGTTTTGCACTTATGACTAAAACATTAAGCCAGCTGATTCTTCGTTTCTTGGTCCAATCAGGCCTTCTAATATGGTTTGCAGAACTGTATTTTGTTTTGTATTATTATAATCATTGAGCCCCAGAAGTGTATTATTTATAACTACTTTCAAAGTTCACAAGGTCACATCTTTTAAAACTTAATTAACTGATAATAAGTACACGAATCAAACATTCCATATCTCATTCTTCCACATGGGTTTGGGATTTTCAAAGTAGATCACTAAAAATCACTGAAATGGAATAAATAATCACATGGCAACTGAACCTTAAAATATATATATTACAGTTAAAAAAGAGAGATTAGCTTGTTGCCAAAGCCTGCAACAGAAAAATGCTAACTCCTATGGAAATCAAAATCTTATAGTCTTGGTTACAGAAAATTGGAATTGAAGGACATGGTGCGGGGTCCTCCAAATGTCAGTGAGAAATTCTCTCTGCCTTGCTCATTTATCCTTTTGTGAGTTTCTGCAAACTCCAATAAAGAATAAACCCACATGCAAGCTTTGTTGTCCAAAGACATGATCTATGGGTAGCCCTGCAGGAAGGATCCTGTTTCGTCTTAGCTTTTGTCAGGATTGAACCCTCCCATTGGAATTCACGCTGTGGACTCGACATATGACATATTTTTGGTTGTATTGCTCGAGAATGGGGGCCCCCTATGAAGAGAATGTAGAGTTTTGAAGAACATGGTGTTTCTCGAATATAAGTTCGATATGGTAATAAATTGAAATATTCATAATGAAATAAAATAATTTTATTCATGTTTCTTCTTCCAAGTAATGCCCTTAAAACTACTCCTCTTCAATTTTTTCCTGATAAAAAATAAAAATATATAACAAGCTCTATGCTAAAGAGTAACAAATATTAATTTAGTTATGAGTTGCAATAAACATTTTTAAAAATAAGAATATGCTTGTCAATAATTTCCTTGTACACACAAATTCTTTGCAATTATGTTTAGTTACAATTTTTTAATATATATTTGTGCATGATTTCAATTTATATTTTAAAAGATGTATGAAAAATACCATTTAATAAAATATTAAATACACTTTTACTTGTGCTCTTAAAATATTCATTAATAAAGTCATAATAAAAAGCCCAAGCGCAACAAACAACTAAATTTTGTGAAAGTGAATACTAATTAAAATAAAATAATTTCATTCCTACATTTTTAAGTTAGTTTTAATTTAGTTTGAGTAAAACCTTAGTACAGTTTCTTAGACGTTACATAATAGATTTTTCAAATAATTATGTATCTACATTGATTAATGCAATACAAAAGATGTTATCTTCTCCCGAAACAATTAAATTTAATTATATAACTTAATTCCTAAAAAAAACTAAATAACTCATTGGCCCATACAACCATATAGTTGAATTAAATTGAAGAACCTAGAATTTAATCTTTAAAGAAATGTACCTAAGTTTTGTCCATTTAGTATTTTCACGCCTAAGTTGATTCTCCTCAAATAGATAATCCACCTTTGGAATCAATCTAATTATATTTGAACAATAAACTTTTTGAACATTATTTTTGTGACAAATAGAATTTTCAATAAAATCTTTATAAAATAAATCATATCCTATGCCCATGATTTTGCCTCATCACCCATATTTCTTAAATGAGAAAGGACAAATGTATAGAACATTTCCACAAAATAGTACTTTTTAATTCTCTCAAAATGAAAATATATTCCAAATTTATAATTTCAAAATTTTAGATACTTTTTCTGACATATTGAGTAGTAGCCACACCCATGAGAATATGTTCACAAGAATGAAAATCAAATGAATTGACAGGACTTGTGCAAGTGGTGGAGCATTAAATGATGTTATAACTCATTTATCAAACCATTTGTGTAAAAAAGAATAAATAAATAAAGAATGTAGTAAATAATATTACTTATGAAAATTAAATTACAAAAGCAGTGCTCATAGTTATATGCATGGACTATTGATGCATAAACATAATGTCCAAAATTTGATTGTTGAAATTGAAAATGCAAAGACTAAATTGACACTCAAATTCCAAGTGTTAATAAAAATAAAAATAAATAAATAAATAAACTCAATTAGGGCTTTGTAAAAAATATAACACAACAAAAAAGTGAAAAAATTTTGACATATTAATATCAAGAGCAACAAAGACACTGAATTTTGACATTTTCTCTGAATATGCAGCACACGTGTCCGGTGTCCCCACAATCAACCAACTGCCGAACCGCAACTGGTAAATAAAGTTCTGTTTTACCCAACCCAAAAAGTGGAAATATATATATATTTCTGGCTTCATTCGTGAATTTTAAGCCCCAAATTTCCTCGTCTGTTATTATTATTATTTTTTTAAGAACAAATTTCCTCTTCTTTAATTGTAGAAATGTTTTAGAAATACAAAATGCCCTTTATTTTCGTTAGTTTGGAAAGATAACTGTGGATCCCAAGAGAGAGTAATAGAGTATACATATGTTCATTACCCTAAAGACTAAAAGTTACACTTGCTGTACAAAGTTCCCTGCTTTAAAATTTTGTACTGACCAAAAGAGAGGCATAGCTTGTGTTTAAAAGACTGATATTTGACTGATTTTTACATGTTTATTTTATATTTTAATAGTTACAATAATGAGAAACGGAAGTTCGAATCCTAAACATTTCTATTAAAAATACTAAAATGTATTAATTAAATTACAAAACTCTTAACAACCGATTTCTTGTTAAAAGATAAATAAATACTAATTTTGGGCTAGCAAGGGTTCTATAGTATATCGAGAAAATGCTAACCAAGTTGTAGTGCAGTTCACGTGCAATGGATTGGATTCACAATACTTAATCCCACTCTTACGCTCAGATAATTTATTTTTAAATATGGGTTGTAAGAGACCACCATATGACAGACATAATTTTCCTACTAATTGCATGTGCTTTTATAAAATGTAAATTTAAAAAAAAAAAAAATTTAAAAAGGTTGATATGCCGTTCATTTGCATGTCCTAATTAAGTGACAATCATTGGACCACACACCTTTTATGTGGTAAGCTATGGAAAATTATTATATATAAGGAAAACTTATGAATTAAGTTTATTAAAAAATTAAATAACACATCACGGTTCGACCTCTATTAGACATCGGTCCAATCAAAAAAATTTTGAACCTCTCCATTTTTTGGTTCTTTGAGTAATCCAAGTTTCAAAACCATGCCCCAAATTTCAAATCAAGTTGCAACTAAGGCTTCCCATAATCACTTATATAGCCTAGTTCAATCTAATAAATACTTTATGTGAGACTCAACATTCGCTTGCACAACATACAATTCAATTCACATAACTCGGGTATAACAATATTTTTTAGCTCAAGTGATTTACAGGTGAAATTTTACTTGCAGTTGGAAAAAATGTTAAAAGGCCGTGTTAATTGCAAATTCTTTTTAAATCATAAGTTAACAAATCAAATTTGATGCAAATTACATGTGGACAGATTGTAATTAACTCAAATATACCTATATATGCTAGACACACACATATATATATATATATATTTATATATATAATGTTGATCATATTATATAAAATTGAAATATATTTTGGAGAGAAATTCATAATTTACATTTTACTTTAAGATTTTTCCCAAACATGCTTTGAATCTACACCTATTCAAATCTTTATGCATCTTGAATTATTGATACTGAGACCGATTAAGGTTAGGTCCAAAACATTTTTTTTCTTCACAAAATCCAAGTATTTTAAGAAGCATAAGAAGCCAGTCATCTAACCTTATAGAAAAATAAAAAGATATGAGACCTGAGATGGTGAGACCAAACCTAAAGCAAAAAAACTCTCTCTACAATCTTTCAACCATAGAGCACTAGCATCAACTCTTCTAAAAATTTTAGTATTTGACACATCAAAAAGTTATTTTATCTATTTTAACATACAATTTTGCAATACATTCTACATCACATCTTCTATTTTAAGATTTCATCACATTAAAATAATTTAAA
This sequence comes from Notholithocarpus densiflorus, assembly GCA_030021035.2. Taxonomy (NCBI): domain Eukaryota; kingdom Viridiplantae; phylum Streptophyta; class Magnoliopsida; order Fagales; family Fagaceae; genus Notholithocarpus; species Notholithocarpus densiflorus. The sequence continues at coordinate 2,025,080 of JARYZH020000013.1, read as the reverse complement.
AGAAACCTCTTCTATATTAAAAAATTAACAAAACAAATATATTTTATTGTGGCCCCATTTGACAAAGAGAGAGGTAGAGAGAAAGAAAGGGAGAGAGGAAATTGGGATGTGACATGGGAGAGAGAAATTGGAATAAAAAAACAACAAAATATGTTGAGCACATATAAGATTGACTAAAATGCAAAACTGACCCTCTAAGTTTCACATTTTGTCATTTCAGGCATTCCACTAACTTCTGTTAATGCTCTACCGTTAAGTGCTTTTTTTTTTCTTCTTCAATTTTTTATATTAAAAAATGCAAAAAACTAATTTAAATTAAAAAAAAAATTAAGAAATCCCATAACACACCACAAACCCAGCACACAAACAACAAAAAATTTCTTTACATTGATCACGAGATTCACAACCAAAAATGGCATCCAAACGGACCCAAAATTTTAATATACAAATTCAAAACAAAGCACAACAAACAATTATCTAACATCAACCATCAGTAACATATACAATTTACAAATTCCCTACCCACAAACAATGATTATTTATTCAACAATGAAACAATGTTTCTGGGTTTTTCTTTTTTTGTGGCTCATTTGGTTTTTACAAACAAAATCAGAAATAAGAAAAGATTTGACTAAAAACTAAACTTGAAAACCCAAATCAGATCAGAGAGAGAAAGAATCCAAGGACACCCATATTGGATTGGAGAGAAAGAATCCAACGACATAGACTAGATCAGAGAGGGAGCTTAACCGGGTTGTTCACCAAATCCGAAAGACTTTGAAACCAACCAAACACAATAGCCCAGCTGTGGGTTGGAACTCCAATGAGGGTTTGATGAGAAAACATAGAGAGAGGAAGACTGGCCTAGTCGAACCGAGATAAGAGAAAGACAACCACCGCCAAGCAAGGATAGTCCACAGTGACTGGTGAGGAGCAGAGACCAGTTGACCTTGGTGGTTGGCCATGAACGAAGCTTGGAGAGGAGCTCCTTGGGTCCAACCTAGAGAGAGTGGCTAGGGGAACAAAGTTGTTCACTGAGCCCTTAGTTTCTTCTTCTTCTTTCTTTTTAAAAAATTTAAATTAGTTTTCTACATTTTTTAATATAAAAAACTGAAGAAGAAAAAAAAATGCACTTAACGGTAGAGCATTAATAGAAGTTAGTGGAAGGCCTAAATTGAAACACTTTTGAAACTTAAAGGACTAAATTGACCAAAACTAAAGTTAGAGGATTAAAATGACAAAATGTGAAACTTAGAAGATCAGTTTTGCATTTTAGCCTATAAGATTTTATGCCTGTACAGTTCCAAATATGAAATTGTACTGTTCATTAATGTTAAATTTTTTAGCATATAAAACATCTGATGTGGAAGGTTTTTTGGTATTTGGTGTGCCAAATGCCAAATTTTTGGCGTTTGGCACACCTGATACTAGTACTATAAGGGTTTGTCTGGTTAGACGATTTTAGAGTTTAAAAACACATTTTTAAAACTTGAAACACCGTTTCATAACAACAACTTTTCTTAGATTTTTAACAAATGCTTATTTCAAACTCAAAACTCTGTTTTGTAACAGCTTATACAAACGTATCCTAAATCTTTTTTGAATCTCATATGGGCAACCCTTTTGGTTCTCAATTTACAAGGTTAAACCTTCGAGTTTCTTACCAATTTTTAGATGTACTTTCAGCCTCTTTGTATAACCAGGTCGGTATTAAGAGGTTGGTTCAGGATCAAATCGATTGAACCAATTGGTTTGGTCTTATTTTCAAAATACAAAGGAAAAGTGTGACAGATAAGAGAGATAGAGGATGAATTTTTTTTCTTAAAAAAAAGGAAAACGCAGGATGAATTATGATGATATTTTAGTAGGAAAATTCGTACCTATCACACTTGAAAATAAAAAGTGGGGAAGAAAAAAAGTGAGGAACCCTAGAAAAGCTGTATTGCCGCATAAGGGGAGACACTAGGCGGGGTCCATGTAGAATGTGGGATTCCATCCCATGCATTTTTGTAAATTGCAATGTCATTTCATACTGATTCATAACATCTAAGTATGAACACTTATTATTCTGTAGATATACTGCATTATTTTCCTTCCCCCTTTTTGTTGATGTGATGCTTTGGCCAATCATAGAACCCGGTAGCGAGCCTTAGCATTTCTAGCTGACAGGGAAGAGTTCGGTATGATTCTTTTTTTTTTTTTTCTTTTTTTTTTATTATATTTTTGTAAACATCTTATAAGGTATGATTCATTAGTGCAACTATATATTCAATATAACGAATAGCTGCATTGAATATAATTGTTTTAAAAAATATAATATTATTTGTACTTAGTTAATCAATGTAATTATGTGTTTAAATTTGATTTGAAAACTTAATGTATTTTATCTAAGAAACTATCAGTAACTTTAGGTATTAATAATGAATTGTCTAAGCGTACTAAAAAGTGCTACAAAAATATTTTAATTAAAGAGAATCTTTATATACTTTAGTACACTTAGAATATTAGTTTAGGTTATATAAGACAATAGTTCTTAAGTCATATTAACAGTGCGTTGTTATATCCCTAAATGTTTAAACTCAAGACTTATCACATACTAGGACCCTAATCACTAAACAATGACTCTAGATAATGGTAATGAATTAACTAGACATACTAAACTGTTATATAGATATTCCAATTGAAGGGAATTCTTGTGGAGCAATATGAGTACCCCTTTTATAAGCCTTCTTTAACTATTTATTATTTTTTTAGCAATTTTTTTTTTTGGGGGTTATATTTGATAAAAGATGTTTTTTACCTGTTATGGTTGTACAAAGTGGATGTTCCCTTTCCCCTCAAAAAAGAAAAAGAAGAAAAAGTGGAGGTTCCCTATTTTTTTCCGTTTTAAAAAAGCACATCGTTTGAAGTGAATCTTTATTGCCAAAGGTTTTATAAATTTAAAAAGTAATGCTTCTTCGAATAAAAATTTCAAATGATATAAATTCATGTCTAAATCATATTATATCTTATACTATATTAAAAAAAAATGGTTGTCTTACATGCTATGGTTGTACCAAATGGAGTCCTTCAAAAAAAATTTTAAAATAACTAACATTTTTTTGAGAATTTTTTTAAATAATTAACATAGTTTCTCTAAATTATTATTATTTTCTTATTTTAATAATTTACCATGATTATCTCAAAATAATAATAATAATAATAATTTACCATGATTTATGTTTTATAATAAAAGTTGGGTCATACATGCTGTGTTTGCACTATGTGACTTATGTCTTATGTAAGTATTTTACACAACATGCTTGTATTATGTGGCTCAAAAAAAAAAGTTATACTACATAAGTTTGCCATGTGACTTTTACAATTACATTAAAATTATTATCATACTTACTTTCAGTGGAATTCCACTATTAAAGGTTTAAAAAAATTAAAATACTATTCCAATTAAAGTTCAATTATTAAAAAATTCACAAGAAATTTAAAAGAATTTCATTATTATTATATATATATATATATAAATTTGATAGAATATCAACCTATAACGTTTGCATGATGATTGTTTTTTTATGTAAAATATTATATTTTTAAATAAATGGAACAATTTGGTCCTCCATTTTTTTGTCCATAACGGCACATCAAGCTTTCCATTATTTAGGAATAAAATATTATTAAACACGTATTTAAGTGATCAAAATCAATTAAACCAATCTTTTTTTTCTTTTTTTTTTTGAGAATCAGTTAAACCAATCTTGTATAAATAAATAAATAAAAAAAAATCAAACCAACATCATATTTAAGAGGGATCAATTCAACTCATTAAAGTAATTGAATCAATCTTATTTCAAGGGACTAAAATTAAAAGGATTTCTTAGATAAATGAAAAGAAAAAATTATATTACTCATAAATTTTAGAGGTAAAATCCATTTTTTAACTTCCATCCTATGATAAATTGATCTTTTTATGACGATTGATTTTTATCATCAAACTAAGATATTGATAAATTTCTTCTTCTTTTTTTTTCCACCAAAAAAGAGACTATATTATTTGAAAAATGTAATATGCAGTTCAAGCTAAAATCATAAACGAAGTTTATTGTATGCATTATGCAATGGAATGCATTAGTCTTTGAAGAGAGACTCGGCGGGAATCGAATAATAATGTGGGGAAGGCAAGTAGTGTATAAAAAAGAGAAAGCAGAGTGGGATGCTGGATAGTGACTGACCAAAGAGATAGAGATTAGAGATTAGAGCCCGAACTCCGAGGCAGCGACTGCCCCTACACACACACAGACCCCCTTTGACGGCGACTTACATTTTTTGACCGCACTGCCCGTGCTGCCCGCCTTGTGTCTCATTCAGACTGAGACTGATGATAAGCTCGCGTCGTTTTCTGCTGCCCGTCCTTAAATCATAAAAATCCGGGCAGCGGGCAGAGTCCTATGATGCTAAAAATATAAGATTAAAGTTTACAACTTTGAAGTTGTAGTAGTTGTTGTTGTCGGTCTTCACAAAGTGTCCTTCTCTCTCTCTCTCTCCGGACGGCACGCGCGGTCAGGTACGTATGCCAGTAACTAGTGTACTATGTACTTTTTTAATAAAAAAAATATAACATTTTTATGATAAATTTTTATAATTATTAAGTTGTTATTATTAGTGAGTTTTAAGTTATCTTTGATAGGTGAATAAGAAATTTAAAATTTAGTTTTCGACTATATTAAAAATTGATTAGTATCTTGATCTAATGATAAAGAACACTCATCAGGAGCATGTTATAGATTAAAACTTTTTAAAAAAGTGTTGTTATTAACTGTTACATGTGCAAAAAAAAAGTAATTAAAGTTGTAAATTTAAATTAGAACCAATAACAACTTAACGCTTATAATTTATTGTAAAAATTATGTAATAAATTTCTCTTAAAACAATATTAAATAAAATAAGGGGATGTCATGCCAAATTGCCAATCAAGCTATGTGTTGTCAAAATAAGTTTTGATATTATTTTGAGCTTTCGGCTTTTCTTTTTTGCATTCATGTTTCATTTTCTTCTGGGTACAAATTGCCTGCAATGTTGTCGGGCTCTAATTGGCTATCAACCATGCCTATACTGTAGACTGAGACACTAGCTCTTTTGCAACAACATTAACCTTTTTCTTCTTTGGGTTCCTAAAAAATCCTACTTCCTTTGCATTATTTTTTGTTTGAAAAGGACCATACTTAAGTCGTGATTCATGCGCATTTCGGCCAATTTATTTAAAAAATTCTAGACTAGCTCAGTCTCAATCATCAGACCTGTAACCAAATTGGTTTGTCCTTGTTCACACTCAAATTTACCAGCAGTGATTGATTCTACTCACTTCCTGCCAAAATGAGTTTCTTTTTTGCTTTTACTATAGCTTTTGCAATTTGCATGATTGGATATTATATTGGTTTAGTCTATATAGGTCCGACATTTAAGCTTTTAATCTTTAGAAAAAATGAAACTAAGATTATTAACCAATCCATGTAATCCAGTAGGTCAAAATGCTTCCCTGTAGAGGCTTACATAGTCGGTTTGTTTCGGTGAAATATATTTTCTACATTTTTAAGTATTTTGTTATGATGAAATATACAAGTCAACAAAAAAACATTTTTTGTGGTTAATCGATGTCCAATAGAGTGGAAAACGTTTTGTGCCTTTTTTGGAATGTATAACACTCAATAAACCACTAAAAATTCTTCTAACCTTAACTTTTCTTTCTTTGTCTTCACTCTTTTTACACGGATTGATCGCTGATTGTCGTTACCTAACTGTTGATTTTTTTCCCCATCAAATCAGACCCTTCCAAAATTTGAGATTGTTTTCCCATTAGAGACTCCATTTATTTTCTAAAAAGAATGACTTTAACTATTTGTTGCCTATTTTTGTGAATGAAAGTTAACGTTCATATAATCATTTGGGGATTACATTAAATATTGATGATTTTCCAAGCAAGTCAAAGAACAGAAAATGTTATTCACAACCAACCGCATGAAAATGAGTATGTTTTTCATATAATATTTTTTTGAAAACATCACAATAGAAGGAGAATTAAATCATAATTAGATTGTGCCAAAAACCTCATAAATTAATTCGTTGACACTTTCAAATGTTTTCAATATAAAGACATATATAGTTTAAATCCATCAATCAACTCCTATAGTAATTATCAAATTAAAAAAAACAAAATACCATAATTAAATCGTGAATAATGGGGCAAATTATCTTGTAGCTTAAGTGATAAGATTTTACTCTTCATAATCAATAATATCAGAATCAAGACAGTGATTGACAAACGGTTCAGAAAATTTAAGACATGTAGACCCCTCCTCTATCAACAGTTCCCTATATCTATATCTATTCTGTGTCATTTACAATCATGTTAAAGTAAATTCTTCTCACGTTCTTATTTAGCTATTTTATACTTAAATGGATTAAAGTGAAGCTTCCATTTAAACCACAAGTTCAAACTTCATAAAAAGCACCTTCTCTCTGTCAAAAAAATAAAAAGCACCTTCTTCACACAATCATGTATTTTAAAATGCTGTTGATGTGGCAAACTGCATAATTGGTCAAAATATTCTTAAGCAGTGATTTTACACTCGCAAACTGATAAGGGTTACATCAAGTTGATTTACGATTTGTCTTATGTTTCTTTAGTTTGGTAAAACAGTGTTACATGCCAGACCGAAGCAAGCACATCTTTCATCTGTCCATGTCCAAGGTCTTCTTTGTACCTTTCATGTAATTTCATTGAAGATTTCCCACTAAGTTTGTCCTTATTTAACCAATTAACTTGTCAAATCAATAGTTATTCTCTCAAATTCCTAGCCCTTTTAGAGGATACACTGTGCACAATTTTTTTTTCTTTTGTGAAAGTGGAATGAATTAATAAAAATTAAGTCATACCAACTACCGAGTATGAGTTAGGTCACACCCAAAGACAGGATATAATAACAGTACTGTGCATCAAATTGGTGCGCTAATAATTAAGTTATTAGATCGTATAATTTTATATTATATAGTATATACTTCAATGTTTATTGAAGCTAGTGTTAGCCTACTAGGTATACAATGAAGTAAATGCATGCATGAAATGAATTCAGTGGTCACCAGCAACACCAAATCCCGAGGCTTATCAAATCGATCTCACTTCTATAATGTTGACTATGTTCGATTATATTTCTGGTTGAATCATAATTTAGGCCTATCTTTTACCCCCTTCACTACCCTACGGGATATTTTAATCATACATTAGTGTACTCAATTTCAATTTATTCATAAGTGTAGTTTTTGTTGTTTCTAATACGTTTCAAAGATATAGTGGCAAAGTTCTCTCTTTTTTAACTTTTGCTTTTCAAATATATATATATATATATATATATATATATATTAAGTAGGGATGAGAAATTTGAACCATAGAGGTCTTAGCCAAAAAAAACCAATAAATGTGATTTGTTTTCCTCCTAAACACGTTTTTTTTCAGGTGTTAATAAATTCAATAATGTTTATTAGCACACACGAAGGCTATCATTTATGTATATTTGGGCCTTTGTTCTCTAGTAGTATGCGTGGGAAGGCAACATTCAAGGCATAAGTTTCGGGCAGTGGCTTTTTAGTTGGTGTAGGGACATAATCTTTACACGTATTTCGACGTGATTAGCCTCTCCTTAACTCGTAATGATGATTTCCCTGAACAGCATCTTCAGGAAGGAAACACAAACATCCCCCACAACAAAGATTATTCTTTTAGAAAACTTGATTACTATTATCATTACATATTCCCTGCTCTACTCCCCACTTGAACCTATATTAAAATATATGTATGTATAGTTATAGCTTTTATGTAAATGATCATCAAAATATTTGTAGAAACGATGCCACAAGACTTCTAATATAATATTAATTTGCATCATTAATTGTATTTGATTGAAGGAGTACGTAAATGGAAATATACTTTTTATATATATAAAAACTCTAGAGATTTTTTAGAAACCGAGTTTTAGCATTGTTTTGTGCAATAGAGGAGCATCATAATTGTGGTTTTGGCATGGCATGAACCAGATGAAGAATTATGAAAGAAAAGGTGCTTGTAATTTACAAATCCGTTACTATTACTAGGCTTCTCAAGGCCAACATGAAGAATATGAAAGAAAAGTTGCACATATATAGGTCTTAGCTATAGCCACCAATTTGTTGATCTTTCTTCTGACTGTCATTGAATCATTAGGGTAATAATGGGGTCTTGTCAAATTAGATTTTCATAAGAGAAATGCATGATTAAAAAGAGGAGACTGGGAAATGGACAAAAGAGACCACTTCCCCCCAAAAATCACCAACAACCAAATTCCAAAATCCAAAAAACCACTTGTGTATTAAAATAGTCTAAAGTAGTTGCTTTATTTCACATTGCATGTTTCTTCTATATATTAAAGCTTCCCCACCTCCAAGCCTCTATTCTTTTACACCCACCAAAAAACTGGCCAAACAACAAAGCCAATCACACTGAACTTGCAAAGGCAAGCCATGTAATTCAACCTCTCTCTCTCTCTCTCTCTCTCTCTCTCATACATAGATGACACATGCACACTAATACACAACAAAAACTACTTTCTTTAGCTTTTCCACTACCTCAAAAAGACTAACCCTTGTTTGCTTTTCTTGTTTTTGGATTGTTGTAGATCTACAAGAAGAAAAGATGATCCAAGAACTGTTGGGAGGTGCAGGCCTTATAGCAGGAGAGAGGAAAATCTCTACTAATGGAGTAGTATTACAAACCAGTACTCCACCTTCTTCTCCATCTCCTGCACCATCTCCTTCTTCCTCAACTACAACAGCTACTACAGCTACAACAACATCAAATTCTGATAACCAAAACTTGAGGTGTCCAAGATGCGATTCTTCCAACACAAAGTTCTGTTACTACAACAACTACAACCTCACTCAGCCTCGCCACTTCTGCAAGACTTGTCGCCGTTATTGGACCAAAGGTGGTGCCCTCCGAAATGTTCCAATTGGAGGTGGTTGCAGAAAGAACAAGAATGGTACAATCTCAACCTCAGTTTCCAAGTCAAGCTGTAGCAAGATCAAGACCTTAACATCTGAGTTTGGAAGGTCAGGCCTCGGAACTGGCTTCGATCATGACCTTTCATCAAGCCCAATTCTGTGGGGTTCGCCACAGAATTCTCATCTCTTGGCTTTACTAAGAGCTACTCAAAACCCTAACCCTAACCATAGCCCTAGTCCCTTGTCTAATTCTGTTCATGTGAAGGAAGAAGGAAATATGGTTGGATCCCACTTGATGACTGAGCCAGTGGTTTCAACTGGTACATTAAATGCTCGAACCCTGGGCTTGGACCCTCTTGGCCATGGCCAGGTCCCTTCTCTTGGTCTATGCAGCTCTTTCTGGAGAAACAATCAACATCAAGCTCAACAACAAAATGGGTTTGTAAGTAATGGTGAAGTTCAAAACAGTAGTTCTGGGATTCAGGAACTATACCAGAGGCTCAGATCATCAAGTAATTACTATGGTCATGATCACTCACCAGTGGTTCTAAGCAACTTGGCTTCTTCATCTTCAGCTTCCTCATCTATTTTGGAGTCAGCTTCTGTTGCTGGAGGTGAATTGGGATACTGGAATCCAACATTTTCTTGGTCTGATCTTCCAACAACTAATGGTGCATATCCTTAGAAATCTTTTCTTTCCTTTTTTTTTCCCTTTTTTTTCCTTCTTTATTAGGATTGTCGGCACCTTGTGGTGTCTGTTTGGGTTGTGGTATATGAAAGTGGCTGTAGCATCAGTACTTTTTTTTTAATCTATCTGTATGTGTGTTTTTAGGTGTGTTTACTTATGAGGGTGTACCAAGGACCAAGAAGTGATAAAAATGGAAAATATTAGGTTTTTTGAAATGTTTCTTGATGTTGCAAATTCATGTCAAAGGGTTTTTCTAGCGATTCAATTTTTGATGATTTCAACGAAGATACTTAAATTCGGTGTTCAAATCTTCCTCCACTTACAATGTATTAAAAAAAAAAAAAGTATAAGGTATTAGTATCTCTTATATATCTTATGAGACCCAAGAAAAAATATAATGGAAAGAATAAGCTAGAATTGGAGGAACGAATATCGTATTGATAGGCTCAAAAACTTTAGGGTCTGGTTTTTGATTAATTAAGATGTGGTGGTGGTGTTATGGCTGTCATATGAAGATTCGTTCAGTATTTTGTTACGAGAAAGTGATGAATGAAGTGCTAAAGCAGCCTTTGGAAAGAGTTTCCTTAAACAGCAATTTGATTCCCAGTGTTGGTAATAAGGATTCCATGTGCAGCCTTATGGTAAAGATCTGTCCTTGCCCTTCCCTTGCTTCTTTAATATTGGCTTTCCATTTTATTCCCTTCCAGTACTCAAACCTCTATCTCTCTCTTATTTTGGCAGCCTATTCAATTTGCTAGGTTGAGCATGCATAGTACTAGGCCTGATTTAAAAATATCTTTAATAGTAGCTCTGAGTTTCATTTAAATCTTTTATTTTTTCTAGCAGAAAATTAATTAAGATACTTCTATCTTGACTAGGGTTCTAGGAAGATGTGGATTAAGATGGGTGAACAAAAATTTAGTTTATGATTTTAGGGGACTGATCACTGATTTTATAGGCTCCGGACCTCATCGCTATAAGGATTAAGTGAGAAAATGTTTTTGTATCAGTACTAGCCTATCACTTAGAGATGTTTGGAATCTCCTTTCCCATCTCCCCAATCCAAATATATGATAAGTTTTGGTTCTTTTCTGTTGCATAACCATGAAGACTGGGACTTGGTGGTCAACAATAATTGAACGGCTGAAGAACGTACAAGTTTTAGAAGTAAATTTAAAAAAAAAAACAAAAAACAAAAACAAAAAATTTATAGCAACCCATGAAGGACGTTCTCCAAAAGTGTTGTGGAATTTAATGGAGAGAAAAGCTGTTTTGTGTTATATAAACATAGTGGTGGGGTTTGGGATACAAAAGTCTTTTCAATTCTATTCCTCTAAATATTTTACATGTCAAAACTCTTATAAATTGTAGGAAGTTCATCTTAATCTCATCTCATTTATTGAAAAGTTCAAACTTACTTCAAACACTCCCATTTATTCATTTATTTTATAGAAACAAACACACACAAAATGGAAGAAAATGGGGTTTCTCATTTATCTTACTTTTGAGTTTAATCAAACATGCCAAATTGAGGTAATTAACCTAAGATTGAACATATAAAATAATATTTAACTACATTTTAAGCATTATTTTTATTTCACTCTAAAAAAAATATTAGAGTATAATTAATCTAAACATAATCAAGCACTATGATGACTACATAATTGTCTTCATAATTCATAATTATTAAACTAATAAAAAATTCTGGAAATCCAATATAACTTTATAAAATATTTTACATCACATAGCTTTAATTAAGTTCTAACCATCCAAAAAATTATTTAGAAACCAAAACAACACCTAAATTATTATAGAAGCCTTAGTTTTGGTTTAAATATGATTATGACATGGTTATTTTAGAAATTTAAACAAAGAAACAAGACACTTAAGGTGTAACATATCATCCAAACTGAAAGTTAACCCAAATTAATAACCCAAAAAAATGAATAATATGTTTCAACTGATAAAGTCTATTGTTATCGAATAAGAGATATGAAGTTTGATCCTTACTTACACCAAAAACTAATTGGTGTCTTGATTTGATGATAAAATCAATCATTAAGAGCGGAGACGTCATAAGTTGAAACTATCTCTAAAAAGAAAATCCCCCCCTCCCAAAAAAAACCTCTTGATTAACATAGTGCTATTGGTATTATCTTGATTAGCATTTTTTTTTTATAATCCAACTAGTACTTCTTGGTATTTTCAGTTGAAATATCTAGAGCTCAAATTATTGTAATGATGTCATAATTAATTTAATAAGTACTAGTTAAATTATTAATCAATATATATTTATAAAAAATAGAAATTTTTTTAAAAAAGGATCTGAGGAAATTAATAACTTTCGAATAGTGATAATAGAGAATAATAATATTAGAATACCTAATATTATTAAGAACAAATAAACAAGGATAGTTATAAATAAAATCAAGGATATGGATATCCTATTCTAAAATTAGTCTCACTATCTCCTGTAATCAAATAAACCTATCCATGTAACCAAACAACATTCCACTGTCATCATACACCTCATTTAGCAGCGACAGGCACCTTTGGAGACGATGCTCATGTATGGCAACATACTAGATAACATTGGAGTTTGTGGAGAGAGAGTTTAAGAACTGTTTGAACTTACAATGATTTGTCAAATTGGCATGTTTGATCATCGTACTAATGGTAATGAAAATTATTTTGATTTTTTCGGGTTAAAAAATTGGTTTGGTGGTTGGTTCTCGATTAAACTAGTCAATCTAATAAGCCAAGTCTAATTTTCAAAAATATAATTATAAAGGACATAATTCTAGAGTTCAAAGGGGGTAAATAGAGATGAGAAAGTGTATAGGTGTTGGATAATAAGAGAATTATGAGATTCGAATAGGACAAACATATTAAGATATGGTTTTGCTCTTTATTATCATAATAGATTAGAATGTAAACTCTATATACTATAAAGCATGTTGGAACAGAGTAATAGGTCCTGTAATATTAGTTATACTTTAGGAATAACAATTTAGTTATTAATTGATTCCTTAGGAATATAGTTATTCTTTAAAATAAAGAATACTTATTCTTTCCTTACTCAACTAGTTATAAAATTAAAAAAAAAAAAAAATCCTAAAAAGCCCACGCAAAGCAGCTCTCTCTCTCTCTCTAGAGTTTTTTTATGCCTTTATCGATCATCACAACAATTTTAGTTGTATTGGCTTCATCTTTTTTTCTCTGGCTTTATTCTTGTTGGCATATTCTTTGAAAATGAGGTAATATTTTATTTTTTGCAATTTGGTTTTGTTTTTAATGACAAATTGTATCTTCTAAGGGATACTGAGGTTCTTTTTATATGTGGTTAATTTATATTTATATTCTTGTGAATAGAAACCGGCCGGTGTCTATATTGTTGTGACTCGTGACTTTTAAAAAACATTGTTGTAGAGATATTGTCATTTTTTTTAATGAAGATATTAGTTTTGAAAAAATAATATTAATTATAATTTTTTTGATGAAAGCATTTTAGGAAACTTAATACATAGGACAATTGAATACTCCATGGATGTATGCGTTATTGATTGTCATACCTAAATATTCCTCCATTGCACTTTAATTACAATGCCTGCCACTCTTCTTTGAATTTTTACATCTGTATTTGCACAAATTAAAGTGCTTCTGGATACTCCACCCCAAACTACTCAAGCATTTTCTCCTTTTGCTAATGGCTAAACATGGCCTTCATGCAACCTAGCTGTCAATGGGATCGGCAGAGAGGATAGAGCTATTGGAGGAGAAGGTGATCTTTGTGAGAGAAGGCGAGGACTTTCGGGATAAGGGAGAGGTGTGGAATTTTAGAAAATAAAGAATTACTTATCTCATATATGTGTGAAAAACTTATATTATGTCGACACTATCTACTTGATTAGTAAATTAAATGTATAAAAGGGCAACAACTTGGTCTAATCCAGAGAAATGGGTCATTAAAATTAATTGTGACACCACTGTTGGCTATGACAGATCATATGTTGCTATTGCTGCTAGAAAATAGAGATGGACATTGGTTTTTGCTCTCTTAAAATGAGTAGAAACCAATATCTATGTCCAAGCTAAAGCTAAAGCTAAAGCAATCAATTGGGCAACTCAGAAATTGGTTTCACACAATATTAGCCAAGTTATTATTGAAAATGACACAAAGGTTTGTATAGATGCTATTAATGGACCATCCATTGCATCTCCATGGAGGATCCAGGTTCTATATTCAAATACAACCAAGTTGACAGCTCTTTATCAGTCTATTCAGTTCAAATGGATTCTTAGAAAGGCAAATTAAGCTGCCCATATTTTGGCTTCCTGGTCTTTTAAAAATAAGTATTTAGGTTGTTTTGTTCTTGGTTCTGCCCCTTCAGTTTTTTGTGATGTATTAGCTCTTGAGCAAGTTTAGATTTTGGTTTCTTGTTTGTAGTTGATGGTTCATTTGTTAATAAAATTTGTTGATTATTAAAAAAAATTAAATGTATAGGATGGCTGATCCAAAATCTCTTTTTCATCAAAGATATGGAACTTGTGAGATCCAAGAGAGAGAAATCATTGAAACTTCAGGCAAAAAATAAAAACAAGGTGGGGAAACGTTTATTATAATCATGATTAGGAATAATCTAATACAATGTTTCCTTACCCTCACTCTAAAGCCTATTTCCCCTCTAGCTGCTTCTTCTTCTTCTTTTTTTTTTTTTTTTTTTAAATAACTTGACAGTCACACCCTCGTAACTGAAATTTAAAACTAAAAAAAAAAAAATAGAAAAAAAAAATGTTACAACAATCAATGAAAAATCTTTCTATGATGAGGGCTTGGCCTTGCCACAAAATAATGCATTGGGAGGGATGTCAGTCTCAGTAAAGAGGCTTTTTTCATTGTTCCAAACTCTGACATACAATTGCTGTCCTAAATAATTCCTTGACCAGATTGCGGACCTCAAGTTCCACATGCCCTTGTTGTCCAAAGATACCATTACTGCACTCCAGCCCGAGGGATACACCTGTCATTTGGATATGAGTGTCCGCGAGTCAATAAACATAGCAATGCAAGCACACAATTGACATTGGAATGAAATTAATTAAAGTAAAATCTTGATGTTCAACGAGAGCCTGAATTGTAAACAGCAACAAAATCTTCATTTACCTGAACAGTGTGTCTGGGGATACCGTCGTTCAAATTGTAGCGTTTTCTAAATTCAGGTGTCCACAGACCAGAACCATATCTGAATTTTTTTAGACCAATAGAGGGTAAATAATTTTGTTGTTAAGCAAATCATACTCTATAAATTTAACAATATAAATGTATAAAGTAAAAAAATTCCCTTTATATCAAGGTGCATGGAACTTACTATAAAGTATCACATAATTTTAAATTTTAAATTATGAGATTTTTTTATATTTAAAATATAGATACAGGGACGGACCCAGGTAGAAGGCAAAGGGGGCACAGGCCCCCCCTGGGTCCAAAATTTTTTTTTTTTTAGTATGTAAAATTTTCAAAAAAAAGCTTGGGTCCCCTTGGTTTTTAGCTCGGCCCCCCTTGATTTTTAGCTTGGGCCCCCCTCACCTCAACCATCCCTATTCCAGCCGGCCAGCCCAGGAGTTTTCAAAGCCCATGAAAACCTTAAATATATATATATATGTAAAAAAGAAAAAAAAAAAGAAAAAAAAGAAGAAGAAGAAAACCCAGCAGTTAGTAAGACTCCAAAACCAAACGGAAAAGCCAGAAATAAAGGAAAAAAAGAAAAAAAGAAAAGAAAAGAAAAGAAAAGGAGAGGCGAGAGCGAGACAAAGAAAGTGAGAGACCCAGCCTTCACAGTTCACAAAGAGAAGACAAAAACAAAGATAAATAAAGGCAAAGACCAAAGACAAAAGAAAAAAACAAATCATATAATATAGAAAATTGTCACACATCACAAATTTAAGAAAATAACAGTGATTCACTTGCGCCTATTGTTAACTCATAATGCTAAATTAAATAAATTTATAAATTGAAAATAAGTGAGAAATACTAAATTTATAATTAAATGCATCATGCATATTACCTAGATTCTAGTATTTATCTTTAGTTATTAACAACAACCGTTTGTGAGATAATATATATGATTCTTATTTTATTTGTAGATCATGAAAAAATCAACTACAATATTTGATTTTTTCAAAAGAAAATATTCAAATTCTTCCGAAGTCAACGTGAGATTGCCAATAACTAATGTTGCTATTACAATTCCAAAAAATGTGAATGTTCCAATTCTAGAAAATATTCATTCCCCAATTCCGGAAAATGTCGATATTCCAATCCCAAGAAATATTCATTCCCCAATTCCAAAAAATGCTGATATCCCAATACCGGAAAATAACCATATCTCTCAAACACAATTTCAAAAAGTTGATCTTGATATATTAAGAAACAATGATTTTTGGGTATTTGTCTTGGTTGATAATTTATTAATACTATATGGATGCGTATTTGAAAAAAAAAAAATTTGCTTATCTTCGGCCCCCCCAACTTGAAATCCTGGGTCCATCCCTGTATAGATATATATCTAATATCATGTTATTTAAAATTTAAAATTATGTGATACTTTGTATACTGTCGGATAATCTTAATCATAAAATCAAGGCCTACCCAACAACGTAGAAACTGTATCCATCCAGATGCCAAGATTGAATAGCGGTTTCATTGTTTTGGAAGATGATTTCAACAAAGTCATGAAGGGTGGTTCCAATGACAGAAGCGCCAAGGATTGCAGGGCCAAAAGTTGGCTTGTCCTTGATTGTGTTTAAGTCAAAGACACCAGGGATGTTAAACCAGTCAGCGAGCTTCAATGGGGTAGCTGGATCTTCGTAGGAGATGCTATTGACAGCATAACGTAGCTTTCCATTTATCTTAGCTTGTGTATTTTCTAAAATAATTGTCCTCGCAACCTGTATGGTCCCATAGTGGAATGACCCTTGAGGGTTTGGCCTGGCTGCATTGGCTGTCAAATTCAACCTTCCAACACAAAAATTGAAAAGCATTGAGACAATTAATACCACTAAGTCATATATATGGCTCACAAATAGGTAAAAGAAAAAAAAAAAAAAAAAATTCTTAAGAAGACATATATACCTGATGGTCCTGGCTTGCTTCATAGACCAGTGAATTTGATAAGTTGGACCAATAGGCAATGGTTGAGAGGCAGCAATGTTGGAACCAGCATAGCGAAGAATTGCGGTGGTAGTGAGAATAGGCTTTGTGAAACGGGTAGAAGCAACAATGAAGTAATCCTTGGGAGACCCATGTAAGGTAACCAAAACAGCTACAGATTGACCCACATGAATGTCAAGAGACTCGTAAGTCTCCTGGAGAGTATGAGCTCCTTCTACTTCAATAAGCTTAAGTACGTGACCCTGAATTCTAAAGTTAATTGAAGTTGCTATGCCCACATTTGACACTCTGAACTTGTAGGTTTTCCCTGAAATAACCCAACAAAGCCAAAACCTCAATATTTAGTTGACCACTTTCCTTGAATAGATAAATGCCAGTTCACTAAGATACAATAATGAGAGAATCAAAAGCTAATAGAATTGATGGTGATTATAACCTGGTTCACCCGTGAAGGTAGCTGCCTGATGAAGCCCATTTATGAGAAGACCATCAGGGAGAGGAAGAGGATTGCCTGAATCCAATTTTTGCTGCAATACCTGCAAATAGTACTTGTATTAGAGCAATCTTGCACTTGAAGTAAAAAAGTACAAGGATTATTGATCCTTGGAATTTCGATAATGAATCCAAATGTAAATTGTCTTTGTAGCTAGCTAGTCACTACAATTTTATGTTCCTTCCCTAAGAAAGACAGTGCTATAACCATTCTGAATGAAATAGTACAAATTTAACCATATATTTATATGATTCTAAAGAAGATATATAGAAGATTTTTTTTGTGTGACAAAATATTGAAGAAACGGAGGCAATATATCACATACAAACCTTGAAATTAGTCTTGTACCAATCAGCAACAAGCAGTGTAAATTCTCCATCAGGTTGAGGATATGGGATTGATATGACGGACCTTTGTGCAATATTGAAACCCCCAAAACCACCAGCAGCTCTATGCAGCTTAGTGGAAGGGAAGTAGTTGTAGGTTCCAATCTGATCCTTGGCTTGAAACTTGTATGTCCAATTTGAGTTTGGAGGGATTGGGCAATTGGTCCCAAGTACTCCATCTTGCCATGATGTCTTTCTCTGTTTGATACCATTCCTGATGTCCCACCACAAAACTAATGCTTATGAGCCCCCATCATAGTCTCTTATTAATACATATGACACCAAATTAAATAGGAAATAACAAACAAACAATCGCCAACAGTCGACAATTTTAGTTAAAAAAGAAAGAATATTGGAGGTTATTAACAACCAACCATGGCAATGAAAAAAAAAAATTTGTACATACCATACATCACATAACATATTTATTTTTAAAAATTTACTCCTCCTTCCCCCCTTTTTACCCTTGTTTTATTATGTGTAACTTTTCTTTTTTTAAGAAGAAAATATCAATTTTATTATAATAGATTTATAAACTGACATGGTAATGAATATGCTAGATTAAAAGCACTTTTAATCTTAACATTTGGATCAAAAAATATAACCTCTTAGATTCTACTTTTTTTGGGGGGTAAAATAGATTCTACTTTTTTATCTCTTTACTTTTTTAACCTTCCTCTCTCACATTAAAGTTGGTATTACATGGTGTAATAACCTTAGCTATGACATCGGATTCAAATCCAATAACACATATTAATTTGTAAAACTTATGTAATAAAATTTATAATATCTTTAACATCATTCTTGTCACACAAAATTTCATGAGACGTTTTCCATGTAAGGAATTGTATTTTCTTTAACCTATTACATTGCTTTGCAAGAAAATTACTAACCATGTAATGAGGAAAGGTTCGTCCAGCTTGTTGATGACATTTACAATAATGTTCTCATTAGTCACGCATTCAACATTTGGCCCAGGAAATAGTCCATTGATGAGAATGCCCTGCAAAATTATACAAACAGATTAAGATATGCATTCAAAGCAAACGTATATATATATGTAATTAACAATGACAACATATATTCACCAACCTGTTGGGGTACACCAAGAGGAGAAATTGTCCCGTATGTAACTTCCCATGTAAAATATCTATATGCGTCTTCTGCATTCACCCAGAAGCCACTCAAACAAGCCAATATTCCAAGAAAAAAATGGAGGAAAATGGCCTGCTTCATGGTATCAGATATATATATTCCTTCAAGCTTCTGTGCAAAACAAAACAAGCAATCAAAATCACTCAACTATAATTCTGTGAAACAAATCCTATGTAATTGGACTAGAAACACACTTTTTCGTCCAAAATATCCTATATGGAACGATGTTGCATTGACTATAATTTAAATGTGAACGGTTGTAACTTGTAGCTATAAAATATATACAACATGATCAATCTCTAACTTTGTGATTGATATCTAAAAATTCTATAGGGAAGAAACGAATTTTTCTAGGAGTTAGTTAAAAGAGTTAAAAAAATACAATTCTTTAACCATACAAATTAACATGAATTTACGTGAATGAAATTATAAAACCAACCAACTTCCAAAAACGAGGACTGCCAAATAGAGCAGCACGATTATACATACACCAATTGCCTAACTTGGGAATAGCAATAAACTAGTAGAAGCTTACCACAAGTCGAGAATATGAATTTCCTCAACGAAGGAGCTAGCAGGTAGAGTTGTTGTACATGTACTACAACTACGTATCATAAAGACCTTATATAAAAGGAAATGCACATGATGAAGAATTGAAAGATCTTGGCGGTGCCAGCGTGGACACGGGTACCAAGGAACCCAGTGTGTCATTTACGCCGCACTTCATGCTCAAATATACTTCTCACTACAACTGGTACAAAATAATACGTACTCTTTGTGTGATCAAAAAAATACTCTTTCACAACTCATCCAAGCTGAAAAATATTAGTATAAAATATGAGTTGCCAATATGATTAAAATTTGTACGTAATATTTAAATTTCATAACTGAGAAAAAAAATTTGTTGTTTAATTTTGCGCCAAGTGTCTTTTCTTTTTTTTTAATAATTCTAAGTAAGTTAATGTTGTGCAAAAAACAAAAAGTCTAATTAATATAAATAAACTATCATAAACTCAATAAAAGTGTAACTCATGTATATATTTATAGCTTAAAAAATGTGTAACTCACTAAGTCTTACACTAAATATAATTTGAACTTTTTCTATAAAAAAAAAAATTGCACTCATATACTTATATAATTGTGATTGTTTTTAGTTGTACTGTACATATGCATGAGTTATACATTAGTATATAATTTTTCTTATTATATGATTTGATTTGGTGTGTTTAGTGAAAATGTGAATAATTTTGCTTATTATATGATTTGATTTGGTGTGTTTAGTGAAATTGTGAAGGAAGTATATATGTGGAGCTGGTACTTGGACGTAGATTTGTCGGTGATGGATTAGAGAGAAAGAAAGATGTAAAGAAAGCGGGAGCGGCGGAGACGAGAGCGGATCGTCATTAATTGCAATGCTAGTTATTTAGTTCTATTAATTCAAGTAAACGCGGTGAGAGAAATTGAGTTTTCCCAAAATATTCTTTTTGTTTGTTTGTTTTTTGTTTTGTTTTCTTTTTTTTCTTTTTTTTTTTTATTGAAGTGTCACATGAGGGAAGCAGAAGCCGAAGACAAAGGAAGAGTAGCGTGGATCGGATCTGTCTTCAATTTTCATTGCTTTCTTTCCTTTTGCAGGTTCTTTAAATGCTTTTTTTTTTCTTACACCTTTCCCACCCCGTGGCTTTTTACAAGATCAAATTGATTTAAGTTTGTTTTTTGTTTATCATTTGCTGGGATCAATTAACAAGAGGGTTTTTATTTATTTATTTATTTATTTATTTTATCTTTCTTTTGGGTCAGAGATGAAATAAAAAAAATATTGTGGTGAGTAGAAACATAAAAAAGAAAGAACACAAAGAATCGTGGTTTAACATGACGGCTTATATTCACGGAGAAAGCTCTTGACAACTATCATGTTACTTTATGCTCAAGTTGATTGTACAATGAACCCTAATATGGTCTACAAGGGAGACTAGGAGCTAAGGTTAAGTATACATTGGCTACATTCTCAAAAAAAAAAAGTATACATTGGCTAGGTTATATATTTAGGCCTCTTAGTTTATACATAATAAACTAATATAAATAATATTATCTTTAACACTTCTTTTCAAATTCAAGTTAAAAGCTTGACTAAGTCTTGAGTTTGGAATAAAAGCTTGTGAAAATCCCTTGAAGATACCTTCAAAGTGACTAGATTGATTGGATGTAACGTGCAAAGTACATTGGAAGAAGGTTGCAAAGGCCTGAAAATAGCTACATCAATGACAAAGGAAGGATTGCTATGGCTTGAGTACAACGACAAGGGCCAAAGAACAACAACATTGATGGCTTTAGGAAGATCAATGAAGGAGGATGATGTGATGAAGCACATGTAAGTGAGTTGGTGAATTTTGTGTGACCAATTTGAGTTATTTAGGAGCCTTAAATGAGCAAATAGACCTTAAAATCGGAATCCCTGCAAAAATAGGCATGTCAATGTAGTCAAATTTTGATCAACTAGTTGGTTAATGGTTTGATTTAGCGAACCGATTTTGCTAGGTCAAGAATAGGTTTAGCAACTAGGCGGGTTTCATGTTCCCCGCACCCACCCTACTCCAACTTTTTTTTTGAGGCAATATTTTTTATTTTTGCTCCACCTTATCTTAGTGAGCATCAATCAATACCCATTCCGTCTCACCACAATTAATTTTTTATATAATTTGCTAAACTATTATTTGAAATATATCATACATTAAATTTAAACTCATAAAACGTTAAAAAAAAAAAAAAAAAAATTCTAACATTACAAAACATTCTCAAAGTACAATAATACAACAATTGAGTATTAAAAAACACAAAAAAATTCAAACATAACTGTAGCGTAACGAATTGGTGCACCTCAGTCCAAAGCATGCAAGACCCGGGCCCAATAAGTCCACTGCAATATGTATTTGTAGAGAGTGGGCTTAAGAATCAGATTTGAATGGTGAGGGCTTCGCTTTACCTATTCTTAAAAATGAACTAAAAAGCAGATTAGAGGGCCCAAAGCACACCGAAATAACTTGGAACAATTCTGTTTTATTTAGGTCCGAGGAGGATTCCTTTTATATTGTTCACGTTATACTCTTCCTTTTCAAAAGACCGATCCCCCTCCAATGGAGGAGGAATGGCATTATATAATCACATTCTAAGCATCCTATCCTTACACTTGTCATTCATCTAAGGTGCCCCTTGATACTTATCCCTCCCAGATCTTTTCTTTGGCCTCCCTGTGAGAGGTCATAGTCTTGGTAGCACTGTTCAGAGGTCTTCTCCACATAAATGCGGCCAGAAAAGTAGTTGCAGGGTATTTAATGTGGTGGTAGCAGCTTTTCTTCAGATATTTTTGGGGATCTTTTCCTTCCCAGTAAGCTCACCGAGTTTGTTTCTGTCATTGGGGATTCCAGGAGGATTGCTTTAGCCACTGGGATTCTTCCTTGAACCGAAAACTTTATATCCGAAGACTATACCCTCCTCGGACAGAATCGCCGGTCCTATGTGCGAATCTTTTGAAAGTAGAATGCTTTGATAGCTGCCACATTGCTCGGCCCATGAGACCTCCTCGGACCAAGCCCACGGCCCAAGATGCGTGACTCTTGGTTATTTGTCCCCATAATAACAATACAAAAATTAAATCTTAAAACATAAAAATATAAAATTCAAAAATACAACACCAAAAAGATGTCATAAATTTAAATTTGAAAGCTGAACACACACACACGCCTCATAATCCTTGCCCAATTAGGGGGGCACGTGAGATGGATTTAAATTGGCATCCCTACTCAACCGGTCTATAGGATCTACTTAAGAGGTCCAGTTCGCGGTTCGGGTGTACCTAAGAGAGAAGAGTTGCTAGCTTGGCATGTGGCACATCATTGATGACATTAGGGATTTGTAGTGGCATAGTGAACCTTGTGAGGTGCGTGGGGACTTTTCAAGAGTGTGCGAGAATGCATGGAGTAGTTTCTGACACTAGGTTTGCTTGATTGAGGCCGAGGAAGTTTTTGGTGTAGTTCATTTAATTTTGCGTGAAAGTCAATTAAATTGCACTAATTTGAGAGAGAGGTGGTGCAACTTTGTGGGTTTTCAATTTGTGATAGTGACGACATTTGAGGCTGGTTTGGTGACTTGAGAGTGGCTATGATAGGGAATCCGAGATGCTAGCTGGAGGAGGAACCGATAAGGACTTGCTTGGTGAAGACAGTGGTGCAATTGTGGGAGTTTGATTGGATATGTGATTTCTTTTTACCGAATTTGGCTGATTTTCGAATTCTAAAACTAGGGTGAGTTTGGTGGATTAGAAGGACAAGATAAGATTATTGGCTCTGATACCATGTTGAAATTAAAGATGAAAAAGAAAGTATTGTAGTGAGCGAAAGCATAAAACAAAAAAAAAATATACAAAAAATTACATGATTCAGCTTGATTGCCAACATTTACGAAGAAAGCTCTTGATTGCTGCATTGTTACTATATACTCAAGTGATTGTACAATGAACCCTAGAAGGATTTATATATATATATTAGACAATAGGAACTATGGTTATGTGTATAGGGGTTGGGTATATAATTGGGCCTCTTGCGCCAAATGCATAATAAATTAACATAAATAATATTATCTTTAACACTTTTCAAAGTAAATTTTACGAACATCCCTTATGGTTTGGTGAAATGTCAAAAGCCCACTTCTATTTTTAGAAGAATAAAATTTAGCTACAAAACAAGTTGTAGTCTAAGGCTACAAACTGCTCTAATAAACTGACATGTGTAAAAAATGGTACATGCACTGCACATGATTACTTAAGTAATCTTAACCCAACTAACCCTAGTTAACTACACCACCTATTAAAAATATATAAAATAAAAAACCTATTACCTATACGTACTCTCTCTCTCTCTCTCTCTCTCTCTCTCTCTCTCTCTCTCTCTCTCTCTCTATGTAAGTTGTAACCCAGAAACCTAGCTCTCACTGGTCACCCTAGGCCTTCTTCTCCCTCCACCTTCGATCACCCCAAACCATCCTATCTCCACCGCCAGCATACCCAAACCCTCCTCTGTCTCCACCACCGGCTCACCCATTCTCCGCAGCTCAAAGCCACCTCTTGCCACTTCATTGATCAAAACTATAAATTTCCCTTTTTCCTTGATAACCATGATTCCTTCAAGAATTGAAGAGGATTTGCTAGCTGTTTTTTTTTTTTTTTTTTAAGTTTTGTTGAGGTTTCAATCTGATTCCTCATCAAGTCTCACTTTCTTCAATTTGGTCAAGAATGATTTAAGTCTTAGACCCACTATTCAGAATTACTATATTATTGTTCATATTCTGATTTGGTCTAAAAAAATTTATCAAGCCACGAACTTGTTGTCAAAATTGATAGAAATGGTTAAGGTTGTTTCACCAGATGATGGTGATGTTTTTGAAATTTTGGTTTTGTGCTGTGAAGATTGTAATTGGGATCCAATTGTCTTTGATATGCTTATTAAGGCATATGTGAAAGCCAACATGATTGAACAAGGTTTTAGGACTTTTAGGAGGTCTGTGGAGGTTGGTTTTGTCCCTAGTGTAGTCGCTTGCAATTTTTGTTTGAATGGGTTGGTGAAGCTCAGATGTGTTGATCGGTGTTGGGAGGCATATGAAGAGGGATTGGGGGCGCCAGTAGAGTTTTGGATTTTCTGGTTTTGTTTGAGAGAAACAGAGAATACGTATAGGTTTAGGTTTTTATTTTTTATTTTTTTTAATAGGTGGTGTAGTTAACTAGGGTTAATTGGATTAAGTTTACTTAAGTAATCATGTGTAGTGCACATGCAATTTTTTACACATGTCAATTTATTAGAGCAGTTTGTAGCCTTAGGCTACGACCGGTTTTGTAGCTAAACTTTGTCTTTTTTAGAAATGACATTTACTCCCTTGTGCTTGTTATTTTTGTTTTGTTAAAAAAATTCTCATCATATAACCAATTCAATCTAGTTAAAACTAAAAGGGTGTTTTAATTATTTTATGTGATTTAATTATTCACATTCTTTTGTTTATTTGTTTCCTTTTTGTTTTTTCTTTTGGTTGTTTGTTTGTTCTTTAATTTATTTATTATTTTCTTAGGAATGAAAATATAATCAAATAGGGGTGGCAAAATTGGACACGACTCGCAAACCCGACACGACACGACACGACACGAAATTAGTAGATTATGGGTTGAGGCTTAATGAGTTCGTGTCATATTCGGATTGACATGATTAACTCGTTTAATAAACAGGTTGGGTTAGTGTTCAACATATAGAACCTGTTTGACCCGTCTGACTCGTTTAATTAAATGACATTTTACTAATATACCTTTTAAACTCTAGGTATATAAACTTATTAGTTGTTGTAATTTATTTTCTTTGACATATTATGATTAATTATTTGTGATATTGGGATATGCTTTAATTTTGAATAATTATTTGTGATGCAATTACTCGTTAGTTCTGATTTTTATATTAAAAATATTTATTTGTTTGTTTTTTCATAAATTTTATTTTTCATTTTGATAAAATCTGATAAACAGGTCGACATGACTGACCCGTTTAATAAATGGGTCGTATTGGGGTTGAGAAATCTTGACTTGTTTAATAAATATGTCGGGTTAGTGTTGACCTATATAGTCGAATACTCATAAGTTGACACGATACAAACCCGATACGTGAACACGAATTGCCAACCCTATAATCAAAGTAAAAAAATTTCACTCGAGGGTCAAGTATAATATAGAAACATTAAATATATTTTACACACATATATATATATATATATATAACTTATTGACCCAATTTTTTATCTATATAACTTTTGATTAGATATCTTATTTTTATGTAAGATTATATAAATTTAATAAGAAAATTTATTTTCCAATGTTGAATACTTTCTTTTATGTGACCAGTATTGAATACTTTAAAAGTCTAAATTGGATGTAAATTGAATATTTGTTTGAGATAGTTTGAATTAAACAGTAGATTTTCATTTAATGGTGAAAAATGCTCTACTTTTTTTTAAATCCAAAAAGGCTCTACTTAATGCCAAGTCATTGATATTTTAAAAATGGATCTATTACCCATCTCCATCTCACATTATATTATATTTTTCAAAATTTTCACACCTTTCCCCCTAATCCAGAAAGTTCTCACTTAACTTTCTCTCTCTAATTAGCTCACCTCCTCCTCCACCAAGGCTCCACCCTCTCTACCACCATTGCCAATAGCTAGCGTAGGACCCCAATTGGATATATATATATATATATATATATATATATATATATATATATATAACGTATTAACAGAAAGATATCACATATATGGATCAATTAAAAAAAAGTGAAAGTTTATAGACATAATTTATGTGTCACATTCCAAGTAAAATGGATAGTTCATCAATTACAGTCACACATATTATCAAATTGAGACAAAATCTGTAATCGTAGAAAGACTAATAAAAAATAGCTGACTTTATAGGCTTTAAGCAAATTGCATTAAGATTAGTACTATCTTAATCATATTGGCCAGTGTTGTGTCTTCCGCATTGGACTCACGTTATGACATAAAGCTATTGGAATGTTGCATATGTCAAGTTGTTTTTACATATTGTACGGATTGGTGGAAGAAAATATGATAAGAGGAACCCTCTATTTAACTCAATCTTCAACCATATATTAGAAGCTTTATTCATGGGCAAGTCAACTAGATATTTCATTATTGCATCCCAAGAACAGATCTCATGGGGAACACAAGATAAAATTACAAATGGTGTATCCTAAACACCATGGTAGACCAATTTAATTCCAAACATGTGATCTTAAATTCTCATCATGTGCCTATGGTGGATTTTATGAATACCAAATACTATCATATTGTTTTGTAATCTTCCCTATGGTATTCTCACTTTCTTGCGTTTACATGGGCGCTTTTGAATGTGCATTTAGAAATAACTCCTGCTAATGTGCCAACCTGTAGAAAACTAGAAATAACTATTAAGTATTAACTTGTTGGCACTAAAGGTAGCAACAATTCAAGACCGGTAGAATAAAGAAAAATAGTTAAAGATGATGCATTGGAAGACTTGTGGCTATGTGGATTTTATTTAACTTAATTAAACAATAAAATTTCTTATCGTTGGATAGAGCAGGGATTAAATCTTGCCTACGGTAAAAAAGAACTTATTGGTATCTTATTGTGATAATAAAAAATAATCATCATGAAGTAGATACTATTAATTCAAATCATATCATATTTGTTCCCAAAAAAAAAATGGAACATTTAAATCACTTATTTACAATAATTATTCATACTCTGTTTGGCTATAGCTAAGGTAGGAAGAGAAAAGAAAAAAAGGAAGAGAAAGGGAAAGGAAAAAGCAAATTATTTTCCGTACATGTATTTGGATATAAGAAGAAAAGGAAAGAGGGATAAAATCTAATCCATCTTTCCTTAGTTTGTAAAGTAAAGTAAAAGGAAAGGAAATATGTATATTTTTACCATTATGCCCCTTATGTATATCTGACATATTTTCATCTTTTGGTTTAGAAAAGTTAAGGGTTGTAAATTTATCCCACATCATTTTTAAATTAGTTATCCAATATTTTGTCTTTTCTGGTTTCCATTCATCTTCTGTCCAATTTAGGCTACGAAGGATTGTGGTCTCAACCACAAGTTATTCTCTCCAATTCTTCCACATTTCTTTTCTATCATTCCATGGAACTAAACAATGGAAATTACTCTTCCAACCCCCAACGTTTTCCTTTCTCCCATTATTGTGAATTGTGTAATGTTGTTTAAACACTAATTAGCCTAACTTTTCTCTCCTTGACTCTCTGGAGTCTTGAGAAGTAAAAGAAACTAACTTACATTGTCCAACGTAAGATTCAAACCTCTCTGGTCTACTCTGTTGATTGTAGTAGGAGATTTTTCTTTTCTTTTTATCTTTTTTCATCCCTTTCTTTTATTTTCCTTCTTTTCTTTCTTTAATACACTTGTCATTATCAATGGATGCGGCGATGGAGGAGATGTGGAGGAAATTTAATCTCTTGGATGAGGAAAAAGGAGTTTTGGCCGTGAGCTCCCAGAATGTGTCAAACTCAAAACAACATGCAAAATTCAGTATCCTGTTCAAGTTACAAACTAGCAAGGAATTTAACAAGGAGGCGTTTAAATCCACAGTCCAAAAACTTTGGCGTGGGTTGCATGATGTTACAATTAAAGAGGTTGGAAACAATATTTTTTTGGCTATCTTTATAAGTGAGGAGGACATGGTGGAGGTTCTAGACAAAAGTCCTTGGTCCTTTGATAGGAGATTGATTTTACTGAAGCGATTTACAGGTGATCTCAGTCCAGGTAATATTCTCTTCAAATACTCTCCTTTTTGGATTCGGGTCTTCAATATTCCCATTAAAAGTATGAATTCATTTGTTGGTTCCCGGATTGCCAATGAGATTGGAGTTCTGATTTTGGTTGATGCCCCGAAGAATGGATTTGCTTAGGGTCCCTTCCTCAGGATTCAGGTTGATATTGATGTTATCAAACCCCTTATGAGAGGAAAAATGGTTCATATTGAAGGGGCGGAGGAAGGTTGGGTGTTCTTTAAGTATGAAAGGCTGCCTACCTTCTGTTATAGGTGTGGTATACTTGGTCATCAGGAACGGGAGTGTCAAAAGGTACATAAGGGCTATCTGTCAACAGATGAGGATGAATTTCAATTTGGTCCATGGATGCATGTAGTTGCTCCAAAAACCAAACAGAGAAAAGAAAGCCCCAGCCAGTCCAGATTCAGTGATGATGATGAAGAGGAAATTCAAGTTACCGATGGGGATGAGGATGGAGTTGTAGGCATTGTTTCATTAGGATCTGACTTAACTATATAAAATACTAGTCGCAGACTCACACAATGCATGAGAATATTATTAATGGTTATTTTGTGGTTAAACTTAATTATTTGAAAGAAAAAAATTTATAATAAAAATTTGTTAAGGATCATTTTAAAATCGCCTAAAGAAAATTCTTACCACATAAATCAGTAAACTACCATTAATAAAAATAATAATAAAAAAGCCCAAAAATATATAACATAATTTATCAAATTATTCAAACAAAATTTTGTGAAGAAATCATTTAAATCAGCATACGCTAATGTAGGGTAACAAATTGTGCACCCAAGTCCAAAGCATGCAAGACCCGGGCCCAATAAGTCCGCTGCAATATGTATTTGTAGAGAGTGGGCTTAAATTAGATCTGAATGGTGAGGGCTACGTTTTGACGATTCTTACAAATGAACTAAAAAGTTGATTAGAAGGCCCAAAGCACATCAAGATAACTTGGAATAAGTCCGTTCTATTTAGGTCCGAGGATGAATCCTCTTCTGTTATTCACGTTCTAGTTCTTTCTTTTTCTTTGTTTTTTCTGTTCTCTTACAAAAAGACCTCCCAATATCTGTCCGAGTACGTTTTCAGGGTTTCCCCCTCCCGCATGGACAAAGATAATAAAGAATCCGAAGGACGAGGCACCCTACTGCACGTGATAAAACGAGAACCAAAAGCCTGCGTAAGTTCCTTAAAGGAATTTATGGAGTTAGGTTTCAACCCATCGAACCACCTCATGGCCACGGGCCCCAAACTGGAGGGAAAGACTTTACACATCAAAGCCTCGTCCCTAGAGTAGACGGCCATCTTCTGGTTGAATTGGCTTACGTGTTCTATTGGATCCGTTCGGCCGTAATAAGTGATGAAAGTGAGTTGATGGAATCGCCGGGGAAGTTCTGCCCTTTCGATGCGATGCGTAAAGGGGGACCTAGAGATTTGATTCAACGCCTTGCTCATGACATCATTTTCCAGCCCCTTCAGAGGTGGACTCTTACGTTTTCGCTTATGAACATTTTCCTCGCGATAGGAAAAAGGCTCGCTCGACGGTGTCCTAGGGTCGCGTTTGTACGTAACATCATCTTCATCATTTGAGGAAACACCAGAACTAGAAGGAGCTCGTCGTCGATGCGCATGGCGTAGCTCTCGCTTTAAATCATCGATCTCCCTTTGCATGGCTCTGTTACTCCGCTCCTGAGGAAAGTGTTTCCCCATTTGCGGGTGACTTCCGCTAGTCTGTGTGGTATGTGGGCTACCCTCCCTATCTCTCCTACGCTCAAGATTGTGGAAGGCGTCTTGTTGATGGGAGCCCCTGGATTCCTGCTGATGGGGACCTGATCCTACCATGGTGAAACGTCGCGCTCACTATTATACAAATTCTTCCCACAGACGGCGCCAATTGTGCTTTGGGCTTTCTAATCAACTTTTTAGTTTATTTGTAAGAATCGGCAAAACGTAGCCCTCACCATTCAGATCTAATTCTTAAGCCCACTCTTCCATATGTGTAGATAATATTTTGGTACTTAGTTGCTAATTAAACATGTACTAAACTTTTTAGATACATTATGTCAAAAGTTAAATATATTTTGTTTCGTTAGAATGACATAAAAACGATGGAGTGCGTGCAAATTACATTTTATGATGCAATTTTTTTTTTAATGGATAGATTCATATTTTAAGTGATTATATAACATACAAAATCACTATCAATAGGTTTTTTGCTTAAAATCTGAAAATAGGTAGGATCTTACAATCCACAATCCGATCCTATGATTCATGATTCTACCTACCTCCCACGATCTTACGTAAGATCCCGATTTTGACAACCTTGACTGTACAATCCACATGCGAATTCAAATACTTGAAACCGGATCAGACCAAATTGAATATAGCATATCTGTTTTAGCCAAAAACAAAACAAAAAAGGTTTAGCACTCGATGTAAATTTTAGAGGTGAAGCCACACTAGATATTGGTCCCTTTTATTTATGGCAGCATGGCATAAGTGAGAATTAGTGCTCATTGGAGGATATGGGTGTTACGTAAAATCCTCATTTTGTAGTTACAGGAAACACGCAATATTACTATTGCTATTTGTGAATAGGTGCTCGCAAACAGCGGTTCTATTCTCAACCTTAGTCTTCCTCATCATTAGAATAGATTTCAAAATCAAGAGTAAAAGTGAAAAGAGAGAGGAAAAGCATAGGCTTAATGTGGTTCGACTTTACAACCCACGTCCACAATGAAAAACCTTTAAAAATTACATTTTTATAAACTAGAACTTTGTATTACAATAAATATTCTATTGAAAGTAATGTAGTAAACTAAACCCTAAACTGATTGTAGATTTAATTACACAAATACACTCCATGTAATGTTACCATATGGAGGACTATGCCAATTTTTCTTACCTTTCAAATTGGTGTCATTACAATCAACCTTAATTAGGAGGGTAATGTATTGTCATATTTCTCCTTTCAAAGGTGGAGGCTTGGACTTGGAGTTTGAAACATGAGGTTTGTGTGAATTATATATGAATTTAAGGATTACTTGTGGAGAGTTTTTTTCTTTTTAAATTATTTAATTATTATTTTTTTAAAATTTTTTATGGAGAGTTGTTTGATTGTAGATCACAGTTCAAATTCGTGTAGTAATTTATTGAGAGATTACAGTTTCATGGGGTGCCTTGACTGACAAATTGAAAGTCGTGTAACTATTATGTGGGATACTTGGTGAGTCTCCAGGAAAACTAGGATAATATTGGTTGGATCAAAATATGCTTAAAAGATGAGGTACGTAGTTTTAACTTTCCCTTGAATCAAGACACTCAACAAGTAATTTAATAAGGTGACTAAAAACTTGTTAATTGTTATGAATTCCATGTACTGGAAATATTTTTTTCTTTCTGAAGTTTGACATAGTGGATTTTTTTATAAAGATTTTTAAGCTTTAATTAACAAAACTTCATTAGTTTGTCAAGTTGACATTTAATTATTTAAAGAACGATTGATGGTAAATTATAGTAAGTGATAACCTCCAAGAAAATGAAAATTTATCTTGTTGGATGATGAAAAAATTTAAAATTAATAGCAGTTAGAGGCTTACCTAGGATTGGAGTTCACAATTTTTTTGCTAACATTGATTTAGTCACGTTTTGCAAAGCAAACATTTCATCTAATAGTAGGTTTTTTTTTCCTCTTCAAAAAAAAAAAAAAAAAAAAAAAATTATATGCTTCAATAATTAAATTTATAGAGAAATCTACCATTCATGTATTAGAAAATGGTAGTTCCTCCTAAAAGGAACGACACATGACATAACATTAAGAATAGTTGCTTCCATATCCAGTAACGAAATTAAAAATCAGACTTTTTTAAGGCTTATAAATCAAGCTTGATACCTTTACAATACTAGTGGGCAAGAACAAAATATTGGGAAAAGCCATTTTTCTTTTTCTAAAGCTAGTGTGTAGGTCCCAGAGCATATAGATTTTTCCAAATAAAGGCAAAACCAGTAGTACTTCAAATTTCTGGAAACGAAAAGGAAGACCAGATATAAAGCTTGAGCATTACTTGTACTTTTTTTTTAAAGTAAAGAAGATAAGATAGGCAACCTGCCGTGATGAACTTATCTATCTGCATGTAACCATGGTAACACTTTATCTTCTAGGGAACCAATGTTTGAGCATTATTACTTTATATTATGTAAAAAAATTGAATAATACTATTTTGATTTATTGATGATTATTAAATACTAATATCATAAAAAAAAAATAAAGCTAGACATGAAAATTTAAGATTTCCAAAAGTTTTTTTTTAAAATTTTTTGTTTGAAGGTTAATTTCTAATAGAATTATGAACGGATTTACATACAGGAGTAATAAACACGTTTGGGATGGAGTCATGGAATCACTAAAATATTATTGGACAACCAACTTTGTAAATTGTTGGATTCTATTTCTATGGTGTGGTTGGTAATCCTATTAGGGTGGGAATCATCAACACTCAGTGTCGGCAAAATGGTAGATGCAATTGATGCGATCTTCTGAGGCCCCAAGTAAAAAAAAGGCCCCAAATTTTAACCAATAAATAAAATAATATTTTTTTATCAAATAAAAAACAAACAAAAAAGAGAGAGAAATGCAATGTCTACAACATTTTTCACAACACTTTTACAACAAATACTAAGTAGCAAATTGTTATAGCCTGTTATTGATGGCAAAAAATAATTATAGTGGTGGGTTCAAATAGAAAACAAGAAGCAACTTAACACCTATCATTTGTTGTGAAAAATATTGTGAATGTTAAAATTCTCAAAAAAAAAAAAAAAAAAAAATAGAGAGCAATATCTAAAAAAATTCACAATATTTTTTACAATAGTTGAATTAGCAAACTTTTACTAGTTCTCATCTAGGTCCACTATTAATATCACTTTTTTACTTACCACTATCAATCTGCCATATCAACAAGTGTAAAAAGTTTTGTCAAATTTTTTATGTCTATAAACTTTCTAAAATAAGAAAAAATTATGTGTAGTTCATGTTAATTAGTAGGAATATAATTTTGCATCTAAAACAAGATAATCAGTTTTCGTCTTAAGCCCCCAAATGCATTAAGTCGCCCCTACCAACACTAACGAAGAGAATAAATTTAAAGTATATAATGGATGAGGAGTCCCAATATTTATAGACTTTTTCATATTTCTTAGGAAGAGTTATAAATAAATAAATAAACATATACATATACACGCCAATAGATGTATTTTATCTAAAAAATATGACTCTTGAGTAAATAATTAACTTTAATTTTAAAATTAATTAATTCCTCTTGTATAATATTATGGCGTGATCACCCGCCACTACTACCCACTTAACATAAATTAATTTATCAGACAGTGACATTTTTTAGTTCATTAGAATCTAACAAAGTTCACAAAATCAAGATGGAAATTATCGGGTCCTACACTCCCACTGAGTGCAACCCAACTTGTAGCCTCAAAATATTAAGGTTGCCTTTACTTATCAAGATAAGGGCATAACCTCCGAGCCGGCAAAAAGTGAAATAGAGCCTTCTTCTCTTCTCAACTATTCCTAAGGCTAAGATTGTTTACTTACTTTTTTTTAACAAAAAAAAAAAAAAAACCTAAAGAGTTTTGAATTTTTTTTTTTTTAAGAAAATAAAGAGTTTTGAATTTAGCAAACCAACTTCAAATAGTTTAATTCTTGGACTCACCGTGCCATCAGGTATGCATTTTCTTTATTTATTTTGTTTTAGTCAAATGTTGATACATAAACAATGTTATTTGTACAATTTTTTTTTTTTTTTTTTTTTTGTAGAAGTTATAACTTGTTTTTTTTAATACCACACAAAAATTAAGATTTTGTGCAGAGTGCATACTATTATTATTTTATCCTTTAAACTGTTATTTTAGTACAATTTTGAATGTCACATTCATTAATTGAATTCGTTAATTGTGGAAACATATAATTTTTAAGTTACTTACCTATCAATATAATATGGTTTAATGTACTTTATAAACTCTATGAACTCACATTAGGTTAAGACAACTCGATATTATTTGCGTTACATCGAAAAGTGAATTTAAGTGAAATTTTTATTTAGATTAGGTTAAGATTTTAATATATAATTTGACCAAAGTTAACTAGACTTTAAGAGTTAGTCAAAATATAAAGTTTTTTTTTTTTTTTTGATGAGATGATAGGTTTATTTACAGTGGCAGAGCCACATGTATCCTTGTGGGGGCCTTGGCCCCTCCAAAATTTTTAATTTTTTTTACAATTTAAGTACATTTTATAAATATTTAAAGGTTATATGAAAAAAAAATAAGAGTTGGCCCCCCCAAAAGAAAGCATTGATCAAATAATTTAGTAATTTTTCCTAAAAAAAGAGAGTTTAGAGTTGATATACAATTGCAATAGAATGAAATAGTTAAGTAGTAAGTTTTGTGAGTAAATAGTGGAAGTGTGGAACTCCTAATTTTTAGCTCAATTTCAATTCCAATTAATACGTTCAAATCATTCAACATTGATAATATATGCAATTTGGTTGAAATTTCCTATTCTCAAGATTTTATCAAGAAATAAAAAAGCTCATATGATACTTCAATTATAACATTATGATATTGATTTGTCAAACAAGGATGAAGTTTTGCAAACAATTTATGAATTTATATTTTCACACACACATATATTATGTGGATTTTTTAGGGGAGTATCTATTTTTTATTTGAGTTTATCTTGACAGAATATTTAGTTCGGCCCCCCCAACTCAAAATTCCTGGCTCCGCCACTGTTTATTTATTTATAGAAATATTGTTTCTCAAAAAAAAAAAAAAAAAAATTATAGAAATACCAACAGCTTGATTAAGAACAAAAGTCTTACAACTCTACAAAGCAAAAGCCAAAGGACAATTACATCAAAATACCTTTAAAGTATGTCCTATAGCCGCGTTTATAAAATGTGGCTAAAGTATGTCATATAGCCGCATTTGTAAAAACGTGGCTATATACCCCTCAGCCTATAGTTATAGGCTTTAGGCCACAGCTGTAAACGCGGCTAAAAAAGACGCGGCTATAGGACGCATGGCCTATAGCCTTGTTTTCAGGAGCTATAGCCGCGTTTTTAAAAAGCGGCTATAGGACTTTTTTTTTTTTTTGTAGTGTTTTCAGTGTGATGAAATGAGAGTTTAGATCAAAGTTAACAGATTAAAATGAGTTGTAAGTTTCATGTATTCAATCCAACTTATATAAAATAACAGGTCTTAATTCCCCTTTTATTCAAATATCAATTCTTACAAATAATTTTTAGCAAAACTTGACCCCAAGTAACTGTAAAAGGCTTTTCTGAAAGAAAGAAAAAAAAAAGAATGATTTTCTTTTAAAGGAGCTGGACATAATCATCAAGACAGAGATCGATCGTGTTGAGCCACTATTTGACCTTAGTACCTTTTTTTAAAATTTTTTTGAGACTTCACTATCATAATCTGCCATGGTTGACCTGTACTTTGTTTAGTTTGTTAATAAATCGTAACCGTCCAAACACAACTATTTCTTCCTTCAGACAAATTAGTACGAGAAAATCGAACCCCCCTCGTATCCTTCATGGGGGCCTCAACACCAAAGGCAAAAGGACTTGTCCTTCGATGGGGGCCCAGATTTCCCTCTCCTCATTTCTTTGTTTCCTAATTTTTGGGTCACTATTGTAATTTTATAGGTTATATACTATTTGTGAATTGTGAAATTTCAATACACAGATTTTGACCCTCTATTTTTATTGTTAATAAAATGATTGTGTAATAGTTAGAAGCAAATTTTATGGAATAAGGACTTTGGCTAAGCTCTAACTCACCAAATCAAGTAGTTGTTAAGATAGAAAAATGAAACTTATTCACTACTTTGGAGACCAATTAGTGAGGCTAGTTAGATCGAGGAGCTCTCATGCATAATCAAGTCAGGAAAAGGATTTGGAGAGGATTATTAGGACTTAGGAGTGGTATTTAACTATTTATATGTGTGTACATTTTTTGTAAATTGAAGTGGTATTATAGAGTTGGGTCAATAGGAGCCTTCCCCAAAATCAAAAATAGGCCTTACATCTCATTGTCTACTGGATTAGCTGAGAGGATGTGAAAATGCGTTGTTATCCCCTGCAAAGCGGTGGCTTCTATCAAATACTAGTTTTTAATGATGTTGACGATAAGTGGATGCAATAAATACTAATGTGGGAGAGAATGAGTTTCTACATAGATTTCTTTTTAGGCAGGGTACTTGACCTTCAACCTGTTTAGAGGGAGCTAGGGCACTCTTGGCTGGGTCTTTGACTAGGTAGACTTCTAACTACATTGGATGCTATATTAAGTTCAATATGTGCGGCCGAGCTATGACACGTGGTTGAGTTGATGGTAGCAGTCATTGATCGTGCCCGATTATGGTCAATCGAACATGAGATCTAAGCTAAACTAGCCCTTGATCTTATGGGCTTGACCCTGATAGTGCATTTTAAATTAAAATTACGGTAAAACTTAAACCAACTGAAGTTTAATAAAAGAATGAGTTATTGTGAAATTTGTTAAAAAAAAGAGTTGACATGTATGTAAGTTAAATTAAATTAATTAAGATGAGTTTTTCTAAACTAATAAATAACATGTAGGTTATGAGAAAGATTAGAAGACGAAGACTATATATATGACTATGCTATGGGCTAATTTTATATCAAGAGTGAATGAAGAGAAATAGTTAAAGCAAATGTGTGAGAGAGTGAATTCAATAATACTCCTAAATACTTGAGAGATTTCAGACCAAAGAAATGTGTTTCTTTTGGTGGAGTTTTGAGCTCAACCACTTATGCAGAGTTGGTTCAAGTTACACAACAAACTATTGAGTTGTATTTTGGAGGGGATTAGTTAAAAGTGAACTTCTGCTGCATTGGTTTATAGGTTTTGCAAACCGCAGAGGGCTTGAATCTCTTTAAAGAAAGCGAGATTTTTATACTTTAGTCCAACATTGTTCGTTTATATTTATATTTTTATTGTAATAAAAAATCATTTTATTGGTAATTTCTCCAACAGACCCAGACCCAACATTCTAGCACAAATTGGGTCTCTAGGGTAAAACCCTTCCAAATGAAATGCCATATCAATACATTGGCAATGTTAGAGCACATTCTGTTAGAGCACATTAGGCAAATAGCCTTGTGGCTTAGTGTCATTATTCTGATTCTCTATACAAGGAGAACCTATGTTTGAATCCCATATCCCCACCTTGTCTAAAAAAAAGGGAAAAAAAAAAAAGAAAAAAGAAAAAGAATAAAATATTAGAGCATATTTGATTGTAGATTCGTACAGGCCTGAGCACAAGCCTTTGTCCTTTACATGGACAACACTTATATTATATGTCTTATTTTATAAACACTTATATTATATGTCTTTTTTTTTTTTTATAATATACAATTATTCTAACGTGGTATAAGAAACAAGGTTTTAATAATCCCTCTTCTGCTTTGGTGTTCCTACAATCAAATTGCTATCCACCAACATCAACTTTACTTCAGTCGTGTAGATCCATCGACATAAATCTTGCAAGTCAAGAATTACTCACCTTTGAAACGTGAGCATATCACTCGAAAGAACTCAAATTACTTTGCTAAACATCACAAAAATCAGCTCTAACAGGCAAGATCACAAGGGATTGTTTTGCATGTCTTCTTTCTTTTAACAAGTAAATAGTCCTTAACAAAACTGATATTCGCAACCTTTCAAATGTTATTCTTCTTGCACTGTTTTTATAGTGATTTATTCTCTTAAATTTAAGGATGATAATTAGTGTAAGGACCAGATTTGAGTCTCTAGCCCAAAAGGTGAATGGACTTAGGCGCAAAAAGTCCAAAACAATGAATTTGTAGAGAGTGGGTTGGAAAACTGGGCTTTGGTGAATAAGACAACAAGTAAAGTAGATTTTGATGACAAGAGAATGAAGGTAGATAAGTTTAAACTTAAGAAAATCGTCCTCGGCACAGTTCGAGGAGATCAGTTTTTATATATTGATTCTCAAATTTGATTACAGGTTCAATTCTTGATTGCTACAGTATTTTTTCTCTCAACCTCTCGATCCTTCCTCCATGGAGGGTTTCTTGCATTATATAGTTCTTTTTAGACGATCTTTGCCCTTCACTTGTTGATCATCCAGGCCACTACTTGAGTGCTTGTCCCATCAGACACCCTCTCAGACCCTCTGTGTGTTGAGGTAGCCAAGGCAGCACTGTTCAGGGGTCTTCTCCACATTAATGCAGTCAAAAAGTTAGCTGCAGAGCATTTAATGCGGTGGTAGCAATTTTTCCTCGAGATATTTCATAGCCTCCTCCTGTCCTGTTCCTTCTGGATACTCATCCTCATCAGTGGAATCGCCCGAAACGTTGCTCCTGGTGTCAGACCACTCTTTCTGATCTCGGCATTGCTCAGCCGAGGAAGTATTCCTCCTCGGACAGCCTTTTCGGATGGTTATGATTAGACTTCACCTTTTTACTTACTAATATGGATTCTTAGGAAGGTGTGCACACGTCCTCGGACTATTCATGTACTCGGATTGGGCTCCTGGCCCAATATATACATAAATATGGGCTCCTGGGCCTATCACCCCTACAATTAGTATGTAAGGAATATAAAAAAAAAAAAAAGTATGTAAGGAATAATGAAACTCCCTCTCTCCAAATTCTTCCATCCCATGGCCGCTAGGTGATTCATTTTTCTATTTCAGAAACGATCCATACTTTTATTTTTTAGAATAACAACTTTATGGTAATTTCATAACAAATTACCATGGATTTTTCAATAATAACACTTTAAAAAGAAAATTAAGAATTGATATTACTTTGGACTATTTATTCTAATGATGAAATGTAAATTAACAATGCTATCTGTCAACTCCTTGTATGAAGTATCTTCCAAATAGTTTGTTTTCATCATTTTTCATTTTCCTCTTATCCCAAGCATGATAAAAAAAAAAAAAAAAAGAAACTCAAAAAGAGGAAAAAAAAAGGAGAAGAAGAAGAATGAATAATTTAGATTTTTTTATTATCATATATAGAGTAGTATATATCCTTATAATATAAAATAGATAGTTTATTATAAATGCGATAGTTAACTTACAATTTTTCCAAATGAGACCATGTGATTCAATGGAAAAAAATAATGAAGAAAAAAAATGAAGAGGGAAAAGACTGAATTTCCAATACATATACAGACTTACAAGTTACAACAAAGTGAAAAAGGGGACATTTGAATTTAGGTTGACTACAATACATTGACAATGACTTATTTAATTTTTATTTGGATTTTGGACCTATAGATTTGTGTTCACCGAAATAGATGGAAGAGAGGAGAAAGAAAACTTGTTGTTTCCAACAATTGATTCTTTTGTATTGAAATTACTCATATGCCTTTCATATATGCTCCACATTTTTTCCTTTGCAACCCAAAAAAATAAAAAGTTTGTCAAAATATAAACGAGGATAAAAGGGTCAAATAGTGTATTTTTCTTTTTCTTTCTTTTGTATATACCAACCATTAATGTAATCCTAATCCAAACATATCTTTACTTTTCTTGCATGCAATCATAGTGAGTGTTAAAAAAGGGTATCCAATTAACATACAGTTGGAAATTGGAATGTCAAATTTTGTGTATTTGAAAATTGCATTTTATTGGTAGTGAAAGAGAAAGAGACACATTTCAAAAAAAAGAAAGAAAGAGAAAGAGACACCCATCATCAATTTATGATTTATGATTATAGTTTGTTTATAGTTGCGCCATTCCAAACATGCACTGAACCTCGCTCCTTGACCTTGACTCCTCGACCAGTTAACGACGTTAATATGCGTGTCACTTAGCTTAGCTGTGTGCCACCACTACTATTACATAACATGACTACCATTCCATATTTGTTAAAAATTGCTTCTCCGTTTCAACTTTGTATACCAAGAACACAGCCCATTGGTCGGTCCCGACACAATAAATTTATTAATATTTCTGGGATTAATCACAGCTTGGCCATGGATGTTTCCATTGGTTGTTGTTGTTGGGAGAAAGATTAACTTAAGAAAATGTTTATTATTATTATTATACATAGCTCGTTTATTATTATTATTATACATAGCTCGTTCATGATGGTGTACGGATTTGAATTTTAGATATCTCTGTTAGAAATATTTTAAGTGTCAAATGAGTAATAAGGTGCTTGATGATATACAGATTTAAATATTAAATATCTCTATTGGAAACATTATAAGTGCCAGATGAGTAAGAAGCTGCTTAGTGAGATAAGAAAATGATTGAATATTATTTTATAAATCTTCATTCCAATATGAATAAAATTTTCCAAGATTGACATATGAGATGCTAAGGGCTGCTTCATTTGTGTTATCCTTGAATTTCATATTACGGTGCATATTTTAATGCTGCATAGCGCAAACAATACAATAAATCAAACAAATTTAGCGGTCCAAATATGATTCATTTTGTAAGATTGTAATAGTTTATTTATTTTTGTATTAGAGTGTCCCACTCAATGCGTAAGCTAAACAAAATGAAAATGAATTATGCAAAAAGATAATAATAATATGGCAATTAGAATTACACTTGCTGCAAATTTAGAATGTAAGTACAATTTCATTTGGATTATTAATTAATTGAGCTCCCATTTTAATACATTGTACAGTTGTATTACACTGAAATGTTGAAATATAGCCATAATCAATTTCTTCTGCAAATGGGATATAACCATAGAATACACACACAGAGAAATGAGGGACATACCGACATACACTACACAGTACACAAGATTTTTTTTTTTTTAAAATTTTTTTTGTCAGATTAAGAATTAGTCTAGTCTATTTTTGTGAAATACAAGTTATTTTACAAATACAATAAAATTTCACATTTTTACAATGATTAAGATGTCAAATCATCATAGATCAAAATTAATATATATATATAATATTGAGATTTTCACTTCATTTATTTTGCTATAAAATGTTTTATGAAAAATATTTTCAGCATTTTAGCATGTTTGTTTTATTGTAAAATTTGGATAAATCTAAAAATGTTTTTTTGTTAATTATAAAATCATTTATAAAATGTTTTATGTTAAAAAACTTGACAAGACATTTAAAAAAAAAAATACTATAGCTCTCCCTCTATTTGATGGCCGGCCAATCGTCAAGTGAAAGCCACTAATTTAGGTAATTTATATTTGAAAAAATTTCATATTACATATATTTTTAAAAGCGGAGAAAATATTTAAAAATATTTTCTCTCTCATAGTTATCCTTGATGGAAATAATAAAATAATTTTGTAAAAGTTAAAAATATTTTATAGAGAGCTAATTCCTTCCCTGTCTTTATCTCTTGTAGTTATCCTTGATGGAAATGATAAAAAACAAGTAGTGGTAGAGGCAAGCAAAAAAAACAACCCATGAGTACATCTGGTAGCCACGTGCAACTTTGACCTCTCCTCCAGTAGTCCAAGAAACCAAAATGAACCAGTTAATTATTATTAACGGCGTTAACAATTAACATAACGGTAAACAGTCCCCATCCATCAAAAAAAAAAAAAAAAAAAAACAGTAAACCATGTGAGCTGAGCTGAAGCCTCGCTCGCTCAGAGTGTAAAAAACACACTCGCTCAACTCACACAAAAACACAGAGAGAAAGAAAGAAAGAGAGAGAAGAGAGAGAAAGAGTGTTACAGGGAAACTTGTCATTTACTGACTGTAGTTACTCTCCTTCACCAACCAGCACTCTCCACCTGACTCCCAGACCGCCATTTTTAACGGACTTTATATTCTCTCTCTCTCTCTCTTTCATTCTAGGGTTTCGAATACTCTATCACTGTGTCTCAATGAATCTATAAGGAAAGGTTTGTTTAGTTTCTTACATTGTTTTTATTTTTTTGGCTGAGTGTGCAATGAATCTCTCACTCACACTTCTTCTGCTTCTTCCTCTCACTCTCTCTCTACCTCCACTGCTTCACTCCGCCTCCAACTCGGAGCTCCGATCCC
The DNA here is from genome assembly GCA_030021035.2 of Notholithocarpus densiflorus. Taxonomy (NCBI): domain Eukaryota; kingdom Viridiplantae; phylum Streptophyta; class Magnoliopsida; order Fagales; family Fagaceae; genus Notholithocarpus; species Notholithocarpus densiflorus. Next base: position 1,982,711 of record JARYZH020000013.1, on the reverse strand, counting down.
TACTCGAATTCAAGAAAGGGATCCAGCTTGACCCCAACGGTGCCGTTTCGTCTTGGGACTCGGCTACCGTCGCATCGTTGGACGCCAATGACTGTCCCTCAGCCTGGCACGGCGTCTCCTGCGAAGGCGGCGACGGCGCAGACTCCGGCAATGTCACCGCTATCGTCCTCGAAGGTCTCGCACTCGCCGGCGAGTTGAAGTTTCACGCCCTCACTGAACTCAAAGCGCTCAGAAACCTTAGCCTCGCCGGAAACAACTTCACCGGCCGGGTCGAGCCGGTTCTCGGCACGATCACTACGTTGCAGTATTTGGATCTATCCAGAAACAGCTTCTACGGCCCGATCCCGGCCCGGATTAACGATCTCTGGGGATTGAATTACTTGAATTTCTCTCAAAACAACTTCTCCAATGGGTTTCCGAGCGGAATTCGGAACTTACAGCAATTGAAAGCGTTGGATATGCACGGAAATGGTCTATGGGGCGACATTGCCGAATTGTTATCGGAGTTGAAGAATGTGGAGTACGTGGATTTGAGTTTCAACGAGTTTTTCGGTTCGATTTCAACGAATTCCAGTGTTATTACCAGCTTAGCCAATACAGTTCGTCACTTGGACTTGAGCCACAACAACTTGAGCGGTGGGTTTTTAGCGAGTGACTCAGTACAATTGTTTCGGAACTTGGAGGTTTTGGATTTAGGAGATAATCAGATTACTGGAGAGCTTCCTTCATTGAGTTCGATGCCAAGATTGCGGGTTTTGAGGTTGGGAAGGAACCAGTTTTCTGGGTCGATACAAGAGGAGTTGTTAGAGAGTTCTGTGGCATTGGAGGAATTGGATCTTAGTGGCAATAGGTTTACAGGTAAAAGAATTAAATTCTTTTTCGTTTGTACAGTTCATTGCTTTTGTAGCTTTGGGAAAAAATGTGTGTGAGAGCTTGTTTTGTTCAAATTATGTCATTATAGCATGTTGGAAATTTGAGATATTATTAAGTCAACCCAGTTAGGTGTGCTATGGCTATTTGAATTTTTGGGTTTTAAGATGATGGAGGTCCAAAGTTTTATCAATTTTACTATGTTCAAATCCTTCTACACCAAAGTTACCAAATATAAACCCATTACTAGATGACATATATATATAAACATTACTAGGTATGACTCAGACATATGATTTGTGTCTGAATTTATCATGAACTAATATGCTTAAGCCTAGCCCCAAAAGCCTTACTTTTTGAAAGTAAAACTCATGGTTTATTACCCCCCACACCCCTATTTTTGGGGGTCATAAGGAATGTTATAATCGTGGGAGTGTGTCCATGGAGTCAATAATGATCTATGGTTTGAAAGCTGAGAGTTGGCGTAGTTCCTCTTGCTGATAAGAGTGCTGGTTTAATGCTAAGATTTCTTATATGCTCCTGAACAGTGGTAGACCAATTTCATATGGTCTCATACTGGAAACTCTCTTATGGAATGATTGTGAATAATTTATATCATTGCTTCTAGCTTGGATATACTTGTTTTGTGTTTATTGTGTATTCTATATTAAAGTAATCATGTTTTGACTCTTCACTTTTCTGATTTTTTTCGACGTTTCTGGTGAAACCCATTTCTCTGCATGCATGTCTGGTTTTATTAGTAACTAAGTGTCCTTCTGTACCGATCGAAAATTGGTATTACATCCTGTTAGAAACTAGGTGGTTGTGAGTCTTGTAGTTCTCATTATCTGAATATAAGCTCAATCATGTATCTGAAACTATTGACATTTTTCCATTTGTATATATACAGGTTCACTTCTGGGAATTAACTCCACAAGTTTGAATTTTTTGAATCTTTCGGCAAATCGTTTATCAGGCTCTTTGCCCACTTTCGTGGGACAATGTGTGATATTGGACTTTAGCCGAAATATGATCTCCGGTGACATATCAATTATACAAAATTGGAGTTCTGAACTACAGGTTCTTGATTTGAGTTCAAACAAACTGTCAGGAACCTTGCCTTCAGGTCTGGGGATCTATTCTACTTTGTCCTCAGTTGACCTCAGTTTAAATGAACTTAGTGGGTCGATTCCTAGTAGTTTCTTCACGTCATTGACCTTGACAAGCTTGAATCTTTCAGGAAATAATTTTTCGGGTCCAATTCCTCTTCAAGGCTCACGTGCAAGTGAATTATTAGTTCAAACAACAAATCTGCGGATAGAGTATCTTGATCTCTCTGCTAATTACTTTACAGGTGTCTTGCCTTCAGACATAGGAAACATCCCCAGTCTCAGATTACTGAATCTAGCAAGGAATAACTTTTCAGGACAGCTGCCTATTGAATTGAGTAAACTCACTAGCCTGGAGTACCTTGATCTATCTGTCAACAAATTTACGGGTAATATCCCCGATAACCTTCCATCCAGCCTTAAAGAATTTAATGTGTCAGACAATGATCTATCAGGCAACATTCCAGAAAATTTAAAACATTTTCCTCAATCTTCATTTGTTGGAAATAATGATCTCAACTTAGGCAAAGGTGTGCCAGATCACCTTTCTGATCAAGGGAAACATGAGAAGTCCAAAGGGAATATTAGGTTAGCAATCATTCTTGCCTCTGTTGGTGCTGCTGTGATGATTGTTTTTGTTTTAGTGGCTTATCACAAAGCACATATTAAAGAATTTCATGGAAGAAGTGGATTTAATGATCAAAATACAGGGAGAGATGTTAAGTTAGGAAGGTTTACTCGGCCTTCCCTCTTCAATTTTCACAGAAATGTTGAGCCCCCGCCAACTTCCACGAGTTTTTCAAATGATCACTTGCTGACTTCAAATCCAAGGTCATTACCTGGGCAGACAGAGTTCCTGACTGAAACAGTTGAGCATGTTTTACCTGAGGGAGTATCAGCTACTTCAGCAACTGTGAATTCCAATGTGCTAGATCATCATCCTGCCACATCTGGAAGGAGATCCTCCCCAGGTTCGCCATTATCTTCCTCACCACGTTTTATAGAGGTGTCTGAACAACCTGTGATGTTGGATGTCTACTCACCAGATAGATTTGCTGGAGAATTGTTCTTCTTGGATACTTCACTTGCATTCACTGCTGAGGACTTATCTCGTGCTCCGGCAGAAGTACTTGGCAGAAGCAGCCATGGTACCCTGTACAAAGCTACTCTAGATAATGGACATATGTTGACTGTGAAGTGGTTACGGGTGGGACTGGTCAAGCATAAGAAAGAATTAGCTAGAGAAGTTAAAAGGATTGGCTCTATAAGGCATCCACACATTGTTCCATTACGAGCATATTATTGGGGGCCCAGAGAACAAGAGAGGCTTCTTTTAGCAGATTATGTGCGGGGAGATAGCTTAGCCCTACATCTTTATGGTAAGAGCTCTAGAATTTTTTTTTCTTCTCTCTTGAAGGGTATATCTATGATGTTTATCTTTGTAAATTGTCTTTTTCCTGCCAAGTCCATGAAATGCCTTATCTTAACTTGATTTTTTCAATATCATGTAAATCAGGCATGTTTGAAGATTTTATAATTGCTTGTAACATAGACTGTTTTATGCTGTGTGTCAGTCCTTGGAGGAGTGGTAAGCCCATGTCAATTGTGGCACATGTTCAGGTTTTTGATTTCAACATGGGACTCTTGTGGAGAGCTTTGCCGTTTGATTTCAAAAGTTCACCTGTTACATGTCATTATATCTGGACCAATGTCCTATAATGGATGTATTTTGGGCAATTCTTATGATAATATTATAATAGTTAAACTTTCTTGGAATAAGTATGACTAAGTAGTCTCTCTTTCTTTATTTATTTATTAAAAATATAGTACTTTTTTTAAGTTGTGGTGAATTGCTTGTCAATTTCTAAGACGTGTTTGTTTGAACATATAGTTAAAAATTCCATCTACAAGAAAACATCTTATTCTCTTAAGTTACAAAAAATATCTACTCTCCCTAGTCCCTACCTCTCTATTTCAGCTTAAGCTCTTATAATTAGTCAGAACAAACACCAGGATTTAGTGTCAGTGGATGTAGCCTAAGTGGAAGAGAGGTCCTGTCCCATTTTAAGTTTACATAGATAGTTGTCTATTAAGCTTGCACCAATTATGGTTGGGTTTTGTCTTGTAGCATCTTAGTGCGTGCAGGATAAATATTCTACTAATTGCTTTGTGTATATGGTATATCCAAGCATAGAATGGGAGATTCTAAGATCAAGACATGGTTATATTTCATTCTGCTAGACATTGATATCTTTGATTGTGTTCTAGTGTAGTTATACATGCAATCCTTCCACTGTAATTATACAGTGGAAGCTTAACTGGGAAAGTGGGTGTAATTACATAACACTCTAGGCTTTGATAATATTACATCCTTGTAGGCTAATCCAGTTTTCTGCAAATGGAGCAATAGATTAACTTCTAGTGCTTAGTTGGCATAGATCTTTTGCCACAGACAAACTTTTGCCCCTAAAAGGATGAATGTGCAACCTGAGGAAATTTTTTGTTAAATGAACCAGGTACTTCTATTTTGGTAAGGCTTTTGATACAAGCATAACCTCCCTGGCTTTCCTATGTACTTCCCCTAGTATCTACTTATTGTCGTTAAACTTCCTTAAAATTAAAGGATTTATAACACGGCAAGAAAAAAATTATTTGTATGTTACAGACCAATATCAATACATTAGTCTCTTGGGGTAGGATTGATTATGGTTGTGCCCAGAGATTGTTTTCTATGAAGATTGCCAACAGAGAGAGGCTGATGAGTCCTTTTTGTTACCAAGATTGAAGTATCTAGCAGGACAAATTTAAGGGGAAAAAGGACTTACTGAATATGGATATTTAAAAAGATTAGGGTTTTAATGTTTGGAGCGGTTATGCTGAATTGCCATTTAAGATGAAAAGGGAAATTCCAGGAGTAGAAAAATATGTTGAGCTTCCCTAGCAAAACACATTTTTATTAAATTAGAATGGATTTTATTAGCCAGCAATAAATGGTATTCATGGAAGCATTACTTGCCTTCCAATAAATGGCATGTTGAATATCTGGAACTTAGAGATCCAAACTGTTATCTTGTTGATATCTTTGTAAGTTGATGTTGATCACCTTCAGCATCATGCTGTCATTAGATAATATATTTCATAATTTTCTTAATTTTCTGGCAACAATGTGTGTGGTATTCACAATAAAGTGATAAGAAAAGGAATGGTTTTTGAGTGAGACCTTTAGTTGAAAGACCTGATTTACTGGGATGCACGGATGCGGCGCTAAAGGAGCCGCACCCGCGTCCGATGTGGCGTGATGCGGCGACGCGCGAGGGACGCCGCTGACCGCATGTTGGTGCCGCGTCGGGCCGCGTCCTGCCACGTGTTTTTTTTTTTCCCTGACTCGCGCCGACGCGGCTCAAACTCGGGCCGAATCGGATCATATCGGCCGAATATCGGTGTGTTTCGGCCGGAAAAAGGAAATCGGCCAGTAAGAAAGAGAAAAAAAAAAAAAAAAAACACTTAAAACCGAAAATACCGGTGGATTTGATACGCTGCTGTCGCCGTCTTCACCGGCTTAACCCCTTTCTTCTTCTTCTTTTTTGCTTCTTCGTCTTCTTCTTCCTTTTTTTTCGCGAGCCCAGCGTTGCCGTTGCCGTTCTGTTTCTTTTTTTTTTTTTAAGTTTTGTTTTGTTTTTTTTTTTTTTGAAAAGGATTGTTAAATGCGTTTGGGTGGCTTTATTTTGTTTTTTGTGCCTCTCACGTGAGCCACATCTCCCCCCCTTCTTCTTCTTTTTTTTTTTTTTTTTTTTGGTACATTGAGCCACTGAACCATTGAACCACTAAGCCTTTGGTACGTGAGCCACTAAGCCTTTGGTCAGAGAGGCTTTATTTTGTACATTATTATTATTATAGTATGAGTTTTCTATTATTATTATATAAAAAAGCATGCTTAGCAATATATAAAATATATAAATAAAAATATTTTTAATAATTTTTTAATCGTAGAGTCTCGCCGCACCCGCACCCACCTTTTTCAAAAATTTCCGAGTTCCGCACCCGCACCCGCACCCGAGTCCCGAAACGCACTCGTGCTTCATAGTGATTTATAAATCTAAACAGTAAAGGAATGATCTCTTGGTGATAATGCTCTATCACTATAAATGATATTGTTGCTGGATTATTTAAGGGTAGAACTTAGTTACAGTACCTTAGGTGCAGTACATTAGGTTCTCCAATTAAATTCGAACACTTGGTAGCATTGACCAATAAGACACGAATGGTGCTATTTTTTTTCAAAGACAATTAAATTCAAAACAACCAAGTATTTGGATTCAATTGGGGGAACCTAATTTACTGCATTTAAGGTATTGTACCTAAGTTTTACCCATTATTTAATTAGCAGACCTTTTTACCTGGGAGAATATAGATTCAATAATGGTTTGGAGTTATCTTGTAGATATTGGTCCCATGGGAGTAAACTTTGCATGGAATTCTTGCTTGCTAATAATCTTTTCATTAGATATGATTTGGTACCTTAGTTCACGCAGGCAGTTGTGAGAGAGTTGTTGTTGGTATTAAATAAGGTTTTGGTGAAAATTTTAGCTTTTGAAAAGAGAAACTTGGGCATAAATAGTTGCTCCTTTGGTAAAGAAAAGAGTTGCCTTGGCTGGTGCCTCATATTCTAGCTTCAGGAGGTCTGGACAAAGTTTGAACTTGGTATGCACCTATACTCAGCACAGTATGTCAGGAGGAGTCCTAGATTTTTTGTTATATGGGGTCTATGTTTCTTTGGTTCAATTTGCATGAATGTATATGTGTATATGTACTTATGTGGACAAACATGGTTATCTACATACATGGGTTAGTAAATAATTCTTAATGTATAAGCACATAAAATTAATCAATCACTGATCTTTGCTCTTTTTTCTTTCTTCTCTATCATCCTTATATATAATGAATTCTTTTTCAAAGTTTTAGCCAAATATTCATTCTTTACTAAATAATGATGAACTATCATAAACGCAGTACATTGTGATTGTCGATTTTGGGGAATTGGATTGTAGGAATTCCGTGAATCATGATGCATTATACAGTTTTTAGTTCATAGGTGGTGAGGGAACTCGATAACTATGGTATGACATATGTAGAAGGGCAGTGTCATAGTTCATGGTGCAGACTATGACACACAGCCTGGGTTTTTGGGAAAAATTAATAAATAAATGTTTGGTGGTGATTACTCATTGTTAGAATGATGCAGAAGTCACTAGTCTAAAGTAGGATTGTATCTCCTGTTGTTTTTTATTACCTCTTGGGGAAATGTCATATGCTTGACAACTTGATTAATAGTGTATGGTAGTTAACAAAGCTGCTGGCGTTTGTGTATAACAGGGATACTGTTACTTTCCCTAGTGTTTAGTTGTTGTAAATGTTGGTAGGCTATAAGCTTCAGTTTTTGAGGTGCCCAAGGCTACAACCGTTTTAGAAGCATTACAGGACACAGAATGGGGTTTCATACCTACCATAGTCTGGCAATATTGATTTCCGCATGCTTTTACACTATGCAGGAGTGTTTTTACATGCAACGAACTTTCTCTTAGTTTTTGAGTTTTATTTTTCCATATGTATGTCATGCAGAAACCACACCTCGGAGATACTCCCCATTATCTTTCAGTCAAAGACTAAAAGTTGCCACTGAAGTTGCAAACTGCCTGTTATACCTTCATGATAGAGGCCTGCCTCATGGAAACCTCAAACCAACAAATATACTCTTGGAAGGCCCTGATTACACTGCTCGCCTTACTGATTATGGTCTCCACCGCCTGATGACGGCAGCTGGCATTGCAGAGCAAATATTAAATCTGGGAGCGCTTGGATACTGTGCTCCAGAACTTGCTACTGCAGTTAAGCCAGTCCCATCATTCAAGGCCGATGTGTATGCACTTGGGGTGATTCTAATGGAATTGTTAACCAGGAGAAGTGCGGGTGACATAATATCGGGCCAGTCGGGGGCTGTTGACCTTACAGATTGGGTTCGATTATGTGATCAGGAAGGACGGAGAATGGACTGTATTGACAGAGACATTGCAGGTGGGGAAGAACCCTCCAACGCAATGGATGAATTGCTTGGAGTATCACTTCGGTGTATTCTCCCCGTAAATGAGAGGCCTAACATCAGACAAATCTTTGACGAGCTCTGTTCTATATCTATTTGAAATTTTTGTACATGCGTCTTGGAATTAGTTTTTTTTTTTTTTTTTTTTTTTCGTTCCTTGACACAATTGTTGTTTTTTCCTCCATTCTTTCCCCCTTAATTGGTTTCAAGCCTTCTGATTTTGGGCTAATTATCACATTCTTTTGTTATTTTGAAGATCTTGTAAAGAGACGTGCCATCCATTGATTATTTGATAGTGCTTGAGTTTGATCTAAAGTGGAAAAAGGATTGTGATTCATTGGGTTCTTGATATGTCCTTTTTTTTTTTTTTCGTATTGAGATAAAATTCTAATGTAGCATAATTTAATTGTATATGAATCTAAACTTCCTTCTTGGAGATTTGAATTTTGGCTCTTGCTCCCAACACTTCACATGCATTTGTCCATCACACCAAGAGTGCATGGTAGTCTTGATGTGTAGTTTTGACAAGTACAGCATGGTACAAAACATTAAAGTGATTTATTGGCTCTTGAATTTCTTCCTTTTGTTAATTCTATCTGGTTAGTAATTTAAAGATAATAATAAGGCAATAGGCAATTAAAGTGGCGGTGTGTGTGGTTTGGAGAAATGCCAAAGTGTTCTACAAGCAAAATAGATATATAACAACGTTGTGTTCCGGACTTTCCAAAATAAGGGCATATGTGGTGCTACTGTGGAAAGCCGAATGGTCATTTGTCACTGATATGGAAGATCCTGAAAACCAGAAAATGTAGAAGATGAAAAAAAAAGTCTCTCAGAACTGTGTTAATTTTTAAGAACAATGCAAAAATTATGGAAAATGCTTTTCCTTCTAGACTTTCAAATAGACCATATTATTAACTATGAAACTAGTATTGCCAAGAGCCTCATAATTCAACTCAAAGACACACAAGGTTCAAATCTCTCCATCCTTAATAATCGATATGTCAAAAACATAGAAATGGTGTCTGACGCTTTCTTAACTCAGAATTATTCAGCATATTGATGGTTGCTTTGTTTGTCTTAGAAACCATGAAACAAAGTGGTGATTTAATAAAGTCCTCTAAGTTGAGACAATCATGAATCCACAACTCTTAAAACACGAACTCTAATAATTTCATCAAGACCTGCCTCTATAGATCAACACTAGCACGATATAGTTTTAGAATTATCTCGAAGTGTAATTTCGGAAAACAAACACACACCCACCCCGACTGTGATGGTACCAAGAATGAAGCAGAATTGAGAACCAGTGCAATATCATCTGCTTCAATCATTAGATCAGAATTAAAATCCAAGCACTGAGGGAAAAAAATTAACATTATAACTTAGAATTTCTGTTCTTGGTATGTATTGCACTAGGTGCAACTTACAACTTAGCAATAGTATCAACAAGACCAGGCAATCTAGTATTTATTTTATTTTTTATGTGGATAAATTACATTTTAAACCCTGAGGTGGGTGAGTTTTAAAAGTAACCAATTAAACCACGAAGTTTGGAAATGTAACAAATTGAAGAAGGAAGAAGAAAGAACTCGAGCCGTGAGAGCTGTGCCACGCAGAGACACAGAAGACGAAAAAGGTGAGAGCTTCTTTGGTTTATAGGATTATATTATTGGTTAATTTCAGAAAAAGAAAAACTTGAAATCTGTCATTTCAAATTTAATTAGAACACAATCGACACTTAGCACCAGCTTTTAGGTAATTCAGCAAACACAATTCTGTTTCTGTCTGTGTCTGATAACCCATATTAAGGAATGGAATTCTGTTTTGTTCCGTTTTTGTATTTATTTTATTTTATTTTTTGCTAAACGACAATGTTTCTTATGCAGTTTTATTTTCATGTTACGAAAGAGCGTCGCTGTTCAGAGAAGAAAATATACATACCGTTAATTTCAGTTTTCAATCGCATCCATTTAACCCTAAACCCTCCGATCTTTCTCTGTCTCACATGAATGCAAGCTCTCAAATCACTCTTCAGCCCCTCACCTTTTCGTCTCCACAAGTTTCCCACAAAAAAACCAACAAAGTCCTTCCTTTCTCTCTTCTCAAAACTCTCTTCACCCACCAAAACCAAAACCAAAACCAAACCTAAAACCCCATTTTCAAACTCCACCATCATAAATTATCTAACCAACACCTTAAAATTCTCAAAAACCCAAGCACTTTCTATCTCAACCCGCTTCTATTATGTCAAATCCACTGAAAAGCCACAATCCGTGGTTCTCTTCCTCCAAAACCTTGGGTTCTCCGAAACCCAAATAAGATCCGCGGTTCGTGTCTCACCCCATATATTGTTCTCTGATATTGACAAGACCCTTAAGCCCAAGATTGAGTTTTTCCAACAACTGGGTTTTGTTGGTTCTGATCTGGGAAAGTTCATTTCCAAGAATTCCACGCTTTTGAGTGTGAGTTTGGAGAGAAGGTTGATACCTTGTGTTGAGATTCTTAAGAAAATCTTGTGCAACAATGAGAATAACCAATGCCTTCTCCGGGTTTTGCGGCGGTGCAATGGCGTGGTTAAGGGAGACCCTGAATCAAGGTTGTTGGGCAACATTGCTTACTTGAAGCGTTGTGGGATTGTTGGGTCTCAGCTCTCAATGCTTTTGACTAGGCAGCCTTGGCTTTTTGTTATTCAAGAAAACAAGCTTAGAGGCCTTGTTTCTAGAGTTTTAGATATGGGGTTTGTCGTTAATTCAAGGATGTTAGTTTATGCGGTTTATACAGTTAGTTGCATGAGCCATGAGACTTTCATGAGGAAGTTAGACTTCATTCGGAGTTGCGGGTTTTCTTCCGATGAATGCATGGAAATGTTTAGGAAGGCACCTGGTTTGCTTAGGGCCTCTGAGGAGAAGTTAAAGCTTGGAATTGAGTTCTTTATGAATACCATTAAGTTGGAAAGGTCGGTTTTAATTCGTTTACCTTCATGTTTGATGTTTAGCATGGAGGAAAGAGTGATTCCTCGGTACAGGGTTTTGCAGATTATGAAGTCCAAAAGGATGTTGAAGAAGGAGCCAAGTTTTCTTCACATGTTGAATTTAACTGAGGAGGTGTTCTTAACGAAGTTCATTGCAAAGTTTAGTGATCATACTGAGGAATTGTTGGTAGCTTACAAGGGTCATTTATTGGATTCTTCTTCTGAGGATGAAACTTTGATATGTGTTTAGCCTTCATTTCCTTGGTAGGACTTTTTGGGTGAATTAAAAGAATGTGGAAAGTTGATAATCAATGTTATAGAGTGACTTGCTTTGACAATTTTGAGAAATGCGGTATTAATTGTAAAAGAAAAACACTGGGAAACGGTTTTGTTTTGGCCGCTGTGTGAATTTTCCATTCACTTATATTTGTTGCTTGTCAATTGTCATTGTATTTTTTCCCAACCTGCAACCAGCCAATACAACTGTCATGGAATAATAATTTCATTTTATTGTGATTCTTGACAGGTCATTATATATGGTGGAAGATTAGAATTTCTTTTTACTACATCAAGTTAACTTGTTGAAAATTTTAATGCTTTTACCTTAATTTTCTCTCTTAATATTACCAATTCAATTGTATCAATTGATGAAAAATATGCCTTTCAAGCTGTCCTTAAATAAAGTGCACTTTCCTATAAAAAATAAAAATAAAAAATAAAGTGCACTTAAGATGCTTACCAAGCATGAACTTTTGAATATCCTTTTCATGTTATGGATTCTACAAATAATCATATGTTGTAATAAGTGGTGTACTTGACATCATGTCCATTCTAAACTTGATTGTTCTTCATTCTAGCTTGTTATCACTTTCATTCTACCAGGGCGTTACTGTTAGAACTTCATTCTTACCCTGCTGTGGCCATGCTTCAGTCCACTTCAATTGGAAGCAAACGATGCTTTTAATGGAATGGATTATGCAGATTATCATATTTTGTAATACCTGTAGTGTGCTTGACATCATGTCCATTGTAATTCTACTTCTTACTTCATTCTACTTTTTAATTGTTTTTCTTCTCGTCCACAATTCTGAGATATTTTTATTTTCGATGTTGTTGTTTCTCTTATATCAAACTGTTGTTCTACAATGATTTATTTCTTATTTTCCTTCAATAATTTAGAGAGTGGGTATTATTTCTCACACCAGGAGTTCAAGATCATATTGCTCAAGTACATTGTGGCACTGGGAAGACAATAGGGTTTGGGATCCCAAGCCTTATTGAAGCTGATGAACAGTGAAGTTCTTAGAGCTATTCACATTATGGCCCTGTTATTTTGGAATCTGATTGGTAAATGACATGGATTTGTTTTGAGACAATCTGTTTGTGTTCCCAGGGCTTGGTCCTTGCGCCAACCTGAGAACTAGCGGCAAGTGAAAATGGAAGTTAAGGGGTCTGTACCCTTATTTAAGCATGGCTTGCATCTATGGAGGGATTTGATGCAATGGCTGATTTATGTTTGAAAAGGATATGGAAATACTATAGAAAAGCTTTTGCCCCTGCTCCAATGATCAAGCTTTGCTCCCCCAGCCCCTCACCCAAAAGAGCATGGTTTGTTTCTTTTCTTTTCTTTTTTTAATAATTCAGAACCTTCGTGAATGACAGAAAAGAATACATGTTACCTACCATAACTAGTATATTGTGGATCCATAGCAAACCCCAAAAAATTGAGACTAAAGCTTGGTTGTTGTTGTATTTAGAACTTTCATGAATTCATGTTTCTTCAGTGTTCATGATTATATTTACACGGAATAATGCTTACAAGCATCATTTTATACTGCAACTTTTGAGTATGTTTTCCTTCATTTACAAGACTTGCATGTATGGGTGTGGCCAATTCTTTTAGCTCATATATGAAGTTTGGACTATGTAAATGTAAGCAGTATAGTATACATCTTGTATATAAGGAATACCATGTTCTTTCTTATGCCATAAGGGATATAAGTTACATGATAATTATGCAGAAGACAAAGCATACTGATACTGAAATTGAAGATAAAGTTTATATAAAATAAAAAATAAGATGCTTAATGACAAAAGAGAAAAATAAGATGCTTCATGGCAAAAAGAGTTCACTTAATGGTCTTAGAGTTGGGGTAGTGCTTTATTGTGTTTAGTTGTGCTGTATATTCAAGAAGCTAAGGAAATTGTTTACTTCTGAATGTTAATCATAGCTCTCACCCACCTTGATTTGCTGGCTATTTATCATTTCAGTGTGCAAAATTTTATGGGATAATTGAAATTTTGTTCTATTTTATGCGAATGCATTGTTCCTCTTTTCCAACTATAGGAGGCCTTTTTTCTCAGGTTTAAGATTACAGGGCTCGTAGGGAAAATTTGTTTATAGTCCAAGCGGTTTTCTCCTATTATTCTTGCTTTCCATCCACTGCCCAAGTGATGAGTAAGATTTTCTATTATCCACCTCTCGTAGACTCCATAGAAGTGAGAGTCTTGTGTACTATGTTTGACCTTTATACGTTTTTCTAAAATTAGGAAATGAAGTGTGAACCAACAGATATGTTTGACCTTTATACTAGTGACAGGGAAGTCCATGCTTGCAAATATACTCATGAGGTATGACAACATATACAGGGGAAGAACAATTGAAGCTTGAATTTTATTTCCACTCAAAAAGTAAAAATAAAGTGGCTGGCAGGGTAATGCTATTTCCTTTGGTTAACCAGTAAGAACATTCATATCAGTGTAACTATTTTAATATTTCAGCAAATATACAGCTAAAGACAAATTTATTGAGGCTGATGCATGTGTATGAAAAAATATAGATAACTAAACTAGAAAAAATAGAGTATTTTTGGATTAATTTGGCTAAAAATTCGAGGAGGCTGATGTGAATGCTCTAACTAAGCTTTAACAAGTCTGAAAATTGGAACAGTCGGGATAAGTTGGAAAAATGTCATGACAATCATTTAGGGACAATAAATTCACATTCACTTTGGACAACGCCTATCTCTTCTTCTTGTTTTTTATATTGTTTTGTTTTTTTAAAAACATGTGAATATTTTTTTTTAAAATTTATTTATAGAAGATGTAGCAGTGGAGGAGAATTTGAATTGTGGTTCTCCTTGTAAGGAGAATGGGGGCAATGCCATTAAACCATATAAGACCCTTGACAACATATCTTTTGTCAATTAAACTTGTTCTCTTTAAGGCTATAATTCTTGTATACGTACCATAGAATAACAAACCAAGTCCCACGTACATTATCGTTATTACTTCGCTAATCACTACACTTTCACAATGTCATGAAAGAGCGCTCGAATAACGAAAATACAACTAAATGTAGTAAAAATCATGCATAGAACTTGAAAAAAAGATAAGCCTCATGCATAGAACTTAATAAGCTTTATAATATGCCAATAATGTCTTTGTTGTAGAAAAAGTCATGTTCTGCCGCTAGAGCTAGCACCTTTTTTTTATTTTTAAGGAGCAATTTTGTAACAAAGATAAGAGCATCGGCAAACATTTTGTATCCAATTTCCCCAACCCTTAATATAGCTTTAGAGTTCAAATGCGCCCAAAAGTCGTTGCATTGTGGTAGCTAGCTAGTTTGCGTGGATGGAGTGCCTTGAAAATTCTAACGTTTGATAATCACTAGGTCTAACATTTCTATAGAGAAAAGAGAGAAATTAATCAATTGTCTAAAACTGGAAACCATTAGTTTAACCCACTCTTTTAAACTTTTTTATCTTTCTTCTATTTGAGAAACAATCTCCTTCAAACTTAGGACCACTTAGCTCGGTACAATCATAAACTACTAGTTATCCCATTTGTTAAATTGTTAAGAAATAACGAATTTTATCATTCAAGTATTATTGTAACAAGTAAGCAGAAATGCGGACTGGCTTTATGGATAAAGTGCGTCAGGAACTTCCATCAAGTTTTTACCTACGCATTTGAGCATTTGGATCTTCTCACATGCATGTATGGTTGTATAAGAGGAACAGCAAAACAAACCTCAAAATTAAATGATGTAAAATCAAGGTTAATTAATTCTTCGACACTTTTCCATAAGTAAGGAACACCAGGTATATGGTAGCTTATAGAGTTGTACATGATAGGTATGTACAGCAGAAAATATGATCCACAAAATGAGCAAATGCAGTAGAAGTAAACAACCACAAATCTAGACATTCATACTGGCACTTTAATTAGTAGTCTAGACAACAAAACCAAAAAGAACACATTGTCACTTGTGAAGGCGATAAGTAGGAATAGCAAGTAGGTGCTTGGCTCTAGGAGTTGTGAGACCAAACTCTTCGGTCATGTCCAACTCCGTTGGCAACATGTCATTAGGAAGCTCCCAATCAAAGCAATGAACAAGTTGTGCTAACACTAGCCGAACCACAGTTAGACCCAATTGCATTCCTGGACAACTTCTTCTCCCAGACCCAAATGGGATAAGCTCAAAGTCATGTCCTCTAAGATCTATGTTACTCCCAACAAATCTCTCTGGATTAAACTTATCTGGCTCAGTCCAAACACTTGGGTCTCTCCCAATTGCCCATACATTTATTAAGAGTCTAGACTTACGAGGTATGTGGTAATCATTGATAGTGCAATCTTCCAATGACTCATGAGGTATCAACAAAGGTGCTACTGGATGTAGCCTCATGGTTTCTTTTACAACCATGTCCAAGTACTCCAAGCTATCCAAGTCAGATTCATCTACCATCCTCTCTAAGCCCACCACATTTTCCAACTCCTTTTGAACTTTCTTCATTATACGAGGATGCCTGATTAGTTCCGTGAGCATCCAATCAATTGCTGTAGCTGAAGTGTCCATTGAGGCGGCAAGCATATCCTGTAAGAAAATCATTGTTAGAAAATTACAACAAACAAGTGTTAATCCCAAAATTATTGGGATCGACTAGTAAAGAAACTACACTAGAATAAAATTTTGATTCTAGCAAATGATGCCACTTTAGCTTTGACTTGATTAATTCTTATAAAAATTAGTGTTTAAGTAGATAGTAGGATAGTATAAATAAAAAATAATTAGAAATCATATTGTATACACAAGATTATATTTGTTACATAATTGAATTCTACACACAAACATATAGAATCGTTTTTTTTTCTTTCCCTTATACAATTAATTCGACACAAACATAAAGAATCAGTTTTGACTATATTATTAATTTAACGATTTGATATATGATGTGTTTGACTCCTTACTAATATCATGTAAGTTCTTTGAATAATTACCAAGATTATAGCTTTGATATTGGGCCGTTCAATTCGATACTCAGGTTCCTCAGATCCCATGAAGCCCAACATGACATCAACAAAGTCCTTGGTCTTATTTTCATCCTTGGATTGGACATGCTCATCAATGGTCTTCTCCAAAAAGGCATCAAAGATCTTACCCACAGCCTTCATGCGCTGAGTTAGCCCTTGAAGGTCAAGGGGTGCAACATAAGGAATGTAATCACCTAAGTTAGGAGTCGCGGTTAGCTGCATACCCTCTTGGATTACAGACTTGAATCCCCTCTCATCAAACTCCTTGTCCATGTACTTCTTCCCAAACACCAAACGGCAACTCATATCTGCGCTGAGAGATGAAACCTTGGCACTGAGATCAACAGCAACATGTTCATGTGCTGCCTCTTGAATGAATTTTATCAATAGGTCAAGCTCTTCTTTTCTCATGGATTTGAAAGAATTGATTTTGAGGTTGCTAAGTAATTCAAGGGTGCACATCTTACGTATGTTGCGCCAATAAGAACCATATGGAGCAAAGGCCAAGCTCTTTTGCTCATAAGAGATGTGCTTTGCAGCCTCAATAAGTGGTCTACTAGCAAAAACAAGGTCATGTGTTTTAAGGAATAGCTTGGCAGCTTGAGGGGATGAGACAACAATGGTAGGTACCATCCCTAAGCGCAAATGCATGATAGGACCGTGTTTTTGAGCTAGTCGATGAAGATCTTGATGAGGGAATTCTCCTAACATATGAAGGTTCCCAAAGATAGGGAACCCTCTTGGACCAGAAGGTAATTTCTTCTTCTTGGTTTTGCTTTTCCATTGTACTAGGATATAAGCAAGCAAAACAAGTGAGAGTATGATCCATGTCCAAGCCATGGTGGGCATTTTTACATTGTATTTGGTTGGGATGATTTTAAAAAGGATGGAAAACATAGGGAGGAAAAGTGGGTGGAAAAAAGTATTTTTTATTGTTTGGCAAAGGGTGAAAAATATTGAGGATGAAAACTCGGGAGAAAATTTTCTCTCCCGGGCCCACAAATCTCATCCTCCCAAATCGGGAAAAAAACTATGGAGAGAAAAGTGCTCAAGGCAAGCTCAGTTGCAACATATGGAGTTGTTATTTATGACACGAAAATCGTACAAACAGACAATAAACTTTAGATAAGTTTAATGCCGACGAATGGAAGATTTTTTTTCTTTTTTTCTTTTTCTTCTTTTACTAAATATAGTAAGTATTAGGTGTCAAGTAATTGGACAAGGAGTTGATTGGATAAAGTTTATAAGGTGGTTCTCACTCTTACCTCGGCAATTTGAGATTTAGTCTATACCATTTCCATCATTAATTTTTTTTGTTTTTGTTTTTGTTTTTTGGTTTTTTCTCTTTTGCTAATTGAGTGAGAAATAAGAGTAATTACTTTTAAAATTCAAGAGCACGGGTTAAAAAAGAGAGTAATTATTTAGTATAAAAAAAGAAAAAGAAAGTGATCTTATATTACAAATTTGAAATAGGATTTTCACTATTAAAACTTTATTTCTTAGATATAAAGGTTTACAAACTGAAACGTAATTTAAAATGACTTAGTAATCTACACACTTTTAAGTTTATAATATTTAATCTAAATTATAAAGTAAATCAATTCTAAATGTAGGTGATCATTTTTCACAAATTTTACTTATATATATTTTATAAATTAATGTGTTATTCATAAAAAATCTATATATTTTTTTTATAAAAGAGAGAGTAAAGATATGTATGTGTACGTGTGCATGTGTAATATATTATCTCTATATATTAAGAAGATTTAGAAAGTTAGTTATAACTTCAAAAATGTCAAATATACCCCCTAATCTAATTAGATAATCCTTATTCTTAAAAAATAGAAACTAGGGTTAAAATTGTAATTCATAAAAAAAAAAAACTACCAAAGAAACTTTTTTTTTCCCTAAAAATTAGCACACTCTCTATTTAAATATATCTCATGCAGGTTTGATACATTTTTTTTTCCCTAAAAGCTAGCATACACTAAATCAAGCAGTTTACTTCATTTTAAATCATAAATTTTAGTTTCTTAAAAATCCTTTCCAATATAATCCACTAACAATAGATAAATTCAAATTAAAAAATTACATTAAACTCAAAATAAAAAAAGAGTCTCATTCACTTGCAGAGCATGTGTGATGAAGTTAGTGTATATTTTGTTGTTGAAATATTACGCATTGTCAAATTAATTTGTAAGTCATTTTTTTTAATTAAAAAAAGTTGATAATAATTTTTACATTTTATGAAGAAAAAAAAATTGGAGATTTGCAAATCTGATTTCAAGGATTCAAGATAAGCACATTTTTGTTTTTGGATTTTACGAAAAAACAGTGAGAATGGCTTGGACTTTAATGTTTAAACGCCACCTTTTTTGACTAGAAAATTAAAGGCGAATACGATAGCGCGTGAATTAAAACACTCCTCCGTGTAAAAGATTTTGGACCCTATAAACATTATCAAGCTTCTTGTTCTGTTAGTAAATAAGGGTGATTTGGTAATATTGTTTGTATTTTTTGAAAATATATGGATGAAAAAGTGTGTAAAAATATATGTAATATTGTTTAAACAACAACAAATAAGTTAAAGAAAAGCAAACCAAATCAACAACCTTTTTTTTTTTCTTTTGAAAAGCCAAATCAACAACTTTATTTGTTTGTCCTATAAAAAAAAAAAAAAAAAACTTTATTTGTTAGATATTATCTGTAGGGACTAGGTCTGTAGGGGTGTCAATTCAGATTAGCGTGTCGGGTTCGTGTCGTGTCGAGGTAGGGGCATTCGACTAAATGGCTCAACTCTAACCCGACTCATTTAATAATCGCGTCATGATCCTTCAACCCTAACCCGACCTGTTAATAAGGCGGGTTGACCTGACCCAACCCATTTGACACGTTTAATAAACGAATCGTGTTGGGTTGACACAAATGTAACACAATCCATTTCAACCTGCATAATATTAAATATAACATTCATCTAGAAATAATTTTTTTTTACATCCCAAAAAGCAGTGCATACACTTCAAGTCTTCAACCCACATTCAAAATAATATAGTTCAACAAAAATATAACATTCATCTAGAAAATAAGTTCTTTACACTCCAAAAGAAGTGCATACATTTCAACCCAAATTCAAAATAACAAAGTTTAACAAAAATAAAATAACATAGTTCAACAAAAATATAATATCCTTGGAACTCGCCAAATGCTAAGTATCAATATTGAAAAGAATTTAAGCAAACAGTAGATTAATCCTGACTATGACCACGATTATCATCCATAGATTCTTTGTTGATGTCCAAATTCATAACATCTTCCACAAGTTCATCCAATTTCATTTCTGCAAGTTCTATGCCAAAAAAAGAAAAGAAAGTATTAGTAGTTCTAGGGTCTGTAAAGTTTCAATTTCCGATTATATCCCTTGTAAATTTTTGTAATTACTCACTTTTATTTTTAAATTTAAAATATATATTGGATATAAAAGGTATTTGACAAATCTAAAATAAAATAAATATTTATTTGTTATATAAGTTAAATGGGTTGTGTTAAATGGGTCATTTCGAGTTGACACAAATAAATTGGCGTGTCAAACGTGTCTATTGCGGGTTACGCAGGTTGACCCACTTATGACACGTTTTTTATTGTGTCGCTTTCGGGTTGACCTGTTTATGACCCAAACCCATTAAGGTCTAACCCTAACCCGAAAAAACCCATGTCGAGTTCGTGTCGTGTTCACGGGTTGGGTCGAACATTGACACCCCTATGGGTCTGAGTACTTCTACTGTTGGAAAAGTGGATTCAGGCCCAACTAGCCCTAAACAATAAATTTGTAGAGGATGGGTTTAAGAGCTAGGCCTTAGTGAGGATAGCAATGAATAAATATGGTTATGGGTCGACTGAATAGCAAGAAAACGGGCCTTAAGTGTTAGAATCTGTCCTGGACGTTGGTTCGAGAAGTCTTCTTGTTCTTATTATTTCCTCAGTGCTTGGATACAGAGGTTACAAAGATGATACAGGTTGCTACAGTATTTTCTACTTTCAATCTCCCATCCTTTCTCTGGAGGACCTCCTTACGTTTTATACCCTCTTTAGGTTGATCTTGGCCCTTCATTTGTTGATCGTGCAGGTCAATACTTGAGTGCTTGTCCCATCAGCCGCCGTCCCAAACCTTCTGTGAGTTGCAGCGACCAAAGTGGCACTGTTCAGGAGTTATTCCCTCATTAATGCGGCCAGAACGTTAGTTGCGGGCATTTAATGTGAAGGTGACAGCTTCTCCCTGAATTGCTTTCTCGGGCTCCCATGGCCGACCCACGGTGCTTATCCTCTTTCTTGGGGCGTTCTACGTAGGGGTGTCAATGTTTGACCCAACCCGCGAACACGACATGGGTTTTTTCGGGTTAGGGTTGGGCCTTAATGGGTTTGGGTCATAAACGGGTCGACCCGAAAGTGACACGATAAGAAACGTGTCATAAGTGGGTCAACCCGCGTAACCCTCAATAAACACGTTTGACACGTCAATTTATTTGTGTCAACCCAAAATGATCCACTTAACACAACCCGTTTAACTCGTATAACAAATAAATATTTATTTTATTTTAGATTTGTCAAATACCTTTTATATCCAACATATATTTTAAATTTAAAAAGAAAAGTGAGTAATTACAAAAATTTACAAGGGATATAATTGGAAATTGAAACTTTACCAACCCTAGAACTACTAGTACTTTTTTTTTTTTAGCATAGAACTTGCACAAATGAAATTGGATGAACTTGTGGAAGATGTTATGAATTTGGACATCAATAAAGAATCTATGGATGATAATCGTGGTCATAGTCAGGATTAGTCTATTGTTTGCTCAAATTCTTTCAATATTGATACTTAGCATTTGGCGAGTTCCAAGGATATTATATTTTTGTTGAACTATGTTATTTTATTTTTGTTAAACTTTGTGATTTTGAATTTGGGTTGAAGTGTATGCACTTTTTTTGGAGTGTAAAGAACTTATTTCTAAATAAATGTTATTTTTTTGTTGAACTATATTATTTTGAATGTGGGTTGAAGACTTGAAGTGTATGCACTGCTTTTTGAGATGTAAAAAAAATTATTTCTAGATGGATGTTATATTTAATATTATGAAGGTTGAAATGGATTGGGTTACATTCGTGTCAACCTAACACGACTCGTTTATTAAGCGTGTCTAATGGATTGGGTCAGGTCAACCCGCCTTATTAACAGGTCGGGTTAGGGTTAAAGGATCATGACACGATTATTAAATGGATTGGGTTGGGGTTGAGCCATTTAGTCGAATACCCCTACCTCGACACGACACGAACCCGACACGCTAACCCGAATTGACACCCCTAGTTCTACGACACCACCCTTGATGGCGCGCTGCCCTTCCCTTCTATGATCTCGGTACGCCGAGGACATGATTTTCCTTAGCGTTGCTCCTTGGTAGTTAGGACTTCCTCCGTTAGTTCTTGGACGTTTCTTCTTCCTCGGCGTGGGCCTTGGGCCTAGTATAAAGTTGGGCCGGGGTAGCCAGATTTATTGACCCCACATTATCTATACTACTATTTAGTAGGTTCCAGTTAGCTCAATTGGTAAAATCTCTTATGGTTGAATAAGAGATCTGAGGTTCAATTCCTGCTTACACCAAAAACTGATTGGTGTCTTGATCTGATGACAAAGAGCTATTATTAGGAGCGGACGCTATAGGTTGAAATTCTCTAAAAAAAAAAAAAAAATCTATACTACTATTTAAGGGGCTTCTCTTATTTGGACTGATTTTTTTTTTTTGTTCCAAAATACCCCTACACGTGGACAAAATTGGAGGACAATCAAGTAAAATTATATTTCTAACTTTTAAACAACCTACTACAAAATAACTTTACATTTACTAAACTACTACTAAAATTCAAATTTGCTACAATGACTCCTACCCACTACAAAATAACTTCACATCCACTAAACCACTACTAAAATTCAAATTTGCTATAATTACTCCTATTAAAATACGGCAACCAACTCTCTTCTTCTTCTTCTTTTTTTTTCTTCTCTAAAAAAAAAAAAAAAAAAAAAAATCTCTTTTGCAAGATCTCCCTTTTTTTTCTCCTCTTCTTCACGTTAATTTGGTTTTTTAGAAAAACCCTTACTTTTTTTTTAATGGGGAAAACCCTTATTCTTATTATTTTTCTATACTATTATTTAAGGGACTTCCCTGTTTGGACCAGATTTTTTTTGTTCCAAAATACCCCTATACTTGGACAAAATTGGAGGACAATCAATTAAAATTATATTTCTAACTTTTAAACAACCCACTACAAAAATAACTTTACATCCACTAAACCACTACTAAAATTCAAATTTGCTATAATGACTCCTACCCACTACAAAATAACTTCACATCCACTAAACCACTACTAAAATTCGAATTTGATACAATTACTCCTATTAAAATATGGCAACCAACTCTCTTCTTCTTCTTCTTCTTCTTCTCTAAAAAAAAAAAAAAAAAAAAAAAAAAAAAAAAAAAAACTCTTTTGCAAGATCTCTTTTTTTTTTTCTCCTCTCCTTCACGTTAAGTTGGTTTTTTAGAAAAACCCTTACTTTTTTTTTTTAGTTTTTAATTAATTTATTTTTTTATAATGGGGATAACCCTTATTCTTATCCTTTCTCTATACTACTATTTAAGGGGCTTCCCTATTTGGACAAGATTTTTTTTGGTTCCAAAATACCCCTACACCTGGACAAAATTGGAGGACAATCAATTAAAATTATATTTCTAACTTTTAAACAACCCACTACAAAATAACTTTACATCCACTAAACCACTATTAAAATTCAAATTTGCTACAATGATTCCTACCCACTACAAAATAACTTCACATCCACTACTAAAATTCAAATTTGCTACAATTACTCCTATTAAAATATGGCAACCAACTCTCTTCTTTTTCTTCTCTAAAAAAAAAAAAAAAAAAACTCTTTTGCAAGATCTCCTTTTTTTTTCTCCTCTCCTTCACGTTAAGTTAGTTTTTAAAAAAAACCCTTACTTTTTTTATTTTTTAATGGGAAAACCCTTATTCTTATCCCTTTTTTTTTAATATAATTATTATCCTTATCCCATCATAAAAAAAAAAAAAACTTTTTTTGCAAGATCTCCTCTTTTTTTTTTTTTTTTCCTCCATGTTAAGTTAGTTTCAAAAAAAAAAAAAAAAACACTCCATCAAGAAAACTCTCACTCCACGTGCAAAACCAAAACCACCCTCCCTAATTACACAATCAATTGCAATTTCCTTGCAATAACTTCCTACTAAATATCTAACAGCCCAGTACCATAGGTTACTAACCACAACAAACTTCTCCTAAACTCAAGCACCGTATTTAGCTATTGAAATTTTAATTAAAAAAAATATGTTCAAGCATGGTGTTTTTTTTCAAATGAATTCCAACTTCTTTTTTTTTTAAGGTGAAACTACATTATTGGTCCCTGAAATTTGCCCTGTATACGCGATTGGTCCCTTAAGTTTAAAGCGAGCACAATTAGTCTCTTAAGTTTTAAAACTGAGTTGTATTGGTCATTTTACTAACTACTGTTAACAGTATTACTTACGTGGCTAACAGAACAATGACTTGACACTTTTTTTTTTAATGATAGTGGGCATGTTTTAATTAAAAAATTACTAACTAAATTTACTTGTTCAAAATAGTAACATCAAATAACCTATACTTCAAATTGTTCCAAATAGTAGTGTGCAATATGGGGCCGAACCGGTTCACCCTCTCATCGATAAAGGGTTCTGGGTTCTCATTCTTGTAAGCTGAAATAAGCTGCAGAGTCTCACCAATAAAGGGAAGCCCAAGATTCCCAGGTGGCAATCTTAGCCTCCGGCAACGTGAGGAACGAAGAAAGAAGAAAAGGGTGGTAGAGAAAACCACAAAGAGAAATGAGTACAGAAAGACCGCCATGAAAAAGTTTCAGTTTTTACAGTGAAAATTGGTGTAGGTAACACATGTGGGATATATAGGAAGTGTTTTTAAGAAGGGGTTGAAGTTATCAATAAGAGAGCATTAATGGGTGATAGAGAAAGAGAGGAAAGGAAAGCAGCACACGGGTGGGTATCTGGGTTATCTATGAATCTAGAGAGAGAGAAAAAAAAAGAGAAGGTTGTAAGGAAAGAAATTAATGTCTGGATATTTTGGAATCTGACAGCTTCTCTATAATTTTTTAATTAAAAACATGCCACATCATTAAAAAATATGCCACATTATTAAAAAAAATGTTAAGTCATTATTTCGTTAGCCACGCAAGTAACACCGTTAACATCAATTAGTAAAAGGATCAATACAACTCAGTTTTAAAACTTAAGGGACTAATTGTGTTCGCTTCAAACTTGAGGAACCAATTGCGCACACATGACAAACTTCAGGGACTAATAGTGTAATTTCGCATTTTTTTAATTCCAATTTCTCATTAACTCTTACCCAGGTCTAAAACATAGTTCCAGTTAAAATTCTTTTTATTAAAAAAATAAATAAATAAAAACATTAACAATTATCCTTATCCCATTTTCTCTCACCTTTAAATTAGAACCCAAGTTTTTAACTTCAAAATTCTTGATCTATACTACTATTCAAGGGGCTTCCACTGTTTGGATTCCTCAATTTTGATACCTAAAATACCCTCATCATACCCACTTACAAGTTTTCAACTAAAGGGAATAAATATGTAAATTAAAACTCCTACACTTTAAGACCCACAAACTCCCGTACCCTTTGTTGGTTTCTATCTGACTTTCTATCTCTCATTCTTCTTTAAATTGAAAACATTTAGTTTAGCTCTACATCCTCCTTTCTTTTTCTTCAGATTAAAGACATTTACTGTCAGAGGTTCCAACCAATTTTCAAGTTCTATCTTTTGCAAGTTCCTCTTTGTTTTCTTTTCCTTTTGTTTTGTTTATGATTGACTTTTTTTGAGTTCTACTTTTTTTTTTTGATGTATCATGTTAATGGTTACCCAATTTAAAACAAACTCTCTTTCTAGTTTTTATTTTTTTATTTTAAATGTAATTCTGAAATGAATGGTTCCTTCATATACTCTGCCACTGTACTTTATAATGAATTATCATTTCATGTTGTAGGAATCGTGATCCAAAGACAAGGCTGCCTTATGCTACAAAAGAAGCATTCAAAATCATTCGTGAATAGTTAAATAGTATGGCTTCCCTTACCTCCCTTAGTAGCCTTTGTTTACATTTTATTTAAAAATTTTGAATTCAAATAAAAATAGTTACCACAATACTCCCTTATCAATTGCCCAACTCCAAGTTTCCATCCGATCATATCCATTTGCCAATTTTTTTTTTTTTTTAGAATGCATTTGCCAACTTGAAGCGGCATGCCAAGGTTTTCGTCTTTTTTCATTTAATTCAATTACTATTTCCTTCTCCTTCCTCGCTTTTTTTTTTTTTTTTTTCCTTCTTTGTATTTTTTTTTTCTTTTTAAGAATTTTTTTTTTACCATCATTGTATATGTTTTTGGCGTTAAATTTTTCGTGTTAATTTGACAATTAGGTATGTAGCAACCTCACAAACTCCAACCTCTCAATTATGATTTTCATTGACAATTCATTATGGATCCAAGAAAGTAGAGCCACCAATCACATGGTTAGATCTCCATTAGTTATTTTTTTAAATAGTTGATGATGTGGTGATAAGATTTTAAAGACTCCATGATAGAGTTAAATTCTAAAAAATCTTTATCTTTATTCTGAAAAATTTTAATAGGATTTTAATAACATGCACGCTAACTTTGGTTTGTTGATTAAAGTTGTTTAAAAAAAAAAAAAAAAAAATTACTTGGTTTAACCCTAATTCTTTTATCTCTCTCAGGTTCACGTACGCACACAAATTTTTTAAATTGCATTGAGGAGTCATTGGAATGGAATATTAGATAAGTTCGGGTGAGAGACTTTATAAGAATTATTATATGATTCAAACCTCACATAAAGTGGTTGTTATCTAAGAAATTGTTGTAAAAAAATTTCTTTCGTAACATAAACTATATTTATCATTTGTATAATTCTATGTGAAATTCAATTTACATTTTTTTCTATAAGTATTAATTTACTACTCCATAAAAAATGTTACGTACCTTTTTCTCAGTTTTAAAGGTTGTTGATATATTTGAAATTTAAACTCTTTTTTACTTTTGTTACGGATGTGTAGTAAGTGGATAACTTTTAGGACTAAAAAAATAAAATTTTGGATTAAACAAAAATTGATAAATGTTATTAATTTTTTTTAAAAAAGAACAACAACACCAAAATTAACGTGTATATCTTGCCATAAAATTTTAAATTTAAGCTTTTATTTACTAATGTTATGGATGTGTAGTAAATGGCTAAATTTTAGGTTTAAAAAACTACATTTTAGGATTAGATAAAAAATGATATCTGCCATACATAAAATTTGAAAAAAAGAACAACATCAACAACACCAAAAAGAAAAAGAAAAGAAAAGGGATGTGTAATTACTAAATTTTAGGATCTTTTCAGGAGCATTTCCTTTAACAAAAATCTTATTAATTTACTACTTCATAAAAAGTGTTACGTACCTTATAAAATACTAACCTCTGAGTACGCGTGTAAAAGATTCTTCTATTTTTTTTGTAAAGGTTAATAATTTGCATCCATTATAAATTTGGATTACTACATTTTTTAATCACTTTTTCAATCACAAAAATACCTATGGGTGTGATGAGTGTTATGCGTTTGTACCAAATATTAAAATTAGTAACCTTTCTCCATGCATAACACTCATCACACTCCTAGATATTTTTGTAATTGAAAAAATATTGTAATCTCAATTTATAATAGAGGTAAATTATTAATCTTTATTAAAAAGTAGAAAAATTTCTAAGCACGCGCTTAAAGACTAGTTACCTTTAATTAGGTTGTGTTAGATTATTTAAAAGTATATAAATATGCATGTCATGCACATCATGCTGTCCATTCTTGCTTTTCTCTGATTTATTTCTTCCATTTTCTTTCTATTGCAGGTGTAACACGTCTGCAGGAACAGACGGACCCTAAGATTTGGAGGATCAGAAAAATTGAAGGCAATAGCAAATTGTAAAACAAAAATGCTTTACGCGGCACGGCTGTCATTTTCATATTTGACGAAGGAGATGAGCCTGCGGCATATTTATGCATGGGACCAAGATTTATTGCAACTTGCAAGAATGTGTCATATAAAAGTCGGTCCCAGATTTATTTTGTTTTTTTCCTATTATTGGTTCATTGTCTGTCATTAGTCATTACTTCCCTGGCGCCATGGTTGCATCGACATCGATAGCTGGCAAATTTTACCAAGTTAATTTTCTAATAATTTTTTGTTTGTCTTTTTCGTTTCTAACTCATGGTGTCCCTATCACGTACACTATTGGAAAAGGATAAAAGGAAAAAAAAAAATAGTGAAAGAATGGAAGGGTTTATGACATTATATATATATATATATATATATAAATATATATATATATTTATATAATAAAAGTTGGGCTTAGAAGCCGTGATTGCGTCAAGTAGATTCACCAAATTGCAGAAATTTTTTTAGATTTAAAAAAAAAATACATATATATATTTATAATTTTTCTTCTCCTATAATTTTTAAGTAGATAAAAATATTATTTTGATTACAATACAAACTCTTCATCTAATCCTACGTAAAAAATGTCCATGTAATCCATATATATATTTTTAAATTATATTACTACACGTAAAAATTGCAATTTTTTTAGATCTATAAAAAAAATAGATATAATTTTTTTTGTTCTTATCTTCTTATTCTCCTATAATTTCTAAGTTAATAAAAATCTTAATTTGATTACCATCTAACTTAATTTCATCTAATCCTTATCTTAAAAGTACACGTTTAGGTCCATCTAATCCTTATTTTTTAATTACTACATGTAAAAAAAAAAAAAAAAAAAAAACAACATATAGCTAATAAAGTTTATTTTCAAGCAAATTATCTTTAATATAATTTAAGAGTGTAATTTTGAATAAATTTTCTTTCTTTTAATGTACAACCATTCTTTTTTATATTAAAAAAAATTGTTCTCTTGGGTCTATCCAAAAAAAATCTCTTAGGGAGTGAGAACTGAGTACATGTCCAGATGTCCTGCCATCAAAAAAGTAAAATCAATTCTAATTAAACTCTTTGTCTCAAACTCAAACTCTTATTAATTAAACTTTCCCACCATGTTACTGTTAGGGTTTATGCCCTAAAATCCAATTTATTAGCATGTTATAAATAATTAAACTATTTAATTATATGAGACTATTTATAAATGAACTAATGAGACATTATCATAGTCCTTGAAATGCATTGTATGTGATTTATGTAATTTAGTCACAGAAGATATAAATCACAAGTTCCTTGTAAACTTAAAATATAGTTTGTAGTTGGTAATGAAATTGGGTGGGTGTTTCATCTACAAAGACTATAGCACATCAACTAAGATGGTTTGTCTTGATCATGGAAGTGGAGACTTCTAGTTGATGTGTTGATGTGTCTTAAGTGTGTAAGACATATTGAACTGGACTGCTGTGAGATTAATTATTCAATTAACAACTGTCACATGAATAATTAATTTTACGACTTCTAATTTCATAGACTTTCAATCCTGAGAGGATAGTGAACCCGATCATGAAATGTAGGTTACTTTGATATATCAAAAGTGAGATCTAGTTTAACGGTCAAAACCTCAGTATGTTGGGTAACCACACGTAGTGTTGAGGGAACACATATTCTCAAGATGGAATCTATAATCTCTTTCTATAGAGACACAAAAAATCACCTCGAGATAAGTTTAATGGGAACTGGTTATTCAGGGTTGACCACTTTGGTAAGAGTTACTAAAGTTTATATTTTATGAAATTAGATTTCATAAATATGAATAACTAAAAGATTAAACCGGGTACTCAAGGAATAAAATAGTTGTTTACAAAGTGACAGTTTATTATGACTTTATTCACTATGGATATTTCATGGAGGGGTCAAATGATATCATATTAGAGTCTTGAAATATAACTTATTAATAAGGCCTAGAGTGTAATTATATATCCATAGTGGTACTTGTAATATAATTAATGGTAACTTTGGGCTTGTCAAGAGTTGACAGATAAGTCCGAGGCCCATTGGAGTTAGAGCCTTATTAGTCCTTTTGGTCCCATCCCAAGCCACACACTTAAGCCCAATTTGGCTGGCCCAAAAGGCTATCCTAATTAGATAATCAATTTTTATTTAATAAGAGTTATTAAATAAAGTAACTGCCAAGACAGTTAAAACGTACGTATGATTAAAAGAAGAGAAAAAAGTTTTTTCTTTACAAGTTTTTTGGAATTCACTTTTCCAAAGGAAAATCAACGTACACAAGAACTGATTGAGAGACCACTCATCTTAGGCACCATGTGGAATTGGGATGCAGATGGAAGGTATTCTCAAGTCTTGTTTTTGAATTTCACTGCACCAAGGTACGCTTTTTCTTCTTTGTTCTAGAATTCAAGGTTACATGTTATCTATCATGAATGAAGTAGATCCTTGTGTTGCTTCCGCTGTGGGTTTTGTATGAGATGCAAAACTAGTTTTGTATGAGATGCAAAGTCCTTAATTTATTTTAATTAAAAATTTTAATGAGATTAAAGCTCAAATTAAAAGTTATATAGTTTCCAATAAGATTAGAATTCTTTACCAAGTAAGTTAAGGATAGAGTTCTATATAACTAATTTTTTATCCATTAGAGTATATGGAATCCTAAATAGTTTAGGATTTCCATTTTAGTTAGTGATTCTAATGAGATTAGAGTCTTTAACAAGTTCAAGGTTATAAATTGTGATGATATCATAATAACCTAAAGAAAAACCCAAATAACAAGTGAAAGTGTTGGATTCAAAACGACCCTTTTGTTAAGTTTACTATAATGTGAATAGGTACCTTGTCTTGGCCTGGAGCCTTGCATTTTATGCGGAGGGTATTTACTTCACAGATTACATGATTAAACTTCTTTGTGATTACGCGAATGTTCGTTATGCTATTGTGACGTGACTTAGTCAGATCACATTGAATTTAAACAACTAAACACATTTGATATGTAGGGTTAAAATTGTGATAAGATCACAATGATTCCAAGACAATCCACTTTAATTTTGAGGTTGATTCTCTTGGCCTCCATTGCCGGTTTATAGTAGTGTGATTAGGCACCTCGCCTTGGCGTATATGCCTTGCTCTCTACGGAGGGTGTTTAATTCATGGTAGTACAGGTTAAACTTCTTAATGATGGATGAAGTGTGTTTTTACATTGAGAACGACCACACTACCGTGGAGTTACTTGGTGACTTACATAGAGTCTAGGCAATGGTGTACACTAGACTAAGGGTAATGTCAACTTCCTAACGAAACTATGTCATTATTACTTAGAGGCTAAAGGAAGAACGGAAAATTATTTTTGTTTGATAAGAGTTACCATGATAGTATTAATAATGAGAATAGTTCTCGCCTGATCATAGTGATTGGTATGACCTTGCTACCGAGGAATATTAATTGCGGGATTGTGTTGTTGTTGCACCTAATATAATATGTTTATTATGGGTTCCATATTATATGGTTGTGGATGCAAAATTATAATGTCCTTGTAATTATGTTCATAGTCTCAAATTAAAGTTGTCATAAATTTTGTTCTTTAACTACTATTTTAATAGAATCACATTGACTAAGAAACAATTTTGGACATTGTGCTTAAAAGAGCTGAAGTACATAATATTTCGATTAAGCATTGTCATAATTTCCTATACATGATGCATTTTTGGAAGATAGCTTATGATGTGATCATAGTCTTATTGAGATGCTAAAATGTTACATTGGCTTCTATCTCAATTGTGCTACAGCATGAGATGCAAAAGTTAGCACTAGGTTTAGACTTTATATTAAGTTTAAATGAGATGTTTGGTATGAATCATATTGAGTGCTAAGAAAGGCTTAAAGAGTTCCAATTCTATATCATTTTATGAAAATATTTTCATCTTCAAATGGATTAGAATTCTTGGATGTAGAGATTAATTGTTAATCTCATATGGATATGATCCACAAGTCCTTGTCAGAATCATTTGATCAATTCAGATTGTTTTGAAAATAAATAATTTTTTATTATTATCTGAGTTGATAAGTGAGTTCTACACAACGGAAGACATCCTAAAGCCAAGGACTAGGATCAATATGACTTAATTCAAATTCTAAGCCTTAACCGAAAGGTAATGGTAAGAAGAAGAATAATAATAATACCAAACAGTTGGGCAAGCTAGTTGTCCTAGGAGTTGCCAAAAAGGAAATTAGATTCAAAAGCATGACCAAAAGGAAAGTGTTTCCATTGTGGAAAAGCTAAGCATTGTCCATAATTGTAATCTAGATGGAAATTTACATGTTTTACTTTTAAAGAGAAAGTTTCCATCCTTTAGTATCGTATGTTTTGGCACTTATGTCTAAGTATTATTAATCTAAATGTTATTCTAGACTGGTGAAAGATGGGCTTTTAGAACCATTATTTTTGTTATGTTCCTAGTCTATGAATTCTATTTTGAGGATAGTATGACCTATAGCTCCTTTGTTGTAAAGGAATATAGTTCCAATGACTTCTTTAAGTCAATTCATACATGAAGGAGGAATATGACTCTTTTAGATATGTTAAAGTACATAATAAGTATTTCCATTTACTTATTTCTTTTGGAGATATACTCTAATTATTACTATACATTTTCTAAAATTGATTCCAAAAGTTTGTTCCTTAGACATTTGACAAATTGTGGATTGGGTGAAAACCTAGTATATGATACTTCAACTTTTGGAGATGTCCAGCACTTGTGCTAGAAAGAAAGTCTGACAAATTGGAGTCAAAAGGTAGAAAAATGTGTGTTTATGTTGGGTATCCAAAAGGAATTGCGGAAGATTACTTTAGTAGTCATAAAGATAACAAGGTGTTTGTAAGGTACAAATACAAAGTTTTTAGATAATGACTATGTGAATAATCTTTAAGGTAAATGTAAAATTGTTCTAGAAGAAAAATGTCAGAATTTGTTGTAGGACAACTATAAAATACATTTAGAAATGAGTTAGTTGTATTAAATACACCACAAGACATTATTCTATAGATAGCTAGTACATTAGTACAATATCATAGTGGGAGGATTATCAGATTACTTGATAAATTCATACTTTTGAGATAAACTTGTGAAGTCATCCCATAAGGATATGAATTTGATCCTCGGTCCTATGTAGAGGCAATATATGATATGAATATGAATTACTGGATTAAGGTTATGTAAATAGAATTAGATTCTATTTAAAGTCTAGAACTTGTAGAGGTGCCTAATGACATTAAGCCTATTGTTTTCAAATAGGTTTACAAGAAATTGAGATTGATAGATTGGAAGGTGTAAATATTCAAAGTCAAGACTAGTGGCGAAAAGATTTATTAAAAAAAAAATGGATCGATTATGAACAAATTTTTTCACTAATAGTCATACTTGACTCTATCTAGATTCTCTTATCCATTATATTTCATTTAGATGAAATATGGTAATGGATATCAAGAAAGCTTTTCTTAGTAGCAATCTTGATAAAGACATCTATATGATGTAGCTAGACTAGTTCATAGCAAAGAACCGGTTATATATTTAGTATGTAAGTTGCTTAAAATCCATTTATGAACTAAAGCAAGTATCTAGATCATACAATATCATCTTTAATCAAGCAATCAAATTATTTGATTTGATAAAGTAGTGATAAGCCTTATGTGTGTAAAAGCTATATAGAGTAATAAATCTCTTAATGTATGTTGATGATATTCTAATCATTTAGAATGATGTATAGATATTGTCATCAATAGAATTTTTGTTGTCAAGACCAGTTTGATTTAAATTACTTGGGTGAGATTGGTCACATCCTAAGAGTTAAACTTTGGTAAGACTCAGAATTAGGATGTTGGGTCTATCTCAAACTACCTAAATAGATTAGATTCTAGCCAAGTATAGCATGTGATAATTCAAGAAAGGATTCATTCCTTTTAAGTTTGAAGTTCTTTTGTAAAGGACTATAGTCCTAAGACTTATAAAAGAAAGAGCATATGAAGACGGTTCATTATACTATGTTAATAGGAAGTCTCAGTTATGCTATGCTATATACTAGGCCAAATATCTATTTTGCAGCGAGCATGGTAAGCAAATATCAATTAAATCCAGAATCACTTAATTTAGTGGGAGTAAAGCATACACTCAAATATCTTAAGAGAATGAGGGATTATATGCTTATCCACCAAAGTGAGGATTTGATGGTTATTGGTTGTACAAATACTGACTTGTAGTTTGATTGTGATTCATGAAGTTTGACTTCAAGATATGTGTTCACCCTAAGTGGTGAAGATACACATTAAGCGTAAGTATCATCTCAATAGAGAGATACTAGAGCGTGGGATGTAGTAGTAGAAAAGATAATTTATGCAATAAATCTGGCTGAAACTTTTTCCAAACCTTGCCTTAGAGTGACAATGAGTTACTTTAAAGGGAAATAAGTGTTAGATATATGCCAAATTGTCTTTGAGGGCAAGTGGGAGATTGTTAGGGTTTATGCCCTAAAATCCAATTTATTGGCATGTTATAAATAATTAAACTATTTAATTATATGAGACTATTTATAAATGAACTAATGGGACATTATCACAGTCCTTGAGATGCATTGTATGTGATTTATGTAATTTAGTCACAGAAGATATAAATCACAAGTTTCTTGTAAACTCAAAATATAGTTCGTAGTTGGTGGTGAAATTGGGCGTTTCATCTGCGAAGACTATAACACATCAACTAAGATGGTTTGTCTTGATCATAGAAGTGGAGATTTCTAGTTGATGTGTTGATGTGTCTTAAGTGTGTAAGACATATTGAACTGGACCGTTGTGAGATTAATTATTCAATTAACAACTGTCACATGAATAATTAATCTTACGACTTCTAATTTCATAGACTCTCAATCTTGAGAAGATAGTGAACCCGATCATGAAATGTAGGTTATTTTGATATATCAGGAGTTAGATCTAGTTTAACGGTCAAAACCTCAGTATGTTGGGTAACCACATGTAGTGTCGAGGGAACACATATTCTCAAGATGGAATTCATAATCTCTTTCTATAGAGACACGAAATATCCCCTTGAAATAAGTTTAATGGGAATTGGTTATTCAGGGCTGGCCACTTTAGTAAGAGTTACTAAAGTTTATGTTAGGACATATGTGAATCATGTTAGGAACATATGTCAATATAGAATTGACTAATCATTTGACAAAACACACTTTACTTGTAATTGGGTAGATCTAAGATGTGTTTAATACTTCAAGGAACAAGGTTTCAAGTTCAAGTGTTAAAGTTATGTAAGTCTATCCAAGAATCAAGTGAAGAAGTGCTGGATTTTAAAACTCGACAGCTAGTATCTATCGAGGCTTAAAAGGCTATTTAAGCCCGATGCTCGATAGATAGGGTATTTGTCGAGGTTTAAGAAAATAAGTTTTTTAGATCTGATTTCACTCCAATCGGTGTATAGATGTTTGGGCTTTCTTTTCTTACAACCCTAAACATATATAAGGATTGTTTTAAGGGCCGTCATAGCTGATGCACCTCAATGCAAAAGTTTTTCACAAGCATATTGTGAACCGGAGACATATGCCCTAATTCATCTTTCTATTCAAGAGGCTGCTGTGTTTGTACACCGTAGGGTTTTGTAACCAAGGAGCTTCATGATTTTCATCGTGTTGATGAACTGAAGAACTTTGCAGCCAACATCTTTCTTAAGTTGGTGAGTAAGCCGTGTACTGGGATTCGCGCATCTAATTGGTTAGTCACGTACTAGGATTGTTTTAAGGGCTGTCATAGCTGATGCACCTCAATGCAAAAGTTTTTCACAAGCATATTGTGAACCGGAGACATATGCCCTAATTCATCTTTCTATTCAAGAAGCTGCTGTGTTTGTACACTGTAGGGTTTTGTAACCAAGGAGCTTCATGATTTTCATTGTGTTGATGAATTGGAGAATTTTGCAGCCAACATCTTTCTTAAGTTGGTGAGTAAGCCGCATACTGGGATTCGCGCATTGAATTGGTTAGTCACGTACTGGGAGCCATGCATTGAAAGAAGAGATTGTCACTACAGAACAAGTCCAATTAGGTATTAGGGTAAGAGTTCAACTGTAGGTTGGTATAAGGTACTGGGATTCCTTTACTTGTAACCGCTTGTTATGTTAATAGTGAATTCTCGGGAGTGGTGACTTTAAAATCACTTGGTGGGGTTTTTGCCGTGTAGGTTTTCCCCATTCGTAAACAAATCACTGTGTCAATTTATTTTCTGCTGCATATTAACTTATTTGGTGATTTGTTTGTACTACCACGCTTATTGCATGCTAATTGAATTAATTAATTAACTTGGCTAATTAATTGGTTAATTCATCACAAAGGGTCAATACATTCTTGGCCTATCAGTTTATATTTTATGAAATTATATTTCATAAGTATGAATAACTAAAAGATTAAACCGGGTACTCAAGGAATAAAATAGTTGTTTACAAAGTGACAGTTTATTATGACTTTGTTCACTATGGATATTTCATGGATGGGTCAAATGATATCATATTAGAGTCTTGAGATATAATTTATTAATAATGCCTATAGTGCAATTATATTTCCATAGTGGTACTTATTATATAATTAATGATAAATTTGGGCTTGTCAAGAGTTGATAGATAAGTCTGAGGTCCATTGGAGCTAGAGCCTTATTAGTCCCTTTGGTCCCATCCCAAGCCACACACTTAAGCTCAATTTGGCTGGCCTAAAAGGCTGACCTAATTAGATAATCAGTTTTTATTTAATAAGAGTTATTAAATAAAGTAACTACCAAGGCAGTTAAACGTACGTATGATTAAAAGAAGAGAAAAAAGTTTTTCTCTACAAGTTTTTTGGAATTCACTTTTCCAAAGGAAAATCAACGTACACAAGAACTGATTGAGAGACCACTCATCTTGGGCACCATGTGGAATTGGGATGAAGATGGAAGGTATTCTCAAATCTATAACCAAATAAATAGTAAACAACAAAATTAAACTGCAACAGTCACTGAAAGATTAAAATTTGTAAGCATATGCCTCCACAAATAAAACAGGAATGTAGGGGGGAGAATATTTGACTCATCTTTGCTACTATGCTCGACAAAATATATAAAAACATCTTATCTTAAAGTATTCACAAATTATAATTTTTGTCAGTGCACCAAACCCCATAATCAAGGAAAACCTGGACTGTATGCTTTCTCTTCTTTGTTCTAGAATTCAAGGTTACATGTTATCTCTCATGAATGAAGTAGATCCTTGTGTTGCTTCTGCTGTGGGTTTTGTATGAGACGCAAAACCAGTTTTTACAACAATTACAATTATTCATAAAGTGAAGGAAAAAAAATTTTAATATCAACATTAAGCTTTTGTGTCTGTCCAAAGATAAATAGAGGAAAGTTGACAAGAAAAATTAAATTTTTGTATTTATCCAAAGATTAGTAGAGGAAAAGTTGATAAGAACAATTTTGTGTCTATCTAAAAAAATTGTTGCAATTTTTGCTTACCTTCAAGTATATCTAAAACTTGCGATTAGATCATAGGGAATAAAATCGGGAAAAAAAAAAATTAATTTATAAATATTTTTGTTCCACATCCCTCAAAATTCTCATTCGGACTATGCTCTCTCTGTGAATCTGTGATGAAGGTTATATTTTTTGTATTCTATGTTTTTTTTTTTTTTTTTTTTGTGTGTATATTTTTTGTTGGATGGTTTTGTTCTATAATGGGTTTATTGATTTTTAAGTTTCTAGGTGTATCAGCGTCCTAATCCGATAGGAAATGGGTTAGCAATGGAAGCTATAATGGAAGCACCAGAGTGTACTGTACCAGGCTAGATTGTGTGGATACTTTAAGGATGCCTACAATGAAAGCTCCAAGTTCTATTTTCCTCTCCAAGGTTATTTAACTCTATCCTTTATTCTTTTTTTCCTTTTTTGTTTCATTATGCTCATAAATACATCATATTTTTTATACTACAAGTAACTATATAGGAACTCTTTGAAGCTATAGAGTTTGAAGGAAACTTTGAAAAGCTTAGTTACTATAAGCTTGAATCGTCGGAACATAATTAATTAGATCTTCATCACTATAATTTATTGGGATATGATTGCAACAAAGGATTTTCAAGAGGAATAAATATGTAGTTGGCTTAGGAAGTTTGGGTCAATTGAAATATACATCGGAATAAAATAAGAAAATAATTGCTAAAATGAGATTTATTGAAGGTGTAGGGTTAAAAAAAGGATATTGGTCAAAATATGGCATGATCCATTGAAGTTTTAAACACCTTGAAGTTATAATCTATATTCCAAATGCATCATTTACTCATAATATAGATTGTTGTTCACAAAACCAGCCTAGAAGGGATATGCAGGACCTCGCAAAATGTATTACTTTTTTATTTTCATCACATCTCAACGCTAATGAAGCTATTTTCAATTATTGATGCAAACCTATTTTCAGGGTCTTAACTATTAGTTTTTCTCAAAAAAAAAAAAAAAAAAAAAAATAATCAAACAAAATATTATCTTTCAAATAAAACAAATCAGTACAGGAAATGAAAATCTCAGATTTTACAATTATATTTTCCCGTGTTTTCTCAGGAAACAAACGGGAATTACAGATCGAAGAAGGAGAAAACTTGGTTGCAGAGAGAGAGAGAGAGAGAGTACCAGAAGAAAGAGAAGGGAACCCTAGCTAGGGTTTGTGGCGGCTAAAATGAGAGTATATATAGCAAAGCAATGACTGGTGGCTGTGTGATAAACCCTAAAACGGTATTTACGTAATAAATTGTTTTCGGCTTCGGTGGGCTATACATTTTTGATGGATGGGCTTGGCCTTAAGGTAAGTTAGTCTTTTTGAATTTCTGATCCAAGTTTTGTTAAAGAGTATTAAGCATTTTTTTTCCTGGCCCACACAAAATTAACCCAAATGAATTGGGCTTTTCAGCTCCCCACAATTAGTGCACAAATTATTAGTTGTGATGTGGTGTTTCAACCTAATAAATAGGAGCGAAGAGCCCTCAAAATTCAAACCTCCCTTTTCTCAGTGTAATTATTGAATTAAAAAAAAAAAAACTAATAATAAGATATACCTTATGGCCTTTGTTTCCGATTGGCATTATTGTTTCTAGATGGATCGTAATTTTCTCATCTTCGTTTTCTTTTTCTTTTTCTTTTTTCCATGTACAGATGGTATTTTGCTTTTTTTATTAAAAAAAAAAACTAAATGTACATATAGTCCTCATCTCTAGTCCCACATCAACCTCCAATTTTACTAAATTCATAGATAAAGAAAATCAAAATCCTTCTACATGCCTCGCGAAGACAACATTATCGCTTATTTGCGTGTGTATGTAATGTAACCATGAATGTATTTTTTTTTTTTTTAAGAAAATATTTATTTAGAGCTGTCAAGTACCACAAAAAAAAAAAAGTAAAAATATTCTTATTCAATTTGATCCGTTGGATTTTTAAAGGTGAAGTGAATGTTGGTGAAGGAGACACATTGGTTCTTTGTGCCTTAAATTTCCTAATTGTATCATTGTTTTTGTTCCAACTAGGTAGACTTGTGCTTCAATGGAGCGTGCAGGGTGATTATCAATATTGCCTTACCTAAGAAGTAGATGTGAATCCAATTAAGAGGCTTTCTATAAAGAAGAATACTCCCAAAAAAAAAAAATGATCCATTCTCTCTTCTACTCCCCCTCCCTCCAAACTTGCCATAGATAGAGTCGAATGTTCATTGGGTAGAAAACTGCATGTGTATATGAGAAAGAGAAGAAAAACTCTTTCTATCTCTCTTTCGATATCCACTCTCATTGGAAGGATTCTTAGGCAATGCATTGTGTGTCTTACCCTAGTATAGCTAACACCACCATGAGCAAAGACATAGATGCATTATTGATGGTATGGCATGAGAATTGAATCAAATCCTTCATGCTTGTACACATTTTCAGACACTCAAATCCTTATTTTTGCACATATGTGTGTGCGCGTTGCATAATAGCTCATGGAAATTTACTCTTGCTAGGTCTGATGTGCTTACTCATATTCAATTGTTGTAAATATTGTTGATACCCATTTTTGATAAAAGGGAGCTCAATAGCAGAAAAGCCCAATAACAAGCAAAAAGGAAAGAAAGAAAAAATTAGAAAGTAATGGTAGAAGCAAAGGGCTATAAAAGCCCAAAGGAAAGAAAAGGAAAGAAAGAAGGCCTAACGGGCCAATCTGGCAGAAACTAGCAGCAGGAAAGCCCACAGGCCCAAGAAGAGGCAAAAATGGGGTAAGCCTAATGAGTCCATACCTTTCTCCATAAAGGACAAGTATGGACAAAGGAGATTCAGGAATAGAATGAGACAAAGCCAAGTAGTAGCGGCAGAAACAGTGTAGGAAAGAAAGAAAACAAATGCATGAAGTAATAAGACAACCACGCTATGGTTGGAGCACCACCAACCTATATCTAGCCAATGCAAGGGAGGTGGGCCAACGGTCAAGGGTTTTATTGAGGGGTTGTTTGGTGGAGGGGGGAAAAGGGCCTATTTCTGGTATCCAACCAAGGCCTTTTTTGAGAGGTGCTCTACTAGGAATGCATCTTTGCCCAAAATAGGTAGTAAATGGTTGTGACCACTTGATGCATGGCAGAGAGATAAGTAAAGAAAGACCCAAAGCATTACCCGTCGAGATGAGAGAGAAAGACTCACGGCAGACCCAAATGGATAAGGATTTGTCGTGGGATGAGTAGTGGAAGAGAGAGAAAGCACTGGGCATGCCCAAGTGTAGTGGAGGCTGAACGGCCAACAGATAAGTGAGTAGCCTTGAAGAGATGTTCACAGCAGACAAAAATGATTAGTGAGCAATAGGGGTAAAAGAGAGAAATCCCATAGAATCAACCTAGTATAAATAGGAACAGTAACCATAAATGGAAGGGGAATAATGACCAAGGCAAGGAATAGAGAGAATTGAAAAGGAAATAAGAGGGGAAAAAGAAAGAACAAAGTAAAGGCAAAAAAGAAAAAGTGAATACGACAGAAAATGCATGCATCAATAAGCAATCTTTTCCCTCCCTCTTACCGCAAACTCACCATTTGTAATCCCCAACAAAACAAGAAGTAGCTATCTGTACCCGCTCTCCAAAATGTGCAACTTTAATGGTCTAGCCCAGTAATAAGGTTGTCCAAGTTGGGGTTTGGGCTGTTTTAGTTCACTTTTTGCGGAAAGACCTATTACTTTTACATTCTGCTGTTTAGCTACACTAACTATTTTTTTCTGACTAACCTTTTCTGCCATAACACATCTGCTAATGTATTTAATATTCATGCTTATGTATTTGTCATTATTTGTTGTCTTTCTTTTGGGATGCTTGTCTTCTGCACAGACTAGCCCTTTAGCAAGGTCCTGCTAGGATAGCGGGCCAGACCCAACTCTCCAACCCACAGCAGAAAGGGCCCTAGCCCAAGAGCATAAGAGCCCCTACAAATAGTAGTATATGTTTTTTCTTTCTTGTCATGTTTTAGTGTTTTTGTTATTGGTGGTTTGAGTAGGTGCAGCGTGCTGCCTTGTCTCGTATCCTGCTTGCAGGTCATCTGGTTTGAATATGATTCTTATTCAAAGAAACAAAACAAAACAAAACTACTTAGTACTTACCCATCAGACAGTTTCTTGTCCCCCATCAACAAATCTTTCTTACACAGACTGAGATAACATTTCAAAAATTTTGTGGTCTTTATGATGGCAAATCTTCCCAGAAACGGTGGCAAGGTCGTTCATACAAAATGGTGCCACAAATTATTTAACAAAAATAACAATGATTCAGGAAAGCTAATTTAATAACACTAACAAATTTCAATTCAAATCCTTTTCGTACGTGTTAGCTATTGTGCTCAGGGAATGCAAAAACTCTCACATGGGATCTTCTACTTCCATAATGGTGACAATTCTCACAAGAAACATACTCCTAAAATTTATTTCTGCCGGAGCCTAGTTTGACAAAGAATTCTCTGGTTAATGGACTATGTCACTGATTTATACCTCTATTAACTCAGTTCAATTGCAATTTCTCATCTGAGAATCAGCTTCTACCATTAACTTTAAATTGTCTCCAAAACAGCTGTATGCCTGGGCTTGATGCAATACACACTGGATCCAATATGCTCAAGCTTCAAGACCAGTATTGGCACAATTAATGAAGAATAGGGACTCGTCTTCCTTCCCAATTCTGCGTCTCCAACTCGTTAAAAAATCTGGCCAGGGCAACTGGACCCTGCTGTTGCCAGTAAGAGGCATATAAATATAAGCAAGATTATCAATTTCAGTCTATCACATATAAGAACAGGATTTGCTATTACTGTACCACCATTCACTTCAATATCCATCAGTGGAGCTGCTTTGTTATCCTTGGACTCGTAACTTTTGAGAAGAAAGGAAAGAGTCTTGATCATGTTTGCCTATTGTTTCACATCTACAGGCAGAGAAAAGAAAAACATGTTAGGACTTATTTTTCCTATTCTCTTTCTGTAGAGGGGTTTTTTTTTTTTTTTTTTTTTTTTTTTTTCTTTGGAGTTGGGGGTATACAACACTAAGAATATGTAATTTCCTGTTGGTGAGAACATCAGCTTAGCAGCCCTGGAAAGTACATGTTGTCCAGGTGGTTTGACAAGACAAACTCTTTCTCTAGAGATGGGCATCATTACCTTTTTCAACCAAAAAAAAAAAAAAAACACATACACAAATATTAAGAACTACTTTTTCCTTTTCTCTTTCTAGAGAAGGATTTTTTCTTTGGGGTTGGGAGATATAACGCTAAGAATATGTAATGTCCTGTTGGTGAGTACATCAGCTTAGCAGCCATGGAGAATACATGTTGTCCAGTTGGTATGACAAGACAAATTTTTTCTCTAAAGATGGGCATCATTACTTTTTTTACCAGACATACCTCATCTGATACATTTGTGCTTAATCAAATTGTAAAGATAATCCAAAAATCACAAAACCAAATATTGTGAATATACTTTAACAACATCTTAACAAATGTTCACAAGTCCATCCAGAACTACTTTCATAATTTTTGCTTCTTTTGATGTGAAACTATTTATAAATGAGATTGCCAACTCGGAATTTCTAGATCTATCCTAAAATTATCTATGTAATTAAGGAAGAGAGGGTGGAAAAGTTCTCACCAAAAGAGCCATAAATAACCATAGCAGGATATATAAATGAGATTGCCAACTCGGAATTTCCAGGTCTAGTGATGCATTGAAAGCATCAAGTATCGACTATGAACCACTCTAAAACAAAGACTAACAATGCCATGATAAACACGACAAACCACAAATGACCTTATCCATGTGGCAACAGCTAAAAGCAGTGTCGCCAGTTTTTGACACCATGAGTGACTGTGACATTAACAGAGACAGTATATCAGTAAAGAACTAAAATGCTTCTGCTCTACCATTTAGCCCTTTTAGTATT
This sequence comes from Notholithocarpus densiflorus, assembly GCA_030021035.2. Taxonomy (NCBI): domain Eukaryota; kingdom Viridiplantae; phylum Streptophyta; class Magnoliopsida; order Fagales; family Fagaceae; genus Notholithocarpus; species Notholithocarpus densiflorus. Next base: position 1,939,680 of record JARYZH020000013.1, on the reverse strand, counting down.
CCAAACCTCCGCAGAGCACAGAACTCCTAGGTAAGTATGGTGAGTTTTTTTGTCACTTAGCTTAGGATATTTCTTGTACTTTAAACTATTAATGCACCATCCCCCAAAAGAAAAAAGAAAAAGAAAAAGAGTGAAGTCAGACAGAATTTAACAGATCATAAGCTTACAAAATAAGATATCACTGGCAATAATCAGGTCCCAGTCTGGGTCAGCAGCTGGAAAGGTGTCTCCCCATGTATCTGAAAACATAAGTGTGGTCTGGAATTAATAACATTTAATAAAAAAAACACGTAAGTTATTAAAATTGAATAATAGTGAAGGAGAAAATCAAGAAAATTATCTTCCAGCAGTAAGCCACATAAAAAGAACCCAAAGTTAGATTTCTCCAACTAATCACATCTGAATGCCAAATTCTATGCAATGATTACTTTAAGAATTTCCTCAGTAGTTAACAACATGGCTCAAATAACCAAGTGGGCATAGAAGAGACTCACACTTTAGGTGAGGAAGTACAGGAGTAATCCCATTAGCCCTGCAGTTATGAGCTAGCACATGTTCTCTTCAATTTCCTGATCATCATAGTCTGATGTTGTAATGTCCAGAAGAAACAGTTTTCGGAGATATATGGCCAAAGCACTGGTGCCACTGCCATTGAAAAGAACATTTAAAGTCAAAATACAAAAAATACACCCTTAGAAACCAACTGAACCCAGTGATACCTAGAACTTACTAAGATCATAAACTAATTAAGAAAAATAAAGTGTATTGCTTTTAAGTGGAAGCAATACAAAACAAGTATCAAAAAGCTTAAAACGAGTAGTAACTTTGGATAAGGCATATTAGGTTTACACCTAGAGCCACAGCCTCAAAGGATTCAAACCTCAAAAGGAGTCACCAATAAAGCACTAATCTCAAACGTAAGCACAAAAGTGTGGTGTCTTGACATGTATTGGTGCAATTGCAAATAAACAACAAAGCAAGCTTTGACTGCACATAGTAAGATCAAGATGCAAAAATAAATCACCATCAATAGGAGTACAGAACCACGGTGCTAAAGTTTCACGACCCAAGGAAAATGCTAACCAAATCTACATTATACCACAAAGGAATTAGTCAAGTAACAATTAAAGCTCTTCGCAATCGCTTATATACCCAAAATCCTTTAGCTAAACACCTGATAAAAGACTTAGTACACACTCACATGACACATGCTTATATAATCCAATCTAATCAAAATCCACACAATGTTAGAGTATCATGTAAAGTTTGCTAAGAACAAATAATTACAGTCTAATGCTAATAGTAACAAACAAGTGAATAGCTAGTAAACTGACACACCTGCCGAATGCAATGCATCGTCGGCTTTTCCATTAACGAAGGGTGCTGAACTAACCATTCTGCAGAAGCAAATGTCCCAGGCCAGGTCAGAGTAAATTGCCATTCAGAAAAAATTTGAAAATAGGCGAGGCTGAGGGAGAGAGAGAGCAACGGTAGTAACGGACACTGAGAGAGACTGTGGTACAATGGCTGTGAGTGAGAGAGAAATCGAGCCAGCTGACTGAGAGAGAGGATGATAGAAACTGCAGAGTTCACAAAATATATATAGTTTCTGTTCGATCCAGTCCGGTTCTATTCGGTCCTCTTAGGTTTTAATCGGTCCTTTTCGATCTTGTTCGGTCCTAAGAGTATTAGCATTGGGGTACCAGGTTGCTATTTTATAACCCAAGACACCCAAAAAACTCACTTCATTTGGGTTTATATTCTTAACAAAATTTGCCACCTTGTAGTAAGAGCACTAGAATATGAGATGCAAAAGAATGTCTATTTTACATCGTCAAAACCTACTTATCTATTTTACCATTATATTTTATAATTTATCTAAATTCCAGTTTCTATTTTTACATATAACTCATTAAAATAATATAAACTATATCAATAAATAATATAAAAAATTTGGTTTCTCTCCCTTCTCTACCGTATCTCTTCCCTCTCTACCTTTTTGTCTCTCTTTTGTCATTAAAATAAATTTTTTTTTTTCATCCTTGTGAACAGTTGATAAAAAAAATAAAATAAAGACCCACCCCCAAATGTGGATGGATTTAGGCTTGTTGGTAAATAAAATAGCAACTAAGGGATTTTTACAACCCCCAATACTAGTACTCTAAGGTTACACATATGCAACTTTACTGTTCATGAGTTGTAAATAAATAAATAAATCTTGTAATTGTGAGTGAACAAAAAAAGAGAGTGGGAGGAAAGAGACAGATAAGTATTTTTTATTATTTTATTAGGTAGTTTATATTATTTTATTGGGTTATATGTAAAAATAAGAATTGAGATGTTGGGTAAGTTGTGAAATGGGTGGTAAAATAGATTAAGTGGTGTTAGAGGATGTAAGATAAGTTTTTTTTTTTTTTTTTTTTTTTTTTTTTTTTTACATCCCCGGATGCTAGGCCTTAGTCAGTCTATTCGGTCATCTTCGGTCTTATTCAGCCCCATTATATCTTATTCGGTCCATTCGGTCTTATTCAGTTCCTTCGGTCCTCTTCAGTCTTATTTGGCCCCTTTTGGTCTTATTCGGTCCATTCGGCCTTGTTTGGTTCAATCGATCCTCTTCGGTTTTGTTCAGTCCTCTTCGGTCCATTCGGTGATGTTCGGTCCTATTTGTTCCTACTCAGTCCATTCGGTCATGTTCGGCCCATTTGGTTTTAACTGTTTGGTCCTATTCGGTCATTTGGTCTTTAACTGTTATGACCAAATGGTCATGTTCGGTAGGTTTGGTCCTATTCTATCTTATTCGGTCCATTTGGTCTTTAACTATTTATTCGGTCCTCTTTGGTCTTATTCGGTCCTATTCGGTCATTTTTAGTCCTCTTTGGTCCATTTAGTCATGTTCAGTCCTCTTTAGTCTTATCCAGTCTTAATCGGCCCACAGTCTTGTCTGGTTCACTTGGTCCTCTTTGGTCCTGTTCAATCCTCTCCGGTCTTATTGGGTCTATTCGGTCATGTCCAGTCTTGTTCAGTCCGTTCCATCTTATAGGGGTGGCAAAATCTGAAACAACCCGCAAATCCAATACGACTAACCTGTATATAAACAGGTCATGAGTTGAGGCTAAACGGGTTTGGGTCATATTCGAGTTGACACGGCTAACCCGTTTAATAAACATGTCATGTTCGTGTTCAACATGTGACCTCGCCTAACCCATTTGACCCGTTTAGCTTATAAAATTATTAGTTATTTTGATATTATTGCTTAATTAATGGTTGTTTTTATATGTTTATTATTATATTTATAGTTGTAATTGTATTTTAATTTTAGATATATGGGAATTGATAAAAATTATATAGGTTTGGTATGATCTATTAATCAAATAAATTATTAAATGGGTCATTTGTATTGATCTTTACATGACTTGTTAATTAAACGAGTTAAACGTGTCGGGTCAGGTCGACTTGTTTAATAAACAGGTCGTGTTCGAGTTGAGGATTCTTGACACGTTTATTAAATAGGTTAGGTTCGAATCAACCCATATAGCCGAATACTCGTAACTTGACACGACACGAACCCGACGTATGAACACGAATTGCCACCTCTATCGTCTTATTTGGTCCAGTTCAATTTTATTTGATCCAGTCCGGTCCACTTTGTCTTTTTTAGTTTTTTTACAGCCCTATGTCTCCTCTCCACGAAGCTTTGTTGTGCATCTGTTGTTTCATCAACTGCAAGCAAAACAAAATCCATGTGCCCTTTTTAAAAAGCCATGTGACATCCAATCAGCATCAAAAATATTTTTTTTTTAAACCCCTAATTGAAAAATGCAAAATACATACTCAATAAAAGTGCAATCTCACAAAACTTAATTTTTTTTTTTTTGAAAAACTCACAAAGCTTAAACTTGGTCATATTGCATGGATTAAAAAAAAGGGTTATTTTAACAAATAAAACAATATCCATTCACCAATGGTAAATTCAAGATTGCTTAGATTCATAAATGTAATTTTATGTTGAATAAGAAAATTTGTCAAACACCATAGACGTATCAAAAAAATTAGGATAAATTATCATTTTGACCCTTAACGTTTATGATATGTATCAATTTGATCATTAACGTTTCAAATATATATGTTTAATGTATAGTCCTTATCTTTTGGTATTATGTCAAATCTCTACTTATAATTAATGAATGTAAAATGATGACGTAGCTAATGATGATATTAAAATATATATAAAAAATTTGTTAAAGTATCACTGATTTAAAATCATTTCGAAGAAATCCTTCTTCATAAAATATTCTCTTGAGGAGATGAGTTCAAGCACTTAAATAGCACTTAAATAGTCTCTCTCCGCTGTTTAGTTTAATACATTTCCCTTTCTACCAAAAAAAAAAAAAAAGTCTCTCTTAACTCTTAAGGGACAAGTTCATCATGTGCTGCTGATTACTAGATGATGAGGCCAAGTGCGGTGATTCCATATTTTAAGAATTGAAATGTTAATTAATGCCCTAAAAACATTTGTTAGTGAACTATTTTAGGAAAGTTTTATGGAAAAAGAGAAAAACCAATTAATATTTTGATAGCTTTTTCAATTTTTCATAAAAGTGATATAAAAACCTTCTTAAAATGATTTATTAACAATTGCCCTAATGACACTCGTTAACATGATCCTTTTAAGAAGGAAAAAAATAAAATAAAAAATCAGTATTCTTAATACAATTCAATGCAATAATTTATGAAAATGGAACTTGGCTTTTTTTTTAAATATTCTAAATTATTTATGATTGAATCCGTACTAATTGCCGCAACAATGTCCCTTTCAATTAAACATATTCATTAAAAACTTATCTTACATTTTGTTGCGAATCTCAGTTTTGGTGACATTCATAGTTGAAAATGCTAATTCCGTAGTTGCAATAGAAACTAGAAGAGTAAACACAAGCAAGTAGTATTCTAAATTTCTTGTTCTCACCACCCACTCAACAAGTATGACAACTCTAGTTCTATTTTTTTTTTTTTTTTTTTAATTTGTTTAGTTTTGCTATTGGTAATTTTTGTTTTTGAGCTAATTTTTTTTAGCTTGTTAATTTTGTTTTAGATTTTAGATCTTTAAATTTTTAATGGTCTTTAAAATGATTAATAATATTGTTAAGAGGGGCTAAGTGTAATTTTATCGAACCAAATTGCTAAAATTAATACCTATATATACTAATATTTTATAATAAAAAATTTGAAGGGGGGGGGGGGGGAGCCTAAGAATAGCTCCATTCCTGTTTGAATTCAAGACAATGGTTTCTTGAATCCATAAGGAAAGATAGTTGGAATCCACCAAAAAATAGAGAGACTTTTATTAAAATGAATTTGAATTGTTTTTTTAAAAAAGCATTCATTGACTTGGTGGCAAATTTAAAGGCTTTGTAAAACTTGACGAACAAGAAAATATATTTTCTAAAATTAATTATAATTAATATTGTGGGAGGGAGGAACTCGAGGATCAGAGACTCGTTGTATAAAAACATCCCTAGGAGACGGTTAGGCCTCACTATTCATCAGATTGGGCCCAACCCAAATGAGACAACCAAATGCTAAAAACTGAAGGGAGCTTGTTCAAGGAGACCAAGGAGCAAGCTTTCCTCGAGAGACCAAGGTCCAACCCAAGTACTAGGGTGTAGGCCCAGCAAGGAAGTGATAAGGGGCAGTTGAAGTCAGGAGGAAGCTTCTTGGAGAAGCATCCATCACCTCCACATTCAATACTCCCTGCCAACCTATCCTGCCACATTAAATGCATAATGACCCATGAATAGTGTCTCCATAGCTTGCTCAGCCTACTCTACCACCACCATCAAGGTAGTGATGGGACAAGTATCCAATACCATAATTAAGGGGCGTCCTAGTGGAGGGCCAGGATGCAATCCCTCCTACTATATAAAGAGAGGCAAACCCCTCAAGATTGGGGATCGGAAAAAGTTCGGCAAAAGCTCCTAAGGAAAGAGAGAGAAAGAGTGGTTGTTGTGAAGTTATACAAGAACTTGGGCTCCTCGGACTGATCGAGGAAGACCGTTAATAAAAGTTTATCTTTCCTTGGACTTTATCTTTATTCTCACTTGTTGTCTTAACCTTTTCTTCCTCTAGCGTTGCTAAAATGACTCCATGACTAGACCATCCATCTCTATCAAATTAATTAGCACTAATAAAAATAAAGTGACAGAGGTAGAAAAAAAAGTTGATTCATGATCTATTACATTTACCCATTCTATGATTTCCAAATCAACAGACCCCATTATCGAGATACAGAAACTCTTTAAAAAAGAAAGTAAAAAGAATTGTATCGAATTCATTTTCTATTTTGGAACGAACAGTGACCAACTAACACTTTGACTTTATCCTTATTCTCACTTGTTGTCTTTAACCTTTTCTTCCTCTACTGTTGTTAAAACGACTCCATGACTAGACCATCTATCTCTATCAAATTAATTGTATTGGGCCTATTGACCAAACAGATCTTATCCCAAGTTGGGTAGGGCTTGTTGTCTGCAGATTTTGGCCCCTACAAATACCTAATCATAATAGAAACCTAATTTGACATAAAAAATAATTAAAAGCACCTAACATCAAGGAAACAAATAGTAGATTCTATCCTACATCAAACCTTCCACTTGAAAAAAATTTGTCCTCAAGTTAATAGTCGAAATTTGAAATAGTCCACTCCAAATAAACAAATACTTCGAAAGCTTTAGTAACTTGATCTGGTTTTGAAACTTGTATCTTTATAGCATAGCATAAAATTTCTTCTCATTTGCCTTCAATTATTTGTAACATCAATCAACAAAGGGTTGACAATAAAATAAAAAATTTTGACTGTAAGAAAATTAATAGATTTTATAGCCATATTTAGCAAATCAAGTGAAATATGGGGACTGTAGGTTATGGACTTATTTTCCTAGTTGACCTCAATTGAATCTTCCACAATGTTTTCAATAATTACCATCTTTTGATTTCCATCGTTATCCACAATCTACTCAATATTATTTTCTTTGACCTCTTCATCAAACTTTTGAAAATTGTTTATCTTAAGCGTCAATCCAACAACTTGTTGCAAGTAAACTTAATATTTTATTAGGCGAAAACCACATTTTTCGTCCCTACATTTTCACTCGATTCCACTTTGGTTCCTAACTTTTTTTTCCACCGCTTTTAGTCCCTATCCTAGAAAACGTGTCTCGTTTTTGTCCCTGTTGTTACATCAAAGATGGAAATTTCACAAGTGGCAAACGGCATAACTTAAAAATATTAAAATAATGTCCACATAAGCCACGTGGAATCTAATTTAATTTTAAAAAAAAATTACTTATAATTATTAATTTTCATAAGAATGTTCTTCTTGTTCTTCCCAAAACGAAGAACTCAAACCCAGATTACATGAAAACAAACCCAGCAACCGATAACTCAAACCTAGATTACAACAACACAAACGAAAAAAGAAAAAAAAAACGAAGATCAATCACAAACACAGACCTAGATCACAACAACACAAATGAAAAAAAAAAAAGGAACAGAGATCAAAAAATTTCTTCATATTCTTCAACTTGTTCTTCATTTTACGACTTGTTCTCCCCAAATCAAACCCAGCATCTAAGAACTCAAACCCATCAAAAGAACACCAAAGAAAAGAAAAAACAAATTGTCATCTCTCACCCAAACAGCATGACCCACAAGACAAACCTCAGCAAAACCCAGCAAGACCCAAACAGAATGACCGATTTGAAGAAGAGCGCCGCCGCTTCGGTGGTGGAGGTGGACTCGCTGGGATTGGCGGAGGAGAGAGAGGCCGATCTAACCCACCACGCATCGTTAATCTGACCTAAAGTCACTGAGATTAAGCTTCATTGTGGCCGAGATGGTGGTTGAGGCCAATCTGACCCACCACGCACCGCCGGCCTCATCTCATTCTCTCTCTCTCTCTCTCTCTCTAAACTCAGATCAAGGTTTAAAATGTTCTAATGATAATAAAAAAAATGGTTTGATGATTTTTAAAATATATACACTTTTGACTAACACACTTAAAAAAAAAAGTATATACATTTTTTTTTTCATTTTTGTTTATTGTGATCTGAGTCTGTGTTTGTGTTTGATCTCTGTTTTTCTTTTTTCTTTTTTCGTTTGTATTGTTGTAATCTGGGTTTGAGTTATTGGTTGCTGGGTCTGTGTTGTTGTAATCTGGGTTTGAGTTCTTCGTTTTGGGAAGAATAATAAGAACATTCTTATGAAAATTAATAATGATAAGTAATTTTTTTAAAATTAAATTAGATTCCACGTGGCTTATGTGGACATTATTTTAATATTTTTTAGTCATGTCATTTGCCACCTGTGCAATTTTCGTCTTTGATATAACGGCAGGGACAAAAACGAGACGCTTTTTTCTAGGATAGGGACTAAAAGCGGTGGAAAAAAAAGTTAGGGACCAAAGTGGGAATCGCGTGAAAATGTAAGGACAAAAATGTGGTTTTCACTATTTTATTAATGTATCACATAAATCATAAATGTATGGAGAGAGAGAGAGAGAGAGAGAGAGATCATATCAATTACATTTTGATATTAGGACAGATTGGGCGGTGTCACCGTCATTGGTCTAGTTGTGGTTGGTTGGTTAGAAAAACAAAATTTTTTTGTACCAGTTAATAATTAATATCAATATATCGTTTCGGAGTTACTGCTACTTAAAAAAAAAATGAGACGTGAGATAAAAGTGGCAATGTAGCCTGGTGGGTAGGAAATTGAAATATTAAATAGGGTTTGTTTGAAAACCGTTTATTTTGCTAAAATTGAAAACTTTTTGCTATAAGTATGTAGAAAAAAAAGCTAAAAGCTAACTTTTGGAACAATGAGACTCACTTAACAGTGTAATGAAACCCATTTTACAAGCAAAAATAAGCTAAAAAGTAAAATAAGTTAACTTTTTCTCAAATCCCAAATACAACCGAATGAAAAATTTGAAAACACAATCATAAACAAGGCCGGCTCTAGTATGAAAGCAAGTGAGGCGGTCGCCTAAGGCCCCCAAATTTTGGCCAATAAAGTAATTTTTTATATTATAAACTTATTCATTAAACCCAAAAATATTAGCCAATAAATAAAATAACATTTTTTTATCAAATAAAAAACAAGAAAAAAGAGAGAAAAATGCTACGTCCACAACATTTTTCACAACAAATCTTAAGTGGCAGGTAGTTACTGACTGTTATTGGTGAGGAAAAAAGTAATTTTAGTAGTGGGTTTAAATTAGAACGAGTAACAACTTAATATTTAGAATTTGTTGTGAAAATATTGTGAATATAGCACTTTTCAAAAAAAAAAAAAAAACAATACACAAAGAATTTCATAACATTTTTCACAGTGGTTGAGCTGGTAAACTATTACTAGTTTTCATTTAGATCTATCACTAACATCACATTTTTACTTACTATTACCAATCTGCCACATCAACAATTATGAAAAGTGGTCAATTTTTAATCTATAAATTTTCTAAAGAAAAAAAGATTCTACATGGTTAATTAATAATTTTGCATCTAAAACAAGATAATAGAATTTAAGTAATATTAAATTTTTTTTTATATATAAAAGGTCATATTTAAATATATGAAAAGTTTCAAGTCAATTTTCACCTAAGGCTCCTAAATGTTTCAAGCCGCCCCTAATCATAAATAGCAAGAGATTGAAAAACATGATGACGAAGATGAAGACTAGAGCAAAAAAAAAAAAAAACAAACAAACACGAAGAAGAAGGCTGGAGAAAAATTAGAAGATGAAGATCAAAACAATCGAAGAAGACGAAGACTAGAGAAAATATGAAGAAGACTTGAGACATGATTGTTGTTGTTTGGGTTAGTATTTAGATAGTGATGTTTTGATTGGGTTTTAATTTTAATTTTGTAGAGGGGGCCAAGCTTTTGGAAGCAAGGGAGCCAATAATTTTTCTTAGGCGAAACTCTATTAGGGGGGCCTGGGCCCCACGGCCCCCACCTAGTTCCACCCTTCTGTGTTGTGGCACATAAATCTCTAGTCAAGCAAACAACAATAAACTCAATCCCATCCACTTTCTCAAAAAAAAAAAAAAAAATCAATCCCATCCAGACCCAATGTTCAAAGTTAAATACACTGTTAAGTTCTAGGGTAAAAGTCGACAACAAAACAAAGTAACGTGCTTTATAGCAATCATTTTTTTTTTTTTTTTGAAAGGGCTTTAGAGCAAATAGCAATCATTCAGGGCAGCTTTACGTGTAAATCAGCGAAGTCACAGAACCACTTTAACTTGCCAAAAAATGTATGTATATATATACACATATACACACAACTAATTTATTTAGACCACCTTAGCTAATAAAAATATTGACTATCCTGATTTTAAAATTACAAAAATTTTGGTTCAATAAAAATAAGAGGAATTCTATATTCATAGAATTTTTTAAAATAATTTCACAATAAATTTTATGTGATAAGGAGAAAGCGGTTATTAATTCTAATTTTGGCACAATATTGACATCACTTTTTAACCCATAATAACAAATTATTGCATAAGATTTGTTTTTAAAATGGTGTAGATGTAGTATTATTCCAAAAATAATTTTAACCCCTCCAACATAATCCCTAACTCCTTAAACCCAAAAAAAAAAAAAAAAAAAAAGTCCCTATAAATGACAACAACAACAAAAATAACCCAAACAAAAACAAGACTAGACTAGACAATAAAGAGTGAACAAATTATTCAACAAAAAGGTTGTACAAAAAGAAAAATAAAGATAATTTTTTTTGGCTTTACAGTCACAATAATTTTGCTCTACATAGCGACTCATCTCGCAATTATAACAAATATCATCTGTTTTTCTTTCTCTTATTTATTATCATTTCAGTTCTCTTACTTTTTTACTTTCATCTCAGCATTCTCAATTCTTACTGTATCTCTTATCAATCTTTTTCTTTTTCTTTTTCTTTTTCTTTTTGTTAGTAGAAAAAAATTGTAAAATTTCATGTATTTTCGTATTTATTATTTTTTGTGACATTAATATATTTAAGTTATCTCTTTATTAAATTTTGTATAATTTAAGTTTCTTATTGACCACAAAAAAAAAAAAACAATTTTTGGAGCGGCCACTGCCAAACACAAAAAATCACCTTCATAAGGTACGTCAAATGCCAAATTTACATTCTAATAATAGCAGTACACGGGTGAGTGTGCTATTAAAATTTTAGGTATTTATTTATTTATACTTTTTTTCTATTTTCTGTCAGTTATGTGACTATTGGGCATTATTCAAACTTTCTCTCTCTATATTATATGGCCGTTGGGACTTACAAACCAAAAATAAAGAATAAAAAAGAAAGAAAAAAAAATATTTAAATAAAATAATGTTGTACAATGTAATATTGAATTCTTATATTAAAATTATATTAATATAAAATTACAATAATGTAATATTACAGGGTAATGTAACACCGCGGTGGACCAAATGCCCGTAAAAGCTATCCCCTGTTAATGCTTTATTACAGCCTTATCAATATAAAGCAACGTTGAATGGGGAAATTATTGCCTAGTTGCTGACCTTGTAGTCCTAGCCAATAAGAGCATGCCAACACATATCAATTTGCTTACATCAGCTGGACTGCCAGCTCAGGGTGCTGTATTAACATTTGTTAATGTTTGGAAACCAAATTCAAATTTTGCAGATGTAAACAAATTTTTAGGGAGTTTCACTTTTTATTTTAAAACATGGGCGCTCCTTCACCTCTTCTCTCAGACTCTCACATATGATTCCTCTCTTATAGTCTGGGACTAGGCAATAATTTCCCTACTGAATGAGGAGTCCTTTTTGCAATTGGACTTGTTTCATCAAACATGTCAGGTGTTAATTTTTTTTTTTTTTTTTTTTTTTTTTTTAAATTAAATGTCCTTGTGCTAGAGAAAGCTCTGGGACGAGTAGAATCCAAGAAATGGAAGTTTAACTAGTAACTACATTAGACCCAAGATTTGTTTGCCAAAAATAAACTTGCCAGGAGAAAATTTGTTTTGCTGCCAAGTGCTTCAGGAAAGTAGAATACCCGTAACAACAAGAGGTCAAAATCCTTACAAGAGGTCAAAATCCTCTTGATCTGGTCCTTTGGTTAATAAGCATTTCATTAATCATAGTTCCAACCATTCTCATGTGATTTAGACCAGGAAAGTTTGAACTAGAAACAGGGAAAACAAATCTATATCTATCTATATATTACTAAAAACTGAAGCGTAGCATTTAATATTGCTACGCTCACGTTGAGCCACATCATCATTTTTTTTTCTAATTTTTTTAAAATATTTTTTAAAACATTTTCTCATTAAAGGTGACTTAAAAACTCCATTATTTAAAAATTAAAATATCTTTTAACCATTATTTTTATCATTAATTTTCCAAAACTCTCCCTTCCTTTTACCTATTCATCTCCCCACTACTTTCTACCTTAATATCATTCTTTCTCTACCTTTTTATCTTCCTTTATTTTGACCCTTCTTATTCTCAACATCTTACTATAAATTTGACATTTTCTTTTTCATTCTATGCTTAGTTTTTACACACAAAAAAGATTACTTCTCTCTCTCTCAATTTGTTTTTCATTTTTTGTTTGATTTTTTTATTTTTATTGCATCAATTCTTTAGGATGATGAATTTTTGTATTAATTAGAATTCTACTTTGGGTTGATGCAATTTAGTTTTGTGTTTTAAGCTGTTATCTTTTATATTTTCTTTGATTAAATATTATCCTACTACATTATACATATAGTATATAATAATATAATGTTATTATATTACATAGAATGACTTGGATAATTTGATTTTTATTGCTATATATTTGATTTTTACTCTTTTTTCCTCTCATCTTATTTTATTTAACATTTAAATCCAATCATATCTTCCATACTATTAAATTATGCAGCACAAATCAAGAAAATAGCTAGACACAAACTTGCCTTCCTTTACCATACATTGGGAGAATAAAAATATTTGTGTGATAAATGGTCATATAATTTATAATTTAGATAGCACCCTTTGATTGTGTTTAGGCCCATAGATTGAGCAATTTGTAGACTTAAAAGGCTATTGAGAATGAACTTTTTGAATCAAGTCTAAAAAAAATATGAACTACTATATATCATTTAGATAAAAACTTTTATCATAGACACATTAATATTTTTTTGCCACAAATTTAAATCACGCAAACTTAATAATGTTATATTATGTGTTAGCATCGTCTCTACTTCTTCTTCTTCTCAAAAATATTATGTATCATCTTTAAAAGATGCCAACAATATTGATCTTATGGGAAAAGTTGCATAAATATTGAGAAAAAAATGTTTTATATTACAATCTACTAAAAATGTTTTTTTAAATATTTAAACCTTTTTATTTTTCATATCACTAACATGTTTTACAACTACCATATGTGTTAACTTAAGTCTTAATATTCTTAAATTGTTTCAGCAAAAAGAAAAAAAAAGGTTGTTACAAAAGAGGAGTTCATGTAAAGTATTTTACAAAATGAAATATCTGTTTTGTAAGGCCACCAAATTTGATAATTTGCAAATGATGGAACCACTTGCAACAATATTTGCATAGTTATAGTTCCAGCTAAAGCAATCATGTATACTTTTAGTCTTCAAAAAACACACATCTACCAGTGATTAAATGTTCATCTCGGGTAGTTTTAACTTTTTATATAATTTTACCTTTACATATTCATCTATTTTAATTTAGATTTTTTTTTTCAAAAAAAAACTTTAATTTATATATTTATAAGTAAACAATGAAATAATGATTCATGAATAATCCAAAAAAAAAAATCTAACATATTTATCTTGTGCAGTTGTAACTTTACATATAATTTTGCATTTATATATTCATATACTTTAATTTAGATGTTTATAACTTAATAATGAAATCTATAAAGAAGGTAATCAAAACAATCATATTTCTACAATTCAAAAAGTCACAATTTCTTTTTTTTCTAAAAAAGGCCTTTTACATTTTCTTGGAATTATTTTTAAATTTTTTTTATAAAACCTTTGGCATACCAATAACCTAATCACTTCATACATTAAAAAAATTTAAGGCTCATTATTACTTCCGTTAATATATTATGGATATCTTAATTGATTGAGATCAAACTAGAGAAATGCCTTTCATATTTCCTTAAAAAAAAAAAAAAAAAAAAAAAAACTTTAATATACCACTAGTGTAACTACATCTATAACTATTTAAGCCAGCCATGATATTTATTTCTTATTAATAACCATAAAATTTACAACTAGCAAGGGAACAAACAAAGTAATAAAGAATAAATGAAGGAAGAAAAAAATAAATGAAATCAAACGTCAATTAATAACTGTTATTTGGAAAATAAAAATGTGATTAAGAGGAGTAAGAAATAAAATAGAGATGGCTATACAGAGGACATTGAAAACTTTATAGTGCAATAAAATCAACCATTACATTCACTTAATTAAATCAAGAATCAACAGTTTAATATAATAATACAAAATTTAAACTTAAAACTAATCAAACTCTAACTAGGAAAATTATATATATATATATATAATCATAATCTTCATACACCATGACTTTAAAAAATTTAATAAATAGTTTTACCTCTTATTTAATGTCTATGTTATGCAAATACAAAAACAATATTATGTATTAACAAAAGGTCTACAACTCAAAATTAAATTTCAGTGTCACCTATAGAATAAACACGTGTACATCATTGCAACAATAGTAAATGACATGAATGACATGGGTTGAAAGCTCCCTTTAAAAGGATGAAAATTACCTCATTTGGTACAGTAAAAGGTCATCTTGGTCCTGATAGAATTGAAGGCAATAATTGAGTAGTAGTAGCAAAATGCACTTCCTGGTTATAAACTCCAGCTCTTGTGTTTGGTAAAGGTGGATTCAAGAAGAAATCATCTAGGTTTGATTCAACATTCACAACACCCTCCAAGACCTTAACCACAACGGACATAGAAGGCCTCTTTGTGAAATCATTTTGTAAACACCATGCTGCAACCCGCATCATATTCACAACTTCTTCTCCATGTAAACTCATATCTTCATTGTATTTATCAACCAGATCCAATAATTGGTCCTCCTCAATCTTTTTCTTGAAAATAGCAAGTAGATGCATTTCTTCTTCTTGTTGAGAGCGATCAATATTTCTCCTTCCACATAATATCTCCAAGAGCACTACACCAAAGCTATACACATCTACTTTTTCTGTAATAACTGAACTCAACCATTCTGGAGCCATATAGCCAGGAGTCCCTCTCATAGTTGTCACAACTTGGCTCTGTTCACGATCAACTAGTTTGGACAACCCAAAATCTGAGACTTTTGCATTGAAATTCTCATCTAAAAGGATGTTTTGGGGTTTGATATCCAAATGAACTATCTTATGTCTGCAGTCATCATGTAAATAAGTTAGTCCTCTTGCTATGTCAATGATGATCTTCTTTCTATGTTGCCAATCAAGCAACATCTCCGGAAATCTGTGAAATATCCATTTATCTAAAGACCCATTAGACATGTATTCATAAACAAGAAGTAGTCCATGTGATTTCTCAGCACAAAATCCAATCAGTCTTACCAAGTTGAAATGATGAAGGCTGCCAATTGTCTCAACTTCTGCTAAAAACGATTTCTTGATTTGACTTAAACCATCAAAACGCTTCACTGCAACTTTAGTACCATCAACTAAAGTCCCTTCAAAAACTGTGCCAAATCCCCCTCCACCAAGCTCCGTACTAAACTCTTTTGTTGCTGCCTGCAAATCATGATAAGAGTATCTTGTGGGCATTCCTGGCACCTGATCTAAATAATACTCCTCCGCTTCATCTGAACTTTTCTTTTTCCAAAGTTGAAAAACAAAAAATACAATTAAAAGAAACAGTACAAATGCAAAGCTGGAGACCAATATTATTACAAGCCAGTGTTTTTTCTGCCGAATAACTTTCTGCACCTTGATGTATACCCTGAGGTAATTTTTTTGTCCTGCATCAGCGGACATCAGGGAAAAAATTTGGGATTGTAAATAGCAATTCCCCATATGGTTGCTCGAATTATAAAAAACAGCTTTGCAGGAACAGTCTTTTAAGCAAGCCTGTTTGCAACTCTCTAAATTTATATGTTGGTGGTCTGGATTTATCTTGGGGGGATATTTTGTTATGGGAAAGTATGTGATATTCTCGAGCTCTGAAAGAACATGATATTTGGAATCTTCACAAGACAAGGGAGTAATGAGGGAGCATCCATAGCTAGGCAGCTTGTCATCGGTTTGCCGGGTTTGCCGGAAATAGCTTGTTTCATTAATGGGTGGAGGACAACTACACGGGGCATTCTGGGCATTTGTACAAATACCATAATTGCCGCAAACTGTAGGGTAATCGCAGACACCAATTTCTCTATATCGTGGGAGAAAATCATCCACAACATCCGACTCTCCATACACTCGCAAGTGTCCGTCAGGCTCAAATCTCATGTACTGCGCTGAGAAGTATGAATAAGGAGCAAGAACGGTCTCATCCATAACTTGAGAGGAGAGAGTTATATTTTCACTATTAAGTTGCACATAACTGAAATTTTCTGTGGTTCCAGAAAAATAGCGTTGGGGAGGATTAGAATTGATATAAGCGACCAACCCTTCACTAGTGAGAGAGAGTGAATACAATCCTCCTTGACTTATGAGTTGCTGCCCTGCCATCAACTTTTGCTCGAGCATCAGCGTGTCGGTTGGGTGATCAAAAGACTGCCAGATTATTGTTGCATTGTTGTGATCCAAGAGCATGAGGTTGCAGTTTTCGGTTAAGTTTAGGCCAGCCACAGATTTGCTGCTGGTGTTTGTCGACCACACCGTAGTTCCATTAGCATCTGTCAACACCAAACCTCTTTCTGAAGTGAGCTTCAAACTCGCATTCACGCTTACAGGATTCTTTGGGTTAGCAGCCCATACTACTGTTGGACCTTCAGATTTTGAAATTTCGCCATATTCTAGACGAATTCTGAAAATGGCAAAGAGAGAACCGCCACAAGTTTGATTACAGAAGAAACCACAACCACAAGCATATTCTTCGTAGGAATAACTGTTCGATTTACTGGCCAGTATGATATTCACAAACGATCCATCATCAAATTTCACAGAATCGGGAGTAGAAAAACTGTTGGTCACTGAAGTAGAAGTGTTTGCACTCCAATAACGGACAGGCAGGGATTTAACTAAGATGGGAAAAGGTTTTAGAAAAAGAGCAAGGTAAAGAAGAACAACACAGCAGCCCCAGCTTATACTACCCATTGTCTGTGTGTGCTACAGTGCCAGAAGAAATTAAGAAAGGAAAGTGGACACTGGGCAAGGAGAGAGAGTGATAGAATTGAAATGAATTGCAGGAAGAATGAATTCCTTGGGGGCAGAGTTAAATGGAATCATGTAATTTAGTTTATTGTTCCCCGGTTGACTGGTTGACCTTTAAGTCCACGAGTAGGCAGCAGCTGTTGGGTTCGTGGCATTTAGTGTGGTCCAGCCCACGGAATAGCTCTTTGGTCCAACCCACTGCATCAGATATACTAAAGGTTAAATTTTTAGCATTTAGTACATTAAACACGTAAAATTACCTATTTAAAAGATGTGTTTATCAAAAAAAAAAAAAAAAAAAAAAAACCTATTTAAAAGATGTGTCAACCGTCAATAGAATTGTACGGCAGATGTGCTATTTGCTTTTATTATTATTTTTTACTTGTGTGTAATCATGTGTATATACACATATATCATTAAAAACAATTACAATGACACGGTTCAAATTATACAAAATATTAGTTTATACATTTTTTAAACAATACATTTCTAAAATATGAAATGGTTCCTTATTTCTAAAATATTTAATTAAATTTAGACTTTTCAATTTTTGCTCTCAATAATTCATTTACCACAAAAATTTATAAATTAGATGAATACGTGGTGTAAAATTATACTTCAATTGAAATCCAATTTATAATCTAATTGAATTTAGACTCTTCAATTTTTACATTCAATAATTTACTTGTCACAAAAATTAAAAATTAGATGGGACAAGTAGTGCAAAATTGAGAATCTAATTGAAAAATAATTGGATTTTTTTTGAGTTTTGGGTTTTAATATATTTATAGATTCAAACTTTCTCTTCCTTCCATACAAAATATATTTCTTAATTAAAAAGAATAAGAAAGAGTATTTAAATAAAGTGGTAAAAGAATAGAATATATAATGTAAGGTGTATTGTAAAGTGGTGTATTAAATAAAAAATATTGGGTAAATTATGTATTTAGTCCCTATCCTTTACACCATATTTCAATTTGGTCTATAACTTTTCAATTGTATCAATTTGGTTCATAATCTTTAAATAAAGAATATTGGGTAAACTACGTATTTAGTCTTTATCATTTACATCATATTTCAATTAGATCCCTAGTCTTTCAATTGTGTCAATAAACTAATTTTTTTTATTTGAGCGTTAACCACGTCAGCAATTTCCATCCAAGAGGTAACAGCAAGAACTAAATTGACACTACATTAGAAGGTTAGGGACTAAATTGACATAATTAAAAGATTATGGGCCAAATTGAAATCTATATATATAATAATAGGTAAAACTGAGAGAAAATCCAATTAAATTTCAAATTAGAACTTAATTAGAGTCCAATTTTGCGCCACGTGTCCCATCTAATCTAAGTTTTTAAATTTTTGTGCCAAGTGAGTTAATTCAATGGAAAAATTGGATTTCAATTAGAGTTTAATTTTGCAACATGTGTCCCATCTAATCTAAGTTTTTTAATTTTTGTATCAAATGAGTTAATTTAGTGTAAAAAACGAGGAGTCCAATATAAGTAAACCATAAAAAACATAATTTTTGAATAGATTTATATTTATGAGCCTTTTTTTTTTGAAGAACTAAAAACAATTCAAGTTTATACGTCATATATATATATATATTTATATTAATAAGTAAAACTGAGAGAAAATCCAATTAGATTTTAAATTGGAATTCAATTAGAGTCTAATTTTGCGCAATGTGTCCCATCTAATCAAAATTTTTAAATTTTTGAACCAAGTTAGTTAGTTTAGTTTAAAAATTGGATTTCAATTAGAGTTTAATTTTACGGCATGTGTTTCATCTAATCGATTTTTTTTTTTTTTTTTAATTTTTGTGCCAAATGAGAGTTAATTTAGAGAAGAAAACGAGGAGTCCAATATAAATAAATCATAAAAAAATATAATCATATATCTAACACTATATATAAAATTAGAGGAAGAGAGAGTTTGAATGATTTTATATTTATAAGCCTTTTTTTTTTTATAACTAAAAACAATTCATTTGGCACAAAGATTATATAAATATATATATATATATATTAATAGGTAAAATTTAGAGAAAATCTAATTAGATTCTACAATTGAAGTCCAATTTTGCGCCATGTGTCCTAAATTATTTATTTTTAAAGAAAGTTTTATTTCTTAATTTTGGAATCAAATGTGGGACCATATCATAAATATCTATTCATGTGAGTTATTGTGTAAAAAAACTAAAAAGTCTAGAATTAATGAACATAAAAGTATTTAAAAAATGGACAATTTACATTTTCTACCTAATAACATTTTTACAAGACTTTTTAAAGAGTTAAAAAAAAAATTAAGAATGACTATCAATAATATTTAAATTATATATGTAAGATTATTATACTATGCATTTTAATGTGTATCTTTTAAGTATATCCATGCATATGTATGGAGTTATAAGCTAGTTTTATATAAAGAATCAAATGTCAAGGTTCAAATATAAATTTTAATAAAAAGAGGTGAAAGTTGAAATCTAAACTCCAATTTTTTATTTTGGTTTTGAGAGAGAGAGAGAGAGAGAGTTTGGTAGAGTTTTTATTTTTATTTTATTAAAGTAGAAGTCACATGGAAAATTATGTGGCTAATATTGACAATTTTCTGCTTAGAAATTTAAATTATAAAAATTGAAACGTCAAGACCTTATCAAAATTGATCATTAATCATAATTCGACACACTTGGAGACAATTCATTTTGCATTTATAAAGTGGTTGATTTTAATCAACTGTAACAATTCTTTTTTTTTTTTTTTTTTTTTTTTTTTTTTTTTTTTTTTTTTTTTCAGCTGACTTGAAATCAGATTTCATTATACCTTGGTTGAGTTTGATCGTAGTGTTGTCATTTTTTATCTTAAGATTTGAATAAATAAATTACATTTGAATTATATCATGTCATTTTGCAACAAGGTAATTAATATTGTAAAATTGAGATTGTTGTTGTCAATGGTGTTTGGGTGTGGCCAAGCAACTATAGAAGAAGGTAAAAAACCCATCAGAGTTAATTTTCAGTCAAAAAGTGAAGGCATGTATTGTGGAAAGAGCGGTAAAGTTTCTGGCATGTATTGTGGAAAATTCATAAAAGTTTATGATCCATTGCGCGTTGTCAGAAAATTAGAGGAAAGCCAGGAGACAACTGACGCACATGGAACGGTATCATGGCAGTGCTTACACGGACAACCCAATACTCTTCTTTTTCAACGCGTTTAGACTCTCTTCTTCTTTTCTCAAAAAAAAAAAAAAAGAAGACTCTCTTCTTCTATTAGTTATATAAAAAGCACCGGTACCCATACAGTACAGTGAAAATAGTCAAATACCATGTTTTGACAAAATTTGTGATAAATTAGCACTATTTCGAAAATATTTAACAATTTACTACTTTTTTAGTACTCGAGTTCCACAAAATAACATTAAAATTACAACTTCGCAGCAACTCCACTATCAGTAATCTAACAGGGGCCCAATTACATTGAAATATTTAGCAATCTATTTCTTACACTAAAATAGATTAGCATTGCCCATTCCGAAAATGGTTTCTAGGCATGGAATAAAGGCTCCTTAGGAAACGTTATATAGTTTGATTTCAATGTACACCTTTGGTTTTCTTCTCTAAGGATTTTTCCTACAAATTACTGTTTACTGATTGAGTGAGTCTATATGGTAGCTGTAGGTGATAATATTTGGCCCTGCATTCGCATGAGTATTTCAAACTTGCCAGGAAACACACACACGAAAGAGGGGGCTGGGGAAGACTTAACTCAACATCGTGAGGCACGGGTCTTCGTAGTCCAGTCATTTTTTCTGCTAAAGTACTACACCGACATTTTTGAATCATAACGACCAAGACTATCTTCCTCTCAAGAAAATGAGTATCAAAGACTAGAAATGGCTTGGTTCAATGTCAGGCTGACTAGGAAATCCTGACTGGTTTTGCTTGCAATCGTGAATCACAAGGACCGAAACTTAAGCATTGATTAAGTTACACTTGTGTATTCTCTCAACAAAAAAAAGAAAAGAAGTTACTTGTGTATTCTCTCAATTTCATAATGCATATGTTAAAACCACTAATGTCAAGCCACTAAGTTTGACTATTCAAGCCATTCCAACCGAAACAAAAAGTAGAAAAAAAAAGAATGTATTCGACTGTACTAAGCTCGAGTACTATAAAGTGATACTTAATTTCACTAATATCGAGTATCACATTATTTTTTTTTATTACACAAGTTTCAGGTCAGCAGTGCCACGCTTGCGACTCACTAGGAAGTCGAGTTCACTGAACTCGAGTACTATTTAGAACTCGATTTTGTAGAACTCGAATACTAAAAAAGTGGTAGATTGCTAAATATTTTTGAAACAATACTAGTTTGCCACAAATTTTGCCAAAACGTGATATTTGGTTATTTTCACCCCTACAGCACACATTTGGTTTATTGAATCCCTTTATATATATATTTTTTTTTCAAGTTTTGAACAGTGCTTTGGTTTTGACCTCTGCACTATTGCTGCTTTCTTTTCCTTCTTTTTATTTTTTATTTTTTTTCCCGCTGCTTTCTTTTCTTTTCTTTTCATTTTTCTCTGCTTTTTTTTTTTCGGCGTAATATCATCTAGTCCACTCTTCTTCTTTTTATTTTATTATTATTTTTTTTTTATATATAAAGCTATTAGTTAACATAATAAATTGTCACAATATTTTTGCAATTGTTGATATGTTAATTCCTTATAGGTTAAAATAAAATATCATTCTAGAATCATCCACAACTAAAACTAAAGGTATTATGAAAAAAGAAGTGTTACATCTACAATATTTTTCGCAATACTTTCACAACATTGTTCATTAGGCTTTTTTTTTTCCCACAAACCACAATACGCCTGTTTTGGTTGTGCTGTTTTTGTCTTTTCTTTTAAATATTTATATGTGTATGTACAGTTACACTGACTTAACAAATTCTTACAATATTTTCACAATTATTGACAATTTGCACTGTTCATTGGCCCTTTTTTTTTTTCACAATATGCTGGTTTTGCTTGTGCTTTTAAATATTATATGTGCATACACAATTACACTGACGCAACAAATTTTTACAACATTTTCATCATTATTGAGATGTCAATTTTTTAAAGGTCAAAATAAAATAATAAATAAGACTGAGACCAATCACAACTAAAAATAAATATATTATGAAAATGTTATAACATCTTCTTCTTGTCACAATATTTTCACAATCCAAGATCTCAGTTCCTTATAGATCAAAATAAAATAAAATAAAAAGAAATGCTATGTCCACAACATTTTCACAATAATTTTGAAACAAATTTTATGTGGCAAGGTATTTTTGAAGGATAAAAAAGTGATATCTGTAGTGGGTTCAATTTAAAACTAATAACAACTTGTCATTTATAATTTGTTCTAAAAATGTTATGGATGTAGCATTTCTCTCAAATAAAATAAAAATATATCTATTCGGATCCTAAAAATAAAAGTATTGTGAAAATGTTTTAATATTTTGTTGTATTCTTAGACTTCTTTTTTAGTATATATAGTCAAATTGGGTGAGTCAAAATTCATTGTACGTTTCACACACAATTTTCTTGTATTGTCTTTTTTTTTTTTAATGCATAATTTTAAAACCAGTAATAATTTTTTACCTAAGATTTGTTATGAAAATACTGTGAACGTAAAAATTAAATAATAAAATATCAAACTAGGACCTACCACAGCTGGAAATAAAAAATATTATGAAAATGTTGTGACATTTTGTTATAATTCCGAACTTCTTTTTTGTGTGACATTTTGTTGTGTTCCTAGGCTTCTTTTTTTGTTTAGTCAAATTTAGTAAGCCAAAACTCATTGTTTTAGGCACAATTTTCTTCAGTTGGCTTTTTATTTTATTTTTAAATGCACGGTTAAAAGTGGTTAGCCCAATTTAAAACCAGTAGCAATTTACCACCTAAGATTTATTATGAAAATATTGGGGATGTAACATTACTCTAAAATAAAATAATAAAATATCAGACTAGGACCCACCATAGCTAAAAATAAAGGTATTGTAAAAATATCGTGACTTTTTGTTCTGTTTCTAGACTTCTTTTTTGGTTTATTCAATTTGTTGAACTAAAATTCATTGTTTAATGCATAATTTTTTTAGGTTTATTTTTTTTTACACACTGTTTCAAGTTTTTTTTTTTTAAATAAAAATAAAAACACACACACACACATTGTTTTACACACACATAACACACACACAAATTGACGAAGTAACACTTTCCTCCTTTATGTTCGGGGTAGTTGCATTTCCCCCTTAAACTAAAACTGAATAATTTCATCATTTATATTTTGTAAATGAACATATACCCCTATTGTTTCTCTCTTAGTTAAACCCTAACAAAATCTTATAATTCCTAAAATATTCCATTGTACAATGTCTAATATACTCCTACTAAATTTTAATCTCCCAAAAAATTTCTTTGTGTATTTTGAATTTTATGTGGTAGACTGGTAGTCATACTTGGAAAGTTAGAATGAGGATATATGGTGTTCTATTTGTTACCTAGAGAACACTAATTTATTAGGTTTAATCTTCTACACTTATAATTTTAATTATTTAATAGAAACTTTGATGACATATGTTTTTTGTTATTTTGTTCTTTTTTTAATTTATTTTCCTGCTTAAAAGGGTATTCATTAAAAATAAACAAGCTAACATCGTAGTTAGACTCGTAAAATAAGATAATAAAGAATGAAATATGAATAACAAAATTTTCATTGTAGATGATTGCAAATATTTAATTTAATGAAGATCGTCAAAAAAATTATAGTATATATTATCATTTATTGCGAAAATTTAAATATTGTAGAAAGATGACGACTTTCATTATCATTCTTTGTAGCATTTTTTGGTGAGTAGATATTACATTTAGTAAATAAGTTCTAAGAAAGTGTCATAGTACATAGATATTCCAATAGCTATTTTAAATTTAAGTACATGACTTCATACTTCTTCAACAACAAAAAAATCAATTTTAATTTTCTCACTAAAGGGCCAGCACATGCCTTGCACGTGCAACCCACACTAGTATGGTATAAAGGATAAGGACCAAATACATAGTTTACCCTAAAATAAATAAAGAAGTTTTTTTATGTGATGTATTAATAAAATAGAATATGTCATAATATCTTTTTTTTTTTAGGACAAAGTTTAGTTACAAAATTAGTTGTAAATTAAGACTATAACCTTACTCAATTTTTTTTTGATTAAAGGTGAATTTTGACAAATTTACCAATAGATTACATTTTTTTATATCCTCTATATTTGCAAAATTTTTAGGAAATTAAAGATCAATAACTATGTTATCAATAAATTGTTTAAATTGCAAGTTTTTGTAATTTAAAATTATGCATAAAATATGAGCTTATAGATCATATAGTAACTAAATATGTAGTAATGTTAATATTTTTTTTAAAAAATTGTAATTTTAGATTACAATTAATTTTGTAACTAATTTTTTTTTTTTTTTTTAATGCCTAGCTCTAAAATCAAATCAAGGCAGCATTTTTTTTCTCCATCACATCACTTATTTCGAATCCCTCGTGAGTCCCGCAAAAAGATATGCTTTAAGAGGTGTACTTTTTTTTTTCTTTAAATCAAAGGTAATATTAGTGTTCTGCCGTTTATCCTCAAAAAGATAATATTACTGTTGCGGCCCCACGTGTGTCAATTATAGGGTCTTAGAGCATTCGTGTTGGGCATGCTAAATGGCATATGTAGGAAGGTTTTACCATTTTCACACAAAAACCAAGCTTCATCCGGACTTCTAAAAATCAACTATTGCAAATTTTTTGCAATAGTGCTACAGTGCAATTCTACCTTTAGAATTGCACTATAGCACAATTTTAAAACAAAATAATAGTTTTTAATACTCTTCCTCCCCCTTTTTAACCCCGAAATTTCTCTCTCCTCTCTCATTATTTCTCTTCTTTTCTCTCTCTTCCTTCTCTCTTTCTCATCTGCTCTATGCTCTTTTCAGACCCAAGACCCTGTGCTCTCTCCGATGACCCTCTCTCTCTCTCTCACATTTGGTGGTTGTGGGTTTCTCTATCTCTCTCTGGTGGTGGTGGGTTTGTGACTGACGTGGGCATAGGTCGGTATGGGTTTTGACGACGGTGGGTCGTGGGTTTTAACAACGGTGGAGATCGGCGTGGGTGTTGACAACGGTGGAGATCGGCAAGGTGGAGATTGGTGGGTGGCGAGATTGGCGTGGCGGAGATCGGTGGGTGGCGAGATCGATGGATCGGGTTTTTATTTTGGCATGAATTTTGGGTTTTGATTTTGCTATGAATTTTGGGTTTTGATTTTGGCTGGATGGCGAGACTAGGCTTTGATTTTGCTCAAAGAGAGTGACACCGATGGTGGATTGGTATTTTGCTGGGATTGTGGCGGGTTTAGGGTCACGGTGGTGGATGTCTGGAGGTGGTGTGGTTAAGAGGATGGTTGTTGTGCAGTGAGAGTGACAGAGAGACAGAAATTAGTAAGGAGAGAGATATAATTTGTTTATTATTTGATTGTATAATTTATATTATTTTAATGTGTGATATTGTAAAATAAAAGTTGGGCTGCTGGGTGTATTGAAAATAGTATTGTATAATTGATGAAGTAGCTTTTTGGAATGGTAAAATAGGATAAGATGGCATTTCCTTATACGAATGCTCTTATTATTAGTATCTTTTTTTTTTTTTTTTCAAAAGTTATATTATTGTTTATGTGTCCCATGTGTGTTTAGCTTTCGGCAAAGGTATTATTATTATACTAGTCGCTAACCCGTGCGATGCACGAGATAGTTAAATAAAAAATTTAAATATTTATTTTGCTACTATAACTTGGCTTTAAAAAAAAAAAAATGCTATGGTGATGTCTTCATACAATGCTCAACTGCAATTAAATTTACTATTCACCACCAATATAATATATGTTATCTTGCACATTTGTTTGCATAACAAGGGTCATTTTCAATTTTATAATAAAACAATCTATGGTAGAGGAAAGAGATAAAACTGTTCTATTGAAGGATGCATGATGAATGTCAACTTTCCTAACTTTTTTAGTGTAGAATGATGTTCTCTTTCCTCTTCTTTTGCACTGCACTACATTTGGGTAGTGTTCAGCCCAAAGGATTGTGCAGAACTTCTCCTAATCACAGATGTTTTGGTTGTAAACCTATGCACATATCATAAAGAGTAAATCTTACTTTGGATAAATATATTATACAATTATTCAAATGGTTAAATTAAAAAGGAAATAAAGAAGAAAAGTTGCACCAGCCACAAACTCAATTAGATTTCTTTTGAATAAAATGGTGTTATAAAGTTTTATAAAAAATGAAAAAAAAAAAAAAAAAAAAAAACTGAGAACGGGGAAGGAATACTTACACTTGAAAATAGAAAAATTGAAAATCTACAAATTCAGTGCTTGATAATAGATCTACAAATTGCATTCTCATATCCTCCATCTTCTGCAAGTTAATTGGATATAATTAAAAAAATTTCCTAACAGAACGCTCTTTCCTTTCCATTATGCTTTGCATATTTTCATCCTAATAAAGTTTAAGAAGTGCTCTGTGGTCACTGCATAAAGAATGTGTGCACAAGTTTAAAATCAATAATAGAATTAACGTTAATCATTAAAAAAACCCTGCAAATTCCATAAAAAGGATCAGTATGGATCAGCTTAATAATCAACCTACAAGAATCACCAGTAAAGGATCTTCTTCATCAGCTTCCTCTTTCCAATTACTGGAAGCACAAATGGGTCACTATGTGCAAGAAAACCAGCAATTGTTAAGGCTGGATTAAGGCATTAAAAGATAGACTCCATAAGAAGCATCTTTCCAATATTTGGGTCCCAATGGTATAGTGCAAAGATGGTAACTTGTTACACAAAATGTTTTTTTTTTTTAATTACAGTGAACATCCTAAAGCTGTTAAACAATACAGAAACTTGTATCCAATGATATATACCAAGTGGGGTAAATGCCTCTATATCATCTAGAGCCCAATTGTTTTAAAGCATTTTGAATCACAAGAGCATCTGATGGCTAAAGTGCTTTTGCCAAAAATGATCAAATAGTTCGAAGCAGCAAACTTTTAATATGCAATCATAGTTCTTGTAAATCTGACAACTTTAGGTAACTGATACTGAATCAATGCAGTATGGATCAACTTTGCATAAAATCTATAATAAATAAACAGGAAAAAAAAAGGAAGAAAGAAAAGGGTTTAAATTAATCAATAAACAAATTAGGCTAACTAAGTTGGAGAAACATGTTTCATAGAAAGAGAATCTTGTATTTGCTAATTAACCTTTCATGGTGCTACCTCAATACACAACAAAGATACGGTATTTTCATTAATCTAAATGCTCAAAGAAATAGAGAGAGTTGAGAACTATTATATCATTTAATTATGTGCGTCTCAAATTACTTCGTTTCTATAAGGTTTTGATCTTCACTACTTACATCAACAGAAGAATTGCTAAGCATGAACAACCATTAAATTTTGGCATCAAAAAGATTTATATGCTTATATAATAGTGGCTGTGAACATTAGAGAGTGCTGACCATTATAATAGTGCATTCTTCTGCTTCCCTCTACTTCTCTAGTTCCATCAATAGACTCAATCCCTATTTCATGCAATTCAGCCTCAACATTGCAAAACATTACTGTGTTTGCATAGACTCAATTCATCTTTATTCTGCAATTAGAAGAGTCACCATTTCAAGTTGTTTTTTTCGTCAATAATATTAATACCACCACACCCAAAGTAATTAGAAGTCTAGAACAAAGCTCTATTGAGTTTAATTCATAACATTTTCATCAATCATATAAGCAATTTACCAGAGTATGAGGAATAAAATCATTAAAAAGGTAGCAATTTACCAGAGTATGAGGAATATCATTAGAAAGGTTTCCACAAAATTAAAGCCAAAAAAAATAAATTATTAGTAAGGCAGTTATCCCTTTATTAACAGTGTGACTAAAAGTGAAATTCAAAGTGGAAAAGTCTTTCAAAAAAAAAAAAAAAAATCAACACGGAAAAGGAACATTATATATAAAACTGTCTATGTTGCAAGAAAATAGCCTTACCAACCAAACATGAGATGTTTGTCTTCTTGTCCTCATTTCCTCCATGAAAGCAGGATTATAATTGAATGGAGTTATCTACTTTTTGTCTATTCTAAACCAAGCCTTTCATACCTCTAGAAAATATCAACAACCCCTTCAATTAGAACAACAATCCCAATTATTTAAAGCAAATCACCAACACCCTTTTAAAATGACTGGAATGTGCAAACCGCTTTTAAATTATAACCTATATATTTTTAAATTAGAATCTATATTTTCTTAAAATATCAGACAACGGTGTTTTTTCTCCAAGAGTTTGTTATATATTTTCAAAGTCAAATTGGAGTTTTCCCAATGCCTATGATGTTGTCAAGAATAACCACATATGGTAGTAGTACAGTGTAAAATTTTGAGAGAATGACTATAAGAGATCCCATGCTTACAATCTAATAATTTTGTAAAAATTTAAATATTTTTGCTTTCTTTCTTCTCCTCTTTCATGACATCCAAGAAAGGCTTTCAAATTTGTGGCTTAGCCCCAAAATAGCCAACCAAATATTCACTTTAGCCACTGCGTTCCTTGATTTCCTTTAGCAACCAAATACAATCTTTTTGGGGAGGAAAAAAAGAAGAAAAAAAAAAGCCCAAACAGCTATATAAAGAAGATGCCCAAATCTCAACCAAACTAAATAAAAACCTAAAATTATTCATATGTATTCTATTGCTACACTTTCTTAGTAACTAAACACAAATCATTATTAAACAAAGAAATTGTAATGGCACAAAAAGAGAGAGGGTTTAGAAGAAACCTCATATAATACGCAAAGGTACTCGTCAAAGTCCATTGGCAGCCCATGTAGAGAATGCTTGTAGTCAATAATAGTGCAAGGCTACAAGCAATCTGCTATACAGATTAAGATCATTCCTCCAAGAAAATATTTATCTAAAATAAGAGAGAGAAATGGGAAGGGACATAAATAATAAATTTGAACATCTTGTTTGGACTACATGATCTATGTTATTAATTTAAATATTCAAAGTTTCATGGCTTTCATATGAAAGGTTGCTAGAGCAACACATCAAGGAATTTAGGATTTTGAAGATAATGGAGTCGAGATTTGTATCAACATACAAAACAATCCATCAGATTTGAGTAGAAAAATAATCAAATTTAAAACTTAAAAGGTACTAATTCTGAAACTATTGCATCAATAGGAGGAGAAAATTGAACTTTAAGAGCATGAATGTAAACTCACTCTTCAGTGTTTTGGTTAAACATTTAACCTCTTTACTCAATTAGAAATTTTTTCAACATACCATCTAGCTACCACTTCTATTCTGGGTTATCATCTCTAACCACTGTCTAAAATTTTGTGGTTGTCTATGCTTCCCACCCAACAAAAAATTATGTTCCCCACCATTAAACTGACTTCTCAATTTTGCAAGTATTATGGCTTCTAGAATGACAGCAAAAAATCTCTAAGAAATTTCATCAAACACCTTGTGCACATGTAAAAGAAAAAACACTTAATGAAAGTGGACATTATTAGAAATTGTCTATTACTCTACTTTCAAATAGTAGCATAACAGTCATAAATCATTGCAAAACTTCAATTTAACAACAAAAATTCCAAAACATGATGTATGTATCAGTGCTTCCAAATCTACTATCTAAGCCCATATCCTACTGATCAAATTGATTGGACATTCAAGTGCAGATAAATAATATGCAATGGATTTTAAAATCTCCAATGTACTACCAAGGGCCATATCTTCAGTGTTATGACATGCAATCATGTATCAATAACCCCTTCAACGTTGTTAATCCTTTATTCTTTATTTTTATCAATAAGTGACCCTCTTAGTCCTTTCCCTGGTCTAAGCACCCTCAAATTTAAGAGTAGTACTCGTTAATAGTGAAGTAATCAGTTCTTACAATTAAATTAATTGTGAAAACTGGTTCCTGCAAAGCAAGTCCCCCCACTTTTCAAAGGCAAAAAAGAAATGAAAAATAACCCACTATTTGCCTATTAGATTCAATAATCAATATATCAGCTTGGATCACAGTGAAGTCTCACAAAATATGCTTCAAAAATAGATATGGAAGAAGAAAAAACACAGCTCTACCTTTTCACTTTGCTATTTCTGGAATTTGTAGCCAGCCTCTAAACACTATAGGTTCAGTCCTCCGCTGTGCATGGCAGAAAGCAGAAAATAAAAGTCAGTAGTAGGCATGGATTTTAGCTTCCATGGTTATACCTAAATTTAAAATACAAACCTTACCATAACTAACAAAAATAACTATACTTGGGTTAGATTTTTTTTATTTTTATTTTTATTTTATTTTATTTTTTTTAATTTTTTAATTTTTTATTTTATTTTATAAACTAAGGTCTTTGGGTTAGAATTGATTTTGTTTTAGTAGAAAATTCTTAATGACAATTGACAAGATGGAAGCTGAACATTGAGTTGGGTGTCGGAGGTAAATTATTGAAGGCCTTGGGACCCAAGTGAAGAATACAAATGCTTAATTCCTGTTTATTCTTAGTGCATTTGTGGCCCAAAATTCTGAGGGATGATTGGTATGGTTTGTATTGGTCTTAGTCTGGGTTTCAGCTAGATTTAGTAAGTGTTTATACTTAGTGAGCACCAAATTTTCAATCTCGAAATCAAAAGCTATTTTTGATATGACAGAAAAGTTTCCTTATGTGTGCAACTGAAACAGCAATTTCATATAAGTAAAAGCTCACCTCAGGGTAGCAATCTTGGTGGACAATTGTCTGGTTGTTTGTATTTACATACACCTCACAGGATACTCTTGCCTGATGAAAATGTTGGAACGTAGTTTAAACACATGGAGAAAGAAGATGCATCATGTAACTGAATAAAGCTTGTAAGAGAATACTATGGAATTGTCAGAATAAAACTAAAATTTCCTTAACATACCGTTTCTTAATGCAGTGAGTGTACTGCTGCTGTTTTGCAACATACTTAGTTATTGCAAAAAGCCACGCAATCACATACAAATATTTCCAAATAATTGCTCTATAGATTCAGAGCTCAAGATTGTTTCTTTACTTATGTGAGCTGATGACTGGTTTATGTCAAGTAAAGCAAATAATGATAGTACATTAAAAGGCAAAAGGGTAAATTTGCCAACTTATTTGATGCACATATCTAAATCAATTGTTATTGTGACATTATTTGAGCTTTGCCTTAAAGATTTTGAAACTGCAGCATGGGCATATATAATTGAGACATATGACCTTGTGAAAAATCACAAAATATAAAAGAGAAAGCAATGCGGCCAATAATTGAAATTAGCAAACTCCACTACCGGCTCCAAACTCATCAATCTACGCTAATCATTCAAAAGAAACACTCCCAATTGTGACCCTAAATCATACTTAACAGCCAAAAACAATAGAACAAAATTAAAAACTTACCGGTAATGTTTTCGGAGAAGCTCTGATCTGATTATAAAGTCCCTCAGATTTTTCTCTCCCTCTCTGACTCTCTCTGGCCCTTATTAACGCTCTCAATCTACAAATTTACTCCAAATTAAGAGAACAGGTAAGGGGGAAAACCTAAAATTAAAATAAAAACATCACTAACCATTCTTTAAAACGCCAAGAGACGAAGCCCATGTAGAATTTGATCTTCTATAGGGTTTCCCCAGGTTCAACGAAACCAACATCGTTTAAATCCGTAGTTGACTTTGATGAAATTTGGAACTCTAACTTCAAATTGTTACTTATATGGAAGAGATTGCGTGCGTGAGGTTAAGGATTTGGGGGAAGGTTAGAGATTTAAAGAGAGAGGGAGTTCTTCGCATTAGGAGGGGAGTCGGGAGAGATATAGAATATAGTCGGGTTATTCTCTTGGTCAATGACTCAACGGTAATGTTATTGCTTGTGGTTTTCACATTCAATATATTTTTATTTTTATTATAGTTTTTATTTTCTACGGTATTCTCACCCAAAAAAACATTCAGCTTATTTTATTTAGTTTTTAGCTTTTATTACAATATTTTTAGCAAAAAATAAAAAGCTAAATAAGTTGTTCATTCGTTTTCTAATTTATGAAAAGCTGAGCTTATCTAGCTTATAAGGAGAAAAATAAGATAGATTCTAGTTAATTTAGCAAGTAAATTTTTTGCTGTCGAATAAAAGATTTGGAGCTTGAACTCCTTTACACTAAAAACCGATTGGTATCTTAACTTGATGATAGGAGCAATCATCATAGAGTGAACGCCATAAGTTAAAATCTTCTTTAAAAAAGAAAAAGAAGATCTAAAAGAAAAGAAAGATATTGATTCGATCAAAGTTATTCCTTGGATAAATAATTCACATAGAGACATAAAAGCTAATATAGTAAAAAGTTTAAAAGGTTAAAAAAAAATATCTTACCACTTTTTACATCTCACATGAGATGATAATTGCATGATGCAATAGTATTATTGCACCAATTCTTAATCCCAATCACTTGACAATATTTTCAAAACAACTAAGATGTGAATTTCTCATTGGTCAAAATAAATTTAAATTAAATAATAAAATGTTAGATTGGAACTACCACAACTGAAAACAAAAATGTTATGAAAATGTTGTCACATTTTTTATGTGTTTCTAGACTTTCTCTTCTGTTAGCGTAGAGTTTGAAACATCATGAGAATGCAAGCAATTCAAAATTCTGAGAGAAACATAGTGTAAGAACATAGTAAGTGAAAAAGAAAAAGTAGAGAGATTTTCTTTGCTCAAGCTATGCACACAATGAGATAAATTGGGGATTTTATGTTCTTGTGTGGTTGTGGTTGTGTTTCTATTGATACTTGCTATGAATATTTTTTTTATATTTTATCTATATTCAACATTACAAATTGGTAACACTTTAAATCTTAAAGAAAAGAATGAATTGATTATTCTTCTTCAAGAATATGAGGACATTTTTGCACGGTCATATGAAGACATGCTTGGCATCGACACTGACACAGTGCAACATCATATTCTAACTGATCCCATTATCAAGCCAGTCAAGCAAAAGTTAAGAAGAATGAAGCTAGAATGGACCTTGAAGATCAAAGAAGAAGTGGAAAAACAATATAATGCCGGTTTCCTCCAAGTCGTTAATTATCCAGAATGGCTAGCTAATGTCGTCCTAGTACCAAAGAAGGATGGCAAAGTCAGAATGTGTGTCGACTTCAGGGACCTCAACAAAGCTTGCCCGAAAGATGACTTCCCTCTACCTCATATAGACATCCTTGTGGACAATACTGCTAGACATGCACTCTTATCCTTCATGGATGGTTTCTTTGGATACAATCAGATCAAGATGGCACCAGAAGATATGGAAAAGACTTCGTTCATCACCCCTTGGGGAACATACTGCTACAAAGTCATGCCATTTGGCCTTAAGAATGTTGGGGCCACCTATCAACGTGTTGCTACAACGTTGCTGCATGATATGATACATAAAGAGGTAGAAGTATATGTGGATGATATGATAGTCAAGTCTAAAAACCGTGGGGACCATATGTCAGCCTTGAGGAAGTTTTTTGAAAGAATCAAGCATTACAAGCTCCGATTGAACCCCAAGAAGTGCACTTTTGGAGTAACTTCAGGAAAGCTGCTCGGATTTATGGTTAGCAACAGAGGAATAGAAGTGGATCCCAAAAAAGTTAAAGCAATTACAGAAATGAAACCGCCAAAGATCGAGAAAGAAATTCGGGGATTCTTGGGAAGAATACAATATATCAGTCGATTTATAGCTCAATTGACCACTATTTGCGAGCTCATTTTCAAATTGCTCAAGAAGGATGTACCCATTAAGTGGAACGAACAATGTCAAGAAGCTTTCGAAAAGATTAAGGAATATTTGCTGAAACCTCCCATACTGATGCCACCCATGCAAGGCAAGCCTTTGTTTCTTTATTTAAGCACTACAGATACAGCAATGGGAGCTTTACTAGCTCAGTACTTCGAAGAATCTAGAAAAGAGAATGCTATTTATTACATCAGCAAAAAGATGACTACGTATGAAGTGAAATACTTAGTTTTGGAGAAGACGTGTGTTGCTTTAGTTTGGGCTGCTCAGAAACTCAGACACTACATGTTATCTTTTCAAGTCCTCTTGATAGCTCGCATGGATCCACTTAAGTATTTGATGGAAAAGCCGGTCCAAGATGGAAGAATTGCAAAATGGGTCCTATTGTTGTTAGAATTCGACATTAAATATGTTACTCAGAAATCCATTAAAGGACGAGCTATTGCTGATCATCTTGCTAATTGTCCCCCTCTTGAAGCAAAAGTGACCAAGGATGAATTCCTAGATGAAGATATTTTAGTGATGGAGCCTGTCAGGTGGAGAATGTACTTTGATGGAGCTGCTAATCGAAATGGGAGTGGAATAGGGGTACTCTTAGTTTCACCAATCGAAACCCATATACCAATCTCTATTAAGCTCAATTTTTCAACAACCAATAATGCTACTGAATATGAGGCTTGCATACAAGGTCTTGAGGCCGCTACCAGTTTGGGTATCAAAGAAATAGAAGTTTATGGAGACTCCACTTTAATAATCAAGCAAATCCAGAACAAGTGGAAGATTAGAGAAGAAAGGTTGCAACCTTACTATGAGCATCTTCAAGAATTATCCAAGAAATTCGAGAAAATTGAGTATCACTACATCCCCCGCACACAAAATCAATTTGCTGATGCATTGGCTACATTAGCTTCCATGATTGACATTTTAGATGGAACTGATGTCCACCCGTTGATCATTAAGCAAAGGGATGAACCATCATATTGTTGTGCCTTGGAAGAAGAAATGGAAGAAGAAGAATGGTATGCAGATATATTTAAGTTCCTCAAGCATGGGATCTACCCTGACATTGCTGACAAGAATGACAGAATGCGATTCGGCGCATGGCAACTAACTACATAATTTGTGGAGAGAGGTTGTATAGAAGATCATATGAAGGAATCCATCTCCTTTGTGTAACAAAAAAAGAAGCTCAACGTATCATAAAAGAAGTGCATGAATTTGAGTATGGACCACATATGAATGCTTACATGTTATCAAGAAAAATTCTACGTCTGGGATACTATTGGACCACCATGGAAGCTGATTATGCAGCTCATGTTAGAAAATGCCATGAATGTCAAATACATGGGGATTTGAAGCACATGCCACCAGTTCAGTTACATTGCTTAAGCTTCCCCTGGCCTTTTTCTACATGGGGCATTGATATAATTGGAAAAATTAATCCAAGGGCTAGTAATGGTCATGAATACATTTTGGTAGCCATTGATTATTTCACAAAATGGGTAGAAGCTGCATCTTATAAAGTTTTGAATTCCAAGAAGGTTGCACAATTTATCAGAACAAACATCATATGTCGGTATGAAGTACCTTGTGAGATCATCTCCGATAATGGATCACACTTTCGAGATGAGACCTCCAAATTATTGACAGAATATGGCATTAAACATCACAAGTCTTCCCCATATCGCCCACAAACAAATGGAGCGGTTGAAGCTGCTAATAAAAACATTGGGA
This sequence comes from Notholithocarpus densiflorus, assembly GCA_030021035.2. Lineage (NCBI taxonomy): Eukaryota > Viridiplantae > Streptophyta > Magnoliopsida > Fagales > Fagaceae > Notholithocarpus > Notholithocarpus densiflorus. The sequence goes on along the minus strand of JARYZH020000013.1, from coordinate 1,903,577 downwards.
AGATATTGAAGAAGAATGCCCAAAACCATAGGGATTGGCACCTCAGGGTACCCTTTGCATTGTGGGGATATCGTACATCAATCCGTACGTCTACAGGGTCGACCCCTTATTCCTTGGTATACGGCATGGAAGCAGTGCTACCTATAGAATTGGCGGTACAGTCACTTCGAGTTGTTATGGAAGAAAAAATCCCAAAAGCTGAATGGATGCAAGACTGATATGATCAATTATGCATGAATGATGAGAAGTGTCTAAGGGCAATACATCATCATCAAGGTTATCAAAGAAGAGCAAGAAGGTCTTTTAACAAAAGAGTCCATCCTCGTGATCTCAAGGTTGGAGATTTGGTGCTTAAAGAAATAAGGGCCCCAGTACATGACCCAAGAGGGAAGTTCAAACCCAATTGGTCTGGGCCCTTCATGATTAAAGAAATCTACTCTGGAGGTGGGACAAGACTTGTGGACTTAGACGGAAACTCGTTTATAGAACCAACCAATCTGGATCAACTGAAGAAATATCATTTGTAAAAAAAAAAAGAAAAAAAAAGAAGATAGATTGAAAACCCGAAAGGGCGGTCTATGCAAAAGGTGTAAGTAGGGAATCTTTATTGAAGGCAAAGTTATTTATGGATTTCACTTTTATCTTTAATCTGTTTTTTACATTGTTTGTGAAATTAATTCAGGGAAAAAAGAAAAGAAAAAGAAGATAGATTGAAAACCCGAAAGGGCGGCCTATGCAAAAGGAGAGAGAAAAAATTTGAGTGTGAGAGAGTCTGCTAAGTTGAAAACCTGAAAAGGTGGCCTAGGCAAAAGTTAAGACAAAAAAAATTGAACTACGTGATGACCTGATCCTTCTTTAAGAGGGTACATAGGCAACCACATTGGTTTGGTCAAAATAATAAATCATTCATTCATTTTCCAAAGAAAATAAAGCAAAAGCCAAAATGCAACATTTTTATTCATCGAAGAGTCCTAATACATTGGAAATGAAAAACGATCCTAAATCGAAGCCTAAATTGACATATCTTTATTCAAGATAAATTTATTTGAAAGCAAGACAAATCCTAATCAGTTTGGAGTTTAGTTGTTTCTCTTTCTCTTCCTTGATCCTTCCCTAGAAGTTTTCAATAAAGCCCGCCTTTTCTTCCTCAAAATTTCCTCTTGGTCATACACTTCTTAAGCCAACCAAGCTAAATAAGCATGGTTATTCTTCAAAAGTCCAGCCCGCCTATAAGAATTCCCAGCTCTGTCTGCATTTATCAACCCCCTCTCATAAATGGTAATTGTAGTTGAAGTTGCGTGTACCATTCCAAACTCACGAGCTTCTCCAGGAACTTTTGGTTCTAAGTCGAACTGTCTTAATAGCCTGTCACCCTTATAAAAAGAAGCCTTTCTCAGACCCATCAGAAACAGATGGTCCCATCCAGATGATCGTAGCCTCGGGTTTTGGCACCCCTACCAAGAGCAATGCCAAAGGATAGATGCACTGGACCTCTCTTTTAGGTACTTAATCCAGTCTCGTTCAGTGACACAACCAGTTCTCTTCAAAGAGCGGCCACGGTAATGCTTCGGTCCATAGGGAGACATTGTGGGAGGCAGCACCAAAGATAAGTGATCCATAAGCTAGATCTGAAGGAGTAGAGGGCTTCCATGGAATAGCAAAGTTTCTTGGTTGGATAGAGTATCCAGACCATGAAAAGTTTCAGCAAGAACAATGGGAACGATATACTTCTCATTTTCTGTCTCATGAACTATATCTGCCACTCTTACATCAGCAAAACCATGATCACCAGTAAATAGCAAGAATTCACTCAAAAGACAAAAGGCCAATGTGAAACATTTGCTTCGGCTTTGTCGGAGAGTCCTGACCTCCATTGGCATGAACTTATCAATCATTTTTTGAACATCTACCCATTGACCATCCAAGAGTGGAACAACTCCTTTCAAAGGAATCCTCATCAATGAAGAAAGCCTAGTTTGGTATTTGGGCTCGCAAGACGGTACCGCCGGAGGTGTGTCTATGTCACAACCCAGGATTGCTGAGAATTCTTCAACTGTGAGACACAATTCAGCGAGGTGGAATCGGAACACATGGTCTTTCGCATCCCAGAATCGACTGGCAGCCATAAGGAATCCCCAATCAAGTTTCACACGCTTCAGGACTAAGAGACCTTTCAACCCAAAAGCTTGGAAGTTTATACGATCAGTTTTGTCCATGCCATCCACCCATTTATTCAAAAGGGTGAGGATTGAATCAGACCGATGCCATGTATTGGAATGAAAAGAAAAAGGGACAGTTCGGGCCATTGTTTGAGTTGTTTGTTTGATCTTGTTGGTAGAGCATTATATAATCTTTAGAACTCCAAGTCTTATAGTGATAATTGCTTTTGAAAGTTGAGTCATATATCAGTAAGGGTAGGAGATCATCTTGAAGATTGAAGTTGCAAGTTTCAGCGCCAACAGAAGATAAGCGAAGCTTTATCCAAAAAAAATATATATATATATATATATCTATATATATCTATATATATTAGTGAAGTTTTAAACTAGGGGCATTGCAATTGGTTTTTGAAAAAAAAAACTTCTTTTATGTAACTGGGGGCATTGGCCCATTTGCATGCTTTTTTATTGGCCCATTAGTCTTCATGCAAGCATGTTTATACTAGGGGCATTGGTTCAAATTGACTAATTTCTAACAAGCTTGAGAAAGGAAAATTTTCATCTTTGTAGGAATTAAGCAAAGATCTCTCATTCATTTTGGCATTCAACAAATGCTTCAGCCTGCATCACACAAGATTCAGCTAAGGAGTCTCTTGCATCTCAGGCTCTAGGGTTCGACAAAGCTTTTTGAAAGTCACAAAAAACGTTCTTAGAAAGTCCAACAAGATTTTCGAAAAATTCATAATTCTTTTTGCAAGAAAACTTGAAATTTTTCATTTTCAACAAAACCCAACAAGGTTTTTATCAAAAGACATGATCATTCCAAGAATGCCCAACATGTTTTCACAAATACAAATTTTGATAAGAATATCAAAATTTTCAAAAAAAATTCAACAAGATTTTCAACAAGTTTCAGGTTCAAAAATTTTCAAAAAAAAAATAATATAACAAGTTTTTTTGAGAAATATGCTAAACACATTTTGGATCAAAAATTTTTGGAAACCAACAAGTTTCCAAAACTTTAACAAATTTTCATCACACATCGGTTAAATTTCAAGTTGCAAAATTTAATGTCTTTCTTTTACATTAACATTCGCTTTTCAAGCTCTGTCAATGAGGGGCATTCTGTAGACACCCAATTTTACAACTTGCATTTAACCAACCGGTAGATCTTCAAATTTGTGATACAAAACAAATCTTGATGCTCTAACGATTATAATGGTATGTCATGGGTTTTGATCGGACCACCTGATCAAAAGTTATCATACAAACAATTTTCAACGATCATGGCTCACCTACAAGATGGGCCCAATCACGTCCTATTTTAAACACTTAATTTTAATTGGTTCCCACAAGAATTAATTTAAAATTAATTAAGTGTGATTTTTGATTGGATTTCATTTTTATTTCATTTTTTTTAATAAGAAAAAAATAAAAATAAAAATAAAAATGTTTTCCTTTAGGGCATCTTATCTGCTCTTTTGAAAATTTTTGGAAATAGGAAAAATTCAAAAAATGCTCAAGAACGTCATTATCTTCAGCAGCAACTTGAATTGCATTTTTGGCCTAAAAAACGTTGAAATTTGGATTTCTCTATTTCTATAAAAGTTGTAGAGAATTGAATTTCCTTTCAAAAAAAAATCAATCCCGAATCAATTGGAATTTTGAGCAGCAAGTTATGGCCAAAATACGAAACAGGTGCAGAAGATAACACAAATTCAGCATTATCTTCAATTTTCTCTCAAAATTTCAAATGGGAATCAACATCAAATCTGTTCAAGCCTATCTAATAGACTTATCCTTTCCCTTTGCTTCAGAAGAAAGATTTTTGAAAAATAAATTTGATAAAGAAACAGATACATCCTGTGAAAAAATTCAAAAATGCTTAAAAGATGTTACTATTTTCAGCAGCAATTTGGAACACATTTTTGGCATGGATAACGTTGAAATTTGGCTTTCTCTATTTCTGAAAAAGTTGTAGATAATTGAATTTCCTTTCAAAAAAAACCCATCTTAAATCAATTGGAATTTTGAACGGAAAATTAGAGCCAAAATACGAAGCAGGTACAGCATCATTTCGAAATTTGAATGGGGATCAACACCAAATCCGTTCCAGCTCATTTAAACAGGTTATCTCCTCCCTTAGCTTTAGAAGAAAGCTAATAACTTAGCTTTAAAGCTAAGCCATCCCTTCCCCTATAAATAGAGAAGACCTCTTCCATTTTCTGGACCTCGAATTCTCTCTAGAGAGCTAGTGAGAAAGCAGAAAAAAAAAGCTGTTGAGCAACCATTGTTTCATACTATGGTTGTAGTTTAGTACTTCCTTGCTTTCTCCCTAGCCCTTTAAGTGATCACTTCCCCCTTTTAATTTATGCTGGTAAGTAGTTAATTGGGTTCTTTAATTTTTTATACATGCTAGAATAAATGCTTACAAATCATTATTCACTTTTTTTATGCTATGCTTGGATGAACATGCCTATATGTCTTATTGATTTTCTCTTACATGCTTAGATGAACATTTCTAGGTAATACATAATTTTCTCTTGAATACTTAGATGAACACTTCTAGGCTAATACACAATTTTCTCTTGAATGCTTAGATGAACACTTCTAGGTTATAGCACAACTTTCTCTCTAATGCTTAGATGAACACTTCTAGGTTAAAGCACAAATTTCTCTTGAATACTTAGATGAACATGTCTAGGTAGTTATTTTACTTTTTTAAAACGCTTGAACAAACATGTCAAAGTATTTTGATTTTCTCTAGATAAACATGTTTAAGGGATTTTTCTTTACTTCTTTTCATAATTGCTTGGATGATCAAATATGCTTAAATGTTTTATTTTTATATGTTTCTCTTTGCAATTATGTTGATGACAAATAACATGACAACTTTGTTTTTTCCTTCACATGCTTAGATGAACATGTCTAGGCTAGGAATTCTTTGTTTATATTGATCTCTTGGATGAACATGCCATTACCTTCATTCTTTTTTTTCTTACATTAAAATTGTTATCTAACAAGTTTCATTTTTTGTTTCTCTTTATGTCAAATTCCCCCAACACATATTTTTTTACAATTCTTGCAAATTACATGTTTATATGACATATTTTTTGTATTTGTTTGACATGACATGACATTGGCCACCTTAATCTGGGAGACCGGTTCTACCGGGCGAGATGGGTGCTTAATCTCTTCCCATCTCGTAAATTAGCCTCCGAACCAAGATCAAGGGTTCTAGACTATGCTCTTGTATATACAATTTTACATTTTTTAGAATGTAACTAGGAAATAAAGCAATGTAATTTACTTTTCTTATATTGTATCTAGGACAAAAAAGCATTGTAATTTTTTGTTACAAAATTTGATGTAAATTGTCATATACATTAATACAACAGAAATATTGTTTATTGAAGGTTTTCTTATTTTTCCTTTTAAATTAAATAAGTGGCGACTCCATGTAAAACCCTCGATCTAGGGGGGAGTACATTTCACATGGATCCAATCATAACATTCAAATCCTGGGAGGTTGTGGTTGTAGGGACTTGGATTTGGTTGAGCAAGTCTACTAGGTTTTGACGGTGTCTGTATAAGGCCGTGAGTAAACCCCATAAGGATATGTCGGCTTATGTTTTCTGTAGTTGCTTGAGGACTTCATCTTCTTCGGCAGGCATCTGTTGGGTGGATCTGTTCAAAGCTTCCACTGGGTTGTCGGTCTCTAAATACGGGGGTTTGAAGTGTCTCCCCCCTTGTGATGTGGGCAATTTTGGTTGGATCATTGGGGTCAATGTCTTGGGGTTTGAAGTATCTCCCCCCATTTGTGGGTGTTTGGCTATTTACTTGGGGTTTGAAGTGTCGCCCCCCATTTGTGGATATTTAGTGGTTCTCTTGGGGTTTGAAGTGTCTCCCCCCATTTGTGGGTGTTTGGCTATCCTCTTGGGTTTGAAGTGTCTCCTCCCATTTGTAGGTGTTTGGCTATCCTCTTGGGGTTTGAAGTGTCTCCACCCATTTGTAGGTGTTTGGCTATTTTCTTGGGGTATAAAGTGTCTCCCCCCATTTGTGGATGTTTGGTAATTCTCGAGTTTTGGTATTTCATTCCATATGTCATATCTTGTGGTGGTAGTAGATGTCCTATCCATTAACTCTTCTCATGTCATCATGAAGCATTCGGGTAGGTTATAGATCAAGTCGGATGGGTCTTCCTTATTTTCTTCTTCAGTCATTAAGCAATTAATTCTTGGTCCTTTCCCAAAGTTGTGATTGGGTAAGGGATTGTTAGTGACCCAAGGCCTTGTAAGCGGCGCAATCACTTTGTTGTCTATTAGGTCTTGAATTGCATGAAGAACGATGAAACAACGGTCAGTTTCATGACCAGGGCCTTGGTGGTAAGCACATCTTTTATTCACATTAAACCTTGAGGGCAAAGGGTTTGGAATTGGTCTTGGATCTAAGGGTTTCAGTAACCCTTTTGCTTTTAACTTGTCATACACTTGGCTCATGGGCATGTACAACTCATGAAATTCCCTCTTAGGTCTAGGTACTTGTGGTACTTGCACAGGTGCAATAGGTGTAATCAAATAATAAGGATCGTTTTTATGGATGATGGAAATTTCTGCAGCCTTAAAATTAGATCCTACATTCTTTTTAAACCTTGGTGGGTCATCAGTCTTTATAGTTCCATTGTTTATCGCATCCTCAATTTGGGTTCCAGCAGCAATTAGAGCTTTAAAATTAGGAAAATATTGTGCGAACAAATACTTGTGATATACAGGTAATAAATTCTTTACAACCATGGCTAACTGTTCCTCCTTACTCGGCCTACTCATCATCTGTGCAGCCTTGGCTCTCCACTTGGTAATGAAAGTAGAGAAGGATTCTTTCGGCTCTTGCTTTGTAGTCTCAAGGTCTTTTCCTGTGATATCCACTTCCATATTGTACTTGTATTGCTTGTGAAACTCTCAGCAGATGTCCTCCCAACTTCTTGCTCTTATATCATCCAGATTGAGGAACCACCTAAGAGCAGCTATAGTCAGTGTATTTTGGAACATTTGAGCAAGTACTTCCTCGGTCGCGCCTAAGGGCTGCATAGCCCTCATATACATCTTCAGATGGGACTTTGGGCAGCCAGTCTCATCAAACGTCCAGGGTTGGCATCTTAAACTTAGGTGGCAGCCTCGCATTGGGAAACAAGGAGAAAGAATCGTAGTCCATAAGTTCCTCCATCTTACGGCTCTTCTAATCATCTCCTCCATTTTATTCATCCTCTCGTTGATCTTCTTCTCACTCTCTACAGCTGGTGGATCATGATTAGTTTTGTCCTCCTCTTGATTACTCTTCGAATTCTAAAACTGTTGCATCATACGTTTCATGTCTTCCCTCAGCTGAATCTGACTAGCTACCATAGTGTTGAGTAGCTCTTGGGTGTTCATAGGTTTCTCTGTGTTTGGGTGTTCACCCTCTTCTGTCATATTGCTAGGAGCTTCAAACTTCTTGTGGCTTGAACTGTCTTGGAGGTCAAAGATGGGGTTGTGATGTTGCAGCAATGGAGTTTCTTCTATGCTTGAAGGCTTCAGTATTGTGATAGGAGTGACGGGCTTGGAACTGGAGCTACTGGCTTGAGTATCGGGCTTAGGTTCTCTTTGTAGCCTTCCATCATATCTTGACTAGATTCTCCCTTAATGAAAGGATTGGTTGGGTTAATCAAAGTTAAGACCCCATCCACATCCATTAATCAGCCAAAACAAACACACACAACATGCAATGCAATTTTAATCGGGACCGACCTAAGGGTAGGTTCTAAGTCATTATGTTGTAGGGTGGGTTTGTTGTTTCATTGTTTCCCATAGCTAGGACGTTACACCTCCCAACTTGTAATGTATTGAACATTGCGTTGGTCTGAACGACATGGTTTATCTATTACAGTCAACAGGAAATGATCCAGTGACTTAGGCTATGAGTTGGTGAGTTCACCACTGGGTACCCGAATCTAATGAAGACTGGTGATCCATGGTTACCACCATCACAAAATTGTTGAAAAGGGGTGCATACATTGTTGTTTGGATGGCATACCAGTTAGGGAAAGATTTTAACAAACAATACAAACAACAAATTCCATATACCAAAATATCATACAACATCCCATCAAACATAAATAAACAAACAAACAACTATATCATGCAAGACCATGCAAAACAAAGGTACATATTTAGTCACTTAAGTCTAACACAAAACATAGCCCTCGACATCCCCAGTAGAGTCGCCACTATGAGAGACCTCGAAAGTGGCCTCTCAAAAAAGAGAGATTTTTGGAGTGCTTTTTAAGGCACCTCTCTTTTTGGGTAAGTAGTATGGAGTCGCAACTTATTTTTTTATACAAAAAATAAGAAAAACTAAATACATGATTGAATTCTTCTCTTCATTGATTAAATAATAAAAAAATTACATATTTGGAAAATTGAAAGATTACAAGGCTTTGGGTCCTAGTTACAAACTACCAAATAATTACATGGCTTTTTGTCCTAGTTACATTCTACCCAAAATATATAAATACAAGGCTAGATCTACTTAGCCAAAGATCTAAATCTGGAGGCTAGGTTATGGAATGGGAAGGTGTTAGGCACCCATTCCGCCCAAACAGAGTCTGGTCTTCTAGACTCTTGTGACCAATGTACATTTTTATGCATGTCATTAATGATATGTTGAACATCTGAAAAATTAAATCACATAAATTTATTTATGAATGAAGTCTCCTCTTTTGAAAAGAATCAGATTTGTTTTGGTTGGTAAAACAAATTGACTTTGATTTGTCAAAATACCAGATCTGTTTTGTAGCATGTAGAAAAAAGTGGTTTTTAGAGATAAAAATTCAGATCTATGTTTATTACATAAAATAATGTCTTTAGATTTGAAAAAAATATCAGATCTGTTTTTTTTTTTTTTTGGTTTGTAAAAGATCAGATATGTTTTATGATGATAAAAAAAGATGGTTTTTTTATAATAAAAAAATCAGATCTGTTTTCATGTTGTAAAAGAATGAAAAAGATTTTTTTAAGAAGAGAGTTTCACTCATAATTTAAATTTATGTAACATGAATTAAATAAAACAAACACAAACACAATCATGTTTAATCTGTTTTATTATTTCAAAAATCTACATATGCTTAAGAAAAATCAGATTTGTATCTAAGAAAGATACAAATCAGTTTTTTATTTAAGAAAAATTCAGATCTGTATCTAATGAAGATGCAGATCCGTTTTTTGGTTAAGAAAAATTCAAATCTACATCTAAGAAAGGTGTAGATCTGTTTTTGTTTTAAGAAAAATTCAGATCTACATCTAAGAAAGATGTAGATCTGTTTTTGTTTTAAGAAAAAGCATTGATCATATGCAAATTATTGGAACTAAGAAAGAGATCATAACAATTACATAAACAAAATCAAGATCATGCTTTAACAAGACAATGATTAACAGTTTATGTTATGGATAAAGAAAAACACTCATCATCATAAACAAGAAGCATAAAAAGAAAAGGTGATTGAAAACAACCTCCTGCATGAGCACTCCTTGTTCTTGAAAGGATGTTTTAGGGTTCAAAGAAACTTATTCAGTTATCTTTGAAACCTAAAAACCCTAATTTAAGGATCAACAAGTATCATCAATTTGAGAGCCTCAAAATATGTGCCTCCTAGAGCGTAGAAAAAAAGTGCTGAATTATGAGACCCAACCTCTATTTATAGGGGCTGGAAAAACTCTAAAAAATAGCCTTGAAGTGTAGAATGCGAATCGGGACTCATCCTTCTACGAAAGATCAAAAAGGGTGTGCCTTATCGTCACCCGAAGGCCGTTGGGCCAAAGCCCAAAAGAGGGAAATTCGGCCCTTCTAAAGTGTCGTTCGGCACTCCAAAAGTGCCGAATGGGCTTTTGGACACCGAACGTACTTCCGTGTTCGAGTGCGTTTTGGACTTTCATTCTAGGGTTTTTTGACCGGTCCTTGCACCTAGACGTGTTTTCATCCTTGTCTATGATTTTTTTTTTTTAATCTCTTTTTTTGGATAATTCAGGCTTTTTAAGAACAATTATCTTGTAGATAAATATCCTAAAATAATCTTGATAAAGTTTAGATTATCCACAATTTTATTGTTATCCAATCATCCCTTTTATTCCTATGAATGCATCCCTATTTTAAACACTAATTATCAACTAATCACAAAATTATTTAATTAATTTTAATTGTTTAACCAATCAGAATTAATTTAAATTAATCATGTGTGGTCGACTCTACCTACACACAATGCATGTTGACTGTGTAAACTTGATCATGTGATATCTTTCGATCCGATGGTCCGATTTGGAAACCGGACACACCGCCGTAACCATTAAAACCTCAAGATCATTTTTATGATATGCAATGAATAAGTTAATGCATGTAATGCAATCATGATTTTTGGGGTACATAGATGGTCGTTCAAGTCAATCTCCTTGATTAAATCATGGGTGCAAAATTGAGTGTCTACACATATACATCAGCAGCCCTCTCAAAGGCAAATTCTTAGAACTACGCATGTAAGTTTTAATCAAAGGCATTGTTTTTCACATATATCAGCAGCCCTCTTAAAGGCAACATCTCCACACTACCAAGGCATAGGAATATAATCAACAACCTTCTTAAAGGCAACATCTCTTCACTTCCACGATGTAGGAACTTCTCCAAGCTTCCACAGCGTAGGAACTTCTCCACGCTTCCATGGCGCAGGAATCATTATGGTGCTTGATACCCAACAACGGATCAACACAATCGTCCATGCTTCCACAGTATAGAACCCTTTCCGCACTTCCACGGTGTAGTCAATTTATTCAAATAGTTGAACACAAAATATTGTACAAGCATATATATCAATTTTTTTTAACACGTAGTATCCTATTAACACATAAAACATTCATTTAAAAAAAAAAAAAACCAAGTAAAATTGGTAAATAACAAAAGGGTAGAGTAAGGCTAATTTGAAGATATAAAATTCATATGTAACAAAAGAAAACAGAAACTTATAACTCTCTCTCCCCCAATACAAAACCTGATGTTGGAGTTCAAAACACTAGAAAAGAGCAAAAAAAAATTATTTGTGACTTCTGAACAGTAGAAAAAAGGCTCACAGAAGCAGTTCAGCTTTCTCTTTACACATTTCCTGTGACAAAACAATATTCTTGTGAATTGAAACCAAACTACCAATTTAACTACACAATAATACTTAATTCCACAAATAAGTGCCTTTCTAATTCTACAAAGAGGTGTCATTCTAAAGTCAACACTTCTCTAGGAAGAAAAAAAAACCAGGACAAAAGTGTCATGATGACCACGAGGAAACTTGGTATTTGATTGACAATTAGAAATCCTTATAAAAGTCAGTTATTTTCTGCACCAAATCTTCTTTAATTTATTTAATTTTTTCATCAAATTTAATAGTTGACCACATGGTTACCTTTATCCCCTCCCCAAGTCCATGGATTGTACCTAATGTTTTAATCATGTTATGTAGAAAGGTGGTTTGGGCATTTTTCAAGACCTTCGTTACATAAGATGGAATGGCTTCTCATATCAGTTTATTAGTTTCAAAAAATTAAAAGTTTTAATTTGCCATGGCATACTCTCAGCAATGCAAACGCAAATAACATGGTATTGAAATGGTCACTTGAGCATTTTACAATAAACAATCATATAGGTGCTTGCTTTGGCATTTCCAGAAATTTAACAAAAGCTAAACGGGAATTGAAAGTAAAGAAAAATGGACTCATTTGCAGCATATGCAACAGAATATGCTAATTATCCCCTAAAGCTTACCTACAGACCAAAAGAAAATATCTGACCCCTTTGAAATACAGCAAGGGAAAAGTACTATCAAACAAAACCAAATACTTGTTAGAATACGGCAGACCAAAATCCAATCCCAGAAAACAGTAACCCAGAAAATATCTGGAATTCAGAAAGGGGACAAAACAATAACAAATTTCCTCAAATGACAGTTTCAAAAACTCAACACGTTTATGACACTCATAGAAAACAGTCTAACAAAGAGAAACAAAAAACTGAAATGCCAACACAAAACAATAAATGGAAGGACTAAATACAAGAACAACAACAGAGGAAGACAAAAATATACTAAAATCATGTAAATTTTTTTTTTATAACTCATTCTGGCCTGTTAACTAATAAACATATATAACAAAAACTTAATAAAACTTGTATATAACAAAATAAAACAAAAACCTAGACAGGAACAAGAACTATAGTTCATCAGCAACCCATAAAACCCAAGAAATTTTCATACAACAACCATTAAATTATAGAGAAATTGATAAACACAGAAATAATGGACACTGTTATAAATTACTTAAAACCCAATGAACAAGTTGAAGAGAGAAACAACTCACAGCGATTGTGTCAAGCAGGATTGAGGCGGAAGAACATCTGTATCTGATTCCATATATAATACGTTGAGGCAGAGGGATTAATGAGGTTTACAGAAGTAGTTGAGGAGAAGATCTGGATTTATGTGATTTGAGAGAAAGTGAGGAAGTATTTGAAAGAAAGATGGGAAGAATTTGAAGTAGGATTTGAATTAGAAGACTTCATTTATGAGAACAGGCCGGTGGTAGATAGAGGAGTAAATATGAATCTGAATCATTTATGAAAATTTATGAGGTAGAGTCCAAATGAATCTGTTGTGAAAGAGGGAGAGAGAGGAGTTTGAAGAGGACTCTGCGTGAGAGAGAAGCTTCTGGGCGTGAATGATAGAAGAAAGAAAGATAAAAGAAGTCCCAGAGGCTCGAGAGAGAGAGAAGTTATCTTGCGAGTGGCCTAATGAAGTAGCACCTACAGTTTTTAACATATTTACAAAAATGTTACTGAGCAGGTTATTTGAAAATTGAAAACAAGCATTTCTCGAAATAACTCATACACTCATAAACGAAGTCATTTACCAAACGCTTTTTTTTTTTGCCCACAATTTTTAGTGTTCAAACATTGAAAACTGTTGTTTGGACTATCTTACTAAACAGGCCCTAAGTCTATGAGTTTGGTCCCAATAATATTATATTAACTACTTTCTTTTATCATTTTTATTCAATGTAAGACTTCACTCATTCGTGTATACTCGACACTAAGATAAAGAATGCACTAAAGAGAAAGAAAATGGGAAAAGTTGTTGGATCGGATGGAATCTCCATTGAGATTTGGAAGTACTTGGTTGATGTGGGTGTATGTTGGTTGGCAAACCTTTTTAATAAGATCTTTAGTGTTAATAAAATGCTTAATGAATGGAGGAGAAGTAATTTAATACCTATTTACAAAAATAAGGGGGATATCCAAAATTGTACAAACTACTAGGAAATTAAACTTAAGTCACATTATAAAACTTTGGGAAAGAGTGATTGAACATAGGTTAAGAATGAATTAATTTGGTTTTTGCTAGAATGATCTACTGTAGAAGCTATTCACTTACTTAGACAACTAATAAAAAAAATATAGAGAGACCTATAATAGCCTTCATATGGTTTTCATTTATCTTGAGAAAACATTTGATAGGGTCCCTAGACAGATTATGTGGTGTGTTTTGGAGAAGAAAAAGGTTCATTCAAAGTATATTAAGTAGATTAAGGATATGTATAACACAGTTGTAGCTAGTGTGAGAACAAATGGAGGAATCACAAGTGAGTTTCATGTCACTAGTTTTGCATCAAGGATTTGCATTAAGCCCATATCTCTTTGCACTAGATGAGCCCACAAAATCAATTCAAAAAGAAAGTCCCTTTATGCATATGATATAGGTATAGTGGATGAAACTAGAAGTGAAGTTAATGTGAAGTTAGAAATTTGGTTTGACACTCTAGAATCTAAAAGGGCTTTCATTTCTACATTCTAAAAGGGCTTTCATTTAAGTAGGACTAAAATGAAGTACATGGTCTGTAAGTTTAATAAAAGTAGAAACTCAGAGAGAGAGAGAGCTTTCAATACCTTGGATCAATAATTCATAAAGATAGAGAGATTGAAGAGGATGTCAATTAGACATGGAAAAATGGGCAAATCAAGCAAATTAGGTTCGGTTAAAAAATGGGCCATTTTAATCTAGTTAGAAATGGGTTAGGTCAATCGAATTACAAATCGGGCCAATCTGTATTTTTTTTTTAAATATGTATTTTTCATTTGGTAAGTTATGCAGCAAATTATTTTGTGTAAAATGCATTTGTTTCAATTCACCATTCATATCAAGAATGAACTCAACTCAACAAATTAATATTTGTTCAATATTTATAAAAATTATACAAATCCCATTATTGCTAACTAAAACAAAATAGCACAAACACAAAGTAGTTTAGTCTACTCTTTGAAAATCTAATTAAAACAAACACACAATGTTTTGAAGGGCTTATGCAAGATATATGCTCTTTATCAATTTCTTCCTCTGTCTATTTTCTTTGGGTCAAAAGAGACGTTAATGTTACAACTCATGCTCTTGCCAAATGAGCACTCTTTTGTAATTTCGCAAACCTTGTTTCTTTTATTGTTTGCCCCCATTCTATCTTCAATGTTTTGAAAGGGGATTGTGCTATGTAGTTTTTCTGTTGTTTTCAATAAAATCTTTCTTTTGAAGCAAAAAAAAAAATATTTAAAAAATAAATAAATAAAACCCCATTTAAAGCTTCTGGAAATCAGCTTGTGGTTTTAATTGTGAGCTTAAACAAGGAATTCTCTGTCTTTATCCTTTTTCACAATCATAACTAACACCATTTTTTTATAACTTAATCTAACACAATTTCTATAAGCCTAAGAGTTATTATCATACTAATTGTGCGTTTGGATAATGCTGAAAAGCACTATCCTGCGTTTGCGTTTTCTTTTTTTTGGGAGAAACGTGTTTCAGCAAAGCCAATGCACTTCCAGTGGGTCTCGTGCACTGTTCACGGGACCCACAAACCTCTTTTTTCATCACAACTTTCATTAAAAATGGGTCCCATGGCACTATTCACACATTTAAAAGTTATTTTGCTACAATGTTTTCAGTTTTCAGTTTTCAGATTTTAGCAAAATAAGCAATATCCAAACACACCCTAAAAAACTCTATATTGCATTGCACCATATCTCAAGTGAGTAAAGTCCAAGATTAGGAATTCATGTGAGAGAGAGAAAGAGAGAGAAAGAGAGAGAGAGAGTTGGAGCTAAATGGGAATAAAAGCTATAAATTCTTTTATTATTTAACTGTTATTTAACAATAAAGAATAGTATTGCTAACATGCCATAATGCCATTGGATATCTATTTGACTTATTCTCTGTTTAGAGCTCCATTTTGTTGATATTTTTTCCCTAGTGGATGTTACACTTACATGATAAAATGCTTGAAGTACATGATAATTGAACATCAACAATTTGGTTCTTTTTGGTTTGTAAAATGAATCATGTTTCCATTGTAGTTTTTTATGCTTGGTATTTGTTTCAGGCACAAGAGAACGTGGTATGTGCTTCTAATACTCCATTATTTTGGTTTTGTCACGTAGGATAACAAAAACAATCACAGCAGGGGCGTAGTTTCATCCATCCTTACTATGGGCAAGGTTTTCAAATCCGGACCGTTCATTGAACCGTAAAAGGGAGAGGTTCAAGGTTTTTGAGGTCAAACCGAGGTCGAACCGAGGTCGAACCGTGATGACATCATAATTAATTTAATAATTAATTAAAGCCTAAATATAGATATTAAATTTATAAAACTAGCAAAATTGATAATATATCTATATATGTGAGGGAAATTTAATGATTTTCAAGCATATATTTAATAATTAAATAAGAAAGTTAATAAAATAAAATAATAACCATGAAAACATTAAAATTTATGATTAATTTTTGAAGTAAAGTTGAATATCTTTGAAGGATTTTAATTATAATTTTTTTTATTCCTTGTAAGAGATGGATAATTTAATCAAGTATAATAAAATTGTGTTAAGTTTTTTTTTTTTTTTTTTTTTTTTAAATTTCTAAGGGGTTGGACCGCACGGTTCTCACCGGTTCTTGCGGTCCAACCCCGGTTTTAGGGGTTCGTGGAATTAACAAAAAATCCGGTTCTTTAGGCTTAAAAAACCGATTTTCATCCCGGTTCTCAGTTTTCACAGTCCGACCTCCCGGTCTGGTTCTGAAAACCTGGCTATACTTTTGGATGGTAGTAGAGTTTTATACTATTATGTAATGATCATACTAAGAATGTACTTATTAGATTTTTAATAATTTGATATGGTATAATATTATGTGATGCAGAGTTTGGATATAAATTTTGTAACACACATATAACTTTATCGGTATTCAAAATTTTAGTGCTAACTCCAAAACAATACGCTAGTAATGAAATATTTCATTCCAATAGATAAATCAAAATGAGGTTTCAAATGGTATTAAAATTGTAATTTTCTTGTTCATTTTTAGTTTAATATTATATGGGTGATTGGGGGTTTCATTGATCTTGGGTATTGATACTCATTTGACATAATTTATGCTTTTCGTTTGGGCATGCATGTAGATGCATGATGGTCAAACAAATAAATCTAGGCAAGAAATCAATGACACAAATGATATAGTTGAGGTGGCAAGATTGAGGATAGTAATCATGAGGAAGATGGGACTGATTTTGCAATTCTTAGAAGTTTAGGGAAATATGTGAAATTTTGAAACTTTAAGGGCCTTTTTTATCATTTTTAAAAAAATTTGGGGTTGAGTGCAATTTTTAGGAATCTAGGGATTTTTGTGCAATTTTGGAAAAGTTTTAAGGGTTGAAATGTAATTTTACAAAATTTTGTGGTAAATGTGTAATTTGGAAAAGTTTTAGGGTCAAGATATAATTTTGGAAAAGATTAGGGCTATGATGTAATTTTGAGATAGTTTTGTGTCAAAATATAATTTTAAAAAAGTCTAAGGTTACAATGCATGTTTGGGAATGTTTTGGGTTAAGTGTAATTTTGTGAAATTTGGAGGGTCAAAATGTGATTTTTGGTAAATTTTTGGGAGTTTTGGGTTGAAAATTAATTTTTGGAGCTTGGGGTTAATATGTAAATTTGGAATAGTTTTGCAATTTAAATGTAATTTTGAGAAAGTGTGGCGTAATTTTCTTGATTTTTGTGAAGTGGTAGTTGGTGGGGTTTAGTTAATTTTGGGTTTTTTTGTTTTATTTTAAGGCCGGGCTTTGTTTTGAATTTAGGTTGGGTTTTGTTTTAAAATGTGAGTGGAATGAAGTTTGTTTATTTGAATTGGGCTTGAGAGGGGTTGGACTGAGACCGATTATGAGCGAGTAATGCTTGCCGTGTCTTTTTATTTATGTGGGTTTAAAACCTAGTATGGGATTTTGGAGGAGGTTTTGGGCTTCGTTTTCTTGTGAAGGACTTAGGCTGGTTTTCAATAACATGGGCTTGATGGGCTCTTTAGATGAGGTTGGGTTGGTAAAAAAAAATTAGGTGGGTAAGTTTGATTTTTTTTGGGCTTTTTTAATATGCTTTCAGATTGGGCTATGGTTGGACTGACCTTGGGCTTTTTAATTTTGAGTGGGCTAAATCTATTTAGATGTGGGCTTGTGGAAAATTTGGGTTTGACTTGAATAGGTTTCATATAGGAATTATGTTGGGTGCTAACTGAGAGCAATAAGTATAAATAAAGACACAAATCATTTGAAAAAAAATATTCACAACTATTAAAGTGATAAGTTGTTATTGATAGAATAAAATGTGTTGTCAATTATTGGCTGAGATGCAAACGAGTCAAAACTTGTCAACTTAACTTTAATGAAAAATAGTGAAAACTATTGTATTTGTAGTATTATTCAAGTAGAGTGGGTTAGGTTGAAAGGGTGTGGGTTTGGAAGATTTCATTTTGGGGAGAAGGGTGTTTAGATCAAATTGGGATGTTTAAGTCACTCTTGAGAAAAACAAGGTGTGGAGAAGTTAGATGGTCTTTTGTGTCCTAAAGTGGGTTCTTTCCCAAGAATTACTACCTTATGCTATTAGGTCCCTTTTAATCTTACCTCAATTTATAATTCTTTCATTGAAAGGATGGAGATCGGAAACACCCTTGGCAAGTTGGAAGAAGCAGTCTTTGTGGTAGGCTTACTTTAGGGTAATATTAACGGGTGCCCTCAAGGCAATTGTTAATAAATCATTTTAGGAAAGTTTTGACACCATTTTCTTGGAAAATATAAAAAGTTGTCAAAACAATTAATTCTTTTTTTTCCCATAAAAGTTTCTAAAAATATTTCCCAAACTAATACCATTAAAACATCCGTTAACTTTTCCCTACTTTCATTAAGAGTACGTACATCCAAGAGAATCTCTAGCAACTTAGCCAAATTTTCATCTCATGAGAGTAAATAGTTTTATCTACTTACTATTTCAAATATATTTCCAATTGAAGCTCTATCTTTTCTCTATCCCCAAATAAATATTATTTCTTTACTATTTTATTATTATTATTATCATTACTTTTCCCAAAATCTGATACACTATCATTCAACAACACCCAAATCTCTTTTGCACTTTCATCAATCAACAACACTCACATTTCTTCTACCCAAAACTTTACCAACCAAACTTATTCAAAGCTTTCTTTTGCTTAGATTTTAAGGACCTATAACATCCAAATCTTTTATTAGAAAGAAAACACCCAAATCTTAAGTTTGAGAGAGAGAGAGAGAGAGAGGTTTAAAGGAAGCTAACATGATATAAACAAATAGAGAAATAAATGGTTTTTAGATGTTGACGAAGAAAGTCCTATATGAAAAAACTATGAATTAATTGTTAATAGTAAAATTAATATATAATTAAAAATGGTTCTTGTAGGTATTGTATAGGCACCAACCAAGTAGGATGCATGTTTATTTAAAAAAGAAAAAACACAAAACGTAATTTAATGTTGGCTACTTGTTTTTTTATTTATCCCAAAAAAAAAAAAATTTGATATGTACAAAACGTAGGTTGCATATTTTATTAAAACACTTATTATTACTTTATCTAAATAAGTTGATAATAAAAAATAAGTTGTAGTTTTTATTTAAAAAGTTTTTTTAAAAAGTAAATATGAATTAAAGTAAGGGTAAAGTAAATAAAAATTAAAGTAAGCTTAAAGTAAAAAACAGTATAATAAATAACCTTGAAGTAAGTAACAGTAGATACTTAACAAAAGATTACAATAAAAGCTTAAAGATTTTTTTTTTAGAGATAATTACAACATACTTAAAGATAATAAGCTTAAAATAAAGCACTTACAGGTTGAGATAGTACAAACATGATTTTCCTGAGCATGAATTGGGGAAAGATTACCTTCTAAAGGTAGCCTAAAGACTAAAGGGAAATTTTAAAGCTAGTAAGAAAAATAAGTTATGAATACAATTTGAAAGGGATGGCTCTTTTATAGGTAAAATAAGCACTATTTGCATAGTGGGGAGCAACTGAAATCAACAGTCATGGGAGCAGCATGAATCATTTAGGAAGTAATAGTAGCAAAAATCAACTTTTACTATTTAATTAGAATCAACCCTTGTCAGTAACAAGAATCATTCAAGAAGTAATAGTAGCGAGAACCAATTTTTACTATTCAGTTGTCATCCAAAAGTAGTTGAAAGCACAAAAACATATTGGCATTATTTGCATAGTGGAGAGAATTAGGAAAGTCTTTTATTATTCATTTCACATCCATTAAAAGCAGTCAAAAGTAGTCGAGAGTAGTTCTTCCAATAGGCCTCTCATCAGCAATGGTTTTAGCAGTTTTGTTAACATGTTCCAACAAAATTAGTCATCAGCTAAATTAGGGGTGGAAACAGGATCATGACAAAAAAGAGCCTGATCATAAGGGTAATAACGACCGTCTTTCTTAGAAATAGAGGCTTCTAAAGATGCTTCAGATTCTTGTTCATCTTCATCATCCAAGTCAGCATTTGTAACTTCCTCTTCCCTTTCCGCACTTCCACGGTGTAGGAACTTCTCCATGCTTCCACGGCGTAGGAATCATTATGGTGCTCGATACCCAGCAACGAATTAGCACAATCATCCATGCTTCCACGGTATAGGACCCTTTTCGCACTTCCACGGTGTAGGAACTTCTCCACACTTCCACGGCCCAGGAATCATTATGGTGCTTGATACCCAATAACGGATCAGCACAATCATCCATGCTTTCACAGTATAGGACCCTTTCCGCACTTCCACAGTGTAGGAACTTCTCTACGCTTCCACGGCGTAGGAATCATTATGGTGCTCGATACCTAACAACGGATCAACACAATCGTCCATGCTTCCACGGTATAGGACCCTTTCCACACTTCCACGATGTAAGAACTTTTCCCCGCTTCCACGGCGTAGGAATCATTATGGTGCTCGATACCCAACAACGGATCAGCATAATCTTCCATGCTTTCACGGTAGGACCATTTCCACGCTTCCACGGTGTAGGAACTTCTCCCTGCTTCCATGGTGTTAAGACATATGTGGAACTTGTTAAGAACATATTTCATATAGAATTGGCTAATCCTTTGACAAAACACACTTTACTTGTAATTGGGTAGATCTAGAATGTGTTAAATATTTCAAGAAACATGTTGTTGAAGCCAAGTATTAAAGCCATGAAGATTGGACCGAGAAACAAGTGAAGAAAAGCTGTTCATTAAAGCTAGATAGATTCTCGACAGCTACTTGACAGATATATCTATCAAGGTCTCGATAGATAGCTCGACAGCTGTATCTATCGAGAATTACGAAATCATAATTTTCAGATCTGATTTTCGGCCCATGTTGACGTGTATGTGTAGGGTTTCTTTTCTTACAACCCTAGACATATATAAGACTTATTTTAAAGGCCGTCACATATGAGAATACAAGGAGAACACATGCAAAAAGTGACTGAGTGCCTTATTCTCTCTGGAAGAAGCTATTGCATCTTTGCACCTTAAGGTTTTGTAACCAAGTGCTTCTTGATCTTCATTGTTGATGAAGTGAAGAATTTTGCAGCCAACAATCTTCTTCAAGTTGGTGAGTTAGTCACGTACTGGGAACCGTGAATTATTAGTTAGTCACGTACTGGGATCCGTGCAAAAGGGTAGCATTCATATATTGGAAAGTTTAAATGTTATGAAGCGGTGGAAGGTTTCTATTGTAAGTTCATCTACAGGGATTGTAGCGTCTAGGGACAAAGGTTTTGTACTAGATCTGAAACTTCTCTTTACTATAGTAGATTGCTTTTTGAGAAGGTTTTCCCCTAGGTTTTTTACTGTGAAACTAGTTTGTTTCATTGGTTTTCCTGAGTCATCATATCTTGTCTTATTTACTTTTCCGCTATGCATGATTTTAACACGATATTGATGTTAGTTTGTTTTAACAAGGTTTATTCATAATAAATCTAATTAACAATTTGGGTTTAAAACTTGTTAATTCTATCAACCAGGGTCTAAATTTCCCAACAAGTGGTATCAGAGCGGGTACACTCTGATTGGATTAATTTCCTGAGTGTGATCCTTGACCCCCATTGTCATGTATCGTGGACAATCTCTTTTGATTCCTCCTTTATTTGATGGCACTAATTATGCGTACTGGAAAGTTCGTATGAAATTTTTTTTGCAGGCTCTAGGTGAAAAAGTATGGCAAGCTGTTGAAGTTGGCTGAATTAAGCCTAAGGAAGCGCCGGTGGATTGGGATGAAGCAACAATCATAATGGCAAATTTCAACAGTAGGGCCTTGAATGCCTTGTTTTGTTGGGTGACCAATGAGGAATTCAAGAAAATATCATCCATGGAAGTTGCCAAGGAAGCATGGACTATTCTTGAGACCACCTTTGAAGGTACCAAGGCAGTAAAGACTGTGAAGCTTTAAAGACACACTAGTAGTTTTGAAGAAATAAGGATGGAGGAGGATGAAACCTTTGATGAGTTCTATGCTAAACTCAAGGATATTGTGAATTATGCCTTCAACCTTGGAGAATCTATAGCAGAATCCAAAATTGTTAGGAAAATCCTTAGGTCCTTACCTGAAAGATTCCATGCCAAGATCACTGCCATTGAAGAAGTACAAGACATTGATCAAATTTCTTTGACTGAGCTTGTAGGGAACCTTCAAACCTATGAGATGGGATTAGGTTTAATGGGAAAAGGTGGAAAGAGTAGACACTTGGCTCTTAAGAGTATAGAGGAAGAGTTTGATGACTCTGAAGATGATGATGAGGATAAGGAACTAACCTTCATAGTTGATGAAATTATCAAGCTTCTTCAATTTAGGAAAAAGGATAAGGACAAACCCCTAGGAAATCTAAATCCTTTAGGAAGGGTAAAAATGAGAAACCCCTTATCCAGTGCCATGAGTGCAAAGGTTTTGGTCATATGAGGATAGAGTGCCCAAACCACCTTATGAAGGAAAAGACCAAGAAGTCAAATGATAAAGGGTTGGTTGCTACCTGGAGTGATACTAAGAATGACTCTTCTGATGAGTATGTGGATGAATGTGGTCACTTTATGGCTTTTGCTGCCACAATCGACAAGGTGATTGTGGAGAGTGCTAGTGACAGTGAGGATTCTTCTGATGATGAAGTACCCAAAAAGATGACCCTTCAAGAAGCCTATGATAAGCTATACACTGAATTCATAAAATCTGAAAAGACTTCTCATCATTGTAGAAAAGAGCTTAATGAGGCAATAACTGAAAAAGCTGATCTATTAGTCAAATTAGATGAGACTACAAGGTTGGTTGAAACTCTTGTTGTGGAGAACACCTCATTAGAAGAGAAGGTTAAGAATCTTGATGTTGAGCTTAGTCAAGCTAGAACTCAAATAGAAAGGATGTCTAGTGCAAAGCTTGATGATGTATTAAGTGCTCAAAAGCCTAGTTCTGATAAGACTGGCTTAGGATATGCTGTTTCCTCCGGCCCCTCCTCTTCCACAGCTTCGAGATCAAAGACTGTCTTTGTGCCCTAATTTGAGAAAGGAGATAAAGGTATGAAATCCAAAACTAATTTGGCTAATTCTAAATCCTTTGTTAGACCTCATGTTTGTCACTATTGTGGTGTTTCTGGACACATTCGTCCTAATTGCTTTAAGTTGTATCCTCAAAAGCAAGTGTCCAAACGGTCACAGGTTTCCTCTTAAGGAACTACACCTTTGTTTGGAGAGTTATTAAAAGTTTTGAGCTTTTTAACTCAATTTCAGAAGAATTCTAATTCTTCTATGTCCTTTAGTAGACATATTAGGACATGTGCATTTTCATCTTCATGGCCAAAGACTCGTGCTGTGTGGGTGAGAAAGGAGCCTAAGACTTAATTGTCTTTTCTGTTTATCCTTTGCTTTAATTCTTTCTATCTAAAGTAGGACTTTCTTACTTGATTTCTTATCTATTTTTGGAATCATGCTTTCATGCATATTCATCTTTCTTCATACTTTTATGTTATTTGTCTGTTTTTATTTGGCTGTTTAGTTTTTATTTTGTTTTGTTTTCAAAATAATAAAAAATACAAAAACAGTGTGTGTTTTGGGTAAATTGGTACTTATGTACCTTGAATGGCCATTGAAACAAAGTTTTCTAAACTTTGTATCTTTTGTAACTTAGATGAGCATCTCTATGCACAACTAAGCAAGTGAGCTTTGTGGCTCATGTTTGTGATGAGTAAGATTAAGTAATCTCTTGTACTTAACACTTGTATCACTCTTTTTGACGGGAAGGACTCTCTTGTACTTAACATTCGTATCACTTTTTTTGACGGGAAGGACTAGAAAATCCTAAGAGAAAAGCATAAATAACCATCTCACCACTGTTTCCCGTCAATCATGAA
The DNA here is from genome assembly GCA_030021035.2 of Notholithocarpus densiflorus. Lineage (NCBI taxonomy): Eukaryota > Viridiplantae > Streptophyta > Magnoliopsida > Fagales > Fagaceae > Notholithocarpus > Notholithocarpus densiflorus. The sequence goes on along the minus strand of JARYZH020000013.1, from coordinate 1,879,595 downwards.
ATGACATCTGTATGCTTCGGCATAGCAAAAGTGCAATGTCAAAAGCTTAACATCATTGGGTATTTCTTTTCTCTCTCTTATATGCCCATGCATGGTATGCTCAAAAGAAAAATATGCAAAGAAAATAAAAAGCAAAAAGAATCAAAATGCTTTATATATGATTGCAAGCGTGTCTTTTAGGAGATGTGGGAGTTATAAGATGTACCTCGAAGGTGATAGTCCCCATCAAGCAGTTATGATTGTGTGTGAGTTAAATTGATTTTCTCATATCTCAAATCGTCATAACATGTAAACATTTACGCAATTTTGAGATGTTTTTCACACATAACACTCAATATTCTTTGCTACTTTTGATACATGTGCAGGTACAATGTGATTTGGCCATCACAAGGGATACATGTGTTAATGTATGCTCACTAAACTGTCTTGATTTGTTTTTGCAATATAAAATTGGTTAGACTTGTTGTGTGTGTGTGTGTGTGTGTTTGGATCTAAATGCTTGACATTTTTCTTGTTGAGAGATGTTTTTGAGAGCTTAAAATGTTGTTTGGATCTTTAGTTAAGTAGGATGCTTGATTGCATTCATATCTGTGTTTTTCCCTTCTTTGAAAAACTGTTTTTGTACATCTCGATAGCTTCTCGATACCTCTTGACAGCTAAGCTATCTATCGAGACCTTTGATCTTCTTTCTCGACAGAAGTTAACGCAATCTCGATAGCTTCTCGACAGATTCTCGATCCATCGAGAAAGTTTCTGTCTACTCGATAGATGCTTGATAGCTTCTCGATCCATCGAGGTTAGCTTCTGCTCGATAGCTATTCGACAGCTTCTCGATCTGTCGAGATCCTCTTACATGCATTGTTTTTCACATGTTTTGCATCTTTCTTTTATCTTTTCATCCATAGCATCTTGTTTTATTACATTCATGCATTTATATGGATTCCTTGTGCCCTCTTGATCATCTTTATGTTTCTCAGGTGAAGCTTTTTAGCTTCTTGTACCCTTTGTCAATCATGACAAAAAGGGGGAGAAATTGTGGAGAAAATGTGGTTTCTTTTTAAGACTCTACATGTTAAGGGGAGAAATACATGTCTCTGTAAGGGGGAGTTGTGTTTCATCTTATTAGGGGGACTGTTTACCTCCTTGTTGTTTTAGGAGCTTATTTTAGCTTCTTGTACACCGGTCTTATTACCATGTTTACATACATTGTGCTTTTCTTTGATATATATATGATGATGTATGTCTTCTTCACCTATCTCTACATGTGTTGTTTCTTTTCTATCTTTATACACATGCTTCTTATTTATTGTATGCAATCTTTTATTTCTGTTTCACACTAAAATGCCTTAATGAGTTTTGTTTAAAGTGTTTCAGAAATACAAGTTGTCAAATTCTTCCATGCCATGAACTCTCTTCTTGCAAAGTTTTTCAAGACTTTGTGTTAGGGTAAATTTTATTGTATTCAACAAGTGAGTATGAGTTGAGTGATTTATGACTTCTCTCATATGTTCATTTGTTTGTTGTGGTTTTGTCACAGATTGCCAAAGGGGGAGATTGTTAGGACATATGTGGAACTTGTTAAGAACATATGTCATATAGAATTGGCTAATCCTTTGACAAAATGTACTTTACTTGTAATTGGGTAGATCTAAGATGTGTTAAATACTTCAAGAAACATGTTGTTAAAGCCAAGTATTAAAGCCATGAAGATTGGAACGAGAAACAAGTGAAGAAAAGTTGTTCATTAAAGCTGGACAGATTCTCGACAGCTGCTCGACAGATATATCTTTCGAGGTCTCGATAGATAGCTCGACAACTGTATCTATCGAGAATTACGAAATCAGAATTTTCAGATCTGATTTTCGACCCATGCTAACATGTATGTGTAGGGTTTTTTTTCTCACAACCCTAGACATATATAAGGCTTATTTTAAAAGCCGTCACATATGAGAATACAAGAAGAACACATGCAAAAAGTGACTGAGTGCCTTATTCTCTCTGGAAGAAGCTATTGCGTCTTTGCGCCTTAAGGTTTTGTAACCAAATGCTTCTTGATCTTCATTGTTGATGAAGTGAAGAACTTTGCAGCCAACAATCTTCTTCAAGTTAGTGAGTTAGTCATGTACTGGGAGCCATGCATAATTGGTTTGTCACGTACTGGGATCCGTGCAAAAGGGTGGCATTCATATATTGGAGAGTTTAGAGGTTCTGAAGTGATGGAATGTTTCTATTGTAAGTTCATCTATAGGGATTGTAGAGTCTAAGGACAAATGTTTTGTACTAGATCTGAAACTTCTCTTTACTATAGTGGATTGCTTTTCGGGAAGGTTTTCCTCTAGGTTTTTTACTGTGAAACTAGTTTGTTTCATTAGTTTTCCTGAGTCATGATATCTTGTCTTATTTACTTTTCCGTTGTGCATGATTTTGACATGATATTGATGTTAGTTTGTTTAAACAATATTTATTCATAATAAATCTAATTAACAACTTGGGTTTAAAACTTGTTAATTCTATCAACCGGGGTCTAAATTTCCCAACACACGGCATAGGAATCATTATGGTGCTCGATACCCAACAACGGATCAGCACAATCGTCCATACTTCCACGTTATAGGACCCTTTCCACACTTCCACGGTGTAGGAACTTCTCCCCGCTTCCACGGCGTAGGAATCATTATGGTGCTCGATACCCAACAACGGATCAACGCGATCTTCCATGCTTCCACGGTATAGGACCATTTCCACACTTCCACGGTGTAGGAACTTCTCCTCTTTTATTCCAGGAGTCTATTATGGTGCTTGATACTCAACAATGGATCAGCACAATCTTCCATACTTCCACGGTATAGGACCCTTTCCACACTTCCACGGTGTAGGAACTTTTCCACGCTTCCACGGCGTAGGAATCATTTATCAGGTGTGCTATTCGGATATCCTCTATCTCCGACTAATCTTATTTTAAGGCTAACTAGTGGCGGTGCCGTACATCTCACCATCCCATAATCACCAAGTTCCTAAAGAATCCTAAGTTCCTAATCACCAAGTAAGTCCCCTTACTTTGCCTAGCATTTTATTTTCTACATCCATAGTATCCAGCATTTGCATGTTTTTCTACCTAGCCCAAAAAAAAAAAAAAAAAAAAAAAAAAAAATCTAGCATGCTTTCCTAGTTGCATTGCTACTAACATTTTTCATAAAAAAGAAGAGAAGAAGAAAAATAGACACTGACCTCAAGTCCAGAAAGTGTTTCAAAAGAAGCTGCAGCAACTCGATTGCATTAGGTAAAAAACTGAACTCGATCCACGAATAGCCTCTGCACGCAATTTAGGGGCGGCAAAATACGGAATCACATTCTTTATCCGACACCTCTCATTGCACTCGAGATATCAGATAAAGAAGGGGCAGTTGTTAATACTGTATTTTGTCCGTCCTTGATTTGCGTGCCGGGCCCTGAAAAACCCAAAAATATCATTTTCTCTCGATGGGGTCACGAGAACATATATAATAGCGTGGCGCAACCCGTTCGGACACCGGAGCACTCAAAGTACCATTTTTAGCTAAGAAGACCAAAATGCCCCTAGTCAGCCTTGGGTTGACCAAAGGTCAAACAATGTCAAAATCCCCACAAAACAACATTTTTCATGGTTTTATATCAAACTCGAGCTCCTCGGAGATTTTTAGCAACTTTGACCAAGTTTGACCCAAAGTCGATCCTAGGTGGGCCACAAAAACTCTAATTTTGATCCAGCTACCTGAATGGGTTGAAACTGATGCCATTACGAAGATTATCCAATTCTCATTCCAATGACTATTCATGGGTCGAAATCAGAGCTAAAATGGCTGTGATATCATGAAAACCGGGATGATGTACTGATCGCTGCACCTCAAACTTCCCGGAGCCATAACATTTTATCCGACCGTTGGATTTTTTAGTTCCATACCTTTTTAGAAACTGAAAGTGAATATCTATCCAAGGGTGTTGAGATCAGCCCGATCAGATGAGGTTTGAGGCCGGCGGCCCTACAATGGCCGCCACCTCGATTTTCGCACTCGGGACTATAAATAGCCCTAGGCACGCCCCAGACAAGGAGGACGTATTTTTCTGAAATTTCTCTTCTGCCCAGCTTCTCTCTACTTTTTTCTCTCTTCCAAACACCCAAAAACACTATAAAAAAAACACATCAAAGTCTCTTGATTCTCCTCTCTTCACCAAGAACACAAGGTATTGCTTTTGAACCCAATCTTCCTTTCCTTGGTTCTACGCTTGGGATTTGGGGTTTAGGGGTGTGGATGTAGCCTTTTTGGTTATCATCCACACCCCTAACCTTCTAAATCTTTTTCTAGCATTTATCTTGTTTATTTTGCTTGAATAACATGATTTATTGCTTTCTTTGACATGTTTCTTGCTTTATCTTGTTTCTAGCATGTTCTTAGCTTAGATCCATGTTCTTTTATGCTTGCTCACATGTTTATTTGTCCCGATCTATGTGTTTTATGCTTTATGCCATGCTTTCTATGCCTAGATCTACCTTTTCCATATGTTGTTTGGCTAGATCCACATGTTCCTATGCTTGTTCACATGCTTATATGTTTAAATCTACATGCTTAGGGTTTTATGCCATGTTTCCTATGTTTTGTTCCTCTTTTTGCTCTATGTTGATGTTAGGGTTATGGGCTCACATGCTTGATACCATGTCTATGGTTATGCCTTGCTCAGATCTATGTGTTTGTATGCTTTTCGCCATGTTTTGTGCTTAGATCCGCTTCCATACATGCTTATATGTTTGGATTCACGTTCTTGCATGTTTATGTGTTAAGCTTTTGCATGCTCATGCACGTTTTGCACATGCCTATGCCTAGATCTATGTTTATATGCTTAGATCTACGTTTTCACGTGTTCGCGTGTTTAGATCTAGGTTTTTCACATGCTTGTGTGCTTAGATCTGTGCTTTGCTTGCTTTATTCCATCTTCCATGTGCTTGTGCGCTCCAGGCCATGTTTGCGTGCGTAGACCTAGGCTATGTTTGTCATGCCATGTGCTATTGTAGCCCTTTTGTCGCTTTATCTTTCTTTCTTGTGTTTTGGCCTATTGGTTCGAACCCGATCTAAACCCTATGGTCTTTGTCATTATCTGTACGCCTTGGCCCATATCAAAGGGTTTGGATCACCCTATTTACATGTCTATGCTTGCTTGCTTCTATGCTTTATGCTTGTGCTAGCCTCTCTAGTTCTAGGCTTTGCCACGCTTGACGCCCTTAGCAGGTTTGTGGTTGTGTGGTTACACTCGACGCCCATAAGGCCTTGTCTGGACGTAACCACTTGGGATGCATCACCATGATGTCGGTTGCTTCGTGCATACCTCTCCCTTTCTGCTCCGTGCGATGCTTTGCTTATCATGCTTATTTGCGCCACTCGTTGGCTTTCTATGCATCTTTACATGCTTGCTTACATGTCCATGTATGAGTCCTGCTTACTAGTGTGTCGTCCATGCTTCAACACAATGAAGCTATGGACATCCGATCCAAACCTACATTTGTTCCTCAAGGACACCACCTTTTGTTTGTTACCTCTTTTGCTTGTTTGCTCGCATCCTTGTTTCTTTGCTTGCCATGTTTATCTGCTTTATGCCTCTTTATTGTGCTCTTTGCATCTTTTCCTTCCATGGCTTGTCTGCTGGTTTCTTGTCTTTGCCTTTGCATATACGCACACAGAGCGAAGACGCATGGAGCGAGGGCACGGTCTCCTGGGCGCAAGCAAAAAGGGCAAGGATGTGAGCGCACGGATATGAACCAAGCGACTGCAGTCAGTAGGTTTAGGAGTTTAGCTTTTCCCCTTCAGTTATGTACTATTTAAACCCCCTCCTTCCTCCCCCCTTTCTCCCTTAGGTATATCATGCCTTGTACCATTCATTCTCATCTCTAGGGTATGGCGACCCCTATTTACTTTCCTGTACTTATATTTTAGGCCATGCTCTAGGGATGTAGGCATTTACTTTCCTGCTCGGTGTGCTTGCATTGTGCATGATGTATATATATATACCTGCTCGCCCCTCCCCTCCCCTCCGGTGTGATTGTCACAGTTTGTGTCACCTAAGGCAAGCAATGCCTAGTTTCCGCCGCGAAAGTAATGTGACATGTCGCCGAATTTTCTCTGTGAAAATCTGGTACTTGGCTCAAATGCCATAGGAAAGCATAGATTGGGACCACACCCTTTTAAAAGCCAAACCTCAGAGCCTCGAAAGCCAATGCCGAAATCATGTTTTACTGCCAATCTCCAAAATTAAGGTTTTATCAAAATAAAGGACTGTCCTTGGACAGGCGTTGTGGGGTGCCTAACATCTTCCCCACACGTAATCAAACTTCCGGAACTAAGAATCAAGATTTTTTGCCATCTACATTAGATTAGGAAAAATGACCTTTTCTTAACCTAGGATCGATAATAAAATCAACTGGAAACAGGTGACCAATCACACCTTAGAAAAACCCAATGATTGGTGGCGACTCCACTTACCTTTGGTAATCCCTTAAAATTTGGCCCAAATTCCTGCTATAACGTCAAAGGTAGACCTACCTTCCTCTACCGAGAGAGAGAGCACCCGAAGCTCCGCGCGAACCATACACATTCATCAAGAGAGGCCTTTAACGGGCCCCGTGCGCACGAGAGCTGTCGCCACGGCGGGTGGTCGAATGAAGCCCACACCTACCTCACCAAACCCCACTAATTTAGACTTCAATTTTTTACTTTTATTCTTAAGTCCAATCCAAACTCTGAAGTCTCCAAAGCCAAAACTGCTTCTTCTATGCTCCATAGCCACTCTTAATTTTATCTCTTAGTCTCTCTCGTTACAACAAAACTCAAGATAAAAATCAGTGAGCTAAAGAAGTTCAATAAGCTAAAGATATCCACCTCAAGAGATCCCTTTGTAAAACACATATCACGGTTCTAAATTTTTTTTACCTATATTTCATATATATATATTTTTTTTTGCCTCTCTTTGTTGTAGTTGTTGTTGTTCAAAACGATAGTGTTTTGATCTATCATCAAACATTCCAATAACTGCTTCAACCATACCAGTTTTTGGTTTTTACGGTTGAACCAGCCGGTTCCTGATTATTCCCGGTTTTTAGCTCTTTTTCGGTTATTTGTCATAATCAGATCGGATGAATGGCTGGTTCCCAGTTTAATCGATCGGACCAGCCAGTCCGATTTTTAAAACCATGTTCTACACCCCATAGCTCATTTTTTTTCTATTTTTAAGAGGTAAATGCAACTCTTTGACCCTGTTGAACCGGCTCACATTTCGGATGGTTTCTTGGGTCAAACCCCAATTCAAGGGGTTCTTTCAAAATATCTATATGACCTGCTCTTACATGTAAAAAACTGACTTTGTGATTGGTTCATGGTTAATCTGATAGAAATGGCCAGTTTGGTTCGGGTTTGAGAACCTTGGCCAAAATGACATGTTAAGAGAAAAGATACTTTAATGGATGATTTGTATGTCAAGAAGTGGAAATTGTTTTTATATTCATTTTTGTGTGTGTGTCTCTTAAGATGGAGGGAGAAACAAAAGAAAGACAACAATCACAAAGGACAAGATAGATGTTGGAATGGGTAAATACTAGTACGTACTTAAGTCATAATTTTAGTGCAAAAAGTGTGTGTACATGTGTGCAATAAGTGGTATGAAATAAACACCACCATATTAGAATATGTAGTAAATCTGATGGCTTTGAACAAAGCGAAGCCAACTTAAAGGCAACAAATCTTGGCTTTGAACAAAGTGCCAAGCTAACTTGAAGGCCACAATATGCTTTTTGGCCTTTTATAGTGCTATATGTGTTAACCATAAGAGTTTTTTTTTAAATTTTTTTATTATTATTTTTTATTTTTATAAAAGGATAGAAACTACTTACACTTTAATATAGTCCTTGCTCAATCCAACCTCTCTTGGACTCTATGCAATTAGTACATGGGGAGGTACCACTTGAACTAGCAAGTCCAATATAATACCAATAAAAGGCTTAAAATTTGCAATTAAGGCTTCATCTTTTGTCAACTTGAAGACCTAGATGTGTGTGTAAATTGTAAGATACTATATAGTTGTTGTTAGGTTCTGCAATTCAATGCCTCAATTCTATGTATTCAATAGCTTTCAATCGATTGAAGTGGTTAAATTTGGATCTATTGAATTGTGACATACTTAATTTGTATTTCATCCTATGCAACCCATTCAATCACTAGGGTTTCACGTCTTTGAGCCTTAAGCATATAAATAAAACCCTAGGGAATGTGAACATGACTTTTGGAGCTTAAGATACTGTAAATCTGAAGGCTTTATGCTTATTGCTTTCGAAAGCTTGTATCAGTAATCGATAGACACTATAAGAAATCCGGGTTTAGGTGGCGTTTTTAAAAACGCCACTATAAATGGCCTATTGTGACGTTTCAAACTAGCGCTGCTAAATAGTGATGCTATAGCAACGTTTTGTAGAAAATGTCGCTATATCACTAATCAATAGCAGCGTTTTTTAAAACGTCGCAGAAAATGTAGTTTATCGGCATTTATTTGGCTTATAGCAATGTTTTCAAAACGTCGCTATATGTTTTCCCAGAAATTTAGTTTCCCGCACAAGTTTCCCACTTTTTTTTTTTAACTTTCCCAGAAATACTCTATAGCATAGTGATTAAAGAAAATGTGCTAGTGTGTGCAACATGTGGTTGAAAAAACAAATACTCTATAGTGACATTTTCAAAATGTCGCTATATGTTCTAATCTTTTAACATTCCGCCATTATGTTTGGTTCCCACACTTTTTTCCCTCTTTTTTTTTTCCTACACTTTTTTTTTTCTTTCTTTTCTTTTATCCACTCCATGTCCCACTTCTTTGTTCTTTTCTTTTCTTAACTTCACTCTTCATTGTCCCCTTCTTCTTTTCTTTGTGACCCACTTCGACACCACCACACATCTTTTCCTTTCCACCCACTGCCACCACCATACTCTTTTCCCTCTTTTTTATTGTTCAAGTTTCTTTAGAGTGTAAGTCTTTATTCTTGGCTTATGGGTTTGCTTTTGTATGGTTTTTCTTTAATGGGTCTATTACGACGTTTCAAGCTAGCGCCGCTAAATATTATTTAGTGATGTTTTAGAAAATGTCACTAAAAGTTTTTGAACGCCACTAAAGAGTCACATATAGCAACGTTTTTCGAAACGTTGCAATAGACCTATAGCGATCGCTCTAAAAAACGTCGCAAAAGAAAACGTCGTTGTAGACCAGTTGTGTCTATAGCGATGTTTTTTGGGTTTTAGTGACGTTTTACAAACGTCGCCTAAACCCAGATTTCTTGTAGTGAGAACAATATATCGAACTGGTGTTGTTGAAGTTTCTGTAATAACAATTCATTCAAGTGCTAGTTCTGAATCTTCAGGTGGATACTTGGAGTTGTGGACTAGAGGTTAACGCCATAATATCTCCTTATCAAAGAATTCTGTGGATATTGGATGAGTTTGGACACTTTAGTTAGCTCACGAAGAGAATAAAATTATTCCGTCTATAAACTTTTATTTGATAGTGGATTTTTTTTTCTTGCCTTGTAATTGAATATGTTAAATCCCTCTACTGGGTTGTTACATTATAATTGTCATATTTATAAACCCGATAGACCTCTAGCGCGCGTACACACAAAAAGATAAAATTTGATATACATACAAAAAGAATCAACCAGTTATATTGGAACGTATTGTGTAAATTCAATGAGTCCCTTGTTTATTCTGATTCTTGAATATGATAAATTTTTCTAGCTATTTTTGAATAGAAGGTAAGAAGGCAGACACAACGCAACTCACCTTCGTGCTTAGTTAGTCTTACAAGCACTAATTAATGTCAGTGAAGTCACTATTGAGCGACATTGGCACCCCTATCAGATAAAAACTAAAGCTAGTTACCAGATATTTTTGTAGGGGTCTGATTAACAGGTGCTTTTAAAGTATTAGTTAATATACTATTTTAAGAAAGTTTTGATACCCATTTTTTGGAAAATATAAAATGCAGTAAAAAAATCAGTTACATTCTCTATTTCCCAAAAACGTTTTAAAAAAAATTTCATAAACCAATGTTTTTAGGACATTCGTTAACTTTTCAATTTTTTAATAGTAATATTTTTAATAGCCATGTTGTTTTTGGTTTTTTCATATAAACTTTTTTTTTAATTAATTAGAAATATTACTGCATAAATACCCCTCCCTTCCCCCCTTAAGACATAGAAATGTATCATCGGTTTTACTAATCACCTGGCGGCATATAAACTACTTATACTAATATCACCTTATTTTTTACCATTAACATCTTGATATCTTACAACTGGTAAAAAAAATTTGAGGGACACCATCCCATTTGTTTTGCTTACACTCATGACTGAAGGTTTTCCTTTGTCTTTTTCTTTGTTCTTGAATATAGTCAATTCATCTCTTAAGTTAATTGCAAATCTTATAGTTATTGTTTCCAACCCAGGATAATCACTAGATCTAATCTACCTATGGAAAAATGGGGGAGGTTAATGATAAATTATCACTTGTCTATAGTGGAAACACTAGTTTAACACTCTCTTTCAAACTCAAAATCACGTATTTTGTTACTGTTATAGCTGTCATTCAAACCCATGTGTGGGGTTTAGTGGTCCAACACTTTGTCTACCTCACCTTTAGCGTTTGAGTTTGAGTTGCAGGGGTTAACACCAGTGCAATGGGGTCATGCATGAGTAGGGATAAATTTAATTTAATTTTTTAATTATTATTCTAACAACTAAGACATATTAATTGCCATATTATAATTGTGGAAAAAAGAAAGTTGTGGTCCTACAATAACCGTTGAAACTTCCTTCTTCAAGTTTCTGTCTGCGCTTTTAAACCTTCATGTGCATGTATGATTGTATAAAGAAAACAGAAAAACTAACCTCACAATGAAATTATGTAAAATCAAGGTTCATTAATCCTTCAATACTTTTCTATGAGTAACTAAGGAACACCAGGTATATGGTAGCTTATAGAGTTGTACATGATCAGGTGTGAAGAGGATAAAAATAAGGTAGATGGACCTGTTCTAACAAGCCTAAGCGACGGTGCTGGAATAATGGGTTCTCATAAGACATGAACAGGACGACGGATCCCTTAGCGAACGGATGGTTCCATAATGGACGGATTCTAAGCACATGGACACCAGAGTGACGGATATTAGGGCCACGTGGCACCCCCATGGCTTGGGTAAACTCCAAGGAATCCTAAATGGAAATGACGTGTGCCCTACGATTTATGAAATCCCTATATGAGAAGAATCCCATAAAATATGTACATTTATTAGAATCTTCTCCACAAGGAAATATCTTCTTGCTCAAGAAATAGAAGTCGGCTCTACACTACTATAAAAACCTCAAGCCCTCAAAAAACAAGTTACGCATAATTTACCCCAGCTCTAGCACTCTAGAGTTGTGAAAGTTTTCTAACTTAACCTTTGAAGGGTCTTTGGCCGGTACCACACTAGTACTCTCCTAAGGTCTTCTTGTTCTGTGTTGTGCAGGTGTTGTATTGAGCACGTGAGGATCGTGTGACTTACTAACGATTTTCGGCATCATCAGTTGGCACCATCTATGGGGAAGTGACGATCGATTGAAAGTAAGCCATACTTATCGCTTCCCGGACAAAAAGTTGCATGGTACTTACTCGTTCAATGGCAACAACCACTAACCATCAGGGTGACGAACCACACACCACTGCCCTTGAGAGACAGGTTCAAACACTCGCAACAGTAGTGGAATGCCTCACCAAGCAGAATCATGACCTAGAGGAGTAGCTGTGCCAAAAGAACGCAGCATTTAACACCTAGAAGAAGGACCAAGAAGGTACCAACGCTAAAAGAAGGAACCAAGAGGGACCGAAAGGCAGCAACGCCCCAAGCAGACAAGAGCGACAGGATACAAGTCGTCCACCCGTTGCGGATCCTGTTCCGCCGCACATGGTCGCGGAGATGCAGATGATGAAGGAGAGGATGGACTTCATAATGAACGCCCTTAAAGGATGGGTGTTAAGAGACCTCGATGAACTAGTCCATCAGATGGATTCGCCTTTTACTGCACCTGTCACTTCATTCCCCCTTCCACCGAAGTTTCGTATGGCATAGGTAAAAACCTACGATAGGTCAAAGGATCCCTTGGACCATCTAGAGTCATTCAAAATCCTCATGCACTTACAGGGCGTGGCAGACGAGATCATGTGTCGAGCCTTCCCAACTACGTTAAAAGGCCTTGCAAGGGTATGGTTCAACAAACTGACACCTAACTCTATCAGTACCTTCAAGGAATTGAGCTTATAGTTTGCTTCACACTTTATAGGGGGCACAGGTATAAAAAGTCCACTGCATGCCTGATGAACATCAAGCAGCAGCAGGAGGAGACGCTGAGATCCTACATAACATGCTTTAACAAGGAGGCGCTCTCGATTGACGAAGCCGACGATAAGATACTCGTGGCCGCATTCACCAACGGGCTGCGGAAGGATAAGTTTGTTTTTCTTTTTACAAAAACGACCTAAAGACTATGTCGGATGTACTCTACAGGGCTACTAAGTACATGAACGCGGAAGACGCATTACTGGCTCGCGAAGAGAAGCCTAAGAAGAGAGAAAGATAGGAGGAATCACGACAGGACAAAGGGGCTAAAGATAGCAAGGATAGGAGATAGAAGGGAAGATAGACGCTCTAAGCCTCCCACCAGAAGATTCACAAGCTTCACCCCGCTGAACACTCCGATTGATTAAGTCCTGATGTAGATCAAGGACGAAGGAGCCCTGACATTCCTTGGCGAGCTTAAGGGAGACCCTAGCAAGAGATCTAGAGACAAGTACTATTGTTTCCACCGCAACCACGGTCATGATACATTCGACTACTATAACTTAAAGCAGTAGATAGAATCTCTTATCAAGCAAGGGAAGTTGCAAAGGTTCATCAGTAAGGAAAGGACGGACCAGCCCCAAGAACCACCTGCCCGGAGAGAAAACGAGCATTCTAGACCCCCACTAGGAGATATAAGGATGATCATAGGAGGAACCACGGCATCTGGCTCGTCCAAGAAGGCACACAAAACCTACCTACGGATGGTTCAGAACGTCCAGTTGACGGGATTTGTCCCGAAGATGGCACGGATCAACAACCCTATCATTGGATTCACAGAGGAAGATGCACGACATCTCCATCATCCACACGATGATGCACTTGTGGTCAACATACGTGTAGGGGACTACAACACACACCGAGTCCTTGTGGACAACGGGAGCTCTGCTGATATCCTTTACTATGCGGCATTCCAACAAATGAGGATTGGGAGAGAACGGCTGATTCTGACCAACGCACCACTAGTTGGATTCGGAGGAACGAGGGTGCATCCCCTAGGAGCAGTCACCTTGCCGGTGACGGTTAGTGATTACCCTTAGCAGATCACCAAGGATGTCATGTTCTTGATTGTTGATTGTTCATCCGCTTACAATGCCATATTGGATCACCCTACTTTGAATTCATGGAAGGCCGTAACCTCAACCTACCATTTAATGATACAAGTTCCCCACCGAGTACAGAGTGGGAGAGGTAAAGGGAGATCAAGTGGCAGCGCGCGAATGCTACATTGCCATGCTGGAAATGGATGATCATTTGTAGATTATGTGTATAGAAGAACAGCGGACGGTGGTAGAGCCGATTGAAAGATTGGAAGAAATACTCCTTGATGATTCTAGGCTTGAACGAACAACCAGGATAGGCACACTGGCTAGCCAGCCAGTCCGTCAAGCGCTCGCAACATTTCTAAGGGAAAACCAAGACGTGTTCGCCTGGAGCCATGAGGACATGCCCGGAATTGATCCGTCAATCATAATCCACAAGTTGAACGTGTCGCCCTCTTTCTCTCCCATCTGGCAGAAGAAGCGAGTGTTCGCGTAGGAGTGAGACAAAGCCATAGCCGATGAGGTTCGCAAATTACAGGAAGCAAAATTCATACAGGAAGTATACTACCCCGATTGGCTGGCCAACATGGTGATGGTCAAGAAAGCCAACGAAAATTGGAGGATGTGCGTGGACTTCACAAACCTAAACAGGGCCTGCCCCAAGGACAGCTATCCTCTCCCGCGGATTGACATCTTGGTGGACTCAGCAGCAAGGCATCAGCTTCTGAGTTTCATGGACGCATTCTCAGGTTACAACTAGATCAAGTTGGACGAGGCTGATCAAGAGAAGACTTCATTTGTCACCAGCTAGGGTCTCTTTTGCTACAAAGTGATGCTGTTCGAGCTCAAAAACGCAAGCACTACGTATCAAAGGCTAATGAACAAAATGTTCGCACATCAAATCGGGAGGAATGTGCAAGTTTACGTGGACGACATGCTAGTAAAAAGCATATGAGAGGACGACCACTTGAATGACCTCCAAAAGACCTTCGATACCCTTCAGTCTTACAACATGAAACTGAATCCAAGCAAGTGTGCGTTCGGGGTGACGGCAAGGAAATTCTTGGGGTTCATGGTGGTATCCCAAAGGGGTATTGAGGTCAACCTAGAAAAGATACAGGCCATAATGGAGTTGACACCGCCGAAGACCATCAAGGAGGTGCAGAGCCTGAACGGCAAGGTAGCTGCACTAAACAAGTTCGTCTCAAGAGCAACGAATAAGTGCCTACCTTTCTTCCGCACATTGAAGAAGTTATTTGAATGGACGACCGAGTGTCAGCAAGCATTTGAAGACCTAAAGGCATATCTTTCTTCCTCGCCGTTGCTAAGCTCGTCCAAACCAGGGGAAGAATCGTTCCTATACCTAGCCGTATCCCCGGCTGCCGTCAGCACGACTTTAGTCAAAGAAGAGAACCGGGTGCAGAAACCTGTGTACTTCACAAGCCAAGCACTCCGAGAAGCGGAAGAGAAATATCCCCCAATGGAAAAGCTCACTTTTGTGTTAGTAACTGCGGCGTGAAAGCTCAAGCCATATTTTCAGGCACACACTGTGATCATCCTAACAAACAAGCCCCTATGAAGAGCAATGAGCAGCCCGGAAGCTGCTGGGGGGATGGCGTTATAGGCGATTGAGTTGAGCGAATTCGACATACAGTATCGACCATGCACGGCTATAAAGGGACAAGTGATCGCTGACTTCATCGCAGAATTCACTCTCATGGAAGGCCAAGGGGCAGAAGAGAGCCCACAATGGAGCATCCACATGGACGGATCTTCCAACAAGCAAGCAGGCAAAGTTGGTGTGGTACTCCACAGCCCAGAAGGGGACAAGGTCGAGTGCATGGTCCGTCTTGACTTCCTTACGACCAATAACGAGGCAGAGTACGAAGCTTTGATAGCAGGATTGGATCTCGCAAAAGCGACAAGAGCTGCAAATATAGTCTTGTATTGCGACTTTCAAGTAGTAACCAGCTAGGTTAATGGCGACTATGAATGCAAGAACGAACGGTTGAAGAAGTACCTTAAGTAAGTGAAGAATCGAGTAAGCAACCTCCAAGCAAAGTTTGTTCAAATACCAAGGGAGGAGAACGAGCACGCCGACCGTCTTGCCAAAGCAGCATCAGTAGAACATATGCCCATCCCTAATCAAGTACTATCCTTTATTCAAATCTTACCATTAATAGACGGCATCATTGTATAGGAAATAGGTTCTAAGAACTATTGGACGACACCAATAATCTCCTACTTGAAGGAGGGCGTGTTGCCTGACGGGAAGGAGGCTGCAAGAAAGTTGAAGGTTCAAGCAGCGCGTTTCATTTTGATTAAAGATGTTCTATACAAAAAGGGTTTCTCCAGACCATACTTGAGGTGTCTCATCCCCGAGGAGGTGGAGTACGTCATGCGAGAAGTCCACGAAGGAGTCTGCGGAAACCATTCTAGGTCGCGGTCGTTAGTGCACAAACTCATCCAGGCGGGATACTATTGGCCTACCATGCAGAAGGATGCCATTGCTTATGTCAAAGCGTGTGACAAGTGCCAGAGGTTTGCCAACCTCATTCGGCAACCAGCAGAAGAACTTACACCATTGACAGCCCCATGGCCTTTCGCACAGTGGGGATTGGACATCATGGGTCCGTTCCCAATAGCAATTCAACAGCTAAAGTTTCTGGTGGTCGGTATAGATTACTTCACCAAGTGGGTAGAAGCTGAAGCACTAACCACCATCATGGAGAAAAATGTGCGAGGCTTCATATGGACGAACATCATCTACAAGTACGGTATACCTAGAGTGCTGGTCTCTGACAACGGGAAACAGTTCGACAACGATGCATTCAGAAACTTCTGCTCACAGCTAGGGATCAAGAATCACTACTCATCACCTACCCACCCTCAGGCCAACGGACAAGTTGAGGTCACAAATCGATCCTTGCTCAAAATCATCAAGACTCGGCTCAAGGGGGCAAAGGGTATATGGTCGAAAGAATTGCCAAGCATCTTATGGTCATACAGGACGACGGCAAGGACACCTACAGGAGAAACACCGTTTCGACTAGCATATGGAAGCAAGGCGGTCATTCCGACCGAAGTGGGACTCACAAGCTATTGAGTAGGAAACCATGACGAGGGTAGAAACAACGAAGCTATGCGCCTGAAGCTTGATCTGGTGGACGAGGTCAGAGCAACGACTGAGCAAAGGTTAGCACAATACCAAAACCTCATGGCCAAGCACTACAACTCCAAGGTAAGACATAGGGACTTCTAGGTTGGAGATCTTGTCCTGAAAAGGGTAACAGGCGCCACGAAAGACACCTCCCAGAGAAAGCTAGGACCTAACTGGGAAGGACCTTACAGGATCGCATCATGGCATAGGAAGGGAACTTACCACCTGGAGACACTGGACGGGCAGAAGTTACACCACCCCTAGAACACAGAGCACCTGAAGAAGTACTACCAGTAAACAATAGCATGGATGACAATACTTCTCATTTCCATTTTATTGCTTTTTAGTTAAATTTTTATTATCTACCATTTCTTTTAAGCCTGAAGAGCAGATTTTTCGTTTTCCAAAAAATAATTTCTATACACGTATTTATCACACAATAAGAGGAATTATTCAGAAATGCCATGAGTATGCTATCTAGATTTTTACATAATCATTAACAAGTCCATAAAGTGGACGGGTGCAAGTTTATCCAGTCCACAAAGTGGACGGGTTCATCCTAAAGAGATGACTTATAACAAGTCCATAAAGTGGACGGTTCAAGTTTATCCAGTCCCCAAAGTGGACGGGTTCATCCTAAAGAGATGACTTATAACAAATCCATAGAATGGACGGGTTGACTCAAATTTATTCATTCCATAAAGTGGACGGGTTTATACTATACAGATGACTTGCATTCATACCAGTCCATAAAGTGGACAGATCCATCCTGAAGGGATGACTCATATCTATCAAGTCCATAAAGTGGACGGATTAACCCTGAAGGGATGATTTATAAAACCTACAAACTGGACGGGTTCGTCTTAAATGGTTGACTTATAATTGCTTAGTCTACAAAGAGTATGGATTCATTCTAACCAATGGCTTGTATTTATTAAAGTTCACAAGAGGGTTCATCCCAAGAATTGATCTGCAAATATTAAGTCCAAAATAGATGGATATCTTGTACATATATCTATATTGTTAAGCATCTAATCAAAATATTATAAAGGCCCATAAAGGGAAATGTCTACATGCAAAAGCAATAGGCAACGGTTAAATTAACATAAATACTGTTCTACAAAAAGATCTTTACACTTAAACAAAACAAAAAAAAAGCTAAGTAAAAAGAAAAAGTAAAAACTACTACTGGACGATAGAGGTTTCTTCATTCTTCTCTTCAACAATTTGAACATCTCCAAGTTGACGGGTACCATCCTCGACGGATTTTTCTTGATCACCAGGAACGGCCTCCCCGTCACCTTGAAGGTCGACGGTTATGTCCTTAGCGAAGAGCTCGTCGGTTCCTTCAAAGTTAGTTGGACGAGCTGGAGTCTGGCCTCCAGCGTCAATTGAGATGCAGGAAAGGTCCAAGTCCAGAAAAAAGGCTTTGACCTGCAGGAAGTAGTCATCAAAACCGTCAGCAAAAGAGCCACCGAGCTCCCTTAGGAGGTCGTCGAAATCATGATATTCCTTAATCACGTCCTCCTTAGCCTGACGGAGTTAACCCTTTACCTTCGTGACCTCGCCTTCTTTGTCCTTCAAAATTTTCTTCAGTGCTTCAACTTGTGCCTCTGACACCTTTAAGAGCTGTTTGTTCAAGTCAAGCTTTCCTACTTGGACATCCTTCCAGGCCAACAGCTCCTGTACCTCCGTCTCCTTAGCACCGAGCTTCTCCCTCAAACGGCCCAGTACCGTCTCATGGTATATACAACAATCCATCAGCCCCTTCATCATAACCACCTCTTGTAGAAATCAAGGACAAAGTTTAGAACAAGACAACATTGGAACAAAGCAAACACAAGTGAATAGATAGACATACCTATGCCAAGCTAAAAAGGCTCGTCTCCCTCATGGCCTCTGTAGCATGATTACCCAAGTCTGAATAGTCATCGTCCTTGATAATGGACGAGAGATGCTTGAGGGTATAGCTTGAATCTTCACAAAGGAGGACGGGGCACTCCTCGGTGGCAAGAACCTGGCCCTTCATCAGTCCTTTCCCCTTCCTCGGACCAGGCTTAGGGGGCAGCTTGCTGATGGTAGGGGTCTCACCAACAGTTGACCCCGTCCCAACCTTTGGTTTCTTAGGTGGATAGTCCACCTTTTCTGATGGTTTTCTCTTGGTGGACGGATTAGCCTGACCCGTCTTAGGGGGTATGTTACCCTCTAGCTTTTTCTTAGCAGCAGCTTGCTGCTTAATAAAGGATCTCCTCTATCTATCTTCCATTTCTGCATAAAAATGGATGGGTTAAAAGCTAAGCTACTAAAATGCAAAAAAGGCAAGTATTGGGCAATGGACTTACGTTGACAGACTCATGTATCGTAACGATGGGCAGCCTCAGTTGGTTTAGGACTGTCATAGTACCAGTAGAGGGTGTCTAAGGTAACTAGCTTTGACCACAACCTCTCCGACAGCTTAGTGGTCGTAAAGATCCTTTCCAAAAAGCTCCATTCTTCAAGGGTGACTTTTGGACGATCCCGAGTTGAAAACAGAGACGGTTAGAATATCAGACGAAATAAACAGTAGTAAATGAAGACCTGAGGCGAATGGAAACATACCGAATGGGGGCATTATACCCTAAGTTTTGTCCACAGGCATATACTCCTGATCACCAGGATAACACATCCAGTCATCCCCTTGAATGAAAAAGTAACGAATCTTCCAATTTCTATTCGAATCAGGAGTGTCGCACACTAACCTAAGCAACGAACTCCTAGGCACGAAACTGTACATGCCCCTTGATTGGGTGATCTCAAACAGACGATAACAATGGAATAACTCTTCCACCGTCATCCTTCGTGCCCTGTCGGACATAACCCTGTACAGAACTTCCACACCTAGGAAGACTCTCCAGGCGTTCGAAGAGATTTAGGTGACAGATAGTACAAGGTATTGAAGAAGACAATGGTGAAGGGCACTAAGAGGGAATCTAAGGTCTGCTTTCAGCATCTACTCATACACCCCGACGTCTTCCAAACCTTTATAATAACACTTTTCACATTTAGAGGGTAGACGGATTGGTATGTTGATGGGTATCTGGTATTTCTCCCTAAGTGTATTAAAGTGTGTTTGTTTGATGGAAGAGTTGAAGTCATTAATTGTCCACAACGGAATCATGATAAATTCCCTAAGCCCATCAGGGCCTATGACGGATTGAATGAGGGCTTCAGCACCAGTTAAGTCATCATTGGAATCACTCTCCGACCCGTCCACATCCAGGTCCTCGTCCTCCCCCACAGAAAGAGAGTTGGCTGACAGAACCCTTTCACTGTTGGAGGTGCCGGGGTTACCTTGACCTGACGGAAACACCTCATCATAGCCCGCTCCTTCGCGGACCCACAATTGATCACTCGACGCCTCACTAGACATCGGTCACCTACACGTGACGGATAAAAACCCTAAGACTCTATAGGTCTATACAGGCGACGGGCGTGCAATATTTAAGTAAATAATTGAAAAGGGGGGAAAGTTAAGTATAAGAAGAAGGGTACTTACAGTTGAACAGTGCGAAGCGAGGGGACGAATAAATTGTAGCAAACGATCACACCAGTTGGATGGTACAAAGGTTTGCTAAAGAGGATGGTAGCTCTCTGATAAGAAAATTGGTTGCGAAAAGTAAAAAATGAGAGGGACGAGCAACATATATATAGGGGGAACTGCATGGAAGACGAAGGGATGCTTCGGTCTGAGCGATTAACCACTAAAAACATGACACGTGCCCTTATTGCATTAATGACCCTAGGCTAGCCTGTCAATTAGAATGCATCTCCCAAAGTTAAGGTTAGACCGTCACTCCACAGATCCGTCCTAAAGTTGTGCGACGAACCCATAGAGTGAGGGGGCACCTGAGGAGGATAAAAATAAGGTAGACGGACCCATTCTAACAAGCCTAAGCGACGGTGCTGGAATAATGGGTTCTCATAAGATATGAACAGGACGACGGATCCCTCAGCGGACAGATGGTTCCATAGTGGACGGATTCTAAGCAGATGGACACCAGAGTGACGGATATTAGGGCCACTTGGCACCCCAATGGCTTGGGTAAACTCCAAGGAATCCTAAATGGAAATGACATGCGCCCTACGATTTATGAAATCCCTATATGGGAAGAATCCCGTAAAATATGTACATTTATTAGGATCTTCTTCACAAGGAAATATCTTCTTGCTCAAGAAATAGAAGTCGGCTCTACACTACTATAAAAACCTCAAGCCCTCTGAAAACAAGGTACGTATAATTTACCCCAACTCTGGCACTCTAGAGTTGTGAAATATCTTCGGAGGGTTTTTGGCCGGTACCACACCAGTACTCTCCTAAGGTCTTCTTGTTCTATGTTGTGCAGGTGTTGTCTTGAGCACGTGAGGATCGTGTGACTTACTGACGATTTTCAGCATTATCAAGGTGTGTACAAGAAAGATGGTCCACAAAATGAGCAAATGCAATACAAGTATACAATCACAAATCTAGACATTCATACAAGCACTTTAATTAGTCTAGACAACAAAAACAAAAGGAGAACGCATATTATATATAATTTGTGAAGACGATAAGTAGGAATAGCAAGTAGGTGCTTGGCTCTAGGAGTTGCGAGACCAAACTCTTCAGTCATGTCGAACTCAGTTGGCAACATGTCATTAGGAAGCTCCCAATCAAAGCAATGAACAAGCTGTGCTAACACTAACGACCGAATCACAGTTAGACCCAATTGCATTCCCGGACAGCTTCTTCTCCCAAACCCAAATGGGATAAGCTCAAAGTCATGTCCTTTGAGATCTGTTACTCCCAACAAAGATTATCAAAAAAAAAAAAATGTTACTCCCAACAAATCTCTCTGGGTTAAACTTCTCTGGCTCAGTCCAAACACTTGGGTCTCTCCCAATTGCCAATACATTTATTATAAGTCTAGACTTACGAGGTACGTGGTAACCATTGATAGTGCAATCTTCCAATGACTCATGAGGGTACCAACAAAGGTGCTACTGGATGTAGCCTCATGGTTTCTTTTACAATCATGTCCAAGTACTCCAATCTATCCAAGTCTGATTCATCTACCATCCTCTCTAAGCCCACCACATTTTCCAACTCCTTTTGAACTTTGTTCATTATACGTGGATGCCAGATTAGTTCTGTGAGCATCCAATCAATTGATGTTGCTGAAGTGTCCATTGAGGCTGCAAGCATATCCTATAAGAAAATCATTGTTAGGAAGTTACAACAATTCAAGAAATCAACACCATAACAAAATTTTGATTCCAGTAAATAATTATGCTATAGTTTCAATTCGATTAATTCTTATAAAAATTAGTGTTTAAGCAAATAGTAGGATAGTATAAATACAAAATAATTAGAAATCATATTAGATACACAGTTATATTTGGTACATAATTGAATTCTACACACAAACATATAAAATCGTTCCCCCCACCCTACACACATTTATATTTGGTACATAATTGAATTCTACATACAAACATATAAAATCGTTCCTCCCCCCTCCCCAAACAAATAATCTAACACAAATCCAGTTAGCTTAATTGGTAATTTCTTTTGTTATCAAATAAAAATATCCTAACAAGAAACTATTTTGAATACATAAAATTAATTTAACAATTTGGTATATAATGTGTTTGTCTCCCTACTAATATCATGTAAGTTCTGTGAATAATTACCAAGATTATGGTTTTGATATTGGGTCATTCAATACGGTACTCAGATTCTTCTGATCCCATGAAACCCAACATGACATCAACAAAGTCCTTGGTCTTATTTTCATCCTTGGATTGAAGATGCTCATCAATGGTCTTCTCCAAAAAGGCATCAAAGATTTTACTCGCTGCCCAACATATAACATCAACAAACTCCTTGTTCATGTACTTCTTCCCAAACACCAAACGACAACTCATATCTGCGCTAAGGGATGAAACGTTGGTACAAAGATCAGGGGCGGAGCCACGTAGTGGCTTGGAGGGCCCCGGCCCCTGCAAAAAAAAAAAAAAAAAAAAAAAATTCCATTAGAGTAGGTAGAAAAAAAAATTGGCCCCCCCCCAATATTGGACAGCCGCCCCCCCCCCCTATGCCCAATTCTCAACTATTCTCCCAAGCCCAGCTCAAATATTCTCCCAAGCCCAGCTTTAGTTTTAGGCCTTATCATCTTATGTACTCCAAATAAAACAAGCTAGCCGCTCAAGTCCAAACACTAAAAACAAAACTTCACTTTCTCTTCATCTCAAAAAATCCACCCACTGACCCACGGAATCCCTTTCTTTACTTCTTATTCTTTTTTATTTTATTTTATTTATGGA
Organism: Notholithocarpus densiflorus; assembly: GCA_030021035.2. Classification (NCBI taxonomy): domain Eukaryota; kingdom Viridiplantae; phylum Streptophyta; class Magnoliopsida; order Fagales; family Fagaceae; genus Notholithocarpus; species Notholithocarpus densiflorus. The sequence continues at coordinate 1,856,615 of JARYZH020000013.1, read as the reverse complement.
ATACTTCTTATTCTTTTGTTTTGTCTTCTTTGATACACTTTCATTTGCACTGGTACCGTTGCCTACCTACCAGCCCCCAAAACTCCAGTCCTCTACTCACAGTCCGAAAAAAAAAAAAAAAAATCCTAACCAATTTTTTCTTTCTTCATTAGCTTTAGTTTTGGAACTTGGTGACTAGTGAGTTTTCTTCTCTTTCTTAAGCATTTGACATTCATCTCTTTTTAGTGTCTTTTTTTTATTTTCTCAACTATTTACACCTAAATATTCACATGCTCTTTATATTTTCATAGATTTTTAGAGAAATACATGATTGAATGCATGGGGAGATTATTTGTGATGAGTCTTGAAGGGAAGATCTAAAGTTGGAGACAGTCAGGCAGAGGCAGTAGGCATTGCCACACGGGTGACCCATCTTTGCACTTTGTGAAGACAAAGTTTCTAAGGTAAAATTGTTTTGATTTATTACCTATTTTTGATTAGTTAGATATCATGTGGCTGTGGATTTGGCTATGGGTGTTGTTAAATTGTTTGGTTTATATTGTGTACCAATACTTGTATGTTTAATTTTTGTTTTTGTTTGAGGGGTTATTATTAATTAAAGTCATATTAAAAATGGGTTGTATGTTTAAATTATAGTGGAAATTTTGTTTTTTCTTGAGTATGAATAACATCCATATAACTAAGTAAAAATTTCTAATTAAAATTTTATTTTTTAAACTTCTTTTCAGGTTAAATTTTGAGTCATATTCTTAAAGCTAAAAGAATTATGTGCAAACGAAAAACAATTGATGCATTCTTTAAGAAAAAAGACGTTAGCAATTCAGAAATTAGGACACCTGTGGCTGTAGAAACAAATGTTGATACTTCAATGCCTGATGAACACCCTGATCCCTCCAAATGTTCAAGAATTCAATCTGAAGAGATAGATCATGATCCAGGATCACGTAAACAAATATTTGAATTTTCTATCAACAAACAAGATGAAATCCGACGAGCTTATCTCAAAGAAGGTCCATATCAACCTAAAAATATAGACTATCCATACAACGATGATACTCATCGTCGTCGATTTCAACCTTCATGGTTCAAATCGGCCCCCCCATGTAAAAATTCCTGGCTACGCCCCTGACAAAGATCAACAGCAACATGATCACGCGCAGCCTCTTGAATAAACTTTATCAATAGGTCAAGCTCTTCTTTTCTCATGGATTTGAAAGAATTGATTTTTGAGGTTATATTGCGCCAATAAGAACCATATGGAGCAAAGCCCAAGCTCTTTTGCTCATAAGAGATGTGCTTTGAAGCCTCATTAAATGGTCTACTAGCAAAAACTAGGTTAGGTGTTTTAAGGAATAGCTTGGCAGCTTGAGGGGATGAGACAACAATGGTAGGTACCATGCCTAAGCGCAAATGCATGATGGGACCATGTTTTTGAGCTAGTTGATGAAGATCTTGATGAGGGAATTCTCCTAACATAAGAAGGTTCCCAAAGATAGGGAACCCTCTTGGACCAGGAGGTAATTTCTTCTTCTTGGTCTTGCTTTTCCATTGCAGGATAGAAGCAAGCAAAACAAGTGAGAGTAAAATCCATGTCCAAGCCATGGTGGGCATGATTAAGGCTGAGCTCTGTGTAGTGAAGACAAGGTCAGTTGCAACATATGGATTATGGAGTTGTTATTTATAACATGGAATCGCACAAAACGGACAATAAACTTTAGATAAAAATGATTACTTTAAGAAAGACAAAAGGTTAGAATGGAATAACTAATCATATAATGAATATTCGGCAATTTTAGTTAAAGAAAAAACTATTTAAAAAATTATAAGTAGAGTTAATAAAGAAAAAAATTATCTAAAAAATTATTTGCATGAGAATTGAACGGTTGTCCTTAAAAATGAGAATTATATCTAATCAAGTAAAGAGTTTAAAAAAGTAATTGTCTATTAATCTTGACCATTTTTTTTATGGTAAAATATCTACATAAGCATCCTTATTTATTTGCCATATCAAATCAATAAACATATATAAAGAAAAAAAAAAACAAATATGTAATCAAATATTTTATAAACAATTAAATTGTGTTCAAGGGGAAAAAAAACATGAATCATATAAAAAAAAATTTTGATTTCTATTATTTTCTCAATAATTAAATAAAAATTTCAAATGAACTCTTTTAGGACATACAATGCAAAACCCACCCAAAAAAGAATCAAAATCTTACTTTTTTTTATCACTCCATTTTCTACTAAAAATTTTAGGATTTTAAGTGTGTCCAATAAATCACACTAATCATATAATAATAATTTACCTTATTTTTCCAAAGAGGGTAATTGGAAGTTTAGAGCAAAAAAAAAAAAAAAAAAAAAAGAGTCTGACAACATACATAACATTTAGAAAATGAAAAGAAAAATAAGTACAATTGAAATTAACTCGAGATTCCTGTTGAAAGTCAAAAGAGGCTTTGGCCTGAGATTTATTCCCTGTACGCTAAATCTCCTTTTGGCTTATGTTAAATAGAATAGCATTATAAACACATAAGTTCTTGTTGTCTCTTGTTGCATGATTGCACATCTTGTGAAGTTGCTTGATTGCATCCTGTGAAGTTGCTTATCAAAGATGGGCTAGCTAAGAACCTAGGAGTTCATGCTCTTCTTCATCCTATTGTGATTGCATGAGTTTGTAAGTATATATATACATCACCCAAGAGTCTATTCTGTATATTCAATTTTTTTTTTAATTAGTTGATATATATAGTAGATAAATATACATTATAGATTACCCATTTACACTAATTAGGAATTACTATTATACTATAATTCATTCACAATGAAGATAGGTTTTATCTCAATAATAAAATAGATATAAGTATATAACTCTCCAACTCATGCACATGTCTAACTCTTCCTAACTATGAAAGTTGGTTTTTTTTTTTTTTTTAAACTTTAAAATTTGGTGAGATAGCATTAGCACGTATCTAAAAAATTGTTGTTATTTTCATCTAAAAATTAGTGATAAAGCAAAAGTTGATAAGAACAAATAAAAAGTTGTTTTTACCTATAAATTTGTGGAAGTGTGACGCTGAAATCTAAATCTAAAAAATAAGTGGCACATATGAATAGGAAATCCAAAGAAAAAAAAAATGTAGTAACATAATTAAAGTAGAAAAAAAAAAGTAAAAAAAAAAAAAGTTAAGAATAAAAGGATCACAATACCTGTAGTAATATAAATTAAGTTTAAAAAAATATTTTAAAAAATTAATAATAAAAGGATTAGAATTTGGATTGTTATTAAATTAAGATTTTTTTTTATCAACTTAGAAATTATAGAAGAAGAAAATAAGAAAAAAAAAATTATATTTATTTTTTAAAAAATCTAAAAAAATTTCTATAATTTGGCGAAGCCACTTGAAGCAACCATAACTTCTAAGCCCAACTTTTATTATATAGTATATGATGTACAACTTTTAAAAACCTCAATTTTTTTCACTTTTTCTCACTTTTTTCAAGGTACAAGTATACTTTAATACATTTTTAGCAAAAAAATTAAGTAAAAAATTAGATAAGCTGCTCCCAAATGGACACTAATTGGACAAGGAGATGATTGTATAAAGTTTATAAGGTGGTTCAGACTCATCTTCAGCAAGTCATAACTTTTTCACGTGGTTTTTTAAGTTGTATTTTGTAATATCATATCTATTTTTGTTAGTGTGAAGTAACACATTAATTGTATTCTAGAAATATTCAATAATTTTCTTTTATAATAAAATATTATTGACTTCCCATATTTTTTACAAATTGAGTATTTTTTTTTTATAGTTGTTTGATTAAAAGAGTAAATGTTTAGGTTGAAAAATAATAAAGTGATATTGTAAATTTGGGAATAAGATTTTCATGATTAAGATTTTATTTCTTAGATGTAAAATTTACATACTACCGCATGATTTAAAATTTTAATTAATTTAATCATTTACAAATTTTTAAATTTATAATATTTAATCTAAATCATGAAATAAATTAATTTTAAATGTAGATGATCATTTTTCACATATCTTACTTATATAAATCTTATGAATTGACATGTTATCTATTAAAAAAATAACTTTTATTTATTTATTTATTGAAAAAATATTTGATAATAATTTTAACATTTTACGAAAGAAAGAAAAAAAAATTCAAATTGTACCAACTTCCACAATTATATCAAGAATTCAATGTTTAATGCTTAAACGACACATTTTTTTACTAAAGATTTAAAGGCTGAAGACGATAGCATATATTTGTGAATTCTAAAAGGCGACGCATAGTATATCACGTTTTCACCACACGAGGGTATGGCTTGATGGTAGGAGTACTCGTTCTGCACCCAGAGAGAAGCGGTTTGAACGATAGCCCCAGCAAGGCCCGTGTGGTACACGTGATATTACCTATTGTCGTCACGTGGCGTGGGGTCAATGAGTCCACACCGGAGACCCCCTTTTTTTATTCAGCAAAAAAAAAAGTACATCACGTTTTCAAATTTATTAAAACACAGAGTATAAAACATACAGTGTAAAAGAGATTTAACCCTATAAAAAAAATATCAAGCTTCTTGTTTTGTTAGTAAGATTTGGATGAAGCAATAGCAAATGGTAAAACAAAAGTAACATTATTTAGACAATGATTGTGTGAAAAATGCTTTACCTAGCTGGACAGCACAATGTATAGGAACATATGATATGATACAAAGTATCTTGGGGGACACCACCAGGCCTAGTTGCCTGAGTGGTACCCGATACCTTATGTGTCCGCTAACTCGGGGTTTGATCCCCCGCAATAACAAATTACCCAGCAAAAAAAAAAAAAAAAAAAAAGTATCTTGGGGGACGGCTGAGTCAGTTTTATATTTATGGGACCCATATTTATTGCAAGGATGTGTCATTAAAAAACTTAAATTAAACAAATTTTAATAAAAAGATAATTTGGATATATTGTGTTATTGAAAAAAAACACATACATGAAATTTTACAATTACTTTCTACGAGTTTTCATATTTTGAGATCGTCACATGATAGTTTATTATCAATTATCAATGTAGATGTAACCATTTTATTTTGTTAGTTTGTATAGCATTTTTATTTTTGTGTAGCTGTCATTATTTATTAGTTATTTCATAAATTATTGACCTTATATTAATTATTGACCTACATAACCACACTCATATCCTATCCAAAAAAAAAAAAAATTATAACAATATACACATGTAGAAAATTCTCTGTATTTCTTGGTTATTAAATTATATAAAGTTATAGTATATTTATATTATACATGTACACCTTCACACACATCACAATTCACACAAATAACATTATATCAAAAAATAAAAAAATAATGCACAAAATTAGTATAGATACACACACACTCACTCACATATATATAATATAAATTTATAATAAAGAGAGACATTTAGAACTCACAAACACTCACATTTTACTCTTAGAGTCGGAGATATACAGAAAGTCAGATAGAGAATAGAGATGAGATGAAATTCATGAGAGAAAGGGAGAGTGATTTGTGTTGTTAATTAGTGTTGGGATGAACTAATCTATGTTGTTTGATTTTTGTGCTAAATTGATTTGTGATTAGGGTGTGCAAGATTTAACCCAAGTTGTGCAAAAATATTTTTAAGGGTAATAAAAATTAATAAAAAAAATATTTTATATATAATTATTTTTTTTCAAGTCAGGGGGTTCATTTGAACCCCTTGACTTACAAGTGCAGCCACCCCTGTCGATGATTCGGTTGTTCTCTTATGAACTCACCATCAAAGAAAGGCTTCAAGTTTAAACTTTAAAATTCTCAAAAAAAAAGTTTAAACTTTAAACGCCACATTTTTTTATTATGTTAATTACAACTTACTCACGTGTAGTTTGAAGAAATTTAAGTTGTTCATCAGTAGTTTAGTATTTTACCCACATGAAATTAGCTTAGTTAGGGATCTATTACCCCACATTTGTTAAAAATGAGGCTAAATATGTATTTTTGCTTCATTTTATATATCTCTCCTCTCAAAACATAAAAAACATTAAAAATAATAATAATAAGAGAAAACAAGATAAAAAATAAGGGTTTTGTAAAAATTGAGAACAAACATTACCACCATAGAAGCTTCTCTTTAGGATCATAAAAAACTGGGTATTTTTTGGGTTTGCCTTCACAGAAGTGCTAACCCAAATTTATCATGTTGTAAGCAGGAAGGCCCTTGAGGTTGGGGATGACCCAGCAGCCGTACCCAAAGGAGAAACAATCAATGTTGGAATCAAGGATGATGTATGAGTGACAATTTGATGGATAAAGTTGGTGCCTTTGGTGAACGCCTCAAGATTGGAGATGTCGAGGTGGGCACTTCGGAGATCATTGAAGATGCCACCTCGGAGAACCTTGATGAGCCTGACTACATGATATTTGTGACATGATCAATACTGAAAAGATTAACAATGTTGAATTGATCCGTGGCATTAAAAGGAGGATCATGTTGAAGAGTCCTAGGATTCAGTACTTGGCTTTGGTGTTGCTTGAAACATGTGTTAGGAATTGTGAGAAGGCTTTCTCAGAGGTAGCAGCTGAGAGAGTTCTTGATGAGATGGTGAAGTTGATTGAAGATCTTCAGACTATAGTTAATAATCGTAACAAGGCTTGATGCTAATTGAATCATGGGGGGAATCGACCAATGAGCTCCGCTATTTGCCTGTTTATGAAAAAACATACAAGGTAAAGTTCTTGACAGAAGCTTATATGGTCGTGATTTGTTCATAATTTTTATAAAATTCTCACTTTTTGATATTATTTTTTCTTATTATTTTATGTTTTTATGTTTTGAGAGGAAAGAGGCGTTAAAGAGAAAAAAATAGGTATTTAGCCTCATCTATATATATATATATATATAAAATAATAGGTGAATTAGAGAGAACCTTAAATTAGAATTTCCAAAAAGAGATTTAATTTTGTACATGTGTATAGATTTAGACTCCTAATTTTTCAATTCAAATCTGAAATTAGAGTCCAATTTTGCACCGTTAACGCTAGGTTCACCTCCCCTTCTAGAAATCTGTTTTACATTTAAATGTGGTGTTTTTTTTTTTTTTTTTTGGCTAAATACAACCTTTTGCTCTTCTTTAAATATCAGACACGCCTATTTACAGGTTCACCTCCCCTTCTGCCAAAGCCAACAACGACAACAACACCGATCTCTTCACCTCCTTGATTCTCAGACATCAAATCCTACTCTGGCAACGACCCTCTTCTCCCATGGCTCCGGTATGCCTCTCTCTCTTTGTGGGTAGCTCTTTTAATGGTTTTAAAAAGTGAGATTGTTTGGTATTTTGTATATACAGAGGGATCAGAAAGATGAAGGATTCGCTGCCTTCGCAAGTTCTGAACGAGAAGCTGCCACGGTTTTTGCAGAAGTACGCGCAGACCTTCGATTCCGATCGCCGTTACAAAAACGACTTACGGTACCTCCGCGTTTGGTTACGGTTGGTATTTTACTAATCCATCGCTTTTTTTTTTTTTTCTTGATGATTTCGATTCTGGGTCGTTGGGTTTCTTAGAAGTTGTTTGGTTCCTGTGGAAATGAAGGGGAAAGATGTGAAAATCAAATTTGGATGCGCTTTAGATTTTTTTGGTTATCTAAATGTTGAGAATTTATTCATTTATTTTAGTGTGTAGATGGGTTTTTGTGGATGGTCTGAGAGCGCTTTTTTTTTTTATTTTTTTTTTACATTTTCTTGTTGTTGATTTTGATGCTGGGTTATTCGGTTTTTGTTCAATTTCATAGCCTTTGTTTGGTTCCTGAGAGAAAATGAAGGAAAAGTTATGAACATCAAATTTGGAGTTTTAGTAAACAGAAGGGTTGTTTTGGGCTAAGTTCACTAGCTTTTTATTGTTATTATGATTCTCTTTTGATTTATGACATATCATCTTCATAGAAGCGAGGGAGTTGATAGGAGTTAATCGTGAATTGAAAAATGCCAATTTCATTGTCTGCATTATAATTCATAAGTAATTATTTATTTATTTATTTTGTTAGTAGATGGAGTTTGCGGATGATCCAAGAGTGATTTTTATTATCTTATGGATGATTTTGATAATGGGTCATTCATTTTTTGTTCAATTTCATAGCCCATTCCCTCTTTTTCAATGAATGCTATGAAATTTGAAAGGCATTTCTCAGGATCAAGGATGAATGCTTTTCAGCTGTGACTATTCTTATTTAATATTTTCTGGTTATTCGTATTTTTTGATTTCAAGTATTTTGGATTTATATCTGTCCATTCCTTTCTCTACAGAGATGAGGTGGGTTCTTTCTAAAATCCTTGACAGCTCTTTCTCTCTCTGTCAATGGCAGACAAGAAATTAGGGTTCTTCACTATAAAAGAAGAGGATTATGGAGGCATAAAGAGATGGGAGGCACGTACTACTACAAAAAGAAGGGGCACCAAAGGGTAAGACCTTTCTTTTATTCTGCACTTTTATTTAGTTGTTTTTCTGAAATTTAATAATTTGTTAAGATAGAGAGAGGCTGGAACCACTACCGGTGAGTTTTTATCTTCGATTTAAGTTTGTTTATTAATTGTGATTAGGTTTTGATATTTTGTTTGGATTGGTTTCGATTTTGGTATTCAAATTAAGTTTTTCTCTTCACTTTTCAATTTGACATTTTGATCAGCACGCCCTCAAGTTCAGCCAGGTACCAATTTCGAATCAATCAGATTCCAGATCGCTTAGATCTATTTTGATTCTTTTGTTTTTGTTTTTGTCGGATCTAGGGTTTATCATCTGCTTTTTTTATGAATATATTGCTTTTGTTTATTCATGGTGTTAGTACACTCTACTTTGAATGTTCCGATTTCAATGTATTTCTCCCTCAATTGTTCACATTCTAGATTTCGGAATCGGAATGATTGTGTTACTCGCTAATGGTGAAATAAGCCACATCACTTCCAATGAAAACTTCAAAGTCACTGTAACTGAGATTTGCTCTTCCGCCCTGTTCCGTTTCTTCTCTGCAACTCCATACACACAAGGTCAGAATAGCATGGTTAACACTTTTTTACTGTTTGCATGTTCCATTCCAAACCACAGAGGAAAAAAGAAAATCCAAAAGGAAGTGCAAAAAAAAAAAAAAACGTGAAAACTGGAAAAAATTTTCGTTCTCTGCCCTGTCAACAAACTATTCAAAAGCTATCCCATTCCTTCTCTGCAACAACAGACAATTCAGAAGGTAAGCATGCTCTTTTTTTCTTTTTTCTTTTTTTTTTCTTTTTTTTTTTTTCTATTCAACTACCGTTTCAAACTGTATAAACTACCCACAGATCTTTTTTCCTCTGCTGAATGTAATTTTATAGGGTTCTTTTTATTTTTGGCTACCTATTACCTTAATTTCCCATTTATTTTTTTTCCCAATTTATTGAGTGAAGTTTTCTTTGATTGTTGTATTGGTTAGATTTTATTTTTGTTTGGCAGATTTTTGTTAGGTTTGCACTTTTTTTATTTGCCTTTATGTTTTGTCGATTACTGTTGAGTGTAGATTTATTGATGATTTCTCTCAAAGTAAAATTATGGTTTAACTGGAATTATTTACTGCATTTTTTTAATAGAAACAAACAGATAGATAACAAAGATTTTGTTAAATACTATTTTGCCGCATGGTTTAAGGTTTGGCTACCTTTTTCCCTAATCTCCCATTTATATTTTCAATTTCTTGAGTTCTATTTTGTTCGATTGTTGTATTGATTAAATTTTTGTTTTTGTTTTTGTTTGCTAGATTTTTGTTTGGTTTGTGCTTTTTTTGGTCAGCCCTAAAATTTGAATTGATTTATACTTTTGTGCAGATCTATGTTTTGTTGAACCATTCTCAAAAACAAAACAAAAAACAACATTGATTACTGAGAGTACAGTTATTTATAATTTTTTTAAGTAAAATTATTGGATTTTTTATGTTAATTACCGAGTTTTTGTAGATTGAACCGCATTTTCTCTTATCACCTTTGTTATTTTTCTTCTTGATATTTAATTTTATTATTATTTCTCTATTGATATATATTTTTTCATCGTTTTGCACCTTTTGGCTTAATTTATGTGGTATCTTTCTATTTTTATAGATTAGTCCTTAAAATTGTTGGAAATTTGGAATTGCCTTAATTTTTTTTACCCTTTTTCCAGCAGCCTTATAGAAGGTTGGAATTCTCTTCAAATTTTTGTTCACTATGCTTTGTAATCAATTTGACTTATTTGTGTTTGTGAGGTTTTACTCAATTTCAAGCCAGTTTTGTATATTTAGTTTGTGGTCCCTAGCATAGTGTTTCATGTACTGTAATTGTTGATTTTATAATTCGCATAATTTTTCGTATGTGCGTGCACCCACCCTTTGGTGTTAGTTCTTGAGTTTTTATTGAGAATTTTGCTTTGCAACCCAATGAAGAGATAAAAAGAAGGCAGTGGGCTGATTTTCTATAGATGAGTAATGGAATTCTCAGGGATGTGCTTTAGCAATACAACATTTTGAATCAAAAGAAGGGGTCACATATTAGGTTTTACTTGCTCATTTATTATATTTGTCATTTGCTCTGTTAAGTTTGACTAATTAAATTCTTTCAATATTTAAAATACCTTGAATTACTCAAAATGTATTTTTTGTTTGAGATCCATGGGGGAGGGTACCAACTGTAGGTTTCACAATAGTAACTTTTTGTAATACAATTTCTAGAATTTCAAAGGCCACTATTTTATGAGCTTATGATTTACAAATACTATAATGAAATGCAAGAATAACCTACTAGGGAAAGCTTACAACAAACCGATACATTATCGACATAAACTTGCTAGAATTATAATCTTAACTTCAATGTTTGTGACTAGACTAGCACATGAGATACCTAATACATCAATTAAATAATTCTGCGCATTGAGCGGGTTAAAGACTATTAGTATAATAGCAGTGTTGTTAATAGAGTCGAATTTTGTTGCTCGAAATTGATTTTCTTGCCAATTATAGTCTGCACAGTCCACCAATATTACGGAAGAAAGTGGCCTCCGTGATGCCTAGAAGGTAGAAACACTGAATTATTGTTCTAAATTCCTAATACAGACATTGGTTAAATCAAATATTCAATAATTACCTGAGTTCTATTTGACTTGGTTTCTGTTAATTTTTGTATTGCTCAGGCTTTTAGGCTCAGTTTATTGGCAGGGTTTTTTTAATATGTTGTTGTTGTTAGCTTTGCTTATTTTGTTTATTCATTTGTTTTTATTGTGTATGTCTTAGTGTCTTGGATTTGAGTACTTATAGATGATTTACTTTTATTTATTTATTTTATGAATAGATGATTACATAATAATGGGTGGAAAGTTTCATGAATTTCATAACTTGGGTGTGCGTATAATTTAATATATCTCTTTCTGTAATTTTGAAGTAAAGCCTAATAAATTTGAGGAACCTTTGTGTAATTAATCTTGATTCTTGCTGTCGAAATTAGAAACTATTATCAACTTCCTTTTAATGACTATTTTTGACTTTTTCCTGTAGTCTCTCTTTACACTATTCCCCTATTTTTACTATCCCTTACTGAGTACTTATATACGAAATAGGACATAGAATTATTTTAGTGTTATTAAACTTCAATTTGGTTTTATTAGACATTCAGATTTCTTGCTGTTTACTTCAAATAAACCTGCCATGTTTTGTGTTTTCAATGATATTTTTATTCTCATGTGCTATTGTAGATTTATCACTGCTTTGTTTAGGATATTTGTGTCACATTTGGTTTGCTTTTGTTTAAAGTATTTGGGTTAATTAGTTTTGGGTATTTGCCAATGATGTTTTTAAAATAGAGAAAAAGAAACACAATCATGCCTTTCTTTTCCTTTTTCTTAAGAGATGAATGGTAACAATCTTAAGTTTGGAAGACACTAAATATTTTTTCGCTGGACTTAGACACAGATATAGAAGAAGAAAAAAAAAAAAAAAAAGACCTTATGACACAGATATAGACCACCGTCCATTCCCTCGCTGGACTTAGACATTTTTATAGACTATGAAGATTACAAAAAGATTGGTTACAGTTTTGGGTCTTCATTGTAAATGAACGGAATTAAAAACTGTTATATGTAACTAATCTTAAAGATGTTGTTGGGATCAAATCAGTATAATATTGAACATTGTGCTGATATTTAAGTTTATGTTCTTAGCAATTTAGTTTCGATGCTGATTGTTCTATAATAAATGTGTTCATTCTGTTATGCGTTTTTGTTACCAGCGTTCTTAAAAAATTCTATTACGTATAACTAATTGGCAAATACAATTGTTAACAACATTCTATGTAATTTTTATCTATTTGGATCAGTACATCAATCTTTGGCATCCACATCCAATTGAGGGTTCCCTAGCAGGTGTGTAAGTGATTCTGCTGATCACTGCTAAGTATATAAAAGATCTTATACTCTACTTATAAGTAGATTAAAGTTCTTTTGAGCTATCAACGATGCTTTCTCTTATTAACCAGTAACTCTATCAGTGTCATATACATTCCTTTAGATCATTTTAAACCTGGCAGATTTAAGGTGGTGTTAGTTTCATTAACGTTTGTAATATGCCATTACTAAAATTTAATTGTATTGTATAAACTACATGCCTATAATATAATTGACAAATACCTAATTGATCTATCAACAAATATGCCTAGAATATGCCTAAAATATAAATTGTATTGCATAAACAACAAATATAACTAACATATTGGTTTGCCAAAAGGAATGATTATCGATTGTGGAAAATTCAAAGTGTGATGAACCTTATCCTTGTGATTATAAAAAATTTGTCGTTACATCTCATTGAATATAAAAACCAAAAAAAAAAAATTTCCTTTTTAAGATTTCAAATTTTCATCCCATAAAATTTGAATCATTTGCATTTTCTAATAAAGTTTCCTAAATTATAAATTAGAACCATCATTTCTAACTAAAAATCCTCGCATTTTTACATCTAATCTACCAAACAATACCTGCTAAATAATAAAGCACAATCTTTCTTGTCCAAAGCATATTTTATGTCAATGTGATGAGAGTGAACCATACTCACGTGGAAGCACACAATATAATAAAATAAAAGTAAACCATCCACTGATGACACATCACATAGCTCCTACAAATAAATTATACAAATTCAACCAAACTATACTCATCTAAGCTAGAAGATAATACAAACAACATTTCCTATACGCCCAATGCACAATTCACCTATGCACACAAACCACTCTTATGCCAATTATTTATAAGCACTTACAAGTAAAGCCCCAGTTGATAAGCCATATCATATAAGGTTTGCTGGCCTGCTCGACTGAAATTGTGCTTAATTATCATCTCCTCTTCCCCTCCTTTCATCTGCTCTATCTTACCCCACCACTCATTCTCATCAACAAATATATATATATATATATATATATATATATATACTGCTAAGTTTTGTTAATGAAATTTTCTGGTTAATAATATGAATTTAGACTTAACTGAGCATTTTAAACATGAATAAATTCATGATTAATAATATATCCATTCCTGTGCGGTAGCACGGGCTACATACTAGTTTTTAATAAAGGTGGGTAACACAATCCTAGCTGAGCTAACCTCAAATGGGTAAAGTATCAAATTTCAAATCACAAGTATGCAACTTAATTTCAGCCAAACCACAATTGGATAAGTTGTAATTAGTCATTTTTTTTATTTATTAGAGTATTGAAGGCTGAAAACAATAGTACGTGTATGAGATCCAATTCTTAAAGGCCACAATCTCCTTGATTTGTTTGTTGTGTTTTGGTGACTGAATGTTTGGTACGCAAGATTTAGATGCAGTAGCAAATGGTAAAACAATAGTAAGATTAATTTATATAATTTGTGTGAAACGCTTACTGAGCTGCCAGGCACAATGCATATGAATAAATTATAAATAAAAAAAAATTATAAAAAAAAAAAAAAAAAAAAAAAAAGAAGAAGAAGAAGGAAAATGCTAATGTCACTAACTATTTATAAAAAAAAAGTTCATTTTTGGATGACACCGAAAATAAGGGGTAAGAAATAAATTATTCCATTTACTTCTAAACACATCCAAATGATCAACCATTCGTTGTTGATTATATTTCGGCCAAAATGGGCATTTGCCCCTTTCGCCAAAACTTTTCAGCAAAATGCCTCTTGTCTGAAATTATTTAGGGAAATGCCCCTGTCTTGAAACTCGATTTTTGAACAATCGAGTTATAGCGAACTGAAAATTAAAAAAAAAAAAAAAAAAAAAAATTTGTGGGACTCGAATTCACGGAACTCGAGTTCTAGAAAAAAAAAAAAAAATAAAAATCTATGTTCAATTTCGCTATAACGTTCTGTTTGTTTCGCTGGAAAACCTTCTGTAAAGATAGTTTTCCACATTTTCCAGTGTTTGGTAGCACAAAAAAACTGGTCAATGAAAAACTATCTATGATCAACGAAAAACTCAAATAAAAATAAGGTTTATTTTCTATAGGTTGTTTTCCAATTTTTTTTTTTTTGGAAAACAATCTCTCTCTCACGCGTTGCATCTCCTATAAATATTATCTTCGTCTATAGCCGTGGGAAACATAATTTTTTGGCGCCTTCTCTCTCTCATGGTAAGTTTTCTCACTTTTTCTCTCCTCATACCCTCATTGTCACTAACTCTGGTCTCTCCTCTTCCCATTGACCTCTCTCTCTAACTGTCTCTCTTCTCTCTTTTCTCCACATTTCTCTTCCCCTCTGTAACACAATTCTCTGATTAGATTTTTTTTTCCTTCACTGATCGGTCAATAGTTTCGACTTGCAAAGGAGAACAAATTTGCAGTAGTAATTATTTCATTCCTCTCTACCAAAATCTCAATTCTTTTCTTTGAATTTCAAGCTCGATTTTCTTTTTACTCTAAGAAACTTTCGGTTTGATGGATTTCAAGCAGAAGTTACTTCTTTTTCGTACATAAAGTGCAAAAAAATAAAATAAAATAAAATAAAAAAAGAAGAAGAAGAAAGAATGAATGAAGTAAAAGATGAAAATTTTAAACATAGTACCTATATTGCTCTAAATTGCTTTTACATGGGACAATCTTTACCGTGGACTAATAATTGTTATATAATGAATGATAATTGTTTAGGAGAATTGCATTTGTTGGCAAATACTTTTTTTGTTGGCAGATACTATGCAGTGATAATATATTATACAGTACATTATGTAAATACATAATTTAGAGTAATATTGAAGATTTGTGGTTGACCATAGTAGACAATTAGTATACCAATAAAAAGAGTAGACAATTAAAAGTTATTGTTATTTATACTTATTGAAAATGTATTTCCCTGTCAAATTTATATAAATATATATATATATATATAGACAAATGGTTGATATGTGTGTGTGTACATACATTACTGTCTATATATACGAGCAAGATGAGTGGTAGAGATCATGAAAATTTGACAACTAATTAATTTTGATTGTATCTATTGTTAAAATTTTAGTATGAAAACCAAATTTATTCTTGGTTTTTTAATTTATAATGATTACATTAGTTAGTTTACATAATATACATGTTTTAAATTATACAAGAAATATTTTTAAAAAATTGCATACCAAACACCAGAAAACATTCTCAAGCTCATTTTCAAGGTCGTTACCAAACACTGGAAAATGATACAGTTTTCTAGAAAATGCTCTTTGGAAAATGAGACAGTTTTCTAGAAAATACTCTTTGGAAAATGAACTATTTTCCAGAAAACGTTAATGCTGAAACAAACAGAGCGTAACTTGATTGTCCAAAAATCGAGTTTTATATTTGAAACTTGATTTTCTAAAAATCGAGTTTCAAAACAAGGGCATATCCCTAAATAATTTCAGACAGTGGACATTTTACTGGAAAGTTTGTGAGAAATGGATAAAACCCCATTTTGGCCATTATATTTCATTCTGCGGATTGATCCCATCTAAATGATCTAAAAAATAGACGGAGATGGATATAAAGATACTTATGACCATAGTTTTCTTTTGTGATTAAAATGTAACCACCGTTCAAGATAAGTAGAAATCACTTAAAATGAGCCTTTTTATCCCTTTTGATTGATGGCTACTTTCCATACTCTTTCCAGAAATTAAGGGCAAATCCATGTAGCCAAAATGAAGAATTAAAAGAGAGAAGATACTTTAATGAATGATTTGTATGGCAGGAAGTGGAAGTTGTTTTTATTTATTTATATATGTTTTATATTTATTTACATTTGTGTCTCTTAAGATGGAGGGAGAAACAAAAGAATGACAACAATCACAAAGGAGAAGCCAACAATCACATAGACGCTAGAATATGTTGTAAATTTGATGGCTCTGGACAAAGTTGACGTAGAACAGATAGTATAGGCCTTTCTGGAGCAGCAAGGGCGTCGAAAGTCAATGTTGGAATTGCATGAAATTTGTTAGGAATGCTATAAGCATGTGGATAATAATTGTTGTATATGGATTTAGTTAGTTAGTTACAATTTCAAGCATGTTAATTACATTTAACACATGTTGGAATTATTAATGCACATGGGAAATAATAAGACCATTAGGATAAGGCCATGTGAGCTAATAGAATAATTTTATGGTTCTATAAATACCTGATTGTAATCACATTTCTATTATTGAAAAATAAATCAACTCATTGCTTAAGTGCATTAGTGCATCTCTCTCTCTCTTAATCTCTTTCTTTCTCTATGGAGGGTGTAATCACATTTCCATTATTGAAGAATAAACCAACTCATTGCTTAAGTGCATTAGTGCATCTCTCTCTCTCTCTCTCTCTTAATCTCTTTCTTTCTCTACGGAGGGTGACTACCTCGAATTAAGTCAATATCTCTACAATTCCCATCAATTCCCCTATAATCCTATCCATCCCCGTTAGGAACCACCGGGTTCCTAACAAGTGGTATCAAAGCCGTCAATCATGAGACAGAAGAATGTGACCAAAGAGAATTTTGGAAAGAATTACGGCAAATAGTGAACAAAGTTTCAGAGGATGTCAAGGCTTTGTACGAATCTCACAACTTTGTTCTAGAGAAGGTCAATGCCTTGGTTGAATCTAGCATGGCCATGAAGGAAGAACGTTCAAGAGTGCAGGAGGATCTTGAGAACATGTCCAAAGAAGAGTTAAAGCTTCTTGAAGGAACAAGTGATAAGTTTCAGGTTGATGAATCAACAAAAAACTACCATTGATAGTGAAGATGCAAATGACAGTGAAGATGTGGCTGATCTTGAAGAGTTTCTTAATTTAAAGGAATTAATGAGTTTTAATGGTCCATGCAAGGGTCCTATTGAGGTTCAGGTTCAGGTTCACGGCACATCACAAACTCTAGCAGTTCCTAGCAACTTCAAAGGCGCAGATGGTTGGGTCACTTTTCAACATATCGGCCTTTTAGCCGTGCCAGTTGGAGAGAAGAAGAACGTGCACCAATCCTTGAGTTCTACGGAAGTCTTTGACCCTAACAAAAATAGGTGGTCTTTTATTTCAGATATGAGCATTGCAATCGTGCCCTGCATCAATTCTCTGCACCATGACATTTACCTTATAGAAGATCTAGCACAATTGAACTTGGACATTCTTGTCGAAGTGGGGACATATGCTCATGTACAGACAGATTATCTAGCTTGCTTTAGCGATCGTAAGTGCTTTTGGTTGGTTTTGAAAACGCTGGAATGTTCTAATAAGGAACCAAAGAGACTATTATATGGTGTGGCTGCCAATGAGATAAATTGGTCATGGGTTTGGACCGCTTAGTGGGATCACATGAAATCACTTAATTTGCCCATTGAAGGCGTAGGTGATATTGGGCAAGGATCTCATGGTAAGGTTACCATCTTGCCAACATTAGTGATTAACAATCAAGAAAAACAAAAGGAGCTTACACATTGGTGCAAACATTACAATGGAGTCCTTGACCTTAATGTGGATGAGAAGCTTCTATACCATATTTTTAGTGCATTTGGTGTCATCCATATTAACCATGATGCTTTTAGGGCACCTAATGCGGTTATGAAGGCAATGTATGGCCAATATCTTTGTAACATTCAATTTACGGTGTCATATGCATACAAAATGTCATTGGAGTATTGGTTCTATGGCAGGTCACCTCTCATGAAGGTGTCACTCAATAACAACACCTTGAGGGCAAGGTGTTTTGAAGATGAGGGAAATATTAGGAATGCTATAAGCATATGGATAATATTTGTTGTATATGGATTTAGTTAGTTAGTTACAATTCCAAGCATGTTAATCATATTTAACACATGTTGGAATTATTAATGCACAAGAGAAATAATATAACCATTAGGATAAGGACATGTGGGCTAATAGAATAGTTTTATAGTTCTATAAATACCTACTTGTAATCACATTTCCATTATTGAAGAATAAACCAACTTATTGCTTAAGTGCATTAGTGCATCTCTCTCTCTCTTAATCTCTTTCTTTCTCTATGGAGAGTGTAATCACATTTCCATTATTGAAGAATAAACCAACCCATTGCTTAAGTGCATTAGTACATATCTCTCTCTCTCTTAATCTCTTTCTTTCTCTATGGAGGGTGATTCCTTACAATTCTCATCAATTCCCCTATAATTTCTATCCATCCCCATTAGGAACCACCGGATTCCTAACAAAATTTGGCAAGTTGAAGGGAAACGACATTCTGATCCAAACTCAAGGCCTCGAGGGTTGCCCAAATTTAGGCAAATTCCTTTGTTAAGGCCTCAAAAACATTTTTTATACTATTTTTAGTAATGTTTGTTTTTCCTTAATAGCTTTTAGCTTAAAAGTCATAATAAAGTTTCGTTTGTTTTGGGACGTCTCTTAGAGATAGTATTTTAAATTTCCGCAATTATTTCAATTTTGCTATTTTTGGCAAAAATTACTATTTTGCCACCTAATTACGTGGTTAGCGCGAATTAGGGTTTCTGGGCATTTTCCTAGCCACCCTAGGTTTTCTTTTTGCTATTTCAACATATTGAAGCCTCCTGGGCAGTTCTATTTTCAGATTTATAAAAAAATGCAGACTTTGTTTATTTCTCTCTGGTGGATTCTAGAATCCTATCACTTTGTGGATTCAAGAGACCTCTCATAGATTTGAGGTTTTCATTCAGAAGCGAACGTGTTTAGTTTCTTTTCTCGTTCAGAAAGTAATGTGTTTGTTTTCTTGTAGTTTCCGTGACATCAAAAGTACTAAGCCAACTTAAAGGCAACAAATCTGATGGCATTGAACAGAATGCCAAGCTAACTTGAAGGCCTCAATATGCTTTTCGGCATTTTATAGTGCTACAAGTGTTAACCTCTAAGAGGCTCTTTTAAAAAAAAAAAATATTTTTAAGAAAAAGATAGAAATTTGTACAATTCAAAGTAGTCCATCTCTATACACATCTTTTCTAGCTATTTCTGAAATATCTACCGATTTCAGCGGCTTTTCATTTTTTAAATAAGAAAAATGATTATTACATTGCATGTTGACATCAAGTGTATAATATATCTTTTCATACTTCAGGCTTAAATTTTGTTGCCCAAAATGCACTTGTCCCTACAAGCTCCAAGTCTAGAGGACTTTCCAATTCCAATCCCCTAGGTTTATTGTCACGACCCAAACCTGTACTTCAGAATATAGAGCATGACCGGCATGTTAATATCAAGTTTACCTCAATACTAACACGAACTAACTTAAGCTGAAGGTACTTATCAAATATCGTTTCTTGTATTCCTTTGTATTTCCTTGTATAAAACCCATAATATACAAAGGTTCGTAAAACTTTAAAACTTCATTTCATTTCGAACTTTGTAAAATTACAACTTGGCTAAAACTTAAGGTATTCGTGTAAATATTACATAGCTAAACGTTTAGCAAAACTTTTATTTACAAACCTAACTCCAAGACATACAACTAGGGTTCAAAACAAACTAAGGTTCTGAAATACATCTGTGCTCAAAAGGATCGAGTACATCTTGATTTCTCCTATACAACAAAAGAGCTAAACTACTATACAATAAAAGAAAACTATACATTCTAACAAACGAGAATCATAGATTCCTTGCCACTTCTAATACTCTCACTGCTTCTAGGAAAAAACATGTGCACTGAAATATAATAGAGTGAGCTGCGAAACCCAGTAAGGTTTTAAGCTCCATGAGCATTTAATAAGAATGCATGTAAATCAAATATTTTATGGATAAACCCGCTTTGATAAATAGTCTTCATACTATTCTTAAAATAACTTATGAACTTTCAGATGAAAATACATCATTTTCCTTTCATATAATAATAAAAGGACATAATAAGGAACTTAAACATAATTCAGTAACCTTATCTTTAAATAGACTATAAAATACTTTATCATAAACTTTCCATCAGACTTATAACACATTCAACATACCTTTCTCATCATCATACTTTTCTTATAAATTCCAAATAACTTAATTGCTCATTCATGATACATATTAGTCAGTCCAATTGTAAGTCTGTCACAACTTTGGGAGGCTTCTAACACATTGTGCTAGGTATCCAGCATTCCCCACAATGGTAGGAAATCCCAGGATCATATTAGAAAGTGTCACACCCCTTTCGGTGTGATCATATTATCAACCATGGGAGTCAGTTGGCATCCTCCACAAGTTGGCCATTCCCAACGAGGGCGGGTACAACAGAGTCATCACCACTTATAATGGCTAGTCAAAATTTCCATGGAAATGCCAATACTATAACCCCTACTGACTGAGTTTAGATCATAACAATTGAATAACCCGAAAACTATATTTTTCTGATAATTATGCTTTTACATACATATTTCATAACAATAGCATATTCACCTCATTCTTTAAATATTATGTTCGTGATATAAGTATTAGCATCAATATGCTAAAATTATCATATATATAGGATTCAAGAATTCACGAACATATATCTTTACTTAAATCATGCTTATATGTAATAGGTCTAATTAAAAGGTTTTGATGCATAACAAATTTTTAAACAATCCTTATACTTATCAAACGCACATATCACATATCCCTTACTTGAAAACAGAAGACGCGAGAGATTTGTATAAGAGGAGCTCAAGTGTCCACGTTTTCATTCTCGTCACCCACAAACTTTGAAGCTGAAACTTTAGTGTTAATCTTTTAATTTCTTCTTTAGAGAGAGATATATGGTTTTGGTGAGAGAGAGAGAGGGTTGTTGGTGTGAAATGGTGCTGTTGTGTAAGAACAAGGAAAGAGGAAAAGAAAGGAACAAAGAAAGTGTTCTAGTGCAGCAAAGAAGACAAGGGAAAATAATTTGGGTGGGGCACGTGTTTGCTAAGGGGAAAAGGGTTGATGAGTCACCCTTTTAACTTTTTTTAAATTTACTTACCACCCCTCCATAATCTTATATTCTAGATAGGCCTAAGTAATAAAATAACTTTACATATAAACCCTTACCTTTATAAACTTCTTTCCATGATATATAAAAAAAAAAAGGCCTATATCTTTTATAACATCAAAATATCAAAGCCTTATGCACTTAAATTAATTAAGATAATACTAAGTATATAAATCCATAAATTAATCATGCAATTAGGCTGGAATGTTACACTTATTGTGTAAAATAAAAATAAATGATTGACACATGGCTCCACTTCAGGATTAGGGTTGGTATTGCAACAGTGCAGTTACTCCTTCCCCCCCCCCCCCCCCCCCCAAACACACACACACACACATATTATACCATATTTATATTTTAACTTTAACTTTTTTACTTTTTATTCAATTTTTTATTCAATGGCTGAAAATGAAATTAAAAGTTTTTATTAAAAAAAAAAAAATTTCAATCTCAACCCTTGTTAGCTATTGTATCAAGTGCAATATCCCTACATCCAACTCAACACAACTCACCTTCGTATACCTAGGGATTTGGATTCAGTGCAATAGCTATTGCACCATGCAATACCCCCTAAATCCCTCACAAAAAGTTTCAATTTTTTTTCATCTTTTACCTCTTCTAACTTTTAACTTTTTTTTTTAACTTTTTAAACCACTTTGATCCAATGACTGATATTAAAAGTAATTTTCCTAACTTTTAATCACAACCATTAAAAATGAATTGCATGGTGCAATAGCCTTAGCTATTGCACCTGATCTCAATCTGTATACCTAGCTAGTTTTATAGACACTAATGTCAACAAAGTCACTATCAAGTGACACTTGTTACCCTATCAAATTAAAGTAATTATAACTACCAATAGGGTCCGGTTAACGTATGCCCTTAGGGCATGTATTAATCATTTATTTTTGGAAATATTTTATGGAAAATTGAAAAAACTGTCAAAAAAGTTGATAACTTTTTCATTTTTCCGTAAAAAGTTTCCTAAAATTGTTTATTAATTTATACCCTAAGGGCACATGTTAGTAAAACTCATTTATATAATATTTTTCGCAAACTTGTTGATAAATTGTGATTTTTATATAATCTTTTTTCATAAACTAGTTAGAAATAATAGTATATAAATACACTACCATTTGGGTTCAAAGATCAACCGCTGGTAAATAAACTGTAAAGCAACAAATATGGACCACAAAATGAGCAAATGCAATACAAGTATACAACCACAAATCTATACATTCATACATGCACTTTAATTATTATAGACAACTAAAAAAGAACACTGAATGCCATTTGTGAAGGCGATAAGTAGGAATAGCAAGTAGGTTTTTGGCTCTTAGAGTAGTGATACCAAACTCTTCAGTCATGTCCAACTCAGTTGGCAACATGTTATTAGGGAGCTCCCAATCAAAGCAATGAACAAGTTGTGCTACTACTAACCGAACCACAGTTAGACCCAATTGCATTCCAGGACAGCTTCTTCTCCCAGACCCAAATGGGATAAGCTCGAAGTCATGTCCTCTAAGATCTATGTTACTCCCAA
Organism: Notholithocarpus densiflorus; assembly: GCA_030021035.2. NCBI lineage: Eukaryota > Viridiplantae > Streptophyta > Magnoliopsida > Fagales > Fagaceae > Notholithocarpus > Notholithocarpus densiflorus. Next base: position 1,833,619 of record JARYZH020000013.1, on the reverse strand, counting down.
CAAATCTCTCTGGGTTAAACTTCTCTGGCTCAGTCCAAACACTTCGGTCTCTCCCAATGGCCCATACATTTATTATGAGTCTAGACTTACGAGGTATGTGGTAACCATTAATGGTACAATCTTCCAATGACTCATGAGGTAATAACAAAGGTGCTACTGGATGTAGCCTCATGGCTTCTTTTAATACCATGTCCAAGTACTCCAAGCTTTCCAAGTCTGATTCCTCTACCATCCTCTCTAAACCCACCACATTTTCCAACTCCTTTTGAATTTTCTTCATTATACGTGGATGCCTGATCAATTCTGTGAGTATCCAATCAATTGACGTTGCTGAAGTGTCCATTGAGGCCGAAAGCATGTCCTGCAAGGAGCTCATTGTTAGCAAATTACTACTACAAAAAGAACAAAACTTTAATTTCAAATTCTTATGGTCAATTTTGGATCCTTTACAGACTAGATAGATAATTGACACCATAATTATATTTTGATTAATTCCAACAGATGATGATGCTATAGCCTCAAATCGATTAATTCCTAACAAGTATTGTCTAAGCAAATAATTAGGTAGTATCAATGGAAAATAATTAGGAATCATGTTATATAATCACGATTATATTTGTAACATATTGAATTCTACACACACACACAAAATAAATAAATAAATAAATATAACAATAATAATTTGGTTTTTTGTTTTTTCCTAATATAATTAATTTTACTAATATAATCAATGTAACAATTTGATACATGATGTGTTTGACTCCCTACTAATTCCATGTAAGTTTATGAATAATTACCAAAATTATGGCTTTGATATTGGGCCGTTCAATACGGTACTCAGATTCCTCGGATCCCATGAAGCTCAACATGACATCAACAAAGTCCTTGGTCTTTTTCATCCTTTGATATTGGGCCGTTTTTAAATACATGTATCAAACTTAAAATCTTCTGTTTTAATATCATGTTAAATTACCAATTCTTCCAAAAAAAAAAAAAAGTATTTTTGGAGTACAATCATCTAATACTCTATACCAATAAAAGTAAGTTACCTGTTACATGGGAACTTTTTCACATTGTTTTTTAAGCTATATCTTGAATTATATATCTATTTTTATTGATGTGAAATAACACTTCAACTGTAATATTTGTAGAAATATTTAATAATTTTCTATTAAAAAAAATCTCATCCATTTTTATATTTTTTATGGATTGAATATGATTTATTATAGCTGTTTAATTAAAAGATTTGTAAAGGTCTAGGCTGAAAATTAAGAAAGTGATGGTATACTAAGAATTGTGGGATAGGATTTTTACAATTAAAATTTTATTTCTTAGATGCAAAAGTATACAAACTACCAAATTATTAAAAATTTTAAATGTTGTGGCAGTTCACACATTTTTAAATTTGTAGTATTTAATCTAAATTAAGAAATAGAATAATTTCAAACGTAAATTATCATTTTCCAAATATTTTACTATATAAATCTTATAAATCAATGTGTTATGATAATAATTTTTAACATTTTAAAAAAGAAAAAAATAATAATTGGAGTTTAATTAGCAAAACTGATTTCAAATTGTACCATGAACATATCAAGGATTCAAGATACGCACGTCTTAGTTTTTGGACTTTACTAAAAAAGATAGTGAGAATATGGCTCCACATTTTTTGACGATAGCGTGTGTGACAGTGTGAGTTCTAAAAAGGCCACATAGAAAAATTATCAAGCGTTTTGAATTGGTAGTAAGATTTGGATGAACGCAAAATTCAAGCAGCAATAGCAAATAGCAAAACAAAAGAAGCATTATTTTATATGATTGTGCGAAAAATGCTTTCCCCGAATGGCCGGCACAACAATGTATACAGGAATATATGATACAAAGTATCTTAGGAGACGGCTGAGTCATTTACATATATATAAATATATATATATATATATATATATATATACTTTGTTTTTTGTCTGTCATTGGAGCCATGGTTGCATCGATATATAGCTGGTTGGGGCCATTGATGTCACCTCTATATTATGTTATATATCTGTCATTGGCGCCATCGAGAGATAGCTTATGCTTTTGTGTTTGTCTTGTTCATTTTTAACCGTTCATACTATGTCCATCACCTGCACTATTGGAAATGGATAGAAGAATATAAAATAGTGAAACAGTGAAACAATTAATGGAAAGGATTATAGAGTTTTTTTTTTTTTTTCCTTCTCTCTGTTGTTTTCTTTTTTGGATGATGCAATTGTTATAAACATATAATAAGTAGGAAGGGGAATTCGATCATTGATTCTCTTCGTAAATAAGAATAGGCAATACCACCAAGCTATATATATATATATATATAAACTCTCGACTTATTTTCCTTTATACGATTTTCCGAAAAGTTGGAAGCTTTTGTCTTGTTTGAAATCTGAAAAACAACTATGTAAACAAGAATTTAAATGTCCATTCCATTCCTTCATCTCCATTCATTTTTGGATGAGACAGAAAATAAGAAGTAAGAAATAAATTGTTTCATTCACTCCCAAATTGCTTTCTGCCATTTCATCCCACCCAAATGGTCTAAAAAAATAGCTGGAGATGGGTATGAAGACCTTATATTCATTGTCTTCTTTTGTGATTTAAACCGTTCAAAATGAGAAGAAATTGATGAGATTTGTCATTTGCAAAAGTTTTGTCAGTAAATATAACACTCAGGATGAAAATATCAAATATTTTATAATAAATCTCATCGTATTCAAGTAGAATACATAAAATAGTTATCAATTAAAAAAAAGTTTTATTAATAATTATAACATTATACACACTTTGCTATATATAAAATAGCTATATATAGAACTACTAAGGAGAAAACATCGTGGGAACACTAGGAGAAAACATCCTAAAATCACTCATTAAAATAAATAAAAATAAAAAAGTAGTTGAAAATGCCAAAAAAAAAAGATAGCAAAGGAAAAGTCAAGAACCGCGACACATCTTCACCTACGCTTAGATTCTCAAAAAACAAGATCAAAAACAAATAATGATGATATTGATGTGATAATAATAATAAAGATAATAGTGTCATTCCATCAAAATTATAAAAGCAACGACATCAATGAATTGAATTAAATTTTAAAAAAAAATAGTTTGTGCTAATAATTTTCCAAATTTTCCTTTGTAATACTTTTGATTGATCACTACTTTCCATACTCTTTCCAAAAAAAAAAAAAGAAGCAAATCCACATAGCTAAAATGACATTAATATTGAGGAACACTACAAGAAAAAATGTTTATTGCAACGAAAAAAATCATTGCAATAACATTAGAGTCATTGCAATAGTTGATACAAGATGTTGCAATAAAATTTAAGGTAATAGGTTTATGCAACAAAAATTTTTGTTGCAATAAACTCCAAATATTTTAATAAAAACTGTGGGGACACAAGCCCAAATATATATTGGGCCTTGGGCCTTGTCTGAGGAGGCACAGTGGTCCGAGAATAGATCAACATTGAAGAAGGAGTAAGACCAAGAACTTCACGAGCAAGCTATGGCTGTAAAGGCTGGGAGAGGTAGGCCGAATAGGAGTATCTTCTCAGCTAAACGAAAAAGTGGTCAGAATGTGAGTTCTATTATCTAGAGTGACATTCTAGGAAGTTCTGTTGATAAGGATATGCACTGTGAACATACGGGACAAAATGGGAGCTGAGAAATATCTAAGAAAAAGCTACTAGCACTGCATTGAATGCTCTGTAGCTAACTCTCTGACCGCATTTATGTGGAGAAAACCCCTGAACAGTGCTGCATTGGTCACCCCAACTCACAGAGGGCCTGTGAGGGTGTCCGATGGGACAAGCACTCAAGTAGTGGCTTGGATGACCGACAATTGGAAAGCCAAGATCATTCAAAGGGAGATATATAATGTAAGAAACCCCTAATGAGAGAGAGGTTGAGAAATGAAGGGAAAAAGACTGTAGCAATCAAGAACTGAGCTTGTAATCAAACTTAAGAGAAATATATAAGAACTGATCTCCTCGGACTGTGCCGAGAACGATTTCATTTAGAATAAACCGGTCTATCTTCGTTTTCTAGTCATCTGAATCCACTTTGCTTGTTGTCTAATTCATTAAAGCCCAGTTTTCAAACTCACTCTCTACAAATTCATTGTATTGGGCTTTTTGGGCTTGAGTTCATTTACAACTTGGGCTAGGGACCCAAACTGTGTCCTTACAAAAACTTTGATGCAATGATATATATATTGTTGCAATAAACAATTTACTATTTCGAATATCTTGTAAGTATAGGCTATTACTTCACAAAACTTCTTGTAGTAGATTGCAAATAATTGAACAAAACAAGTCGGATTAAATTACTGCAATTATATCTTCATTGTAATAGATAATTAATTCATTTTGTCACTGCGATTGACTATGAAATAATTGATACCAAGTTATTGCAACGATATATTCATTGCAGTTACGTGTTTGTTATTGCAATAGATTGTAAAAGAATTAATATCAAATTATTACAATGGTAACTTCGATGCAATAGCTATTAATTCGAAATTTTCGTTACAATAGATTGCAAAAACAATTAGTATCAATTTATTGCTAACGATTATTTCATTTTAAGTTATTTCAACAATTTTTCCTTATATATTAAAGCTTCTATTGCAGTTGAAAATTATAAGTTATTACAACTTATTATTGTTGATGCAATAATTTAACACTTTTAAAGTTACTATTGCAACTATTTTAACTTGTAAATGCAATATTTTGTCTAAAACTACTATATACATATTCCGTTGTATTAATACTTGATGTAATAGACATTTTTTGATGTAGTGAAAGAAGATATATTAGTGGAAGTTTATATATAAATATATATATATATATATATATATATATATATATTGTTTGTGTCTCTTTAGATGGAGGGCAGGAGGGGGAAACAAAAGAGAAGACTAAATAATCAGAAAGGATAAAATAGATGCTAGAATAACTTTATAAAGTTATTGAGTTGGATAAGAAATCCTACTGTAAGGAAACAAACCTTTTGAGTTTTGATACTATCCAATGAGCCATATTATGAAAGTTTTTTTTTTTTTTTTTTAATAAAAAATATTTGGCTAGGTTTTAGTGTTCTTTTTGCCCTAGAATAAAGAATGATATAAACCAAAACAAAATAAATAAATATATATATATATATGTCTGTTTGAGATCCGCTTATTTTGCTAAAACTAAAAACTTTTTACTGAAAATACTGTAGATAAAAGTAAATGTTAGTTGAAATAGTACAGTGAGACCCATAAATAGTACAAAAAAATGTAGTGAGACCCATGAATAATAGCAAAAATAAACTGAATAGTAAAATAAGTTGGCAAAATATAAGCTAGCCAAATAGATGTAGGTTTGTTTGGCTACCGCTTATTCCTGAAAATTGAAAACACCGTAATAAAATAATTTTTAAAGGTGTGAATAGTGCCGTGAGACCCAAATGCATAAGTATGCGCATTTTGCTGAGTTTGGTGGTCCCATGAACAGTGTCGTGGGACCCAAAAAATAGCCAAATACAGTTGAAACTGGTATCAGAAGCGTGCACTGTAGCCGTGGTGTAAACACAGACGCAAACGTGGGGCAGATAAACGCAATCCAAACGCTCACTTAATGCCCGTTTGGATTGGGCTTATTGCGCGTCTGCGTTTTTAGTTTCATGTTTTTTTTTTTTTTTTTTTCAGCGCATATGAACAGTAACCGCACTATTCATGCACATGAATTCATTGTGCATGAGACAAAGCGCATTGTTCATGAGACATACAACCACTTTATTCAGAAAAAAATATATTAAAAATTGGTCCAACGGCACTATTCACACATTTAAAAATTATTTTGCTACAATGTTTTAAGTTTTTAGTATTCAACAAAATAAGATGTATCCAAACGAACCCTTAGTATCACTATCATCCCATTTCATTCTCATAGTCATTCTTGAAAGTTGAAACAAAGCCCAGTTAGGAACATACCAGCCCTATCATTTGAGTCTAACTGGTAGAACATGATCATTAGCGTTGCTGGTGACTTGCGTTGATATATATAAATTAAATATGATAATTATTATCGAATGGATCTGTGGCGCAATGGTAGCGCGTCTGACTCCAGATCAGAAGGTTGCGTGTTCGATTCACGTCAGGTTCAGTTTTTTATTTTTCGAAGTATTCAATTTTTATTTTATTTTTTTAATTCTTTTGAAACAAAACTCTCCATATTTACCATCCAAGTCCCAAATCTTTTTTTCCTTTTTTTTTTTACCTTTTCTAAACTCTTTGTATTTTCCTTTAACTCCCTATCTATTCTCCATATTTACCATCCAAGTCCCAAATCCCCCCAAAATTACCAAACCCCAAATGTTTCTAAGCTCAGTTCTCACTTCTCAGTCTCACAGCAAAACCACCAAACCCAATGTTCCAAAATCTCTCCTCTCACTCTCTCCAACCCTCCTCCTCATTCACCCTTCATTCCTCACAATATTACACCCACACCCTCACCTTCACACAACCATGTCTTCCACTACCCAATCGTTCTCTTCGGTACAGACCCATGACCCGAATTTCCTGCGCTTCGACCCGACCCAAGAGAAACCCGGGTCCAATGCCGGACAAGTCCGAGGCTGAAGAGCTGGTCCGAGTGATGATGAGGAATATGAATGAGAGAGAGCCCCTGTTGAAGACACTGAACAAGTACGTCAAAGTTGTGAGAACTGAGCACTGTTTTCTTCTCTTTGAACAGCTTGGCAAGAGTGACAAGTGGCTTCAATGCCTTGAGGTTTGCTTCTATAATGCTCTCTTATGTGATTTTTCAACTATTTTAGCTTCTGGGTCTTTCAAATTTAGGCTTGTATTGTAACATGGTTTAGGATTGAGCTTATCTGTATGGTGCCAATTGCCCCCAAAATCTTTAAAAAAAAGGGTTAAGGTAGAGTGGAGACGGAGTTTGAATATAGGACTTTGATGCAATGATAAATTACCAGTTGTCTCAGAAGTTTAAGCCATTAGGAAATTGTGAATCAAGTGGAGATGGAGTTTGAACATAGGACTTTAATACGATGATAAATTACCAATTCACTCAAAAAGCTTAAGCCATTAGGAAATTTTGAATTTAATCATTTAACCATTATTTAAACAAGTTTATACTCTTTGTGCTTATCTTTCTTTTTGGTTCAATAGCAAAATCTCTCAAGTTTAAGTGCTCTTTCTTAGTTAAAGTTTGTAGAGCCATTCTATACAGGAACTTATTTGAACTGTGTGAGTTGTGTATTTGGTTGTCATACTATATTAAATATTCCTAGTTCAAAACCATAGGGTCACTGTTTTAATCTCTTTGATTAGACCAATGCTATATGATGCAGCGAGTTGAGTGATACTCTAAATACTTTCATTATAGCTAGGCAACTTTTTTTCTTTTTTATTTTCAATGATAGATTAGCTAGAATTAAGTGGACTTCATGTAAAACAAACTGGAACTAAGATACATTGGTTACAATGTTGGCCTTAATGTTTGTGGACACATTTGTTGAGTTGTTGCTTCACTTTCAAATACCACATTCAGGTGTTCAGATGGATGCAGAAACAACGATGGTATGTCGCTGATAATGGTGTTTATTCAAAATTAATATCGGTTATGGGAAAGAAGGGCCAAACCCGGATGGCCATGTGGCTCTTCTCTGAGATGCGTAATAGCGGCTGCCGGGCTGACACTTCTGTATATAATGCACTCATCACAGCCCATCTTCACTCACGAGATAAAGCAAAGGCTTTGGACAAAGCTATTGGGTACTTTGAAAAGATGAAGGGAATTGAGTGGTGTAAACCCAGCATCGTGACATACAACATTCTTTTGAGAGCTTTTGCTCAAGCTCGAAATGTAGAACGAGTTAATGCTTTGTTTAAAGATCTTGATGAGAGCATTATTTCCCCTGATATCTATACTTATAATGGTGTGATGGATGCATATGGGAAAAATGGGATGATCAGAGAAATGGAATCTGTGCTTTCTCGCATGAAAAGTAATCAATGTAACCCCGATATTATCACTTTTAATTTGCTCATTGATTCATATGGAAAAAAGCAAGAATTTAATAAGATGGAACAAGTGTTCAAGAGCTTATTGCGCTCCAAGGAAAGACCAACACTGCCGACATTTAATTCAATGATAATTAATTATGGGAAGGCACGACTTAGGGAGAAAGCAGAATATGTCTTCCAAAAGATGAGGGATATGGGATATACCCCAAGCTTCATCACCTGTGAGAGTCTTATACTGATGTATGGATTTTGTGACTGTGTTTCTAGGGCTAGGGAAATATTTGATGGAATGGTTCAATCTGGGAAGGGAATGAAAGTTTCAACCCTTAATGTCATGCTTGATGTTTACTGTATGAATGGTTTGCCCATGGAAGCCAATATGCTTTTTGAGAATGCAAAAGGTATAGGTGTAATTCCAAATTCATCAACATATAAACTTCTTTATAAGGCTTACACTAAAGCCAACACGAAGGAGCTTTTACAGAAATTGCTGAAGAATATGGACAGGGATGGCATTGTCCCTAATAAGAGGTTTTTCTTGGAGGCTTTGGGAGCTTTTGGGTCTTTACCAGCAAGTGCTGAGTCTAAAGTCACTCGTCAAGCTAAAAATAGAAATCCCTCACTACAAAGGGTGTCAGCTAGTACCACAACTGATGTCAGCAGGAAACAGGATAGTGCAAAAACTTAGGTGGAAAAAATTGCTAACTTGGTTTGTCTATTCTTCTGGTTGTTCATCAATAAATCTGATTCAAAGAAAAGCTTGCATGTCAAAGGGATGTTGGAAGGCATAGCCACCATATTACTGGACTTCTGACTTGTGTGGTATGTATATCTTGCCTATTCTTTCATTCTTTATCATTGTATCCTTGTATATGCCAATCCTGCTTCCCTTTTGTAAAACGTTCTCATAATGTCTTTATTTTGGTTTCAAAACTTATTCTTTGCAGTTGCTATTATTAATTTCTGCCTTCAGAGTTTTTTTTCTTTCTCTAGGGCTTCCCTTTTGCCATTAACTTACGTTTATTGACTTTTTTGTCTTATGTGTTGACCCTCACCCAATTACATAGTTCTTAATTTAATAATTCTGAAGTTGTTAGATCTAGGAATGATATGGAAAATCCAAAAAATATTATCAGTACTGTGGGAAGTTGTGGAGTCTGGTGGCAACAATGAGGCTTAGGAAAAATCTGGGAATCTAAAATATTATGAATGAATTTGACTCTGCACTGAGAGACTGGAACATAATAGATTTTGGGGCAGAAAAAAAGGTAAATTAAATTGGCCAAAAAAAAAAAAAAAGGGAAAGTTGATTATACTATTGAACGTTCAAAATGATTCACAACTCTTTGCACTATTGCATAATTTTAGAATTACCAACTACACACGCAAGTATTGGTTTATAAAAACACTGCTTATTGCTAAAGATTTTAGCATGCATTTGGCAATTTTGGGCTTTTTGAGCATATTTTGGCAGGCCACACACCAAAAAAGACTTTCTCCCCTCTGTTTCCATTAGGATTTTAAGTAAATAAGCAATCAACAAAGCACATCCGAATGCACTCTTTGTAACTTTTCCTAGGAATGCTATAGTCACTTGTGACAAAATTCTGTAGCTTATACTTGGAGCCCGGCCAGATTTTGGTTTGTTCATAGAACACCTTTTCATATCAATTAACTCAAATAGTTACTTTTGTTTGACAGTTATGGTTTATTTATAGAATATTTATCTTACATTGGGTAATGTACCACTTTTTCACCCCTTCATCATATGTTTTACCCCTTTTTGGGTACTCTGGACTTCCACATAAATATCATTTTTCATTACTCATTTGATAGATAGTGAAACTGATATTCACATTGTAATCATGATAATGTGATATAGTAAATTCGGGAGAGAGAGAGAGAGACAGATCTTAGTTCCACCCTGCATCCACAATGCACACCCCCTGCCCCCCTTATTTTTCTCTCTTCCTTCTTGCATTCTCTCTGTCTAGCAACAAACCGAACTAAATCAAGATTGGGTGTGTTAACAGAACCTTGCTTCATTGATTTCGTTTTTCCTCCAGATGTTAAAGCAAACAAAATCTACTCTTACTAATTAGTCAAATACGCTAAACATTTTCTAGACTTGGTTTTCTTCTGGATGATTATTTATTTGCAATCAAGGGTATCCCTTTGGTAATAAATATATAAATAAGAAAATGAAGGTAACTCTTGCGTGCTCACATTGATCAAAACTAAATAGCGTGCCTTGTCCCAGCATTCCCACCAACTAACTTTGAGTATGAAATTTTGAGGTGATTAGTTAGTTCCCCCAAAACCTTAGTTCCTCTAGAAATAGTCGATGATTTGATATTATAATCATTTGGTAGTGTAAGATGTAACAACTGAAGTGTGGTTCCTAGGTGACAGGATTTTGTTGGTGATATCAATTACCAGCTAACTGTGAAGGCAAAATTACTGAAGAACTGCTCAGCTTGGGACACATTCTTTTTTTGATAGGTAAGAATAATTTTTATTGAAAAAATACTATTTCATGACCACCACAAAGAAGCATAAAAAGAATTACAACAACCAAAAAAGAAAAGAAAAGAATTACATATAAAAAGGAATACAGGGAGGAACAAGGGAACAAGGTTCCAAATATCCGATGAATGCAGGGAGGAATTCATTCTCGAGCACGAAGTTCAATTAGATGACTACAGTTTTAACTTTTATGTTCATGTTAGTCTAGACTATTCATCATCCTTTTTAAGAATGTCTTTCCTCTTTGGATAGAGCTGTAGATAACTGTATCTTTATGGTCCTCATATATGGTGAATGACTGCAGGACAATTCTCAGCTGCCATTGGAAGACCTAAACTTGCACAGAAAAGCCAATTGTTGCTACTATTTATCAGAAAAATGGGACATCTCAATTGATTTTTTTGCTGTACTAATTACGTAGTTCTTAATTGATGGAAACACTGCTAGACTGCCAAGGTGCTGCTTCTATGTTTTGTACATTGTAACTATAATTCATTAGAATTTGTATGCTGAATTATTCAAATGAGTATATATCCAGTCATGTCTTATTGAAATCTACATAAAAAATTTCCCCAAATAAAATTTTGAATTTGTTTTATTTGACACTTCATTCATCAATGTTCATATGTGTTTCATCTGGTTAAATGGGCTATTGTTTGTGCTCAACTTTCTTTAGGTGGTTTGGGATTAGGAATTTGAGACTTTTTAATGAAGCTTTATTAAGGAAATGCTTGTGGAGATTTGGGCTTGAAAGGGATGCTCTTTGGCAACAAGTGATAGAGGATAAGATGTAAGGGTTTTTGGTTAGTATTTTTTACCGTCTTTTAGTTCGCCTTAGTGATCAATTTTTCCCTTGGAAAAGCATATGGAAGCAGAAGGTTCCTTCTAGAGTGGCTTTCTTTGTTTGAACTACTGCCTTGGGGAAAAGTCTGACAATTGACAATTTAAGGGGGAAAAAAAAAGGCCTGTAATAATATGGATTGGTGTTATATGTGCAAGTGTAATAGTGAATCTATTGACCATCTCTTCCTTCATTGTCCAGTTGCTACGGATTTGTGGGCTATGATTTTGGGCTTTTCGGAGCACATTGGGTTATGCCAAGTCTATTGTTGAACTTCTTGCTTGTTGGCAAGGGCAGTTTGGTCGCCATTGTAATTGACATATATGGATTGTTGTTCCCCATTGTTTTGTGTTGTATTTTGAAGGAATGAAATAGCAGGTGCTTTGAAGATAATGAAAATTATTTGCTTGATATCAAGTTATTGTTTTTTAGAACCTTATTAGGCTTGTTGTCAATGTGGAGAAACCAATCCTTGTCTTCAATTTTTGATTTACTAGATTTATGTATTTGATTTGTACTCTCTTGTATACTTTTTTTTTTTTTTTTTTTTTTTAGGTAAGTCATTATTTATAAATAAATAAAAAGTGTTTCGTTAAGGGCCAGAGGAATGAGCATTGTTCCTCGAGTAGGATTGTCCACAAGTCGGTTTGAATCAAATTTGGACTCAACTCGCTCAGATCAGGTAGAAGAATATCAGACCTGCAACCGATTGCCAATCACGGTGAGTCGAGTCAGATTGGATTCTAGAAAACCACGGGTCGGTTTGGTTGAAACCGACGAAGGGCGATAGTGGGCAAAGGAGAACAAATCTTGGCCGGATTTGAGTAGAGGAGAATGAAACTTTGCTGGATCTAAGGGAAGGAGAGTGAAACATTATTAGATTTGAGCTTAGACTCATGGAGTAGGTTGAGATGGCTTAAGCCATTGTCTTTATGAGTTCACGCCCTACTTTCGATATGAATTTTTCTTTCCAGCCCATCACCTGTTTAGTTATCCCCTCTTGGATCTCCCTAAATGTATTTGCCTTAGATCGTCTGCCAACCATAGGAAGATCAACAGCCTATGTCCCAAGACCAGTACGAGTTCAACAACAGGTCTTGGCCATGACTACCTCAAGGTTAATTTTTTTATGGTGCAAGGTTTCTAGGCCATAATTCAATGATGTGGGAGTGGTTGTGAGAAACAGTGCCAGTAGAATATTAACAACCATGGCCCAAAGGCTTCTATTACCACAAACTGTGGTGGAAATTAAGAGCCCGTTTGGTTTAGAGCTAGCTGAGTTTTCTTAACTCAATTTTCAAAACCCATAACTCAAACCCAAAACTCATAACTCCCTACTCAAACCTCACCATCACTCAAAAATTACAAAACACATGTTTGGACTCAATTCTCAGTTACATATCTCTACAACTTTTTCCCAAAATCGTGGATCCCACCACTAACACTACTGAGTGTTGCCTACTGTTGCTACATGCGTCTCATTAACCAAAAAACTTCTTCTACTTTACTTCTCCCACTGAGTCACCGTGGAACCACCCACTACCACCACTGAAACATCAGCCACCACTGAACCACAAACCCACCACTGAACCAACACCAGCCACCACCGAACCACCACTGCCAACACCGAAGCAAAACCCATCGAAGCAAAACCCAGCCAACACCCAATTGAAGCAAAACCCACACCGAAGCAAAACCCATCACCGATTCAAACCCAACTAACAACCAATCGAAGCAAAACCAACACCGAAGCAAAACCCACACCAAAGCAAGACCCACCACCGGTTCAAACCCAACCAACATCGGTTCAAACCCAACCCAGCCAATTTCAGCCTCCACAATCCACAACCCAGGGCCATCCATGACCGAAATGACCCAGGAATTAAAACCCAGCCAACAACGATCCACCTCCCACGGCTACTGTCGCCTTCAAGTCTCCTCCACACCAACCCTAGACGCAGCCACAACCCCCACGCAAAACCCATCTGCAGCCCATACCACCACCATCACCATCAGCTGATCCGAAGAGAAGAGAAAAGGAAAACGGAGAGAGGGAAATGAGAAAGGGGGGAAATTTTTGGCTGAAATATTTTGAGGGAAGTAAGAAAGAGAAATGGTCTTCGCCTTGATTTGCAACGGTAACAGCTTTGAGCTGACATGACAACACAGAAGCTGTGGGCTCCACAGAGTTCGAAAATTTACAATAGTGCCACTGAGTTATGTATCTCAGTTTTTGAAAACACCGGATTCTTGTTTTGTCCAAATTTGTGAGTTTTGAGTGATGGAAACACAATGTGAAATCAAGCCAAACAAAAAAAAAATTGTGTGGGTCCCATGTGTTTTGATAACTCAGTTATGAGTTTTGGATCATATCACTCAAAACTTCTCTAAACCAAACAGGCCCTAAAGCTCTTGTAGCTAGACATGCAGATCATTACGCAAAGACTCAAAGTTTATTGCAGGTACTACTTGAAGGAGCCTCGGCCATAATCATCGAAGCTATTCAACAGGACAAGGTGATTCTAGCTCCATTTGGCAATCTTACACAGGATACAAAAGTATTAACTCAATCATTCCAATGGAGTGTTTCACTTGTGCGTCAAGAGCGGAATACTACTGCTCATGCTCTAGCAAGAAAACCCAAGGAGGCTAATGATCATTTTATCTAGTTTGGTAGCTTACCTCAAGAAATTATGAATCTAGACCAATTGTAATTGTTTTCCCTATTTCAATAAAATTGTTGAAATCTTTTCCACTTAAAAAAAAAAAAATGGAGAAGAAGAGAGTTTAACAATATAATTCATACTTACGTTTGAATACATATTGAACTGAAATTCAAATGACACACATAATCATCTAATCCTATCCACATAAAGTCCTATCACTAAATAGGTCCATATTCAAATCCAAAACTTAAATTCAAATAACAATTCTTTTAAAATAATAACTAAATTATGAAATTCAAAAAACAACCAATACTTGAGGCATTATATCATCTCAACATCACTTTCCGCTACAGCTGTAACTGCCTCTTCTGGTTCCGCGTGTGCAATGGGCATAACAAAATCTGACTTCATACCTCCTCTTCCTTTAGAATCAGCCAATTTGCTCAAATTTAAATAACAAGAAAATTACGAAATTCAAATAACAACTAATACTTGCGGCATTATATTATCTCAACGTCAAAAGACTGAACTAATTCTTACTGAAATTGCACCTTTTGGTTCCATTTGTACATGGGACATAAATAATCTGACTTTATATCATATTTCCTTTTATTATCGGCCAATACACATTACACACCACATAGTTCCATAACCCCTACGCCATAAGCAAATTGGGAAGTCGGTAAGAATTCTTTATACATATGGGGGAAAAAAATGGACACAGGTTTCCCTTTCTAGTCTAAGAGTTTAAGGGCATGTTTGGTAAACTGTAATAGACACTGTAATGTAATAGATTTTTCTATGGCATAACTATTCGGTTGTTTGATTATGTTTTTATAATAATGAATAGATATTTCTTATGAATAGTTATTCTTCAAAATAAGAAATAACTATTCTTTATCAAAAGTACTGAATATCTATTCCTTCACCTTATGTAATAACTTTTTAAAAAAATTTCCTAAAAAACCATTAGTTGCCACATCTTCAAAAGGAAAGAAAATAAATTTTCCTTGTTGTTAATTATTAGCACTATTTTGAACACCCTAAAATAAGTGTATTTTAGGAAATTTGACTTAAAAATGATTTAATTACACATTCTTTTTATACTCTACTAAATTGTGAATGCATATTCAGAATTCTATTCCTAAATGATCACCAAACTAATGAATAGTAATACTTATTACATTTCAACTTAATGTATTACTTGTAATACTTATTCCTATTCCCATGTAATAATCATTACAGTGTACAAAACGTGCCCTAACTATTCATGACAAAAGTGTGAGACCCATAAAGAACTAGACAATAGACATGAGTCATAATTGTGTCCTTATTAAGCCTTGTTGTGCAATAAAGACCAGCTAAAAAAAAATCGTTTGTAGCACATCTTCAAAATTCCAATAAAATTTCAAGAACCACCACCTAACTAAAAGGTATTTGATTTTAACATTATTTATTTAGGAAAATAATTCTATAGCCAAACAAGTACATTATATTTGGTTTAAACGGACCAGGTTTGGAGATTCTTGTGAGCAGATCATAGTGTTACTGTGGAGTCTTTCAATATATGTGTAACAGATTTGTTTGGATTGCAACACTTACCTAAGTTCCTCAGCCACCTCCCCCAAAGTTATAGATTTTGCAGCCTCTCCATTCCTGCGAATTATGCGATATGGATACTAGCTAACCTGTAATGAGAATAATAATGGAAACAACAGTATTTGTTAATTGATTCTAAATAAATAACAAGATGCCCAAAAGGAACCATGTCAATGCAAAATCTTTATAATAAGAGTCTTACAATATGAACAACCCAATAGGCATAAACAAATGTAAATTCCATAAACCTATAGGCAATAGCCTTCCTGCAACATCAATAAGCTTAACAAAAGTGTGAAAATTTCTTAGGATAACATAGTTAGGCATGACTATATCAATTAGCATTATAAACCTAAATGTGGAACTTGGGAGTTAAAACACACATGCAGGTGGGCACAAATAAACCTACCCATTAAATAAAAAAGACTATTTTACAAATTAGTTCCCGTAATCGTAAGTTCACATGTGTTGTCATTAATCCTATAATTTGAATTTGCTCTTTAATTTTTGGTAAATTACACCATCCTTCTTGAGGTTTTATGAAATTACTCTCCACAGACGTTAAATAAAATAACACTTCCCCTTGATGTTTGTATAAATGCATTCATATAAAATTTTAGTCCATACCTACTTAAACAGTTATTTTATAGGATGAATATTCTACTTTTAAAAAAGATTCTTACACAAACTATGGACAAAATAACGCTCTCCTCTCTCGAGGTTTGTGGGCAAATGACACTTCCCCCTCCCTACTTAGGTATGTATTAATCAATAGCATTCTTTTTTTGAAGTATAATCAATATATATATAAATATATATCTATATGCAGAGACCTCATGTGGAAGTGCATGAGGTTCTGTCATATGCCACTCTAATTTTACATTTAACCTTGATCATTAACTTCTTCCTACTATTCTCCAAACAAAACGTTTTAAAACTTCGTTGATAAAGGCAAAAGCCCATTAAGATGAAAAATTAGAGCAAATTACAACCCAAGATAACTCTATTAATAATAATATCAATTGATTGTCCCCACGTTTAGATGAGAGTAAACAATTTTTTTTAATACAAAATAGAAATTTTACTTTAACCTAATCTAAATGTATATGTGTGTGAAACTCCCTCTTAGAGACTTAAAACCCAGCTCTTACTCCTTACACCTTACAAGCATTTATACTTGTGAAGTGATCAACACACCAAGAGTGCGTGGGAGTGATGAGAGTAAACAATTGATTGTTCCCATGTTTTGCTCCTTTCAATACTACAATTTACAGTCTCAATGTAGTGAATGGTTTAATCAATAAATTCTGAAGATTAAAAGATTTCAGCATTTTTAGTCTCTTGGACTCCAGTCAATTTTTCATATTCATTTTGACAATTATTCAACTTATTGGACTCTTCCACTACTAATTTATTTATTTTTCTGAAATCAAAGAGCTTCTCCCATTAATTGCATGTTATAAAAACCTGTTGTAGCTGACAAAGAAAAGTAAACCTCTAATTTTATTCTCCAACTCTGCCTTTGCTTCTTCAATCAATGCCAATATGCTCTGAAGCTTATATCTTCCTCTGATAGCTGTGCTTCGGATCCAAACTTAGATCTGCATTTCATTCCTTCTTGGCTAAACTCAAGGTATTCTTTGCCCCTTTTTTTTCTCTCCTTTTTTATTATTTAAAAGAGTTTGTTGTCTACTTGAATATCAAATGGGTATCTTGTACGCAAAGTGTTTGTTAAAATGCTTGAGAGTTTTGCTCTTTTTTTTAATTTAATTTTTGATAACATTCCTCATATTTCATCTTGCCAGCCCCTAATCGAAATGAATAATAGGATGAAATTACCCTAAACCTTTAACTTCTGTGATTTTACTTTACTATTATATAAATCTCCACATGGAACAAAGTCTCAGATTAATTAAGCTTTACTCCACTTTATTGCATTTGAGCCATTTGCACGATAGAGTTAGCCTAGAAATCTTTTGTTGTGTGTGGTAATGGAAGAAGTGAAAGTAGAATGCATGGATTTTTTAAAGTTCTCGGATTTTTTTTTTTTTTTTTTTTTTGTTGCTTACAATGTCGATGTTAAGGACTTAAGGCACATTTGGTAGACTATAACGGTAATTACATAGGAATAAAAATATGTATTATAAGGAATATAAAATGTTATAATATAATACTTATTACTATTCAATTGTTTGGTGACAACACAATAATAGAACCCTAGAAATAATGGAATGAAAGCATTTTAAATCAAACTTAAGATATATTTTAGAAAATATCTTACTCATATAATTATATTTCCTAAAAAATAATATTTTTTAAATTTGAAAGAGAGATTAGTTATTTTTTTTATGATTTTTTATTTTCATAATTGTTATGTGCATATAAAAAGTTTGTTTATTTGGAAATGTATTAATTTTATAAATTAATACACCTACTAAGGAATAGCTATTATAACCCTTTTAGGGATACATAGTCATTCCTCATTTTAAAAAATAACTATTCATAAGGAATGATTATTATGCAAAGTTTTGCCATTTCTTCCACAATGATTATGTCAGTGATATGCCTCCTTTTGTTTTTGTACAGATAAATCACCTATGGTGGTGCTTAATGCTTTAAACATCAAAAGCTAATCACAAGTAGCATATGCAATTAGTACTTTCCTAAGTCCAATACATTCTTTTTTTTTCTTTTTTGTTAAGTGATATTTAGTGCTGTCCTATTTAACTAAAAGTGAGTTGGTACTTCCTTTTTTTATTTTATTGAATTCATCTGCAATTTGTGGAGCTAAAGAAATGGAAAATTATTGTGTACTCCCGGAGTACCATAAATGCGTACTCCCTCCTCTCACATGAATGATGGGTCCTACTAATTAAATTCATGGTGGGACCCACCATTCATATGAGAGGGGGGAATACGCATTTATGGTACTCCGAAAGTACCTAATAATTTTCCTAAAGAAATATGTTACATTAATGGAGAATTGTATTAATGTAGCAAGTACAATTTGTTTCGCTCAAAGGAGAATTAATGTTGCACCTATTTAACTTCAAGTGAGTTTTGTTTTATTGAAGTCATCTACAATTTGTGAAGTTGAGGATAAATGCTATCTGCAAGAAACTATCCGCATGCTTGATATGCCAAATGGCACAATTTTCGTGATAAAACAGCGTCAACGAAAGTACTTTCACAGTTGCCACTGGGCCTTGTAGCCTAGTGGCACCCGCTTTCATTGTATATCTTTAGCTCAAGAGTTCTATCCCCCGCATTTACCTAGCAAAAAAAAAAAAAAAAAAAAAAAAGTACTTTCACAGTTATTACGATCCAAAGTCCAAACTATAAAGCCGATATGCCCAAGAGGATTAAATTGCATAGAATTCAACAGTTACACTGATTCATAAATCAGTAACATCCAATACAATTAACAAAGTTGAACGTAACAAGATGACTGAACGGTATTACGCCGAAACACAAAACATCGTATTGGGCAAATCATGAAAATTGGAGCATGAGTAGGTTTTTTTTTTTTTTTTTTTTTTTTTTTGAAAAAGGAGTTTACTATAGGAAAGCATTGTAAAATCAGACTTACTCGTCTTCTTTGTCAAGGCCTAGAACAGGAGCGCTACATAACCAAAGATTCAAACACGGATCAGTAAAGGCCAATAAAATTAAAAAATTAAATTAATAAAAATAACCCAATAACACTTCGTACACGAAATGCATTAGATGCGCAGTAACACAACAACAACCAAAACCAATCACTACAAAAAACGAGAAGAGATATTAGGGTTAGAACTAGGGGGAAAAAAAAAAGCAAAATCCAATAAAATACTAATAATAAATATAAACCCTAATAATCATCAATAAACATAAATAAATTCATACGAAATTTGAAACTCGGAGGAAGAGGAGGAAAAGGTTCCATCTCTGAAACAAACGATGCAACCTGAGACCAAGAGTGTGTGTTTTGTTATTATGGGATGCTGATGAGCATAACTCGAAGACACCAATTGGTTTTTGGTGTAGGCGGAGGCGATTTTTAATGTAAGTAGGAATTGAATCCCAAATCTTTTATTCAACCATCAAAAACTTTACTAGTTGAATAAAAATTGATGAGAATCAACAAGCATTAAATCATTAAAGGATCCATACCATGTTCCAGTTGGGCCTATTACTAGAGCCAGATCCAAGAAGATCAAAGAAGCACTTAATAGGCTGATTCAAGAGATTTGGGCTAATTCTAACACAGGACATTCCAAGCTTGGCCCAAAGGAAGATGAAAGCATAATAAATTTAATCCAAGCAATTGATAGGGCTGATCTGGCTTAATTGGGCGTGATTTATGGTGTGGATTAATGGCTACTTGACTTTCTAGCTCCATACTAATTAATAGCTATTTTTGCTATTCTAGAGATGCTAATTTCAGACAAAATCCACCTTAATTTTAGGCTTCTATCTATTTTCCTGTTTTGGAGCTGCTAATTTTAGACCAAACAACCTTAATTTAGGCTTCTATTATTTAGTACGTTTTTTATATTTTCCTATTTTCAGTCATGTCTTATAAATAGTATGCACTCATTGTATGGAGGATGATTGAAAAAAATCAGAAAACACGTGAGATTTTGCTTCTTCTTTTGGTTCTTCAAGAACTGTGAACTTATCAGGGATTCTTCCTTGTGGCGTTCAAATTTTATACCTTTGGTTCGTGATTCAGTTATAATCATTGAGTCGAGGTCTGTTACTTATACCTTTGGTTCGCATTTTCATTAATAAACATTGGGTCGGGGTTTCTATCAAAATCTAATTTTAGCTTTCCTGGGCAAGTATTCCAATATTATTTGTTGAGTCTCAAAGCATGTCGATTGAGATTCGCATCACAAATCTGATTCACATCATAATAACTCTCCACGGACACAAATCTAATTCACATCATAATAACTCTCCACAAATATTTATGATTTTGCATCATCAAGTGCAGATTTTTTTTTTTTTGCCTCTTAGGAGATGTGGGTGGTTTTTTTTGGGTTGTTTCTGCTACAGAGTTGCCGCCACCACCACGTTCCTCCTCCACTCTCTTATTCTTCCTCAACTCTCATAGACTATAAAAAATGCTTCTTCTTTTTTGCTTCTTTTTAATGTGTTTTTTGCCTTCTTCTTTTTTTGTCTTTTGCCTTTTGCCTTTTTTTACAATCTTACTTTTTAGTTTTGTGTGTAGTGATGACTGTGAGGTAATAATTAATGTTACTAAGAGCACTTGCAGCAGTGGAGCTAAAATAGCAATATAGCTATTTAGCTCCACCAAAACACCAAAAAGAGCATGCAGCAGTGGAGCTATACTTATAATTTTTAGCTCAATTGCTACAGTGCACATCTATCTATAGATGTGCACTGTAGCTGAGAGCTAAACAAAAAAAAAACAATTTTTTACTCCTCAGCCGGATTAAAATATTATTTTTTCTTTCTTTTAATCTGCTCCGAATTGCAAATGAGTCTGGCTTCCCTTCTTTCTTCCTCCACTTTCCTCATCTTCTCTCTTCTTCCTCCACCGCCAGCCCGATCTCACAGCCCAACCACCAGCCCAGCTCCGACCCATCCCCGGCGCCGACCCATCTCGCCGATCTCCCCACCCATTCCGCCAACAAACCCATCTCGCCAATCAAACCCACTTCTCTTCTGCCAATCAGACCAAGCCGACGCAAGCCTCTGACCCACACCTCCGCCCAATCCTCCATCTCAACGCTCACCCAACGCCAACAAGCCTGGGTTTCTCTAGATTTCGTGGGTTTCATTCATCAATCCAAGCTCTGGGATTCATCATTGAAGCCGCCGCTGCCTTCCTCCGCCAATGACTTTGGTTTTCCGTCGATCCAAGCTTTGGGTTTTTTTTTTGCATTGCGTGAATTTGATTGCCGTGGTGTGTGGGTGTTGCCTGGTGGGTCGGGTGGGTGTGAGCTTAGTTGATTTTTTTTTTCTTTGTTATGGGCTGTGGTGGTGGTGGTGGTGGTTATGTGTGTGTGGTTGTGATTGATGTTTATTGTAAAGTATATATTATTTTATTGTAGTGGATATATTACTTTATTGTGATGTTTATATTATTTTATTGTGTTGAAAGCTAAAATAGATCCACTGTTGTAGCATGTGTATAGGTAAAATAGATAAAGTAACTTTTTGTGGAGCTAATACATATTATGTATTAATAACTTGTCATTGGCTGGCTAGCCCCACGCGAAATATTTATGTATTAATATAGGATAAAGAATAATCTGTAAAACAACACAATAATCTAAAACAAAATGTTCATAAATAAAATTAAGATTATTCTTTAGTCAAATATACATTCAGGAATTGTGTTGTTTTGGCTACATGTATATGTGTAATATGTTTGTATTGGGTATTATTTATGTGTATATATATAGGGTCCGGTTAATGTATGCTCTTAGGACACAAAATAATCATCAATTTTAAGAAAATTTTTATGAAAAATTGAAAAAATTGTCAAAAAAGTTAATTATTTTTTCTTTTTTTCATAAAATATTTCCTAAAATAGTTTACTAACATATGCCCTAAGGACATACACTAGTAATATATATATATATATATATATATATATTTATATATAAAAGACAGTTGTAACAAACTATATAACAAGAGAGACATACTTCTCCAATAGTATATATATGACACACCACTCTAAAACTCACTTTGCTCATTCTTTTTGTTTCTACAAACTCTTTTGTCCTCAAGGTATGTGAATTTTAGACTCATCAAGTTTGGTGAAAATTTTGGTTTAATTTATTTTTTGGCTACTTAAAAGTAAGATTGTTTTTAAAAAAATTATTAGAGCAAAGTTAACATATTTAATAGAAAAATTATCACAAAATTTTTTAAGATCTCATTTTTATCAATTTTCCGTGCATAGCACGGGTTAGCGGCTAGTTTCAGAGAATAGTTATTCCTTATGAATAGCTATTTTTTAAAATGAATATAATAATAAACATTACATTACAATATTTTGTATTCTTTGTAATATCTATTCCTATTCCTATGTAATTACCATTACACCCTACCAAACGTGCCATTAGAGTTAACTATTACATATTACCGAGAGGTGTTATGTTATGATATAATGATCGGATGCTGATGAGCATCACATTTTATTTTTATTTTTATTTTTATTTCCTTTTTTAATGGGTAAGGCCACTAGTCTTGACCTGGTTCAAACTTCAAAGCTCTACAATAACCCGATCCAGTTTTTATATTCGAAATTTAGTGAAATTCACGATTAATATAAATTATAGTAGTATTGTTTGATCAAGTGCTTGTGCTTCGAAAAATTATGTGCCCATGAACTGTATTCTTTTTTCTTTTCTTTTTTGTTAGTTTATAAAAACAATAAATAAATAAAATAAAAAAGTTGATATGAATAAAAACGTAATGGCATGTCTTGGTAAAACAATTAGGTCCGAGTGCTCTTAAGACATTTGTTAATGGATCATTTTTGAAAATTTTGGATATAATATAAAAAGCCTATCAAAAAAATCAATTGATTTTTTCTTTTCCATAAAAATATCTTCTCAACCAATGCCCTCAGAATATCATTAAACTTTTTGGTAATATCTTTACCATTCTACTTCCACTTAACTTACACATCATTTACTCTATCTTAGTACTATTTAACATAAAACCTTAGATTCCAAAGCATCCATCTAAATTTTCAAGTTAATTCACGTCTAGTTATAAATGAATGAAATAGCTTCAGGACCAACATTGAAAAATAGTCATTTTGATTTGGCTATGAAGTACTCTATATTTCTCATGTTGCTTAAATCTGCAAATGTCAACACTATCATACATTGGACTTTCTCCCTCTTTGCTTGTCAAATACTTAGGTTATGTTTGGTAACAGTTTTTGTTTTTTATTTTTAAAAACTTGTTTTTGGAAATATAAAGAAAAAACAATTTTCTTGTATTTTTAAAATCAAAAACATGTTTGGTTAGTTGAAATTAAAAAATTAGTTTTTTGAAGAAAAAAATAGAAAATACTAAAATATGTTATTACTAGAATTTGAACTCTAATGCTAACTCATTAAATGAGACAGATTCATTAAATTAAATGCGTTTTTTATTTGACTTTTGAAAACTATAAACTAAAAACATTCTTTTGCATGTTTTTAGTTTCCTTCACAAATTGAGTTTTGAGAACATTTTTTGTTTTCTGTCCATTTTGAGTTGCCAAACAAGTTTTTTAGTTTCAAAAATAGAAAATTGTTTTTGGAAAAAGAAAATAAAGGAAAAAACAATTACCAAACATATCCTTATTTTTGTTCCTTTTCTCACCTCTTATTTGTTGGTCTAGTGTTTTGATCCTTCCTCTATAAACCCGGCCAATTATGAGTTAAAAATATTACAGAAACTAGTTCTTTACTTGGAAATCAGAGAAGGTTCTGCATATGGATAGAAAATGATTATGATGGAGGAGAGTCCACTGTTGGAAATATATATTGAAAATTACTCAAATTAATTAACAAAAGTGTAAATCAAATACAATGATATCAATGCTATGAAATAAAAATGTAGAGAACAGAAACTTATCGATAGCTGAGGCATGGAACTGAAGCCGTTATCCTTAAGAAGCGATTTCACCTGCATTGTTATGATATTTGGAGAAAATGGCTCAGGCAATCGCTCTCTAGGATACAATTGCAACTCTATTAGTATGCACTCACAAACAAAGTTTCGAATTAGACACAAGATGCCCAAACAAAATTTTCAAGTATTAGAGAGAGGGAAAGATGTTAGATTTCGTTCTGTATTGATCTTTTTGGAACTAGTCTTATATAGAAAAGCTGACTTACATGTAATAAGAAATAACCCACACTCACACAATTGGCTGGCTCCATTTGAATTTGCTCTCCATGAAAAATCCCCAATTGCAAACGGTAGTTTTATGAACATTGAAAGTTGTGACTTTTTCCAAGAGTGAATAAGGAAAGAAATGAATGATAAAGTTTTGGAGATTCTACCAACAAAAGAGGGATTTAAGGGATTTCATCCCTTTGATAACGTTGCTGCCAGAGTCACAGGTTTTAGGAAAGGAAAGAAATTATTTTAGCTGACTTGATAAGTCATGGGCTTGGGCTTAATCCAAACACAAAGTTGGGCTTCTAAAATAATGGGTTTAGAAAAGTTTTAAACATATCCAACAACCACCCACATGTTTAAAAAAATTTATTAGAAAAGAATGGGCAATCATAAGGAATATTAGTGTTGATGTCTTGTGGACTTGAATCAACACTTGGTGTTCATGATCCAGAGTTCACAAAGTCTTGGTGATACAACACCTTTTCTTGTGAATCCTTTGACGAGTTCTTGATTTGGCTCGTTTCGGCCATGTGCCCTACCTAGATTTTTATGAGTGCTCTAGAAAGTTTGCCCTCACTCTCATAGGAGGTGGCCCACCTCCACACTCACATAGTTGAATTCATCAAGTGTGTACTATCACACACCACCTTTAAAGGCTATGAATTCATTAAGAGTTATAAAACTCAACCTCACTAATTCGGTAGTAAGCACTATCTACACCATAGGGAGGGACAATGAGAACTCATTATTACTAATAGTGCAATCTTGAATCTCACCATGATGCCCATTGAACCTTTTAGACAAAGGTTGGGCTGTCATCATGGGTGATTCACTTAATGGGCTTAAGTCTCATCCCCCTCGATGTATCATGGAATAATTTTCTAATTATCTCTTTTGTTCAGAAGATCTACAAATTCTTTTCTGACTGCACAAACTCCATATTAATTACACCATTACTTATAAGTTGTCACACTATGTTGTGCCTTAGGCGCATTTGCCTCTTCTTCTCATTATAAAACTAAATTCTTCCACACATATTTGCAGCTTGTAAATCACAATACAATAATATGATGGTTGTAGTATATCAGCAAGTAGATATCTCAACTTTAATACCTGCCTTTTCTAAGGTAACAAACTCAAACTCCATAGTTGATTAAAGCATCACGGTTTGTTTAGAAGACTTACAAAATATAGCTCCCCCACCTAAGGTGAAAACATAGCCACTAGTGGAGTGGGTCTTATCACCATTTGATATCCAATTTGTATCACAACAATCTTCTAATATTGTTGGACAACCTGTATATGTAAGGCCCAAGTTCATGGTACCCTTCAAATATCTCAAGAAACGAGTTGGTGCATTCAAATGTTCATAGGCAAGATATCGACAAGGTTTTACCAACAACATATGCAATGTTAGTGTGCGTTTGGCTACCAATTAAAAAGTTAACTTATTTTACTATTCAGCTTATTTTTATTACTATTCATGAGCCCCACTGCACTTCTTGATACTATTTATGGGTCCTACTGTACTATTTCAGCTAACTTTTACCTTTATCTACAGTACTTTCAGCAAAATAAGCGGATTCCAAACAGACCCTTAGGATGTGTACAATTTATTAAAAATATCACACCACCAATAATTTAGCATACTCAAATTGTGCAACAAAAGATCCTCATTTTTATTATTATTTTTCCCTTTTATTCAAAGTAACATCTATCTATACTAGGTCTTTCATATCAAATTATGAAAGGTCTTTAGTATTTTTTAACAACATTCATATCAGCTCTCAAAATAGCATGTCATCCACATATAGGCCTATGAAAACACCACTATCACCCAAAGGTTTTTTTAATTTTTATTTTTATTCATACATCTATAAAATTTGTTCACAAGAAATCTGTTAGAAACCAAAGCCTTATTAAAAAATTTATGCCATTGTTTAAGAGCTTATTGTAATCCAAAAATTTATTTTCTAATCCATTATGGATGACTTCTAACAGTCCAAGACTCCTTTCAACAATTTGAAAGTTTTTGAAGTGTTTTGCCTCTACACATATTTCACCTTTTAAGTACTCTTGATTAGTTAAGTTTGGAGCTGAATTCATTTGTTTCATTCCACCCTGCCAAATATCCAGAGACTCAACAATATAGTCAAAAGAAATACTAGTTTCATTCCATGTTCTCAAAATCAGAATCAAGTACAAATAAGCAAAAGAAGTAATAGCCTTATTTCATGTTCTCACACTCAGCATCAAGTACAAATAAGCCCCCATGACAAAATCCCTTGCCCACAAAATCCTCATTGCGACTAAGGACAAGCTTGTTAGATTCAAATACAAGTTTTAGTCCTGCTTTATTTAGCAAGAACCCAGACACTAAGTTTCTACGCATGTAAGGAACATGAAGGACAGCATTAAGAATAAGATTTTTTCCAGATGTCAATTTGAGAACAACTTTTCCTTTACCCACTACCTTAGCAGTGTGTGCATCACCTAGGAAGACATTTTCGCCATCATTCACTTCCTCATATTCAGCTAACATGTTTCTATTAGTACAAATATGCCTAGTGGCCCAATATCCAACACTCATTCAGAAAGGTTGTTAACAAGATTCACCTCTGAAACAACAACAACTATAATCTCTGACTCAGCCAAGTTTGCTAAGGGTTTAGAGTGAAGAGGATCCCCTTTTCTAAACTTAAATTGGGTTGAATTATGCCCAACTTTCCCACACACAAAGCATGGTCCCCTTTTCTTTTTTCTGTACCCTATCATACCTTTTAAATTTGTTGTCATTTTTCTCAAATTTCTTATTAGGGCCCTTCCCATTAGCATATTTCTGAAATTTTTTAGATTTTCCAGGTTGTTTTTGTTCAACCAAATTGGCCTTAGAAGAGAATTCAGTTGCCAAGCCACTTTTGTCCTTTTCCCCGTTTGATTCCTTAATCCAAATATGGACAATTAAGTCTTCTAGAGACATATTAAGCTTCTTATATTTCAGATAATTTATGTATTCTTTCCATGAGGGTGGCAGCTTTCAATAAGAACAGCCGCTTGGAATGCATCAACAATGACCATTCCTTCAACAATAATTTCAAGAACAATATTCTGATGCTCATGGACTTGTTCCATGATGGGTTTGTCATCACTCATCTTATAGTCTAGAAACCTACCTACCACATATTTCTTAGTCCTAGCATCTTCAGTTGAATATTTCTTTTTTCAAAGCTTCCCAAAAAAAATTTTGCAGACTTATAAGAGCAATAAATATCAAATAAAGAATTTGACAGATAGTGCAAAATATGACCACGACATATGCGATTATCTTTTTCATAAATCAAAGCAGATGCAGATCATGCAGGTTCAGCCATATCAGCAGGGACACAATCATCAAACAACACATAATTTACATGGATTGCTTCCAAATAAAGTAACATACGTTCAAACCACCTTTTATAGTGATTTCCATCAAAAGGCTCAAGTTTTGACATATCCGGAACAGCAGACATTTCGTTAATTAATAAGAGCAAAAATTGCTTCTTAAGATTGTTGGAAATATATATTGAAAATTGCTCAAATTAATTAACAAAAGTGTAAATCAAATACAATGATATCAATACTACGAAATAAGAATGTAGAGAACAGAAACTTATCAATAGCTGAGGCACGGAATTGAATCCGTTATCAAGCGATTTTGACCCCACTGTTATGATATTTGGTGCTAATGGCTCGGGTGGTCGCTCTCAAGGATACAACGGTAACTCTATTAGTGCGTACTCACAAACAGAGCTTTGAACTTGTCACAGGATGCCCAAACAAAATTTTCAAGTATTAGAGAGAGGGAAAGATATTAGATTTCGTTCTGTATTGATCTTTTTGGAATTAGTCTTATATAGAAGACTTGACTTACATATAATAAGAAATTACCCACACTCACGCAATTGGCTGGCTCCATTTGAATTTGCTCTTCATGAAAAATCCCCAATTGCAGCCGCTAGTTTTTATGAACGTTGAAAGTTGTGACTTTTTTCCAAGAGTGAATAAGGAAAGAAAGGAATGATAAAGTTTTGGAGATTCTACCCAAAAAAAAATTAAGGGATTTAAGGGATTTCATCCCTTTGATAACGGAGATGGGTTCAAGTTACATCTGGTGTAACTCTAAAGAGTTACACCTTTTTTAAACCATTGAATTTAAATAGATCTAACGGTCGTAAAAAGACTCTCATTAATGCTAATATTCTGATTAGTATCTTATTAATTATCCCTTATTTATTGCATTCCATTCTTATCTCTAAACTCAAAAAAATAAAAAAATAAAAAAAAACACGTCTGACTCTCTCTCTCTCTACGTTTGGTCTAAGCCGTTTGCCTCTCCGTTAGTCTCTCTCTCCTGCGTTTCTCTCTCTCTATCTCCTCCTCCATTGATCCTCCACTTCCACCTTCACAGGTTGCCGGCAGCAAAAGAAAAAAGAAAATAAAAACCAAGCCGAACACTGTTGAGAGAAAATTCACAATTGTCTTCAATGGGTTGTGGGTCATTTCCCCCAATGCCAAACAAGATGTTTTTCCGCCGAAGTTGGGTCATCATCTCCGACTTCCCACTCGGCAGCAATGGAGACTTGGGCACTACCCACTCATCGCCGCACGATGTGAGTCCACTTTCCCTTTCTTTTTGGCCAGATGAAATTCTAGGATTTTCTTGCCCCATAAAATAAAATGTTCTGCCATAGGTGTTCTTGATTTTTTAATTATTTTCTTTTCTTTGATTCCCTTTGATAATCATGTTGATCTATTTGATAATTATAGTTAAGTCCTTGATAAAATGGTGTATCTTGAGTGATTTTTGTACTGGGTAATTAGGAATTCATGGCCAATTGATTTCACAACTTGGGCTCATTCCTTTTGTGCTCCCAACTGTTTGATAAAATGCCCCAATGAAATTTGTTTTTCCATTTTAAAAATTTTGGGTATGGTCTTTTCATGAAACTTGCCTATTTCCCTGAGAAAAGCTTACTTTAACCATCAAGACTCATTCTTGGACATGCGATTGTTATCATGTAAATTCTTAAGAATTAGGAACAAGGCATAAACATGTAACTTTGATTCGTAAGTCATTTTAGTTTCTAGATCATGCTAGAAGTTATATTTTTTGCTTAGATATGATCAAGATTAGTGGTATGATCATTTTGGCACCTGCGTATACATGCACTACAATGTGCAAAGTGAATCTTAGAAAATTTACATGCATTTTTTATTGAAATCTTCCAAGTGCTTTTTGTTTCTCCATTTATAAATTTTCCAAATTGTTTTAGATTTGTCACATTTGCTTCTATTTTTCTTTTGTAGATGATATAGCGAGATATATGTGGTGAGGACAACATTTGGTTAGATGATTTTGTGTTTGTTTTTTAGGCTTATTTTGATGTTAAAGAGGTGGTAAATGTGCGATTGGTGGCTGTTTATTATTGTATTTCGAAGTGTTCTTTATATTTATGGATGTAGTATTTTCGCCCATCCACAATTATTGCCACTTGGACGTGAGGGCCACTTAGTTAACCTCTCTTATGTTGCTTGGAATTTGGTTTTGCAGCAGTTAACCTCTCTTATGTCTTAGCTTCAATTTTACTACGTTTCTACTCAAATCACTTCTATGCCAACCTTACTATGGTTATATGCACAATTTTAATGATGATTACTAGTTAATAATACTCAAGTAAGCTGTTGGAAGTATGAACCTATTAGAATTTAGATAAAATTGATTTTTTATTTTTCCTTTAAGCTATTGGTTGGGCAGGATATGTGATGTTGTGACTCTAATTAGCTTATTTTATACTTTATAGGAATTGGATTCAAGAGTGTATTTTTGGTTAGTGCTCAACCATACATATTCAGCAATGGAGCAATGTAAAATGAAGAGCCCTGCCCACACTACAATCTTGGGTACATAGTTCCTGAATGGGTTGAGGAGAACTCAACTCTTTCTAGCATAAAAGAAATATATGGTTCTGGAACTAATCTTCCAATGACAATAATAGTCAATTCTGTGTAATGCTTCTATTGAATTCCTTATACTTTTCTATACAGTATTTCATGGAGTTTTTTTTTATATATATGTAATGAAAATGATGGAGTTCCTTTGCCTCTTTTACAGGTGCGAATTGCGCAAAGTCTTGTACATACGGGGAAAGGCTTTCTGCTCCTGGTATTGGAGTGTATCAAGACAAATACTCAGGCAGAGAGGCAGAATGCCATAACAGTGAATTGGAAGAGTTCAAGCCAAGACTACCTAAACAACAGTGCAGACAGTGCAGTAAAAAGTGTAGTAAACAGAGCAGATAGTGCAGTAACTTAAAGTAGCTATACTACATGTAGTTTTAGGATTAGTTTTTAATTGTTAGCTGTGATTTATATACATGTGTAATGATCTGATTGTTTGTAAAGACTAGTTCCACATTAATTCACTTTTGAACTAGTCTACAATCGTTCAAACGTGGGGTTACAACACTTCTTGATTTGATGCTTGAAATTTGTGGCATTTTATTCATCCAAACTTTTAAAATGCTTTGGCTCAGACCACATTTGTTATATATCTACAAATTCTAAACCTTCCTAAACTATCTGTAATTATATGTCTAAGTTTTGTATAAGCACACTTGTTTATAGTTAAATGCATCAAATTTACTGGTTTGGTTTGGTTTTATAGTCATCCCAATTGAATTCCCAGGATTGATGGAGACTAAATGACAGTCACAGTGCCATTGATATAGGTACATCTTCTCATGATTAACATGGTTATGGTGAAGGGACCCTTCAATTATTGAAAGTCGTATCAAATTTGGCTAAGGAAAGCAAATTGAACTTGTGCATTTTACGTGAATCAATTCTTTTAACTCTTTAGGCCTATTTGAAAAGATATGTGTCTATTTAACAAGCAGTTCTGAGTAAGCAGATAATTGACAAGTTTGGTGACCATGCATATGACACATAAATAGATAGTTTGTGATCTCAAGGACATGAATCTGTGATAAATACAATACCTATGAACCAGAAAAATAAAAGAAGTATTCAGTGCCTTAAAGTGCAGTAAAGTGCCTTAAATAAAACCACAATGCAGTAAATAAAACCACTAATGCAGTAACTTATGCAGTGCACAAACAAACAGTGCAGTGCAGTAAACAAACAGTTATACTAATGCAGTGCAGTAAACAGTGCAGAACCACTAATGCAGTAACTTAAAGCAGCTATACTACCTGTTATTTAGAACCACAAACAAAAATAGATCATCCCTAAGAAACTGTTATTAAAAAAGCAAACACAAAGCTGCAGGTACCCCCTCAAAACAAGAGGTGAGCAGTAGAAAATCTGAAAAAATGAGGCATATGTCCTTAAATAACAATATTCCAACATAGGTCCTTAAAAACACACTGTTAATGACATTAAATTGAAGCAAAAATAGTATTCCAACATAGGTCCTTAAAAAAACAAAACAAAAAACCAAATAAAGCTATTTCATCATGATTAACAACATAGTTCCTTAAACATAGTTCCTTCAACTACTTGGACTCAATATATATATAAATTCCACCAAGAAATGCTCATTTTGTGATTCGCTTCAGCCACATGTACCTAAAGTATAACAAAAAAAGGTATAAGTAAATTTGAAACATGAGATATATATTATTACAATAAAAAATTCTTTATAAAAAAAAAAAAAAAAAAAAAAAAAAAAAAAAAAAAAAACTCGAAAAATGTAGGACTTACTAACTTGAGTTTGGAAAAGAGCTAGATAATTTATTTTTTTTAAATACTTAATTTTGTGATTATATGTAATCTATCAAAGTAGTTCAAATTAAAAGTTTAAATGATTCATAGCAGTATAATTCTGAAGAATTTCATATAAACCAAATATGTCAAAAGAAAGATGCAACATAGTTTGGAAATCATGTAACTTAACATCAATAAGAAGAAAACATAACTTAGCATGGCTAGTAGCATAAAAGACTGCAAGGACTTACCTACATGCAACAGTACCATGCCACTAATCACAACTAGCCTTAGGGTGTTAAAATCATTCTCTCAAAGTTCTCATAGTAAATGTGTTTCAAAATTAATCATTCTAAAAGTATTCCAATACTATCTTTGCAAAATATATACTTTAAAATCATGATACCTTCCAACCACTACAAAATAATATAAACATCAAATTCCATGTAAAACATCATGAGTACTTAAATAGTAATTTCTCAAATGGCATTCATCTCAATATACCAATGTCACAAAGTATTCATCATCACCTACTATGCTAATTTCTCAAAGTATCGTGGGTAAAATGAACAATAAATTCCTCATACCAATTCATAGGTAGATTGAACAACAATTCTAGAAACATGTGCATAAATAACTCAGTGTACCCATACATATAAGTTCTAGCTTGTCCCATAAGAATTACTTCTATAAATGAATATGTGATCTGATTTTCTATAACTCAGTTGCCAGCTTCTTTTTTAAAATTTAAAAGGGTTAATTTTTTAAATGTGTGATCTGATTTTCTTCTATAAATGAATGTAAAAAAACTCCATCCTAAAAATCTACAAACAGTTGACTGAAGTAGTGCTTGCTCACAGAAATAAAAGGTATACCTTTAATGTGCAATGCTCACAAAAATAGTGCTTGCACTTGGTTACAACGGCATCGACAAAAGGCTGCCTGCAAATGAAACAGAGCACTCACAAACCAGAAAAGAAACAAAAACAGAGCACTCACAACAGAAAAGAAATGGGGAAAAAAAAAACAAAAAAACAGAGCACTCACAACAGTTCGGCTTCACATAGAACGCATAGAACTCATTCAAGACCATTCAGCTCGGCTTCACATAGAACACATAGAGTTAGAACTTCTAAACGCATTGACATAGAGCACATAGAGTCGGACCAGAAAAGAAAAAAAAAAAAACAATATACTCACAACAGAAAAGAAAGGAAAAATAGAAACAGAGTACTCACAAATAGAAACAGTTCAGCTTGGTTTTTTTTTTTTTCTGTCGGCAACCTGTGGAGGTGGAAGTGGAGGAGCAATGGAGGAGGAGATAGAGAGAGAGAAACGCAGGTTTAGAAAATAGAGAGAGACTAACGGAGAGACAAACGGCTTAGACCAAACGTAGAAAGAGAGAGTCAGACGTGTATTTTTTTTTGGGTTTAGAGATAGATATGGAATGCAATAAATAAGTGGTAATTAATGAGATACTAATAAGAATATTAGTATTAATGAGGATTTTTTTTTTACCGTTGGATTTACTTAAATCCAATGGTTTAAAAAAGGTATAACTCTGTAGAGTTACACCAGGTGTAACTTGAACCCATCTCTTGATAACGTTACTGCCAAAATCACAGGTTGTAGGAAAGGAAAGAAATGATTTTAGGGGATTTATTTCTGCTCTCCACGTACTAGCTGACTTGGTAAGTCATGGGCTTGGGCTTAATCCAAACACAAAATTGGGCTTCTAACATAATGGGTTTGGAAAAGTTTTAAACATATCCAACATCAACATCACTCAATCTCAACCAGGCAGCAATTCATATTATCATCTCTCTATTTTATTTATAGCCTAATTTTGTGTTCCTGAGTGGCTCTTATTCATATTTCCTTTTTCTTATAGCTTTGGAAGTGATTTAGGGGTGATGACAAGCCTCCTAAACATTTGGACTCAAGCAAAGATTACAATGTTTGATATGATGCCAAAGGTATTTGGAGTGTATTTTAATTATTTTGGTGGTTAAAAGGGTATTTTGGTCTTTTAAGTGGTTTTGGGGTATTTTAGAGTTAAATGATTTGAATAAATGATACTTGGATCATAGTTAGGTCTAGTTGGATACCTAGTTAAAATCCAATTAATATTTATGTTAATTGGATTTAATTGAGTTAATACCCATTAATAATTGGGTGAGTTTAGGACTTATTTTAGTGGGTAAGTTTGGGTGTGTAAATGAGTTTGGGTTAATTTTGCCACCCCTATGTGGCTTGTGTTTCGTTGGAACCCTAGTCTTCTATTCGATTGCAAAGAAAACTATGGAAGTGTTTTTGTTGCTTTTTTATTCATACAAGAATGGCAAACTTAATTTGAGTAAGTTGGAACCCACCAACTTATTTGACAACAAGGAACTTTTCTAATTGATCAGTTAAACGGTTACTAGTTAATTCAACTAGTAAAACCTCTTGTCATCTTGAGTTTGAATTTGCCTACACCGAAATCAATTGGACACAATAGATTCAAATTTGTCATATTCAATGTCTAGCAAAATACAATTTCTATGTTAAGTAAAAGGGGAAATTGCACTTAACCCACCTATGGTTTGGCCCGTTTTAACAATGTCCACCCGTGGTTTAAAAGTTGTCACTTAACCCACCTGAGGTGGCCTCCGTTAGACCCTCGTTACCCACCTCTGCCCTTTCCATTAGAAAATCTCATTTACTATATAAGCCAAAATTAGAACCCGATTAGAACCCTAAAAAAGGAACGAGCTCTCTCCCTCTCTCTACCTTAGAACCCCAAAAATCCCCAAACCCATTTCCTCTATATCAAGATCCCTAAAAATCCCCAAACCCATTTCCCTCTGTACTCCGATTGCCAAAGTGAAATCTGAACATGTCTTCTTCAAGTTATTACTCGGGTTCCAGTCACCATTCATGCTCTGCTGACCGTTGTCGGCTACAGACTGCTCTAACCTTGAACAATTTTGGGAGAAGGTTTTATGGGTGCAGCTACTATGATGTGGTGAGTAATAGTTGGTTTTCATATTTTTTTTCCTTTTTTATTATTATTTTTTTATTTTCTGGTTTTGTTGGTTTTCTGGTTTTGTTGGCTTTATGAATAACCCTAATTTGATTTTGTTTGTAGGATGATGAACCTACTTGCAAATACTTTAGGTGGTTGGATGGCAAAACATATAAGCGTGGGTCTGAAGTTGTACCCATTGTCCTTGCAAGATTCAGTAGGTACAAGAATCAAGCAAGAGTTGCAGAGGAAAAGGAAAATGAGGCTAGTGATAGGGAAACAGTAGCTATTGAGAGGGAAAACAAAGCCAAGCGAAGGGAAGAAAAAGCTAGGGTGAGAGAGAGGATAGCTAAAGAGAAGTTACAAAAGTATAAATTTGCACTTGTTGTGTCATGGGGGTTTTTTACTATTTTTTATGTGTTTTCTAGTAGGATGGGAGAATTTGAAACAAAGTCATTGAGTCTGCCTTGAAGGCAAGTTGTTGTAGTTATTATATAATTTTGGGTACTACCACTTTTGACAAGTGTATTCCATGTATTTGGCACTATGTAATGTTGTTGTTTATTTGAATAGAGTATGCAATTTGTTCTTTATGTGATGTGTTCTTCTTTATGTAATATGTTCTTCTTTATGTAATGCTACCTTGTTTATGTAATGTGTTCTTTATGTAATGTGATTCTGTAATTTGAATAGAGCATGCTGCCTTGTTTATGTAATGTGTAATGCTGCCTTGTAATGTGTTCTTGTAATTTGAATAGGGTATGCAATCTGTTCTTCTTTATAAAGATTGGGTATGTTTTACATCAATTGGGTAGGCAAGGGCATGCACCCCACAAGATGTAAACACCCACAAGATTCTGTTTACATCAATTGAAGAAGCATAAAGAAGTATGTTTTAAAGTAAGACCATTCCATAAAAGTGGACTTCAAAACAAGTGGACTTCACCTATCATTAATGGACTTCACCTAACAAGTGGACTTCACCTAACATTAATGGCTAAACACTGCCAAAACAAGTGGACTTCACCTAACATTAATGGCTAAACACTGCCAAATTTCATCTAAGCAAGAGTACCATTTCATACATATATAATAAGCATTGTTCAAAACAAGTGGACTCCACCTAACATTAATAGCTAAACACTACCAAATTCCATCTACATAATAGGTGGTTCTGTCCCCACTAAGACAATAACAAAATAACTTTATAGTATAAAGTTCTGCACAATAACAAAAAAACAAAAAAGTGGTGACATGCTACTATCAGACATGCACAATAACAAAAAAAGTAAAGTAAAGTTTTTGCTTGCATATTCTCCAATCTTCATTTCCCAAAGACCTTGCCCTTGTCCTTGCCTTTGCCCCTGCCTGTTGAGAACATTGCACCAGATGTCTCAGTTCTTAATCCACCTCCTCTCCCATATGAGAACAGCTGACTGCTCCCAACTACCCTTGGTGGTACCAATCCCCTTCGAGGCTACAAAATACATAGCAACTCCATATCAAGATCTAATCTAGTGTTTTATGTAAGTATAAAAGGTGGTGTTTGTGTTTGTGTATATACCTGAGATAGAGGTTTTCTTGTGTCCCATGTTTCCTTAGGAGTATGAGAGATGAGCTGGCTGCATGAGAACCATTGAGCTGTGGGTGCTTTACTTGGTGGTGGTCTGCTTGAATCTGTTGCAGATGTTTCAGTTGGCTGTATGTAGGGTTTGCCTGTTGGCTGCCTCAGTGGCTGCTTTTGTGGCTGGTTGACTTGTTTGATGGGTGGTTGGCTTTCTTGTTGAATGGCTAGCTACCCCACTTGGTGGTTGCCTAGGTGGCTGCCTGGCTGGCTGCTTGGTTAGCTGCCTGCTTGCCTACCTGCCTGCCTGCCTGGTTGGCTACCTGGTTGGCAAACCAGGGTGGCTGCCTTGCAAACCTCCTTGGTGGTTACCTAGGTGGCTGACTGGCTAGTTGCCTGCCTGCCTGCCTGCCTACTTGTTCCTTGTCCCTCTTGTCCCTACAAAAAGAATTGTCTTGCATCAAAAATAGATTTGTAATATAATTGTCATAGTGAACACATTCTTGCTTTACTTACAATTTTTTTTTTGCCTCTCTAGTCTCTGCCTCCTTTGCCATGGTGTCTCACCAGTTATTCCAGCCTTACACCTCCTTGAATTATACCCCTCCTTATGGCAAAACTCACATTTTATAGGTCTATATGACCTAGAAAATTTGTATGGGTTGTTTGGCTCATCTGCATCTTTCTTCCTTTTCATTGGTGGCCTACCTGGAGGCTTGTACACAATTGGAGCAACAGGGGCAGGTTGGTTGGTTTCAACCCATTCATCTTGGCCAAGCAATGGGATAATCATCTCCTTATATGCAGCCACATAGGCATCATTTCTATATCATGCATGCACATAATCCTCAGACCTCTCCAGGTTCTTATAGATTGCTGCAACACCATGTTTACATAGGATTCCTGTCAAATCCCAAACTCTACAAGTACAACATTTTCTTGTAAGGTTAACCACATACCTCTCATACTCATTATCAACCTCATATATATAGCAACCTGATGGAACAACAGAAAATGACTTAGAATCAACTTTCAACTGTTCAAGCTTCTGTACTATGTTTGGACATATGTCACTAGTGAATTTTTTAATCTCAGTCCTCTTACTGTACATTCTAGTCATCAACCTAACCCTAATCCACTCTAGCATGGCAATGATAGGCTTATCCCTAGCTTCTAGTATCATAGAATTAAATAACTCACTAAGATTGTTCACATAACAATCAGAGATGGCCCTTGGAGTGAAATATGACTTGGTCCATTGGGTTGGTTGGATGTTTGTTAGATACTTCCATGCTTCTTTGTCCAATTCTTTCATATCTTGCATTCTCTTCTCAAACTCCCTAACTGTTGTTGCTGCAGCACACCTCCATAATGCAGCCTTCAATTCTAACCCCTTGTAGTTTAACTTAAAGTTGTTGTAAATATGCTTCACACAAAATCTATGTTCAACTGTTAGGAACAACATCTCCATGGCAGGTATCAATCCCTGGTTATCATAAATACAATCAAAAACCAACCAAAGAACAAAAATGAACACCATCTACCTATGAACAAAAACAAAACTTTCAAAAAACATAAATGTAATGATTAAGAACAAACAGCAATCTCAAAAAGCAAGTGAATTGTATTACCTTCTGCCTATTTGAAATGAACACCAGATTCAGCTCATCTGGCCTCCCAATATCATCTGCAAATGTTTGTAAAAAACACACCCAAGAATCCTTGTTTTCTTACTCAACTACACCTAATGCAACAGGGAAAATATTGTCATTCTCATCCCTTGCAGTTGCTGATAATATATGTCCAACAAACTTGCCCTTCAAGTGGCAACCATCTAATCCTACAAGTGGCCTGCACCCCCCCAAGAATCCAACTTTCTATGCATTGTATCTCACATACATCCTCTTGAACTTAGGTTGTGTGTTAGACTCAGTAATCTCAGTTTGCAAAATCACCGTACTCCCCACATCAGTTACTCTTATCATCTCTGCGTAGTCCCTAAGCTTCCCATACTGCAATCTCTCATCACCTAGTATGAACTCTCTAGCTTTCCTCTTAACTATGTACACTTGATTTATGCTCAAGTCCACAGACACATCCTGCATAACTCGATGTTTCACACCAGAAACTGCCCAATCAGGGTTTTTGTTGAAATCATCCAAGTATTTCCTAGCCACATATGTAGAAGTGACCTGGCTATGCTTAAATGTCCTCCCACATGTACAAGTTGGAACCATGGTCTTTATCTAGAAGGTTAACTCCCCTGAAATCTGTGATGCATATACCTTCCAACCACATTTATACTTGCAGTGGACAGAAACTTTAGTCTTTTCATTAAGCTTGAACTTAATGTCCACAGACTTTTTCACTGCATATTCCCTCAAAGCAGCCCTAAACACCTTCTCATTTGGGAACTTCATACCCTTGCATAACTGAGGGTTACTTATGCTAGTCTTTTCATTATACTCTAGACATCTCACCCTTTCATCCTCATCCTCAGAACTGTTAATGCTCCTAATGTCATCATCATCAAGAGCTTTTTCAGCCTCATCAGCAGCTTGATCACTGGCAGTAGCTTCATCACTAGCAGCAGCTACTGATCTCTTCCCATTATCTGTAACTGGCTCTCTCACACCATCTCCCTCATTTACATTTTCAGTATCTCTTTGATGCTCTCTCATATTGGGCACTTCATTGTTCTAAGCACCAAATATGTCATCAGGATAATCTGGTCCTTCATACCCTTCATCTAGCCAATCAGGTTCATCCACATGAACATCTTCACTACCAACAGTTTGTCCATAGGTAGCATGGTCATCCACATGCACAGCTCCACCAACACTACCATCCCTTAAACCCTCAACAGGTTCTTCACTAACATCATTTTGGTCAACCACAGATGATCTAACAGTATTGGTCACCTCCTCACAATCAGTATCATCATCTTCATCATTCATTTCTTATGGCTAGTCTACTGCAATTGGTTGATCTGGTTCAACTATAGGTTCTTCAATAGCAATTGGTTCAACTTCAGGTTCTACATAAAGTGTGATTTCGTTTGCTGGCCATTCAGCATGTAGTTCACACATGTAGGTCACATCATCATCTGAAGTAATTAACCTTAACCCTTACTCTAAGTCACCACTAGGTATTAAATAATAAATCCTACTATTAATGGGTCCCCCAACCTCAACACAAATGTCTTGTGTCTCAAAATGACTTAGTAGATCTGGATCAACATTAGCCATTGTAGATACCTCACCACCTACATACTCTAAACCAGGGTTCCACTCAAAATTCCCACTATGGTGAATAGTAAAATCAAAACGAATTTCAGCAACCATCTGCAAGAGTTAAAACACATGCACAAACAACAGTAATTAAATACATAACCAACACATGCACAAAGAGCACCAATGACAAAAGCAAAATAATTTCAGTTGCACACCAAACACCAAGTAACGTGGGGTCAAAGACAAGAAACACAACCAACTAAACAATTTGTCTCCATGGGACCACAGACAACCTAAAGATGCATCTAACCAAAATATTCCTAGGGACCACAGTCATCAATGTCAACTATAAAAGAACAAACACACCAATGGTAAACCCAACAATGGTAAACCACTAATTTTATGACAAAAAAACTTTAAACCGAATCACCTTCATCAATCGTTACACATTGAAAAAGAATAAACACAACAATGGTAAACCCTAGAAAGTCATTTCATACCTGATATAGAGGAAAACCCAAGCTTTAGCACACCTCCTCCTTGCTTGCAAGTGTTCGGGGATTTCACTTTGGCAATCAAAGTAAAGAGAGAAAGGGATTATGGGTTTGGGGATTTTTGGGGGTTCTAAGGTAGAGAGAGGGAGAGAGCTCGGTCCTTTTTTTAGGGTTCTAATTGGGTTTTAATTTTAGCTTATATAGTAAATGAGATTTTCTAACGGAAAGGGCAGAGGTAGGTAACGGAGGTCTAACAGAGGCCACCTCAAGTGAGTTAAGTAAAAAATTTTAAACCACGGGTGGGCATTATTAAAACGGGCCAAACCACAGGTGGGTTAAGTGCAATTTTCTATAAGTAAAATTTAGATATAGTACATTAGGTTCCCAAATTAAATTCAAACACAGATTGATTAAATTTAATTATCCTTAGAAAAGACAATACCATTTGTGTTTTATTAGTCAATATAACCAAGCGTTTGAATTTAATTGGGAAACTCAATCTACTTCATCTAAGCTACTATGTTGAAGTTTTACCACGTTTGTATGTTATCAGTGTTGTTGGAGATAGCTTCCTTTATGTTTACAGTTTTTGCTTCTTCTTTTTCTTTGAAGTTTTATGCATATTTGTATTGTTATTTACAGAATGGTAGAATTAGTTGGATGGATTTTCATAAGACTTCAAGTTATATAGTAACAGCTAGTGATGATGAATCCATTCGCCTTTATGATGTCTGTGCATAGTCAGCGCCTTTCTTTTTTGGCTTATCCTTCAATTTTTCCCCATTCTAAGCACCATTTTTGTTTGTTTTTGTTGTTGTTCATTGTATTTTGTCTGGAACATTTAAGTCACAGAAAATTTTCTGCTTATGTATTAGTATTACCCCGGTGCTCTCAATCATAGTAGGGATAGGGAATCGTTGGTTCCACAAGACTCTTGCACCAATTTTTGTTGATTGAGTTGAGCACTTTTTGAGAGGGGTTGTGAGCAAATTGATTTATTAAATAACACGTTGACTATTTGAAAAAAAAAGAAAAAAAGAAAAAAAGGGGGGATTATCTAAAGTTTGTCATGCTTGATACTTTGTGAGGATGTAAATTATGTGCTCATATGGGGGCAAAGACTCGATACCTTTTGTGAAGCCTTGGGCCAGCTGTTTGTGAGATGTGAAAGTTGATTTTTCTTTTAAATGTAACTAGTTTTTGACTTATGCTTCGTAGGGTTTTTATCATAAGAACGTAGATATATATATATTTATATAGTTTTTGCTATGGACAAAAATCACATGTTTATTGTTAATGTAACTTTTTTTTTTTCCCATCAACATTTAATTGAAAATTAAGATATGTTAGCAAACACATGGAAAATTGAGATTATTTTTGTACGGTTTATTAAACAATTAAATAGAGAGAAATCCAGAAATAGAAACCAAGAAAACCTCCTTTACTTTGCAAAGATTCAAAGTAAAAGAGATATCAACATAAATACATCCCAATATATTAATAAAAAATTAACATCAACAAAAACAATGACAAATATGGATTTTTATTTTTCAGTGGTTTATCGATAACCAAACATTTGAAATTAAGAGAAAGAAACGCTAAACATATAAAACATCAAACAACTGGTCGATGATATTGTATAAACAAAAAGAAAAGACAAAAACACTATCCTGGTCCTTACATTTTAGAATTACAGTCAATTTAATCCCTACATTTAGGTAACAGTCAATTTGGTCTATGTTATTTTCAACTTGTAGTCAATTTAGTCACTACTGTTAACACACTAATGAAAAATGTCAACGTAGCAAATGGTGTGCATTGTTGGCACACTTCAATCTTACGTGGCTTATAAAATAGTAATATTAAATCATTTTAATTAACATAAAAGAATTGCCACATCAGCATTAAAAAAAGTTAGAAAAAAAAAAAACAAAGACAAAATTATCTCCTCATTTAAAACAAAAACAAAAACAATCACTTTCTAATTCATTTTCTTTTCTTTTTTTTTCCATTTTCTAGGTAACCAAACACAATACACCCTTCTTGTAAAACCACAAACAACTTACAAAAACAAAACCACGTCCAAATCTGTGTATTGAAAGTTGAAACTCAAAACTAAACATCACCAACATGAAACTGATCTCTTTTGCCCTCACTAACCCTAACAGTATATTGTACCAGTAGTGGCAATGGACTCCAACCCCAACCCCAACAGCAGCACATCTCTATCGACCTGATGTGACTCCTCAATGGCAACGACTTTTCTAGTTCTTGTTAGGTGTTCGGGTCATGCGATGGCTAATCGGTGGTGAATAGGGCTGCATTATGACAGAGTTTTGGGTCTCTACAGTGGTAGGTTGCAGTGGCGGTAAGGTAGAGAGAAACAGGTGGTTGAAGCTTACCCCACCGTTTGGTTTCCAAGAAATTGTGAGAAAATGAAAATAAATTAAAAATTCGGCCCTAACTAACCCAAATCGCTGGTCACAGTGAGAATTTCTGTTGAACTTTGTACTCATGATTAAATAGCACAGAGGAGTGAGTTATTATTATTATTTTTTTAGCTATTTCTGATATAAACATTTACTTGATTTGTGGTCAATATGATTTAAGTTTTGGGACCTGCTTTTGGTTTCTTCTCTTTTAGTTTGGTTTTCTGTATTTCCAAGAGAGAGAGAAGACTTTGGATTTGAATAAAAATCAAACCCAACCATTTCAATTGAAAAATAAATCCACCGCAGAATAGCTAATATTGAGATTTTTTTTCAATGTTTGTATTGTGTCTGGTTGCCAAGAAAAGAAAAGAAGTGTAATTCTTATAGAATTTTTTTTATTCATTTCATTTATTATTTTTTCCTTAAAAAAATCATAATTTAATATAAATGTTGATGCGGCAATTTTTTTATGCTGATTGAAAATTTTTAATATTATTTTATAAGCCATGTAGACATGAAGTGTGCCAACAGTACACACCATTTGCCACATAGGCATTTTCAGTTAATATTTAATGGTAGAGACCAAACTGATTGTAAGTTGAAAATAACAGGGACC
The DNA here is from genome assembly GCA_030021035.2 of Notholithocarpus densiflorus. Classification (NCBI taxonomy): domain Eukaryota; kingdom Viridiplantae; phylum Streptophyta; class Magnoliopsida; order Fagales; family Fagaceae; genus Notholithocarpus; species Notholithocarpus densiflorus. Next base: position 1,789,948 of record JARYZH020000013.1, on the reverse strand, counting down.
AAATTGACTGCTATCAAAATGTAGGAACTAAAATGGTATTTTTGCCAAAAGAAAATTCAAAATGCACAAAACATAATACATAAATCAAACCCACCAATAAATAATGCAACAAAACAACTAATGAAGAAAAGAGCATGTACGCTTTGGATTGGGCAAGTGAAGAAAAAATCGTTAATACCCAATCAAGAGATTAACATTCAAATATATAGTATTTAGTAAATGAATTTGTTGAAGAAGACAAAAGGTTAAATCAAAGTAGAACCAAACCAAAGACTGTTATGCAACCCTAAATCTTCCCTGATGAGATTTCATGTTAGTCTTGCTATTTATTTTTTACATCATTTGCAATATTTAATCTTAAAATAAATAATTTGGAAGATTTAATCGAATAATATGTAGTAGTATAAAATTTACTTATATTGTATTGCACACTGCCACCCAGTGAAAAATAATAATTTTGATAATTTTTTATAGAAATTATTTGCCATTTTGAATTTAATAATACTTATAGTGTTAGATTTTTAACAGAAATAAATGCAAAAGCTTTTATGCCACTAAATAGTTTTTGTGGTTTTTCTTTTTTAATTATTGGTTTAATTAGCCATTTCTCCTTTTGGAAGTTTTTGTTTTATTTTTTTGGGAATTATCGGGTACCATTGTCTAAGGAACATTTTTAGTATTTATTATTTTGTTAGTAATTCTTAGTTATTATGCATTGAATGTTAATTACCAAATGGTATTACCATTTATCATAGGAAATTAATGCTAATGTACTATAATGCCACTAATTTTCCTTTAATTTATATGTTTGAAAGTCGAAAAGTTTTTTTTGTTTTTTTAGAATCTTATTATCAAATGCTAAGGTTATTATTATTTTAATTATTTTTTATATTAAAAAAAAATGGGATGATCACCATTTTTCCCAAGAAAGAAGGAAAAAAAAAAAGATTATAATCCTCTTCCAAAAGGGAAAGCCATGTGGTGCAGAAGCTAAGAAGTTAAAAGTTAGGGAATTTCAGATAGTGCCATTAAATTTTGTATCATATTAGCAATGCATTAATGCTCACAAATAATAATTTAAACCAACGCATTTATTTCTGTACATTTTAATTTCTTTAGCAATGTCATTGCCATATGTATTGATAAATGTCAAATGTGTTAAGTTATAAACAAATTGTTATTTGCCATGAGGCGCTATTTAGATAGAATATTGTACCACTTATCATAAGTGTGTGCATCCACCAACAATGAGATCCAACTTTTATAATATGTTATAAATGTTATAGATAAATAGATTAGGGCCTCTTTGGTTAGCTGAAAAAAAAAACACCATTTTTAGTTTTCATTTTCAATTTTTAGTGAGTCCCACCACTAAGAATTTGTATTCAGTTTTGGTTAGCATTTGTATTCAGTTTTTATTTTCAGTATCCTAAAAGTTGGATTGAATACAAAAAATAAATACAACCTTTCAATGTTTTCGTTTTCTATTAATACAAATACAGTGGCATATTTGTAAATATTATGAAAACATAAAGTTACTTTTTTTGAGTAATGTGATGCGTGAGTGAAAATTTTTTTTTTTTTTTTTTAATAAAAAACAATAACCAAACCCAAATATGATTATTCTATACCCAAATTATGTATTCAAAACAACTTACCAAATACTACCAAACATGAAAATAAGTGTTTTTTTCTATATTCAAATTCGGGATTTGAATATAGAATAGAGAATGAAAAGTGAATAGACCACTTTTTGAAACCAAACAGTCCCTCATAGATTCCTTTTAACTTTTATAACATGTTATAGATGGATAAATTATAGATTCCTTTTAAGAAGATCAAAGAACCATATGCTCAAGAAAGTTCTTCAGTTTGTAGAGCTTAATTAGTACTGATATTGAGATTCAAAATCTTAGGCTCAACTCATAATTTTCTATATTTGTGGGTGACTTGAGTTGGTTTTATCACGAGGAACCATACAGGGAACTCTAATAAGCCATCCTTGGTCCATGTTTTAGATGACACTTCTGGTACTAGAGTCGATTGTGACTTAACATTTGATCAATCATACCTATTAAATTCTCCTGTCGCCTTGAAAATTTTTTGTTTTCAGTTGTGCATTATTTTAATTTTTAGGCTCCTTGTTTTGGTAGTGGCATGATGTCAACGGCTTTTTCTTTTTCCCTGTTAATTGCCAGCTGTTTGAAGACGATTAACAGCAAAACGTATTTGGTCTGGTTTGCTTTACTTCTCACCTTACAACATGTCTGTGTTCATGGTTTATTTAGAATCATTTATTTATTTATTTTAATATAGTCAGAATCCCTGAGGTTACTATCATTGAACGACAAGTAGTATTTGCTGTATAAAGGTCACCATGACAGGTTTGGTTTCTCACACACAATATTGGCAATTTTTTTTTTCTCATTCTCAAGTGAGTACTTGCCTGAACATATCTGTGTCATAACTAATATAATAGGATATCTTCTATTCTTTGTTTCTAGGATTGTGTCACTCAGCTTGTGCTCTCACAAAGAATGCTTTATCTCTGGTTCTCTTGATCGAACTGTTTTGCTTTGGGATCAACGAGCTGAGAAGTGTCAGGTGCAGGCATTTGAAGGCCTGCTATGGCATATGATGAACAAGGACAAGTCTGTTCAAGAGCGTGGGAGCGTTGAGTTTGTCTAGATTTTTAAATCTGTGAATTACAATTATTTAGTGAAATTTGATTGCTTCCAGGGCCCTTTTGACATTAAAGTTCAGTAATGATGGGAGACTTGACAACTATGGATGGACATATTCATGTGCTTGATTCTCCAAAAAAAAAAAAAAGATTCATTCCGTAGCACACTTGTGAGTTATCTATCTCTTAACAAAGTATTTTTCATGAACCTAAAGAAAAGAAAAAGGGCTCTTTTGACATTAAAATTTTATTTCTCTCCTTTCGGTTGAGAGTGAAAAATTAAAAGGATATTTATATAAATTTATTTATATATCTTTATTAAAAACTATGCCCAATTAAAACCAAAAAAATTACAAACAACCCAAAAAAACACACAAAATATATATATATATATATGATCAACGTATAAAAAATAAATAAAAATAAAAATAAAAAATAAAAAAGGAAAGAAGAGGCAAAGAAAAAAAAATGGAGGCAACGTCGGGAGGAAAAAAAAAAAAGGCAACGTCTAGAAGAAAAAAATAAATAAATAAAATAAAAGAGGAAGAAAAAGAAACATCTAGAAAATAAATAAATAAAAGGTGAAGAAGAGCAATGTACAAGTGCACATGGGCATTTTTGTCCATTAAACAGCCTCATTTTCTCTTTTCAGTTTTTTCTTCATTTTAGAAAGAACTTTTTGGTGGACTCAGAGAGAAAACACCTGAACCCCACCATTTATTTTTCTTCCTCCCCACCCAACCAAACACTCCAAAAAAAATTTCCTTCGCATTTTTTCTCCAAAGTTTTCCATCTACTCTATTTCACATCCAAACAAACATACCCTAAGAGGGGTTCATGGCAAAACTTTACTGATGGAGATCTCAAAAATGTGCTTTTATGTTCTCTATTAATTCGGGTACTGTTAGTATCCTGTCACTTTTCTCAGGATTAATAATTTGGATAAAATTATTCAAAATTTTTTCATTTTAAATGATTGATACCTGATTGTATGCTTACATTTTTGGTCTATGGAGTTTTATCAATGTTATGGTAACCTAAAACTTTGACCTTAACATTTGGAAGGAAGCTAACTGCAAGATCCGATCTTTTTGGTGCTATAAATAGCTTGGCTTTAAATACAAAGCTTTTTGCCAGTAGCCCTAACCTTTGCTCAGTCTTTCCTTAATTTAATGAAATTAAAGCTTATCAAAAAAAAGAAAAAAAATTCTCAACACACCCAAATAAAATACAAATACACCAAGAAGTTCTCAAACACAAATACACAAAGGAGTTCACAATAAAAGAAACATATATGTTAAGAAATCTGCAGACATAACATTAATTTAACCAAAAAAAAAAAAATTCGTCTTGAGAATTTGCACATCTAACCTGAAAGAAAAAAAAAACATGGGCGTATGTTCAAGAAATTAGCGTTTGAAAAAGCTTTACTTAGAAAAAAAAAATAAAGACTAAAATATGAACAAACTTCTCACTCTTTTTACCAGGAGTAAGGGGTGTCCTCCGTTCAATAAAATGATAACACATGAGAATGAACTTAACCCAATATTGTGGCATTAGGAATTTCAAATCTGTGCAAATAGAAAACTAATCTTCCAGTACTATTAGCTTATCCATCATTGCTCTCAATGAAGCATCTGAAGAACGTTTAGTGATAAAGACAAGAAAGATTCTCATTGTATTCTCATTCTAATGGGTAAAAATTCTCACCATTGCCTTGCTAAGAAAGGCTCTCCACTTCTGGGCTCTCAAAATCTTAATTCTCCCCCATCTTTTGCCTCTCCAAGAGAAAGGCATCCAATCTCTACATCTCTAAACTAACCTCCTAAAGTACCTCCTCCAAACCAACATCCTCGTCTTCACCAAAGAGTTCATATCCCTAACCCTTGAAAAGTTTGCAAACCCACAAAACAAAGGGACAATATATGAATTAAGAAATTGCGAGATGGTTAAAAATAACTCATTCAAACAATTTCAAGAACACTTCATTTGCTCTTAATAATTATAAATAAGTGCCAATGTGCCATAATTTTCATTTATACAAATTATTACACTTTGTAATAATTATTTCATATGCATAATTTTCATTTATACATATGTATAATTATTATAAAGTGTAATAATTTACATAAATGAAAATTATGGAACTTTGGCAATTACCTATAATTATAAGTGTAAATGAAAGAGTTCTTGAAATTGTCTAAATGTGTTATTTTTTGTGTTTTTTATTGTCCCTCTGTTTTTCAGGAGTTAGGACTATGGCTTCTTTGGTGAACGAAGAAGATGCTGGTTTAGAGGAGATACTTTAGGATTAAGATTAGTTTTAGATGCAAAAATTAGATGCCTCTCTCTTGGAGAGGCAAAAGATGAAGGGGAGAATCAAGCTTTTGAGAGCCCAAAAGCGGATAGTCTTTCTTCACAAGGCAATAACAAGAATTTTTACGGGAATTATTTGATAGGTAAAATGGAAATCTTTCTTTCCTTTGAAGCTAAACGTTATGCTTCATCGAGAACAATGATGGATAAGCTAACAATACTGGAAGGTCAGCTTTCCATTTGCACAGATTTGAAATTCCTAATGCCACCGCACTATTGGGTTAAGTTCATTCTCATGCAGTGTCATTCTATCAGACAGAGAACACTCCCTAATCCAGGATGAAGGTGGTAAAAAGGGTAAGGAGTTATTTCATATTTCAGTTTTTTTTTTCTAAGCAAAATTTTTTCAAACACTAATTTCTTGAACTTACATCCATGTTGTTTCTTTTTTTTTTTAGGTTAGATGTGCAAATTCGCAAGACAAGACTAGTGTTCAATTTTTTTTTTTTTTTTGGTTAAATGAATGTTATATCTACAGATTTCTTAACATAGATGTTTCTTTTATTGTGAACTACTTTGTGTATTTGTGTTTGAGAACTCTTTGGTGTATTTGTATTGTATTATATTTGGGCGTGTTGAGGTTTTTTTTTTTTTTTTTTTTTAAGCTTTAATTTCATTAAACTAAAAGGAAAAACCGAGCAAGGAATGAGCAGAGGCTAGGGAGCCAATCTATTTATAGCACCAACAAGATCGGATCTTGCAACTAGCTTCCTTCCAATGTGCAGAGCTCACACGCCCTGGGAAAAAAAAAATCTTATAAAAAAGTCCATCTTAATAGATTAAATAATCTCTTTCTCTAGTTTCACTAGTCTAAAGTTGAATTTAGTAAAAATAAGATCATATGCAGTAGTGTGAGCATTTTGGTTGGCATTTGTTTTTGCTACCAAACGTCCAAAATTAACACTCATATTTTGCCATTTCATGCATAAATATCTTGAGCATAGATATGCACACAACATGCTATCAGAAAAAATACATATTGTGATACAAATTACAAATATTGAGATCACATAAGAAACCACACTACATGGTTGCACTTATCCTCGATAAATAGTATAAACTCAATGAAATGCAGCAAACTAATAGGGTATAAACTAATACCTACTTTTCATTATGTAAGCAAGAGTATGACGGACAATAACTCCAGGCACTTTGATCTTTTTCTCTATACTAACATACTGATATTTAGGGGAATATTAAAATTTATTGGGTATAGCTAACTAAACAGAGACCAAATCTAACAATCTATAAACTTTCTTGCAAGACTATTGAAACGCAAAAGATTTCATGGTTATTGATTGTTTAAAGGCATTTCACCTAACCCAAAACATCATTCTAGAATCCAAACACATTGTGACGGTGTCTATATGTAACAAAAGATGGAACGCATAGTGAACAAATCATCATATGTTGTTCAAAACATCCAAAGGCAATAATCTGATGCAAAATCCAACACAGAGAACAAAAGCTTAATAATAATAAAAAAGTATGCATTTTAAGATAAATTGAGCCTAGAGTAACAAACACATTTCTTTAATGTGATTAACTTTGAACGGGACATGAAAGAAGTATCAAAAGCCCAATTATGTAAACAACCATAAAAATCTAAAAAACATAAACCAATTATTGATTGCCAGATTCCAAAGCGACACTATTTTCAAAGCTTTTATAATGTGAAATTAGAGATAAAAGGAAGGAAAGACACCCTAGGAGGCTTGATGCTGATTTTTTTTTTTTTTTTAATTTCCACCTATAACATAAATAGGTGGTAGATAAAACCCTAAATAGAATCTAATGCAAACAGAGGGACAATATTTCAACATCAAAAATAGAGATAAATTGAGACTCTAAACAATAGAGATTACTCTAGATACTATTCAACTATACACTCAATATAACAGATAGGAAATGCCACCTACTACAACATAAATCTACCTAGTAGATAAAACCCTAAATAAAATCTAATGCAAATAGAGTCAAAAATAGAGAGAAATTGAGACCCTAAATAAAGCCTAACAGAGAAAAATGGTACCTCTATGTGAGAGCTGAGAAAGATTTGTGAGAGCTCTGGGTGAGTGAGAGCCGAGATTTGTGAGTAGGCCTGTTCAGGATTTGACCGGCTCCGATGAAACCGGCCGGTGTTGAACCGATCCGACCGATTCAAAGCTCCACCGTAGATGCTCGGAGAGGTGGTCGGCAAAGATGTGAGCATACCGAAGGCGGCCGGTGCGGCGATCGGCGACCATTTTTCACTCCGATGAGAAACCGCACCGCACCGGTGTGTATATATATGTTTATATGCTGTATAATTTATATATGTAGTTACTATAGGTTTCAGACTTTCAGTAGAGAGAAGGTGAGAGTTTTTTTTTTTTTTTTTATAGGGAGAAGGTGAGAGTTTGAGAGAGGTAAGGAAGGAAAGATGAGGAAGGAGGAGAAACGGCACTAGAGAGAATGAGACAAGACGTAGGGTTTTTAAATTTTAACTCTACAATACCAAAACGACGCCGTTTGAGCCTGATATTAATTTTAATATCAGTTCCAAAACAACGTCGTTTTAATATTAGATTTATTAAAAAAAAAGAAAAAATTGTAACGTTGTCGTTTTATAAACCCTAAATATTTTATATCCCCATCCCCAATCAATTCCCTACCTCTCTTTCTCTCTCTCTCTATTCCTCTCTCTCTTCCCGTTAGTCTTACTCAAGCATCTCCGCCTCTCCTCTCTCTCCCCTCCCTCTTCAGCTTCCGCCACTTGCTATAAGTCTGTCACCATACTCTACTGCTTGATGCTTTGTTCTTGGAGTTTCACCCAGTCTAATTTAAGTTTAGATCTAAGGAGAATAAAAGGCAAATTATTGATTAATTTTAAAAATTAACCAAACCATGAAATAAAGTTTTCAAAGAGTAAAGATCTAAGAAAATTTAGATCTAAGGAAAAAAATGTTCAGATCTAAGGAGAATAAAAGGCAAATTATTTCTGACCGTTTTATCAAAAAAAAAAAAAAGGCAAATTATTGAAAATTAACTGCCAAATCATAAAATAATTGTTTTCAAAACTATTATCTTTAGATAATTTAGATCTAAAAAAAATTTATCGAAAAATAAAAGTAATTTAGATCTAAGGAAAAAAAAATAGTTATTCAAGATAAATAGTTTTAAATCTAAGAAATCAACTATCAAATCAAAAAAAAAAAATTCAATGATCTTATTATTCAAGATCTAAACTATAAATTTAAAAAAAAAAATTGATTCAAAATCTAAACTATAAAAAATTTTAAATTAATTCAATGATCTTATTATTCAAGATCTAAACTATAAAATAAAAAATTGATTCAAGATCTAAACTATAAAAATTTTAAAGAAAAGTTTTGAAAAAATGATTTCAAGATAATAATAGTTTAGATATAAGATAAAAAAACAAATTTATGATTAATTCTAAAAAAAAGTTTTGAAAATAAATTGATCTAATAAGATCTAATAGATATGTAAACTATAAAAATTAATTTTTTTAAAAAAATTTTGAAAAAAAAAAAAAAGTATAGATCTAAGAAAAACTATAATTTTCAGATTCACATGAACTACAAAAGTCATTAATATATATATATATAATATATTATCTAATTAGAGTGTAGATCTAAATTGGCACCTCATGGAAAGGAATAGGATTCAATTTTAAAACCTTAAATTCTTAATACAATTTACAATTGATGTAGATTTACACGAAAGTAGATAAATAAAAAAAATTTAAAAATAAAACAATAAAAGTAGGCAAAAATAAAAATACCCGCTTGAGAGATACTGATATAGTCTATTAGATTCTGAGTTCATCACTCAGTTCATCACTCATCAATAAACACCACAAGTCCGCAAGCACAGAATGTTAGATTCTGAGATTCACAAATATTATATTAGGTTTTGAAGGAAACTGGGAAAGGATAGATTAAATACTTGTGAGTTGAGCTGGAGCATTGAAGCTGGGCCGGGCAGATCGAGCAACCGGCGGCAAGAATCAAGATGGGTCTCGCGTGGGCGTGGCAACGGTGGCGGCGTTGGTGTGGCCGTTTCCCGTTTGGGTATGCGACGGGAACCGGTGGCAGCGTGAGGCGTGAGGTGTGGTGGCGGCGTGAGGCGTGAGCGGCGGCGTGAACAGGTGAACGGCGGCGTGAGTTATTTTTTCACTGTGTCTGTCTCGCCTCTCTTTTCTTTTCTTTTTTTTCCTTCGTTTTCGGTTTTCGCTTGTTCCGTTTGTTCCTTTTGCTAGGTTTTCATTTTTTTCATTTTTTTTTCTTTTTTACATTTTTTTTTTTTAGACTTACATGGGCTGATGGGCTCTTGACTGGACTGGCCGGCTGGGATAGGGGGCCCAAGTCCTTTTTTTTATTTTTGAAAAATTTTACCTACTAAATTTTTTTTTTGGGCCCGAGGGGCCCGGGACCCTTAAGCCCCCACCTGGGTCCGTCCCTGGATATAGACAAGCAAGTTTACCAAAAAAAAAAAAAAAAAAAAAGAGATATAGACAAGCAAAAGTCCTTGACATTAGAATCAAAGGCGCAGCCGCTCGTACTGCCTCCATAGCAACCTAAATGAATGTGAGCAAACACAATAAGATTGTAGGTTTAACTATTTACAATTTTACACGCCACCCACAACCCGTTGGGGTGGGTTCTTTTGCCTTTTTGCATATTTGTCTAAGTTACATTTTTGCCCTTTTTGTAAAGGGCTTCATTGCAAAACCAACCCTCACTGTTTGGTAGATTTATTTTTATTGAATATTCCGGAAGTATCATAAATGCGTATATTTCTTCTCACATAAATTATGAGTCTCATTATAAATTTAATTAGTAGAACTCACAGTTATGTGAGAAAAAAAAAAGTATGTATTTATAGTATCTTGGAAATACCCAATAATTATTAGAAATCACTTTACTCAAATCTTCTTTGGATTGGTGACATGGTCGGGTTATTTTATTCCAACTCAATGACATTTTTAGGTTATTTCAATAGAGCAAAATAAGTCATACAGGAATCACTAGCTTTTAAATCACCTCCAAGGACCTGATGTGGCAAGAGAGGATGGATTGAGATCAGGTGCAATACCTAGGGTATTGCACCTGATACAATTTCTATGAATGAAATTTATGAATGATTTGGGTGAATTGCACCGGATCCTAATCCAGAAGATGTGTTTGCTGTATAGTACTGCACTCAGGTAATACAAAAAAAATTTTGGTGGTAGTCTGTATACCATGGCCATGGGTTTTTTGATGCATTTTGACTGTGATGCATTAGTACCATAGTTTATGAGAAAAGATTCAATTTAGAACAACTTCATTTTATTATGTTAGAGCTGAAGTATTTTTTAAATACAATTTTGGCCAAAAGATTGTGGTTTTAGTCGAGTTTTATTGGCTCTAAATATTTTGAAATATTAAGGAACCATTCGACAATCCCTCTTTCAACATGTCCATAGGATGAAAAAGTTCATAAATGAGTATGGTAGAGATGTGGATGTTAAGATGGATTTGTGGCAACACTGAAAGATGGAATAAAGAATAAATTTTTTTTTTTTAGAATACTAAGGGCCCATTTGGTAGCAGTGTTTAAGTATTGTTGTTCAATTTTCAGTTTTGTAGAAATACGTATTTAAGTGTTATAGAAATACGTGTCAGAAGTGTTATTGTTGTTTAAATATTGAAAACTGTTATTTAAAAGCGGGTACCAAACAGCCCCTAAATATTTTTAACACACATGGGGATAGGGAAGAAGGTTTTTTAAAGAAACTTACACCCACTGATTTTTTTTTTTTTTTTTTGGTGAGGTCAATTATGAGAACCTCATTGAAAGATTAGATCCTATTGCAATTCTAAAAATGGTCCTAAAAGATAAAACTCAAATAAGTATTGACAAGTTTAGTTAAATTCTTTATTAGTTTAGTGAAAATTTTATGTTAGTATTTACATCAAATCCCTAGAAGCAGAAATACGCATGCTGATTCCCTTGCCACTCTTGCAACCTTTTCGGAGCAGAGTCTGCCTTGGGTTATCCTAGTCGAGGATCTATGTAAGCCTACGGAGATGAAACAGGGGAAGGTCCGGATTCATCAGCTTAGGGTTGGACCTAGTTGGATGGATCCTATTGTTCTATTCCTTAAAGATGACATCTTGCTCGAGGAAAAGGGAAAGGCTAATAAAGTGTGAAGAAGGGCTCCTCGGTTCTGGTTTAGTTAAATTCTTTATTAGTTTAGTGAAAATTTTATGTTAGTATGTTAATTAAAAAAATTGAAATTGAATTCTTAAAAGTGTTGAAATTGCTAGTTTTGAAATATTTATGGATAAATTTCTCAAGAGAAATTCAACATCAATGCAAATCCTACTTGCCCAAGAAACTATAGTCGCAATAACTGAACAAAATAGTTCAATGCAAAACCATCTTAAAGTTGACTTGGAAAATCTTCTCATATATCTTGGGCTATGAAGTAAAATTTTAGATTACCATCCAAATTATCAGGATAAAGTTAAAAGGGCATATCTACAAAAGGGTCCTTATCAACCTCATAACCACAACTTTCCACGAAGAAAAATTGGAAAATTTTCATTGAAATCAATAGTGCTTGGTTTGATGAGTATGGAAATTCGTTGTAGACTTGTAGTATAGTTTACGAACACCCTTTTGATTTTGTTTTAAACAGAACATCATCAAATCCATGTATTTATTGACTTATTTTAGTTAAGACCCATGCAAAAGGATTCCTAGCTCCGCCTATGTGAGGCATCAGATGAAGATAGAATATGGAGGAGAATTGTCTGAGATGATTAGATTTGTGCAATGAAGGCTTAGGAATGAACAAGTGCAAGTGTATAATATTAATCTGGAAAAAGACAAAAGGACAAAATTGAGGTAAACTTATTTATTTATTTATTTTTATTAAAAAAAAAAAAAACTGACTCTTTCATATTTCCATTTCCATTCAATTCTATTCTATTCTGTCATATTTGTGTGTTTGTGTGTATTTCAATCATGAAATGAACGTAAGGACACAATTTTTATTGAACTTTCGATCTTATGGTGCGTAATTTTTATTGGTAAATGGGTTTTATATACCCAACCCAATTATGCCCAACCCAAACCCACCCATTTGCCACCCCTATTCATTGCAGTAATTGTAGAATTGTTTCAATCTTAGAGCTATTCACGATGTGGAGATTGAGCATTTGCTGACTGAATTGCATTTGCTTCACTCTTATTACAGCATGGAACAACTACACACCCCCCACAATGAAATATTTTAAAAGAAAATCTTCCAAACCTTTCAGTTGTAGGAACCGAAGGAAACAAACAATTTGAAGTTCAATGGAATGATAGGGAAAGTAAGGTATCCATGAACCTAATGAAAGAAACATACATGCATCTCTTCTGCGCCAGTTGTCCATGGTTTATTCTGACTGCCTTGCTACTGTTGCATCTTTGGGTACTTTGAGTTTTCTAGCAAAGCAGGTATCGACAAATTTTGGATATTTTGATGTATAAAAATTGACATTTAATTGTTTTTTTTTTTTGCTCGTTGATGTATCTCACAAGAGTGCTTGATTGGTGGTAGTGAAAACAAGCTATCTAGGTGCTGGACCTGTTGGTAATCTGCAAATAAATGACTTTGTATGTTCTCTGATGAGGGTCAAAACGTAGCTTGTCGAGGCCTGCGAGTGGGCCTGACGGATCCATATTCCTGAGCCGATAGAGAGCAAGCCTAACTTGTCCAGTGGTCCGAAATAGCAAAAGCCCTTGATGGAAAATACTTGCAAGACAAGTATTTGATCGCCGTGGAATCCTAAAGGGAAAAAAGTCCTAAAACGTTAAGGATCCCGAAGGGTACATGCGGATCTTTTCTATAAGGAAAGATCTTGCAAATCACGATTGAGACTATTCCAAGTAGAGTCCTATAAGGAAAAGACTTCTACGCCAAGTATAAGAGGTCAACCCTATACTACTGTAAAAGGAGGAATACCTTCACAAATCGAGGTACGCATAATTTACCCTCTCTAGCACTCTAGAGCTGTGAGAATTGATTCTAACTTGACCTTCGGAGGGTATTCGGCCGGCACCACACCGGTGCTCTCTGTTAGGCCTCTTCGATTTTCATTGTGCAGATACTCATTCGAGCGTTTGAAGATCGTGTAGCTCACTGGTGATTTTCCCGGATTCATCAGTTGGCGCCGTCTGTGGGAAGCTTGACTGACGAATTATCGATTCGAAAGCCATAGTAAACGCTTCCCGGAGTAAAAGAGTTGCATGGTGCTGACTCGCTCGATGGCAACTACGAACAACATTCAGGAAGACGAAGCTCGAACCACGGCCCTCGAGAGGCAGGTTCAGACCTTGGCCACTGCAATGGAACGTCTCACTAAGGAGAACCACGATCTGAAGGAGCAGCTACGCCAGAAAAACGCAAGTCATGGCACCCAAGAGCAGGACCAAGAAGGCACTAGTGCCGATAGAAGGGAACGAGAAGGGCCAGAGGGCAGTAACGTCCCGAGTAGACCAGAGCGACAAAACCTAAGCATGCCGTCCCTCACGGATGCCACACCTCCACATATTGCAGCCGAGATGCAAGCGATGAAGGAGCAGATAGAGGTTATGATGAACGCCCTCAAGGGACGGGTGTCTAGCGATCTTGACGATCTGGTCAATCGCACCGACTCGCCATTCACTGCGGCAGTCAACTTTTTCCCTTTACCACATAAGTTCCGCATGCCACAAATCGACAATTACGACGGAGTCAAGGACCCTCTGGATCACCTGGAGACCTTCAAAATCTTGATGCACCTTCAAAGAGTAGCGGATGAAATCATGTGTAGGGCCTTCCCCACAACGCTGAAGGGTGCGGCAAGGATTTGATTCAGCCGGTTGATGCCCAACTCCATCAGCACATTCAAGGAGCTAAGCGCTCAATTCACTGCGCACTTTATTGGGGGACATAGGTACAAAAAATCTACGGCTTGCTTGATGAGCATCAGGCAGCGCGAGGACGAAACGCTAAGATCCTACATATCCCGTTTCAATAAAGAAGCCCTCTCGATCGACGAAGCCAACGACAAGATACTTGTGGCGGCCTTCACAAATGGACTGCGAAATGGTAAGTTTTTGTTCTCCATATACAAAAACGACCCGAAGACCATAACAGAAATACTTTACAGGGCCACCAAGTATATGAATGCTGAAGACGCGTTGCTGGCTCGCGAAGAAAAGCCAAAGAAAAGGGAGAGACAAGAAGATACGCGGCAGGATAGAGGGCGCAAGATGGCGAGGACAGGGGAACGAAAGGATGATAGACGATCCAAACCCCCTTTGGGCAGGTTCACAAGCTTTACCCCATTAACTGCCCCAGTCGACCAGGTCCTAATGCAAATTAAAGACGAGGGATCCCTGACCTTCCTCGGTAAGCTGAAGTCAGATCCAAACAAGAGGTCTAGGGACAAGTATTACCGATTCCACCGCGACCATGGCCACAACACGGCCGACTGTTATGACCTAAAGCAGCAGATTGAAGCTCTTATCCGGCAAGGGAAATTGCAAAGGTTCATCCGTAAGGAAAGGACGGACCCCCCACAGGAACAGGCTCCCAGAAGAGAGAATGAATGCCCAAGGCCACCTATAGGAGACATACGAATGATCGTAGGGGGCACGGCAGCCGTTGGGTCGTCCAAGAAGGCTAGAAAAACTTACCTCAGGATGGTACAAAGCGTCCAATTAACAGGATCCGTACCAAAGATGGCACGAATCAACAATCCAATCATTGGGTTCTCAGAAGAGGATGCCCGGAGGTTACACCATCCGCATGACGACGCGATTGTGGTCAGCTTGCAAGTGGGAGACTACAACATACACCAGGTTCTGGTCGACAATGGCAGCTCGGCAGATATCATGTACTACCCGGCCTTCCAGCAGATGAAAATCGACAGAGAACAGCTGATCCCGGTAAATGCCCCTCTCGTAGGTTTCGGAGGGACGAGAGTGTTCCCCATTGGTGCTATCACATTGGTAGTAACCATAGGCGATTACCCCCAACAAATCACCAAGGACGTAACATTCCTCGTAGTCGACTGCTCGTCCGCTTATAATGCTATTATAGGACGACCTACTCTTAACTCCTGGAAGGCTACAACCTCAACCTACCACTTAATGATCAAGTTCCCTACAGAATATGGAGTAGGAGAACTGCGCGAAAATCAGGTGGCAGCGAGAGAGTGTTACGTTGCCATGTTAGAAATGGAGGACCAACAACAAGCGATGTGCATAAGAGAACAACGGGTGGTAGCAGAGCCAATTGAAGAACTAGAAGAGCTAATCCTTGACGAATCAAAACCCGAACGGACGACAAGAATGGGGACTCTGGCCAGCCAGCCGATACGTCAAGCCCTAGCAGCGTTCCTCAGAATGAACCAAGACGTGTTCGCCTGGAGCCACAAGGACATGCCAGGGATTGATCCATCAATCATAGTCCACAGGTTAAGTGTAAACCCTGCATCTTCACCAGTCCGACAGAAAAAGCGAGTGTTCGCTCAGGAGCGGAACAAAGCAATAGCAGAAGAGGTACGAAAGCTAATGGAGGCAGATTTTATTCGAGAAGTCTACTATCCAGATTGGTTAGCAAACGTGGTCATGGTTAAAAAGGCGAATGGAAAGTGGCGAATGTGTGTCGACTTCACGGACCTTAATAAAGCGAGCCCAAAAGACAGCTACCCGCTCCCTCGGATAGATACCTTGGTAGATTCTACAGCAAGGCACCAGCTCCTGAGCTTTATGGACGCCTTTTCGGGGTATAATCAAATCAAGATGGACGAGGCCGATCAAGAGAAAACCTCCTTTATCACAAGCCAAGGACTTTTTTGCTTCAAGGTGATGCCGTTTGGACTCAAGAATGCAGGAGCGACGTACCAGAGATTGATGAACAAAATGTTCGCACACCAGATTGGGAGGAACGTACAAGTTTATGTTGATGACATGTTGGTGAAGAGCCTGCACGAAGTTGATCACTTGGACGACCTCCGGGAGACGTTCGACACACTCCGATCATATAACATGAAGCTGAATCCGAATAAATGCGCTTTCGGAGTGACGGCAGGGAAATTCTTGGGCTTCTTGGTATCCCAAAGAGGTATAGAAGTAAACCCGGAGAAAATACGGGCCATAATGGAGTTGAAACCCCCGAGGACGGTCAAGGAGGTTCAAAGTTTAAATGGCAAAATTGCAGCCCTGAACAGGTTCTTCTCGAAGGCAACGGACAGATGTCTACCATTCTTTCGCACTCTACGAAAATCCTTCGAATGGACGGACGAATGCCAGAAAGCCTTTGAGAATTTGAAGAAATACCTTTCATCCCCGCCATTGCTCAGCCTGTCCAAACCAGGAGAAGAGCTCTACCTCTACTTGGCGGTCTCGCAAGCAGCGGTCAGCGCGGCCTTAGTACGAGAGGAAGATAGGTCTCAAAAACCCGTCTATTTTATAAGCCGTGCATTCCAATGAGCAGAAGAGAGGTACCCCCAAATGGAGAAAATGGCCTTCGCACTGGTAACTGCTGCACGTAAACTCAAACCATACTTTCAGGCACATACTATTATTGTCCTGACGGATCGGCCCCTTAAAAAAGCAATGAGTAGCCCTGAGGCTGCAGGACGGATGGCGTTATGGGCATTAGAGCTGAGTGAATACGATATACAGTACCGTCCGCGAACTGCAATGAAAGGACAAGCCATGGCTGATTTCATAGCTGAATTTACCCATCCAGAAGACCAGGGGGCAGAAACCGCAGCACAGTGGAGCATCCACACGGACGGATCTTCCAACAGACGAGCCGGAGGGGCTGGTGTGGTCGTCCAAACCTCGGAGGGAGATAAGATTGAGTGCATGATCCGACTGGATTTCCCCACTACCAATAACGAGGCTGAATATGAAGCACTGGTGGCTGGCCTAGACCTCGCAAAGGCAGCAGGAGCTGAAAACGTAGTCTTGTATTGTGACTCCCAGGTGATAACGAGTCAGATTAATGGCGGCTACGAATGCAAGAATGAAAGGATGAAGAGGTACCTAGAAGAGGTCAAGGGTCGGATCAACAACCTCGAAGTTAGATTCGTTCAAGTCCCAAGGGAGGAAAACGAATGTGCGGATCGTCTAGCAAAAGCTGCCTCAGCAGAACTTATGCATGTCCCTGAATAGGTATTATCTTTTGTTCAAGTATCCTCACTTATTGATGACGGAACAAGTGTGCAGGAAGTGAATTCTAAGAGTAATTGGACTACGCCACTGATAACTTACATGAGGACTGGCACGTTACCAGACGAAAAAGATGCTGCTAGGAAGTTGAAGGTCCAAGCCTCGCGATTTGTGCTGATAAAAGATGTATTGTACAAAAGAGGATTCTCTCGGCCGTACCTACGGTGTCTAAGCCATGACGAAGCATCGTACGTAATGAGAGAAATCCACGAAGGAATCTGCGGCAACCACTCGGGGGCACGATCATTAGTACACAAGTTGATCCGGGCAGGTTACTACTGGCCCACGATGCTGAGGGATGCGCTGGCTTATGTCAAGGTCTGCGACAAGTGCCAGAGGTTCAGCAATCTCATCCGACAACCGTCCGAAGAACTAACTCCTATGACGGCTCCTTGGCCATTCGCGCAGTGGGGACTGGATATCATGGGTCCATTCCTAATGGCAATTAGGCAATTGAAATTCTTGGTAGTTGGTATCGACTATTTTACCAAGTGGGTAGAGGCAGAAGCTCTTGCCACCATCACGGAAAAGAACATTCGAAGCTTTGTTTGGAGAAATATCATCTGCAAGTACGGGATACCAAGAGTGCTCGTCTCGGACAACGGAAAACAGTTCGACAACAGCAGATTCAGGGAATTCTGCTCGGAGCTAGGGATCAGGAACCACTATTCTTCGCCCGCACACCCACAGGCCAATGGGCAAGTTGAGGTCACGAACCGATCCTTGCTCAAGATCATCAAGACCCGGCTCGAGGGGGCAAAAGGCATCTGGCTAGAAGAGCTACCGAGCGTTTTATGGGCATACCGAACTACAGCAAGAACCCCCACAAGGGAAACGCCCTTTCGGCTAGCGTATGGAAGTGACGCTGTTATTCCAGCAGAAGTAGGACTCACAAGCTACCGTGTGGAAAACTATGACGAGCATAAGAACGAAGAGGCCATGCGCCTTCAGCTCGATCTAGTAGACGAAGTGCAGGCGACGGCGGAACAGAGGTTGGCGCGATATTAGAATCTCATGGCGAAGCACTACAACTCCAAAGTCAGGCATAGAGACTTTCAGGTAGGAGATCTTGTACTGCAGAAAGTGATGGGCGCTACTAGAGATCCTTCACAAGGCAAGCTCGGCCCCAACTGGGAAGGACCTTATAGGATTGCATCATGGCAGCGGAAGGGAACCTACCACCTGGAGATGCTCGACGGTAGAAAGCTAGAACACCCATGGAACACGAAGCACCTTCGGAAGTACTACGGATGAACGAAAAGCTGTGACGGATCTCCAGATCCCCAATTTATTTAGTTTTTTTTTTTTTTGGACAATTACTAGTTTTATTTCGACTACAATACTTTACGTACCTTTTTAAGCCCAAAGGGGGCAGGTACTTTTTTACTAGCTTATGTTTTTATTTGTTTAACTAATTAGAGGAATATTCAGACTACTATGTTTTCCTACTTACAATTTCTACTGAAAGTCCACAAAATGGACGGATCATCCCAATTGGATGAAGGCCCTAAGTCTAGAATTCGGACGGATATAAACAAAAAGTCCACAATATGGACGGATCGTCATAATAGGATGAAAGTCAAAGTCCACAACATGGACGGACTCCCTAGACGAGAAAAATTCCGGTCCACAAAGTGGACGGACCCCCTAGAGGATTAAAAATCCACAAGTCCACAAAATGGACGGACTCCCCAGACGGGAAAAATTCAGATCCATAAGGTGGACGGACCCCTAGAGGGTTAAAAATCCACGAGTCCACAAAATGGACGATCTCCCCAGACGGGAAAAATTCAGGTCCACAAAGTGGACGGACCCCCTAGAGGGTTAAAAATCCAAGTCCACAAAATGGACGGACTCCCTAGACGGGGAAAACCCATTTCCCAAAATGGACGGACCCCCTAGAGGGTTAAAAGTCCAAGTCCACAAAATGGACGGACTCCCCAGACGGGACAAATTCATTTCCCAAAATGGACGGACCCCCTAGAGGGTTAAAAATCCAAGTCCACAAAATGGACGGACTCCCTAGACGGGGAAAACCCATTTCCGAAAATGAACGGACCCCTTAAGTGTATAAATTAGACTACAAAGTGGACGAACGCCCTGAATATTTTTGAAAAATTGTCCACAAAGTGGACGGACCAACTAAGGGTTAAAAGTGGATGGACCACGTAATACTTAAAATAACCAATCTGCAAAAGCGGACGGATACTCTAAACACTAAAAATTTCGGTCCAAAGGTGGACGGACACCTTAAAATGTAAAAATATGGCAATCCACGAAGAGGACGGACTACACAGAAAGGGTCTAAAACAAGTCCACGAAGTGGACGAACCCCTTAAAATGTAAAATTCATCAACAAAGTAGACGGATCCATTATGATCAGGCATGTAATAAAACAAAGTGAACGGATGAGATCCACAAACAGAGCTACGAATAAATATTAAATAAACCATTCAAGAAAGTGTTTACATAAAATCTATGACGGATAAAGCTGTTTTCCAATCATAAACAGTACAAAAATAATAAAAATAAAAATACAACTATTTTGCGGCAGGAGTTTCCGTCGGCTTTTCAACGTTGACGACGGGCTGATGGTCTACCTCGTTTACATGTTTAGATTCAACTATCTCAACTTGGGCTGACTCCCCGTCACCAATAAGTCCACCGTCAACAAAAAGGTCGTCAGTATCTTCTGAAGCGACAGGCAGGACAGAAGCTTGGGCTTGGTCACCCACTTTGATATTTGAGATGTCGAGGTCGGGATTGGCCTTCTTCACCTGACAAAGGGCATCATCAAAACCCTCCAAAAATGAGTCACCCAACTCAGACAGAAGGGCGTCGGAGTCGCGATATTCACAGATCGCTAACTCCTTAGCCTGACGGAGCCCATCCTTCAGGTGTTGAATCTCCTGGTCCTTCGCCCCAAGGGTCTTCTTCGCCTCCTCCATACCCTGCTCGAGTTCTTTTCTCAGCCGCTCGGATAGCTCAAACTTTTTCTCCATTTTTGTTTTCCAACTCCGTAGTTGGGTTAGCTCATCCTCCGTCTGCTGAGACTTTGTCCGTACACGTTCCAGGGTCGCCTCATGCTTGAGACACCGTCCCATCAATCCTTTCATCATCACCATTGCCTATGAACACAAGTGCGAAAAAGAAGGTTAGCATGAAGGCATAACTGATAAAACGGACGTGGAAAGATGACGGACCCATATATGACGGGTAGGATACCTTTGCAACGGCAAAAAGGCCCGACTCCCCCATGGCTTCCGTGGAGTGGTTACCCAAGTCCTCGTAATCCTCCGACGAGATTATGGACGAGATCTTCTCTAAAGCATGTTTTGAATCCTCACGAAGGAGGACGGGCGCTTTCTCCTGATTAGACGGAGCCTTCATTAAGCCTTTGCCTGCCCCGTGCTTCGGTGGGGGATCCGTCTTCTCGACGTCGGCCATTAGCCCTATGACCGGTTCCAAAGGAACTCTTTGTTTCTTGGCCGGACGGTCTCCCTTCAGTTGAAGTTTTCTTCTTGAGGACGGGTTAGTGGTAACCGTCGCCACTGGTGCCTCGTCACCGGACTCCTTTTTCTTTGCTGCCTGCGACCTAATCAGTGCTCTCCTCTTGGCCTCGTCCATTTCTAAAAAAGAAAGAGAACGGGTAAAATTGACTGATAAAAATGGGGACTGTTCAAATAAAATAAAGACGACGGACTCACGTTTGCGTGTTTTTTCTTCGTACTTTCTGGCTGCTGGTGTAGACTCGGGTCCGTCACAGTACCAGTGAATGGTGTTGAGGTTGACTAGTTTCGCCCAAGCCCGTTCTTCAACCTGAGTCTTTGCAAAAATCTTCTCAAGAAAGCTGAACTCCTCAAAATTTACTTGTGGACGCCGTCTAACTGCAAAGAAGAACGGTCAAAATTCCTAAAGAGAAGAAATTAATAAACTGAACGGCAGTAAAAAATAAAAGATACTTAATAACAAAGTTGTTAGGACGGGTTCATACTGGACGGGTTCAGAATGCCCCAAGTTGTGTCGACGGGCATGTGATCCGTCTCCCCTAGGCTACACATCCAGTTGTCACCTTCTAAGAAGAAGTACCGGCTCTTCCAATCCCTATTGGAGTCAGGTGTTTCGTATATTACTTTCAACAACGGACTCCTAGGTACAAAGCTGTACATCCCCCTCGACCTGTCAATCTCGTCTGGACGGTAGCAGTGAAGGAATTCCCTCACCGTCAGACTTCTGGCACCGCCGGACATGGCACCGTACAGGATCTCCATTGTTATAAAGACCCTCTAAGCGTTCGGTGACACTTGGTTGACGGATAGGCCCAAACACTTGAGAAGCTCACGATGGAGGGAGCTTAATGGGAACCTAAGTCCCGCCTTCAGCATCTGTTCGTACACTCCGACACCGTTTACCCCTTCGTAGTAGCATTTCTCTGACTTATAGGGCAGACGGATGGGGATGTTACTAGGAATTTGATAGATATCCTTAAGTGTTTTGAAGTGATTCTCCTTGATAGTAGACACGAAATTATTCACCGTCCACTCCGGCAACATGATGAACTCCCTAAGTCCATCAGCACCCACGACGGATCTTATTGTTCGCTCCTCACCGTTATCAGAAACCTCTTCTTGGTCAACCATCTCCATATCCTCATTTTTTGAGGATGAGGAAGAGGCAGACGGGGTCCTCTCTTCATCTGGACTCTCTGAGTCTCTATGACCGGACAGATATACTCCCTCGTAATCCACCCCGTCACGGACGAATGACTGGTTACTCGACGCACTAGACATCTCCTACATGTGACGACAAAACCTAAGACTCAGACGGGTCTAGAAATTGTGACGGGTGTATAGAGGTCAGGATATTAAATTACTTAAAACAAGGACGCCATATTTACAGTATTCACGGATAGAAAATACTTACCAAATTTTTGAATGGACGGAGAGAGCAGTTGATGACGTATGTATCTAGCTGAACGGGAAGGTCTCTTTAAAAGATGACGGATGGCGCTCTGACAGTGATGACGGATGCGCTCTGACAATATTCTTCCGCTGAAAATGAAGAAATGAAGGGGATAAACCCCTGTATTTATAAAGGGAGTGCACGGAACACGAAGCGACGCTTCGATCCGAGATAAAAACCAATCAGAATGCAACACGTGTCATACGCTTTAATGGTTTCCGTACAGCCGGGCAAGCGTTTGTGCAAGGTGACGGCATCTTCACTTAGACCGTCGACCCATCTGGTCCTGGATCTGTCTGGCCATTCATGATAGGACCGTCTTCCACTTAACCCTTAACCGTCACCCTACTGGCCCTTTCCCACAACCATGACGGACCCGTAGGGTGAAGGGGGCAACTGATGAGGGTCAAAACGTAGCTTGTCGAAGCCTGCGAGTGGGCCTGACGGATCCATATTCCTGAGCCGATAGAGAGCAAGCCCAACCTGTCCAGTGGTCCGAAATAGCAAAAGCCCTTGATGAAAAATACTTGCAAGACAAGTATTTGATCGCCGTGGAATCCTAAAGGGAAAAGAGTCCTAAAACGTTAAGGATCCCGAAGGGTACATGCGGATCTTTTCTATAAGGAAAGATCTTGCAAATCACGATTGAGACTATTCCAAGTAGAGTCCTATAAGGAAAAGACTTCTACGCCAAGTATAAGAGGTCAACCCTATACTACTATAAAAGGAGGAATACCTTCACAAATCGAGGTACGCATAATTTACCCTCTCTAGCACTCTAGAGCTGTGAGAATTGATTCTAACTTGACCTTCGGAGGGTATTCAGCCGGCACCACACCGGTGCTCTCTGTTAGGTCTCTTCGGTTTTCATTGTGCAGATACTCATTCGAGCGTTTGAAGATCGTGTAGTTCACTGGTGATTTTCCCGGATTCATCATTCTCTAACTATTTATGTTATTGCAAACAAGAGTTTCTGGATGCAACTCTTCCTAACAAACAAAACAAGGGATGGTTTCAACTTTCATTTGAGTTTGTATAATTGCATTGAAATGTGCTTTTCTTTTGCAACCTCATGTGATTAACTTATTAAAGCATGTTTTGAGCCAAAATCCGAAGACCCTTAAATACACGCACACACTCACTCCAGTCCCTTTCTCTTGTTATTCTGATTGAAATTTTCGTTTTATAGGTTTTGGAGCTGCCATCAGAAACTTAGATACTCGGGATGCAAGATGGTCTTCAAACTCACAGGGTTTGTCTTTTTTTTTTTTTCATATTTAGTTTTGTATGAAGTTTCAATCTTAGTAAAATGTAATTAATTCAATATCTTGGTAAGTTTTAGTTACGAACCAAAATTCTTGTTTCATTTGTTGACCTTGAAGAAGTTTTCAAAATTAAGTGCCTACAATTACCAGTGCGCCCTAGATGCTCCAATGAATTATACATACAAAACCTTTATGGATGTTGAGTCAGTTTTCACTCTCAGGGGTGTCTGCTGCAAACCCATCTAGTTTGCTGAAGTAGAACTATTGGAGGCTCTAGATGTAAAATTTGTACCGGTAGATTTGTCATTTTGAGCAATGATTATAAATTACAAAAGCAATTCATTTGTTAAAGGTTAAATTATAAGGATAAGCAGCTAGTGACTGCGATTGAATGAACCATAAAAGCTTGCTAAGTTTTAAGTTAGTTACAAGAGTATATATCAGCTAGGAGTTTTGAGGTTTTTTTTTTTTTTTTTTTTTTTTTTGAGGGTTTTAGAGAGAAAAAGGGTGTGTATGTGGGGGGGGGGGGACATATGGTTGATGACTTCCCTGATACTGTGGGAGGTTCTGTATGGCTATGAACTAGGCATGAATTGATGTGACATCTCATCATTTTTGCAGGTGAGTAGCCAAAGGCTGTCTAATGGGATGACACCCAAAACATTGAGGCTGCCTAAGCCTGGTGAGATGCTTTTATCTGTACATGGCTCACCCCTTGGAGTCTACAAGGAAGACAATATGGAAGCCATACATGGTATGAAGAGTATCTATTTCTTCTCTTATTTATGTTGTCAACACTGCATTGAGGGGGCATGCTTGCTATATATATATATAAAAGTAGCTGGCTATATTATTAAGAAAGTGGAATACCAAACACCTTGCTTTTTTACCTCCTCTACTGTTATGGCAGATTTGTTCCCCTTATAAATGTGAATTGAATGGGCTAATTTTATGTATTATAGGGGAACAATGTGTTCTTAAACTTTGATTATTATCTCTTAGTTTTGTTCTGATGTGTAATTGATGCGCAGAGTCAGAAGAGGGTCGACTGGGTTCAATTTTAGCAATCAACGTGGTTCAAGAATATGCAAGTACTTGCACTTTCTAGTCCATTAGAATGTGTCTCTGTCATTGTACCAATGACTATTTTAAGTACCAAAATTTTTCTTGTATTTTAATGCAAAACTTTTGCAATGATATTCAAGTAAAGAATGCTCGTGTATTTCTTATTCGTGTTGGTCCTTGAAATTCTTCTTCATTTGCTCTAATAATCACAAAGGAACAATGCTACTACAATCCGCTGATCATATAAAGAGGTCGTGTTGAGATTTGTCTATATTTCAATGTTGAATTAGATTCAAGGTAGTATTTAAGTGGGTTTTCATATTATGTTTGCATGGATTTTGGTTTATGAGAGTCAATATGCTCTATTACATCCTGCATTCAAATTTTACTTCATAATGTAATACAAATTGTTGATAGCACAAAGCATTTTAGTTGCATATGCAAGAATTAAGGGATTGTATTTATATCATCCTTTTGCTGGTTAGTTTAATTACAATGAATATCAAAGATGGAATTTAGTAGAAAGTTAGTCTTTTTTTATACCTAAACGTGGCAAAATCCTTCATATTCTAGATTGATAATCGGACAAATCAAGAGCAATCAGAGGATGTTTGGAGAAGATATTTGTAGAATTGTTGATTGAGGAAATGAACTACCTTCCAGATGTCTGTGTCAGTGGCTTTAATGAGGAGGCATAAGACCATCTGTGAAAAGATTTAATCAGCTGACAGGTCTAAATTAAGATAAGATGGAACTGAAAAAACACCTTTTTTTTTTAATAAAACGAAGTTGCATTGTAAAACTTTTGTATAACCAGGGCAGCTTCGGTAGGAATTATTGTTGGAAGATGGTGGATGTTGATAACCTTGTGTGGAAACTGGAAAATGTTCAGGTAAATATTTTATTCTCTTTAGAGCTAGAGCTCTCTCTCTCTCTCTCTTTTTACATCTAATTTTAATTTCATTTCAAAATTTCAACTTGTGAAACTCACAGGTGCATCCTGAGATTGAGCCATACAGGAGATGGGGGTGCCCTACTTATGAAGAGCTAACACAATATTTATAAAGCCAAAGGTCACTGGAGAGCAAGCCATTGTAATTGGTGGAGACAGGTCTGGCAGAAACTATCTTGCACACTCGGGAGAATGTCAATGCCATCGTTTTACACGGATACAACAAGCGCCAGTCAGCATAGCTTTTGTGTTCAGGTCCCAACAAGAAATATCATAAGGACACTGAGAATTCAAGGGGGATTAATTCTGTCTTGAAATCAAATGGAACTGCAACACCTCAAACTAATGACCCACATATTCTGCAAGACATTGTTTGCTGTTATAAAATGGTATGCAAGGTGTTGATTGCAATACTTATAATGCTGCTAGTGATTTGTTTCAGAACCCAATCTAGATAAAAACATTCATATTGATAAAAAGTGAGAAGAGGTTGACCTGGTTAAAAGCCATGCTTCCTAGTGTTCCATGATGCAAAGGCTAATAGGCAAGGAAGTCGAGCAGTTGTAATCACATCACTTGTAGGTTCTGTTTACTTTTGTTCAATGAGACCCAGAAAATGATCTCTGTATTTATACTATAATTCACTAGGAAATAGCATGAAATTACTATATCCGTGGAACATACGTGGACATATTTTGCTGTAAAATAAATGACCCCATTCTCCATATAGGTTCTGTTTGGTATTTTGTTGATGAAAAAGGCAATTGCTGTTATTAGTTACTACCAGCAATAGAAGTACAGTATGATATTAATGCAATAGAACCTTTTTTTTTTTTTTTTTGGGAGAAAGAAAATTCATGCTAGAACTTAATTTTCCGTTGTTTGTGTGCATACGAAATTTAATCTTACCTTACATTCAATTGGGTTGATAGTTCATATAAAAAAAAGGGTTGATAGCTTTTTAGGTAATTGCAAAACTCTGTATTTATGAAGCAGTGGACTCGTGTACATGTAAGAAGTCAACATACCCACCCAAAGGTTGTACAATGTTATATTAACAACGTTATATTAACCTTTTAATGAAAGTCTTCCAAAGGTGAAGGTATTTCTCGGTATGTTTCCGTGTTCAATTAATTATTACTTCAAATCTTTTTTTTGATGATAAAAAAAATTTATCCAACGGGGATCCAGAAGATTAAACTTGACTCATTAAAGAAGGGAATATATCTATTATAAAAAAAAAAAAGAGTATATTTTTTAGCCAAACCCAAATTGTGTAAACAACTCAAGTGACATGTGAAAAGCCCAGCCCAAACAGTGGCAAACATCAATAGGAAGTGTAGTGGGCTAGGCAGGTGAGAGAGGGAGGGATCCATATTCATAAGGCCGTGGCGGATAGTCCTTTTCTCTCTATTTTTCAGCAGTACTCGTCTGAGAGCTTAATTGATGGTTAGTTCATGACCATCCGGTATGTTCAGCCGCAGCAAATAAAAGCAAAAACAAAACACAACAAATATGGTAACAGCAGCAGCACCATATTTATATTTATATTTATATATTAACATTATCAGGGTCTAAACATTAACGTGAAAAAAACTATCAATCGATCTCTCTCTCTGGAGATAGTACCATACTTAAAAACTTGAGAAATATATAGATATAGATATAGATATATACAGAGAGAGAGAGAGAGAGAGAGAGAGAATGGGAGAAGGAAGAGAAGGAGATTGGGAGTGCAGTGGATGCAAGAACAGGAACTACGCATTCAGGTCGTTCTGCAACAGATGTAAGCAGCCGCGGCTTCTCGTCGATACCAAAACCCCCGCTGACTCCAAGTGGCTCCCCCGTATCGGCGATTGGATCTGCACCGGTTAGTTTTCTTCATCTTTCTTCGATCTCTTTTCTTTCTATTCTCGCTCTATTTCTTAATTTTTCGCTTTTTTGCATATTAGAATTGATAGCTCCCTAGGTTTTATAATTGTTGATTCTCCAATTTTTAATGAGATAAGGAGCTTGTATGATTGATTGAAAGGTTGGGATGTCTCTTATGAATTGATTGTGCTGGTTCGGGTATTAGGATTTAGGAGTATGTTGTGTTGAATTTTATTTGAAGTAGTAATTGCCCTAAATTAAAGCGGCTTCCATGCCAAGAGCCTTGTAGCTTAACTGCCGTGAGGCGCACTTAAGGGGAAAGGGCTAGCTTAGGTGTAAATCTCAATCACGCGCGGCTGATTGAATGTGAAACTGGGAAATATGCATTTTTCTAAAATATAATGTAGTATTTTGTAAGAAATTATTAATGGACAGTATGACTGTCATGTGATGTGATCAACTGGTGATATAAAGCTGTATTTGAAGGCAATCAGCCGCATAGAAAAATGCAGCTGTATTAGCTAGGAGAAGGCAATCACACCCTTAAAGCTTAAAACTAAGTTGCTGCAATTTTGCTACATCCTTTGCTAGAAAAAATAGGACTACTAATAACAAGTAAAAAGTATTTCAGAACTTCTAAACCATATAGAAAAAGGACTCAAAATATAGAATAAGACTCGTGGGCCTTTGGTATAACCAGTGACAGCCCATTTTAGAAAATCTTGAAATTACTAGATTGACCTAATTTCAGGAACACTTAATTAAAACTGATCCAGTAGCAAATAAACAATAAAAATTCAATTCAATTTAGACTAACTAAGCAAGGTCCCACAAGAGCTCCCTATCATCCAAAACATACTAAATTAAAGTTTGAGGACTATAAAGCTGGTTCTAGACTAGAACTAGTTTCTCTTATCTCTAGTAAGTCTTCAAAGGGGGTTAACAGTTACATTCCCTATGACCTATTAAAAAAAAAATAGTTATATTCTTTATCATCTCTAAGACCCTAATGTAGAATAGAAGCCTTAATGGGCTCTTATACCACTTTTGATGTTGGATCTTCAGGAATTAAACACTAAATTTGGGTTCTTAATGAACTATTGAACAGTTTTTGAATTGGGTTTGATTTTTTTTTTTTTTTTTTATAGGTAAACAAAAAATTAATATTAATGATAAAAAAATAAGAGAATAGTACAAGATGTTCATGATGATGAACAACAAGAAAAAAAAGAAACACACAGCACAACAAAATGAGAGTAATCAAGAAACTAAGCTAAGGGAAGACATAAACTCAGAGAGAGAAGAACAATCAGTAAAACCCCAACAGCGAGACCACTCCAAAAGACTGCATTGGCTTAAAACCTTTAACTCATCCAACATCTTCTCCTTGTCCTCGAAAGATCGACGATTACGTTCCAACCGCACAATCCACATTAAGCACCCTGGAACCAAATTCCAAATGTCCGACTTATGCTTCCCAAGCCACTGATGCCAACAAGATAACAAACCTGCCACCGAACCTGGCATAACCCAATGAATACCAAAAGCCTGAAGCATAAAAGACCATAGGGAATGAGTACCAGGACAATGAAGAAGAAGGTGGTCTACCGACTCCCCATCACGGCAACACATACAACACCAATTAGCCAAGGGGCGACCCTTAAGCATTAGATTATCCAAAGTGAGGATCTGACCATGAGCTGCTGTCCACAAAAAGACGGCCACACGCTTAGGAATATTTGGTTTCCAAATCCCCTTCCAAGGAAACAAAGAATTCGAAGCACCTCGAATCTCATGATAGTAAGACTGGGTATCAAACTTACCATCACCTTTTAGCCGCCAGCAAAGAGTATCTCTCCTCTCACCCCAAGGAATACGAGTTTGGATAAGCTGAAGCAGAGAATAAGATGCAGCCAACTCCTAATCTTCAAAAGCTCTATAAAACCTTAGATTCCACACTCTAACAGTACCCCCTTCTGGAATCTACAAAACCTCAGAGATGCAAGCGTCCTTGACCGCTGAACACACATAGAGCTCAGGATAGAGATCTTTTAGCGTATTATCACCAATCCACCTATCATGCCAAAAACGGCTACGAGTTCCATCGCCCACTACAAAAGACAAATGCTTAGAAAAAGCCTCACCATATTATGTGGAGATAACTCTCCGCCAAAGATGGGTAACTTTATGACCATATCTCCACAGCCATTTCCCTAATAGAGCTTGACTAAATGACACCATACTTCTAATCCCCAAACCACCCATCTCAACGGGTAAACACACCTTTTTCCAAGCCACCAAAGGATACTGGAAACTCCTCTCAGAAGACCGCCACAGAAAATTCATTTGAATACTTTCCAATCTAGCAACCACAGCTTTAGGAATAGTAAAAAGAGATAAAAAGTATGTTGGGAGGCAAGAGAGGGTACTCTTTATTAGCATGAGCCTACCACCCTTGGATAAATAGAGACGCTTCCACTCAGATAGTTTCTTATCCATTTTCTCCAAAATAGGATTCCAAATCGAAGCTGTCTTAATAGAACTTCCCTACGGCATCCCCAAATATTTCATAGGCAAACTGCCCACTCTACATTGAAGAATATTAGCCAATGCATTTAGATTATTCACCTCCTCGACAGGGACAATCTCATTTTTCCCGACATTGACCTTCAAACCCGTAAAAGCCTGAAAACAAGACAACACCAACCTAATGGACAGCAACTGTGGACAGATTGAGTTATTAAAAAATATTGGATCCTAAATGAGTTTGATAGCTGTTTGGAATACAATGAATAGAATGAGAAATAAAGAAGGATAAACCCTACACAATTGCACATTCGTTTCCTAAGCAATCCCACTTAACACTTAGGAAGGAGAAGGCAATCACACCTTCAAAACTTAATATAAAGCCGTTATATAAGTTATTCTAAATAAACTATTCCTAAAAAGACTAATACTCTCACGGGGCAGAGTGGGTAAAGCGGTGTAAAAATTTTTGCCCTACTGTTTGCCTCACTCTTGATCTCATATTGAACCTCTTCAACTCCTGTAGCTCTAGTACTCCCACTCAAAGACTGCTGTGTGGTGAGTTTATGTGGTCCCTTAGATATTCACACTCTTTGTATATTAATTATCCCAAAAAAAAAAAAAAATGATTTGTCATTGTATATCAAATCAAGAGCCCATATTAATAGCATTAACATCAAACAGCTAAATTATTTTCTTAAAACATAATAATAATAATGTGGTCCCCAAACCTCCTCAAGTAGTAGTATTTGGGCCCCAATTAATTTATATGTGGGATTTATCACAATCCTACAAACTGAGCTCCAAACTTCACCTGGTTAGTTCAAGCTCAATCTTTCTCCCTTTATCCCCTCTGTTTCCCTAGTATTGTCACTCTCTCCTTCTCAATCTCTCCCTCCCTATTTTTTCCAACCTCCTCTATGTTGACCCTCTTCCCCTTTTTATAGTCTCTCATTAGTGGGGTTATCATCATTACCATTTTCCCACTTCACACGTATTTCCACGTCCACTAGAATCCCAAGGAATCCTCACAACTTCAGAGGATTCTCTTGGAACTTGTTCCAGACGTCAAATAGTGTTCGGTAGTGGATTTCCCAAAGGCATTGACAGTGCTCGATTACCGACCTTAATTTGACTGTCCCCTTTCCGACTTCCCTTTAGCTTACTAGTTAGTATTGGGCCCAACTTGGCCCAAACACAATACGGTTTACCCCGAACGGTATCCTAAGACTCTTGCCCATTTTCTCAGTGGACTAATCCTATCCCCACTATGTTGGGCCTTGGTCACATGGACCATTCTTGGTCTCACGGGCCCAAGCCCCTACAAATAATAATAATAATAATAATAATAATAAAGTGCACATGTTAAAAATTTTCAATGAAGTGTGCTGCACAGCGCTTTGCCTTAGGTGCAAAGCACTTAAGGCTTGGCGCTTTTCACTTTAAGCATGCTTTACCAACACTGTCAGTGAGGCTTGCTTGCTTCAACTTTTTTCTCTATATGATATACTTTGTTCAAATGGTTTAATGGTTAAAGCTTGTGGAAGGTCTATTTAGAAATTTGTTTAGTATGTGCAAGTTTTCATCACAAGAAATATCATTAAAATTATTCTCCTTCTACTTTTCTCAATTTACTGGCTAAGAACTGACAGATTATTGGAACTGAGGAGTTATAAACACTTTAACCACTCAAAATTTTAGTGAGTTAGTTTGGTATGGTTAGGAAGATATATATGGACGGTATCAAAGACATAGATCTGTGTGTGTTTTGGACTAGCTTATAAGCTAGTTTTTTGCTTTTTTGCTTTTTTGCTTTTTTGCTTTTTTGCTTTTATGTACAGTTTTTTAAAATTTCATTTTTTCAAAGTACAAGTATACCTTAGCACACTTTCAGCAAAAAGCTAAATAAGTTATTCCCAAATGGAACTATGTACTTTAATGTCAAAACATTTCATGGTGTACTTTGCAATCACAAATGAAGTGGCCTTTTTGCCAATAATGCAGTAAGCCTACTGTTCTTCATGTTATTAGAGAACATAAACATATCTACTGAAAATAATTGCAATTAGGTGAGTTCTAAAATTGTCTGGAAGTCAAGATAGTTCTGAATTTAAAGGCAAGTTTTTGAGACTATGAAATTGTTTTCTAATGTTGTCTCTTATGATGGTCTTGTAATGACTAGGATATATATATTTTCCAGCAATGCCATTAACATTTTAGATGGATATTTAATAAATGGGGAAGTTGTTTATCAAGTGAAAGCATGACCATTTCTGCCGTTTGCCTATTTGGTTTGTAATTTTTTTGTCAAGTTGAAATCAGAACTTGCTATCAATTAGGTTGAGGCGTTTGTGTTTTTTGTATGTGTATTTTGGTATGGGATGGACTGCGTGGTGTGCGTATACTTGGCTTCCTTTCTCCCCTGCTGCATTGTGGGTTGGGTGTGTATGGAAATGGATCAATAGGTTGCACTAACAACAATTATGCATCAAGAGAAAAGTGCAAAAAGTGTGGGCAACCAAAGGAGGTAGCAGCAATGCCAGCAATTGCAATGCCTGGAGCTTCTCTCCCGACTTATTCACATTATTTTGCCAGGGCCCAAGGAGGACCAGAACAAAAGATGAATATTGGATTAATTGGCAATGGAGCTCCACAGCAGGCACTTTCTTTGAGCTCCAACTGGTCTGTAGGAGGATCTGATAATTATGGAGTTCAGCCTGCTTCTGCATGGCCCTTAGGTGGTAACCATAATTCTTTACTTCCGTACCCAGACCCTGCTAATCAGCTCCTTTCAGTTCCGAAAGGATGGCGCAATGGTGACTGGATTTGCACCTGTGGCTTCCATAATTACTCTTCACGTGCCCAGGTATGACTGCACTCATTGAACAATCCTGGAAAATTAACTTTATTCTTAAAATTGATTGCATATAAGATTTTAGATACATGTTTTTTTTTACTATTACGTATCTGATCCTGCTTTGATTTTTGTTTCAGTGCAAAAAATGCAATGCTTTTCCACCAGGTACACTCTCTTTTGGTCAGCATAGTTATAAGAGTATTGTTTATTAGTAGCATTTGGCCACAGATTTTCTGTATTTATCATTTTTGTTTTTTTGAAACAGCTATAATGTGGTGATGGTGTGTTACAAATAGTTGGTTAACAAAAAGTAGGGACTATCTTTGTTGGTCATCTTGGTTTTTTTTTTTTTTTCTTTTTTTGGGGTGGTGTGATTTGAATTCTCTACGATAATGGCTTTGGATCAAATTGCATCTCCTATAAACCAAGGGGTGGAGGGTGAAGTCTTGGGTTCAATTCCATGTGATATATTTACCTATAAAAAATTATCAGGATCCTCTCTCTTTTATTTAAAATGGAGAGAGTCTATTTCATTGTGAAGATTTAGTTTTTCATGTGCCGCAGTAATGGGGAGACGGTGGATCATTTGTTTCTACATTGTGGAAAGGCTTACCGGTTGTGGAGTTTGGTGTTTAGATCTTTTGGGTTTTCTTGGGTCTTGCCAAGATCGGTTGCGGATACTCTATTCGGTTGGTGGAATTGGCCTGGAAAGCATTTGTCTAGCATTTGGAATTTAGCTCCATTATGCTTGATGTGGTGTCTTTGGAGGGAGCGGAATAGGAGGACGTTTGAGGACATGGATAGTTCGGATGACCAGCTTTTAGCCTCTTTCAGTGGCACTTTGTTTGACTGGTCTAAGGCTTGGAGACTCACCTCTAGTGATTCTCTCCCTATATTCCTTAGCTCTCTCTTGTGTACTTAGTTTCTTTTCTTTCTTTCCCTTTTACACTCTTTCTTCTCCCTTTGTATTTTTCTCCCTGCCTTATGTTTTTCTGCATAAGGTGGTGTTCTTGAATATAAATCTATA
Source organism: Notholithocarpus densiflorus (assembly GCA_030021035.2). Taxonomy (NCBI): domain Eukaryota; kingdom Viridiplantae; phylum Streptophyta; class Magnoliopsida; order Fagales; family Fagaceae; genus Notholithocarpus; species Notholithocarpus densiflorus. Next base: position 1,756,093 of record JARYZH020000013.1, on the reverse strand, counting down.
TTACCTATCAAAAAAAAATTTGTGCAGATTTAGTTTTTCATACATATAAAGGTGTACATGGAGCCATGTTACTTAAAATCCTATTCCAGCAAATAAGGAATGATAATTGATTATAAATGACATGGCATTATAGTCACCTTTATATGTATTACTTATTAAAAAAACAAAAAGACCTTTAGATGTGTGAAATTTCCTAACTTTAGAATGGACCCACTCCATTTCAAATGCAAATGGAAAGAGTTAATCCGTAACTGATAATGTATGTTTTTTTCTTCTTTTTGGATCCAAAGCACTTGGAACAAAGCGATTAGCATCTGATGAGTTTGTGCACGATTGGGATAACAAGAGATTGAATGTAGGACAAGTAAGGATTCTTTTTGTTGCATGGCATTTGGATCAATGCATTGTTGTTTTAATCTGGATTTGACATGACAATTTGGTTTTTCCTTAATGTTGAATGACAGACAAATGGGCAGCTGCAATCATACCCAGTTTTTGATCAAATAATTGGGACCAGCGCTGACCCAAATAACAGACTCTATGCTCCCTACCCCAATGTAAGCTCCAGTACTGCTCCAAATTTGCAAGCACCCATGCTGCCCATGCCATTTCCACAGCAAGCAACTACACCTACTCTGCTTGGAAAAGGGTAAATTTTTTACTGGATTTCTCCTTTTACATAGGCACATCCCATGTATCTAGGACCACTTGAGTACTTGTTTTCTTGTGAGACTATAGGTCTCTAGCACATGCATGCACTTTATCATAGTGTTGAAGCCTACAAATTTTCTTGTGATCAAGATTTTATTCTCTTCATAAGCAGAGCAAAACAATGGCGTGATGGAGATTGGATGTGCACAACATGCAACAACCATAATTATGCATCCCGGTTACAATGCAATAGGTTAGTAACTCTCAACTTGTGAAGCTATAAAGGGATTTTTTTGGCTGCTGTGGATATCCTTTGACTGATTTGCAGTAGTATGATTCCCAGTGAAATATTTGCACCTGATCTTTGTATGCATGACATTTTCTGTAAGAGAAATGCTATGTCCATAACATTTTCACCACAAATCATAGGCAGTTAGTTGTTTTTGATTCAAATTTAAACCTACTACTGAGATTACTTTTTTTCCCCCAACAGTAACAGCCACTAACAACCTGCCACTTAGGATTTGCTGTGAAAATGTTGTGAACATAGCATTTGTCTTTCTGTAAAAGCTCTACATGAAATAGTTACTGTCTCACAGGTCACCCTGCATGTGTATATGTATATACATATTTGTGTGATAATTGTGAGACATTCACCTTCTAATAACTCATATTTCAACATTTATCATCAGAGAAATTTTTTCGAAGTTTTAGTTTTTATATCCTCATTTCCAATTTAGTATATAATAATTATAATTACTGTCAAAAGAAAGGCTGTTAAATTTTTTTTTTTAACCTCTCAAATGACTAAAATACCCCAGAAACGGCTAGAATGAACTCTCAAATTTCGATGCCTAGTAAATGGCCAAAATGCGCCAAACATCTAAAATGATTAAAAAAATACCCTTCGATATTGATAAAATGAGGAAAATGCCCCAAAATCTATAAAACCGAGTGCGTTTTGGCTTAGTTTGTGGGTATTTTGGTCAATTTCAGAGGTTTCAAGGGGATTTTGCTTGTTTTTGAGATTCCAATGGTATTTTGGTCATTTTAAAAATTTTCAAGCTTATTTTCGTCATTTTGGGGCGTTTTGGTCATTTTTTAAAATGACCAAAATACCCCTGAAATGGCTAATGAGCAGTCAAATCTCGATACCTCGTAAACGACCAAAACACCCCAAACATCTAAATTGATTAAAATATACAACTTGACATTGCCAAAATAAGCAAAATGCCCTAAAACATCGAGTGTATTTTGGCTTAGTTGAGGGGTATTTAGGTTATTTTCAGAGTTTTCAATGGTATTTTTCTTATTTTGAGGATTCAATGGTACTTCGGTCATTTTAAATATTTCCATGGGTATTGAGATCGTTTCAAAGGCGTTTTTGGTCACTTTCTAGGGTTTTGGATATTCGTGCATTTTTGTCATTCTGGAAATTCTAAGGGGGTCATTTGAGAGGTTTTGGTGTATTTATAGGTTTTTCGATATTTTGGAAAAATATATACCTCGACAATGCTAAAATGAGCAAAACGCTCTAAAATCCTCTAGAATGGGTAAACCACCTTGAAACCTACCAAAACACCCCAAAAGTCTAGAAAATGGAGTGTATTTTGACTATGTTTTTGGTCATTTTCAGAAGTTCTAAGGGTATTTTGCTTATTTTTGAGATTTCAATGGTATTTTGTTCATTTTATAAGTTTTCTGGGTTGTTGTCGCCGTTTTGCGGGCTTTTTAGTCATTTTCTAAGGTATTGAAATATTTTGGACATTCGTGGTGCATTTTAGTCAATTTGGCAGTTCTAAGGGGGTCATTTAAGAGGTTTTGGTATATTTTTAGGTTTTTTGATATTTTGGTAATTCTCTCGGGTAAAATAATTCTTTTTTAACTAAACAATACCCTTGAAATCACTAGAACGGCCAATATACTCCCAAAATCACCAAAATTACCTAAATACCTCCAAAACTACCAAATGTCAAGAAAAAACTCCCCCGAAACCTCTTAACTGACCAAAATAGCCTCAAAATCGGGGGGGGGGGGGGGTGGTGTTTCTATTCATTTTAGTGTTGGACTGAATGTTGGCCTTGTCTTCTACAGGTGCAAGACTCAAAGAAATGCACTCTCTCAGCCTGTCAATGCCATGTAGCCGCAAATATGTGATCTCTTTTGGGGTGTTGTATCTGTAATGGGTACCTGTTGAGGTTTTGTTTTGGCTTTTTGTTAGGTAATATGCTGGCGGGAACATGAATTTGTTACAGGCTTGTTTTATTTCCATACGATAGACAATAGTCATAGTCATTCTAGAAATGTAGCATTAGTATTTCAATCCCTAAGTGTGTAATTGACAGCTTAGATTGTTTTCATTTGTTAGTGAGAGTGTTGGTGCGGCATGCAAGTTACAAGTTGCATGATTACTGTCCAATATGTTTTGGTGATTATAGTCATGGGTTGGTGTTTTATAATGGCCAAAGCTAGCTTCAAAGTTTTGTTCCCAAAATTGTTTCCTTTATTGGTTTACACTATTTTTTTCGCCACCAAAGTATGCATGAATGGAATGGAATAAGATCCCTTCTATTTTTCTCTAAATTTTATATAGATATGAGACACATGACATTTATTTTATTTTGTGTAGTTTACATAGATTTTTTAAATTGTCATGTGCCTTACATTTGGGTTTATTTGGGAGGGGATCCGAACCAATTCCACTGATAGAATCACTGTGAAGTTGCTCAAAAGTCATAGGTCTCATGGTTTTCTTCCAAGAAAATAAGTTGGGCATGGTACCAAAAAGTAAGGGCAAAGGATTGTGGCTTTACAAGGAAATGTCATTAAAGATTTAAAGAGTTTGTAATTGATATAGGGAAAAAAAATATGCAATCACTATCTTGTGGATATTATGCGTTTATTTCCCTTAATAACAAGAAAATTTGTCACCATGAAGAAAATGTTACGAACACTGATTCTGAGAGACAATTTGGCAGCGTTTTAAATAAAAAAATTCGTATTGATTTGTTAAATGCCAAGTGATATTTGACGCAATATAGTATTTGCTCAAATATAATGCAAAGTAGGAGAGAATGGGGTGGCAATAGTTGGAGCCTGAAGGATACCATCATGCCATTGTCAATGTCACAAAGGCATCTTCGGTGCAATACAGGCTAATTATTCTCAAATAAATATGAAATAAAAAGATCGTATGCTACCAAGTTACAACTTCCCAGATCATTATGAAGTAAAATGAGTAAAAAAAGTGCAACTTCCCACATTATTATCTGAATGCTGCAAAATTTTCTCTGTATAATTTGATGAACATAAAATTTTGGTTGCCTATCCTGAATTGTGGTTTCAAATTTCAATCTAACCCTTGAATACAGAAGATGGAGACAAAGGTGGAGTGTCCAACTGGTAAAGATTGAGAGAAGGACCCACAAACCGGAAAAGTATCCAACCTCCAATAACAATGAAGATAGAAGCATAAGCAAACTTGTTGAGCCAAAAAAGCAGACCCTTCTCTCCCACATAAAGCTCTATTGCCTTCTCAGTAATATTCATGTCCTCCCACTTCTTTGGAGGTTCTTCAACTTTCGCCTTCATGGCTTGACCACTGCCAGCAGCACCATCCTCAGCCTGCTGCCTTGACCGCCTTCTCGACGACCTTCGTCTGAACTTTATTTCCATGGGGTTTGGTGGAACAGGTGGTGGCTGTGCACTGTCTCCGCTGGTATTGTTGCTATTAGTATTACTACTTGTGTTGGTGCTATTGGTGATGATGGGACTTTTTCTAAGCGGTTGTTTTCTGCAAGGTAGGAAGATTTGGCTTTGCCTGTGTGTTATTTTTGTGAAGATGAGGGTAGTTGATGATGGTGGTGATTTTGAAGAGAAGGGTTGGAGGAAATTAGTGCCCATTGCTTTGTAGAAGAGGCAACAACAGCAGCAGCAAAAGCTAGTGGTTGAATTTGCTTATCCGTCTTATCCTTTTTGGTGTAATTTGGTCAGATTTTTTTGTGAATCCCCGAATATGTTTGGTTTGGGTTGGAAGCAAGTTGGGCTTTTGGTGGGCTTTCATTATTAACTGCGAAAAGTAACCATTTGGAATGGGGAGGATTGAGACCTCTTTTTTTTTCTTTTTTCTTTTTTTTTTTGAGAAACGGGAGGATTGAGACCTTAACTCTGAAGACTGAAAGACGCTGATCATGCCATTGTCAATGTCACAAAGCCCTCTTTGGGAATATAGAAACTAATTATTCTTAAATAAATATGAAATAAAAAGATCATATGCTACCGAATAGTTACAACTTCCCACATCAATCTATAAATATATATATATATATATATCCAAAACTTAGAGAAAATTTGCTTAGAATCAAAATTAGGTTTTGCCTTTATTAGTTTTTCATATAAATTAAATTGCTTAGATTTTTGCTGTTATTTTTTTTTTTTCTGAACTAATGAGTATATTTTTTATACTGTTTCTATTTAGATATTTTGTATTTGAATATTTTGAACGTAACAAACTGTAATTAAGCTAAACAATTTCATGCACCTATCCACGGACGGAGCCAGGATTTAGAGTTAGGGGGGCGAGTCTGTTGTTGGTTATGTGAGGCAGCTCCGACCTTTGGCTCTACTACTACTTAGCCATTTGAGGGATCTTTTTTTGGTGTGTGTGACTTTGATATTGGGTAAGGACAAAATAATTTTATTTAAAATTTTTAAAGGGCCGGGTTTTTTGTGTTGGGTAAAATTAGTTAATTGGGTTTATTTTGTTTTAGATTTACTATTGGTAATTTTTGTTGTTGTGCTAATTTTTGGGGATTGTATATTTTGTTTTAGATTTTAGATCTATTGACTTTTTTTTATGGTCTTTACGAGGAGGAATGCTAGAACTACAAATTTTTTTACAAATTGCTGATGTAGTAAGTGGTTATTAAAGTGGTGTAAGCGGTGTAAGCAGTGGGCCAAGTGCGAACCAATATGAATTTTCTACCTCAACAGTTTGTAAAAATATTATAGAAAAAATTGTGGTAATAGCATTACTCTTAAAAAAATTAATGATATTATTAAAGGGAGGCAAAGTGTAATTTTATAGAACAAAATTGCTAAAATTAGTACCCAAATATATACTAATATTTAAAAAAAAAATTTGGGGGGGGGGGGGGAGGGGGGGCATTGCCCCGAAGTCAAAGCTTGCCTCCGACCCTGCATTTATCCTCATTCAATTTAGGAGGTACTATTGAACCAATTTATTCTTTTATTTTGTGTTATATTTTACTAAAATTTCACGACAGTGATAATGAATTGATATTGTATATGTAGTGTCCAATAATGATTTTCAAAATTATATACATAACAGTAGTGTAACGAGAAACTTGGCGTAACCAATATCATTAAAATTGCAAAGAAAAATCATTTTAGTACCTCTAAATGTCCTGGTCAAACTAATGTCATATATATTTAATAACTCAAACTAACATCAATAGCACCACTACAATTCATCATTCATGTGCATAAGCACAGGTTACATACTAGTATGAAATAAAAAGAGTAAAAAAGTGCAACTTCCCACATTATTATGGGAAGTTGGTAAATAATTTTGACAATAAAATGAGTATAAATAATTTTGACCGAAATGGACCGATTCATTATTTTGCATTATTTTGGTTGATATTTTAGTATCATAGTTTACAATAAATTATAGAAGATTGAGAAAGCTATGGTAAATTTTAATGGCAAAAATAATATGGTGTAAAATAAAAAGAGAAATGGAGAAGAGTTTAAAAGCAAAAATAATATGGAGTAAAATAAAAAGAGAGAGGAAGAAGAAAATAAAATAGTAGTAATACTTTAATGAAAAAAAATTTAATGTACAAAATTTAATTGACAAATGGAGTGCTAATATTTAAAACGGCCAAGGCGAACATCACCAAACCAAATTGAAACCGTGGCCGTACTGAGAAAAGAAAACATTTAAAAGAACCGTTATAAATAGGACTCGGTGAAGTGACCATAACGTATTTGTGTGGTGTATTTATTTTTGGGTAATAGGTCTCATCACACTCCAAAATGCATAAATACTATTGGAAAAACGCATAAACTTCGATTTGTAGTAAATGAAAATTTTGACATTAAACGAAGAAAAAAAAAAAAAAAAAAACCTCTGAGCACACGCTTAAAGAGTGCGAAGAAGCTATTAATTATAATTAGTCTCATCACATGATAGATTGATTTTAGCTAAAGAAAATCGTTCTCGGCACAATTCGAGGTGATTAGTTCTTATATATTTCTCACAAGTTTTATTACAAATTTGGTTCCTGATTGCTACAGTGTTTCTCTCTTGATTTCTCAATCCCTTTCTCTCATTGCCCCTTTCTTCTTTTATACTCTCTTCCACTTTCATCTTTTCTTTCCACGTGCAGGCCAGATGGTTGGTGTTAATACTTGTCCCATCAGCACATTCTTGAAGTTTTTGAGTAGTAACTGTAAGGCTAAAAATCACTATTCAGGTATCACCTCCATATTAATGCAGCCAAAGAGTTAGCTGCAGAGCATTTAATGCGGTGGTAGCAACTTTCTCCTTAGATATTTTAGGACTCCTCCCCCTGTCCTATGTTTCTGTAGTGCTTATCCATACCAACAGAATTTCCTGGAACGTTCCCCTGGATGGCAGACCATCTCTTCGGACCTCGACTTTGGTCAGCCGATGAGGCATTCATTCTCAGCCCACCCTCCTGGGCCCTTATGACCAAATCTAACTTTCTCTTTTACTAACACGGACTCCCTTAACAATGTTTACTCCTCCTCGGACGACCTTTCGTCCTCGGATTGGGCCCCAAGCCCAATATATGCATAGATAATGAGCTCCTGGGCCCAATACCCCTATAAGAGCCCCTTGAGATTCTTCTTTCTGGCTCCTCGGGAAGAAATGAGGATTTCAATGTCACTGCACTTACCACTTGCTCATTATGCGTCACCTCTGATTGCGTAGATGCCTTTTTAATTGCCTAAGGCATGCTCTTGACGTTTCGGCATACGAGACGCGCCTTCATTAAATTTTTACGGCTTTCTACTCCCCACGTTCTACGATGCGATGCAAATCCAACGACTGAGGATTTTGCTGGAAATCGAGCGGGAATTTTCCTACTTCTAACTTCCTCCTTGATATAAATACCCCTCAAATCAATCACGCATCTCACTTTAGCATTCATTTTGTTTTAGCACACATACACTGAACCTGCAAACTTTCCCAACTCACTCATGCCCTTACAAATACCAAAAGCCTGTCTGAGGACACTTTTTTTCTTTCTGTAAGTCTTTATAAACCTTTACTCTTTATTTTTCTATACACTCTTCTTTTCTTTGTGTCTTTTCATCCTCAGCTCTTTTTCCTTCTCTTTATCTTCTTAGTGTCTCCAAGTCTCTCTTAGGAATGGGTAGGTTCGCTCATTTGGTAGATTCTGGGGAGGGAATAAAGAGTTTTAGAGCTCTGTATAGGATTCCTTCAAGAGCGTTTATTAGATATTGTAAGGAAGGAGAATGGCACGAGAAAAGGTAAGAGGGAGAAGTGGTAATCCCAATGATTGCCTTCATAGAGGGTGGGATGAGAATTCCCATGGGTACTGTAACCAGGGACTACCTTAGGGCTCATAGGTTAGCTCCCACCTAGTGTGTCCCAAACATGTTCAGAATTTTAGGGAGTGTAGACGCTCTTAATGAAAGAATGGGCTTAAGGTTGACCCACCATGATATCAACTGGGTTTACAACCTCCACCACTTAAAGGGACATGGGTATTACCTGAAATCTAGGTATCCCGAGGTTAGGCTCATTTAATGCCTCCCCGAATCCAACAAGAGCGTGAATAAGGACTTCTTGATCGTGTCAGGGGAATGGCACGATGGCCTCCCCTACCCGACGAGAGAGGGGCAACCAGGTGGGGTTTCAGACTTAGGATGATTATTTTAAAGTTACCCCCATTTTTGTTTTCTCTTGCTTGTACTTGTATATGAAATTTCCTTTGATTTGCATTATTTTTTACTAATGATATTTTTTGCTCTTCTTGATTGTTTTGCAGACAGGAATGCTGCTATCCCCAACCTCAATCTCGTGATAAGATCCTAAAGGCCGAGGTGTTTGTCCACACAAACGGCCAACTCAAGGCAACTCACCTGATATTGGACTACATTCCAATATCCAAGAGTTTCTAGGTGCTTAAGTGCGTCATTAAAGCTAGGGATCCTCAGCTGTAACGGATCAATGTTGCTACCGCAAGCTTTCTGATCACCGACCTAATTCCAGAAGGCGTTCTCACCACCAACCCCATACCAGAAGGTATACCCAAGGTAGAGGCTTTCTCTTCCCATCCCATCATCAAGGAAAAGGAAAAAGAAGAAGAAGAAGAAGAAGAAATAGTTGAAGTGTTCGACTCCGAGGATGACTTCGAGGTATTTAATCAACCTTTGTCTCCGGAGATTCCATTGGGTGACCTCGGTCATTCTTCTCCAGCCCAACCCAGCCAACAACAAGGAGCTACTTCCACTCTAGACGACATGGGCATCCAACGCAAACCGAGGTCCACCTTGCAAGAACTACTAGAGTCCCAACTAGGAGGGAATGTGCTTGGGAAGGCAACCCAGATTAAGCTTCCCACCCCCCCCCCAACCTGCCCTGCCCCTCCGACTTGAACCTGCCGACCTAAAAAGGAAAAGGGAGCCAAAGGGTAAGGAGGTGGTGGAAGTTGGAAAAATTCACCCCTCTCAAGAGGATGAGACCCAAAGAGCAGCCAAGCAAGCCAAGGTGGGGCAAAAGGGCGTTGAGAAGAGGAGTGATCCTTAGGTTGCACCTCCAGCCTGGACCTTCATTCCAATGCTGGATAGGGCTCCCCTGCTAGCCAGTGCCTCCATCAGGGACTTCCAAGGAGGGACGGCCGGCTATGTGGCCGACACGGTGGAGCAGGCTCTGCTGCTCCCCGAGGACATGGCTGAGCTCTGGTCCATGAGGAGGCACGAGGTCTACCTAGCCATGGTATGTCCTCTACTTAGCCCCTTCTTCTCCTCTTTTTTTCTTTTTTTTTCTTTTCTATTTTTTTATTTTTTATTTACTGCTTTCCTCTCTTTCTTTTTCTAATCTATGTTTCTTTTCTCGGCAGGCTGTTCAAGCCTTATTCCGGGTGGAGGAGATAACCAACTACTGCCACCGGCAGATGAAAGAAGAGGAAGGAAGGCGCAACGCCGCCGTAAAGGCCTTCAATGTGGCCGAAAAAAGTATTCAAGAGCTCAAGAGTAAGCTTCTTAAGGAGGAGAGGGAAAGGAAAAGTGCTGCAGTCGCCTTGGACAGTGCTGAAAGGCAAGCTGAAGGCCAACGGGTGCTCCTTCGCAATGCTGAGGATCAGCTGGCCTCTTCCAAAGCACAGATCGTTGCCCTCAAGAAGAAACTGGAGGAGGCTGAGAAGGCTAGGGAACGAGTGGAAAGGGCCCGGGATCAAGCCGAGCAAGAGGGATATGACGTAGGAGTAGCGGAGACCGAGGAAACCCTTAGGGCTGAGGTCTCGGGGGTATGTAGAAACTACTGCTCTCAAGTGTGGAATGAAGCTCTCAACTAAGTTGGGGTTGAGGCTTCATCTGTACTTAGGAAGGTAAAGAGTGTATACTACCCCCCTGCCATCCGAGCATCTGTTCCATCTGGCTCGAGGACTGATACCACCTCTGAGGTGGCAAAAGTAAGCAAAGACAGCACAGCCAATGTTCCATGACAACCACTCTAAGGAAGCTGAGCAACTCGGGGTCACAGAAAAAGAAAAGAACGCAAACCAGGGAGTGGCCCCTGATGCCATAAAGCCCCCAACTGCCACCCAGGACCTTCCTGCCGAGAAAGAAGCTCCACCAAGTTGCCCCTTTTGTACTCCATCTGCCTTGCTTTAAGGCTTTAATTAATGAAAGTTATGCATATTTTCTTTCTTCCTATGATTCTCATACTAGTGTTGATATAATTTCTATCTTATCCAACACTTAATAAACACAGTAATGAGGTAAAACTCTTCTCATTAATCTGTATAAGTAACAGAAAAGTTATCCCATCTCATATGGTCCGCAGCAAAACAAGTTAAATCTACTAAGTCCATCATCTCGGCAAAGCATAATTTTAACTTTAAGGACATACACAATAATGTAGCCTACATACAGGTTTAAACTTACTTTGTTCCCTACTCATTAGCAAGTTTAAAGGACCAGAGGGATAATCAATTCTCAAACAAATACAGGTATGCCTGTAAATGCTTTAAGTGATGCTCATGAGCATCCACTTGAGCCTGCTATCACAGTGAAAATCTTTGCTATTTAGAGTGGCTGATCATTTTTGACATTTAAGTAATCAATAAGAAGCACTAATTTACCTTAAGTATGTAGTCCAAGGAGTCTGAAACAACTAAGGCTTTGCCCTGAAACTTGGTAAAATGATAGGAAGTATTAATTTACCCAAAGTATGTGGTTTGAGGATCCAAGCATAGTTGAGGTTCTGATTAATACTTAGATGGATGTCAGAGAGTATTAATTTACTCAAAGCATGTGGTTCGAGGAACCAGGCATAGCTAAAGTTCTGTTTAATACTCAGAAAAGTAACTTGACATATCAATTTACCCAAAGTATGTGGTCCGAGGAGCCAGGCATGACCAAGGTTCTATTTGATACCTAGAAAGATGTCATTAAGTATTAATTTACCCAAAATATATGGTCTGAGGAACCAAGCATAGCTAAGGTTCTGTTTAATACTCAGAAAAGTGACTTAACATATCAGTGGTTCTACATTTTTATAGTCATTGCAAATATGTTAGTCAATTAATTCATTTTAAAATAATACTTGAATAGCCATGGGAAGGGAAATGGATAGGAAAATTAATAGGCAAATAAAAAATTATTAAGAATTAATGGTTATATTTTTAGGTTATTTACATTCCAGGTGCATAGTACAACATTCTCATCTAGGTCTTCAAGATGATACGCACCTATTCCAGCCACCGAGGTGATGCGATATGGCCCTTCCCAGTTGGGCCCTAACTTTCCCTATGTTGGGTTCTTTGCAGTACCCAAAACCTTTCTTAACAGCAAGTCTCCAAGTGCCAGTGGTCTTAGCTTCACGTTGGCATCATACCCTTATTTGAGCTTGTGTTGATAATAGGCTAATTGGACCATGACATTTTCTCTTCGCTTTTCAATTAAGTCTAGGCTCTTTCCTAACAGCTCATCATTATTGCTTGGAGTGAAAGAACTAGTTCTCAGTGTTGGGAATCTAGTCTCCAGAGGAATAACAGCCTCGGCTCCATAAGTCATTGAAAAGGGGGTCTCCCCAGTGGACCTACGAGGTGTAGTCCGGTATGTCCAAAGGACATGTGGTAACTCTTCTACCCATTTTGCCTTTGCGTCGTCCAGCCTCTTTTTAAGCCCACTCACTATGACCTTATTAACAGCTTCAGCCTGTCCATTCCCTTATGGATATGCCGGGGTGGAATATCTATTCATTATGCCCAGGTCACAACAATACCTCCTACAGGCCTTGCTATCGAACTGAAGACCATTGTCCGAGATAAAGGTACGAGAGATTCCAAACCGAGTGACAATATTTTTCCAAACAAATCTCTTGGCATCCACATCCCTGATATTTGCCAATGGTTCAGTTTCAACCCACTTGGTGAAGTAATCTGTACCGACCAACAAATACCTCTTATTCCCTGCTGCCCTAGGGAAATGACTTACAATGTTCAAGCCCCATTAAGCAAAAGGCTAAGGGTTGGACAGGGGATTAAGGATTCCTCCTGGTTGATGAATGTTTGATGCAAATCTTTGGCATTGGTCACACTTCTTCACATACTCTTGTGCTTTCCTCTGCATATTTGGCCACCAATAGCCTTGAGTGAGGGCCTTGTGAGACAAAGATCTGCCTCATGTGTGGCTTCCACAAATCTCTTCATGTAATTCTTCTAGGAGTAACTCAACTGCTTCAGGGTGTATGCATAGCAGATATGGGCCAGAAAAAGATCTCTTGTACAATTTTTGGTTTTCGAACAGCCAAAACCGATGAGTCTTTCTCCGTACCTTGTCGACCTTGGACTTACTCTCGAGCAAGACATCTTCCTTAAGGAATAACACAATATAGTCCATCCAGCTAGGCCCCACCCTTATTTGATGAATATGAACCCTATCTCCCCCTACCTTAGTAGGTTTACACAAGTCTTACACAAAGATCACCCGAGGTAAACTTTGTGCCGAGGATGTTGCCAACGTAGCAAGAGAGTCAGCATGTGTATTTCTACTTCTAGGGATTTGTGACAAATTAAAAGACTCAGACCCAGACTATAAGTGTCTTACCTGGTTCAAATATTCCTGCATTCTGAGATCTCTAGCTTCCAGATCTCTAACTTCCAGATCTCCTTGAACTTGGCCCACAACCAGTATTGAGTCAGAGAAGATCTCCACTACTTTTCCACCCATTTTCTGAACCATGGTCATCCCTATCAACAGAGCTTCATACTCAGCCTCATTGTTTATGGCCAAGAAGCCCAATCTCAAGGATTTCTCAATTGTAATAATTTCTGGAGATATCAGAACTAGCCCTATTCCAGATCCTTTGTGGTTCGCAGCACCATCAACGTATACCTTCCAGGACAAAGGTTCCTGTAAAGAAATTACACCAACCAATTTTTCATCCATGTTCTGTTTCTCTACTCTCTCTTCGAATGGGGTTTCAGCAAACTCATCTACTAAATTGGTGAATACTTGACCATTGACAGAGGTGCGAGGCATGTACTTGATATCAAAGGCCTCTAGGATTGTACCCTACTTAGCAATCCTCCCTGTGTAATCAGCACTCCGAAGTAGAGATCTAAGTAGGAGCTGGGTTAGGACAACAACTGTGTGCGATTGGAAATAGTGGGGGAGCTTACGAGTAGCATGCACCACTGCCAAATGGCCTTCTCCAGTGGTAGGTAACGAACCTTGGCCTCATGTAGTGACTTGTTCACATAATAAACTGGCATCTGCACACCACTATCAACCTGTACCAGTACTAAGTTTACCGCATGGAAAGCCACTGCAATGTAGGCAAACAAAACCTCGTCCACCTCGAGCCTGGACATAATGGGGGGACGAGATAGATATTCCTTCAACTGCTGGAAAGCTAAAACACACTCCTCGATCCATTCAAATCTCTTCCACTTGTTCAGCAACTAGAAGAAAGGTCTACACCTATCTGATGACCGAGAGATTAATCGGTTTAAAGCAGCAGTCGTCCCTGTTAGCTTCTGGACCTATTTGGGATTCCGAGATGGTTGTAAATTGTTGATTGCTTTAATCTGGTCAGGGTTGACTTCAATTCCACAATGTGTAACCATGTACCCCAAGAACTTACCTGGTCCGACCCCAAAAGAACACTTAGAAGCATTGAGTCGCAGCTTATGCCTCCTCAAGATCTCGAAGATATTCCCGAGATCGTTAATGTGCTCAGATTCCAACTTGCTCTTGACCATCATGTCGTCTATATAAATCTCAATATTCTTCCCTAGCTGTGACTCAAACATCCTGGTCATCATTTTCTGATAATTAGACCCCACATTCTTTAGACCAAAAGGCATCACCTTGTAATTGTAATTCCCAGTAGGAGTAAGAAAAGCTGTTTTCTCCTGGTTATCTAAGGCTAAAGGTATCTAATGGTACCCTCGAAAAGCATCCAAAAAGCTCATTCGAGGATGGCCTACAGTCGCGTCCACTAACTGATCAATCCGAGGCATGGGAAAGGGGTACTTTGGACAGGCTTTGTTCAAGTCTGTGAAGTCTACACACACCCGCCACTTCTCATTATTCTTCTTTATTACCACTATATTAGCCAACTATTCAAGGTAGAATACTTCTTTGATAGCCCCAGCCTGCTTAAGCTTGTTCACCTCTTCCTTGACAGCATCAAAATGCTCTTTAGATGAGTGTCAATGTGGTTGCTTTCTAGGGAGGACAGCTAGGTTGACATTCAAATGATGGCAAATGAAGTCAGGATCTACCCCAAGAGCCTCATAGGCATTCCAGGCGAACACATTAATATTCCTCCTAAGAAACGCTAACAGTTCTTCCTTCTCCCGAGGAGGCAACTGAACTCCGACCTGAAAAAACTTGTCCGAATCGCCATCTATAGCAATTTCCTCCAACCTCTCACACTTTGCCTCTCCCGACACCGCATCCGTAGATAGGACCAGAATCCTTGATTACTATAAGCCCATCCTCAGCAGAGGTCGAGGACTCAGCTGTAGGCTAATGCATGATGGCAGCCACGAGGCACTGCCTAGCTATGGATTGACTCCCCACAAGCTCCTCAATCCGGTCCTCTGATGGATACTTCACCTTCAAATGCAGAGTTGAAAAAACGGCCCCTAGGGCCTGAAGCCAGGGTCTAGCCACAATGGCAATGTAGGGAGAGTATGCATCCACCACAATGAAGTCAACTTCAACCACCTCTGAACCTGCCTGTACGGGCAACCTAATCTGACCCCTTGGGATGACAACTTTCCCATCAAAACTCACCAAAGGTCAATTATAAGCTATCAGGTCTTCAGGCTTTAAGTTCAACCCTCTGTACAAGTCAGTGTACATAATCTCTGCACCACTGCCCTGGTCTACCATCACCATTTTCACATCATACCCTCCTATTCTGAGGGTGACCGCCAAAGCATCATTGTGTGGTTGGATGGTTCCAATCTTATCTTCATTCGAAAAACTCAGCACCGGTCGGATCTCCACTCTAGCCCTCTTCGGCTCAGAATTAGAGTCCTCGGTTGGTAGCCGAGCTATAGACATCACCCTGGAAGGATAAGAACCAGTTCTCCCAGGTGCAGTAAAAATGACATTAATTGTGCCTAACGGGGGCCTTGAAGAAGCGTTCCCCTGAGCCCCTAATCTCGATTGGTCTTCTTGCCCGTTAAGCCGATACAAAAACTGATGTAACCTTCACTCTCTGACCAGTTTCTCCAGATGGTTCCACAGAGTTCTATAGTCTTCAGTGGTATGCCCCCGCTCCTGGTGGTATTGGCAATGGAGGCTCTAGTTGCGCCTCAAAGGATCTCCTCCCATTTTTTTTGGCCATTTGAAGTATGGCTCGTTCTTGATCTTCTCCAAAACTTGATGCACTGGTTCTCGAAACACAATGTTAATTACCTGAGAAGCCGTAGATCTAGATTGTCCTGCAAAATCCCTTCGGGGTCTGTTATTGCTGTATTTGTCCGACCTGAAATTCCTCATCTCTTGAGAGATAACCTTACCATTCCCCTTGCCTTATTGTTGGTCTTCCTCGACCTACTTGTACTCATCAATGCGATCCATAAGCCGACGAACACTCCTTACCGGCTTCTTGGTCAAGGATTTCCTCAAATCGTGCTCGGTGGGCAGTCCGACCTTGAAGGTCCTTATTGCCACGTCATTAAAATCCCCATCAATCTCATTAAACGTCTCCCAGTACCTGTCCAAGTATGTTTTCAGGGTCTCACCTTCTCGTATAGACATGGACAATAGAGAATCTAAGGGCCGAGGAACCCTACTACACGTAATTAAACGATACCCAAACGCTCGGGTGAGCTCCTTGAAGGAGTCAATAGAACCTGCACCCAGACCATCAAACCACCTCATCGCTACAGGCCCCAAGCTGGATGGAAATACCTTGCACATCAAGGTCTCATTTTTGGAATGTACAGTCATTCTCTGGTTGAAGTGACTTACGTGCTCCACAGGGTTTGTACGACCGTTGTACATGGTAAACGTGGGCTGAGTGAACTGCCGAGGAAGTTTCCCTTCCTCAATCCTACGTGTGAAAGGTGATCTGAAAATTTGGTTGAGTGCTCTACTCATAGCATCATTTCATAGGCCTCTTGAAGATGAATTTCTGTTTCTGTGCTCATGATGGTAGTCCTCATCGTACAAGAAAGACTCACTAGGAGGCGTCCTTAATCTGTGCCTATAACTACCATCCTCTTCATCGTCGGAAGAGAAGTCAAAGTTGGAAGGAGCTCGCTTTCGCCATTCGTGGCGTAAGCTCCTCTTTAAATGATCAATCTCCAGCTGCATGTCCTTAGCATCTTTCTCATGAGAGACACAGCTCCCACCCCGAGACTAGCTCTTAGTAGTATGAGTAGTATGCACACTCCCCTCTTGGTCCCTTCTTTGTTCGAGATCACGGAAGTGATCTTAATGCTAAGACCCCATAGATTCTGCCTAGTTTGGACCTAAACCTACCATCATTGAACATTAGACTCACTATAACACCAATAATTCCCCACAGATGGCGCCAATTATAAGGACCGAATTTGAGTTCCTAGCCCAAAAGATGGATGGACTCAGGCCAAAAAAACCCAAAACAATGAATTTGTAGAGAGTGGGTTGGAAAACTGGGCTAAAATGAATTGGACAACAAATAAAGTGGGTTCAAATGACAAGAACAAGAAGATAGATTGATTTTAACTAAAGAAAATCGTCATCGGCACAGTCCGAGGTGATCAGTTCTTATATATTTCTCACAAGTTTGATTACAAATTTGGTTCCTGATTGCTACAGTGTTTCTCTCTTGATTTCTCGATCCCTTTCTCTCATTGCCCCTTTCTTCTTTTATACTATCTTCCCCTTTCATCTTTTCTTTCCACGTGTAGGCCAAATCTAACTTTCTTTTTTATTTACACGGACTCACTTGACAATGTTTACTCCTCCTCGGACGACCTTTCATTCTCGGATTGGGCCCCAGACCCAATATATACATAAATAATGAGCTCCTAGGCCCAATACCCCTACATTTTGCATTTGCGAACTACTGATATGGTCAAAGTGTAATGAGGCAAGCACCAAAAAAATGAACACCTAAATAGTTTTGAAATCATTTGTCCATGTGTGAATGTGTTCTTTTTTTTGGAGCTAGCCTCATTGTACTCTGGTTGTATCAATAGATTGTAAGTGAAAATATTGTTGGACAAATGCATAAACTTTAAATTGGGATAAATGGAAAATTATGAGACTAAAAAAAAAAAAAAATCTCATTGCACAGGTGAAGCGTGTATGATGAGGTGAGTTAAAGAGGAAGACTGATTGACTGTTGAGGATTTTTCGTAGCGAGATTGCAAATATAAGCATGGGTGGTTTTGTTTGTGTAGGTGGGGTGGGAAGTTTTTTATTTTTTAGAAATAGGTGGGAAGTTTATATCTGTCTAGAACTCTAGTGGGAAGCTAAAGAGAGATTTCTCAAGTACTAGTTTTTTGTTTTTGAAATTTGTTGAATTATAGTTTGAACCTTATTTTTTAGGGAGGTTTCGGCTAACAAAATGCCTTAGGACATTTGTTAAAAGACAATTTTAGGAAATTTTTAGTACCACTTTCATGATGAATATAAAAAAAAAATCAATTATTTTTTTCTTTTCCCATAAAAAGTTTTTTAAAATATGAAAATCAATGCCCTCAAGACATTCGTTAACATTTCTTTTTTAAGAATAAGGAATATCTAATTAGATTAAAGGTATTTTTGACATTATATAGAGATAAAAATTGTTTAATTTAGATTACATGAAACTTTATTATTAATATACTAAACTCATTACATGCGCTTTGCGTGTGCAATAATGCTCTTTTTTATTTGTTTGTTTTTTTGGTTTAGTGTTATAATGTTTAAAAGTGGTATATAAATAACTGTGTGTATTTTTTTTTTTTTTAGAAGAGGTAAGGTAATGTGGAATAATGTTTAAAAATGAGATAGAGATAGTGTCATAAGTTTTAGGCTAAATGGAGAAGATAAATGAAAAAAGCTAAATTTTAGGAATAATAAATTACTCTTTTAACGAGTTTGTGTTTTTTAATTTATTAATTATTTAACTAAAAAATAGGGGTATTTTAGAGAGTTTAAGAATTTGTTTGAGAATATTTTAGTACGCAAAATGTTGAAACTCAAAAAGGAAATCCTGTTATTAATAGTATAGACTAACCTCATTACACGCGCTTTGCGTGTGCTGAGGCTTTTTTTAATTTTTAATTTTAGGTTTAGTAAAATAATGTTAAAAGTGAGATAGAGATAATGTCATAATTTTTATAATTTTTTTTTTTTATGTGAGAGCTGATAAAAGTTTGAAAGTCTAAAACTTAGAAACTTTTTAAAAAATAGTAAATTATTCTTTTAACCATTTTTAAATTTAAAATTATTTAACTAAAATATAGAGTTATTTTTTGGATTCTAAGAATTTTTACAATGATATTTTACTATGCAAAATGATGAAACCCAAATAAAGAATCATCTTATTAATAGTGTAGAAGATCAAATATTTATTTTTTTATTTTAATTTATTAAGATAATTCAGTGTATATAAAATTTTAAAGTTTTTTTTTTTTTTTGAGAGGGAAAATTTTAAAGTTCTAATTCAACTAAAATTCTATTACAGAACATTCTCAAAAAAGAGAAAAAAAAAAATATATATATATATATATATATAAAATACAGAAATAAAAAAAGGATTCGAATCTTGTAAAGGATCGAACTGTTATTTCCACAACGACCCACCCATCACACAATAATAATGACACACGTATCCGATTCCGAATTTAACAAAGACCTCACCTCACAAAAATTACATTCCGCATAAAAAAAAAAGGACTTCACCGACGGCGCAACCGCCACAATCACAACACAAAAACTAATATATATAAAAGTCAAAAGTCACAACCCCTCCTTCCTTTCACAACAATCGATCCAAGCTTTCTTTGTGTCTGTAGTAGTAGCCATGAGCGACGACCAACCCGAGCCCAGACCCAGAGACCCGTTTCTTCTCAACTACAAGCCGTCGGAGCTCCGAATCGCCTCGGAGTTTCTGTCCACGTGGGCACCCTTCCTCTCCAAAGATCTCTGCCAACACTGTACTCAAACTCTCTCCGATCGTATTCGCTCCCTCGACCTTGGTAACTCTCTTTTCAACTTCAACTCTATTTACTTCTACTTTTGCTTTCCAAAGTTTTTTTTTTTTTTTTTTTGGGTTACTTTTTCTTTGTTATCGATTTTGCTTTGTCGTTTTTGTGGGTTTGGTTGGATTTCGGTTAGGGTTTTTTTTAAGCTTTATTGTTTATATATGAACTTTACAGTGTGCTGTAAAAAAAATATAAATATAAATATATATTTTTTTTTCTTGTTTCTGAATTTGTATAATTGGGTTGTAGAACTTGACTCCCATGCTGAGCAAGAACAGTCAGAAGAGAATTCGAATGCTGAGAATTCAAATAGCCCCGGGATGAGTGACGATCATGATGATAACTGTGACACCAATTCGATTGGTAGTTGGAAAGATGGCTGGAACGGGGGCTCTGAACCCGTTGTGGGGCCATCTACGAGTGGCTCGCCACGGCTTGAAACTCCCCCAAGCCAACAAAAGAAGTCCTGGGCCGACATGGAGGAGGAGGAAGACGAGTTCGAGGAGGAGGAGGAGGAGGAGGAGGAGGAGGACTCTAAGACCAGCAAACGGGTTGTTGATTTGAATGCTGCCACTGGAGAATTGAGGATATCTAAGGTTGTGGTGGAGAAGCCGAAGCTGCCGAGGGAACAGAGAGAGTACATTCGGTTCATGAATTTGCAGCGAAAGAAAGACTTTATTTGCTTGGAAAGAGTTAAGGGAAAGTTTGTTAATATTCTCGATGGACTGGAGCTTCACACTGGTGTTTTTAGCGCCGTGGAGCAGAAGAGGATTGTGGATCATGTTTATCAACTTCAGGAGATGGGGGCAAAGGGAGAATTGAAAGGTTAGTTCGGCCTTACGGGTCTGCTTGTTTTTAGCTATTTTTTCGTTTGCTTTCTTGCTTTGGATCTTTTTTGAGTAATTGTGATGGTATTGAAGGTTGTATGTCATTGTTATTGCACTGCCTGCTATGCAGATGACCAAAAAATGTTTATAGGAATTAGGCATTAGATTAGGTCAAAAGCATAAGAGTCATTGATTCTTTTGCTTACAACAAGCGAGGGGAGAGGGAATTCAAACCCAAGTTCTGCCCATGGGAAGA
This sequence comes from Notholithocarpus densiflorus, assembly GCA_030021035.2. Taxonomy (NCBI): domain Eukaryota; kingdom Viridiplantae; phylum Streptophyta; class Magnoliopsida; order Fagales; family Fagaceae; genus Notholithocarpus; species Notholithocarpus densiflorus. The sequence goes on along the minus strand of JARYZH020000013.1, from coordinate 1,735,412 downwards.
ACTAGGTGGTGCCACTGAGCTATAAGGCTCATGGCAATCTGTGATGAACATTTAAGATGGATCTGTCTTTGACAATGCTGGTGTTTTATGTAATTTAGAGATGTCTCTGGTGTCCAGTTTCAATAATTGTCTCCAATTTAAATTGTAGTCAGCTACTCTCATCGTGTTAAACCTGGTAGCAGCTGAATTACAGACCAAACTCTTGCCTCGGAAAGATATTTTGTCTTAATGATTAAGTTCTTATTGTATTTACAAATTGCTCATCCATACCTGCTGAGCTATATAGCTCATTCGTTATTTGATTTGGTTTTATCATAGTACTTTCTAACCCACATAGGTGTTGATCTGGTTGTGGTTGATTATCATCATCCAACTGTTTAGTCTATGTGATTGTCAGTTTAGTGATCGATGAGAATGTTCTTGTTTTTGTTCGTTTGGAATCATAGGGTAGGTAAGAGGCTTGGACCAAGAAGTCTTGAATGGGCTTTGGATCAAAACATATGGTCAAGGTCCAAGATTATAAGATGCTATATATTTCTGGTTTAATGTCCTTTCCCTAGTAATTATTTGATAATATGACCTGAGGTTCACATGTGCCCAATTAATGGTCAAGTGGTAAAGGATCTAAAACTTTTCAAAAACCATATACCGTTTGCCTATGCAGTATGTTAAATTGGTTTGTCTTTGTTTTGTTATTGTAAAAGCAATAGGGATTCACCCTGTAGTCCATACTCTTTGGCAGATGCAAGCATTGGTTTAACCTGTGTATAATGGTCTATACCTTGGTTTGACATGATACTTATTTGGATGAACTAAACAGTCATTTGATTGGTAGTGCCAGTGTTTTATATCCTGACTTCCTATGTACTTCTGTTAGTTCTTCTCCTTTCATTTGTTAATTATTTGGTTAATACTATGGTTAAGGTATACATTTTGATTGTTGACCTGGATGCTATAAATAAGCAATGATCAAATTTTGATTTATCCATGAATTGGTTTGGGTGGGAATTTCTTTTTATTCTTTCTTTAAAACTTCTTTTTTAATATGGTCAACCCCAATGTTTTGGAACTAAGGTTTTTTTGTTGTGTAATAATTGGGAAATATAAATATATATATATATATATTTAAACATTATTTATGTATTTCTAAACTTTTTGCAGAGCGGACATATTCAGCACCCAGTAAGTGGATGAAGGGCAAGGGGCGTGTAACCCTCCAATTTGGGTGCTGTTACAATTATGCAATAGTAAGTCCTTTTGACTACCTGACCTATCAATCATGTTTTATTATGGGTCTCAGTAATTATTATGCTCCGACGGCATCAGTAATCACAGAAAGAATTCTAATAAATAATAGAATGTTAAAATTTCCACTCTTCTTGTTGCAGGATAAAAATGGTAATCCACCTGGCATCCTCCTGGATGAACTTGTAGATCCTATACCTCCTCTTTTCAAGGTGATCATTAGGAGGCTGGTCAGTTGGCATGTACTTCCTCCAACCTGTGTACCTGATAGTTGCATTGTCAATATCTATGAAGAAGGGGATTGTATACCTCCACACATTGACAACCATGATTTTATGCGGCCTTTCTGCACTGTGTCATTTCTAAGTGAGTGTAATATTCTTTTTGGATCGAACTTGAAGATTGTGGGTGCTGGTGAGTTTGCGGGTCCCTATTCCATCCCCCTGCCGTTGGGGTAAGTATGATGAGCTGAATTTTTTTCCTGCGTTTTATGTCCCTCCTACTATTATTTTCTGCAGCTTGTTACTTGTTATAACATTTTCTTATTTCAAAGATTTATTATTCCTTTGTTTTTGTATTGGAATAATTTAGTCGGTTTTTTACTCCAGATCTGTTCTTGTCTTGAATGGAAATGGGGCTGACGTGGCTAAGCATTGTGTGCCTGCCGTTCCTTCAAAGAGGTATTGGTTTGAACTGTACATCACCATTCTTGTTTACTTTAACTTCTTCTACAGATGGCATTGTTTTTTTCAATCCACTTACATTTTATTGTTATAATTTTCTTAGGATATCAATCACATTTAGAAGAATGGATGAATCCAAACGACCAACTGGGTTTGTTCCAGAACCTGATTTGCAGGGGATTCAACCATTGTCATATGAAGAGGACAAAGCACAGAAGTTAAATGCTACAAAACCTGAGTACCATATGAAAAAACAGTCAGTTAGGAGAGCAGTTAACATGGAAGCAAGGGGATCTGCTGAGAGAAGTTACACCTATATAGAGCCTCGTGAATCAACTTGGAGTCGACGAGGGCCTGCAAATAGGCGGAGAGTTGGGTTGAATCTGAGCAGCTGATGAGTGCAGCATTACAAAGAGCCAACCCCCTGTTGGTTTTGTGTTATTTTTCTTTGGTCATTTTCAGCTGTGGAAAGCTGATCATCAATTGTGTGCAGTGGTTTTCTACAGATGAGTTTGAATCCTGCTATTTCCACTGTTTGGTGTTTGAAAGAGCTATGGAGAGGATTTGACTGCTCTGTAGTTGTGTCAAAGGCTGTCTTATTATGATTCTTATACAAGCAATTGTGTGGATATATTTTTGACTGAAATTGGAAGTTCAAGTGAGGGGCAAGTTTGTGAAGGTCATAAAGTTGGTTTGATTAATAAAATCAGAAATGCATTGGACATGCCGTTAGAAGTTATGCAGCCGGAATCTCTGGATAGTCTGGATTGATTACACAGTCATCCTGATGAATGACCGGTTGTGAGCTAGCTAGGGTAGTGTTATTGGATTTTTAGCTTGAAGCGTGGCTGGATTGAAACTGCTTGCTTGTGACAGATCGTTTTTTTTTTTAGATTCCTATGGTGCAATGGTTAAATGTTTGTATAACTTTACTGATATGATATTATGAAGTATTTTTTCCATTATTTTTCACCGGCATGTGCGTGAGTATTTCATTTGTAAACTGTGAGATTCACTCTAATTGCTTTTCAATGCACTTTCGATTAATAAAACTAGGATTTGGAGATTTTGATTGAATTCTTCATTGTCTATTTGCATTCAAACTTCTTATTAAATCTCTGGCGTGAGTATTTTATTTGTAAACTGTGAGATTCACTCTAATTGCTTTTCAATGCACTTTCTATTAATAAAACTAGGATTTGGAGATTTTGATTGAATTCTTCATTGTCTATTTGCATTCAAACTTCTTATTAAATCTCTGGCGTGAGTATTTCATTTGTAAACTGTGAGATTCACTTTAATGGCTTTTCAATGCACTTTCTATTGATATAACTAGGAATTGGAGATTTTGATTGAATTCTTCATTGTCTATTTCCTGATTGAATTCAAGCTTATTAAATCTGGCAGGTTGAGATTTAGTACATGTGCTGGCGAGTTCAGCAATTAAAATTTGGAAACAATTTCTTTGTAATTAATATTTGAGATGAGGTTGAAATGATACAGGTTGCTGCATTTGAAATGAGTTTGAAACTTAGGCTGTGTTTGGTTCATGTAAAATATTTTCCGGAAAATAAAGATTTTCCGGAAATGCTATTTTCGGGAAAGGAAAATGTATTCAGGTGTTTGGTTGCATTCCAAAAAATACTTTGGAAAATATTTTCTAGTGTTTGGTTGTGTTGCTGAAAATGCTATAGAAAACCCATTTTTATCATGTTTCTCACATTTTCTTAGGATCCAAACAAATATTATTACAGAGAATCAAAATATATAAACAACACAAGAAACAAAAATCAAAACAAAATAATCAAAATCACAAGACCAATCGTGAGAGAAGGACAGAGAGAGATTGGTTCGTGGGTGCGACTCGCCGGTGGATGATCGGTGATGAGGGAGGGGTGGATCGGTGATGGCTGGCGATCGGTGATGAGGGAGGGGTGGATCGGTGATGAGGGAGAGGCCCGGCCCAGATGGCGGTGCCGTCAATCTCAAATGTGGGCTAGTGGTCGGTGATAGCCAGATCGGTGACATTGAGCGGTGACGGCCAGATCGCCCAGATCGGGAGAAGAAGCGTTGAGGAAGAAGAGAGAAAAAAAAAAAAAAGCTCGGCCGACGCGTGATCTGGGCGGTGGGGCGGCATGATCTGGGCTGGCCAGAGCTTGGCTGGCCGGAGGGGTGTGCTCTCTCTCTCTCTCTCTCTCTCTCTCTCTCTCTCTCTCTCTGTGAGGGCTGGAAATCATTTGAAGGTAAAATAGAAACTGAAATTGATTTCCGGATTGAGAGGGGTATTTTACAGTCAAAGCTGAAATTAATTTCCGTTGACCCTATTTTCCTGTGTTTACCAAACACATATAAGAGTGTAAAATGATTTCCAGAAACTCTTTTCAGTCAAAACAAACGGACCCTTACTAGTAACAGTATTGCTTCTGAGTTTGTTAGAAAGAGGTGTTGTTTGGTACGTCTTGGGTGTGTATTCATTTTCAATTTTTTATACTCATTTTTTTTTCTCAAATTTTATACTTGTTTTCTATTTCCAACTCATTTTATGTTTGGCACAAATTTTCTTGTCTACATTTTTTTTTTTTCACTTTTTAATTAAAAATTCAACACAAAACTTTGAGTTTTTTTTTTATTATTACAAAAATGCCAATATATTAATTTTCAATGAAAATAAAAACGGCAAAAAGGTGTATTTATTTTTTATATTCAAACTCCCTTTTTTGGATACTGAAATTGAAAAATTAGTACAAATAACAAAGCCAAACCAGTTTAGTCAAATCTTAAAAATGAATATTGAAAAAAAAAAAAAAACTCATTTTCACATTTGAAAGTGTTTGGTAAGTTGTTTTAAATACATAATTTGGATATAAAATACATCATCCACGGATTTAGTATTGTTTTCTACTCTCTTTTTTTTCACTTTCACACTCACATCAGTCAGGTGGGGTCTTTTGTGTTTTCACAATATTTACGGGATTTCCACTGTATTGGTTTTTATGATCTATTTTCATTTTTAGTATTCCAAATATTGAATCCAATATTTGGAATACTAAAAATGAAAACTGGGTAAGAATTCTTAAATCAAATTTGTGATAGATCCCACTAAAAACTGAAAAAGAAAACAAAAAATAATCTTTTTTTCAATTAACAACCTCTCAATATTTCCTTGAATTCAACCTATAATAGTATCATTCCTTTTTTATAACTTCTAACGTTTTTAGACTGTGTGTGTGTCTCTCTCTCTCACAGTTTTAACTTTTCCAAATTGTGCAATTTGTTTGATTTTTGACACTATCATTAGGCCTATTCAGCCACCGCCCGCCGCCAATGGAACCGCCCCTCACCGCACCAAGCCACCTACCTTAAAGTTCCACCCCAGATGTCTAACGCGGTGGTTGGCAGTGTTTTCCAAGTACTTCGCCACCAGGTGCGGTGAGCAGTGGTGAGTTTTACCCACCAACAAAGACCGAACTGCACCACCTCTCTATATATATATAATGTTTGAGTGGGATAGAGAAAGCTCTAAGGAGAGAGAGAGAGAGAGAGAGGCGATTGAATCTAAAGGTAGAAGAAGAAAAAGAAATTGATGTTAGGGTTGAGTTAGGTCATACGTTTATAAAATGAAGTCATTTTTTGGTTTTATTTTTTAAAATTTCTACTGCTAAAACGAAGTCATTTTTGGGTTTTATTTTTAAAATTTCTGATGCTAAAACGACGTCGTTTTGGACTTAAAAAAATAAAATTAAACTATAGAACAACGTCATTTTATGTTAGGTTAAATTTCTTAATTTCCCATTTATATCAAACAACCTCTCGTTCTCTCTTTCCTCACAGCTGCTCTCTCTCTCTCTCCCTCTCCTTAACCTTCGCCACTTGCTGGCTGCCACCATCATCTGCCACTCCGATGCCTCCATTCTCCAAGCATCTTTCTCTCCTATATCTTTATTCTCATAGTTATTCTTTGGAAGTTTCAAGAGAAGGTTTTGATGGTTGATACCTAGGGCTACTATGCTACTCCTTGCTACTTGGTATGTGAATTTATTTGATGCTCAATACCTAGGATACTAACTATGCTTTGCCTTACTATGATTTTTAGTAAGATTGTGAATTTATTTGAGATATTTTGTGTGGGTATTTAAGAAATATTGTGAATATGTTAGTTTTTTTTTAATGAATATTTGGATTGTTTGATGTGGATTGAAGTTTTTTTTTTTTTTTTTTTATAATATTTTTGGTTATTGGTTTTAACCTAACTAACCGCATCGAACCAGAATGGTGCATCGCACCTTGTGTAGACCAGTTTCCACCCCTCCACAAGTGAGGTGCGGTCAGGGTTGAGGGGAAACTGCACTCTATAGGTGCGATGCAAAAAGCCTCCAAAAATTGGCCGCACCGCACCGTGTACAATCCTAACTATCATTATGAGATTTGCCTTTCCTTATCATGCATTTGCATTAGATTTGGTTCTCTCTCTCTCTCTCTCTCTCTCTCTCTCTCTCTCTCATAGACATAGGGGATGCGTAAAGGTGTTTGTTTTTTTGGCATAATAGTCATGGTCTTCTTTCTATCTTTGATCAACTTTTAGACTTTGATTTTTGTCTCTCTCTCTCGTCTTATCTAAAATCCTAAGCTACTTACCTCATAAAAGGGATTGCCCTAGTGTGCAAAGCCGCAGTGGTACACTCCCTATTCTCTTGGTTAATCGTCCTCTTTGCCCTTATTTTCTTCCCATATCTCTTTAAACACATCACAGTATCATTTCCATCTCTCTCTCTCTCTTTCTCTCTCTCTCTAGACTACTACTATAGTCTCATTTTCATTTGATTGTTGTCTTACCAAGTCTAAGATAAAAGACCATAATATAGAGCAAACCCTAGCCACTAGGAATGGCAACGGGTCGAGTTCGGGCCGGGTTTTTCCATACCCGGACCCGACCCGCGGGGCAAGACCCGTGGCCCGGACCCGGCCCGTTTAGGCTACCGGGTTTTTCTCCGAAGCCCGGACCCGCCCCAGCCGGGCCCCATGGGCCCCGCGGGCCCCGTTTAGGGATTGGGCCCAATTCGTGGCCCAACCAAAAAAAAAAAATTTTAAGCCCAAATTTATTTTTGCCTACATTCAAGCCTAGATAACGTGGCCCAAATGCCAAATCAGTCCAAATCATAGGCTACTAATCATAAATCAATAAATCAACTGTTAATTATAAATCTATAAATCAATAAACCATAACTAATATCATAATCATAATTCAATAAATCATAACTAAGATTTTAAATCAATAAATTACCTAGCTAAGATAACCATTTAATCATTAATCAACAAAATCATAACTAAAATATAGGAATATAGGAATATATATATATATATATAGAAGGTATTTTTGTAATTATAGGTGCTGGGTTTTTAACCGGGCCGGGTCTCGGGTCGGGTCTCGGATTTTTTTGATAAAACCCGAACCCGACCCGGACCCGCTTCGGGTTTTTTTTTTTAAAACCCATACCCGACCCTATTCCTAATCGGACCGGGTAAAACCCGGTCCATTAGGGTCGGGCCGGGCCGGGTACCCGCGGGTCGGGCAAAAATTGCCATCCCTACTAGCCACAAGTTTTTGTTTCGCTGTTTTGAAGCATTTATTTATTATGTGACAGCAGAGTCATTTCTTGGTAAAGCACAGCAAAATTATGGGAGAACCCGGATAAGAGAGACATGTTTAATTTTTTTACTAATAAGACAATATTTCACTTTCTTTCATTTCTCTCAAACTGAACCAATACATATTTGGTTTAAGGAAGTCATAGATCTGTCCCCTCAAGAATTGTATTCCTAGGAAGATATTATGCGCTGCGTAAAGGATGATATGGAATTGTTCTGATACTTATGATTACAAGCTGCTACTTACATAATGGAGATTGTGGAATGTGATTATTGCTGAATTAGTAGATCTTTTGAACTCAAAATAGGATCTGTGTCATTGGAAGTGGCTTGAATTCACAAGGATATTAAGTTGATATAGGAATATTTTGTTAGTATATTCTTTGTTATTATTTCTTTATGATGTATTCATGTTGCTCTAGTTTTTGCTATTGTTGCAAAAGAGAATGAGGAGAATGTTCCTTTTTTCTCTTTCCCATTGTATAATGTGTTATTAAATTAATAAAGTCTACTATTGTTTCCTCTAAAAAAATTTTTTTTTTTTAAATTAAAAAAAAAAAAATTTCACAAGAACAACAAAACAAAATCACAACACACAAAGCTGAGTATGGCTTCTTTTTTTCCAGCAACGTGGGACAAACTGAGATTTTCCTTCTGAACTGTCACCAAGCCATGAATCTCACTTTACTTTCCTTTCTTAAAACACTTCAAGCCGCTTCCCTCACTCAACTTTCCTTTCTTAGATCACTTCAAGCTGCTTCCCTCCTCTATCTCGGTGTCAATTTATATTTTTGTGCATGTTGTTTAAGTTGAGACTTACTATAATCATTATTATATTAACAACACTTCATAATCTACTTCTGAATTTTGAATCTTTTGTTGGTTCGAGTACAAATCTTCTGTCTCATTTTTCATGTTCCACTCTGTACTCCACAAATGTAAACATGAATGTTCTCACTAGCAACCAGGAGCGGAGCCAGGAGTTTTTATTTGGGGGGGCCAAGTGGTAGCACTAATATATTTATCGAGACAAACCTCCACACACATATATATGTACACACACGCTTTTTTATTATATACACACACACTTTTTTATCTGATAAGTTATATATATACACACACCTAACAACAACAAAAAACTTAGTATTTTCAATCAAAATTATGTTTGATAGCTATCTTTCATAAAATAAAATTCATTTTTACCATTTTCATAGTGAAATTCTTAAAAAGTTTCATTTTCAATACAAATGATAAAATTTTATTCTAAAGTAAGTAAACAAATCTTTCAATTGAACTAATGAAATTTTCAAAAATATGAATGATCCAAAAATTGGAGAAATAAGTTAGGTTTCAAACATATTTGAAGCTATCTTACTCTAACCATTATGTGACAATTAAAGAGACATTTTATGTGTAGTTTTAGTGACAATATTTTTTCTAATGAGTCAATGACTTGTTAATTGCTACATAATGGGTTGAAAAAATAGATTCAAACATATTTAGTGCCAAATTTTATCAAATATTTAACAAATATAAGAACATATTTTACAATAAAAAAATAGAATTGTGAAAAATAACGTCATATCTCTATTACTACTAGACCAATTTTTTTTAAGAGCATTGTGGGGGGATGAACCTCTCCCTTAGAAGGTATTGTCCGCTTTGGGTGAAGAACCTCACAGATTTGCTCAATCCCACACCGGGGAGAGACGCCTCCCACCCGCAACATATAAGCATTAGAAGGTATTGTCCGCTTTGGGTGAAAACTCTCACGGATTTGCTCAATCCCACGTTGGGGAGAGACGCCTCCCACCCGCAGCATATAAGCATGAGCTCATGCTTATATGTTGCGGGTGGGAGGCGTCTCTCCCCGGTGTGAGATTGAGCAAATCCGTGAGGTTCTTCACCCAAAGCGGACAATACCTTCTAAGGGAGAGGTTCGTCCCTCCACAAGCATCATTAGACTAATTCAAATATTTGAGAGGATTATTACCGTACACCATTGGTGCGGTGGTTACTTCACAAGTATAAGTGCTTGTGGGGTGTGGGGGCAAGGGTCAGGGTTCAAGTTTTCAGAAAGAAACTTTACACATATATATACTTAGATTAGGCTAGAGTAAAATTTCTATCTTGTATCAAAATATATATATATATATTAAAAATAATTTCAAAATTTTGGGGGGGCCTTGGCCCCCACCCTTGTACATAGCTCCACCCCTGCTAGCAACCAGTTTTAAATTTCATATTTTCTCGTACATATTCTCGCTAAAATTATATTCAAAATTTGCTTACTTATCATTCAAAAGTTCTTAAATTAAAATTTTCTCCTACATATATTGGACTTTCATCTTTAATGCTCAGTCTCTCTTCCTCCCTTCTTCCCCACTTACACACCCCCACAACAAATTCATGACTATTCCTTCTTCTTTCTTGTTTTTAATGGTTTAGAATTCACTAAAATCAACTTGTGGGGGATTAAAGCAATACAAAGTGGAGGAAGGTATGCATCTTTCTATCCCCTTTTTTTTTGTCTCACGCACATCCTACAATTAATTGAGAACAACTATTATGAATGTTTTTTTTTTTTTTGGTGAAATTTTTTTAACTCTACTTGTTGAGTGACATGCATGTTTGTATTATACATAATTATATTAGGAAGAAGAATAATAAAGATTACATTTTTAATACGGCTTTAAATCAAAGTTAGTGGGAAGGAAGAATCCAATGATTTGATAGGTGACATGAGTCTTGAGACTACAATAATTTGTGATAAGCGTTCCTTAATGTCTTGGGAAAAAAATCAATTATTGTCATGATGCACCCAAAGAATTTGGAAGTTCAAGTATCAATTCTAATGAACTCAATTATTGGTATTTTGTAGCGAGGTGCTACATTTTTTTCCCTCTTTTTGAGCTTCAAATCTGATGGTCTCAAGTCTCAACATCACGTGTTAAGAATTGTGAGAATAATTCTTTCCAAAAAAAAATTTGAGAATAAGTATCCTAACCTTAAGTTGGTAATGTATATTAATATTATGTACTTAAAAATTTGGCAGTTTAAACTAGATCCTCTCTTGTATTTAGTATGTTATTTTGTTTAGCTATAAATAGGATGTGAAAGCAAAATGCAGGGGAACCTTATGGGCCTAGAGAGAGAGAGAGAAAAAAAAAAAAAAAAAGACCACTAGCGGCGGTTTTGAAACTGCTAGTATAGGCTATATGAGAAAAATATAAAAATTCGTATAGCAGCAGTTTTTAAACTGCAAGTATAGGTTAAGCCTACTACAGCGATTTTAAGTTTCAAAAAAATGCTAGTATAGGATTAAAAAACCACCAGTAAAGGTTATATGATAAAAATATAAAAATGACTATAGCGGCAGTTTAAAACTGCTGGTATAAGTTCAATCTACTACAACAATTTTCAATTTCTAAAAAGCACAGGATAGGGTTTCAAAACCACCAGGACCTATACCGGTGGTTTTAAAACCGCCGATGTAGGTCTGCAGGACCTATTGTCACACTCGTTGGGTAGCGCTACAAAGCGCCAAGGAAAAAAGCGCCGGGATATGGCATTTTGGTCTATACCAGCGCTTTTTGAAGCTATAGCCACGGTTTAAAAACGCTAGGATAGCCCAAATTTTTTGTAGTGTTATAAGACTAAAGTCCAAGAATACTAACTCGCATAAAATTAGATAAAATTGTATGTATATATTATCTATAATGGCAAAGGCTCGCTATGATAACGATAGAAATTAAGATGGAAAACTTAATATAAATAGCTTAACCTAAGAGCATTCATATTCAGGTGCTAAAAAAATTAGCATTTAGTATGCAAAAAGCTACTTTATCTATTTTAACTCATTATTTCATGACTCACCTTTCATCTCATCTCTTATTTATCACATCATAGTCATCTCTCTCTCTCTCTCCCTCTCTCTATCTCTCTTCGTCTGAATAAATCTAGCAACCACCAAAACTGCTACCCCAACAACCACTAAACCTACCACCACCACCCAAAATCAACCACCACCATCGTCATCGTCCTCAAAGCCACAACCCACCAAATCAAAAACCCACGACCCAAAACCACCACCACCACCACCACCACCACATACCCAAACCCACAACCATATTAAACACAAACCCATATGAACATACACCCAAAAATTTCATAATTGTCACAAACAAAAACCCAATAACAACCAACACATACCCAAAAACAATCTCAACCCACCATCGACAATCCTGACGATCGACCCAAAACCACAACCACAAGTCACAGCACCACAAACCCAACACTCTGGTCGTCACCGCAAACCCACCCCCAAAATTGCAACAACCAATGCCAAGCAAATTGAATCAAGCCTGAGGCAAAGATAAATTCCAATACAGTGGAGAGATGAGTTTGCTTTTTTGAAATCCGATTTAGAGTAGAACATGATGGCCTTAGCGGTCTGCGACAATGAGGAGGTGACAAGAGAGAGAGAAAGAGAAATAATAAAATATTAGCAACTTGCTACTAGACACTAGTAGTAGATTATTGTAGCTAGTTGTTAATTTTATTTTTTTTTTAGTTTCAGCACCTCTAATGACCATGTACTTTGGTGTTTGAAGTGCTAAAGCAACATTTTAACTATTTTAGCATTTTCAATGTGAATGCTCTTATACTTTAACAAAGGAAGTGTGGTTTCATAATGAATTAGGATATTTAAATTATTCTTATCTTTAATCATGAATTTGAAACACAAAAATTTTAAATTAAAAATGTCATCTTGATATGTTTTTGAAAGAGACTGTCTAAAATAGAATCTTCTTCTTTATACCCTAAGCCGACCTTTTATCTTTTGAGATAGTTATAATATGCTACTAACTTTACAACTTGAATAATTTTCTACCTAAACCTCTAAGCACTTTTTTCATGAATCGTTGGAGTAACTCTTAAGATGACTTAGGGTCCGTTTAGATACCGCTTATTTTGCAGAAAACTGAAAACAGTGTAGCAAAATAATTTTTAAATGTGTAAATAGTGTCGTGTGAACCATTTTTAATGAAAATTTTATTGAAAAAAGAGGTTTATGGGTCTTGTGAACAGTGCACGGGACCCACTGAAACTCAGTTAACGCTCTTTAAAAAAAAAAAAAAAAAAAACGTGAAACATTGGACGTGGAACGCAGACGCAGTATCCAAACGGGTACTTAAACATTTATAAAATTAATGTTCAACTTACTTCATTTTGTTTTTTTTTTTTTTAAAGATAGTTGCTTTATGTTGCTGATTCCACAACTCAAATTTTTTCTCCCCTAAACGCTCAAATACTTTGTAAATGCATGAAAATACCAATTAAGTTACAAGAGTATTGACCAACTTATTTTATTTTTGATTGGAAACATTTCTGCCATTAGTCATCTTTTATTTTAAAATATATATGCTTTTTGCTCAACAACTTTAGAATTTATCTCTAGCACCTAGGCTCATTATTTGTAGTATAGCACTGGCAACTAGGGATAGGATAACTGTTATAAATCTTTCATTTGATTAAATTGGTGTCCAATCTTACTTGGAACCTTCTCACACACACGCGTAAAATACCCCTGGCAGGTTTATAGCCTTTGCTTTCAAAGCTGCTGATTTGTTGTCTCACTGAATTATAGAGGGGAAAAGTTAAAATTAAAAAAGAAAGAAGAATTATGGAAGACATGGGTCATTGGAGCAATCTGTGTTTGTTTGGGAATTGGAAAGGGTACAATTCAAAGCAGCAGTGGTAAAGGGCAAAGAATGATGAAGCTTTTGATGATTGATCTCAAACACAGATAGAACTTCCACAAACCGTGACAACCCCTATTAAGGGCTTTCGCATTTATTTTTGGGACGCGTGCTCAAGACAACAAAGACTCTGATTTTTCTTACTGCACTTCTACCCTCAATTTTTGGTGGATCTCAGTTTACTCCCTATAATTTGAGGAAATTCTTAATTATTCATTCCGTTTCAATTTATTTGTCATATTTAAAAAGTTAAACTTTGTAAGAGAGTATCATTTATTATTTTGTCTATCTTATAAAAATGTATAAGTTTACAAAACTACCTTTAAATAAAATATATAAGTTTACAAAATTACCCTTAAATAAATTTATCAGCTTTTAAAAAAAGAGTTATTCTTAATGAGACAACTAAAAAGGTGCCCCAATTAAATTGATTTTTTTAAATATTAGTTAGTTTTCTTTTCAAATAGTTTTGAAAATAAAGTAGGGGTATAATAGAAATATTAGTAAACTAATAATTTTTATTATTAGAAACAGGACAATATTTTGGGATATCCCAAAATGGAATAGAGGACAAACAAACTGGGACGGAGGTAGTATTAATGAATGAAAACTGTTTTATGAGATCATGAATCATGAATTCGGGAGGAGGAAAAATTATTAGGTACTCCCGGAGTACCATAAATGCATAGTTCCCCCTCTCACATGAATTGTGGGTCCCACCATGAATTTAATTAGTGGGACCCACCATTCATGTAAGAAGAGAGAGTACGCATTTATGGTACTCCGGGAGTACACAATAATTTCCCTCGAGAGGAGAGATTAAAGGTGATAATTCATAATTAGGAATTGAATCTGAGATGAGAATCAAAGTAGAGTTCCTAGCATTAATGTTAGATCATGATCCAAGTTTGATTGTTATTTTACTAAATTATAAGTTAGAACTAATCCAAACAAACAACTTTCCTTGAGGAAGACAATTGTTGTTTCATGACCAAACTTAATTTTGGTCTCCAATCAATTGCATAAATGGAACAAACATCACCTTCTTACCAAGATCAATCTTGAATTCTTATACTAGCTAAATGTGATTTTGATTTGGTATTGGTGAAACTTAATTTTGCTAAACAATTAAAAAAAAATTACATGGGATATCAATATTTTTCGTGGTTCGGCAATTCGAAGTCTATGTTTATGGTTAATGCAAATTAAAATTCACTATTAATGATATGAGTTACAATTAATCTCAACCAAACATCACAAACCCACATATTCACATAATTACTTCTTCAAGAAGGAACTTTTGTTTCATACCTAGAAAAAATATTTCTTCCACACCAAGGAAAATTCATATCCTTTTGCGCCAACAAAAATTATTGAAGTCAAAATTAGAAATTTGGAACAACTGCAACAATTATCTATTTTGTATGTATCTTCGTTTGAACATCCAAAATTTCAAAATATAATGTGATGATGTTCATGTGTAAGCTACTATGGAAAATATATATATATATTTATATATATATAAATATATATTACTAGTGAAAGTTGGTAATTATGAGTAAATGTCAGATAATTTGATAATAAAATCTTTCATTGCATCACAATAAATTTGGAATTTACAATTATATACCGTGGAAGATGGTTAGTGGATTTCAATTAAATTAACTAGTAACGGTTTTTATCCTTAAATAAGAAGTCTTGTCTATAATAACTTTGGCTTAAGATTTTGTTTAAAAAAGAAAACAATCAAACATCATAGAATGAACCTAAAGTATAACATATGAAGCGTGTTTATTACACACATTTTAATGCACATACCTTTACACACATGCAAAAAAGCAACTGAAATCGTGACTTCGATTTCCCGAAAAATCTTTGTCATAACCTATATCCCAAACTGGCATACTCCACACTTACCGTGGCACCTTGAATCTCAATAGAAGTTCTGCTTACTTTAGAGCATATTGTCATAAATTAAATTCCATTGAAGACTAGTGATTTAGCTACAATCAGTGGACACATATTGAATTTGACCAGGTGGATATAACATGTATGTCATGGTCCTCACGGAATTGATCTTAAGTTTTCTTTCAAATTTAGATTTGTTAATTGATGGAATTCTGTTATTTTTTCTAGACATTGAGCATGGTATTCCAGAACTGCTTGTTCAGGAATAAATGGCCCTAGGGTTAGTCAAAGTTACTTCATTTTTCTGCAAAGGAAAGCTCACTATACCATTATTTAATTTCAAGGCTGTACTTTCCATACAGATAGCCTTCCACTGCACCTACCGCTAAGTAATCCCCCAATTGCCTCAATAGTAAAACCAGGAAAAAGCTCAAATTCCTGAAATTCCTAGAGAGGATGCGAGCTTAAGATAGGGTAACTGAACAAAAAAAATAGAAATCCTAATAGAAAAGCCTCATGCATAGTTTGGGACCCATGTAAGTAAAGGGAGTTCATCATCAAAATCATTTACAGTTCTGCCCATATCACTCATAGGCAAGTACAAGAATAATTCAGAAAAAAAATAAATAAATAAGTACAAGAATATCTGGCTTTTTGGGTCTGGTAAAAAAAAAAAGCATATCTCCTTTAAAAGAAGAACCCTCATAAATCTAAAGGCTCGTTTGGTAATGTTGTTCTAGTAATGTTGTTTGTATTTTTTAAAAATACTTGTGAGTGAAAAAATATGTGAAAATACATGTAAAGTTTGTTAATCACTAAAATCTGTTGTTTAAAATACACTACTAAATAACCCCTAAATTACATACATCAATTGCCAATGTCATTCATTCAAAAGTCTATATCTTATTTCTTTCTTTCCATCCAATATATCATTTCATTCTATGTCACTTATTTCTATCTACCCCTCTCGTGTACACACACACACATCAACAACAAACTGCATAATATAATTAATTTTCATACCTTGACATACCTTTTCATCCAACACACACATCAACAACAAACTGCATAATATAATTAATTTTCATACCTTTTCATCCAAGTAATCCACTGATACCCTCCCTTTCTAAGCTCTCTTTTATCCCTATCCTTTTTATGAACCCATGTCTGTCAACTTCAGTCCTTCTCTCCCAGATATTACTCTGATAGTCTGATTTCCTCTCCATGTGCCCACCTTTGCTTTCACTATTAAAACCCCATCACCCCATCTCACCATTTCATGCACTCTTACTCTCACTCTCACTCTCACCAACCCTTCTCTCTCTCTCTCTCTCTCTCTACAGTCTACACTCTTTCTTTTGTTTGCTTCTCCTTGTTTTGTTCTTTGTTTGAAATCTAATGGAACCTCAAAACCAAAAACAAGAAGCACTAAACGAGGATGGTGGCAGTGGAAAAGGGGGATATCTATGCAGGCCAAGCATTACACGCTGGACTCCCACAACTGACCAGATAAGAATTCTAAAGGACCTTTACTACAACAATGGAGTTAGGTCCCCAAGTGCTGAACAGATTCAGAGGATATCAGCTAGACTCAGAAAGTACGGCAAGATTGAAGGCAAGAATGTCTTTTATTGGTTTCAGAACCACAAAGCTCGTGAAAGGCAGAAGAAAAGGTTAAATTCTGATGTGCCCATGCAAAGAGGGGTTGGGGTTGGTAACACTAATTGGAATAGTACACCTGAAGAATCCATTCACACCAAGTACCCCTTGCCCAACATAACCTCTGGTGAACAAACTACTCCTTTATATATTATTCTCCATATTTTTATTTTTCATTCTATAGTTTGAAAGGTCTCTTTTTTTTGTGGGTGTACCTTTCTGACTAGTCATTTGTGGTTGATTTTTTGTGATGTGGGTGCCTGTGGTTTGCAGGGGTCTCTGCTTCATCTTCATCATCTGGGGTGATATCTGTTGGGCATATGGGGAATTATGGATATGGATCGGTGACTATGGTGAAAAGCTTTAGGGTAAGTATCTATAGGTTTGGCACTTAGGCGCTCTAAAAGAGTTATGATGAAATTGGTTTTACTGAGTTATTAAAAGTTTTTTTTTTTTTCAGAGTTATATAAGTTCTTGTAGTTAAAACCATCTCTTTTGCAAGTTGCAACATATAGAAATAGCAAGAAACCGACATAAAACTTGAGACCATGTACGTGATCATATATAGTGCAAGCTTGATCTACTGCAATTACTATACAAAGACCGCATCTTTTGGTATCTGATTTCAATAAAGGGAGAGACAAGCTAGACAATCCTTCTTTAGACCCTCAAAATGAAGTATATCCATTCGGTTTTCTTCTTATAAAACAGTCAAAAATTAAAGCTTTCAAGAAGATGGATTTCATTTTGGGCGAAACTAATTAAAGGAAAACACCATGAAGTGCACTAAGACTAGTTAAAATGGTAAATATAATATGCAAAAAGTAGTCATTTTTCTATTTATTTGAGTCCTTTTTTAATCTTATATCTTTCTTGCTAGCCTTTACTCTCTCTCTAATGCTTGTTTGTCTCAAACAGGACTGCTCAATATCAAATGGAGGTAACAATGGTGGAGTTGGTGGATCTATTGGGCACAACTCTGGATGTGTAGGGGTTGATCCCTATTCTTCATCCTACAGTACTCTCTTTGATAAGAGAAGATTAATGGAAGAAAACTTAGGAGTACAAGAAGATGAAGATGAAGAAGAAGAAGAAGTGGAAGCTGGTGAGAAAGAAACTCTCCCACTGTTCCCCATGCATGCTGAAGACATCAATGGCTTCTGCAACATGAACCCTTACACCACCAATGGGTACTACCCCAGCTGTTATCGGTCTGCAGATGATGGAATCAATGGTTCTCGCACTTCCCTCGAACTTAGCCTCAACTCCTACTCTCACAGATCTTCAACCTACCATTAGATTAGACCCACCATAGAAATTAATGTTTGTTTTCTTAATTAGCCACTATGTACGTAACTTGGCTTGCCTATGCTATGTCTATGCTAAATTGCTAATTAAGGGTAGTTTGCCAACTGGGCCTAATTTGACACTCTTTTTATAATTAGTTCAATGTACTAGTTGTGAAGTTGACATGTGAAATGCAAAAGAACTTAAAGGGTGATTAATTTAGCTTTTCCTTAGTCTCTTTTGAAAGAATATTCCATGATAATCTGCTAAAATGGATGGATTAAGGACACAAACAATGATAGTAATGATTAGGATATTTATTAAGACCTATTTTGTAGTTTATACATTTTGTGAGCTCCTAGAAGACCACGTCTTTTGTTAAGTTTTAGCTTGCACACTATCAGATATAGTGCAAGATTTGTGGAGGTTAAAACTTAAAAATGGCATTCTGTCACCTTCACTGAATTGATTAATGCTTCAGTAGCTTTCACGCGCATGCACATTGCGTGGAAAAGTGAATTCTCGACAGAGATTTTAGGTGGGGCTGGTGCTGGTGCTGGTGCTCCTAATCTACAGTGCAAAGGTTTCCTGGGTATCATATGGTGCTGTGTACAGTGAAAAGATTTGCCAATGATATCCAATAAAGAAATACTCTATTATGAGAATGGGAAGGGACTGTTAGAGGAAGTATGATGAAAGTAAGAGAATGTGAAAGCACATATGCGTCTACAAGCGTAGGAAAGTGGTATATATTTTGAAGTTTGAACCCACTTAGTAGTAACCGGCAATACTGTTTTGAGTGTGTTTGGATATCGCTTATTTTGTTGAAATTGAAAAATTATTGTTGAAAATACTGTGGATAAAAGTAAAAGTTAGTTGAAATAGTATAGTAGAGTCCATGAATAATACAAAAAAATGCATTAAAATCCCATAAATAGTAATAAAAATAAACTGAATAGTGCTAACCCAAACGCACACTTCGTTTGATTTCCTCTCAAATTCAATACTATCTAATGGGCTGTGGGTTTTATGGTGCACATTGGCACAACCCTTGATTTATCTCACTAGTACGGTAGTACCACTACCATCTCAAAGTTATAAATATTATACTCATTAGTTTAATTTGGCACAAAATATTTTAATATTGGTTATTATCGATGTACCATTTTGAAGTTACTAACATATGTGATATTAAGAATATACAAAACTCATTATTATAAGTTTATGATTTTATACTGGTCAAGATGGTTGGTAGAAACTTAAACAATTTGATATTTAAATTTATGTGTTTTCAGGGATTAAGGGTATATCGGACTACTTACTAATTTAAATATTTTGACATTTATAATTTTGTTGCCAATAACTTAATACACCCTTCCACTTACCCTTATATTTTATTAAGGTGAAGACTTTGGATTGAACCTTAGAAATACACCATGCCACTGACCATGTATAATTTCCTCTAAAAACTATCCTAATTATTCACTTCTACCTAGAGAATCACAAGATGAACCCCGCTCTATCTTCTAAGATGAGAATGATTTTTCTTGAGGGAAAAAAAATGAGAATAATATTTGACTCTTTTCGAGTATTATTTCAATATTTTCGGCCCTCATCCTGAGGTCAATTGACACTGCCAACTTTTGAAAAAGGATTTCACGTCGAATGAATGAAAAATTGAAACTTGTTTGGTACCAAACAAGTTTCAATCTTGCATTCATTCCACGTGAACCAAATGGGCTTGAGAACCCAAATTTCCTAACCTATTTATTCTTTCAACAATGTACACCAATTTTTTTTTTCATTTTTGTCAACTAGAATGTTAATCTGACCACCAACTAGCATGTTCTTACTGCCTATAGGCCATATAGAAAGTACAGATTCTAGACAGCTCTCTTAATTATTTGTAGGGCTTACTTCGATCGAATCTTTGTTTAAAGGATGAACACAGGTACTACACAAATGAATGTAACAACAAATCAAGAAGTCATTGGTTATCTTTTTATATGAAGGTTCACAACACTTTGTTTGTCCATAATAATAATAACCACACACACCAACTACATTTGGTAATGACTCACTTTTTTTTTTTTTTTTGGATGGGAGGTAATGACTCACTTTACCCTCATACAGCCACTAACCAGCATAATGTATTCTTATATATAAATTATGGATAAAATTTAGATATAATTCCTTAAATGCAATACATTAAGATTTACTGTGTTTTATTGGTTAAAACAATTATGTATTTGAATTTAATTAAAAAACTTAATCCACAACACCTAAAAGAACTGTGGGTAAGTTTTACTATTTTTATACATATCTATAAGCAAAACCTCGTGTCAAAGTACTTTTGGGCTCACACTAAAGATATAAATGCATTTGGATGGTACAGACTACAAACCAAGTAAACCAACTGTTGTGATGACATGCGCATGGACATTCAAAAATAATTTACTTTCTGTTCGTTCTCTCTACTCTGTTAGCGCCCAATGAACAGATTCGATATTTTAAAAGGTCCCCATCAACAAGATTTGAATGGATGCATTCCATTAATTCGTTTGACAAGTTTTTCATACTTTATGGCTGGAAATGGCCCTAATGTCTGTTTGGGAAATTTAGCCTTTTATTATAGAGGGGTAGACAAATAGAGGGGACTTTTCACTATAGACAATGCTTCTATTCCTGGTTGAAGGATATTTTATGAAGATTTAGCTGTGGATCCAACAAGATCTTTGAAGCTTTTTGAGACTTCAAGTACGCAATGTCCTTTACCAGTAATATGAGGGATTGCATGCATCATGCTTTTTGAACCCCTTTTATGTAAAGTGTTGTAAAGTCCCATATTTATTTTTTCTTTTTTTCTTTTTTTCTTTCCATTTTGATTAGAACTTGCTAAACTACATTTAAAAGTTTCCATGTGCATGCCATCTACGTAGTTATACAATTGTCTGGAGGCATATTCAACATTTTTCTCTTGTTCATGCAAATCATTGATTTTTGGGTTCTCTCTTGGGTGGAGAAAACTCGAAAAGGTGGGGGGCTACCATTTGAGCTGTATCTTTGTTTTGGTGGTGGGACTTGGGAGTGTGAATCCAATTCTAATTTGTTATCCTCATTACAAGTAGGTAGGCCATAGAGTAGAAAAATTGAGAAGATCTTTCTTTCAAACTGGACACAGGGACGGCTCAATGCATTTGGAGGCCAAAAACTAACATTAAGGCCTTTTATATATATAAATATATATATATATATATATATATATATATTACTTAAACTCTATTATCTTGTTTATATGCAAAATTATTATTAATTAACATGAACTACGTAATTTTTTTTTTTTAGAAAGTAAATTTGACAAAACTTTTCACACCTATTGATATGGTAGATTAATAGTGATAAGTAAAATAATAATGTTAGTGGTTGACCTAAGTGAGAACTAGTAAAAGTTTGTCAACTCAATTATTGTAAAAAATGTTGTGAATTTTTTATTTTTTGAGAAGTGCTGCATTTACAATATTTTTCACAACAAATCCTAGATGTTAAATTGTTACTAATTCTAATTTAAACCTACTGCTACAATTATTTTTTTTACCATTAATAACAGCCTGTAACAACTTGCTATTTAGGATTTCTTGTAAAAATGTTGTGAAAAATGTTGTGGACGTAACATTTCTCTCTCTTTTTTTCCTGTCTTTCATTTGATAAAAAAAAATTATTTTATTTGTTAGCTAATATTTGAGCTTAATTAATTAAAAAAAAATAACTCTATTGGTTAAAATTTGAGAGCCTTTTTTTTCTACTTGGGGGCCTTAGGCGTCCGCTTTACTGTAGAGCGGGCATTGACTGGACAAGGAGATATTTTGTTGTTAACTAGCACGTGCATAAGAATTCCAAGAGGTAGACTAGCCCTAAGAAAGAAGACTATCACAGATAGAAACTGGGCACAGCTTTTTTGGGAAGTTCTATATTGCAGACAGCTTGATTTATTCACGGTCTTTAGACCCCACATTTGACACCTTTTAACATTGGTCCAACAGACTGAGAAAGATATATGTCCCAACGTTTAAACTTTAAACACTACTATTCTACCTTCTATTTCTCATTTGAAGCCATTCACTTCCTTGGAGAAATATATTCTCTAAATAAGCTATAAAAAATTACAAATCATTGTTTAATATCAAATTCCCCCCCATTTGTGGTTACAAGATATATAATTTACTATATTAGAAGAGTGGTGTTTGTACACACGTCAATTAAAAATCTACACTGAAGTGCTCTTGATGGCTCCTCTAATTAGATTCACAACAAGGTAAACTGTACAATCATAGTTCGAAGACTTTCAAAAATGATTATCCGATAGCTAAACATTTTTTTGATAAATGACTTTCTGATACCTAAACTACAGATCTACGGCCATTTCCTTCAGAAAAATTCACGTAATACACATCCAGGAAGTAAGCAACTGGAGCGTCTATGACCCTCTGAAAAGGAGCTCCTCAGATTGTTTTTTTTTTTTAAATGTGAGTTGCAGTACAGAACACATTTGCCTATCCTCTGTTCAATTAACTGTCACTGCAGAGCAAACAACTCTACAGAGGAAACAATAAATTTGCCTTTGATTTCAAGCTTTAACAATAAATAGATTGGCAGAAATGGTAAACCTTTCAACTGCTTCCTACGTGAAATTGCAAGTGTGTTGATGACTGAATTTCTACTTCCTTCCAGCATAAGATCCCAACTTAGACAAGTCCGGTATCCAGAATGACAGTTCAGAAGAGCCAGTGACGAACATCAGACTTCCAGGAGCCCATTTTATGACAGGAGGCTCAGTTTCAGAACTCATCCAACTAGCAACCTAGATAGTTTAATAATAAGCAATACCAAGTCAGCAACATAACAAGGTACACATACAGACATACATTTGCCGTTCATAAATATAATAATGTTGCATTATGATTGTGAGCTCACCACCATTTACCATCTGACCAAATGTCCAGGGGGGCCGTTATGTATTTCTTAATATATGTTCTTAGTGAGAAGAACCCTAACAAAAACCTAAACAATGACCCTGGTGTGTCAACACAATCATCTATTTTTTATCTTCAATCTTGAGTGCATTTGTTTGTGCATGTTACATTACATCTACCTATGGAGAATGCAGAACCCTATATATCAGATAATAACAGTAAGAAAAAGTGTACGAAATAAAGAAAGAATGAAAGCAACTTCAGAGCTGCTTGAGAATCATGGAACATACTTCTTTCCCACTTCGTACACTCCAAGAATAAACACTTCCATCACCTGAACCTGCCAGAAATCAGAATGAAGAAAGTCAATAATTACCATAAAAGGGGCAGCAAAAGAGATTAATTAGAAGTATTTTTTATATTTTTGGGAGAGTGGAGTGGGGGAAACAGCAAGTCCAGTAATATGGTCCTCCTTTTTTGACAGGTTAAGCAAAGGTAATCAGTGTAAGATTCATCGCTGACTCAATTGGACAGCGATTTGATTTCAAACATTTTGTATGTGTGACTACAAGCAAGGTATGAAGAAAATAAGTAAAACATGAGCAATGTGGGAAGCTTAGAGTTCTAGTAAGGAAAGAGCTTCTTTCCTTGACTTTTCTACTTCCATGCATGCAACATTGTCAATTTTTAGGTGATAGGAGTTAATGGCTTATCTCTCCTTTGTCTCCTTAGTTTAGTATTCGTTCTCTATATAAAGCTTTCTAAGGAATGTATTAAGGCATCCAAAAGTGCAGTATCCAACAAAGTGTAAGGAAATAGAAAAGCAAGAGTGGCGTGTGGTGTGTAGCAAGGTGTGTGTAATGTTTCAAGTACCAATAAGATTTCTCTTTTATTGAGAACTCCTTTGTATATTCTATTTGAGCGTGGTGAGATTTATTGCAAAGTATTTGATACTTTCATCTTGAGTGTTAAATTTATTATTCTGGCAAAACTTCCACAACGATAAATCTCCACAATCAGGACATAATTGAAGATAAATTTTATTCCAATCAAACTAATCCATGAAAACAGAGCCACCAAAAAGCTCTGTATTTAAAGCCAAGCTATTTATAGCACCAGCAAGATCAGATCTTGCAGCATCCTTCCAAAGGTTAAGATCAGAGTTTTAGGTAACGAAAAAAATTGAAAAACTCCATAGACTGAAAATGTAAACATACAACAGGTAACAATCATCCAAAATGAACAAATTCTGAATAAATTTATCCAAATTATTAATCCTGAAAAAAGTGACAGGATACGAGCAGTACCTGATATAACAAACATTCCCTCAGGGCTGAATGATGCCTCTAATGTGGAATTGCTTGAAACAGGCTTGACATTATATGTGGATAACTGAATTAACAGAGAACATAAAAGCACATCTTAGGGATCAAATCATCTCTATAAATGCTACCAATTTGAGATCTCCATCAGTAAAGTTTTGCCATGAATCACCTAAGGGGGACCACCGGACCAACACTGAGTAATGACCTTTTTCTTTTTTCAGTTAACAGAAAAGTTCATGGAAATATAAGTGTAAGAGATAGATTACTCACAAGTGTGCCACGGAATGAATCAAGCACATGAATATGTCCATCCATAGTTGTCAAAAGCATAAGTCTCCCATCATTACTGAACTTTACAACATTTGCATCAGATGTATCTCCCCCAACAGAAAAGATGTCAAAAGGGCCCTAGAAGCAATCAAATTTCACTAAATAATTGTAATTCACAGATTTAACAATCTAGACAAACTTAACACTCCCCTGCTCTTGAACATCAACACTAACCTTTTCATACTTGCGAGCATCAAACATTCTAATGTATCCTCCAAAGGCAATTGCAAAGACTAGTCCTTGTTCATCATATGCCGTAGCAGGCCTTCCTTGTGCACGTAAAAGACCCTAATTTGCAGGTGATAGATATCTTAGTAATATATAAAACATATTTTGAAAAGGAGCATCTATATGCAAATGCCTCCACCTGACACTTCTCAGCTCGTTGATCCCAAAGCAAAACAGTTCGATCAAGAGAACCAGAGATAAAGCATTCTTTGCGAGAGCACAAGCTGAGTGACACAACCCTAGAAACAAGAGTAGAAGATATCCTATTATTACACAGATATGTTCAGACAAGTAGTCACTTAAGAATGAGAAAAAAATTGCCTATATCGTTAGTGTGAGAAACCAAACCTGTCATGGTGACCTTTAAAATACCGCAAATACTTGTTGTCGTGCAATGATAGTAACCTCAGGGATTCTGATTATATTGAACAAATAAATAGATGATTCTAAATAAACCATGCACACACAAACATTTTTGGGATTAACATACCATCCCAGCCATTTTTTGAAGAGTAGATGACTGTTGTAGGGTGAGAAGTAAAGCAAACCAGATCAACCCCATACTTTTTGCTGTTAATTGTCTTCAAACAGCTGGCAATTAGCAGAAAAAAAAAAAAAGTGTCTCAATGAATCATGCCACTACCAAAACAAGTAGCCTAAAAATTAAAATAATGCACAACCGAAAACAAGAGTTTTTCAAGGCAACAGGAGAATTTAATGGGCATGATTGATTAAGTGTTAGTCACAATCGACTCTAGTACCGAAAGTGAAATCTAAAACATAGACCAAGGATGGCTTATTACAGCTCCCTATAGTTCCTCTTGATAAAACCAACTGAAGTCACCCACAAATAAAGAAATTTATCAGTTAAGCCCATGGTTTTCAATCTCAATATCAGGACTATTTTAAATTCTAGAAAATGAAGAATTGTCTTGAGCATATAGTTCTTTGACCTTCTTAAAAGGAATAACACTTAAACGAAAAATCAACTTTCACATCTCACAAACAGGTGGGCCAAGACTTCACAAAAGGCATCAAGTCTTTGCCCATATGAGCACATATTTTACATCTTCACAGAATATCAAGCATGACAAACTTTAGATAATCCTCAATTGTTTTTTTCTTTTTTTCTTCAAATAGTCTACGTGTTAATCAATTTGCTCACAATCCCTTTCAAGAAGCGCTCAACTCAACCAAAAAAAAAAATTTGCTGTGAGTCTTGTGAAACCAACAATTCCCTATCACCACTATGATTGAGAGCACCAGGGTATGACTAATACATAACCAGAAAATTTTCTGTAACTTAAATGTTCCCAACAAAACAAACAAATATGGTGCTTAGAAAGGGGGAAAATTTGAGGGATAAGACAAAAAAGAAAGGCACTGACCTTGCACTGGCGACATCATAAAGGCGAATGGATTCGTCATCACTAGCTGTTACTAGATAACTTGAAGTCTTATGAAAATCCATTGAACTAATTCTACCATTCTGTAGATAACAATACAAATATGCATAAAAACTTCAGTAAGTCAATATATGAAAAGGAAAACAAAAACACAAAGCAAAAACTGTAAACATAAAGTAAGCCATCTCCAACAACACGTTGATAACATACAAACATAGAAGGATAAAACTTCAACACAGTACCTTAGATGCAGTACATTAGGTCCCCCAATTATATTCAAAGACTTGGTTGCATCGACTAATAAAACACAATTTTAATTTAATTTGGGAACCTAATGTACTGCACCTAAGATACTATACTCAACATTGAAATTAAATTTTGCTAGACATAGGACGGCCATTCAACTTACTCATTTTTTTTAATACTTTATACGACAGATTTGAACCTATGGCGTCCAATTGATTTTGGCATAGGCAAATCCAAACCCAAGTCCTTACTCGACGACAAGGGACTTTACGAGTTGAACTAACTAGTAACCGATTAACTCAACCGGTAAAGTTTCTTGTTGTCAAATAAGTTCGTGGCTTCCAGCTTTACTCAAATTAAGTTTTCCGTTCTTGTATGAATAAAAAAAGCAACAAAAACACTTCCATAGCTTTCTCAGCAACCAAACAGAGGATTAGGGTTCCAACGACAAACACACACACATAGACCAGACACTGTCCGTTGCTGCTTGTGTTGATATGAAACATAAAATTTCACACAAAGTAAATCGAAAACCATAGAATTCTGCTAAAGCCAAAGCAAATTAATAATAAAAAAATGGTGAGTGAGAGAATTTTACATAGTCTCTGAAGGCCATGCCGACTTCCATGCTTTGAATAATCTCTTCATTCAGCTCCAATGAAACCTTGTCTTCTCTTTCGGATTGAGAGCCTGCATTTATTTATTTATTAAAATAATTTTGAAAAAAATATATTAGGAAGTGGTTAAGCAGAAAGAAATCAACAATATTGCACACAAGAAAAAGAGCAATTATACGTACCACCCATTTTTTTTGTTTGAGTTTCAGAAATCCCCAAAAATTGGCTCCGAAGCAAGCTTGGAATTCCTAACTCCTAACTACCAACCGCCGGAAAACTCTAAGCATCAGATGCACAATATATTGGCTATTGGGTGCCTTGGCCCTTACTGCCTTTCTTTTCATTTCTTTTTTACTTATATATATAGTTTTCGTTTATTTGCTTCTTCTTTTTTATTCGATTTTCGAGAGTGGGTGTGGCCGTGTGGTTTTTTTTTTTTCTTTTTTTTTTTTGAAAAATTATATATAAATCTTATAATCCAAAAAAAATTTAATTAAATCTTAAAATTTCAAACTATAATAAATTAAATCCTATAGTTTTGAATTGGCACATTCCCATGTACAAAGTGGTTGGGGGGTTTTTAAGGGGAAAAGAGTTCAAGCTGCAGGGTTAGCAGCATGTTGTAATTATCTCTAAAAAAAAAAAAAATTGACAAATCAAACTTCAATATTTAAAAAATAATAAATTAAAACTTTAGGATTTAGGACCTTAGCTTATAGAATTAAAATTCAGATAAAAGATACAACATAGTTTCATTTTAATGAATTGAGGTTTAATCAGGGGCAATTATATGTTGAAGAACAATAAGGGTGTTCTTTAAACCAAAAAAAAAAAAAAAAAAAAAAAAAAGGAAGAAGAAGAAGAAGAAGAAGTAAGGTGTTCAAGTAAATACACTGATATTATATATAATATTTTTTATAATTATTTTATTTTGACCACCCTAAAAAAATTGACTACCCTAAAAATTTGAACATCCAAAAGTTTTATTTAAGCCCAACAAAACTAAACTTTGTCCTCTTAAATATATCATTGGCACTTTAAAAAAAAAAACTAAGAAGCCCAAAAACAATCTCAGAAAAACAAACAAAGAAGCCCGTTTCGATCGGTCCTCACTCCTTCACTCAAATTAAAAAATTGGCACAACATAATTAAAATAAAATAAAATAACACAAACCTAAGAGTTTTAAAGAGACAACATTTGCCTCCTTCCCCAAGTCCATCAATCTAGATTGGCTACTATTTTACTCGTTGCTCTCAATATTTCTTCCGCTCTCTCTCTCTGTTTGGAACTGTTTTGAGTGTCTTACTCTGTGGATTGTGATAGACTAGTGTGAATTTATAATTTAGGATAACAGTCTTATAAGTGTATGACATCTTTATGATAGTGTTTAGTGTTATGAATTATTATTTGCTGTAAGAGTTGAGTGGCTATATGTTATGGGGCGTGTGTGCCTATGTGGCAGTAAAAGACTAAAGGGTAAAGACAAATATAAGTGCATAGATAATTACAATTTGATAAATAATAAATAACACTATGTGAGGAAATTAGACAAGTGGTCATGGGGACTGGGTGCGGTACAGTGAGTAATGATAGATAAAATTTTTTGATTAAATTGTTAAGTTGAATTCTTAAATCTTAATAAATTAATGCTATGGAGTATGGACACAAGAAAAGTTCTTAATACAATTACAAAGACCACTAAATTGAGTTGAATTGTTAAATAAACTAATTATATATTTGTTATTGAATTGTTGAGTTGAATATTTAATAGAGTATATACAAAAAATATATATATATATATATTCTCAGTGCAATTACAAGAACAAATAAGTTGAGTTGAATTATTAAATAAAAAAATTGCAATCAAATAGAATGCTTAATTGTGAACATTGAAAAAGATATAACTTGCATCGTTGATAACAAGACTAACATACAACAATTTCAAAATATGAAAATTCGTAAAAGAAAATTGTAAATTCTTTTGTACTTGCATCTTTTTTGTCAATATATGAGATTTTATTTTTATTAGATTTTGTATAATTTTCAACACCTCTTTCTCCGTTGTCCGTCGGTGAGTGATTTCTCTTAGTTTCTTACTGACCATTTTGAAAAAAAATTGGAGCCGCAGTTGGATTTTTTTTTTTTTTTTTTTGGATTAATTTATCAATTGAGAAATTAAAAAGTGTAGAAAAAGAATAAAAAATCCTCTGGTGTCATTGCCACTGCACAACAACAAGGGTAAAAATAAGGTCTCTGTTTCAACCATTCCAAACAGAAAATGAGTGGGAAGAATTATTACAACAAAGAAAACTACCAATATTACACGAACATTTAGAAAGAGCATGAACCACAAAATTTAGATCCCTTTTGACCCAACTAAATGAACAATGTGAGAAAAAATACATTGAATTCTAAAATATTCTGCAGAACATTTACAATAGACCAGTGAGAGTGTGGGACACTCTGTTTTGGATCATTGATGGCATCAAAGTAGATTTGAGTGTCCCCTTCTAGATAATGTCATTGAATTATTCTGAAATGGGCCACTGCAAAGCCCTTTTGTATAGTTCCCTATTAGGGCAATACAATAGGGCCCTTAATATGGCACTTGATTTTCGCGCCTGTCAATGTCCTGAAGTTTTAAGGCCTAAAAATCCTTGTTTTGTTTTTTGGGCCATTCTTACTTCCCAGAATATTTCCAAGCCCAGTTGGAACTCGGTTTTGACTCAGAAGTCGGAAATTCAAGCAAATCAACCCAAATGACAAATTCAGAAGTTGAAGTCTTGTATAGGCAGAGTTGTTCATTCCACAGACAAGGATGCACAGATCTTGATCATGCATTCTGCAGATGGTTGGAGTATGGGACTTCCGGGAATTTATTTATCTATGGAATATTTCACCTAGTTACCGCATATATTATATATATATATTTTTAAGAGAGTTTCAACCTATGGCGTCTGCTCTTGATAATGCTTATTATCATCAAACCAAAACACCAATCGGTTTTTGTTGTAGGCGAGGATTGAACCCCAAATCTTTTATTCAACCATCAGAGATTTTACTAGTTGAGCTAACTGAATCCACCACGTATATTATATTCTAACTGCATGATATATGATCTAATTAGGACTAGACCAGAATGTGTCCATTTTTCTTTTATCAAATTAGTACACATTCATGTTTAATATGCGAGAAGAAAAGCTTATTTAACAAACGTTCCATTCATGTTGACAATTACTTGATTCGAAAAATAACCCAAAAACATGTTGAGGAAAATACAGAAAAAAGGAGGGAAGAAAATCTACACTTTCTGTGAATATTTCATGCACATAAATTTACAAATCTGTATCTCTATCTCACACCTCAAGTACTCCTCAAGCAAAGGCACCCCAAAAAAAAAGGAAAAGGAAATGGCACAATTACAACTAAACATACACTCAGAACTAAATCATGTAGAATTATTACATAACCGAAACTGGTAAGATCACCTCGGGCGAGGCATGAATAGAAGAACTACTTGCAGAAGAGTCGCGGTTCTCATCTGTTGATGCTTTTTTCTTGATAAACTCTATGCAATCCGCTACAGCTTCGCTGTGGTGAGGGTCATTGGGGTAGTGACATCTTTGAATATTGTCTGTGGATCCAGTAGTGTTGTTTGTGTCCTTGGACATTGCAGACAACATGATCAAGCGAAACACAGCCTCGCGAAAACGCTCCAGCAAGGTCACTGGTGATAAGCTCTTGTTCTTGTTGGTACAGTTGTTATTGCCTCTCTGCAACCTTGGGATGCATAGGCTGGTCTTCAATTTTTTGGGGCTTGCTTTAGTTTTCTGATTCTCCATCTTTGCTTTGGTCTGGTTAATGTTGGCTAACATGGGGTGGAACATTCTTTATATGAGAATCTAATAAATAAGACAAGATCATATGTTATAATATATGGGTCGTACTTTGAATGTGGGACTTGAAGTTGGCTGGTCAGTTGCTACCACATGCGCATGGTAACCGAGCCTTCAAGGATCCGGTAAAATAATGCTAACAGCCATATAATAAGGCAAATATTAATAATGTGGTGTTAATTTAAACTGTAATGGAACCTAGAACCTGCAAAAATAATCATAAATTGTCAGAAATTTTGCTGGAAATGCTCCGAATCAGTAATTAGTCAACACTAATCAGAATAAGGCTATTAAAAAATAAAGAAAGTTAGGCAATTCGTTTGTCTCAGAATGTCTTTGGACAACTGAACTTTCTCAAAAATGTGTGTTCTCAAAATTTATATGTAAAAAATGAAAAAGTCTATGGACACAACTTTTATACCACAACTTTAATGTAGTCAACTGTAAGCGGTAACTATTGATAATTGACGACATTAGAGTTAAGACAAAAGTTGCGGCATGAATGTTGCATGGGCGGCACTAGCCATGGTCTAGGGGGTTCAAATGAACCCCCTGACTTGGCAAGAAAGAATATATAATATATAATATATAATATATTTATTTTATTTTGACCCTCTAAAATAAAATTTTGAACAATTTAACCCTAATTTTTTTTTAATCACAACTAAAATAACCTTAAATATAATCCTTTTACCAATATTTTGGCATTTTTAAACCAAAAAAAGAGAGTCCAACAACAAGCTAATTTAATCTAAAACCTTGAAAATAAAAAATAGTAACTGAATCTGAAGTGCTTTTAATTTGTTATTTGTTGAGTAGGGATTAGGGGCATGAGACAGGCCAAGAGTGATTGAATGAAGACAAAAACAAATGTTAACACAACAAAAATTTTCTTAACATCTATTTGGGAATAGTTTATCTAACTTTTTGTTTAAAGTATAAAATAAGTACGAAATCATATGAGACCCGCAAATAGTAGGAAAAAAGATGAAGTAATAAGTTGGTTTACAATCACGACCCAAACACACTTAATACAGTTACAAAGAACAATAGTTGTCAAAGTTGAGTTGAATTGTTAAATACAAGAATTGTAAAGAGTTAAAACAAACTAATAGATAGAAGTATTCTGAGCAATAATAATTAAAGTTCACTTAGCAATAATAATTAAAAATTTTATTGTATTTGAAAACTCTGGATGATTTTCAAGATTTCATCTTAGCAATAATAATTACTATGTTCATTGTTTTATGAAACTATATGCCAAATGAACTAATAGTTTATATTTTATTTTCTTGCTAGAATTATGGACAAATTTGTAATAAAGAAACATTGTAGACCACAAAATTCATTTTCTATTTAAGATTTATCTTCTTATTGAACTCCTTAGAAAAAAATCTTGAAACCGCCACTGGAATGTTGTGAGTTGACCCTGGAAGAATTCATAAGGAATTATGGGCTTCCTAATCCTTCCCATCTAACTCGATTTGATGTGAATAGGATCCTTTCTATTTTATCCATTTACAATGAAGATTGTAATTGTCATTTCCCAAAAAAAGATAAAAGTGTACAGCAATTTTAAATGACGTATAACAGTCTCTCTATGTCTTATAGTGCACACACATATAATGATAAATATTCAATTTCGTCATGTTATGGACTAACCTTATTCGAACAGGCGAAATATAGGCTTAGCTTCTCCTTACAATAAACGCAAATTGCTTGGCACCTACTTTCTATCCCTTTTATCCCGTATTATTAGCAAATGATCTCTTTGCCTTGCACGTCTGTGCATGTATAGCTAATATATATTATTTAAGTTTAATTATATTATTAATTTTATATGGGAAACGTTAATGGTTTAGGAAATATTTTTAAAATTTTTATGAGGAAAAAAAAATAATTTTTTTATAGCTTTTTATGTTTCCCATGAAAATAGTAGCAAAACTTTTTTAAAATAATTAACAATTACTCTGAGAGCACTCGTTAATATGACCCTAATTTATATTATTGTCATATTTGTAATTGATATTTTTGATAGCTTTTTATGTTCTCCATTAAAGTGATGACAAAACTTTCTTAAAATGATTAACAATTATCCTAAGGTCACCCATCAACATGACCATAATTTATATTACTATTATATCTGCAATTGAAATAGTTCCACAGCCTTATACATATATCGATTATCAAAATTATGATCTAGCTTTGGTTTATATCATCATAATTATTCATAAGCATTCTGGGATTACCAATGTCCATGTGCATGAATATCAACAAAGTTTACTTACATTCCTATAAAGTATGAATGATACTTTTTTTTTTTAGAATGAAAAAATGGGAGAATTTATGGTTATATTAAACTCCCGGGCAAAGCGCTAGGTCAGCAGCCATTAAGCTGAATAATACTGCCAACCTGTGTGGGGTGTCAGCCCCACTAAGGATGCCCACCAACAAAAGCCTGCTGGCAGCAGGACTCGAACATAGGTGGGTTAGACGAAGCGTTCAATCCTTACCAGCTGAGCCAAGCCCCCGTTGGCAAGTATGAATGATACCTGGAGTGCTGTTTTTTTTTTTTTTTTTTTGATGAGAAATACGTGTATTTTATTATTAAACGGATAAAGCATCTTGAAAAACAATAGATTCAATACATGGTGGAGTTTCCTCAATCCAAGTAACATAGTCATCTATTCCCTTGGCATGATGGGCCAAAGTGTGTGCTGGCTTATTTCCAATTCGCTTAACATGCTGTATCTGTGTTCTTCGAAAAGCTTGCAGGCTGTGATGAGTGTCCTGTACGACATTGTCAATGCTGGTTGGTGCCGTGGAGATATCATTCAGGGCAGTTGAAAGAATGGCAGAGTCTGTCTCGAAAATGACGTCCTGGAGTCCAATATCTTTGGCGAAAGTGACCGCTTCATGCATGGCTTTTGCTTTGGCTTCAAGAGGTCCCAGCGGCAGTGGCATGTGCTTGCTCAGAGCTGCCACAACTGACCCCTCGTGGTCACGAACCACAACACCAATTCCCACAGACTTGGAGACGGTGAAGACAGCAGCATCAATGTTGATCTTGTACCACGGGAAGTTCGGCGGAATCCACCGTATATCTACTGGTTCCTTATGATGAGGTTTCGCCAGGCAGGCAAGCTGGTAGCTCTCAATCATGCTTCTGGCTTTGAAGATTATCTTTTGGCTGGACTGTCTTGTGGTCCCATGGCGGGCTTTGTTCCTTGTATACCACATACACCATGCAATGGTGACCACCAGTTCAAGCAGCTCCTTGCCTACATGTTGGATGAAGATGAGATGCCAAATGAAGTCCACGAACTCTCTGTAGTGAACGGCATGGATGTCAATGGGTAGTGCAGCTATAGTCCAAGTCTCACGGGCTTTTGTGCAATCCCAGAATAAGTGTCTGCTTGTCTCTTCACTTAGTCCACATGCTTCACATAGAGCCTCATCTAGGATTCCACGGTGACAGAGGTTTACTTTGGTGGGAAGTGCATTGTGGCATGCCTTCCATGTGAAGGTCTTGATTTTATTTGGAATGTTGAGGGCCCATATTGTGCGCCAAAAATGGGTGTGGTCATCTCCTTGTGACGTGGTGCATGGGTTTGCATGGGGAGATAAGGATAGTGCCACCTTATAAGCACTATTAACAGTGAACATACCTCTTGGAGTATAAGCCCATATTAAGAGGTCACTAGTGGGATTTCGGCTCCTTGGTATTCCCAAGATTGCATCAGCATCAGCTGGCAAGAAGTGTTGCCGAATCATGTCTGCTTTCCATTCACCCGTTTCCTCATCTATGAGAGTGCAAACCCGTGAGTCTTGAGGTAGTGTGCCCGTCGGCGAGATGACTCTAAAAGTGGAGTGTGTAGGCAGCCACTTGTCAAGCCAAATTTGGATCGAGGAGCCATTTCCCACTTGCCATCTGCTGCCCGTCTTGACCACCTCTTGTGCAGCCATAATGCTTCTCCAAGCAAAGGAAGGTTTTGAGCCCAACTCTGCATGTAGGAAGTCAGTATTTGGGAAGTAGCGAACTTTGAGAACACGGTGAACTAGGGAATGGGTGTTTGTTTGAAGTCTCCATCCTTGCTTGGCTAGAAGTGCCAAGTTGAAAGCCTTTAGATTTCGAAATCCCAAGCCACCATCAGATTTTGGAACACAAACTTTATCCCATGACAACCATGCCATTTTATTTCTTCCATTTGTTTGGCCCCACCAGAAGGAGCGCACCATGCTAGTCATCTCATCACAAAGTGTATCTGGGAGTTTGAAAACACTCATTGTGTAAGCTGGGATTGCTTGGGCCACTGCTTTAATGAGAATCTCCTTTCCTGCCTGGGAGAGCAGTTTTTCTTTCCATCCTGAGAGCTTATTGTCCAATCTTTCCTTCAGAGCACGGAAGGTGTTCTTTTTTGATCTACCTACAAGAGAGGGTAGGCCAAGGTAGGTTTCATGCTGTTTTATAACCTCAGCACCAAAGCGTTGCTTGATCTCTTCTTGCAGGTCTTGTGTGGTGTTTCAACTGAAGAAGAGAGAGGTTTTCTCCCGGTTTATTTTTTGCCCAAATGCATGTTCATATGTCTCAAGAATTTGTTCCAGGTGGGTACAGTCTTCCCGAGTAGCTTGGCAGAAAATAATACTGTCATCTGCAAAAAAAAGATGTGAAATCTGTGGGCCGAGTGGGCAGGCTGCTACTCCTTTAAGTAGACCAGTTGCTGTGGCCTGTTGGAGAAGAGATGAGAGTCCCTCTGCACAAAACAGAAAAAGGAAAGGAGAGATGGGGTCCCCTTGCCTCAAACCCCGAGAGGGGATGATGTGGCCACGAGGCTTACCATTTAACCTGACAGAATATGTAACAGAAGTAACACATTGCATCATAAGGTTCACCCATTTTTTATCAAAACCCATCTTATGCATGATATCCCGAAGGCAGCCCCATTCCACTCTATCAAAAGCTTTACTCATGTCAAGCTTTAAGGCCATCTCCCCTATTTTACCATTTCTTTTCTGGTTTAAGTAGTGCATCGTTTCAAAAGCGACCAAGATATTATCAGTGATAAGGCGATCAGCCATGAAGGCACTCTGGTGTTCACTGATTATTTTTGGTAGGAACCTCTTAAGTCTGTTTGCAATGACTTTTGAGGCTAGCCTCGAGATGACATTGCTCAAGCTTATGGGTCTGTATTGTGTTATTTTTGTAGGGTTCTTGACTTTAGGAATAAGAGTAATATGAGTTTCATTAAACTTGGGGGGAATAATGCTCAAATTTAAATAGTCAAGTACAGCATTAGTAACACAATCACCAGATAAAGACCAGAAGTGTTGGTAAAATAAAGGAGGCATACCATCAGGACCCGGTGATTTTTTTGGATGCATCTGCTTTAATGCTCGATGGACCTCATCTGCCCGGAAGGGTTGGCACAAGAATCTATTCATAGAGTCAGTAACCACTGGTTTGATTGCTGCAACAACTGCCGAAGTGTCTGTGGGACCATTGGAGTGAAAAATATCAGAGAAATAGCCCAAGGTAATCTGCTCCATTAAGTGATCATCAGTTTGCCACCTGCCATGTTCATCGGTTAAACCTTCAATGAAGTTTTTCTGCTTGCGGTTGGATGCCTTTTGGTGGAAAAAAGATGTGTTTCGATCTCCATCTGTGATCCACATTTGCTTTGCACGTTGGTGCCACATGGTGTTTTCTGTGTCTAGCCAACAATCAAGAGCTTTGCGGACCTCCTGGATTCGTTCAAAGTTTTGTTGTGGCTGGTGATCAAGTGCTTGCAATTCTTGTTCCAACCGTGTTATTTGGCGTCCAACATGGCCAAATTCCATTTTGTTCCATGATGTTAAGCGAGCCCTGCAACTGTCAAGGCAGTTTGTGATAGGTGTACCCTCTGGTTTATAGAGCCCTTCCATCCATGCTTCTTGAACGACTTCGGCACAGCGAGGGTCCTTTAACCACATTGCTTCAAAGCGGAATGGAGGCTGTGATTTAGGTCGCCGATGCCGTATTGAAGGGAGATTGACTATGAGCATGGAGTGATCCGAAGCGGACGTTGGCACATGCTGTACGACAGTGTTTTGGAAAAGTGACTTCCATGCTATGGTGGCAAGTGCTCGGTCCAAGCGGATGTAGGTTCGGCCATCAACAGGATGATATCGATACCAAGTAAATGGAGAGCCAGTATAGCCCAAGTCCGTGAAACCACAATGATGGATCACTTCGCGGAACCGGTCCATTTGTCTGGTTGGCCGCAATCTCCCTCCACTCTTTTCTGTTTGGCTGATGATCTCATTATAGTCTCCAAGGCACAACCATGGAAGATTATTTGAGTGCTTTAAAGACTCGAGCAAGGTCCATGTTTCCTCCCTTCTGCTCGTATCAGGTTGTCCGTAGAAGCCGGTTAGCCTCCATTTCAAACCTGTGTCATGACACAAAATATGGGCATCAATAAACCACCGTGAGAAATTTTGGACATGTACCTGTGTATTGGGTTTCTAAAGAAGAGCCAGTCCACCACTAAAGCCATCACTGGACACTACAAGTCCTTGGTTATAATCCCAGTTCTGTTTCATGCCATTCAGTTGTTCAGTGATGAGTTTTGTCTCCATTAAGAAGACACAAATGGGAGCTTTTTTCTTCATTGCTCTTGTGAGAGCGTTAACTGTTCGGAGGTTCCCAAGCCCCTGATAGTTCCAGCTTATTATATTCATTGCGTCCGGCGGTGCTGCGTAGCAGCCACCGCCGATCCCAGGTTGTCCGCCAAAAGTTTACCCAGAGCCTTTATTTCATCGTCCAGGCGTTTTTTCTTTTTGTCTGTGAGAGTGGCAATATCAGTGTTATCACACTTACGTTTAGGGCCAAGCACCTGTTCAGTTTTTTCAGAGGTGTCCATTGCATGGGCCGGTGGCCCAAGTCTGCGCCATGTACCAATTTTTGGGCCCACCAAAGATTCAGTGTTGCAGCTTGGGTGTGAGTCTGAGATGTGTGGTTCAGGTGTAATGGAGGTAAGGTTCTGTGTCTTTGTCAAGGTAGTGGTGTCTTTTCGTGGAGTAGTTGACTTTGAGGGCTCATATATGGAAGTATTTTCATGGGCACGTGGGTGGGATTCTGCCAGTTGCATGGAGTTTGTATTTGGAGAGTAATTTATGGTGCGGTCAATTTCCGTAATGTGTGCATGGAAAAGATCATGATTTGATATTATTTCCTTATTTGTGGGGGTATGTTTGGAAAGTGGTGCTGAAGTCACGCAGGTGTCAGACGATGATGGTGGTAGTGATGGGTCCGAGGTGTTCGCCGTTGGTGGGGTCGGTTTTGTGGACGGGCAAGGAGTGGGGCGGTGGGGTGGGGGTGGCGGTGTGGTTTGTTTTTGCTTGGTGTTCACAGTTTGTGGCTGCTGGATGTTGTGTACGGTTGCTTGAAGCCAAGGCCCGTACTGCTGCTTTTCTTTCGTCAGAGAGCCGTCACTGTCAATCCAAGTTTGGCAGTCCTTCTCGTCATGATCCAGGAGGCCGCACCAGTAGCAGTACACAGGTAGCCGTTCGTATTGGAGCGAGATCCAGAGTGGGTCCGAGTCACCCAAGTCTACGAAACGGCCACGGGAAAGGGGTTGGCTGATATCAATGTCAACTCGGATTCGGAGATAACGACCGCGACATTCTCCGGTTGGCGACGCATCAACTTGTTTCAGTGTACCCAGGGATCGCCCAATAGCTTCTGCGTTGGCGCGGTTCATTCGGCTGAAGGGTAAGTTGTGCACCTGAATCCAGAAAGAGGCGCTGTTGAACTTGGCATTGTCAACGGATTCCTTCGCCACCGGTTTATAGAAACCGATCAGGTACTTGTCAAAAGACCATGGTTGCTGGTCAAGGATTTTGAGGGAGTCGGCTTCACTGGAGAAAAAAATCAAAACTGTATTGGATCCGAGATCTCGGAGTTCGAAGTCTTGTATGGAGCGCCACATGCTCTTAAGGGTTCTTGATAGAGCTTCCATGCTAACTCTGCGTTTGGTGAAAAACTTTGCGACAAGGACCTTGCTATTATCTTCGGTATCGGATGCAAGAGGGACGGTTTGGCTTTCTTGTGTGTTGAGTGATAGCTTTGCCCATCGTCCAGTGAGGTCGTCCATGGCTAGTGGGGGTGGGTAGTGAAGATTTAGAGAAGAGAGTAGAGATGAGGTTCCATCGAAACTGGGGAAAAGGAGGCCTATACAGGCATTAGGGTTTCATCATCGCAGGCCGTCTCAAGGGAGAGAGCCAGCGAGAGAAAAAAAAACAGTTCTAGACTTATTATTCTAGGTTGCTATGGGAGAGTTTTACCATTGTGAATTTGGTTTTATGTTTCCTGCTGGAAATAACAAATGGTACGGCTAGCCTTAGTTACGTTTTGCAAAACATACTTCTAGACTATGGTCCTCTACACTAATCTTATAAGCTTGTCTAAGACTTGGTCCTCAATATTATATATCTTTTATTTCAAAAAATTACCATTTCAAAATTTATTATTTTAATTGAAAACAAAGAACTAATAAGAAAAACTTTCTTGATGTGCTTACTTCATAAGCAAGATAAATATACGAAAATTCAGCTATGATCATATTAATTTATGGCATTTTTTTTCCATTGGTAAGAGCAGGGAAAATTGTGAATTGTCTGATTGTTGGAAATGACAAACTAAGTTTGAAGAGAAACTGCAAGTGAAGACATATCCATGTAAATTATTGTACTTTCCTGATATTCCTCCAAATTTAAGCAGAAAAATTAAATGGTAATAATTCCATTGCTGACTAAGAAGCATTACTTAACAGGGGGAAAAATGACAAGGAAGAAGTGTTCAACTCAACAAATAGTTCTAAATTATAAGCATGTGAGAATTAGACTTTGGCATAATTATATGATGGGTCATTAATAAATTCAATTATATGACTTATTAATTGGTTAATTAAATCATATGATTAAATTTAATTGAGAAACCTATTATACGGCACCTAAATAACTATACATATGATTTATTTTTGGTGTATCTAAAAGTTTCCAAAAAAATATTCTTAAAAGAATAAAGATATTAGTAAAACAAAGTCCAATTAAACTGACGAATTTTGGTGCACCTTCTATGCAGGGAGATCATTATGCTACATTTGTGTTATAGGATTCTACATGGTCTCGTTATCTGCTTTGCACAAGCTTTGGCAATTTAGAAATTCAGGCATGATTGTTTGTCAAGGGATTCTACATTTGTGTTAAGATATTAGAGAATCATATAGTATTATTAACATGTAAAAATTGACAAGGAATCTGCTACGGGTGAAAAAACAAAAACAACATGTTTTGGCGAAACACAAAAAACTGCAGAGAGAGAAATGAAGAACTTATTATTTTATTATTGCAATGAAATGTGTAAATTAAACTACATTTGGTACCAAAATTTAAAAAGAAAGAAAATAAATGTGAAACAAAATAAATAAGCAAAAAAAAAAAAAACACAAACAAACAGTTTATTATTCAAGTAACCACCATCACCCTGGTGATATACCACAGACAACAACACTTTGTCACCGCTAGTCATAGAGACAGAAGTCCTTGCGCACAAATATCCTCCAATATAGAAGACCATTCACCATCCTGATCACGTGGTCAAAGAATGAAACGTTGTATATCATCTTCTTTTTTTTCTTTTTTCTTTTTCTCTCTCTCTCTCTTTTGCTTTTGAACATGCTAGAAATTGGTTGCATAAGTTGGGTTTATATAGGCTTCAGCAAATGTGAGAATATTTATTACTCAAATTTTCAAATATTACAATTCATATTATGACAACCAATATTATGCTATATTCTATGATATTGTTTCCATACTAAGCAAACGTAGGGAGTACACAAACCTTTAGCATTCACAATGTCCTTCTATGTATTGTAGGTGCAAGATGAACATGAATTTCACTCTTTTTTTTTTAATTTATAAAATAGCAAATAAGCAAATATAACAATTATATTCACAGTTGGCTTTTTTATTCTAGAAAATTTATTGCAAATGTGTCCAAGGTTCCTTTGTATTTATAATTGTCACTTGTCACTGATTTTTCATGTTAAAATCTTGCCAATTCAAGCAAACCCCATGAACAAGTAACAAAAGCTTCTAATTAGAACCTACTAGATATTAGGACAGAGATGCCAATATACCTTCAAGTTCCAATCACCGCCAGTGATTTTTTTTTGGCTATTATTAGAAAATTTTAATTACAATTTTCCCAATTGCTGTAAATTTCGTAGGCCACTAAATAGAAATTAATATCGTCAGACTATAAAAATTAAAGGCCATGAATGCTTGGCCTCTTAAAAATTCAGAAGAGAAGCATTAGGAAAAATCCTAAAGTCCATTACATGCCTAAACTCATACTCTTATATATTATCAATTTTAAATGATTGATTCATTTGTTTTTACAATTTATGTGAATTTTTGTTGCTTTTAGTTAACAGAGAATCTTTGAGGATATGCATTGAAACAATTTAAATTTTTGATGGTTTTAATTAAAAAAAAAACTTTTAAAATACTCCCATGCATTGAAATGATTTAAAAATTTGATGGTCTTAATAAAAATGATATGTACACTAAGAAAATATTGAATAATATAATAATTAAATTGAATAAGATAATAAAAACAAAAGAACAAAGATTACTTCAAGATACATGGCGAAAAGCACATTGTATAAGACCAAATTTTATTTTTAAAAATTACAATATATTATAAAATGATATAAATAAATGATGAAATATTTTTGAATTTCTTGAAACTTTTAATAATTGAATTTTAATTGAGATAGTATTTTAATTCTATAAAACTTTAATAATAATAATATCACTGAGGGTAAAATACCTTAATAATCTCCATTGGACTTATAATGAGTAACATGACGAAATTATGTCATACTGTAACACTTTTACAGAAAGTTACATAGTGCAAGCACAACGTGTAAGACTTGAATTTTCTTATTAAAATAAAAAAAATTATGGTAAAATATTAAAATGGTATAAAATAGTTTATAAAACTTCTTTTAAATGTTATAAACTCTTGCCAGTAAAATTTTAATAATAATAGTATTTAAAATTTTTTTTTGAAATTTTGACAGTAGAATTTCAGTTAGGAACTATGTTAATTTTTTTTTATGGAAACTATGTTAATTATTTAATGTACTTATATGCTTTGCATGACATAAGGGGTAAAAAAGAGAGAACAAAATGAAATGGTGTCTACTTGGTGCAATCACAAATGGTAGGACATAATTTTTATTACATCATACATGATATGATATGATTTAAACATGAACTTATATAGTATTTTATTTAATTTTGAATATATTTTCTTTGACAATAAGTGTGTGAAGGAGATTCGATTCTAGATGCTACACTTGCTTTTACAATTTTAGAATTTAAATTGAAAAGACTCCAAACTGGGAGGAATTATGTAATTTTTCAGAGTCTTTAATGAAGTTATAAAGGTAGTTACTTGACGCAAGAAGAATATAACCACTTATCACAAAGAGAAAATAACCACTTGATTGCAACCACAACTTCAAGTACAAGTAGCATGATGCACAGATTAATTATAAATTATTATATAAATTTTATTTTTTATAAGTTGGTAGGTTCAATAATGGGAAAATGGGGTTTCAAACCTTGATTTTCCTTATAAATGATAACAATCAATATTACTGAGCTATCTTACCAAGAGTTATATATAAATAAAAAAAAACTATTGTACTAAGAGTCCGTTTGGGTATAGTTTATTTAGTTGAGATTGAAAATTTTTTACTGAAAATACTGTAAATAAAGCAAAAAAGTAGCTGAAATAGTAGAGTGAGACTCATAAATAGTATCAGAAAGTGCAATGAGACTCATAAATAATAGTAAAAATAAGCTGAATAATAATAAAAATAAATTAAATAATAAAAAAAGCTGATTTTTAAGCCAATACCAATATATGTAACCTAAATTATCAAAACTATATTCTCAAAAAAAGAAATAATAATCAAAACTATAGAGTTTGTCAATGTTGTACTATGGCTCACATGGTTACACGTGCAATTGTGCATGGTTAATTATTTTTAATGCACTAAGTTTTGCTTTAACCAAATTATTCAATTCCGCCGACCTACCGACCATTAAAAAAAAAACTAGTTATTGTTTATCTCCGCGTGTTGTACTTGTACCCAAAAAAAAAAAAAATCTCTCAATGCAACAAACAAAAAATGTTTTTCTTCCACTTTATTTTAGCTTGCACTTAGATAGAGACGTGAAATATGCATGTAGTGATCACTATTAAATATTAAGTAGGATATGTGAAATATACATATAGACATATAGTGATCACTATTAACTACATTTTTTAAGGTTGCACTAGGATAAAGATATATGAAATATGAATGTGGTGATCACTATTACCTAAAATTAAACAAAATATACATAAGTTAAATATGTTGGGTGTGTGAGTGAAGTCTCATATTGAATAATGATGATAAGAATGTATGGTTAATATAACATAATTGAATACATACCACTGGGAGAGGCCTTTTGAATTAAAATGTGTCTTTATATATTATATTAACTAGTGTTTAACCCGCACAATACACGAGATTATTTTATGTATGAGAAGACAATAAATTTAACATAAGACACTCATTTATGTTGTTTGTATGTATACTATCTATCAAATACAATGAAAGAGATAGCAAAGAAAAAACCAATTCTAGAGAACCAAACAACATTGATTATTAAGCATATAACATGGGAAAAAATTAATTATGATAAAATATTTAAAATCCTTTAATTGTAGGTATAAAATCTGAGAATTATAAAGAATTTCTATTAGTATGTTATTACAATTTTCACTTATTGCTAAAATCCACTACTATCATAATCTAATAATATAAACATGATATGATAAAAATTCTAAGATAACTCTATAAAACAGCTAAACAAAATCATGATATCATAAAAATTTTAGTAATAAGTTAGTCTTGTTCCTCTTCAAAGATTTTTCTTATTCGATGTTAGGTTTGGGTCTAATTGGGGTTTTAGTTAAAACCCAATTATTACTTGAGTTTACTGGGTTTAATTGGGTTAGTGTCCATTTGACCTAAGTAATAATTGGATAGGTTTGGGATCAATTAGAGTGAGTTGGTTTGGGTGGGCAAATGAGTTTGGGTTTATTTGCCGCCCCTACTAATAGATAATGAATCTCAATGAAATACACTTCAACTAATCCATCTTCTC
The DNA here is from genome assembly GCA_030021035.2 of Notholithocarpus densiflorus. Taxonomy (NCBI): domain Eukaryota; kingdom Viridiplantae; phylum Streptophyta; class Magnoliopsida; order Fagales; family Fagaceae; genus Notholithocarpus; species Notholithocarpus densiflorus. The sequence goes on along the minus strand of JARYZH020000013.1, from coordinate 1,690,931 downwards.
GACAAATGACTATACTACTCTCATATTTTATTATTCCCCCCACACACACAAAAAAAAAATAAAAATAAAAAAAATAAAATCCTCTCATCCTTTATACCTATACTTTTATATTAAAGACACAACAAATGAGACATCCTCTCATCCTTTATACGACTATGCTATCTAAAGACACAACAAATGAGTATGCTAGCTATTCCCCTACCATAAGTACAAGAAATCCTCTCATCCTTTATACCTATACTTTTATTAAAGACACAAAAAATGACTATTCTTGTTAGTTCAGAGTCCAAATCATCTGTCCCATTTTTCCTGTCTTACTCTATACTCCATCAATAGAAACTTGCCACATGTCCACCTATATAAATTAAATCTAATTTTCCAACTTTACTCATTTCGGTTTTTTTAAATAAATAAAATATAAACTCAAATAACCCCAGCCACCCTAACAGCCTATCCCCACCGACCACCACCACCACCAGCCTTCGTCGATGGGGAATTGGAGGAGGCAGACCCACACATTCATGATAAACTTCTCTCTTGTACATATTAGCAATACTTCTGATTGATGAAGTCCTAAGTGAGTGATGGGTAGTTGTTGACTTTGGCCTTGAATCCAAGGAGTGCATAAAGATCAATGCGCCCAAACTCGTCCTTCTTCACTTGAGCCACATAGTGAACATGCAAGGCGGTGCAGTATCTAAGAACACCACCAAAATATGGGTCAAGTTTCCAAGCCAAAACCACATGGCTGTGTGCGTTTTTGTAATTCCCCAGAACCCATTCCTCCTCCGCCATTGTTAATAGTACCTTCGCCGGTGGTTGGTTCTAGATCTGTTGGCCGACGGTGGGGATCAGGCTTTAGTGGTTTCCGTGACCGACAATGACGAGGGCGTCTACCGGCACCGGCCAAGTTTTGGTGGTGGTGGAAGGGAGGTGTTTGGGTTTTATTTTATTATTATTATTATTATTATTATTATAGGTGTTTGGGTTTTCTTTGGGTCACTGGCCGGAAGTGGTGGATGGCTGGTTGAAGGTGGTGGTTGGATATTGACGCCGACGAAGGCAAGTGGTGGTTGCCAGTGAGGATGGGATGGTGGGGGTGGTTAGGGTTATTTGAGTTTATTTTTTATTTATTTTAAAAAATTGAAATAAGTAAAGTTGGAAAATTAGATTTAATTTAAATAGGTGGACATATGGCAAATTTCTATTGGTGGAGTATAGAGTGAGACAGGAAGAATGAGACAGATGATTTAGACTTGCTAGTTCACTCCCATATTTTATTAATGCTATATTTGGAAGTTTGGAGGGAGAGGAGAGTAGAGGAGAGTAGTGGGGAGGAGAATAGAGGAGAATGGTTACCCTTTATCTTGTTTGAATGTTTTTAAAATTATGTAAGGGGAAGAGAATAATTAATCTTTTATTTTATTGGGATGTTTTAAAAATTAGGATGAGAAGGAGAGGAAATGATTAAATAGATTTAAATAGGCAAATTTACCCTTATTTGAAAATGGACTTGCAACATTGGTCTATGATTAAAATGATTAATTTATTAGATTAAATAATTATGACTATAACGTGTAATATTTTTAGGAATTAGTTATAGAATACAACTTCTCAAACATGGATCACTAGCTTTGTTGTTCAAGTAATTGTCTTAAGTGGTTTTAACTCTCTACTAAAAGCACCCTGTAAAATTTAAAAAACCTCATTTTTTTTTTTTTTCAATTCTAAAAAGATCCATCCTTAACCGATAATAATTAAAGTAAGAAAAAATGTTTGGTTTGTTTGTTTACTCAAAAAATCAACAAAATATTTTATGTTGAGTGTTTCTTTCATTTATATATATATATATATTTTTTTTTGCTCATATTATGAATTTAATTTTTCTTAATGTAGAAAATAAATTTTTTTCCTAAGCCCATTCTAATTAACAACCTACAATATAGATATTTGAGGGTGTGAGAAAGAAGAGAGAAAGAGCATAAGAGAGAGGGGCAAAGAGCATAGTGTGAGAGAGAAAAGAAAGAGGCAGAGAGTAGCGTGAGAGAGAAGAAAGAGGCAGAGAATAGCGTGAGAGAGAAGAGAGAGCGTGAAAGAGAATGATTTGTGCATGTGTATATTTTGTAATTGTTATAAATGATGAAGGGTAAAATAAATAATTCAAAATGTTTAATTAGGTCCAAAATTACTCTCTTCTACTCTCACTCCAAATCTCTACAATTTGGGGAATTAAAAATATGGGGTTAGAAACCCTCCAAATCTCTCCTCCTCCTCCCTTAAAAAAACATCCAAACAGGGTAAATTAAATTATTCTCCCTCCCTCTAATCTACTCCCCCTCAATTCAAACAAAGCATAAAGACATAACAAATGACTATGCTTAGTAGTCCTTTCCCCCACCCAAAAAAAAAAGTCATCCTCCCATCCTTTATGCCTATACTTGTATTAAAAACACAACAAATAACTATGCTAACTAGTCCCCTCCCATATTTTATTAAAGAGACAACAAATGACTATGCTAGGTAGTTTCCCCCCTCCAAAAAAAAAAAAAAAAAATCCTCTCATCCTTTATGCCTATACTTTTATTAAAGACACAACAAATGACTATGCTAGCTAGTACCCTTCCATATTTTATTAAAGACACAACAAATAACTATGCTAGCTAGTCCCCTTCCCCACCAAAAAAAAAAAAAAAAAATCCCATCCTTTATACCTATATTAAAAATTGGGCAAAGTTTTCGGTATTTCTACAAAATATGAGGGAACAAGAAAATAAAAGGGAAATGTTAACAGATGCCTTAAGAGCATTCCTATTAAGGATACTAAAAATGGTATATGCTAAATTTTACCATCAAAACACAAAAAAAGCCACTGCATCAAAGATTTCAAATGGTAAAATTTTTGACACACAGTTATAGTGAGCTGTTATCAATAACAGCTCACTATAGCATAGATCTTAAGTGAAAAAAATTATATTTTATTCCAACGGTCACTTTTCCCTTTCTTTTTTTTATTTTTCTCTTCTTTCTTCTCTCTCCTCTCTCACTTTCCTCTTCTCTCTTTCCCCGTAGCTTCTGTTTCTCTCAATTTCACGGTTTGAGCTCCTCCCCTCCAAGGTTCGTTGGTTAGAACTTCAAAGCCCAAACGCCACTGGAGAATAAATCCTCTTCACCTTCAGAGTGTTGCTGCCGATATGGAGGTAGAGCTTGACGGCGGGGTGATTGGGTTTGTGGGTCTAGGTTCATGGGTCTCTGACCGCCGTGGGCATCGGCGTTGAGGGTAGATTGGCGTGGGTCATCGGCTAAGAGTTCGGCGTGGATCATCGAGTTGATCACATGGGTCTCTGATCGGCGTGGGTCTTTGATCGGTGTGGGTCATCAAGTTGATGTGTTTTTGCTCTCTCTCGGTGGTTGTTTTTCTTTTTCCTTTTCCGATTTTGGTGGTGATGAGGTTATGGGTTTGTGATTTGGTTGTGATTTTGGAGGGTTTTTTTTTTTTTTTTTTTTTCGGTTGTTGGTGGTGAATGGTGATGAGGTTGTGGGTTTGGATTTGTGATTTGGTTATGATTTTAGTGGTTGGTGGTCATGGTTGTGGGTGGTGGTGATAGTGGCAGTTGTTGTAGCTGTGGTGGTGCCGGCAGGTGGTTTTATTTATTTTTGTTTTCGATGGTGGTGGCCTGCAACTGCTAGCCGTGGGTGTGGATTTGCAAAGAAAGTGGTGGATTTCAGAGAAAGGGAGAGACAGAGAGAAAGAAACAGAGAATAAAAAAACAATATTTAAATGAAGTGCTAAAAAAAATAGAATCTTTGCTATATGATGTATTATAAAGTGAGATGTTAAAAGCTAAAAAGTAGTGTTTTGAGATGGTATATGATAAAAATTTTACCTCCCTTGATGGGAATGCTTTAAGCGTATTGGTTTAGGAACTACTTTTAGAAACATATTACAGGAAAATGATAAAGTAATTAATTTTTCTAATATCTTTTTATATTTCTCATGAAAGTGGTGTTAAAACTTTCCTAATATGATTAATTAACAATTACCCTAAGGACACCTATTAACATGACCCAAAAAAGAAAGAACAACAAAGGAGAGAGAAGTACGCAACAAGAAGAAGTACATTGTGGAATATAGAGATCTCTGATTATTTCCTTTCAATCAAATTACTTAGTAAAATCTTCTCAAAAAAATAAAAAATAAAAGACCAGGTAAAAACAAAAAATAATATTTTTCTATAGACTATAATTCTTTTGTATACTAACATGACAAGCTTAAATCGCTTTAACGTAGCAAAAATGCTCCATACTCCAACTCAAATAACATCTGTGAATGAAATTTGTTTAGAATTTTGCTTATTCAGCCAAGGCCAAGGACCTATCTCTGGGAGACTCACCTTCGTGGGCTCCCTTCTTTTTTGAAAAAAGCCATCCTATAAGTGGCATTAATGGCTTCTTCTTCTTTGTCTTCTTAACAGAAGGAGATCTCTCTGGTAATTCATCTTTATTGATAATAACTTGAGCCAATGAAGGAGGGCTGGCAAACTTCACATATCTCTTTTTTTGAAGCTCCTTTGCTTCTTCATTTTGTATATTGATGTCCACTTTTGTTGCATTTTCAATGAATTTGAGGTCTTCGAAGTTAGGATCAACTGGCTCTTTTTGAAATTCTAATGTCTTCAACTCTCGTAGCTCTTTCTTTGATTGCTCAAGCTCTTCTCTAAGAGAATTTATGCAACATGCCATTAAGCTACCTTCTTCTTTGGCTTTTTGAAGGCTTTGCTTTGTTTCTTCAAGCTCAGCTGTTAAGGCCCCAGTTCTGGATTGAGCATGCCCAGTTTCACGTGCTCCAACTTGCATCTAAAAGAGAAATGTACATTAAAGTGCAAAGTGCATATTTTTCATTTTGAAGAATGATACTTCAAATTTTCAGTCCCCCCCTCTTCACTCTAAACATTCATCCCATTCATAATGTTCACAACAATCAATTTGCTCTGATTGACACATCAATTTGAAAGAATCATATCAATGTGTCACATGCTGTCTAAATCGAATGTTAAATGAGATAAAACTTGAGTATAATTATGAAATTACATTCATCACTCATCAGTTGCAATAAAAAATACAATTCCCACTAATTTAACTGTAAATTTAGAGTATCTAGGATATATCGATACAATTATTTCAAATTTAGGTATAATCAAGTAAATTAGTAGTTTAAAGGGATATTGTAAATTATATAACAGTTTAAAGTAGTAAAATGTAATTTGACCTATGTATGTATTATTATAAATTTAACACAGTTTCCTTATTTCAATTTAAAAAAGAGTTAAAAGGCACAAGTAGTCCAATTCTCATCTTTGATCTCAAAGTTACTAATGAAAGGAAGAGACCAGAAAAGTTAGTTTCCGATCCATCTAAGGTTGGTTTTTACTTTGTGAATTTCCTTTCATCTAGAGGAGATTTCCACTTTGTGAGACAGTGAGTGCGAATTTAAGACCTCTTTTATTGAATGGTGATAGCATTCTAAGCACATCACTAGCTAAAACCTTTTTCTTTTTTCTTTTTTTTTTGTAATTCCTTTTGTAGGGTATATATTCTATAGAATCATGTTTTTATGTTCAAAATGTAGCTTCCTTTACTTGCTTCACAATGTGATTATTTTAATTATGGAAGGGGCCCATTTTTCAAAACCACAGTATTTTAATTATTTTATTTTTGATTGGGGTAAGGCAGAATGTTTTTCATTTTGCTTGAAAAGTAAGTGAAATTTATTAGATTTTATGATATATGATTAAAATAATATCACGAAGAAAATGTTCCTGATTGGCTGATTCAATTAATTTTATAGATTTGATTATAAGTTTTAATTAAATACTATCTTTCATATAAAATTGAAATTAGTTATATATCATTGTGTAATTGAAAATTTTATAAATTTATATAAAAATTTGAATTTAAATTGAGTATTTATATGATATGTGTAATATAACATTTAGTTCTATTCACGTTTTATGAGATAATTTTTTGCTTGATTAAATCTTTTGACCTCTTATTTGAATTTTTACTTCGAATAATAACTTCAATTACCACACCAAAAACCTTGTGAAATACATTAGATGCCTAGCATATTGGAGTACAACAATTATTAGACCCACAAGTAATAAAATAATATACTAATCAAGAATCATTTTAGAAAATTATCATTTCAATCAATCTCTTAAAAAATTCAACTCTTCGTAATAGACATATTTGTGAATTTGCATTACTTCCTACTCCAAATATCAACAAAATACTAGAAAATAAGGGGAAATCAATAAATATATTAATGAAAAAAATTGATTACTCAATAAAATTACAAAAGCTAAGCATATTGAACACATACAACAAAACCTAAAATTCGCTAAACAACATTTTAATACTTATACAAAATATGTATTTTATTTTGGATTTCACAAAAAAAAAAAAAAAAAAAAAAAAGTTTAGCCTCATGCCTTGAATATAATTTTATACGTAACCACTAAAGAATTGTCATGCATTATTAAATTTCACAAAATAAATTTAAAAGGTATTTTTATAAAATTCTTATAATATATTTGTAATCTTATAATTTTTATGAGATAGTAAAATCTTTTAAAAACTTCTTCTAAGTTTTTTAAAAGTTTAACTTGCCCCACCCTCCTTTAAAAGCTACCATGACATTTGAGTAGAGTTTGTGATATGTGTTTATGTTAGAACCTCTTTTCCTCTCTCTTAAATGTATGTGTATTTGTTTCTTAAAAAAAAAAAAAATTCAAAGGAACCAGCAGATAATGGTAAGTACAGCAACAGATAGCATCATAATTTATAGCAACTAATTCAAATACAAATATCAATAACTTCTGTTTATATTTTGAATTTCAAACTCTTTATGTTTATCTAAAACGCTTCATATGTACAAATGAGTTCAATATAAATAAATTCAAAGAGCCTTCACTGTATATTTTGGTAAGGCTGTACAAAATCAGTACACTTTATTATCTGACTTTACATTTGGAGATCAATTTATGGCTTTTGAAGGGTCAAGCTCCTAATTAAAAGTTTTAATTTCAATAAATAATTCATTCATATAGATTACTAAAACAAATATTAGAGGAGGAATGAGTAGAGAGGACCTCTTTGAGCTTGTTGGCGTAGATTTCCCCAGCTAAAACTCTTTCCCCGAACAACATTACTGCTTCTTTAACTGACTTGAAAGGCGCTCGCGTGTCAATCTCTGCTCGTCCCATGACCACTACTCCACTCTCTTCGCTATGATCCATTTTTTAGCACTCCACTCTCTTCGCTGTGAATGAATGAAGTAGCTGTGATAAGGTTCTCCTTTTAATACAGTGAACAGAGTTACTAAAAGTTAAGATTATGAGCTAGCTCGACATAGAGGTCGTTGCTAATGGGGGCTGGTGTGGTTTTTCTTAATTTGCTTGCTTAATCAAAACATGGGGCTTCGTTTTCTTCGCGTCCACTTCACTAGAATGCTGTTAATTGAAGTTGACATGAGTTGTTGGAACTATCTTGATTCCGTTAGTTCTATGTGAAAGCACCCCATGGCTTGATTAAGACTTGCCTACTTTGTAGTGGACACTCACCCCATGCCCATGGGCTCCATCACAGCTCAAGTGGAGCTCAGCTTCGGGATTATCATGTTAAGAACTGTGAACATAGGTCCGACCTCATTTGTCTTGGGTTATATCAAATTAGTAGGCCCAAATCAGTGAAGGCTCAAAAAGGTCTCAACGGCAACAAGGTTTGTCATAATAACAGCCCAATCAACAAACCCAACATCCTTTCGGAAGGCTCAATCAGCAGCCCAACCTTGCAAAGGAGTATCTATCACAATTTGAGGGATTGAGATCGGGCACAATAGTTCTCAATGACTGAGATTGTGAGATAAAAAAAGCAACTTTCAATCTTAACCATTGAATAAATTAAGTGATAAAAAATAAAAAAAGTGAAAGTTTTTAGAAAAATAGAAATTGCAATACCCTAGCAATTGCACCCAATCCAAATCCCAATAATAATATGAATCCACATAGGTAAGGTTTGAAAGGAAAGATGGAAGAGTTTGAGCATGTGATATTATATTCCTACCACACTTTTTAGGTGAGATGAATTTGCAAGGAAACGCATATACCCCAAAAGGGTGGAAGCAAGTCTATTATAAGGTGCATGACATGTTCATTTCCTCGTCTCGTTAAGCAAATCACCCACTAAGTTGTTGGGAAAACACAGTTTTGTATCTCATACAAAAACACGCAGTGGAAATAAACGAATCTACTTCATTCATGTGAGATAACATGGAACATCTAGATATTAGAAATAAAGAAGGCGTACCTTGATGCAGTGAAATTTAAAACAATGGAAGATTGAATTTGGGAAGACTTTTAATCTTCATCCCAATTCCACAATATGTCCAAGATGTGTGGTATTTCAATCAGTTCTATACGTACTTGTTCAAGAGAATAACAAAAGTGTCTTGAGAAATACTGCATGTTTCTCTTTTAATCATACGTATATATGTTTATCTGCACTTGTCAGTTATTTTATTTAATAACTTTTATTAAATAAATAACTGATTATCTAATTAGATTAGCCTTTTGAGCCAGCCCAATTGGGCTTTAGTGTGTGGCTTGGAGTGGAACCAAAAGAGACAAATAAAGCTCTAGCTCCAATGGGCTTTGAACTTATCTATCAACTTTTGACAAGTCCAAAGTTACCATAAATTATATTTAATACTATTATATAAATATAATTGCACTTTAGGCCTTATTAATAAATTATATCTCAATACTTTATTATCTAAACATTTAACCTCTTCATAAAAATATTCGTAGTAATACAAAGTTATAATGTGTAATTGTCACTTTGAAAATTACTACCTCTTGATCCTTAAGTGCTCGGTTTAATAATTTAAGTTATTCATATATATATATATATATTTTATGAAATTGATATAAACTTTAGTAACTCCTTACTAAAGTGGTTAGACCTAACACTCTAAATAACCAAACCCATTAAACTTATCTCAATTGAATATTTTATATATCTATAAAGAGACTATGAATTCCATATTGAGAATATGTGTTCTTTCAACACTACGTGTGGTTGCTCAATATACTGAGGTTTTGACTATTTGTTAGTCCTGATATATCAAAGCAACATACATTTCATGATCAGGTCCACTATTCTCTTAGAATTGAGAGTTTATGTAAATGAAAGTCGTGAGATTTATTATTCATTTGACAGTCGTTAATAGAATAATAAATCTCACAGTGATTCAATTCAATATGTCCTATACACTTAAAACATATTAACATATCAACTAGAAGTCTTCACTTCCATGATCAAAACAAATCATCTTAATTGACATGTTATAATCTTCGCAGATGAAATACCCAATTTCATTACCAACTACGAACTAAGATTTTGAGTTTACAAAGAACTTGTGATTTATATATTCTGTGACTAAATCACATACTATGCATCTTAAAGACTATATGATAATGTCAAAATATTCATGTTATCATTATTTTAGATAATAATAAAATAACTTTATTACATTTAACATAATGTCATACATAGCATACAATAGGATTTTAGGGCACTAATCCTAACACAAGTTAGCTCCATCATCATTTATTCCCCCAACCACTTTTTTCGTTCCCATCAAAATTAACCTATTTAGGCATTCTGCAACAACTTGTCTTCCATTTTGTTAAGAGAATAATCTTTCATTTGCGACTAAAACAATAAAGTTGTTTTTCTCCCTTAATTATCCATTCCAGTGATGGAGCTTGAGCCTATAAGGACTAATTAAGAGCTCGTTAGTTAAGGATTGTTGGTCTCATCTTAAGTAAGTAGGGCATTACGAGAAGAGTAACACATTGTATATCTTTAAGCAGTGTTATATTATTTAATAATTTTTTATTTGATTAACATTTTGTTCAACTGCTGAATTATATATTCTTTATATTCTTAACACGTATGCTTGACTTGCTCCTATGGTACTTTAATAGTATGGTATTTAAGTTAAGAAACTCAATGACACCGATGTGAATTATGGTACCTCTAGTTCAATTAGGACCAAACAATGACATTTTCCTTTCAAATCGATAAGAAAATTGAATAATGGATTTCTCTTATAAAGCTGCAATACTAACAACTTTATTGGAAAGTGGAATTATATATGTTAAAGGTAGCTTGCTTACCAAGCCACTACTTGAAAAGCTAGTCACCATAAAAAGGTGACGAGGAAGTGACGATGTCTAAGAAACCTTTGGAGAGGAAAGATTGATGAAATTAAAGACAATGCAGTGTAACATCCTATGCCAAGCATATCCCTTCTTAGCTTCTCACCACTCAGATTGTTGATAATTAACGCATCCATGACCGAATATAACACCTAATGAGTATTTTCTTTTGTAGTAATAATATAATGGGTATGTAATTGCCTTATTTGCAATTTGCTTTGCAACTTTAGAGCCCGTCTCTTTTTATAAGTTAGATTGAGCTATACAAGTATACAACTGAAATGATTTATCTTGCTTGTTATTCATAATTTTCACAAATGATTTATTATTTCGTGTGATTGATGAGAAATCTGTTTATAGGTGGTAAAATTTGTACTTTTGTAGTAACCTGTAGCATCGCTTCTCTTGATTCTAGGGATGGTTGAGTCCTCCCCTCCTTTTATTTTTCCTCAATTATAAAATTCTTATCTACCCCAAAGAGAAAAAACTCTACTAACAAACTTCCCCACATATTCAATTGGCCCAATGGGTGCAGCTCCGAGCCTATAACCTTTGGGCTCGACCAGGTGAGCAAAAACCGAGAAAATAAAGACCCTTTAAATAAATCGCTTCTAATAACAAGAGAACTCATTTCCCCTCCCAAATCCTCGATTCTTCGGGGACCTGAGAGACAAAAAGAGAGGGAAGTACGTAACTAAAAGTAAGCGTGAGAGAGAAATTTCTGCTGAAGAAGATCATCACGAAAAATCCTAGGGTTTATTCTCAGTTCTAAATTTAAATTCACTGCAACTTATTTATTCTCCTTAGTTATATTATTATTGTATAAAACAATCAATTCCCCTCTCTGAAATCTCAAACTGCGAACGAGCTCAACGAACAACCACTGGGTTTCTGAAAGCTGAAGTATTTTGCTCTGAAACCCTAGAAGTTCGAAGAATTGAAATTGATTTCGAGTCGTTCATTTCTTGCTCGAGCGGAGTTAGGGTTTTTGTATAGTTCGCCTTCTACTTCGTCACCATGAGTCCTATTCAGAATTTCGAGCAGCACTCTCGAAATCTCGTCGAGCCTGACATAAGTACTCTCTCTCTCACTCTCACTCTCTCAAATTCGTTAATTTAAACTACGTTTTTGCATTTCTTTACTGTCTCTTTTATAAAAAAAAAGTAAAATTTCTTACTAATTTGAGTGTATAGTGTGATTTATTTTCGTTTTCAACAACTTTGATTTTTGTTTTTTGAAACAGCAATTCAGCAAAGGCTTCAGATGGCAATGGAAGTTCGAGACAGTCTTGAAATTGCCCACACTGCTGAGTACTTGAATTTTCTAAAATGCTATTTTCGGGCATTCTCGGTTGTGCTTTTACACATTACAAAGCCGCAGTTCGCGGACAATCAAGAGCACAAGCTCCGGAACATTGTGGTGGAGATCCTCAATCGTCTTCCTCACAGCGAAGTTCTCCGCCCATTCGTGCAGGACCTCTTGAAAGTGGCTATGCAAGTACTCACTACCGACAACGAAGAGAATGGCTTAATTTGCATCCGAATAATCTTTGATCTCCTCAGGAATTTCAGGCCAACTCTGGAGAATGAAGTTCAGCCTTTTTTGGACTTTGTTTGCAAGATTTACCAGAACTTTAAATCGACTGTTAGCCATTTCTTTGAAAGTGGGGCGGTGGGCGGGGAAGATGTTAAGCCTATGGATACATTGTCTTCTTCTTCTTCAGATCAAGCTTTGACTATAGGCTCTGCTGCTGCTGGGTCAGGACAGCTTAACCCGAGTACACGCTCCTTCAAAATTGTTACAGAGAGTCCATTGGTGGTCATGTTTCTGTTTCAATTGTACAGTCGGCTTGTTCAGACTAATATTCCTCACTTGTTGCCATTGATGGTTGCTGCTATATCTGTTCCGGGTCCAGAAAAGGTTCCTCCACATCTGAAGACACACTTCATTGAGCTAAAGGGTGCGCAGGTTAAGGTATATGCTTCTTTTTATTAATATTATACCATTAAAACTGTTCACTTGGTGAATATTGAAATGTTAGGTAGAGATGTTCTGAATGTTTGATTGGTTTTACGTATAAAAAAAATGTACTGAATGGTTAAGGAGTAGAGCTGAGTTGTATGAACTTTAGCTGATTGTGGTCTGAATATGGCACTATGCCTGCCAGGACTCTTGTATTACTTTTAAGCCTGTAAATTATCTGCATGTGAATTTGACATGATTGAACCATATTCTTATTGTCTTGAGAGTTGGGACATTGAACCTCTTCTATGCCTTATTTTGATAATTTGATAGTTACAATTGGGGAGGGGGGGGTGGGGTGGGTGGGGTTGAACCCTAGATGGCTCTGTTGGAAACATCATGAGGAGCCAACCAATTGAGCTGCAAGACTCTTGGCTCCTCTATGCTCTATTGATGGGTAAATAAAACTCTTTAAAAAAACTCTTATTAAAAAAAAATAAAAAAAAATCAAGGATGGAATGTTCATCCCCCTTGAAAGTTCGATGGTTCCGTTCTCTCCAAACAGTCCACATGATACACAATGGAATAGCCCCCTAAATAACTGCTGTTCGATGCTGGCCAACACCCCTGTCCCAACAATCTAGGAACTTCACCACTTGTTTAGGCATACCCAAGAAACACCAAACATGCTAAACACAAGTGTTCCATAGACTATAGGCTTAAGAACAGTGAAGGAGGTGATCCACCGATTCCCAACTATTCTTACACAAGCACCATTGGTTAATGACACAAATATTCCTCTTCCTCAAGTTATATAATGTAAGGATCTTCCCCTTAGCGGCTGTCCAAGTGAAAAAAAAGCTACTTTAGAGGGAGCTCCTTCTAAAAAAAAAAAGGGAATAACACTTCCTCTGGTGGTTAGAACTTCTTAATACGACTTAACTTTGAAAGAACCATTCCTGTCAGGCAACCACACCATTCTATCTTCCCCATTCTGGCCAATATTAGCGGAGTATAGAATATCAAAGAAAGATAGTAAGCTCTCCAATTCCCAATTCCCAATCTTGAATCATTCTAATAAAAAGCACATCCCAGTGAAGATCCCCATTTTTCCTACACAAATGATCAGCCACAAATGCATCCTTTTACCGTACAACAATGGAAAAGCCTCCTTAAGAGGTATCTCACCACACCACACATCATCCCAGAAGCGAATCTGAAAGCCCCTCCCCACCTCAAACAGAACATATTGAGAAAGCCTCCCCTTAACCTCCTCTAATGTGCTTCCACAAGGAAACCCCATGTGGCTCTTTGGACACTTCAGAACTTCAATCACTCCCACAACAACCATATTTGGTAGCCATTACTACTCTCCATAAAGTATCTGTTTCCATAGCAAACTGCCATAACCACTTCCCCAATAAGTCATTGTTGAACTGAATAAGACTTCAATAACCAAATTACCTGTTTGTAATGGCTGACAAACAGTCTTCCAATTAGCCAGGTGAAACTTGCCTTCTCCTAATCCACCATCACAAAAAAATCCCGTTGTAATTCCTCAAAGCAATGAGCCACACTGGCTGGGATCGTGAGTAAAGACAAAAATTAAGTAGGCAGTCTGGGGAGGGTACTCTTAATGAAGGTAATTCTACCTCCCTTAGATGAATACAGTTTCTTCCAGCTAGCTTGTCGTTTCTCCATCCTTTCTAAAACCGAATTTCAGATTGCCTTGGATTTAAACTGGGCCCCCAATGGCAATCCCAAATGCTTCATTGGCAACAATAAAACTTTACACCCCAAAATTGCCGCCAAAGGAGCTATATTAGACACCACTCCAATAGGTACCATCTCAGACTCGCTTAAACTCTTCCATGCCCTTTTTGAGAAGAAACTCTAAATGATTTAGAAGTAGTTGCTTGCTTATTGCTATCAACTTTAAATGATTTTGAGAAGAAACTTTAAATTGTTCCTTTGTGTTTGATGTGGACTATATGGAGGGAACAATTGGCACACATATGAGGATGTGGAGTGCACAGGAAATCAATTGTTGCCATTTTCTCTGGTTCCTTATTTGATTGGTCCCAGGCTTGGGTTTTCACAAATAGGGATATTGCTGCGTTTTTAGATATGCTTTTTGTATATAATATTTACAGTTTTGTAGTTCTTTATTCTCTTTGTGTTCATTTAACATGAAGTAGTCTCTTTTTAATAAAATTATTTTTACCTAAAAAAAAAAAAAAAACCAAAGATAGCCATTAAAAACTGGAGTATTTTGTACAGTTTTATCATCAGCTTTGCTCATAATGTGCAGATAAACCCCCCAAAAGCATTGACTTTCACTGTATTTTTATCTAACATTGTTTTCCCAAATGTCTTATGTTAACCATTCACTAACATTAAATCTCTACTACTGCAGACAGTTTCGTTTTTAACATACCTGTTGAAGAGCTTCGCTGATTATATCAGGCCACATGAAGAAAGCATTTGCAAAAGCATTGTCAATTTACTTGTTACATGTTCAGATTCTGTAACCATTAGAAAGGTCAACATTGATGCCTTTATATTTCTTATCTTTTCTTGGATGGTTTTTCCTTTCATCATTACAAAGTTAAAAGTGTTGGGTGTAGGAGTTGTTGGTAGCCTTAAAACATGTTCTTGGAACTGATTTCAAGAGGGGATTATTTCCCTTGATTGACACGCTTTTGGAAGAGAGGTAATATTCTGAACTTTTTGGTGACTAACTGTCATAAGCTTGATATAAAAGTTGTATTATCTCCCCCCCCCCCCCGAACATTTTTTTTATAATTTTTTTATCAAGTCAGAATTGTGCAAGCAGGAACATGAAATATATATGCTCTCTTGGTTTGCCTCAGGGATTCCATATATGTTAGTCATGACCACAAACATAGTAATAGACAAGTTGGAATTCCTTTATATATTTGTTCATCCGAAAAGAATATATAAGCCATTTTGGTTTGCCATTTCTTAGGGACTGCATATTTATGATTTCAAACTCTGACCCCCACTATTGAAGAGGCTCTGACTTAGGACTATTGATTGTGTTTGTGTGCATGCCGGTGTTTGTTTTCCATTTTTTCTTATGCACACTGACTCCTGCTAGTGAATGACCTTATGTGGCTGTTTTGGCTTGCAATTTCTTCGGGACTGTGCATATTTAGGATTACAAACTTTGACCCCATTATTGAAGAGGCTCTGACTTGAGACTTGATTGTGTTTGTGTGCATGCCTTTGGTTTTTTTTTTTCCTCCAGTTTTTCTTATGCATACTGACTCCTGCTAGTGTGTGACCATACGTGGCTGTTCCTCAAAGCAAAATTCACTGTTATATTCTTCTATTAATTAGGGCATGTTTGGTACGCAGTAATATATTTAGGCTCCGCTTGGGAGTTCATAAGGGAATGGAATGGAATGGAATGAGATGGTCATAAGGGAATGGAAAAGAATGGAATGGAATAGAATGTATTTAAGTAAGGGAAAGGAATGGAAAAGAATGGAATGGAATGGAATTAAGTAACCTTGATTGGATGTTTTATAAAATAAAGGAATGGAAAGGAATGAAAATGAATGGAATGTAAGTAATCCTGTTTGGGAGCAACATGGAGAGAATGGAATGGAATCATTCTATGACAATATTACTATTAGACCCCTAATTTAAAATAAATGGTTGAATATATAGGGGTATTTTGGGAGTTTTAGTAAAAAAATCATTAAATCTAATTCAATTCCCTCCCATTCCTCCCAATTTCGGAGGGAATGAAAATTTGAGGTTTTAAGGGAATAGAGAGGAATGAGTGTTCCCTCCTACCCATTCCATTCCCTCTCACTTAAACTCCCAAACAAGGGAATGGACTTTCCATTCCCTCCATTAAAACTCCCAAACAAGAGAAGGGAAGAATATTCTAAAATTATTCTTTTTATTCATTTCCATTCCATTCCATTTCCTCCTCCCAAGCGGAGCCTTAGGAATGGAATAGCTATTCCTTTGGAATCATCATTCAGTTGTTTGGTTGCATTTTCATTATAGGAAATGGCTATTCCTTAAGCCTAAATTGATGAATAACCGTTTCTTTCTACAGGTCCGCTATAGCTCTTCCTTAAACCACATAATAGCTAATAAGATGAAAATTCTAAAAAACCCTACTTTTCTATCACTCCCTAAAACTCTCTCTCTCTCTCTCTCTATATATATGCACACACATATATATGTATATGTATATGGTACTGATATATATATTTTTAAAAAAAGGTAACATTTGTAATTATTGATTGAAATTATTTAATTAAAAAACTTTTTTCAAATATAAGCCTAATCAATTTAAATTATGATAGGAAATTTAATAAAAAGAAAACAAATGACAAATCTTCTTTTTGGCCCTTATGTATGAATTTAAATTTCAAATACTTATTAACTTTTTTATGAAACTTGTATAACTTAAAAAAAAAAAACTGTTATAGATATCTTCATTTTATTTAAGCGTATGAATTTGTGATTTATTAGAATTTAAAATTTGGGGGACATGATGTCACTTTCTTATTTTTTAATATTTATGGAGAGAATAATTTTGAACAAAGGACAATGATATTAATTATACAATTATTTAATTTATACATATTTAAATGTTAAGCAAGACCCACAGGGAGTGTAAATATAATTCTAATATATTATCATATCATGTACCAAACTAAGTAATACAGATTTAGGGTTCTAATCCCTTGTTATCACCAAACAGATGCATAAGAATAATGATTTGGCTACAGATCCTATTCCTAAGGGAAAGTTTAGTACACTGTCATGGACCCGGTAATGGAATAGCTATTCATAATGAATGACTATTCAGGTGAACTTATAAAAAAGAAGAAAAAAAAGAATGACTATTCAGTTGTTTTTTTTTGTTTTTATTAAGTGGAATAATTATTCCTTAGGAATAACTATTCTCTAAAAAGAAGTGTAACTATTTTTCAAAAAGAAAAATAACTATTCCTTACCAAAAGGAGTGTAATTGCTATTCCTTAACCTACATAATAGCTTTAAAAATAAAGATCCCAAAAAGCCCCAAGCCACTGCTGCTCAGCTCTTCCTCACCAAGTGTTCTCTCTCCTCTCTCTGGAGCAAACAAGAATATTTTGTTTCTAACTTCATTTATCCTCTCCTATAGTTTTTCTTGGCTTCATTCTTGACATATGAAGTTGCTTTTCCTTAATTTTCCTCTTGTTTTACCAGCACCTTTGTTATTATCTCTTTGGTGCGAACATGGGCATGGATACTATGTTCTTGTTTTATCAGAAACTGTTTTTTTTTTGATAGATAATAAGAGTTTTATTGATGAAAAAGAACAATGTGTTTACGATTGTAAACTCACTGCCCTTGAAACAAATACAATCAAATCATAAGGAAAGTCTAATAGAGATAAGGAAATCAGACAAGGAACTACAATGCGTAAGACCCCAAATATGAGACCACTCAAACAAAGTCCTAGCAAGCAAGTTCTTCAACATATCTATAGGTCTCTCAATGTCCTCAAAAGTTTGGGCATTGCGTTCCTTCCATAAGGCATGCTGGTACCATATTCCAAACCTTTGAAGAGTAAGTTCCCAACCAATTCCTCCAAGCAAAAAGAAGAGAAACAATAGTATCCGGCATCACCCACTGAACCCCAAACATAATAAGGACCTCACTCCACAAAGCAGATGCAAACTTACAATGAAGTAAAATGTGATCCACAATTTCCTCATCACACCTACATAAACAACACCAATTAACAAGGGGCAAGTTCTTCTTAACAAGGTTATCTATTGTAAGAATCCCACCCCTAGCAGCAGTCCATAAAAAGAAAGATACCCTTTTAGGTACCTTTACACACCAAATGCTCTGCCAAGGGAAAGAAACAGAAGGGGCTTTCAATAAAGCAATATAAAAGGATCGCACATCAAAAACACCACTGCGATTCAATTGCCAAATCAAGGTATCCTCACCCTCCCCACTAGGAATCCTGGTAGAGACATGCTCATAGAAAGAATAAAATCTCCGCAACTCCCATTCATTAAAATTGCGACAGAAAAGGAAGTTCCAACACCTACCTCCCTCGTTTGGTGCAAAAATAACCATGTTAGAAATCAGAGCTTCCTGAACCACAGCACAGGCAAACAATTTCGGGTATAATTCTTTCAAAGGAATAGGACCACTCCAAGGGTCGTGCCAAAACCGAATACGATTGCCCTCTCCCACTGCATACACCACATGACTGAAAAAGTTGTCTGCACCTTTCCTAATATTCTTCCATAACCCACAACCATGAGTCCCTCTCACAACTCTAGTGCACCAACCTCCACTACCCTCTCCATATTTGGTGGCTATTACTTGACGCCATAAATGGGTAGCTTCCTTCCCAAACCGCCAAAGCCACTTCCCAAGTAGAGCTTGGTTAAAAAGCCCAATCTTCCGAATCCCTAAACCCCCTATCTCCACCGGCCAAACAACCTTATCCCAAGCAACAAGCAGATATCTGAAAACTTCATTAGAACTCCCCCAAAGGAAATTCCTTTGAATCCTCTCTAGTCTGTCTGCTATGTGTTGCGGAATTGTAAACAACGATAGATAATAAGTTGGGAGACTCGACAAAGTACTCTTCAATAAAGTAAGCCTACCTCCTTTTGACAAATACAACCGCTTCCAACCAGAGAGCTATTTCTCCACCCTTTCTAAAATAGGATTCCAAATCGAAGCATCCTTAAAATGAGCCCCAAGAGGCATTCCCAAATAAGACATAGGTAGACGACCAACCTTATAACATAGAATACGAGCCAAAGCATCCACATTCCCAACCTCACCAACTGGCACAATTTCACTCTTGCCAACATTTACTTTTAAGCCTGTAATAGCTTCAAAAAAGATCAACACCATCCGTATATATAATAATTGTTCCCTAGATGCATCACAGAAAAGAATAGTATCATCAGCAAACAGAAGATGAGAAATATGCAAACGTCCTCGCGCATTGGGGCTTGCCTGGAACCCCTAAGAAAGTCACCCTTTTCTGTCCTCCTCAATAACCTACTCAGCACCTCCATCACCAACAAGAACAAAAGTGGAGATTAAGGATCTCCTTGACGAAGACCACGCGAGCTACCAAAAAAGCCAGCCGGGGACCCATTAATAAGCACCGAGAAACGAACTGTAGTGATACAGACCTTCATCCACCTCCCCCACTTCTCTCCAAAACCCATCCTCTCCATAAGGTAAAACAAAGCATTCCAATTTACATGATCATAAGCCTTCTCTATATCCAACTTAATAATCACACCCGGAACACCACTCTTCAATCTACTATCCAAACATTTGTTTGCTATGAGAATAGAGTCAAGAATCTGTCTTCCCCCAACAAAGGCATTCTTGGAGTTGGATATAAGTTTGTCCGATACACTTCGAAGCCTATAGGCCAACACTTTTGACAAAATTTTGTACAAACTTCCCACAAGGCTAATGGGCCGAAAATCTTTAATATTGACAGCATTAATCTTCTTAGGTATCAAACATAGAAAAGTTGCATTCAAAGATTTCTCAAAGATGCATTGGCTATGAAAGTCTGCAAAAAAAGCCATAACATCCTCTTCAATCACACACCAACACTTTTGGAAGAAAGCTATGGTAAAGCCATCAGGACCAGGAGCCTTATCACCCTTGGCCTCCTGAAGAGCCGCAATGATCTCCTCCCTATCAAACTCCCTTTCAAGAGAAAGCCTATCAAACTCATCCAAACTAGCAAAATCTAACCCATCAACAGTGGGCCTCCAATCCTCAGGTTCCTGATAAAGACTCTTATAAAACCCCACCACCTGATCCTGAATATCTGATTCAGCTTCATACATAATGCCATCAACCTCCACACCCCTCATGGTATTAGCTCGTCTATGTGAATTAGCAAGCCTGTGGAAAAACCTAGTGTTATTGTCCCCCTTTTTTAAGAACAAAACCCTTGATTTCTGCCTCCAAGAAATCTCCTCCAAAGAAGCTAAAGACTCGATCTCTGCCTTAATCTCTATTTTTCTTGCTTTGTCTACCGTAGTCAGCACTTGCATCCCTTCTCTCATATCAAGATCCAACAGCTCAGACAACAAACATTTTTTTCTAAAATGCACATCCCCAAAAACATGTTTATTCCAACACTTCCAAGTCTCTTTTAAGAGCCTTGAATTTACATGCTAGAACAAACTAGTATCAGAAACTGTTACTCCACTAGTTTGTTTTATTGTTTATTTCTGTTTTGCTGCTAGTACAAACTGCAAAATTTAGAAAATAATCCATTATTCTACGAGAATCAAACAGGGATTAAAAAAAAAAAAAACAGAGGAAAGAAAAGGAGAAAGCTTTAGACTAACAGGCTGTCTGGGTAGATAATTTTAGAGAGTCCTATCAGCTTGGTTCTGCTGTGGGTGGAAACTGGTATCATAATGATTTAGTGATTTGTTGCATGTGTAAATCATCTGGTGAAACAGTTAGTCATCTGTTATTGCACTGTCCAATTGCCTATGATCTGTGGGTTTTTTCTTCTTCTGAGCAATTGGGATTGCTTGGGTCATGCCGAATTCAGTCAATTCAATCATGGAGTCTTGGATTGGAATGATGTGGCATTGTAGGTATGGAACTCTATGGAGGTAGGGCCAGCCTGCATTCTATGGTGCCTTTGGAGAGAGAAATCAGTGGACTTTGGAGGGAGAAATCAGTGGACATTTGAGGGGAAGGAGCTGTCTATACCTGTTAGAAGTACGTGGTTAAATGATGAAATTTTCCAAATCCTAATAGCTTAAGCTTTTGAAAGAATCAGTAATTTAACATGGTATCAAAGCAGGAGTTCTTGAGTTTGAACTCTGTCTCCTCCACTTTACCTTTAATTTAAAATCTCACGTGTTGGGCCTCGCCTATTAAAAGAGAGTTTGAGCCCACATGTGAGGGGGAGTGTTAGAAGTATGTGGTTAAATGATTAGATTTACCATATCCCAATAGCTTAAACTTTTGGGAGAATCGGTAATTTAACAATACCGAATCTCAAGTTTCTTTTCTTGAATACTCTCTTTGAATGGGAGACACACTCTTTTACTCTCAACCTTTTCTCTGATGGAGTTTTTAGACTCATTGCACTTGTATCGTTAATCTTATAGCTTGCCTTTCTTTCTTTTGTTTCTTTCTGTTTTCAAAATCTCTGTATACTTCTTGCATACGCTTTTTCAAATTCAATAAATTACAATTACTTACCCATCCAATAAAAAAGAAAGATTCAGTGATTTGTTGGTTTAATATGGATTCCATAATTGTGCTTGAAAATAGATTGTGATAAAAGATGTTCAAGATTGAGCAAAAAGGTTTTGAAATGTTAGTTTACGAAATTTAACTAAAATTTGATGTCATTTGACCACCTTATTATACTGTACCAAACTATGGAATACATATTTAGGATTCTATTCACATGTTATCTCCAAATGAATGAATAGGAATAATTATTCCATTCCAACTTCTTGTATTCCTTGTAATACTTATTCCTATTACATTGTAATCACCATAACATTATACCAAACATGCTCTAAGTAATTTTTTTTGTTTTTGTTTAAAAGCTCCTATTCTAAGTAATTGTCATTACAATGTACCAAACGTGCCCTTAATTTTTTTTCAATAAACATTAAAATGCTGTTGAAACTTTAGTAATGGTTCTACTTTCTCTTCTGTCAAATTTTAACTTTAAGTTGTTGTCTTGATCTGATGTTTTGATAACTTGCGACTTGCATATTGTAAACACCTATGTTACTGTTCTGTAAATTTCTTTAGAGTGATTCTGAATTGTGTGTGCTTCTTTATATATGTAGTAATAGTATTGCCAATTCATTTGTTAAGTTTGAACAACCTTTTTTAGGGTTCTAGTTGGAACTGGTCGGGCATGCTTTGAGACGTTGAGACCATTGGCTTATAGTCTACTGGCAGAGATTGTTCATCATGTTCGAGGGGACCTTTCCTTGTCACAGGTGCTGCTTTTTTTGTGAGATGTCTGATTCAAAATTTTACTGCTATCCTCATCCTACATATATGTGGTTTTATTCTATTATTGTTCTGCTACTTAGCAGTTAATACAATTGTAAAACTTTCAAGGTGGTGGTTTTTGGGCAAATTCTTTTATTTTAATCTTTTGTGATTTTATTCTATTAGAAAGTTGCTGGTTTAGTTTTAATTAAGTTTAATTACAATCAGGGAAATTTGGTTAATTCTAGATTTTCTGGAATGAACTTCATGATATTAATTTTGTGGTTTGAGTCCTCTTCCTATTTGGCTTAGAAGTTCCTAAGTACTTTTTTCTTTGTTAATAGCAATCCTATTTGAGAGGAAGAGAAAGTTCTTCAGTTCTTAAGTACTTTTTCTTTGTTATTAGCCCATATCCCAAAAAAACCTAGTGCAATTGATGTGAAGGATTTTTGTCCCATTAGTTTAGGGGTGGAGTCTACAAAATATTTGCTAAAGTTTTGGACAATAGATTGAGATTAGTGTTATATAAAATAACTTTAGATTCTCAAAATGCTTGTATGAAGGGTAGACAGATATTAGATTCTTTAGTCATATCTAATGAATGCTTAGATTATACTTGGGTATTTTGATTAATGAGCTTTCGTTATTTATCAAAAAAAAAAAAAAAAAAATCTAATGAATGCTTAGATAATAGATTGAAGTCAGGAGTTTCGGGAGTGCTATGCAAATTGCGGAGAAAGTATATGACCATGTGAATTGGGATTTTCTTATTTATAATGCTAGTAGATGCGGGTTTTTGGCAATATGGAGGAGTTAGATGTATTGTATTTGTACATATTGTTTACAATCTTGATTTCCTAGTGGATTTTTGGAGAGTTAGGGGGCTATGCCAATGTGATCCGTTATCCTTGATGCTTTTTGTTATTGTCATGGAGGCATTGAGCATTATGATGGATAAAGCAGTAAGATGCATATATTTATCGGGTTTTACAGTTGGTAATTTAGAGAATAATTTATTGATGATTTCTCGTTATCTTTTTGTGGGCAATACTTTGATTTTTAGTGAAGTTGACCCTAATCTGATTTTGCTCAAAGAACCTCAATTCCAAGTTGGAAGTAATAAATTAGAGATCCTTTCCTGATATTACAGTTTGTTGCTTTCTTGGTGATTTTTTTGACCTTTTACTTTCTTCCCTATCTGTAATGCTTTATATTTGGCAAAGTCTTGGTAATCAATAGCCATAAGTTGCTATACATGTTGCTGTCATGATTTTTTGACTGAATTGCTATCATACTCTGTCATAGTATCTGCTGACAAATTTTTATGATTATGCAGCTATCACGGATTATTTATTTGTTCTCAAGTAACATGCATGATGCATCATTGTCGCTCAGCATTCATACTACTTGTGCTCGGTTGATGTTGAATCTGGTGCATATGCTATCTCTGTCCTTTCAAGAGAGTTTTAACTGATATGTTTTATGATATGAAATGAGTCAGTATCATGTAATGAATTTTTTTGGGAATTAGGTGGAGCCAATATTCGAGAAAGGTGTTGACCAACCATCTATGGATGAAGCACGGATTTTATTGGTATGAGTTAGAATCTAATGTTCATACTAGTTTGCCTGGAATTGGTAAACATTGTGGATATGTCTAGCTTTTGGGGAATGACTGTTCTTGTGTTTCTTCTACAGGGGCGTATTTTAGATGCTTTTGTTGGAAAATTTAGTACTTTCAAGCGTACCATTCCGCAGGTAATCTGTGATTGCTGTACAATTTTCCATTTTATAATATTAGATGTAAGGCTACTGAAGCTATGTTGACAATGTTGTAGTGGCAAAAGAATCTGTTTTATCTATTTACTTGTTTGTTAGAATAATGGTGGTAGATAATAGTTTTCTGGATGTCGTATTAAGATTTCCTTATTAGAGATTGGAATCAACTTGTTTTCCTGCTTCATTATCTGTTGTTTCCCAAGTAAAACTTGTCTTATAGCAATGCAATGAAACTTCATTTTGCTAAAAGAAATCTCATACATGGAATTAGATTTATTTTTGGTGGGGAGGGGCTTGTCATATTTGTCAGATTGTTGTGAGCTAGCTTCCCTTCAATTCATCAATCATTCTTTTGTTTTGATGTAGGTAGGCTACTTTAATTTTGTACTTCCTGAGCAATCCTATTTCTTTTCATTTTTTATGATCTTGTCCTGGTCAAACGTTAATTCTCGTGTCTTTTTGGTATGTCTCTTACTTGTTAATATAAATTTATCTTTCCTTGTTTCTTGATAGCTTTTGGAGGAGGGTGAGGAGGGAAAGGATCGTGCCACGTTGAGGTCCAAGCTTGAACTCCCTGTGCAGGTTGTTTTGATTACTTGAATGTGTGCTATTGCTGTGTAATTTGTTTTATGATTTGGAGGTCCTTGAGTTTCCTCACTAGTTTTCTTTCTTTAGCTTCATCCTCCATATTAGAGTGAATACTTGAATATATTTTATTCTTATGTGTTTAATTTTGCATATATTCTGTACATTATTGCATAAGGTAAGAGTTTCAAGAATGTTACACTTAGTCTTTGTCAAAATTATCATGAAAATATTGGTTAGCATGTGGTTTTATTGGTTATGGACTCTTGGAAATTTTTATGTATGTTATTATGTATGCATTACATACCGGTATCTAGGTGCTCAGTGTTTACCCTGGTTTGGTGGGGCTAGCACTGGGTGTTGACTTCTTTTAGATTCTTTAATGCCAGGGTTACAGCTGTTGTGATTCGTAATGGGTTTTGCTTAAGAAGGGCTGGAATTAACAGTGTTTGTTTGGAGTGATTGATTGAGGGATGGAGAGGGGTAGGAGGGAGAGATGGGGGAGGGGAGGCTAAACCCTTCCAGGCTTCTCAAAAGTGGGCAGATTGGAGGAGAGAGAGCTGATTCCTTAATAACAGTGTGTGAAATGTCAGTTTTGTCCTCACTTTGAGCCATTTAAACTGGGAGTATTTTGGTAAAATTATACCTTCATTCTCTCCTTCCCTCCTACCAAACAATATGGGGGGTATGGGGTGGGGGATGGACTTCCCTCGCTCCTCCCCCCCCCCCCCCCTTCTTTTGCTTGTCTCCTCTCACCTCCAGTTCTCCTTCCAAACATGGTGTGAGGTTATATGTCTGGGTTTCTTGGGTTCAGAAGTATGTATTGGCCTTTGTGATAACAAATTGCAAGTTACTGTTGTGTTCAGGACATTTTGGGTCTTTAAGAGTATGTGCTGAGCATCTGTAATGCTAAAATTTTTGAATTTTCTACTTGACAAATTCTTACGATTTGAAAGAACCAAAAAAGGAAATAAAAAAAAATATAGAAAGAAAAGAAAGGAGTGGAGAGTGAGGTTATAGGTTCAAGACCCAATGGGTGTATGAATGACCTTAAGTCTATTTTTTGAAGAAAAAAAAAGAAAGGGAAATGAATAATCTTTATCAATAGAAATAATATATATATATATATATATATATATATATTTGTTTCTCTCTTTTTTGTTTTATTTTATTTCTGTTAATCTTTATCAATAGAAAAAAAAAAAAAAGAGAAAAAAAAAGGTAAAAGCAGAAAAATAACTATTTCTGTTTAATAGTTTAAGATTACAGTTGACTAATATATATATATAAAATAATCAGTGTTTTAGTTTGCCAGTGAGAACTAAGGAAGGAATAATCTGATGTTCGATGATGTGGAGCACTGTATGAATGACCTTAAGTCAATCCTTTGATATCTTTGTGCAAAAGGATGGCTGCGTGCAGTGGAATCCATTTCTCTTTTTAGACTTTATTGAGAAGTGGAGAATGAGGTTTTGGGTTCAAGGCCCAATGTGTTTATGAATGACCTTAAGTACATCTTTTGAAGGAAATTAAAAAAAGGGGGGAAGGAGTAATCTATATAAATAGGAATTAAAAAGAGAGAAAAAAAAGAAAAACAGAAAAAAAACTATTTCTGTTTACTATTTAAGATTGCAGTTGACCAATAAATATAAAATAATCATTGTTTTAGTTTACCAGTGAGAACAAAGGAAAGGAATAATCAGATGGTCAATGGTGTGGAGCACTGTATGAATGACCCTATAGTCCATCATTTGATATCTTTGTGCAAAAGAATGGCTGCATGTGGTGGGATCCATTTCTCTTCTTAGACTGTTGATCTTATGAACTATAGGTTGTAATTCTTTGGGGAACCTTTTTTGTACACCCTGCATATGTGAGGGCCTTCATTTTGGCTTTAATCTTCTGCCATTCTTAAAAGTTTTAGTAAACTTACTTTACTTTCTTGAAGATTATGTTTAAAAGTACTTGAACATCTACAAGTTTCATCGGCTATCATGTAGTGTCAAAACTACTTGTGCATGTACTTATTTATTGTCTAACTGGAAGTAATTTGAAAATTAATGAATTAAGATCCGCCATTCTCTCTTTCTTTATTATTTAATCATGCATATTGTTGATTGGTTTTATACTTGTAGTTGATTCTCCCTTCTAATCTTAAACAATCACATTTTCCCCTCATTTATCCCTTTTCTAGTGACAAATAATTTGGTTGCAGGCAGTTTTGAATTTGCAGGTTCCTGTGGAACATTCAAAGGAAGTCAATGATTGTAAGCATCTGATAAAGACGTTGGTCATGGGTAATTGATCCTCTTCCACTAATTTCCTTCTTCCTTTTGTATTATATTTAATAAAAAAAAGTGTTAGAGATGAGGAACCTCAATTCTTGATTTTCTCTATGCTGATTCTTGGTTCCCTATCCTATTCTTTATTTTCTTACTTTATTGGAAAAATTCCCTTGGATGAAATATATTGTGCATGGCTGCATACATTGTCAGGAATGAAGACTATCATATGGAGTATTACTCATGCACATTTGCCCCGATCACAGGTTTTTCTATTCTCTAATTTTATAATTCCTTATGTAATATGACTTAGCAAAGAAAAAAAAAATCCTAGTGTAATATGGTTGGCATTTTGTTTTCTCATATGATGTTTCTGATGGTTAAGGTTTCTCCTTCCACACATGGAAATCACCCACAGGTGCTTGTTTCACCATCATCTAATATACCTGCAACTCAAGCATTTAAAGGGTTGAGAGAAGATGAGGTGCTATACATAAGATGCTGAATTCTGTAATAGTTCTGTTGGCATGATTAACTCGGTCTGACTTAAGTTTTTTGTTTTAGGTATGGAAAGCTTCTGGTGTATTAAAAAGTGGTGTCCATTGCTTAGCGCTCTTCAAAGAGAAGGATGAGGAGAGGGAAATGCTTCATCTCTTTTCTCAGATATTGGCTATCATGGAACCTCGAGATCTTATGGACATGTTCTCGTTGTGTATGCCAGAGCTTTTTGAGTGCATGATTAGCAACACTCAACTCGTCCATATTTTTTCTACCCTTCTTCAAGCTGCTAAAGTATACCGGCCCTTTGCCGATGTTTTGGTTAATTTCCTTGTAAGCAGCAAACTCGATGTTTTGAAGCATCCAGATTCGCCTGCAGCAAAATTGGTTTTGCATCTGTTTCGATTTATATTTGGCGCTGTTGCTAAAGCACCTTCAGATTTTGAACGAATTTTGCAGCCTCATGTGCCTGTTATAATGGAAGTTTGCATGAAAAATGCTACTGAAGTTGAAAGGCCTCTTGGTTATATGCAACTTCTTCGCACAATGTTTCGGGCACTTGCAGGGTGCAAATTTGAACTTCTACTGAGAGACTTGATTCCTATGTTACAACCCTGCCTAAATATGCTGTTGACTATGCTTGAGGGCCCAACTGGAGAAGATATGAGGGATCTTTTGTTGGAGCTGTGCTTAACCTTGCCTGCACGCTTAAGCTCGTTGTTACCATACCTTCCTCGTCTTATGAAGCCTCTTGTTTTATGTCTTAAAGGAAGTGATGACCTCGTGAGTTTAGGTTTAAGAACGCTTGAGTTTTGGGTAGATAGTTTAAATCCTGACTTCCTAGAACCTAGTATGGCCAATGTTATGTCGGAGGTGATTTTAGCCTTATGGTCTCACTTGAGGCCCACACCCTATCCTTGGGGTGCAAAAGCGTTGCAACTTCTTGGCAAGTTAGGTGGTCGTAACAGACGTTTTCTCAAAGAACCCCTTGCACTTGAGTGCAAGGAGAATCCAGAGCACGGGCTTCGCTTAATTCTTACGTTTGAGCCTTCAACACCATTTTTGGTGCCATTGGATCGATGCATAAATCTCGCTGTAGCAGCTGTTGTGCATAAAAGTTGTGCCATGGATTCTTTCTACCGAAAGCAGGCTCTAAAGTTCCTTCGTGTTTGCTTATCATCCCAGCTTAATTTGCCTGGAAATGTTACTGCTGAAGAATATACACCCAAGCAGTTGTCAACTTTGTTAGTTTCTGCAGTCGATTCATCTTGGCGGAGGTCTGAGGCATCAGATATGAAGGTCAGTTTTTTTTTTTGATGAGTAAAGGTCAGTTTGTTATTATTCTGATGCTCCTTAAATTGCTGAAAGTGTGTTCTAGTTATTCACTTTATTGTGACCCTTTGGTATCAAATTTTTTTTGCTGTTTAATGTTTGTGTTTGGTTTGTTCATATTCCATTGATTTGTTGTTGTTGTTGTTGTTGTTATTTATTTATTTATTTTTTTAATTGTTGGAGTTTTCTTTGGTGAACAATGGTGTTAGGTTGAATCATCCAATTGGTCGATAATTTTTTCTATCATTTACCATCCTGTTATTGGGTGTCATCTGCTTCAATGAGGTCTTAAAAAATTTCAGGTGGTTACATTGTAATAAGTTGATTGTGGACTTGTTAACTTTTTGGGATTTTAATACAATTTCCCATAAAGCTTTGTATATAGAATTAGAATTATGGCTGATTTTTTTTTTAAAAAAAATACCTTTTGGAACTGAAGGGGTACTCTTTTATGAGTGACGCAAGGAAGTATGATGGGCTATGATATGATTTAGAAGTAGATGGAAAGTGAGTTTCTTAGAGCAATTGATAGGTGTACAGATCTCAAAGAAAAGCTCTCAAGGCTTATTTCAATCAATATCCAAAAACTGATTCCAAAGTAACTACAATCTAGTACTATTATTAGCTGTCTGGCATTGGAAGCCTTCTAGATGGTTGACATGTGTCTAAATCCTATTAGCCAATGCTTAAGCAATCATCTAACTAACCAACTAATTAGTTACAAGAGGATAAGGATATAGCTACATGAAATGCCCTGTGTCAAGACTCTCCCTCTTAAGAAGCACTTGACCTCAAGTGCTCTTGGTTGCTACAGGATTTGTATGAAGTTCTAGGATGATACAGTTGCCTTGTATAATGAGTTTGCTTCTGTTGCAGCACACCAAAGGCAGCTGCTTCTGCACAGCCAAGTCCCACACAAATGAACCAACCTTCATCTTGACCATTGGGTTGGGGTTTATTTTCCCCTTCTTTGGTTGCAAATAGGGCTGCACCATCTTGTACATACTGTGTGTTACATCTACCTGAAATGGCTTGCCTAACATATCCATATGATTTTTCATGTCTAAGTAGAAGATGGAATCCATTCATGGCTATCTCCCCACAATCCTGGCTGGTTCTTAATAGTTCTTGGTGACAGAACTGAAAGAACGTTGCAGGAACTTGAATCCTATGGATCTCAAGCTCTGATACCAAGTTTGATGTAGGGAAGTATGCTGGGCTGTGATATGATTTAGAAGTGGATGGAAAGTGAGTTGCTTGGAACAACTGATAGGTGGTTAGGCACATCTGCAAAGAACACACAGTTCTCAAAGAAAAGCTCTTAAGCTTATTTCAATCACTACACAAAATCTGATTACA
The DNA here is from genome assembly GCA_030021035.2 of Notholithocarpus densiflorus. Classification (NCBI taxonomy): domain Eukaryota; kingdom Viridiplantae; phylum Streptophyta; class Magnoliopsida; order Fagales; family Fagaceae; genus Notholithocarpus; species Notholithocarpus densiflorus. Next base: position 1,660,828 of record JARYZH020000013.1, on the reverse strand, counting down.
AAATAACTAAAATCTGGTACATGCATATACTAGCTGTTTGGCATTGGCAACCTACTAAATGGTTGACAAGTGTCTAAATCCTTTTTTTTTATAAATAACGTAAAAATATTATTAATAAAAGAAAAAGTGCCAAGCCGAGTACATTGGGGATGTACTATGGGGCACAAATCAGGAACCAAAAGTACAACGATCAAGAAAAATAGGAAAAGAAGAACAAGGAAAATGAGAAAAGACCACACTCCATTCAAAGAGAGTGTGCAAGAAAAAAGACTTAATCTCTAGCAAAGAACGTTCACAACCCTCAAAGCTTTTAGCATTCCTTTCACGCCAAATGCACCAGATCAAGCAATGAGGCACTAATCTCCAAACATCTATGTTACGATGCCGCGCAAACTTTCCTTGCCATGCCTCAAACAACTCAAGAACAGTATGAGGCATAACCCAGTGAATACCAAACAAGCAGAAAACCGAAGACCATAACTCCCAAGCTATGGGGCAATGAAGCAGAAGATGACCCACAGACTCCCCACATCTCTTACACATATAACACCAATCAAGCACTAGCACACGTCTTTTACGAAGGTTGTCTGTTGTTAAGATCTTACCTAAGGAAGCAGACCAAGCGAAGAAAGCTACCCTTGGAGGAACCTTCGATTGCCATATCATTCTCCATGGGAAGGATACACGAGTAGGAGGGTAGAAGGAGCTATAATATCCTCTAACCTCAAAACCTCTGCTCCTTGCTGGCTTCTAACAAACCTTATTTGGGCCAAACTCCCGTATTGTCGAAGAATAGACCAACCCCATAAACCGATCAAAGGCTTCTTGTTCCCAATCTTGTGGTGGACGACGAAATTGCACATTCCAGTGAAACCTCCCAGCAGAACAACCCATAACTTCAGTCACCGAGGAATCCTTTGACCGACTAAGACAATAAAGCTCCGGAAAGGCCTCTTGGAAAGTACAATCCCCACATCACACATGCTTCCAAAATTTCACTCTAGTACCATCCCCCACATCATACACAAGGAGTTTAGAGAAGTTCAACCAGCCACTTCTAATGTATCTCCACAGGCTGACCCCATAAGGACTCGTCACCTTTTTAGTACACCAACCACCCCAAAGATATTTTGCCCCTATAACCCTCCTCCATAAAGCATCAGTCTCCATGCCATACCTCCACAACCATTTTCCTAGCAAGGCAGAATTAAAACTTCCCAAACGTCTTGTACCTAACCCCCCAACTTGCAAAGGCTTACAGACCTTGGCCAATATAACTAAATGTAATTTAGGTTCGCCACCAATTCCACTCCACAGAAAATCTCTTTGTAATTTCTCCATACGCTTTGCCACCTTACCCGGTAAAGGAAGAAGGGAAAGGAAGTATGTAGGTAAAGACGAGAGTGTGCTTTTAATGAGTGTCACCTTACCCCTTTTAGATAAATATAGTCTCTTCCAACTTGCTAATCTCCTCTCCATTCTCTCTAGGATAGGATTCCAAATATCACCTAATGGAAGGCCCAAGTATTTCAAGGGCAGAGAAGACTGCCCACACCCCAACAGACCCACCAAAGCCTCCAAATTGTGCACCACACCAACCGGTACCAACTCAGATTTTCCCAAATTAATACGTAACCCTGAGGCCTCCTCAAATCTAGCAAGAATCACCCTGAAATTAGCAATCTGAGAAGGTTCAGCATCACACAAAATAAGAGTGTCATCTGCAAATAAAAGATGAGACACCATCAATGATGGACCAGCCGTACCACCCACAGAAAAACCTGAGAATTGCCCAGCGGAGGCAGCCACATCCAACATACGACTTAACGCCTCCATAACAATATCAAAAAGCAACGAGGATAATGGGTCCCCTTGCCGAATCCCCCTAGAACTTCCAAAGAAATCAGATGGACTACCATTGATCAGAATGGAAAATTTTACAGTTGAAATGCAATATATTATCCATTTCCTCCATTTCTCTGAGAACCCACAGCGCTGAAGCATATACATTAAAAAATCCCAACTCACATGATCATACGCCTTCTCCACGTTCAACTTACACAACACACCTGGAATTCCTGACTTCAATCTACTATCAATACATTCAGAAGCAATCAAAATGGAGTCCAAAATTTGTTTGCCCTTTACAAAGGCATTTTGTGAATCCGAAATAAGCCCATGTGCCACCCTACGAAGCCGATTAGCCAACACCTTAGAAATAATCTTATAAATCCCACCAACTAAGCTTATAGGCCAAAAGTCCTTTACCTCCACAGCATCCACCTTCTTGGGAATAAGGGCAAGGAACGAAGCATTAAGACTCTTCTCAAACATTGCCTGAGTATGAAAATTGTGAAATACAGCCATAATTTCTGTTGTTTGAACACACTAGCAAGACTGGAAGAACGCCATGGAAAAGCCATCCGGGCCAGGCGCCTTATCACCATTAAAATCATTGATCACCCCAAACACCTCTTCCTCCTCAAAAGGCCTATCTAGCCAACTTGCATCTTCCATCGAGATACTAAAAAAATCCACATCATCTAAGACAGGTCTATGAGTCACATCCTCAAAATAAAGCTGCCTATAGAACCGAGAGATACAGTCTGCTATAGTTGCTGGGTCCGAAGACAAATCCCCATCCACCATAAGCCTATCAATAGAATTAAACCTCCTGTGAGAGTTAGCTATACGATGGAAAAATTTAGTATTCCTGTCTCCTTCCCTAATACAGAGAACTCTAAATTTTTGCCTCCAACAAATTTCTTCCAACAGAGTAGCTTTTTCTAACTCATCACGAATTCTTCCCACTTCTAATGTTCCCTCCGTTGATAGACCCCGACTATCCTCAATATTCTCTAGAACACTTAGGTCCTTCTACAATTTTTTAATCCGATCTTCAACATGACCAATCACCTCCACATTCCATCTTTTCAAATCATTTTTCAAAAGTTTTAGTTTATTGGCCAGAACAAAACTTGGAGCACCTTGAAACTGATAGGATTCCCACCAAGACCGAACCCTATCCACAAAACCCTTATCCTTAAGCCACATATTCTCAAATCTAAACGGCCTACTCCCTCTTTGAAAAGATCCACCCTCAAGGACAATTGGGAAATGATCCGAGCACAACCTGGACATCCGTCTTTGAGAAACTGTTGGAAACTTATTCTCCCAATCTGCAGAGAACAAGAATCTGTCCAGCCTAGCCTTCGAAGCAACTTCTCGAGAATTTGACCAAGTAAAAGTTCCCCTTTGTAATGGCAGATCAATGAGGCCCTGTTCCGAAATAAAATTGGAAACTCCCGCATAGCAACAGTGAAAGAATTAGACCCCAATCGTTCGGAAGGGAACCTAACCACATTAAAGTCACCATCTACACACCATGGGACACTCCGCCAGCTATTCAAACCACTCCTCCCATAAAAACCTCCTGTCTCGGTGCAAATTAGGACCATACACACTAGTAAACGCCCATACAAACTGATCTGACACACTTGTAAATTTACAAGAAACCGAAAATCTCCTCACTGCTTCCTCTAATTTATTCACAACTTGTGTGTCCCACATCAATAACACCCCTCCAGAAGCTCCACAAGAACCTAAGTAAGACTAGTCAACATGTTGGCCACCCCACAAGCTACGAATCACCACTCTATTTATCAGCCCCATTTTGGTTTCTTGAAGACAAACCACATCTGGCCCCCATTTCCTAATCAAATTTCTAACCCTGAGCCTTTTATCCTGCTCATTCAACCCTCTAACAACTCTCGCTGACCTTTCTGGCTTGACTTGACCAACTTCATCTGATCACCCACTGCATGTTTCTGTTTATATTTTTTTCTGGCCTCTATAGCTAATAACAAGCCTGTAATTTTCTCCTCAAAACCTTCCAAAGAAGTGCCCACAGATTTCTTAAAAGCCTTTATCCCATTGGTTACCCATTGTAATGGCTGACAGTTATCAACACTCTCCTTATACCCAATCTCCTTCACAGGACTAGACACCAACTCCAAAGGACCTTCAGTGGCCAACGGTACCACAACTAATGGCTAACCACCTCTCTCCCAAGACATCAACCTTTCATCAAATTCCCACAAATTCCCACATCTCATTCTCTGACCCAGGCACCACAGACAAAGACTCTACTAGCCCCTCACCCTCATCTGCCCAACTAACCCTCTGCCCTTCATTAGCAATAGAAGCAGTACCTGGTACGCACTCTCCCTCCATGCTTGAGCAAACTGACATGCAATCTGGAGATCGATACAGTGACAGTGGAAGCACTAACTGTCGTCCATCACGCAATTGTAGCATCCAGTCTTTGGAGTTACCCCCAAGACTTAGTCTCCAAACAATTCCCCAATAGTGGGGCCAAGTAGATGAACTCCCTCAAGATCAGAATCGTTATTAGTAGTGGCCGATCCTTCCGGACCCACAAAATCGTCATCCCCATCTTCCGTTGCCACCTGAGATGTCAAAGTCACTAGTGCCGACACTATCGGGGCACTAGAGATCGATACCGGTTCACTGGATGCCTGGGCCACCCCCACTGGCTTGACTAGCATGGTGGAGAACTAAGTCTGGCTTCTCTGACCACCAAATCCATCAACACCCGTCGCTTCCGACACCGTAATGGAGGACATCATGGCCGAGGACACCACCGGCACCATTATCGACCCAATCGGAGCACTGATAGCCGATAACGGCTCATGGGAGGCATGGGCCACCACCGCTGGTCTAGTCGGCATGGTGGATGGCTGAGCAATTCGACTCGGGCTGTGCTGACCACCCTGCCACTTCCGTTGCTGCTAAGGAGGAGATCGTGGCCAAGGGCACCTTCGACAACATCACAAGCTTCACCGATGTTGTAGGCAAGACCATTGAGCTCTCGTGTTTGTTCGTGGCAGTCAATTCACGCAAACCTGAACTCGGGATAGAGAGACAGCTCTAGTAAGAAGGATCCAGAACAGTTGGGCCACTAAAAGAGCTCTCCCCAGCCTCAAAATTAGATGGGCTTGACAAACCCAGGCCCAAAATAGAGTTTTTACTGCCCAACAGAGCACCTTGGGCTTTCTGATTGGATGGGCCCAGCCCCACTTTTGTATTCTGGGCATTATTACTCTCCCTTGCTACCCGTTTGCCAGCTTGCTTACCACCCTTAACACCATCCCAAGATACCTGCCTCTTTCCAAACTCATTCACATCCACAATCGGCCCTCTCCCTAACCAACGTGACTTCCTAATTTTTGAATTCAAATTAAACTTCAAAGGAATACTGAGATTATTTCCTTTCGGAATTTTGCCTCAATATTATTCTTACCATTAATACCACCTTCTCCACCCTCACCACCACCCATGGCTGACGGGAGAAAACTTCCGGCCTGAGTTTCAAAAACTACTACCTATGTGCGAGAATTGTCTCTTGGAAGCTCCATTATATTCTCCACGACACCATCCTTGACCTTTTCTTTGATGAAGGGCTGCTGAGCAAGCTTCAACCTTGCCTGCACTGGAGCTTTGACAGCTTCCACAAAGGACCTGGCAGCACGATACTTTGGGATCTACTTAGACTTGTACGGTACAAAATTCAGTCCACCCAACGCATATTGGGAAGGTTCCAATATTCTTCTTAATTCAATCCCAAAGGTTCTCCATCCTTGTTGTAACTTTCCGGTAGGGATAATGATATTTCTCCGCAACCACTTTCCGGCAGGGATAATGATATTTCTCCGCAACCCACCTACCTTAAGCTCTATCACTGATAAATACTGCCCAAACGAGTTGGACCCCCGTTGCAAAGTGTAAGCAGTATCAACTTCCCTGAACGTGAAGAATTGCTTAGGATTAACCCCAATCACGGTGTGTTCCAGATTCTGCATTAACCAAAGTGCTGCACTCTTGCTTATAAACATCGATTGCATGCAGTATTTTCCCCGTTCAAAAATCCTGAGGGAGAAAAAATTCCCTCCTTCCTCAGCCACCAACTGAAACAGCTTAGATTCAATAAAAAAACTTCTAAAACCACCCATACTGATCCAAGGAAATAAACTAAAACAAGATTTCTGACTAATATGAGGTAGCCGGGCCTCCTAAGATGACCAAATTTTGTAGTGAAATAAAGTAGAAAAGCGCATTCATGATCAAGTGGAAACCTAAGCAAACCTCAACTCCACAGGATTTCTGTCTAAATTCTATTGGCCAATGCTTAAGCAATCATCTAACTAACGGACTAACTAGTTACAAGAGGATTAGGATGCAGCTACTTGAAATGCCCTGCATCAGTGAGTCTTACATTCCTGCTCAAAAAGCAGTGTACTACTCAATTAATTGATTTTCTAAATAGCAAGGGCCAATGAGCAACAAATTTAATGAGGGTTTTGTCATTTAGTTGCTTATGTTGCACTTATTGTGTAGTCAATCATCTGTTGTCTACAAAGTTCAAATTTTCATGCTATAAAGCACTTTCTCAATATTCAATAGATTATGATGCCTACATGATTGGTTTGGTCTTTGGTGGTGGTTTCTCAGTTGTAGAAGCAATTGATCAGCAGTGTCCTTGTTCTGCTATAATATTGGATGCATTGTTATTATTATTATTTTTCCTTTTTGTGTTTGAAATTACTCTTTACGCTCGCTCTCTCTCTCTCTCTCTCTCTCTCTCTCTCTCTCAGGGTGTGAGTTATTTTACTGTCTTGTTTATTCTGATTTTTTACTGTCTTTAGATATATGATCCCTAACTTTCGTTTTCTTCTCTGTAATCTAATTATTTTAAATTTATAAACAAAAAATTGGATAACATAAATATTATAAGATCTAATTGCATTGCAATATTAATGATGTATTTATGCAGGCTGACTTAGGCGTAAAGACAAAGACCCAACTTTTGGCTGAGAAATCTGTGTTCAAGATTCTGTTAATGACCATCATTGCTGCTGATGTGGAACCAGATCTTCATGATCACAAAGATGATTTTATTCTCAATGTTTGTCGCCATTTTGCAATGATATTTCATATTGATTCTTCCTCTGGAAATGCGTCGACTTCGACTGCTGCACTGGGGGGTCCTGTGGTTTCATCAAATGTTAATGTTAGTTCCAGGTCAAAGAATGGTACTTGTTTGAACCTGAAAGAGTTGGACCCTCTAATTTTTTTAGATGCTTTAGTTGATGTACTAGCAGATGAAAACAGGCTTCATGCCAAAGCTGCTCTTAATGCTTTGAATATGTTTGCTGAAACACTTCTGTTACTTGCTCGCACAAAGCATGCTGATCTGCTGATGTCAAGGGGCCCTGGTACTCCAATGATCGTCTCTAGCCCCTCTATAAATCCTGTATCACCACCCCCAAGTGTTCGAATTGCTGTCTTTGAGCAACTTTTACCTCGTCTTTTGCATTGTTGCTATGGAAGTACATGGCAATCACAGATGGGAGGTGTTATGGGACTTGGTGCTTTGGTTGGAAAGGTCACTGTAGAGATTTTGTGCCTTTTCCAAGTGAGAATTGTGCGTGGTCTGGTATATGTTCTTAAAAGGCTTCCCACTTATGCTAGCAAAGAGCAGGAAGAGACAAGCCAAGTGCTTACACAGGTTCTTCGTGTAGTTAATAATGTTGATGAAGCAAACAGTGAACCACGAAAGCAAAGTTTTCAGGGAGTAGTTGAATTTCTTGCTTCAGAGTTGTTCAACTCCAATGCATCTGTTACTGTGCGAAAGAATGTGCAGTCATGTTTGGCACTCTTGGCTAGTAGGACTGGTAGCGAGGTATCTGAATTACTTGAGCACTTATATCAACCTTTGCTTCAGCCTCTTATAATGCGGCCTCTACGGTCAAGAACTGTTGACCAGCAGGTAAAATTTGTTTCTACTGGTAATTTTTTAGAATATTTATCAACTTGCGCCTCTCATTTGATTGGATGGTGTTTAGGTTGGGACAGTTACGGCTTTGAATTTCTGCCTGGCCTTGAGGCCACCTCTTCTCAAGTTGACTCCAGAATTAGTTAATTTTCTGCAAGAAGCATTGCAAATAGCTGAGGCTGATGAAACTGTGTGGGTTGTGAAGTTTATGAATCCGAAGGTGGCCACATCATTAAATAAACTCCGTACAGCTTGCATTGAACTACTGTGTACAACGATGGCATGGGCAGATTTCAAAACTCCAAATCATTCTGAATTGCGTTCAAAGATTATTTCCATGTTTTTCAAGTCATTGACATGTCGGACACCAGAAATTGTTGCTGTTGCAAAGGAGGGCTTGCGACAGGTTTTGTTGAGCTTCTATCATATTTAATTGATATATTTAATCCTTAGAACTTGATGTTGATGTATGCATAGCTTTAGATAATGGCCAGCATAATGCATTTTCCAGTTGAGGCATGATGTTTGTTGATTGTGTGTAAATTAACCACATGATGGGTCATCTTCATTTTTTTTCATTCCTTTTCTTTTATATATATTTTGGGAATATTTGGAATTTGCTCACTCTATTGGTCATTGTCATTTAGGTTATCAATCAACAAAGAATGCCCAAAGAACTTCTGCAGAGCAGCCTCAGGCCTATTTTAGTCAACTTGGCACATACCAAGAACCTCAGCATGCCTCTTCTACAAGGTCTGGCTCGCTTGCTTGAACTTTTGTCCAATTGGTTTAATGTTACCTTGGGTGGCAAGTTGTTAGAGCACCTTAAGAAATGGTTGGAGCCAGAAAAGCTTGCACAGAGTCAGAAGTCATGGAAGGCTGGTGAAGAACCAAAAATTGCAGCCGGTAATGCATCTAGGTTTTATCTGCTTATGGAAAAGAGTTATAGACTATACAAACTCTCACTTGATTGTACTGATGACATCATGTTGGTTTTTCTGCTTTATGCAGCTATTATTGAGCTTTTCCACTTGCTTCCCTTAGCTGCTTCAAAGTTTCTCGATGAACTTGTGACCTTGACAATTGAATTGGAAGGAGCACTTCCCCCAGGACAAGTATACAGTGAGATTAACAGTCCATACCGTGTTCCCCTCACTAAATTTTTAAATCGATATGCACAGCTTGCTGTTGACTATTTTCTCGCTCGATTAAGTCAACCAAAATACTTCAGGCGGTAAGGTTTACTGGTATATATAAGTCAATTTTCTGATATGGAACATATATTGACTTCTTCCTTCTTTTTTTTTTTTTTTTTTTTTTTTTCCAGGTTTATGTATATAATCCGATCAGATGCAGGTCAGCCCTTGAGAGATGAACTTGCAAAGTCACCACAGAAGATACTGGCAAGTGCCTTCCCTGAATATTCACCAAAATCTGATGTGGTTATGACTCCGGGATCTTCAAGTACATCTACTGCTATATTAGGTGATGATGGCCTTGTTACTCCGTTACCTGATAGTTCTAATCCAGCATCTGCCCCCTCTAGTGCAACTTCAGATGCTTATTTTCAGGGACTTGGACTTATCAAAACTTTGGTAAAATTGATACCTGGCTGGTTGCAGACTAATCGTTTGGTCTTTGATACCTTGGTACTTGTTTGGAAGTCACCTGCAAGAATATCTCGTTTGCATAAAGAACAGGAACTGAACTTAGTGCAAGTAAGTATAGTTCATTTTACACAATTGTGAAACTTCTGCTCTTTTGTTGTTTTTCTAGTGGGTGATTTCAGATAATCTTTTACCTCTCAATTTCAAAATCATAGTTGATTCTTGTTCATTGTTTTCTAGTAAAACCTTGTTCTTTTGTCACTGTGAAATAGCTATCCGATTTACTTTTAACTTATCACATTATTGAGTATTTACCATTTTTCATTTTTATATGTGGACTTTTTATGTAATGTTTGTCAATTGATTGGTGACTCTGAGACTTGTTGTGATTACTGAGATACAGGTGAAAGAAAGCAAGTGGCTTGTCAAATGCTTCCTGAATTATTTGAGACATGACAAAACAGAAGTCAATGTTCTTTTCGATATACTCTCCATCTTCCTTTTTCATACTCGTATTGATTATACTTTTCTGAAGGAGTTTTATATCATTGAGGTACTTTGATTCTTGGATCCGATTTTTTTAAATCCTGGGAGAGTTTTCCCTTGTATTCTAGTTATTTGTGTGATCTGTTACTAGTGCAAACAATCATTTTCAGGTTGCGGAAGGTTATCCACCTAACATGAAAAGAGCACTTCTCTTGCACTTTTTGAACCTTTTCCAATCAAAACAACTTGGTCATGATCATTTGGTTGTTGTCATGCAAATGCTCATTCTTCCAATGCTCGCTCATGCTTTCCAAAATGGCCAAAGTTGGGAGGTTGTTGACCCTGCTATTATAAAAACAATTGTTGACAAACTTCTTGATCCTCCAGAAGAGGTGCTTTCTTGACTTCATTTGCAACTTTTATGTGTTCCATGAAATTTTCTTGTGAGCCTGTTTATAATTAATTGAATGAAAATTATTTGTCAATTTGATTTCTACAATGTGATTCTTTTAAAATGTATCTCAAATATTTTGCACCCCTTTTGTAGGTTTCTGCTGAATATGATGAACCTTTGAGAATAGAACTTTTGCAGCTCGCCACTTTGCTTCTTAAGTATCTTCAGAATGACCTTGTCCATCATAGGAAAGAGCTGATCAAGTTTGGCTGGAATCATCTCAAACGTGAAGATAGTGCCAGTAAGCAGTGGGCATTTGTGAATGTTTGCCACTTCTTGGAGGCCTATCAGGCCCCAGAAAAAATTATTCTTCAGGTATGGCTGTGATTTATATCATAATGGAATATATTAGTGCAAGTTATTTATCTCATTGTCTAATTTACCCAAAGTTTGCATCATTTAAGAAATTTTCTGGACTATTTTTCTGCTCTGTAATTTAGTTTTCTGATACGCACACTAATAATGTCAGTATTGGGAGTATTCAGAATGTGCCCTTTTTTGGTGAGCAACTTATTTATCTCATTGTCTAATTTGCTCAAAGTTCTCATCATTTAAAAATTTTAGTGGACTATTTTTCTGCGCTGAAATTAGCTTTCTGATGCTGTAACTAATAATGTCAGTATGGGGAGTGTTCAAAATGTACCCTTGGCCCATTGTCCCACCCTCATGTGGAATAGTAGAATCTTTTAAAACACTTTTTTTTTTTTTGTGTGTTATTTTTGGAAAGGGGGGGGGGGGGAGTAGGAGGCGGGGACGGACCCAGGTGGGGGCCCGGGCCCTCCCTGGGTTCAAAATAATTTTTTTTTAGTTATTATATATGTTTAATTTTTGTAGTTGGGCCTCCTTCCAAAACCTTAGGTTCTCATTTTCCTCAATAAGCCTAGCTAGCCTCATTCAAATAGCAACTATCCAACCCAAAAATTTAACAAAAACAATAAAAACATTCACAATGGTGATTGTATTTTAGCAAAAAAAATTATTTTACCACCAAAGAACTAAAAAATCATGTGTTATTGGAGAAGTTAAAGCTAAATTTTTTGCAACTACAATAAACTGGTATAAATACTAGTTGACTGTAGCAAGTTGTTAAAAATAAAATAAAATATTTTATTAAAATTATATCTCTTCCTTCAATTAAAAAACTCAAATTCTTTCTCTTCCTTTATTATTTTAATGAGTTGTTTATATTATTTTATATGAAATGATAAAAAAAATAGAACATTTGATATTGGATGTATTGTAAAGTGAGGTGGTAAAATAGATAAAGTAGCTTTTGAGGTGCTAAAAGCTAAAATTTTTTAGTACCACCACTATGAATGCTCTAACTTTAACAAAAAAAAAAAAAAAAATCATAGCCAGCCTAGTATTAAAAAAAAAAAAATTTTGTTTTTGTTGGTAAATGATTGTATTTTAATGTATTTAGAAATAACGATTTTGAGTATTTATAATTTTTTAATACTATATAGATGCCAATTTGAAGTGTTTTTTTTTTTTTTTTTTTTTTTTCCTCCTCCCGCTAGCTTAAAATTCTGGGTCCATCCCTGGGAGGAGGGGATGTTGATGTTGGGTGTGTTCAAACCGCTTATGAGTTGACATGTATAATTGTAATCTTTTCATCTTCCTGTAAAATCTGGAATAATTGTGGTTTTTCTAGAATGTTGTTTTTCTATGGCAATATGAAACATGTGAGCTAAGCACATGTTTCTAAAATTTATAGCTATGCAATGAAATGGTAACCTGCCCAATATTTGAAACTGCAGGTTTTTGTAGCACTTCTTAGAACTTGCCAACCCGAAAATAAAATGCTAGTCAAGCAGGCCCTTGATATACTTATGCCAGCATTACCTCGAAGGTTGCCTCTTGGGGATTCTCGTATGCCAATTTGGATACGGTACACAAAAAAAATTCTGGTTGAGGAAGGTCACTCTATTCCTAATTTGATTCACATTTTCCAGCTCATTGTCCGCCATTCAGATCTCTTCTACAGCTGCAGAGCACAATTTGTACCGCAGATGGTGAATTCACTCAGTCGCCTTGGGTTGCCATATAACACCACGGCAGAAAACAGGCGTCTTGCCATTGAACTTGCTGGATTGGTGGTTGGTTGGGAAAGGCAGAGGCAAAATGAAATGAAAGTAGTTACTGATAGTGATGTACCCAGCCAGAACAATGATGGATTTAATTCTGGTTCTGCTGGTGCTGATCCTAAGCGTTCAGTGGATGGGTCTACTTTCCTTGAGGATTCAACAAAGCGAGTAAAACTTGAGCCTGGTCTCCAATCCCTCTGTGTCATGTCACCTGGTGGTGCATCGTCAATCCCTAACATAGAAACCCCTGGATCTGCTAGCCAACCTGATGAAGAATTCAAGCCAAATGCTGCTATGGAAGAAATGATTATCAATTTTCTTATTAGGGTGAGGCTTTTGTCAGCTTGTGCTTTCATCTATGACTAAGATATATTGATGACGTGCTTATTAAAAAAAAAGATCTATGTCTTTTACAGTTTGATTGTAGTTCTTGCTTTCGGTTAAAACGCCTCATGGATTAAAATTTTTTAACCTATTGATCTGCTGCTTGTTTGCACCTTCTGCACTAAAAAAGAATATATTTATGTAGGTAGTACTTGCTTTGCACTCTTGTATCATATGTAATTTCTGTAGTGTAATCTATTATTTAATGAAAACCATACAAGAAATTGGAGTGAACTGAGTAATCCAATTGATGATGAACCTGTAGGTTTTTTTTTGAAGAATTAGGACATCCAAGTTAAAAGATGTATGGGGGAGGATGAAAATGGGAAAAGTCATGGGACCTGGTAAATTCCCATTGAAGTTTTGGAAGTGCTTAGGTGATGTGAGTGTGAGATGGTTGACAGACCTTTTCAATAAGATTTTAAGGATTAGAAAAATACTTAGTAAATGGAAGAGATGCTCTTTAGTACATATATACAAGAACAGAAGACATTCAAAATTGTACAAATTATTGTGGAATTAAGCTTGAGTCACATCATGAAATTTCAGGAGTAGTTGGACGTAGGTTAAGACACAAAAAACTAATATTAGATAATCAATTTGGTTTAAGCGTAAGGGAGGTCTACTGTGGAAGCAATTTTCTTACTTAGAGAACCGCGTAAAGATCTCCATATAGTTTTTATTGATATGGAGAAAGCATATAGTTTTTGTTTATACAGAGAGCATATGATAGAATACCTAGAGAGGTTATGTGGTAAGTTTAATGGATGAAATTAGAGATGGAATCACACCAAGTTGGACATCTAGAGGGATGTTTTAAAATCTAAAGGCTTTAGGTTATTTAGGTGTAAGACTTGTACAAGAGGAAACAAAGATGAAGGGGTTATAAAACTTGATGGTCAATAGATGCCAAAAAGTGGGTGCTTTTGATATTTTGGATCAATAATTCATAAGAAAGGAGAGATTTAAAATCATAAAACACCGGGTGGATGAAGCGGAGATGTGTAACTTAGAATACCTATTAAGAAACAACATGTTTTTAAAAGGAGTGTATTTGAAATAATAATGTTAAAATGGATATGTGGAAGAACAAAGAGAGATAGGATACAAATTCAAGAAATTCGTTTAAATATAGGGAAGACTCCTATGAATGAGAAGACAAGGGAGAGTCACTTGAAATGGTTGTGATATGCAAATGAGAGAAATTAAAGGAAGAGTGATTTGATTCAAGTTGAGGGAATGGAAAGAGTTAGAGAGAGACCTAAAAACTTGAAATAGTAGAAAATGACATGTTTTTTTGGGGGTAACACAGAGTCTGATTTTGTATAGAATACAATGACGGATAAAATACATGTGGCCGACCACAAATATTCTGCTGAGAATTCATAGCTGACTCCAAATTTTTGGGGAATCTATTATTTATTGACTTTGTTTTAGTCCCAGTTTATTAGTTTACATGCAACTCCCATGAATTTTTTTTTTTTTTTTTAATGTTATGCCTACAGTTGATGGGTTGAACCCATTAAACAAATACAGATTAAACATGGTACATGTCTAACATGTATATGAGGTATCTCGCGTGGCATTTATCAAAAAGAAGTATCTAACATGGAAGTTTCCTGAAAAAAATTAGTCAAAGCAGAGAATGCTTACGAAGAAGAGTTATCATTGCAGGCACATGCTGTCTTTCTTTTGGTGCCCCAGTGCTGTGTCTCTCGCATTGAATTTTTTTTTTTTGAACTTAATAGAACAATATGAATTTGATAAAAGTTTGTTCCCGATTTTTTTTTGGGCTAAGTTCTTAACATGATTTATTACAGTTCTTCATTGATTTGTCTGAAGTATCGTGATATTTCAATCATTCTGATGATTATTTATAACTTTTTACCTGTCTTTTTGAGATCAGGTTGCCTTGGTCATTGAGCCTAAGGACAAGGAAGCAAGTATAATGTACAAACAAGCTTTAGAGCTACTTTCACAAGCCTTAGAAGTGTGGCCTAATGCTAATGTCAAATTCAATTATTTAGAAAAGCTGCTGAGCAGTATTCAACCATCTCAGTCAAAGGACCCTTCCACAGCTCTCGCACAAGGCTTAGATGTAATGAACAAGGTTTTGGAGAAGCAGCCACATTTGTTCATTAGAAATAATATAAATCAGATTTCTCAAGTATGACACTGCTCCCAATTGTTCTACTGATTGGTCTAGTGACTAAATTTTCATATTTCAACAATGATACTATTTTTGTATTTGTTTTGTCAGATTCTTGAACCCTGCTTCAAGTATAAAATGTTAGATGCTGGAAAGTCCTTGTGCTCACTGTTGAAGATGGTCTTTGTTGCTTTTCCCCTAGAAGCAGCCACTACACCACAAGATGTTAAACTATTGTATCAGAAGGTTGACGAACTGATTCAGAAGCATATTCATATTGTTACAGCTCCTCAAGCATCAAATGAGGATAATACTGCTAATTCAATTAGCTTTGTTCTGCTTGTCATTAAAACCTTGACAGAGGTACAGAAGAACATCGTTGATCCTAACTTCTTGGTTCGTATACTGCAACGCCTGGCACGAGATATGGGATCATCAGCAGGCTCTCATCCGAGACCAGTATGCCCCTATTTTCTCATTCTATCCCTATTTTCTCATTTGTAAACCCTGTTTTCAATGGGGAGGTCAAATTTTTTAGGAATGTTAGTGGGATGGGTTTAGTGGGGTTGCACACCTGTCCCAATCCTAATAGGATGGCTCTATGTTTTTAAAAGGGTTTGTGAGATTGGTTTGAGTTTTTAGGAAATGGGATCCTGAACCTGAGCTGATTAGTATGATTATACAATTTAATTGCTAAAATATATCTAATATTAGTAATATTACAAAAGTCCTAGGCATTCTATAAGCTTTACCCACCGTTTCTTTCTCTTTCTCATTCTTACTTATTATTACAAAAATCCATGTGACTTACTTAAAATAGTTTGGATAAATTTTTTTTTCCCATTTTTGGTATTAGTACATGGTTTAGATATTATTAATGATGATAGTAATTGAATGATTGATAATTTTCCATTTATGCTAGGATTAAATATGTGGCCAAGAGCCTTGTAGCTCAATTGGCACCTTCTGGCTTCTGGTGTTTACAACAAAGACATCCAAGGTTCAAATCCCCCCACCCCCAACTATTAATCTATAAAAAAAAGAAAGAATAAAATATAGTGGCCTTTCAGTGTTCATCAATACTTGAATGTGGTGAACTAGATTTTATTGTTTACCCCTTCTAAGCACAATGAAATAAACACTCAGGTTGTAATGGGTTTGGGTTTCTCAAATAAAAGTGGAAGGAGTTTGGGATAAGATTCATAAAAGGTGAAGGGTCACAACATTAATTTGAGAAAAGTGGAATCTTCATTGTATTAATTTCATTCACTTGAATCACTTTTGGTAATGCAAACTATTTCTGATATCTTTTGACTGTTAAAAATTGAGTAGATAAAAGAGATTCCAGTGATCCGCTGACCTTTTGTGAATTATTAGATATTTGTTATATCTGTTAATTGTGAAGGTTGTAATATGTGAATGGATGAGGATACTTTTCGATCAATGGTCAATATTCTTCCTAGTCTGAGGCTAATAGCCTAATGTGCAGAGTAGGTTGATTTTGATGTGTATGACCCAAGTATGATTTGATTTGGCATGGTGGTTATATTTACCAAATTTGGCATAATATTCATCCCAGTTGATGTCCTGTCGTAGTTGTCCATCTGGCTCATGGGGTCTTGGGAGAAGTTCTTATTTGCAAGTTCAAGGTTAAATGCCTTGTAATTCTTGTTCACTAGAGCCTTCATATTTGATTGTATCTATGTTGATTTTACTTGGCATGATTAACTTTACACATTAGTGATTTTACTTGGCATTATTTTTTTTTTCATTTGTTGAATTACATTAAGCAAATTTGGGATTATGGCTTGTTGTTGTTGTTATTGAATTACATTAAGTAAACTGTCATCCATATCCAGGGTCAGAGAACCGATCCTGATTCTGCTGTCACTTCTTCTCGTCAAGGTGCTGATGTTGGTGTAGTCATCTCTAATCTAAACTCGGTTTTGAAGCTTATAAGTGAGAGGGTCATGCTTGTTCCAGATTGCAAGCGATTGATAACTCAAATCTTGAATACCTTGCTCTCAGAGAAAGGTACTGATTCTAGTGTGCTTCTTTGCATACTTGACGTGGTAAAAGGGTGGATTGAAGATGACTTTGGCAAACCAGGCACATCAGTCACATCGAGTTCTTTTCTTACTCCGAAGGAAATAGTTTCTTTTCTTCAGAAGCTTTCACAAGTTGATAAACAAATTTTTTCTCCAAGTGCTCTGGAAGAGTGGGATAAGAAATACCTACAGCTTGTTTATGGAACTTGTGCTGATTCGAATAAGTAAGCAATATAGTTTAAATCAGCTTGTATATTTTTTGCACCATGTTTTTTATATAATGTTTTGATTGACTTCCAGATTGCCCCTGCTCGTTCGTCAAGATGTGTTTCTGAAAGTGGAAAGGCAATTCATGCTTGGTTTACGGGCAAGAGATCCTGAAATTAGGATGAAATTCTTCTCACTTTATCATGAATCTCTTGGGAAATCATTGTTCCCAAGGCTGCAGTTTATTATCCAACTTCAGGACTGGGAAGCTTTGAGTGATGTCTTTTGGCTCAAGCAAGGCCTTGACCTTCTTCTGGCAATCTTAGTTGAGGATAAACCTATTACGCTAGCTCCAAACTCAGCTAGGGTGCCGTCACTTATGGTTTCAGGTCCTCTTCCAGATAGTTCTGGGATGCAGCATCAGGTTCCTGATGTTTCAGAGGGCCCTGGGGATGCTCCTCTAACGTTTGATGCCCTTGTTTCTAAGCATGCACAGTTTCTAAATGAGATGAGCAAACTCAAGGTAATACCAATTACAATTAGACCGTTTAGGTCCACAGTGTATTGTGCTTAAGGATTAGATAATAGATTTCCCATTTTGGTTTGTAGAAGTGAGCTATGGTTGTTTTGTAGTCTCCAAGCATGTTGTATCTTTTTTATGTCTTTATGGTGCACTTGCATTTTCTGTTAAGATAGCAACATTTGACTGAAGAGGTACGAAATTGTTTTCTGAGCTTGTTTTTTCTATCTTGCTGTTGGTAGGCTGTCTAGATTCTTATCTACTTAATGCATTTCACCCATCATATTAGAAGTTGACCTTTTACTTCCTTCTTTCAGGTTGCTGATCTTGTTATTCCATTGAGAGAGCTGGCTCATACTGATGCTAATGTTGCATACCACTTATGGGTGTTGGTATTTCCCATTGTCTGGGTGACCTTAAATAAGGACGAGCAGGTAGCACTAGCTAAACCAATGATTACTCTCCTTTCAAAAGATTATCACAAGAAGCAACAAGCCAGCAGGCCAAATGTTGTGCAAGCACTCCTAGAAGGGCTTCAGTTGAGCCACCCTCAACCCAGGATGCCTAGTGAGCTCATTAAATATATTGGAAAGACTTACAATGCATGGCACATTGCATTGGCTTTGCTAGAAAGTCATGTCATGTTGTTCATGAATGACACAAAGTGCTCTGAGTCTCTGGCTGAGCTTTATCGCTTGCTTAATGAAGAAGATATGAGGTGTGGGTTATGGAAGAAAAGATCAATCACAGCAGAAACTAGGGCTGGGATTTCTCTAGTCCAGCATGGTTACTGGCAGCGTGCCCAAAGCCTCTTTTACCAAGCCATGGTTAAGGCAACTCAAGGCACATATAACAACACGGTACCAAAGGCTGAGATGTGTCTTTGGGAAGAGCAATGGCTGTCCTGTGCCAGTCAACTTAGCCAGTGGGATGCATTGGTGGACTTTGGCAAGAGTATTGAGAATTATGAAATACTACTTGACAGTCTTTGGAAGTTGCCTGATTGGGCTTATATGAAGGATCATGTAATTCCGAAGGCTCAAGTAGAAGAAACTCCAAAACTTCGATTGATTCAAGCCTTCTTTGCTCTTCATGACAGAAGCACAAATGGTGTGGGGGATGCTGAAAACATACTGGGGAAAGGTGTTGATCTTGCTTTGGAGCAATGGTGGCAGTTGCCAGAAATGTCTGTTCATGCTAGGATTCCTCTTTTACAGCAATTCCAGCAGCTAGTTGAAGTTCAAGAATCAGCTAGAATCCTTGTGGACCTTGCAAATGGTAACAAACTCTCTGGAAATTCTGTTGGTGGTGGTGTGCATGGAAACCTTTATGCTGATCTCAAAGACATCCTTGAGACTTGGAGGCTGAGAACTCCAAATGAATGGGATAATATGTCTGTTTGGTACGATTTGATTCAATGGAGAAATGAAATGTATAATGCAGTCATAGATGCATTCAAGGATCTTTCTGTCACAAATCCACAACTCCATCACCTTGGTTATCGTGACAAAGCATGGAATGTTAACAGGCTTGCTCACATTGCTTGTAAGCAAGGCCTTTATGATGTTTGTGTGGCAATACTTGAAAAGATGTATGGTCATGCAACCATGGAAGTGCAGGTAATAGAGACTATAACAATTTTTTTTTTTTTTTGGATTAGCTCAGGAGAGGTAAAAAGAACTGTGTCCTCTCTGCCCCATACTTGGTATCTTTTTGATTAGTTCAAGTATTCTTCATTAAATGGGTCCACTTTGCAGAATTTGTGGCCATTTAAGATAACTTTGAAGTAAATTTATCTGTGCAATTGACTGTAGTCCAGGAATAATGAAATTTTACTTTTTCAACCCAGGTATAATTTTTAGGTCCAATGGTTTGCTTTTATGCTTAGACATGTCTAGTGGTCATTTTGAATCTCCTTGGTGGGCATAGAAATGTGGAGTTTTCTTCCTTTCTGAGCATACATCTCTATCAACTATTACCAAACTTCTTCCTTACCCTCTCATTCTGGACTTCAAATCTCTCTGGTGATTGGAAGCTAGGTCAGATAGTTGTTTTTTTTTTCATTCTTTGGGTGGATTTTATGGTAATTTGTAACCATATCCAGACATGCCCTGTGGTGATCTTGAACCTCATGGATGGACATGGAGCATGGAGCATGGAGTTTTCCTTCCCTCTTTATCTTACATCTCTGTTTGTCAACTATTAAGCATTTTGTTAATAGTTTTCTAACTTACATTTCCTCGTGTTCTGGACTTCAAATCTCTCTAGTCTTGGGGAGTGATGGCAGAAATAGGTGTCTCACAATTTTTTGTTGCATGCTTGCAGGAGGCATTCGTTAAGATAAGAGAACAGGCAAAGGCTCTTCTGGAAATGAAGGGGGAGCTTACCAATGGTCTCAATCTGATCAACAGCACTAATTTAGAATATTTTCCTGTGAAACACAGAGCAGAAATTTTTCGCCTAAAGGGGGATTTCTTGTTAAAGCTAAATGAATCTGAAAATGCCAATAGTGCGTATTCTAATGCCATCAACCTTTTCAAAAACTTGCCTAAAGGATGGATAAGTTGGGGAAATTATTGTGACATGGTATACATTTTCATCTACTTGTTATGTCATTGGTGTTATTGATGACTTGTTTTAAATACTGAATTGCTATCTTATGCTTATAGGCTTATAAAGAGACGAATGAAGAGACTTGGTTAGAATACGCTGTTAGCTGCTTTCTACAAGGTATCAAATTTGGTGTATCTAACTCAAGAAGCCATCTAGCTCGTGTTCTGTATCTTCTCAGCTTTGATACTCCCAATGAACCTGTCGGGAAGGCATTTGATAAATACTTGGACCACATACCCCACTGGGTTTGGCTTTCTTGGATTCCGCAACTCTTACTTTCCCTGCAGAGGACAGAGGCTCCTCATTGCAAACTTGTTCTACTTAAAATTGCCACTGTATTTCCACAGGTGAAAGCTTTTTATTAGTGTATTATATATAGATTCAGTTTGGTGCTTTATTCTGATAATATTCTTGAGATTCTCTTATCACTAATATGCAGGCTCTGTATTTCTGGCTGCGCACATATTTGCTTGAGCGACGTGACGTTGCAAATAAGTCTGAACTAAGCAGAATGGCAATGGCTCAGCAAAGAATGCAGCAAGGTGTTTCTGGCACTACTGCTGGTTCTCTTGGCTTGGCTGATGGAAGTACAAGAGTACAGGGTCACGGAGTATCTTCAGACAATCAAGTTCATCAAGGCGCTCAATCCAGTGGTGGAATTGGATCTCACGATGGTGGAAACTCTCATGGGCAAGAACCGGAAAGGTCAGGCACAGAGAGCAGTGTGCATGCAGGAAATGACCAATCTATGCAACAAAGTACGTCAACCATCAATGAGGGTGGTCAAAATGCATTAAGGCGTAGTGGTGCTTTAGGTTTGGTAGCTTCTGCTGCTGGTGCATTTGATGCTGCAAAAGATATAATGGAGGCTCTTAGAAGCAAGCACACTAATTTGGCCAGTGAACTTGAGGTAATGATTTCCATATTAAATTTCTTGAGTTAATCTATTGATTTCTTTTTTATTCTGTGGCTCATAATTTTTAAGACAAACTGTTCAGACATGTTACTCTTGAAAATTGAACTTTATTTAGTGGTACCCTCATTTTAGAGTAGTGGATTTTTTTGGGTTTGTTCCAATAAAAGATATTGTTTAAGTCGAACCTCCACAATCATTTCTGTAGTGCACACCCCACATTCCGGTCAACCAAACAAAATTTGCTTTCATCACTCAATTGACCCCACAAAACCTCTTTGAAGTTATTTTAATCTATTAGCGTCATCAATAGATGTTGTGGAGTGAAATAAGATTCATGTGTAGGCTAGATAATGTATTTTTAGTAAGAGCGATCTTCCTCCTTTTGATAAATAAGCTTCTTCCAATCTGTCTTTTTTCTGCTTTTTGATAGCATTTCAAACTGTTCTTGCCTCAAAGGATGAACCCTAAGGCAATCCTAGATATACTGTAGGTAGAGTACCCCACCTTCCAACCCACTTCTGAGACTTGCTTTGTTGCCCTCATCACCTAGTTCACTTTTATTTAGATTAACACTTGGTCCTGACATTTCTGCAAAATAAAAAAAAAAACATCAAAAACAACCAAGCATCACCAAACGAAATTGTATCATCAGCTAAAAGCAGATGGGAAGTTCCATAGCCCTTTTGCTATGTCCCCAACCTAAAACCCAGCTAAGTTATTGAACTGTGCAACTTTGTTTAACATCCTTCTGAGAATCTTTGTACTGAAAATGAAAAGAATTGAATTGTTGAAACACTGAACCAAACATTTCCTCCACTTTCCACCAAATTCAAATCTATCCAAAACTACAATTGTCTTCAGGAATGGAGTTGCACACAATGTCACCCTCTTCTGTCTTTGCCTTCAGAAATACGAACCACCTCACATCGACACCCACTATGTAAACTCCAATAATTCTTGGAAGAGGCTTTACAATTACTACAGAGGATCAGATGGAGGAGGGCCTTATACCTGTCATGAATATACTTGAAAACAATGGAGTTGATTGATTTGATCAAATGGAGGGCCTTATACCCATCCTGAAAATACTTGAGAAACAATGGAGTTGATTGATCCGATCAAATGGAGGGCCCTATACCCATCACAAAAATTCTTGAAAAGCAATGGATTTTAATGATCCTTCAACTCATCTACCCAATCCACTTCAAATCATCTCCCATGTCTCTTGAGAACTTTTAATGAATCCAACCTACCACCATAAAAGTGAAATTTGGAACCTTTTGAATCAATCTTGAGAAGCTCTTGATTCCCCATGCTTAGTTTAAGCTTTGCATAGTCTTGATCCAAGCCATTTGGAATCATTTACCCATAGCCTTATCCTAATGTAGGACCAATTGGGGAATTTGTCTACATGTGGTTGTGGTGGGTATAGGGCGAGGAGAATTTGTGGATCTAAGGTTTAGAATTGCTGAAGAAAGGGTTATGAAGTTGTGATAGGAAATTAAAGGTGGTTTGATGGGTTATTTGATGGCTATTTGGTATATGAAAGCATAGTTGTCAGTATCGTACGTATTGTATTGTGTGTAAAAAGTTTCATATTATATCGGCATATCGTAAGTGCTCATGAATCGTACGATACAGTATGCGTATCGTATAAATCGTATCGTATTGTAAAATCATACGTACTGTATGATACATAGACAAATACTTTAAAATGAGATTTTTTTGTTAAAATTTGTACTTTTATTTGAATCTAACAAGTTGTTAGACTTGTTTTTAACACACAATTATTAGGTTACTTAATTTAGCCTAATAAAGTAACATATTCATAAGTTTTTTTCCTTTCTTTCTCCTACAAAATTCACGTTTTGACAACTATAAAAGTTTTGACAACAATGTATGAAAGTATGTGGGGATTTATGGTTTTGATGGGTAAATGAAAGTGCTTGATTTGGGGTGTAAGGAAGAAGTAAAGGATAGATTTTTATGGTATTTAGGACTTTAGGGGCTGTGTGAGCAGCACCCGTGAACAATAGAAAGAAAGAAGAGAGGAGGAGGAAGAAAAGAACCCACAAAGGCCAAAGAAGAAGATAAGAAAGAAAGAAGAGAGGAGGAAGAGAAGAACCCACAAAGGCCAGCGTGCCTCTATGCTCAAAAGACTCAATAATTTTATTAGTCAACTCTAACTTGTTTGAGTATAATAAAAAACTTATATAGACATATTCTTAACTTCTCCTAGTAAGGCTAGGACTTCTACTTTGAATGGTAAACCAAACCCTATTTGAATTAAATCAAAGCTCATACGTAAAGACCCATATACTAAATAAGACTTACTTATTAATGAAAGAAAACCCATGGCCCATACCCAACAATTGTAAAATTACTAAAATACCCTTGACTTTTGAATAACCAATAAAATATATAAAACCTAATTAACTACCATGTACTTCTACTTATTGTTTCACTAACCATGCTATTGTTGCGCCATCATATCCACTTTGATGGAATGTTATGAGCTTTTTTATTTCTTTTTTTATTTATAAGTAATTAAAATATATATAAATCAGAAAAAAGGAGTCACTCAAGTATACAGAAAGTGAACTAGGGTAAATAGTCAGTTACGAAAATTGCATAAATCTAATAAATCAACAATAGAAAATAAAGAAAGATTCCTCAATGCTGACAAGTAGTCCAATAATGTTATGAAAAAGAACTACTTGAAATCAGGAATAGAACTTTCGGTATCTTCAAAACTCCTGCTATTCCTTTCCCTCTAGATGCACCACATCAAGCAATGGGGGATAACCATCCAAATATGACCATTCTGATGACGACTAAATTGACCTTGCCAGCAAGCTAAAAGCTCAACAGATTTTGGCATCACCCAATAAACTCCAAACAAACCCAAAATCAAGGAATGCAAGTTTGAAGCAATAGGGCATTGTAGCAAAG
This sequence comes from Notholithocarpus densiflorus, assembly GCA_030021035.2. Classification (NCBI taxonomy): domain Eukaryota; kingdom Viridiplantae; phylum Streptophyta; class Magnoliopsida; order Fagales; family Fagaceae; genus Notholithocarpus; species Notholithocarpus densiflorus. The sequence continues at coordinate 1,636,550 of JARYZH020000013.1, read as the reverse complement.
GGTGATCAACAGATTCACCATTACATTTGCACATATAACATCAATCTGTAATCCTTACTTTTTCTTCCGTAAATTGTCAATTGTCAAAATTTTACCCAAAGTTGCAGTCCATACAAAGAATGCTACTCTCAGAGGGACCTTTAATCTCCATATGATTTTCCAAGGGAAAGGATCACTAGTAATAGCAGCAACACCTAGAAATCAGTAATAACACCAACCTCACCAACCTTGTAGCCCTTTTTTTGTCTAGTTTCTAGCACATCTTATCCTCCCCAATCCCCTAATTACCGTACCATAAACGGTACTATGAAGGTCTTCAAGGACTCCAATTCCTAGTCTTGTACGGCCGGCATGAAGTGTAAATCCCAGCGAAGAACCCCGTTGATGAACTGCACAAAATCTGCCACACTTGCCTCCTTGTTATGGCAGATTCTAAATAACTCGGGTAGCATACAGCAAGAGAACTCTCCCCGCTTCGTCCGTCTTTCCAAAATTTCACACGTTCCATCCCCAACTTCATATTGAATGTGACATGACAAAGAAGGCCAACCATGTCTAATGGTTCTCCACAAACTAACTTGATAAGGGCCAAGAACTGGGCTAGTACACACCTCCCACACCCCCACCCCCCCACCCCCCCCACCCCAATAAAAAACCATTTCAAATAATTACAACATAACAATTTCTAGAATGAAACCTCGTCCCCAAGAAATAATGAGCTATCCACATCAAACATTGTAATACTTTCTCTTTTTTAAATTATCCAGATAAAAAAAAAATAAAAAAATAAGCAAACTCCATACTACTTAGAGATTATTACCAATTATCACAATAAAAATGATATGACTGAAAATAATGGTGGATAAATACTAACAAAATTATAAATCACAACAATGAGCTATTATACATTTATAGGATTTGAATACCACATGATTTAAAAAGAGATTGAATTTAAGAGTAAAGTAATGATCCTAGACCAATTAAATATTTTATTAAGCCACTCTACCACTCTCTATGTCCTCAAATTACAAACAAAGTCCATTAAACACACTCAATTCAAATTCACTAATTCCAAAGAATTTCCAAGTATTATTTTCTATACTACAAGCAACATGTAACGTCTTATCTACTTTTGACTTCCATCAAGTGTAACAATTTGTATTTTGATAATTACTAAACAAATGCAACAGAATCAAATTTTACAAAAATATTTCTTCTTGATAAATCTTTTGATATTTATTCCTTTTAAAAATCTGAAATATGTGAAAAACTAATCAATTTATACAATGCAAACTATTAGGCTCTCTTAATTGTTAGACAATATGCCTTGAATTTAACTTGTGTAAAGATTCTAGTTCCACACGACATGTGTTTATTTAACACAAAAATTATAGACAACTTTTAGCCTATGAACACGACATCACCTATTCTCATCCAAAATATATGTATATCTGTAGTCTTGGCATAAATTAGAAACAACTTTTAACCTTTGAACATAACATCATCTAATGTTGGTATGGGAGAAGTCTTTTTCTTCAAGAATACAATCAACAAAAAAAAATTTCCTACACAAAGCATAAGTCTTGAAATAATCAATTATATGTTGAAGAAAATGTAATCACTCATTTTTCTTGTTCTATCGCAACTCTTGCCTCCAAGAAATAGATGTTGGACCAAATGATCTAGATGAATGTCATATTTCCATTTTCCTTGTCTTTTTGTTTTTCTCTTGTCAACCCTAGTCACCTCTTTCCCTTTTTATCATAGTTTAAATTAAGATTATATTATATTTACAATGGGAAAAAAATTAAAGAATATATAATATTTACAAAGGGAAAAAAATCATATAATGAGCCAATGAGTTTTAGGCTTTAGCTCAAATGACACTTCCTCTTCTGGTAAAAGCAAGTTGATGCAAATGGAAATTAAATAAAGAACTTGAAAAATATTGATTCTTTTTTTGAAGAGAAAATTTTTTAATTATGTTAAATAGAGTTCAATACAGCAGTGGCAGTTGGAGTTCGAGAAAAATTTTCAATTATGTTGCTCCCTTTGCATCTCGGATAATTACTCCAGGACTTCTTTAAAGAACACTGCACATTAAAGTTTGCTCTTACAACATTGAATTTATAGTTTTCCAACTCAAATTGAACTCAATTTTTAAATGTATGATACTATTGATATATTAGAAATTAGACATTACATGGTTTTTTTTTTCTCTTGTGAAGTGTGAAATTGCCTAGAAAATATTTAAACCATTTAATCATCTGCTTCAATTAAATTTAGAGAGTTAGAAAAAATAAATAAATAAAAGGAAACATTTTTAGAAGATTTTTTGCTTCAGCTTTTCTCTAAGTCAATAACCTATTGCCTTATATCACAAAACAACAAAGGCAAAATTTTAATAAATAAAGTAAGAATAGCTACAAACATTGAGAGAAAATATGAGTTTCAATTTTAATATATATTTTTCAAGAATGTAGTTTTATTGTTTTAGACAACACTAATGAGCTAAATCATATAATAACGGGCATAATGCAAACCTTATCATTGTCAATATTATAATAAAATTAATAAAATTTTTAATTAAGATGGATAAGAGGAAGCTTGACTAAGTTCCGCCTGAAAGCTCTCTAGCTTCAAATTTTACATGCCAATTCAGGAAGAGAAATTAATGAGTTGATAGAAAAACAAAGAATCAAGTCAACCCATCAATTGACTTCAAAGGGGGAAAAAAAAAAGGCTGAAGAATTGGAGTTTAATAAAATATAATGAGAAAGGATGCTTGTAAAACAATTAAAGAATGATCATTTGAAACACAACTCCTACAAAATAATATTAAAATTTTACATTTAGTAATATCGGAATTGATGCATTGTTGAAAAGAATAATATATATATATATATATATAAGCATGGATATATATATATATATATATATAAATAAGCATGGAGGTGAAAGCTTTGAACTACATACTATATTAAACCTTTCTTTTTTATTTATTGAAAATGATAGATTTTTATTATGTAAATAACAATGTACAATGGTTCAAACAAATGTGCTAAGAAAGGAGGGCAACCCATCCAAACAACCTCCACTTTGTCAACCATATTTGCGCATGACCTGATGATGTATACAAAAGCAAAAGTTCTAAACTGAGAATTGAACAACCAAACCAAGGTAAGTGAGATTCGAGAGATTGCTATCGAAAGCCTGGACTACTCTTTGATTATCACCTTTATAATAATGTTCCTTAGCCCAGTCCAGATTGCCAATTGAGCTACTTCCCTCATCACCCACCCAGCTGCCATCACTGCTTCTATTTTCCCTAGAAGAGCTTTGTTCATGGGAAATAAAACACACCAAAGTGATCCTTGGCCATGGTTCTTATTATACTTCATTTTTACCACATTAGTGACACATCAGAATGACATATTTGATGGTTCCAATATTCTGGTAGGTCCTTAGAGTACGTAGGGGTTATTTCATTGATGGTTGTAGGTCAACACTCTTCCCCTGCATATGCAAGGATGCAAAGTTTTTTTTTTTTTTTTAAATCAATCTAGAGGTAGATGTTCATATCTATATAGATATAACAACCATCATTAATTAACCAAATAAACTAACATGTGTAACCCAATTCACAAAGACCCCTTGCTCATGAAAAAGGTGGGGTTGAATACCTAATCTTCTTGAAATAATTGTTTCTCTGGTGTATTAGTGATTCAATTGGAACAATTTTGATTTTCCATGCTTAATTTATTTCAATATGGGAACATTGTATTTTGGGAAAATGAAAAAGAAGGAAACAAAAAATAGAGGAAATCTTACTACACAAATGGTGGTAAGCTTTACACACCATGCAAATCTCTTAGAGGCCTTTGGTCAAAGACCTAACAGATATAGCCATTTGATTTTCTACACAATCTTTTTGCACAAACGGGATAAGTTTTTAACACCTGCAATCCATGAACTATGGCATAACAATTAAATTGAAAAGGTTAAATGATAATGTTAAAAAAAAAAAGAAGATGTTTGGAGCTTTATACAGCAAATTGAACATTAAGTTGTAAGTATTTTCCGACATGCCACTCCAAAATCCCAACTACTGTCTTTAAGCTTCTCTTGTCCTACGTTATGTGCTGTTCTTCCTGATCAATTCCACCCACTTCTCTCCGTGAACTCGAGTTCAATAGATTTCTAAATATAATATACTGATTGAAAGTGGAACAATACCATGTTTGTGCTGCAATTATGGGAGATGGACACAAACCGACTCTCTAAATTACTTCAAAAGTAACTGTCATCTAAAACTCTCTGTCATAACATTGAATTTTCTATGGTTCTACACTTTCAATCCGATTTATTTAGTAACAGAAACTTATGGGCAAACATCAAGACAGGGAAGGACACTGAAAAGGCACAATTAATACTAAATAGAGAGACAGAGAAAACAAAAAGTCCAAGTTGAATTTGAGGTAAAGAAAGAGGGGAAAGAAAGAAAATAGAAAAAAGAAAAAAAAGAAGTATGATGGGGTCGTTGATGTGGCTCAACAGGAATGTAACAACAATAAATACTCCGCTTCAGCTTTTATATATATATATATATGGAATTCAATTTTAGGTCTTTTATCGGACAGTTCGGGTTGAGTTTATTGGAAATTTGGAGCTCATATTAAAATAAATAAATAAATATTTTTTAAAAACCCTCACTGTTTGAGGAGCGGGACTTAAATGAGATATTTACCGACACTCCCTCAAATAAATCTATCAATCATCATCACTCACGTTTTAAAACCCCACTAACTAAAAGAATGGTTCTTCTCAAAAACTAAAAGAATGGAATTATTTAATATTTAAATCTTGTGTGGATCCAAGTCATATTTTGATCTCCTCCCACCAATGTTGAGGCATGAACATTCTCACACAAGCATACAATTATGATGAGCAATACGTGTTCCAAACTCTTTCTTCCAAGAGGTTTTGAATGAGAAAAGAATAGTTACTGTAACTAACAATAATTTGGGTTCGGGATAGTTTTATACTTGTATATATATATATATATATATATATAAAGTCTCTTAGGGTCCTATTAGAGTCGTATGCTCAATTCTTCTTTTATCTTTATCTTTATTTTTAAGAGATTAATACTTAATATGAATAGGCTTACGTCTAGTTTGTGTAGCTTATCTAGAAAACTCTAAAAACCAACTATTAGGTAGAATTGTAGAAGTATGCACACAATCTTAGCACAACTTAAAAATGCTCGCACAGTGACTTGAGTTTCACGAATTTGATAAAAGAAATTCACAAATTCTTAAAATTGAAACCATGAATATCAAACCATGTCTAAACTAAAGACCATGATAAACACAATTATGCAGAAAAATTACTGCAGAAAATTCAAACACCAGGAAAACAATTTTCTTTGATTCTAAAACCCAATCAATATGTTATACAATCATGATATTGAAGTAGGCTTTAATACCAATTGTTGGTTTTGCATCTCATACAAAACAAACAGTGGAAGCAAACACCACAGCACTACACTAATAAATCAGAGTCACACTAAGTCGTTGGAATCACACAGGATAAGACCCAGCAATCAAAAATTCAACACACTAAGAAAAATGATTTATAAAGTAATTAAATTAAACATAACAATTATCCACACCACAGCACGAAAGAGGCAGTAAAAAGGAAGAAAAAAAGAAAACATCATGCAAAAGAATAGAGCACAAAAGAAACTTGGATTTAGAGATACCTCAACTGAATCGTCTAGCTGCTGTTAGTATTTATATATTGTAAGGAGAGGAAGACAGGAAGGAAGGAAAACAGAGAGGCTGCCGTTAGAAGGGAGATAGGCTGGCGATGATTAAATGTGAAACCGTAGGAAACCGTAAAATAGAGAAGGTGGGGAAGGGGAAAGAACTAAAACGTGGGAGACAGGAAATTAAAACTATGTGCAACAAAAGGAAGGGAAAAACAAAAAGTTGAAACTGTAAAAGCAAAGGGTTTCAGTTGAAAAGGCTTTGGATCTGGGCTTTATGGGATATTAAATTTGTAAGAAGTGGGCTTTATGGTGAAGATAGGGATGAAAATTATTTTATAATAATTATCTGTATTTAAAATTGATAAAAACTATTTTAAAATTATAGGACAAATTTAGAAAAGATGATAGAAATGACATGGCTGCTGATGTGGCTCAATGTGAGAGTAGCAACATTAAATGCTACGCTTCAGCTTTTAGTAATATATAGATGACACTTCCTCTTCTGGTAAAAGCAAGGTGATGCAAATGGAAATTAAATAAAGAACTTGAAAAATATTGATTCTTTTTTTGAAGAGAAAAATTTTCAATTATGTTGCTCCCTTTGCATCTCGGATAATTACTCCAGGACTTCCTTAAAGAACACTGCACATTAAAGTTTGCTTTTACAACATTGAATTTATAAGTTTTCCAACTCAAATTGAACTCAATTTTTAAATGTATGATACTATTGATATATTAGAAATTAGACATTACATGATTTTTTTTCTCTTGTGAAGTGTGAAATTGCCTAGAAAATATTTAAACCATTTAATCATCTACTTCAATTAATTTTAGAGAGTTAGAAAAAATAAATAAATAAAAGGAAAGATTTTTAGAAGATTTTTTGCTTCAGCTTTTCTCTGAGTCAATAACCTATTGCCTTATATCACAAAACAACAAAGGCAAAATTTTAATAAATAAAGTAAGAATAGCTACAAACATTGAGAGAAAATATGAGTTTCAATTTTAATATATATTTTTCAAGAATGTAGTTTTACTATTTTAGACAACGCTAATGAGCTAAATCATATAATAACGGGCATAATGCATAACCTTATCATTGTCAATATTATAATAAAATTAATAAAAATTTTAATTAAAATGGATAAGAGGAAGCTTGACTAAGTTCCGCCTAAAAGCTCTCTAGCTTCAAATTTTACATGCCAATTCAGGAAGAGAAATTAATGAGTTGACAGAAAAACAAAGAATCAAGTCAACCCATCAATTGTGAAACCGTAGGAAACCGTAAAACAGAGGCTGGCGATGATTAAATGTGAAACCGTAGGAAACCGTAAAACAGAGAAGGTGGGGAAGGGGAAAGAACTAAAACGTGGGAGACAGGAAATTAAAACCGTGTGCAACAAAAGGAAAGGAAAAACAAAAAGTTGAAACCGTGAAAGCAAAGGGTTTCAGTTGAAAAGGCTTTGGATCTGGGCTTTATGGGATATTAAATTTGTAAGAAGTGGGCTTTATGGTGAAGATAGGGATGAAAATTATTTTATAATAATTATCTGTATTTAAAATTGATAAAAACTATTTTAAAATTATAGGACAAATTTAGAAAAGATTATAGAAATGACATGGCTGCTGATGTGGCTCAATGTGAGAGTAGCAACATTAAATGCTACGCTTCAGCTTTTAGTAATATATAGATTTCTTAAGCTTATCCAAATATTCTTTTTGCAATTCAAGGTTTTCAGTTTGACTTATCAATTTAGTCAACAAACTTTCATTTTCTTCACTTTTAGTGAGAACATTAACAGATTTAATAACATTACAGCAGGAATCTCTACAACCATTTTTAATATTAGGAGAATCATCAGCCGATGATAGTGTTGTTTTGTTCTCTGTTGATTGTCTGTGTCTACCTGAAACTTTGATACTCCTTTGTTGTGTTCCCTTTCTACCATCGTTGGCGCCACCCGTGTTTGAAAGTGAATTCCCAGAACTAAACAGTAAGGCCCGTTTAAGCTAAGAGAGCGTGTAGGGCATGAGAGGTATAGGGTTGACTAGGGTATGTGTTACGAAATGCAACGGTTGTGAGAAAAACATAATAATTGAGTGTTAAACCTAGGATAACATGGATAAGATGTGGAGATCCAACCCCTCTGTCAGCTCCAAGACTGGTTGTCCTCCTGATATTGTAAATGAAGAAGATCACACTGTTGAAGAAAATGAGTTCCTTGAGGAATATTCCCAAAGTTGATACTAAAACTATTTACAAAACTAGTTGGATTGAAAATAGATTTATTCTGCATACAAAGTGAGAACTGTTGAACAAACATTTTCTATTTCAAAAACTCATGAAAAATGTTGCTTGCTTTCCAAAAGAAACATTGCTGATTTTATTACTAAAAAATTCAGTTATTTGCATATTGGTATGGTTCAAGTTGCTGTTAAACCACTTACTAGAAAAGGTATAAATGCTTCTATTCTCATGTGTTTAAGAGATGCTAGATTTAAGAACTTTAAAGATAGCATTCTGTCTTCCTAAGGCCTCCACCCCCCACCCCCCCATACACTACCATACTTTACTTCAATCACTCTTCCCCAGAGAGCATCCCTCTCAAGACCATAATGCCACAACCATTTCCCTAACAAAGCTTCATTAAACAGTCTCAATCTTATAATACCCAAACCACCTGAAGAAAGTGGAGCACAAACAGTCACCCATTTAAGTAGATAAAATTTAGTCTCTTCCCCCATAAAATAAAGAGAGGAAGTAGGTAGGCAAGCTCGATAGAGTACTCTTAATTAAAATTGACTCTACCTCCCTTGGATAAATATAGACATTTCTATCCCGCAAGTCTCTTTTCCACCTTCTCTAAAATTGGATTTGATATCGTCCTCTCTTTGAAGTTAGCATCCAAAGGAAGACCCAAGTATTTCATAGGAAGCGAACCTTGCTTGCATCCTAGCACATCCACCAATAGCATAATGTTTGGAACCACTCCCACTAGAACCAACTCTGAATTACCCATATTTATTTTTAAACTTGAAATTGCCTCAAACCAGATGAGCACCATACGGAGTAGTAAATGCTGATCAAGATCAGCGTCACAGAAAATGAGAGTATCGTCAGCAAAGAGGAGATGAGACATTACCAAAGAATGTTCCTTTAAACATGAACTGTGATTTCCCGAAGGCTTAGAGCAAGCCAATAGTTTCCTTGCAGCACCACGGAGCTCCCAAGAGAGAGACTTAGAGTGCTAGATTTTAGAAAAGGGAAAGGGATTATTTTGCTTGCCACAGTTTTACTTATTCAGTAATTTTGGTAAAAGACTTTGAGGAGAGTAGTTTGCATGAGTTATATTCTGAATTGTATACTGCTTTAACTATGGGCAACTAACTGGTATAAACTAAACTTTCCATTTTTTGTAGGTTTTGCTTACTGAAATTGGTTCAAGGTTTGTAACTCTGCCAGAGGAGAGACTTCTGGCTGTGGTTAACGCATTGCTCCACCGCTGTTACAAATACCCAACTGCTACTACAGCAGAGGTTCCCCAATCTCTCAAGAAGGAGCTCTCTGGTGTTTGTAAGGCTTGCTTCTCGGCAGATGCTGTGGTTAAACATGTTGATTTTGTGAGAGAGTACAAACAGGATTTTGAACGAGATCTTGATCCAGAAAGCACAGCTACTTTCCCAGCCACCCTTTCTGAACTGACTGAGCGATTGAAACATTGGAAAAATGTTCTCCAGAGCAATGTTGAGGATAGGTTTCCAGCTGTCTTGAAACTGGAAGAGGAAAGCAGGGTGCTCCGTGACTTCCATGTGGTTGATGTTGAGGTTCCAGGACAGTATTTTAGTGATCAGGTAAATTAAATCAGTGCATGCATTTTTTGGTTCTGTCAGCAGCATCCCTGATTTATTTGTGTGATTTAAGAATAAATGGAGTTGGAATTTATTTTATTTTTGGGGGGGGGGGGATGGTTGGGGGTGAATTTTATATATTTTTCTAGTTGGCCAAAATGATTTTCATACTTCCTAGATTTTTACAAAGACAAGTTAAAGCTTGAAGTTGGCTCATATATCATAGTGTTCTTTAATTACTTTGCTATTCTTATGAAAACACTGCGTCATGCAGGAAATTGCACCCGATCATACAGTAAAGTTGGACAGGGTCGGAGCTGATATTCCAATTGTGCGAAGGCATGGAAGTAGTTTTCGGCGTCTGACACTAATTGGCTCTGATGGCTCTCAACGTCATTTTATTGTCCAGACATCTTTGACCCCTAATGCTAGAAGTGATGAACGCATACTGCAGCTTTTCCGGGTGATGAACCAAATGTTTGATAAACACAAGGAATCAAGACGCCGTCACATCTGTATTCACACACCAATTATAATTCCCGTTTGGTCTCAGGTTATAAGCTTCTCCTTGTATAAAAATCTGGTTTCCTTTTCCCACTCTCCCTGTCCTCTGTTAATATGACAAACTTAGACAACGTATTAATAAATAAATTAGTAGTAGCGTTACATGTGTTAGGACTGTGGGACCTGCAAATCGTTGGTCCAATAAAAAATCAGGTTCCTTTTCTTGATACAGTTTTGGATCACTAAAGGAAAGTATGTATCCTAATAATTGATCACTGCATGAATAGGTCCGCATGGTAGAAGATGATTTGATGTACAGCACCTTCCTTGAGGTGTACGAGAACCACTGTGCAAGGAATGACCGAGAGGCAGATCTGCCCATCACCTATTTCAAGGAGCAATTGAACCAAGCTATATCTGGCCAAATCTCACCAGAGGCTATCGTAGATCTCCGTCTCCAAGCTTATGGTGAAATAACAAGAAGTTATGTAACTGACAGCATCTTCTCTCAATACATGTACAAGACTCTGCTGAGCGGAAACCATATGTGGGCTTTCAAAAAGCAATTTGCCATTCAGTTGGCCCTTTCAAGTTTCATGTCTTTCATGCTACAAATTGGGGGAAGGTCCCCGAACAAAATATTATTTGCTAAGAACACTGGGAAAATATTTCAAACAGATTTTCATCCTGCATATGATGCAAATGGAATGATTGAGTTCAATGAGCCTGTACCTTTTCGTCTGACAAGGAACATGCAAGCATTCTTCTCCAATTTTGGAGTGGAAGGCCTTATTGTGTCTGCTATGTGTGCTGCGGCACAGGCTGTGGTTTCACCTAAAGTGAGTTCTACTAAAGAAATATGTCCCTATGTGATAGTTAAATTAACTTATTAATCACCATGTTGCTTGACTGGATCACATGCTTTCCATATTGCAGCAAAGTCAGCATCTATGGCATCAATTAGCTATGTTTTTCCGTGATGAGCTGCTGTCTTGGTCTTGGAGAAGACCACTTGGCATGCCCCTAGCCCCTATTGCTGGAGGAAGTAGTATGAACCCCATTGAATTTAAACAGAAGGTTACAACCAATGTCGAGCATGTTATTGGCCGGATTAATGGAATAGCCCCACAGTATATTACTGAAGAGGTAAGCCCCACACTGTTTTTGTAGTTTATAAAAGGCAAGAGATACAAATGATAGAATGAAGAGTGAATGGGACAGACAAAAAAGGATAGGGATGTTAACATATCTTTGTTTAGATGTTCAAGATAAGAGAAGGGATGGAGAGCAAAGAAATCTGTGATTTAGTTGTTATAACTTTTTTTTAAAGAAAAATTATTATTTGTGCCTTTCTTTCGTTTCTTTTTCCTTTTATGTTGAGGGGGAGAGTGGTGCAGAATTTAATCAGTTACATGATTGGAAATGTTCTCATCTCACTTCTCAGCATTACTTTCTCCGGCTACTTGTGCACACACGCATACACAGAGACACATGTCAGGATGTTTTTCACTTCAATGTACCCACAAAAATGATGGACTTGGCATACGCTTTATTTGTATCTCATTTTGTGGTGTATTTCTTCTGTTTCATAAACCTCTGATTATTGTTATGTTTCTACCTGCGCTCAGGAGGAGAACACCATGGAGCCGCCACAGTCAGTGCAGAGGGGTGTCACTGAGTTGGTTGAAGCAGCCTTAACCCCAAGGAACTTGTGCATGATGGATCCAACATGGCATCCCTGGTTTTGACTTAAGTACCGGAGCATGTAGAGCTGGTGTTTGGATGGTCGGCTCTGTTGGAAGGTCGATAGCAAATTTCCATTGTAAATATGATGTACATATTACTGCCCAGTCTGGAAATTTCTGTATATTGACATTGGTTTTGAAGCCGGCAATCAATTTGAACTTGTATTTTTGGTGTCCTGTATAAATATATGCTAAGAAAATTCAACAGCATAAATATAAAATTATGGGTAAATTACACAACTTACCGATCTGTGGTTTGCCCGAAATTCAACTTACCTACTTGTGGTTTAATTTTCGACACTTTACCTACTTGTGGTCCTTTTCATTAGTGATCCGTAACCCACCTCCTCACTTGCCATCAGACCAACACATTTTATGCCAAAAACAAAACGAAAAACAAATCAAACACCCTCTCTCCATGGAACCCTCTCACGTGAGCTCACTTATACAAAGCAAAATGCTACCCAACTGAGATCTTAGACACCCGTTTAGCTTGGAATCCTTTGGGTAATTTCAAGCAAGGAAATTGAGGAGAAGATGGAGGCTAACATCTGGCAGATCCTGCAGGGAACAAGGTGTTTGTTAACCATTTGGGTTTTGATCCAAAAGTGTGTTATTGATTCTGTCTTTGGGGTGAGTTACTGAATCTTTGAGCTTCAAAATTTTGTTTTGTTTTGTTTTGGGTTTTTTCCCCCCTTTAATCTGATTACCCTTAGTGAGGCAAAACACAACAACATTACAAAAACGAAAAATACCCATGACACAACTAGTGACAGCTTGCACAATCTCATTCTCTCACTCTCGTAACTTTTTTTTTTTTTTGAAAAGGAAGATTTATATCATAAAAACCAGAAAGACAGAGACAGAGAGGCTACAACAACAGGCCCCTAGGCCAGATACAAAGAGTCACTATGGACTAACAAAGAAACAGCAGGGGGAGAAACCCCATTCCACAAGCATGAAGATTCCTCTCTCTGAGCCAACTGAGCCAGCTCATGTGCAACAACATTGAAATCTCTACTTCTACCAACACTGGGCACAATCAGTCCATTTGAAAACCCAATTCTATTCTTTATTCTTTCCATGCGATTTTTCTTTGATTTTGTCTCCATGAGGAAGACAATTTTGGGGTTCCAGCACCGCACCAAATCATGCAACGCCCTAACCGACCGGGGATTCCCCAATCCCCGGCAATTCCAGCTTATAGCCCTCATTTCTCCCGCCATTGTAGTAATTTTTCTATACCATATATTATACAAAGCCAATCCAAAAAGGAATAAGAAAATCCAAGGGTATAGACAGAGCATCAAACCCCCACCAAGCACAAAGAGAAAATCCAGAAAGCAGACCCCTAAAAAGCAATAGGGAATTACTAAATCATAAAAGAAACTACTCACATATGACTTGGGATGTCCACCCCTGGCCAAATCACACCCGGTCTGGAAATGCCTTCACTAGCTAGAAAATCATCTAACATAAGCTCTTGGCGGCCTCAATACACACCGAACCAGAAGACCCACACATAGATCCGATAAACCTCCGGTAGAGAGGGGAAACCCATAAAAAGAATGTTGTTGGACAGACAAAGGAACCTGATCTCACGGAGAGAGCCAATGGAAGCTTGTGCGAACGCGATCGGAAAGACCCGACAAAACCTAAGCTCCAAAAGGGTAGCTTTAGACCCCACGATTCAGAGAGAAAAAAACAGAAACTCTTGAAAAACCAAGTAAAAGCCCCTAGTAAGGATTAGGCGGCCAAGAAAAAGCTCCTAGAACGACCAATTAGAGCGATCATTTGGAGAAGAAGGTGCTCGGACTCAGCGAGAGAGAAATACTCCTACAGGGGAGAGAGAAATTCTTTTTCACTCTCATAACTTTCTCCCTAGCTTCTACATAAAGTTCATGAGTTTTTCTTTCCTTTTTATTAGCTGAACTTTTCCTCTGATTTGCAAGCTGTAGTTCATTCTCAAGCATACTCATTTGAAGGACAAGCGGGGGCAGTTTCATTCTCACACCTACAAGTTTGGTTATTCATCCTGAAAGAAGCCACATTTGGTACCAACCTGATCATTAAATTTAGAACAATTAATTTCGCAATTCATCTCCTTCCAAATTTACCAACTTTCAGACTTGTTCACAGGACAATTCTCATGAGAGACGGTAAAAACCACTAGTTGTAGAGCCATAGCAAAAATAGTTGATGAGAAAAAGTTTTGACTTAATAATTTGATTAATTACAATTCTCATGGGTCCATTGCTCAAAAGATTACCTCCAAAGTTACACATTATTTCTCTATAAAATGTACAGTTCTTGAAGGTAAATTAACTACATAGAAATACGAAAGTTGCCTTCAACCTTCCCCTCATTAGTTAGAACTTAGAAAACCCAGTGTGCTTTTTCAAAATATATTCACATTATTCATCTAGCCATTCATCTATTTGTTTTACTTGATTCTAAAAAAACAATCAATCAACTTTGAACCATTAAAATCCAAATTTCACAACTTGGAATTAGAAACCACCCCTCAATTCAACCAAATTAGGATATATAAAACTGCCAAATTTAACGTCTTACCTAATTTCAAAGTTTGCCTACAAATCTAAACTTGAGTTACTGAGAGAATTTATGAATTAAGATTTGAGTTACTGGAAGTATTCTTTTTCATTAAATTGATGTTATCAATCGTCCATCACGTGGTCTCTCAAATATCCTAAGGACCTTTTTTAACTTCACACATTAACCATATCTTTTTCTTTTCTTTTTTTGAGAAAACACATTATTTAACCATCTCATCTTAGCATTTGTCATGATTCAAGAATCCTCATCATTCATTCAATCAATGTATTATTTGAACATTCGACCACAGCATTTGTGGTCATATGAGCTTCTGTCATTCCCCCCAACCACTAAAAGAATCCAAAACAAAAAGATGATTTTTTTTTTCTTTGAGATACAAAATGATGAATATTACTAATCAAGTGTGACAAAGCCCCTCCGAGATGGTGTCAAGAAAGACAACCAACCATTGTCAGAATATGACTTCAGTTATCTTCCTCCTCCAAAGGAAAACGCACATGCTTCCCTTTTGGGGTGGGCAAGCCCTTCATGCGCACGATACTTGGTGAAACACCACCAGCAACATCCTCACTCTGTTGTGCACACTCCACTTCTTCTCCAACAAGCTCATCATCACTGTTGTAAACATACCTTGTGTGCTTTCCAGCAAACTTGGGAGCTGCTCTCTTCTCATTCACAAAAATATTGCTAATACCCTCACACAGTTCATCAACCAAACCTCCATCTTCCTCCACTCCTTCAATTTCTTCGTCGTCTTCATCATAATAGTCTTCATATTCCTCTTCTTCTTCAATTACTTCTTCCTCATCTTCTTCATGGGTACTACCTGCATTAACCTGGATAGACCAGAGAGAGGCATCATCATCATCTGTGGCTGACTTCTCTTTCAAATCACTTCCTCCTCCTCCTCCTTGGTAAGTGACCGCGGATGAGCATTCTGACGAATCAGGACTCTCAGATTTCTCTGTGAAATCCAGCAGTAAAGACCTGGTTAGCAGACTCTTTTCAGATTCAAGACTCTCTTGCTTCTTTCCATCGAATATATTTCCGATCACCTGCCAAGATTTTCAAAACAAATAGCCCATATAAGATTTTCATATTATAAATGAAATCACAATTAAAATATCATGAACCCAGTCGTAACTTTTTCATTAACAATCTTTTGTGAACAAAGTTTCATTTTCACAGAACAAACTGAAGTCTCAATAGATAATTAGAACTTCCAATTTCCCTGATAAGTTAACGAGATGGACCAGAACCCAAGTGAGATTTCTGAATTTTAAAAGATCCCAATTAAAAGTCACGATTTGGATTTAAATCGTCAAGATTTGATTCCAGGAAAAGGAACATTAAAATTGACAGATCTGATATAAAATCCTAGATTTGTATAGAAAAAAATGCCATAAAGATATAACAAAAATCCAAGGGTAAAATTTTCAAATACATAAAATTGCAATGAATTAAAGGTATAATTAGAACACAATTGAAATCTGCAATCTTTTAACAAGTCGAACCAACCTGCGAAATCAATTGTTCTTCGACAATCGGAGAAGGCAATGTGGAAACCAAACCGCTGTTGTTGTCTGCTGACAAATTCGAGATATGGGGTGTGTTGGCAGGGGTTGGGGCAAGAAGTCCTGATGGAGAATTAACAAACGCTTGAAGAAAAGGACGGCTTTCTAGAGAGAGCTTCGAAAGCTCGGCCTCTTCTTCCACTCTCTGCAAGAGGGTCTTGACTTGACCCCTAAGCAAGGCCTCTCCGGACCCCGGCGTGTTGTTGTTCTTGGCTCTACTGCTCCTCTGTTTGGTTATGTCTGATGATGGGGTCTCCAAGCTCCCCATTGCAAGCCCAACAATCGGAGAATCATTCGTTATGTCGATCAAGGCAGACCGATCTTGCTGTTGTTTAACACTTCTTTGCCTTGATTTCGAGAGACCCTTTTCAGAAGAATCGTCCATCTTCCCTATGAAACCATCAAAACAAGAAAACGATTAAAAAAAAGAAACCCATTTTCCTAAATATCAAATTTCTTGATTTTTCTTTCTTTTTGTGTGGAGAAAAACCAATTCAAGAAATGGAATAAACCCATTTTCTTTCAGCCTATGATTGTTTGAAAGAAAAAGAAACACTCACTTGAGATGGGAATGTTGTTGTCGTTTTTCGAAACAGCCAAAGCCTGTGACCTTGTGACTCTTCTGATTGATGATGGGGTCTCCATAGGATTTGAATCAAGAATGTTGAAGGGAAAAACTGAACGGAGCGTTTTGGCAGGGACACCGTAAAGATCAGAGTTTGAGAAGAGAGAGAGAGAGAGAGAGAGAGAGAGAGAGAGAGAGAGAGAGAGAATGCAAGATTTGAATTCGTAAAGAAAAACAAAATATATGCTTTAGGGCAGACGTGTGTATGGATGCTTTTATAATGAGGTTCGGTGACGGGGTTTGAAGTTTAAACGTCAATATGACCGTTGGAGCCAGCGGAGGCAACATCGATTCACACGATTGTAAAAAACTAGCCGTTAGGGTTTTATTTTTGAATTGTATTTTTTTTTTATAGGAATTTTTGAGTTGTATTAAATTGCCTCCACTTACCTAAAAAAATTAAAAAAAAAAAAAGGTCCAATTTTGGGTTTTAACTTTTAGGCAGGGCAATAAATACCTTTTTAGAGATTAGGCCCTTTTTTTCTTTTTGTTTTTCTCTTTTTTGTTTTTCTTTTTTTTTGTTTTTTTGTTTTTTTCTCCTTTGAGAAAAAGTTAGATAAGACATTAGAGCTATTCAAAAAAGGAAATAAAAAACAAAAAATAAATTTCTTTTCTCCAACTATGCATGATGATTGAAATGAACATTCATTCACATTTATTTTTAATTGTATCTTATTAATATAGTCATGCAACTTATTTAAATGATGCATAAATCATTCAAACAAAATATATACAAATACTCAACGAAATAGTCACATAATGAATTAGAGAAATCACTTTGAATTTAAAAAAAAAAAAAGTGTTTTTAATGGATCTCTAGAATAAAAAATGTTCCAATTTGGGATTTGGACTTAAAAAATTGGATGATAACTTTTGAAAATGGGACAAGCATTTGATTCTTCAACTAGTCCTCTTTTGGATTCATCGACTAATAATTTGTGTAGTATGAAAGTATTGCTCTCCATGGTGGGTCTCATGTGCTAAATCAACAACATTTTCATAATAAATCATAGGTGTTAATTTGAACCCACCACTGAAATTATTTTTTTGCCCACCAGTAACAATCAATAAAACAACCTGTCACTAGATTTGTTGTGAAAATGTTATATACATAACATTTCTCTTTAATAATATATGTCTAAAAAATTATGCATTTTTAAAATTATCCTTATCTATAAAATAAAAAATATTTTACTTTTATTTGACCTCATATTTTCCTACATAGTTTTGGAAGCCTAACAATTTTTTACATTATTATTATTATTTTATTAGATTTAAATATTTATTATTATTATTATTATATTTTGATGAGAAGATATTTATTTTTAAGATAAAATGAAAACCCTACGCTCTGATTGTTTTAGGAATAATGTTTTCTAGAAAATAAATCACTTTTTTTTAAAATATTTTCTATAAAACTATTTCATTTTCCTATGTTTGGTAGCAACCTTAAATGAGTTGAAAAGTAATCTCCTAACTTCCATTTTTTAGGTTGCTGTGAGATAGAGTAATTTTTTTTAAAAAAATTAATAGAAAACAATCTTTAAAAATAAGCTATATTTTTTATGTTGACTAAAGATAATTTTCCTTTAATTTAGTTTTTATGATGCTACTAAACACTGGATAACATGGAAAATTATCTTAACACAAAGTTTTCCATCGAAACAAACAGAGCGTAAATATAAGCCTAACCTCAAACTGCAACCTTAAAGACCTTTTTCCTTTAAAAAAAAAAAAATACTTTATAAGAGCATTCACATTATTCTCAACAAACTAGCTTGAATTACATTAGAGCATTTTGTTCCTTTTATTGCATTTTGTTCCTTTTATTGAGTTACATGCTAGTTGGTGCAAAAGATAGAGACCAATTTTCTCAATTGTTCTTCGTCTTCAATTTTAATGTCAGAGAGAAATATCCAAACTCATCAAATCCACCTGCAGTCTCACAGCCGTCAACCACACTTTCTTAATTTTTATTCTTTTCTTTGATTTATATCCAAAGAGAAAGAGAATTCATTTCAGAAAACAACAAAGTCAGAAAGAAAAGAGTAACAATCAAAATCTTTCTTCTGTCAATCAATTCCATCTTGTGGGACCGAGGCAACAAACTAAAATTGTTCTTTCTGTCAATCGAGGTGAAGCTTGATGTTGGTGGGAAGGTAATCGAGGTGAAGCTCAGCGACGGAGATGGAGAAACGTGAAATAGGGGTTTTTTTTTTTCCGATGTTATTAGGTGTATTAAGATGTAATGATTTTATAATGAGTTTAAATAAAAATTTGATATGGCATGTTCTTATTAGCTGGTGTAAATCAAAGAGCTTACCCCGTCGTTATTGAATTTAATCTCAATAGTTTAATGTCATTGTCCACATAATTTTACTAGTTTTTTTTTTTTTTTTTTTTTGGTTGAAAATTTTGTATTATTAGGTCCTAAATTTGGGTGATTCACTAACTTTGTATAGTTGCACTTTTGTTTATTTGTTTTTTTAAAATTTCATTTTAGCATATACTCATGGGATGAAAAATGCCAAGAACTAGACATATAGTTATAATATTATTTTTGAGAAAAATGCCATAATTGTAAAGTTCTTTTTAAAGAGAATCTACCTTCACAGCAAGATAATCACTCCTTTTTGAAAAATGCCATAGTTGTCAATTCCCTTTTTGTTTTCATATTTTAGCATTTTCTCATGAGATGAAAGAAAAAGAAAACTATCTACAAAAATTAGTCATTCCAATAACTAGACGTATTAGGACCATTTATAGTAAAGTATAAATATTATTGTAGGAACCGGGTTTGAGCACTTCTACTGTTGGAAAAGCGGATTCAGACCCAACTAGCCCAATACAATAAATTCATAGAGAATGGGTTTAAGAACTAGGTCTTAGTGGGGATAACAACGAATAAACACGATTATGGGAAGACCAAATAACAAGAAAATGGGCCTGGAGTGCGGAAATCTATCCTGGACACCGGTCCGAGGAGCTATCTTGTTCCTATTATCTCTTCAGTGCTTGGTTACAGAGGTTACCAAGATGATACAGATTGTTATAGTGTTTCCTACTTCCAATTTCCGATCCCTATTTCTGGAGGAGTTCTTTACATTATATACCCTCCTTCGATTGATCTTGGCCCTCCATTTGTTGATCATGCAGATCATTACTGGAGCGTTTGTCCCATCAGCCGCCGTCCTAAACCTTCTATGAGTTGCGGCAACCAAAACAGCACTGTTTAGGGGTCATTTCCCCATTAATGCGGCCAGAACGTTTGTTGTGGGCATTTAATGTAGAGGTGATAGCTTCTCCTTGAATTGCTCCTCCTCCAGGCTCCCATAGCTGACCCGCGGTACTTGTCCTTTTTCTTGGGACGCTCTACAAAACTGCCATTGATGGCGTACTGCTCTTCTCTTCTATGATCTCGGTTCGCCGAGGACGTGATTGTCCTCGGTGATGCTTCTTGGTAATTAGGACTTCCTTCATTCGTTCTCGGACAGTTTTTCCTCCTCGGCATGGACCTTGGGCTTAGTATAAAGTGGGCCAGGGTGGCTAGACTCTTTGACCTCACAATAGCCCCTCAAAATCCTGCTGTCCAAATCCTCGGACGGAGAGGAGGGTTTTGATGCTCTCGGGCCTTTATTATGGCTTGTCAAGTCTTGTCATTCGTCAGTGCCAGAGCCTTTTCGCTTGTCCAAGGCATGTTCCTGACGTTTCGGTATACAGGGCGCGCCCTCATTAAATTCTGGCGGCTCTGTGCTCCCCACGTACAACGGTGTGATGGTGATCCAACGGTGGAGATTTTTTTTTAACTTTATGGGCGGGAAAACCGGCACGGTTATTCTTGATCGAAGGTATAAATGACCATTTGAACCGATTCGCCTCTTTACTTTCACATTCAAGAGTTCTTGCGCACGTATCTTGAGTTCTATCAAATCTCCAGCCCAACTCGCCTTTCTTTTCAGCATAAAAAGCCTGTCCGAGGAGCTTTTCCTCATTTCTGTAAGTTTCTACTCTCTCTAACTCATATTTTCTCTCCTCTAAGTTTCTTTTTCTCTTATTCCTCCCTTTCTATCGTCCTCCCCTGAGTCCTTTAGCCGTTTCTAGGGATGGGTAGGTTTAAGAAGTTGGTTGAGTCTGAAGAGGCAATGGAGAAATTCATCGCTGATTATAGGATTCTCAATAATGTAGGCTTGAGATACTATGAAGAAGGGGAGTGGCTTTTTAGGAAGCAAGATGGTGAAGTAGTGATCCCCATAATCGCCTTCCTTGAAGGCGGTATGAGAATCCCCATGGGACCGGTGATGAGGGATTACCTTAGACATTTTCGATTAGCTCCCACCTAGTGCGCCGTCAATATGTTTAGGATCCTGGGTTGTGTGGATGCTTTAAATGAGACAATGGGGTTGAGGTTGACCCATCATGATGTAAACTAATGCTACAACCTCCAACACCTAAAGGGTAAATCCTACTATATGAAAATGAGGGGTAAATCCTACTATATGAAAATGAGGGACGACAAGGTTTGGCTTATTTAGTGCCTCCCAGAGTCTAGCAAGGGACTGAATAAGGACTTTCTCATCGTGTCAGGGAGGTGGCACGACGGCCTTCCTTGTCCGACAGAAGAGGGGGCACCAGGTGGGGTATTCAAAGTAGGAGATGGTTGATTTTTTGCATTGTCATAGTTTGCACCATTTGGCTGCTAATGCGGATGTGCTTTCTTTTTTACAGATCCACACGCCTTTGGCCGACACTTTCACTTGGTCAACCGGGAAGATTTAGCAACCATCCTTAGGGCGGAGGTTTTTGTGAACGAAGCTGATAATCAGGTCAGAGCTGCTCACAAGATCCTTGAGTACGATCCCATACAGAAATCATTCTCGGCTCCAAAGTACGTAATCAGAGCCAAAGATCCTCGGCTTCACAGAATCACCATAGCAGAACAAGGATTCTTGATTCCCGAAGGATCCCCTGTTCCAGAAGGCACTTCGTTGGCAGGTCCTTCCTCGTCCCCTCAAGCTGTAGAGGCCGAGGACGACTTTAGTGTATTTGATCAAGATAATCTGTCTGAGGATCCCTCTGGTGACCTGGGCGACCCCAGTTTGACTGAAGCGGACCTCTCATCAATAGGGATTTCTTCTCAGGCTAA
Source organism: Notholithocarpus densiflorus (assembly GCA_030021035.2). Lineage (NCBI taxonomy): Eukaryota > Viridiplantae > Streptophyta > Magnoliopsida > Fagales > Fagaceae > Notholithocarpus > Notholithocarpus densiflorus. Next base: position 1,614,760 of record JARYZH020000013.1, on the reverse strand, counting down.
GATGGGTTTTAAGAAGAAACCCTCAACCGACTTGCTTGACCTGATTGAGGGCTAGCCGGGGAGGCCACAGTCTAAGCTTCCTCCTCCTCCCAAGTCTCAACCTGCTAAGACCAGGTCATTCTCCACCCAGTTGAAGTCGTCATCTCCACGGCCCAAACTTCCTCCCCCTCCCTAGCTGACTTTGCCTCCTCGGCCTGAGCCTGCCGATCCAAAAAAGAAAAGGGGATCCAAAGGCAAAGAGCCCATGGATGGGGGACAGCCTCGCTCCTCTCAGGAGGAAGATGAAGCCCGGCAAGCTTCAAAACAACTGAAAGTCGGGCACCAGGGCCCAGAAAAGGAAGTCGCCATGCAGTCCGAGCCCTAGGCCTGACTTCCTGCCCCAATGCTCCATGGGGAGCCTCTGATGGAAAACGCCTCGCTCAGGGACTTTCGAGGGGGCGAAGGTGCCTACGTGGCTGATGCACTGGAGAGGTGCTTGCTGCTTCCCAGCGATATGGCCAAGCTGGGGAATATGAGGAGGTAGGAGGTTTTCCTCAACATGAAGAGGTACTTGGGCATGGTAAGGCTTCTAACATTTACGTCTCTATTGATCTTTGTCCCTTAGTTCCCATCTTATCGTGAACTTGTTTCAATTTGGCAGGCTGTCCAGGCCACCTACAGGTTGGAAGAGTTGGCCAATGATCAGAGTAGGGCCCTGGAATTCGAGCGTGACAAGCGCTTGGACGCCACGCGGACCCTTAAGAACTCCGAGTCTGATCTCGTGAAGGCAAGGGAGGACCTGAAGGAGATGACAAGGGCCAGAGACAGTGCTGAATCAGGCCTGGCCAGCACCCAAAAATAGGCTGAAGACCAGACAAGGCGCCTACTCGAGGCTAAGGATTAGCTGAAGATTGCCAAGGAGCAGATTGCTGATCTGAAGAAAAAGTTGGCCGAGGCCGAGGGGGCCAGGAACGCCGCAGAGTGGGCCAGGGATGAAGTCTTGAGGGCTAAGGCGGAGGCCGAGTTTGCCAGGACTGAGGCCGAGAGCTCCAAGGAGAAGGCCGAGGAAGATGCTTATGCCTTGGGAGTGGATGAGACACAGGCCATTCTCAAGACTCAAGTACCTGGGGTGTGCAGACTCTAATGTTCCCAGGTTTGGAATGAAGCCCTCAAACAAGCTGGAGTTGAAGCTTCATCTGACTTTTGGAAGGCAGAGAATGTATACTACCTTCCTACCATCCGAGAGCCCGGCCTTCCTAGCTCTGATGCTAGCACTTCTCCCGAGGTGGTTAAGGCAGACCATCCTGACATTACCCTTGCTTTGACTTCTTCTAATGAACCTGCCAAGGAGGCCGAGCCGTCTAGGGTAGCCGAGGCAGATAAGGGCCCTAGCCAAGGAGTACCCCAGGATGTTGCAGAGCCTCTAGCTGATGCCCAGGCCCCTCATGCTGAAGAGACAGCTCTCCTTGTAGTGCCTCTGCAAGCTATTCCTCTAGGTGAAAGCCCCGAGGACCCTGAGGCCACTTCGGACTAACCTTCCAAGGGTGCAACGAAGACCAAGTTAAAGAAATAGGCTGCCCCATTATCTTTTTTATTTTTTATTTATTTTTTTGGACTGTTGTAATGAAACGCTTGGATTGAATATATGCATTTCCCTCTTTGTGTGTTAATTGTCGCTACGATGGGTTTTGTTTATTCATATAACTTGTGCTTTGATTATTTGTTATTTATATAACTTGTGCTTCGATTATTAGCTAAACAGTCTCAACAGTGTGACTTGTTCTCCATTTTTTGAAACAGCAACCTAAAAATGTAAAGTCCATAATGATAATTTTCACTTAGACTGTGATTAGCAATTGGACCACTCTATTATTACGACCTGCTTTTGCCGAATGGACTATAAAAGGCAATAACCTTATAATATGAATTCTATACCTCATGAGTTGGTTATCATAACGGGTTTAAAATGCTAAGCGCGTACTACTTATAAAGACAAACTTTTAAATCCCATAGGTTTGGGTCCGAGGACCATGCAAAACCTTGGTTCTGTCTAGCACTTAGATTTTTCTTGAAGTAGTTAGTTTCCCCATAGGTTTGAGTCCGAGGACCATGCAAGACCTTGGTTCTGTCTAACACTTAGATTTTTCTTGAAGTAGTTAGTTTCCCCATAGGTTTGAGTCCGAGGACTATGCAAGACCTTGGTTCTGTCTAACACTTAGATTTTTCTTGAAGTAGTTAGTTTCCCCATAGGTTTGAGTCCGAGAACCATGCAAGACCTTGGTTCTGTCTAACACTTAGATTTTTCTTGAAATAGTTAGTTTCCCCATAGGTTTAAGTCCAAGGACCATGCAAGACCTTGGTTCTGTCTGACACTTAGATTTTTCTTGAATTAGTTAGTTTCCCCATAGCTTTGAGTCCGAGGACCATGCAAGACCTTGGTTCTGTCTAACACTTAGATTTTTCTTGAAGTAGTTAGTTTCCCCATAGATTTGAGTCCGAGGACCATGCAAGACCTTGGTTCTGTCTAACATTTAAGGTGGTTGCGAAAATGCAAGACATGTAATCAAAATGGACTTAAAAATATGAATTAGAGAAATGCCTTTGTTAATAATAATACATTTTTAGGTTATTTACATTCTATGGACGAGGTACAGCTTTTTCATCTAAGTCTTCTAAGTAGTATGCACCTATTCCTGCTATCGCGGTAATTCGGTATGGTCCTTCCCAATTGGGCCCCAACTTTCCCCAGAACGAGTTCTTGGTAGCCCCCACGACTTTCCTCAACACTAAGTCCCCTGGTGCCAATGGTCTTAGCTTCACATTGGCATCATGTCCCTTCTTGAGTTTCTGGTGGTAGTAGGCCAACTGGATCCTTACCTTTTCCCTTCGTTCATCGATCAGGTCTAGACTCTTCCCCAGCAGCCCATCGTTATCGCTTGGAGTGAAGGAGCTTGTCCTTAGCGTTGGGAAGCTCGCCTCTAGAGGGATAACAGCCTCGGCTCCATAAGTTATGGCAAAGGGTGTCTCTCCTGTTGACCGTCGTGGGGTAGTCCGGTAAGTCCATAAGACGTGTGGCAGCTTCTCTACCCATCTTCTCTTGGCTTCATCCAGTCTCTTCTTAAGCCCGTTGACTATGACCTTGTTGATAGCCTCGGCCTGCCCGTTTCCCTGAGGATAAGCTGGAGTTGAGTACCTATTTGTGATCCCCAGTTCGCAACAATATCTTCTGAAAGTTTTGCTATCAAATTGGAGTCCATTATCTGAAATGAGGGTTTGAGGAACCCCGAATCGTGTAACGATATTTCTCCAGATGAACCTCTTGGCACCCGCATCTCTGATGTTGGCTAGTGGCTCAGCTTCAACCCATTTGGTGAAGTAATCTGTGCCGACCAACAGATATCTCTTGTTTCCGGCTGCCTTGGGAAAAGGGCCTACAATATCCAGGCTCCACTGGGCGAACGGCCATGGACTGGACAAGGGGTTAAGGACTCCCCCAGGCTGATGAATATTTGGGGCAAACCTTTGGCACTGGTCACATTTCTTAACATACTCCAGGGCTTCCTTCTGCATCCCCGGCCACCAATATCCCTGGGTAAGGGCTCGGTGTGATAGAGATCTTCCCCCTGTGTGACTCCCACAGATCCCCTCGTGTAGTTCCTCGAGCAGTAATTCTGCTGCTTCTAGGTGAATACACAGTAAGTATGGCCCAGAATAGGAGCGCTTATACAGTTTGTGGTCTTCGAACAACCAGAACCGAGAAGCGTTTCTTCGTATTCTTTCGGCCTCTGGCCTTTCTTCGGGTAGGGTATCATCTTTGAGGAACCTCATTATAGGGTCCATCTAGTTGGGACCCACTCTAACCTCATGGATATGGGCCATGCCTATTGCCACCTTGCTTACTCTATCCAGATGCTCGACAATGATGGTTCGAGGCAGACCCCTTGCCGAGGAGGTAGCGAGCGTGGCCAATGAATCCGCATGGGTGTTGCCACTTCTGGGGACATGTGACAAGCTGAACAGGTCGAAATTTGACTGCAAGCGCTTGGCCTGGCTTAAGTACGCTTGCATCCTTGCTTCTCTGGCTTCCAATTCTCCTTTCACCTAGCCCACAACCAGTTTCAAGTCCGAGAACACCACTACTGCTTTTCCTCCCATTTTCTGCACCATGGCCATTCCTTGTAACAAGGCCTTGTACTCGGCTTCGTTATTCGTGGCCGAGAACCCCAGTCTTAGGAATTTCTCAATGATGGCCTTCTCAGAAGATATTAGGACTAGCCCCACTCCGGATCCTCTTTGATTTGCTGCGCCATCAACGTACACCTTCCAACATGGGGGTCCTGGCATAGAGACCACCCTTATCGATTTTCCACCCATGTTTCGATCCTCGGCTACAATTTCTACCAGTGGTTCAGCAAATTCGGCCACCAAGTCAGCTAGGACCTGGCCCTTCATGGAGATCCGAGGCATGTGCTTAATGTCAAAAACTCCCAGGATTGTGTTCCATAAGGCAATCCTCCCAGTATAATCAGCAGTCCGAAGTACGGACTTCAAGGGCAATTGGGTTAGGACAACCACTGTGTGGGCTTGGAAGTAATGGGGAAGCTTTCGCGTAACATGGACCACAGCTAGTATGGCCTTCTCCAAGGGTAAGTATCTGACCTCAGCTTTATGCAGCGACTTGCTCACGTAATAGATAGGCTTTTGAAGGCCGTTGTCATCCCGTATTAGCACTAAACTCACCGCGTGAGGGGCCACGGCAATATATGCGTATAGGACTTTATCAGCCTCAGGACTGGACATGATAGGGGGCCGAGACAGGTATTCCTTGAGTTGCTGGAAGGCCGCAATACAGTCGTCAGACCATTCAAACCCTTTCCACTTGTTGATTAAGAGATAGAACGGTCTGCATCTATCCGCCGACCTAGAAATGAATCGATTTAGGGCTGCGATCATTCCAGTAAGCTTTTGAACCTCCTTGACGTTTTGCGGTGGTTTTAGATCGTTAATAGCCTTAATCTGGTCAGGATTAACCTCAATTCCCCTATGAGTAATCATGTAGCCTAAAAACTTACTTGATCCCACGCCAAATGAGCATTTGGAGGCATTTAGGCGCAACTTGTGCTTCCTCAAGACATTAAAGGTACTGCCTAGGTTTTCTAAATGCTCGGACACTACCTTACTCTTTACCACCATATCATCAACATAGATTTCGATGCTCTTGCCCAACTGCGGCTCGAACATTCTCGTCATCATCCTTTGGTAAGTGGACCCTGCATTCTTCAGACCAAATGGCATTACTTTGTAGTGATAGTTCCCGGTAGGTGTCACGAAGGCTGTCTTCTCCTGGTCGTCCAGGGCTAATGGTATTTGATGATAGCCTTGAAAGGCATCTAAGAAACTCATCCGAGGATGGCTCGCTGTTGCATCCACCAGCTGGTTTATCCGAGGCATGGGGAATGGGTCTTTTGGGCATGCTCTATTTAGGTCCGTGAAGTCTACACAAACCTGCCATTTCTCACTTTTCTTCTTGACTACCACGGTGTTAGCCAATCATTCGAGGTAAAAAGCCTCTTTGATAGCCCCCGCACGCTTAAGCTTTTCCACCTCGCCCCTAATCGCATCGGCATGCTCTCTCGAGGGGCACCGAGGTGGCTGCTTCTTGGGTGTGATGGATGGGTTGACGTTGAGATGGTGACAGATGAAGGCTAGATCAATCCCCGGAGCGTTGCAGGCATCCCATGCGAACATGTCAATATTGCTTTTGAGAAGCTCAATCAACTCCCCCTTCTCCTAGGGAGGCAGTTGAACCCCTACCTGAAAGAACCTCTCCGGGTCACCACCGATGACCACTCTCTCTAGATCTTCGCATTTTGCCTCCTCAGCAGCCGTATCAGGAGGCGACACCGGGTCCTTTGATTGCTATAAGGTCATCTCAGCAGAGGCCGAGGACTCTGCATCGAGCCGATGTGAAATGGCAGCCACCATACACTGCCTTGCCGTAGACTGGCAACCGCGGATTTCAAGAACCTGGTTTCCTGACGAGAATTTCACTTTCTGATGTAAGGAGGAGGCAACAGCCCCCAAAGTATGGAGCCAGGGCCTACCAACAATGGCGGTATATGGAGAGTAGGTGTCCACCACGATAAAGTTCACATCCACTCTCTCTGGGCCGGTCTGGATTGGCAGCCTAATCATACCCTTTGGAATAACAAGCTTCCCATCGAAGCTCATCAAAGGAGAGCTGTAGGGCATCAAATCTTCCGGTCTTAAATTCAGCCCCTTGTAAAGGTCGGGATACATTATCTCGGCAGCACTGCCGCCATCCACCATCACTCTTTTCACATCGTAGTCCCCAATTCTGAGAGTGATCAGTAGCGCATCGTCATGAGGCTGGGTGGTTCCATCCTTGTCTTCTTCTGAAAAACTCAAGACTGGGTGAGAATTCACTCTGGCCCTATTCGGCTCTGGATGGGACTCCTCGGCAGGCAGCTAAGTCACAGATATCACTCGTGAGGGGCGCGTGTCTGTCCTTCCTGGCATGGCCAAGATTACGTTGATTGTCCCTAGGGGTGGCCTTAGAGCATTATCCCTTTGGGGTTCCTGATGGGTCTGGCCCAGATGACCACTAGAATGATGTAGGAGGTGCCTCAGCTTCCCTTCTCGGACCAGCTGGTCCAGATAGTTCCAGAGATTCCTGCAGTTCTCCGTGGTATGCCCGTGGTCTTGGTGGTATTGGTAATAAAAGTTCTGATTACGCCTCATGGACTCTCTCGCCATCTTATTCGGCCACTTAAAGTATGGCTCGTTCTTGATTTTCTCCAACACCCGGTGTACTGGTTCTTGGAATACAACACTGACAGTCTGTGTGCTGGTTGCTTTGGATTGCCCCACGAAATCTCTCCACGGGCGGTTGCTGTTATGTCGGTCCGACCTGAAATCCCTCCCCTCCTGAGGAATAACCTTCTCTTTTCCCTTTCCTTGCAGCTGGTCTTCCTTTACTCGCTTATACTTATCGATTCGATCCATCAGTTGGCGCACACTGGTGGCGGGCTTGCCAGTCAGAGACTTCCTCAGGCCGTGCTTAGCTAGGAGGCTATTTTTGAAGGTGCTGAGGGCGACATCGTCACAATTGCCGTCCATTTCATTATACATCTCTCAATATCTGTCCGAGTAGGCCTTCAGAGTTTCTCCATTATCCATGAACAGCGATAATAACGTGCTCAAGGGCCTAGGAGCTCTGCTGTTTGTAACGAAACGAGAGCCAAAGGCTTGAGTTAGCTGCCTATACGAATGTACGAAATTCGCCTTTAAACCATTGAACCACCTCATCACCACTGGCCCCAAGCTTGAGGGGAAGACCTTGCACATCAGTATCTCGTTTTTAGAATAGACAGCCATCCTTTGGTTAAACTGGCTCACATGCTCCACGGGGTCTGTCTTGCCGTTGTAAGGAATGAATGTTGGTTGCTGGAAACGTTGAGGAAGCGCAACCCCCTCTATGTGGCGTGTGAACGATGATTTGGAGAGTTGGTCCAGTGCCCTGCTCATGGCGTCGTTCCTCAAGCCCCTTGGAGACGGGCTTTTATGTGCACCCCTCCGTTGGTGCTCTTCTTCATGAGAGAAGGTCTCACTTGAGGGGGTTCACGATCTCTGTTTATAGTCATCATCCCCTTCATCACTGCTTTCAGGGTTGAAGTGAGACCGCCTTCGTCGTGCATGGCGCAACTCTCTCTTCAAATCGTCTATCTCTCGTTGCATGGCCTGATTATCATTCCGCCCCTGAGATGCGTGGCTTCTGACCCCTTCTTGTTGCATAGGCTGGTTGTTATTTTGTCTCTGAAGCACGTGACTCTTCACACGAGAGTGGATGCTGCCCGTTTGAGTGGTGTGCACACTTCCCTCTTGAAACCTTCCATTCTCTTCATTTCGATCACGCTCATGATCGGGAAAGTTACCTTGTCGTGGGGATCCAGCAGGTTCAGGCTGGTGGGAACCTGCTTGATGATGGTCTGGCCCTACCATGCTTGATTGTTACCCTTACCAAGACACAAGTTCTTCCCACTAACGGCGACAATTGTAGGGACCGGGTTTGGGCACTTCTGCTGTTGGAAAAGCGGACTCAGGCTCAACTAGCCCAATACAATAAATTCATAGAGAATGGGTTTAAGAACTAGGCTTTAGTGGGGATAACAACGAATAAACATGATTATGGGAAGACCAATTAACAAGAAAATGGACTTGGAGTACGGAAATCTATCCTGGACACCGGTCCGAGGAGCTATCTTGTTCCTATTATCTCCTCAATGCTTGGTTACAGAGGTTACCAAGATGATACAGATTGTTACAGTGTTTCCTACTTCCAATTTCCGATCCCTATTTCTGGAGGAGTTCTTTACATTATATACCCTCTTTCAGTTGATCTTGGCCTTCCATTTGTTGATCATGCAGATCACTACTGGAGCGTTTGTCCCATCAGCTGCCATCCTAAACCTTCTGTGAGTTGCGGCAACCAAAACAGTACTGTTTAGGGGTCATTTCCCCATTAATGCGGCCAGAACGTTTGTTGTGGGCATTTAATGTGGAGGTGACAGCTTCTCCTTGAATTGCTCCTCCTCCAGACTCCCATGGCTGACCCGCGGTACTTGTCCTTTTTCTTGGGATGCTCTACAAAACTGCCCTTGATGGCGTGCTGCTCTTCCCTTCTATGATCTCGGTTCGCGGAGGACGTGATTATCCTCAGTGATACTTCCTGATAATTAGGACTTCCTTCATTCGTTCTCGGACATTTTTTCCTCCTCGGCATGGGCCTTGGGCTTAGTATAAAGTGAGCCGGGGTGGCTAGACTCTTTGACCCCACAATTATTTTTGGGAAAATTTTCATAATTGTAAAGTTCATTTTAGAGAATCTACCGTTTGACCAAAATAGACACGACTTCTTTTCCAAGTTGTCTATTCCATTTTAGTAATTTTTGGGTAAATTATATTTTAAGTCCTATAATTTACAGGATGTAACAAATTAAACTCTAAAATTTTTAAAATAGCAAATCAAACCCTAAATTTTTTTGAAAATAAAATAAATTAAACTCTCTCATTTTAAAAGTAACAAAAAGTAACCTCTGAGATTCAAAAAGTAGCCTATTAAGATATCAAAAAGTGGCAAATTATATCCTTACTCATATCAAATTCCAAACACAATATAATTCCACTTAAATGGTTGGTGTCTAATTTGTTACTTCTTAAAACTTTAAAGTTTAGTTTATTACCTCTTTTTTTTTTTTTTTTCTTTTACTATAAGATTTAATTTGTCTTTTTGATATTTAAGGTTTAATGTGGGGTAAATTACAAAATTGGTTTCTATCTTTTGCACTATGTGTTAATTTGGTCCCTAACTTTTTTAGTGTTGTGTCAATTTAGTCTATGACATTATCCCTTTGATGGAAAAAAGTTTATGTGTAAAATAGAATAATAATAAAAATATTTTTCATGCCATGTCAACTACCAACGGAACCACCATGTCGAGTTTTTTATTTTATTTTATTTTATTTTTTAACCTACAATTATCAAATAAAATTGCTTTTCTCTACGAGGCCTCCATTTTACAGGAATAATTCTCAACAATCATCAAATCAAAGCAAGCTTCCAATAGTTGATATTTTCTTTAAAGCATTTTATCAAACACTTCCAGGGCATATTCATTAACTGCTCTTCTTAAATATTTATTCAACAAAAATTACTTGTTTTCATATTAAACTAAATAAACTTCCCATCCGGTAATGACTATTTCAAATGTGACTTTGTGAGTGAGAAAGTGACCAATTGTAAACCCAAAAAATGAAGAGGGTAAATTACACATGAACAAATAAACAAGCATTTGAAAAATCTTTTCTACAGCCAGGGATCTGTTACAACAAATAAACAAACTTCTAATCTTCCCTAAAAAATCACATAATATTTTCTTTGAATAAAAAACAAACACAAAACTCAGATATTCTTTCTCAACCTTTGTTTGGATTGCAAGAAAATGTAGGAAAAAAAAATTATACAGCAGCATTGAAGTCCATCTAAATCCAACCCCAATCAAACTCCAAATTGAAAAATCCATGGAAACCAACCCCAATTGAAATCCAACACCCATCTAAATCAGAGACCCACCAACACTACTCAAAATAGGTGAACCCATTTTAAAGTTACTGGTGTTGGAAACTCGTGCTGTTGTTAGAGCCGTATCATATTGAACTTGGATTTGAGGTTATGAGACCAGACCGATCGTATTAGTATGAATCTATACATCCTAACAAATTAAAAAATTGATTATACATCCTAAGGTTTAAAATGTAATTTCCTGAATTTCTTTGTAGCAAAGCAAACGTTTTGATTTAATTAAATAATAGTTGCACTATACGGTCAATACCTTTCATAATTCAACCATACGACGGGTAGGCACGCGCCTGTCTAGCCGAAGCCAATATTATTTCTTTTTTAGAAAAGAAATTAGGTGCAAAGCACGTGATGCAACTTAACCCCGAACAAGTTATAGTACTTTTTAAATGTACCTTGGAACCAATCCACAAGTTGATGGCCCTGATTGAATTTGGGTTAATTGGGGGGGAAAAAATCTACAACGTTTTAACTTTTAATTTTTTTTGCAAGTGTTTTAACTTTTAATTATGAACAAATTAATCAGAGTTTTAAAATCGAATAGGTTTCAAACATTCATTGATGCAGAGGGAAAAAAAAAGTTGTAACCAAATTAAGAGCAGGTAAATTTCATATTTGGTCTCTCAAATATGGGTTTGTTTTGATTTTTTTTTTTTTTTTGAGAAACCAACCATTGTATTATTAAAGAAGGCTAGTAGAATCAGCCTGTAATACAGATAAAAGGTCTGGTGGTACATCTTCCATCCAGACTGACATTTGTGTTAAAATTTGTGATTTTCTTGCTAAAGAGTGCGCTAAATTATTACTCTGTCTACGTACAAGAGATATTTTAAAGTCTGAAAAATGTTCACCAAGGAAAAGTAGATCTTGCACTAGGTGTCCGTACGATGTGAAGCTACTGCACTCTGTTTTCAGAGCTTTGTACAGAGTCTCTGAATCTCCTTCAAGAATGATCCGCTCAAAACCCAACTCCAGGGCAAACTCTAGGGCCCGTCTTGCGGCTAGGATCTCGACCTCAATAACTGAAGGTGGCAGTGGGATTTGTTGCGCCATTGACGCCATGACAAGGCCATCCCTGTTACGCACAACAATCCCGATACCGGCTTTGTCCCTGTCTTCGAATGTGGCTCCGTCAAAATTTAACTTGTACCAATGTTCAGGAGGTGGTGTCCAGATGGCTGGCTGCTTACTCCTTGGTGTGATTGATGGTAAGGGACTGGAGTGGGACTCAATCTGTTGCTCCCGAGAGTGCTCCAGCACCTTATTAAGTGGTATTGTAGGCTTGCCTAAGCGTAGGTTATTCCTACGATTCCACAAATTTGATAATACCACCAAGAAGAGCTCGGGTTCCTTCAGACCTGCAAAAACAGAAACAATAAAGTCAGTGAAGCATGTTTTTTGCTTGAGGGCGTCCTAGTTCCAAGACGGTGTCATCGACCATAGGCTCTGCAATTCAGGGCAGTGATAAACGGCGTGAAGGGTATCCTCTTCGTGCTGCTTACATATCTCACAAAGGCTGTCAGAGACAACTTGCCGTCGGACCAAATTTGTCTTGGTGGGAAGTGAGTCCTTGCATGCTCGCCAAATCAGGTGTTTCACCTTATTAGGAACATCAAGGCTCCAAAGCTGCTTCTAGAGCTGTTTCAGGGGGTTTGATGTTGATGAGCTTGGCTGACAAACTCAACACGAGTCTTGCAAGAATCTATAACCTGACTTGACCGAGTAGACCCCATCCGGATTAAAAGGCCAAATCAGTATATCATCTTGTATGGATCGGCAAAGTGGGATCTTTTTGATAGTTGATGCTTCAAATTCATAGAATACCCTATCAATTAAGTCTTCTTTCCATACCCTATTTTCTTGATCAATGAAGTCTCCCACTCTAGTTGTCTCACAGCCCTCCATCATTGGTGAAATGACTTTCGAACATCCAGACGTAGGCAGCTAGTTAGCACTCCACACATGCACCGAAAAACCCGACCCAATACGCCATAAACCTCCCCGTTTTATCACATCCCTACCCTTGATTATGCTTTTCCAAGCGTGGGATGCACTCGGTGGACATTTTGCTTCCAAAACCGTGGAGTTTGGAAAAAACTTGGCTTTGAAAACTCTATGAAAAAGGGATTGAGTGTCATGTAGCAACCTCCAAGTTTGTTTTGCCAAAAGTGCGTCATTGTACAAGGCGAGATCTTTAAACCCCATACCACCCTGATTTTTTGGTTTACATAGGTCCTGCCACTTCACCCAATGAATTTTTCTATGATCACCCCTTTGACCCCAAAAAAATCTGCAAATTAAGGTTTCAATTTCATGACATAGAGTAATGGGAAGCTTAAAGCAACCCATAGTATAGGTGGGTAAGGCTTGCGCGACGGCCTTGATCAAAACTTCATGACCTGCTTGAGATAGAAGCTTTGCTTCCCACCCTTGTAGCTTCTTCCATATTTGTTGCTTGATGTAAGTGAAACTCTCCTTTTATTCCTGCCAACAAGAGAGGGGAGGCCCAAATACTTCTCATAGTTTTGTATCACTGTAACTCCAAGCATGTCCTTGATCAAAGTTTGCATGTCTCCTAGTGTGGATTTACTAAAGAAAAGTGTAGTTTTGGTTCTATTAATTTGCTGCCCCGATGCTCTTTCATATGTGGCCAATACATCCAGCAAGCTTTGGCATTCACTCTCTCTCGCTCGACAAAAAATCAAGCTATCATCAGCGAAGAGGAGATGAGTAATTTTGGGTCCATTTTGGCAAATAGACACTTCTCGAATGTCTCTATTTGTGGCTGCCTTCCGTATCAAACCATGTAGTCCCTCAGTACACATGAGAAAAAGATAGGGGGAGAGGGGATCGCCTTACCGAAGTCCCCTTGTGGGTGAGATCTCGCCATGGGGTTCCCCATTGATCAAAATCGAGTAAGATGCAGTAGTAATGCAAAGCATCATAAGTTGTACCCATCTCTCATTGAAACCCATCTTTATCAAAACTTTCTCCATGTAGGACCATTCAACTCTATCGTAGGCCTTACTCATATCGAGTTTAAAGCCATAAAACCTGTTTTGCCTTTGGTATGATTCCTCATGTGATGTAAAGTTTCAAAAGCCACTAGGATGTTATCTGAAATCAAGCAGTTAGGTATAAAAGCACTTTGATGATCTGAAATAATATGGGGCATGATAGTTTTCAGTCAATTAGCTAGGACCTTAGCAAAAATCCGATACAACACACTACTCAAACTTATGGGTCTAAATTGTGTCACATATTCAGGGTTCTTCACTTTGGGGATCAAAGTTATAAAAGAGTGACAAAGTGACTGAGGCAGAGTACCTGTGTTTAGATAGTGCAATATAGTTTGAGCAACATCTAACCCGATCAAAGACCAGTAACTTTGGTAAAACAAAGGAGGCATACCATCAGGGCCGGGTGACTTCAAGGGTGCCATCTGTTTTACTGCCATTTCGACCTTTTCAATAGTGAAATCTAAGAGCAACATTTCATTCATATCATCAGTGACAACATGAGGTATATTCTCCAAAACTTCCTCCATGCCTTCTGGGTTGGCGGTTGTGAAAAGATCATTATAGAAGTTTACAATGATTTCATTCACCTCAGATTGTCTAGTGCACCACCTGCCCGTGGGATTATACAGCTTTGTAATGTAATTACATCGCCGTCGTTGGGAAGCTCTAGTGTGGAAAAATTTGGTGTTTCGATCCCCGTCTTTAAGTCATAGGATTTTTGCTCGTTGTGCCCACATTTTAGCTTCCTTGTCAAGGAGCTTATTAACCTCAGCCTCCAAAAATATCATCCTTCTTGAGTCCCCTGTACGTATCGAGTCCCTCTCCGCCTGCTATAAACTTTTCTTTTTTGTTGCAGTTCCCGTTTCACACTTCCAAAAGATTTCTTACTCCATCGTGCTAGTTCAATGCCACACTTATCAATCTTTTTCACCACCCTTGTATCCCACAGGTCAGTCACTTGCTCTGACCATATTGCTTCTATTGTATCACTACAGCCCTTTTCCGTCATCCACATCTGTTCAAAACGAAACGGTTTTTGAAAACCCGAATCCATGCCTTCAGGTGTGATCCATAGTGGTTTGTGATCAGAGCTTGTTGTGTCTAAGTGATAAATTTTTGTATCCGAAAACATTGTGAACCACTCATTTGTCGCCACAGCTCTGTCCAGCCTCATTTGGTTAATGCATTGCTTTATGTTTATTTATTTTTATTTTTTGATAGGTTTATGTTTATTTCTTACGTACATTTTTTTTTTTTGAGAAATAATTACAACATGCTGCTAACCTCGCAGCTCAAACCCCTTCCCCCCAAGCACTTTGTGCACAGGGAGGTGCCAATTCAACTACAAAGCCTTTGGCTTCTTACGTACATTTTAATTCCTTGGAATATGAGGTTAATTTGATTTTAGTCCCTTAAATGTGGGTTTGGTTTAATTTTAGTCTTCATAAATATGAAAAAATATTAGGTACTTTCAATGTATAGCTTAGCGACATGATATTCCATACTTTCACATAAATGGTAAATCACACCATAAATTTAATTAATAAAATCTACTATTAGGTTGTAGAAAGGAGTGCCACGTTACTTTACTCCTGAAGTATTGAATAATTTCTCAATAAATACGGAGTCGATTTGATTTTAGCCCCTTAAATATATTGGTGTGTCTCAAGTTTCAACATTCTATTTGTCACGTAAATGAAAAAAATAAACGGAGGGATTGCATTTTTACTTTCTATAAACTTGAAGGCCCCAAATCAAACTTTTTAAATTTGAGGGACCAAAATCGAACAAAGATCATATTTAAGGGACTAAAAATACAATTTTAAAAAATTATATAAGGAAATAGGGGATAATTCTCTAGAGAGCCAAATCCTAGATTGATGGTCACTTCCTCCTTTTATTTTTAGAGTCATATCACTATTTTTTTAGATAGGTAAATACTAGGAGATGATGAGTTTCGAATCGTAGGCAGAGAATTACAAAAAAATTATTACTGTAGAGTTATTGCTTGATTCCCATTGGAAGCATATCACTTGAAATTTGACAAGACTGATATGAGGTTATTGTTTGATCCCAGTTGAGCTAGCTCTTAAACGTTGGAATGGAAGCTCTTAAATATTAGAATAAAAAATAAAATGAGAAATGTTAACGAATGCCCTTAGAGTATTGGTTAATAATCCATTTAAAGAAAAATTTTATGGGGAAAAAAAAAATAATAATATTTTGACAGCTTTTTTTATTTCCCATAAAAGTGGTGTCAAAACTTTCCTAAAATGGATTGTAACTAATGCTCTAAGAGCACTCGTTAGCGTGACCCTTAGAGAAATTAGATAAAGGATTGACAAAATCAGCACAAATGACATTAATTCTCCACGGGGGAGGCAGGCCAGGATTATTAATAGCTTCATGGACAGACTTTGAATGTGTCTCAATTGAAATTGCTTCAGCTTCTAGATAACTTGCAAAAGACAAGTTTTTGTACTTGTTTTTAAATATACAATTGTATTGTACTTGATATTTCTAGGTACATACTAAAACGTATTCAGCCAAAAAAAAAAAAAAAATACACACTTTGACTCAGACATGTTATTGATGCACTATGGACAGCAACCTTCCAGTTTTGTTAGAATACTTATTCCCTAATGTCATCGTGGAATGCAATTTTATTGAACTCGTTGATCTTCTAAACTCATATAGAATTTGTTCTCTGGAAGTAGCTTGAATTTTTGAGGATGTTAAGTCAATATGTGAAAGTTTTAATTAGCATTTCTCGGGTCATGTTAACGAGTGCTCTTAGGGCATTGGTTAACAATCTATTTTAGAAAAGTTTTGACACCACTTTTATGAGAAATAAAAAAAGCTATCAAAATATTAATTTTTCTTTTCTTTTCTTTTCTTTTCCCATAAAAACTTTATTTAAATGGATTATTAACTAATACTCTAAGAGCATTCGTTAATATTTCCCTTTCTCTAATGTTTCGATTTCCTGGGTTCCTAGGCAAACCAATATGGCTGCCCACACACTAGCTAAATGGCGGCGCCAAGTGTTACTCAGGGTGGCCACATGACATCCCTGAACTGAATTTTTTTAAAAAAATTATCTTTAAAAAAAATTAAATTTTAAATTAATGTGAGTCATTGACCACCCTAAAAAAAACTTGACCACTCTAAATAAAAATTTGAGCTCATTAAAAAATACAATTTAACCTCTTCTAAATTTTAGTTCAGTGAATGTTGAACAAAAAATTTGTGAGAAATTCTATATTCACAACATTTTCACAACACTTTCATTAGAAATACGAAGTAGCAGGTTGTTACTGGTGAACAAAAAAATAATTTCAATGGTAGATTCAAATTAGAACTAGTAAAAACTTACTATTTAGGCTTTGTTGTAAAAATGTAGCAAAAATGTTATAGACGTAGCTGTAGGGACTGGGTCTGAGCACTTCTGCTGTTGGAAAAGTGGATTCAGGCCCAATTAGCCATAAACAATGAATTTGTAGAGGATGGGTTTAAGAACTAGGCCTTAGTGAGGGTTACAACGAATAAACAGGGTCATGGGAAGACTAAGCAATAAGAAAATGGGCTTTAAGTGTGAAAATCTATCCTGGACGCCGGTCCGAGGAGTTTTCTCGTTCTTATTATCTCCTCAACACTTGGATACAGAAGTTACAAAGGCGATACAGGTTGCTACAGTGTTTTCTACTTCTAATCTCTTCTCCTCTTCTTTCTAGAGGAGTTCTTTACATTATATACCCTCCTTCGGCTGATCTTGGCCCTCCATTTGTCGATCGTGTAGGTCACTACTTGAGCGCTTGTCCCATCAGCCGCCGTTCCAAACTTTCTGTGAGTTGCAGCAACCAAAGTAACACTATTCAGGGGTCATTTCCTTATTAATGCGGCCAGAACATTAGTTGTGGGCATTTAATGTGGAGGTGATAGCTTCTCCTGGAATTGCTCCTCTTCCAGGCTCCCATGGCTGACCCGCTGTACATTTCTTTTTCTTGGGACGCTCTACGAGACTGCCCTTGATGGCGTGCTGCTCTTCCCTTCTATGATTTTGGTTCGCCGAGGACATGGTTGTCCTCGGCTATGCTTCTTGGTAGTTAGGATTCCCTTCATTCGTCCTCGGGCATTTCTTCCTCCTCGGCAAGGGCCTTGGGCTTAGTATAAGGTGGGTCGGGGCGGCCAAATTCTTTGACCCTACAATAGCCCCTCAAAATCCTGCTGTCCGGATCCTCAGACGGAGAGGAGGGTTTTGATGCCCTCATACCTATGTCATGGCTTGTCCAGTCTTGTCCTTCATCAGCGCTAGAGCCTTTTCGCTTGTCCAAGGCACGTTCCTGATGCTTCGGTATACGGAGCGCGCCCTCATTAAATTCAGGCGGCTCTGTGCTCCCCACGTTCAACGGTGTAATGGTGATCCAACAGTGGGGATTTTTTAACTTTATGGGCGGGAAAACCGGCACGGTTATTTTTAATCGAAGGTATAAATGCCCATTCGAACCGATTCGCTTCTTTATTTTCATATTCAAGAGTTCTTACGCACGTCTCCTGAGTTCTGTCAAATTTTCAGCCCAACTCGCCTTTCTTTTCAGCATAAAAAGCCTGTCCGAGGAGTTTTTCCTCAATTCTGTAAGTTTCTACTCTCTCTCTGACTCATATTCTCTCCCCTCTAAGTTTCTTTTTCTTTTGTTCCTCTTTTTCTTTCGTCCTCCCCTGAGTCCTTTAACCGTTCTTAGGGATGGGTAGGTTTAAGAAGTTGGTTGAGTCTGAAGAGGTAATGGAGAAATTTATTGCCGATTATAGGATTCCCAATAACGTAGGCTTGAGATATTGTGAGGAAGGGGAGTGGTTTTTTTAGGAAGGAAGATGGTGAGGTGGTGATTCCCATAATCGCCTTCATTGAGGGTGGTATGAGAATCCCCATGGGACCGGTGATGAGGGATTACCTTAGGCATTTTCGATTAGCTCCCACCCAGTGCGCCGTCAATATGTTTAGAATCCTGGGTTGTGTGGATACTTTAAATGAGAAAATGGGGTTGAGGTTGACCCATCACGGCGTAAATTGGTGCTACAACCTCCAACACCTAAAGGGTAAATTCTATTATATGAAAACGAGGGATGACAATGCTCGACTTATTCAGTGCCTCCCGGAGTCTAGCAAGGGGCTAGATAAGGACTTTCTCATTGTGTCAGGGAGGTGGCACGACGACCTTCCCTGTCCGACAGAAGAGGGGGCACCAGGTAGGGTATTCAGAGTAGGAGAGGGTTGATCTTTTGCATTGTCATAATTTGTACCGTTTGGCTGCTAATACAGATGTACCTTCTTTTTTACAGATCCACACGCCTTTGGCCGACACTTTCACTTGGTCAACCGGGAAGATTTGGCGACCATCCTTAGGGCGGAGGTTTTCGTGAATAAAGCTGACAATCAGGTTAGAACTGCTCACAAGATCCTTGGGTACGATCCCATCTAGAAATCATTCTCTACCCCGAAGTACGTGATCAGAGCCAAAGATACTCGACTTCACAGAATTACCATAGCAGAACAAGGGTTCTTGATTGCCGAAGGATCCCCTGTTACAGAGGGCACTACGTTGGCGGGTCCTTTCTCGTCCCCTCAAGCTGAAGAGGCCGATGACGATTTTGGTGTATTTGATCAAGACAATCTGTTCGAGGATCCCTCTGGTGATCTGGGCGACTCCAGTTTGACTGAAGCGGACCTCTCCTCAGTAGGGACGTAGTGGTAAAGGCGTGCCTTACTCTTCGGAGAGGCAACAAAACTGTGCGGGTCGCAGCAAAGGCTTCCCACATATGGGTCGAACCTGAGCCTACCCCAAAGCGGACAATAACTAGAGATGGGCACTACCCTCAAAAGCGCCTTTTTGTGGGGACTAAATCCGCCGCAAGCTTATTGTCCGCTTTGGGGAGCCAATCCCGCACGGTTTTGTTCTCAAGCGACGTGAGAGTTACGGATCTTCACCCTTTGGGCTTTACACCGCAATCCCACATCAGCAAGAAATGCGCCCCACTCATGCTTTATATGCCCTTGGAGCTTGCATGAGTGTACCACTACCACGCATGCATAGTAATGGTACACTCATGTAAGCTCTAAGGGCATATAAAGCATGAGTAGGGCGCATTTCTTGCTGATGTGGGACTGCGGTGTAAAGCCCAAAAGGTGAAGATCCGTACCTCCCACGTCGCTTAAGAACAAAACCGTGCGGACTTAGCTCCCCAAAGCAGACAATAAGCTTGCGGCGGATTTAGTCCCCACAGTAGCACTTCTGAAAAATTGCCCAAACAAAAAAATTAGCCTAAAAGCGCAAATCAAATGTTTAATTGTGATTTTTAAATTTTATTTTTAAAGGGCATATTTTTAAATCGCTATTTAAAAAAAATGCACATTTTTCAAATAGCTAGTTTGTTAGTACTTGCTTTAGTTTTTAGTCGAATTTGTTAGATTTATGTGATACATTTAAAAAAAAATGCATTTTGTTTATATTGTTACTTTTTTTTTATATAGGTGTTTATATTATTACTTATTTAGGCAATATGTTGGTAATTGAAAGCAATAGTTTAATGATTGCTTGGTTGTCTTAATTGAAAACGATGTAACCGATAGCAATATATTGATAGTGAAGCTATCATACAGCGATTTAAAAATATAAAAACTTGTGAATGAAAATTTTAAAATTTTATGTATTTGCTTTTTTTTTTTCTTTGATGTCAATATATTCAAGTTTTTTTTTTTTTAATTTCATTAAGTTTAAGTTTTTTAATGATCACCCTGAAAGGAATTCCTAGAGCCGCCACTAAATGGTCCCTAAGCTGTAAGTATTTTGGTTCTTTTGTTTTGGTAGCTACCCTCTCTGTTTTGATGAAGTTATCAGGGCTGAGGCTGGCTCCTCTTTGTATAGTTCTTTGTTTCCTCAATAAAGTTTTTTTCCCATAAAAAATAAAAAAAAAAAAGTACAAAACAACTCTAAAAGACCAAAGCATTAGTAGGGAAGAAATTATGAGGAAGAGGATTCGGATCAGGTGCATTAAAGAGTTGTGAAAAATAAAGCGGTGGAAATGTTAAAAGTTGAAATTTTTTATACAAGGGATGATTAAAAGTAACTTTTTAAACTTTTAATCTTGGCCATCAAAAGTGGTATTGTATGGTGCAATAGAGAGCTATTGCACCAAATCTCAATCCTCCTTTATTGCACCAAATCTCAATCCAAACAAGAGGAGTGATAGGGCTCCTAAGTCCTAATATTAAAGGGTAGGTTTCTAGAAACAAAAGGGGTAGGTTTCTAGAAACAAAACAGTTTGGGGGCGTAATGTTAAAAAACAGGAGAAAATAAAGTCATAATTTGTTCACAAAATTTTTTATACCCAGTGGGAAGCTGTAAAAGTATAAATAACAGATAATAAAATGGTGTTAATACGTGGGTTCTAGTTAGCTCAACTGGTAAAGTTTTTTATAGTTGAATAAGAGATCTTGGGTAAAAAAATGGTGTTAACGGTCAGTTACTTAATGGTCAGTTACTACAAAATTTACTACATAAAGCTTACAAACAGTGTAGCAATAAATTTAATTGATGAAATTTAGTGTTCCTTGTATCTAGCTTATTTGACTAGCTTTTCTATTCAGCTTTTTAAAACCTCAATTTGGACAAATTTTAACTACAAAATTGGTTATAGCCTAAAGCTACAATCTCACTCAATAAAATAAACAATACTACATATTTTAAAAATCTAACCGTTAGATTGTATGTTTTTTACGCTCTTAGTACACATGTTAGATTTTGTGTCAATCAGATATTATTTACTATATGATCTATAAACTTATATTTTATGTATAATTTTAAACTACAAAAACTTGCAATTTAAACAATTTATTAATGACATAGCTATTGATATTTAATTTTCTAAAAATTTTGCAAATATAAAAGATATAAAAAGAAGATGTAATCTAATAGTGGATTTGTCAAAATTCATCTCAAATAAAAAGATATTGAATGAGATTGTAACCCCAAACTGCAACCAATTTTGTAGCTAAACTTTGTTCCCTCAATTTTTTTTTTTTACTTTTATAAAGTATCGGTATATTATAGCACACATTTAGCAAAAAGCTAAATAAGCTGATCCTAAAAGCACACATCAAATTGAATAATACTAGGGACACTGTAATTGTATTTTAATGATCGATCTTATATCAGTTTGTAAGTCCTATATACTAAAATCTATAGTATGTCTAACATCATATTACAACTTTTTACAATTTTACTGCATGGGTTTTGCGTACTATCATTACATACACTAAAAATATATTGTACACGTACACTGCAAAAATACACTAAAAATTTTAGTAACTTTAATTGTATTTTTGGGCAGTGCGTGCAATTTGTGCAATAAACACTGCCCATACATAAAAAAAAAAAAAAAAAAAAAAAAAAAAAAAAAAAAAAAAAAATTTTGAGGAAAATGATAGTAGGGTGACCTAATAATACCGATGGGTAGGTTTCTAGATACAAAATAGTGTGAGGAAGGTAGGTAAGTAGCCACGAGCATAAGTAGTAGTTGAAGCTGCCACTCCCCCTAGACCTTCGCTTAGCTTTAAATATCACATCACCTTGCAACCACCAAAACAAACCCACCTATTTCGCATCATATTGCCACTCATTCCATACACACATAGTACTACTTTATTCTATTCATACCAGAAATTTAATCAAACCACAAAGTTTTGAGGAACCAAAGAAATAAACAAAACCAGTTCACATCGATCCGCCTTCTACAATGGCTCCTACTACTCTCACAGCTCTAGCAGGGGAGAAGACCCTTCAGTCTAGCTTCGTTAGGGACGAAGATGAGCGTCCTAAAGTTGCATACAACCAATTCAGCAACGAAATTCCAATCATCTCGCTTGCTGGTATTGATGAAATTCATGGTAGGAGAGCTGAGATTTGTAAGAAAATCGTTGAGGCTTGTGAGGACTGGGGTGTTTTTCAGGTTGTTGACCATGGTGTTGATACCAATCTCGTATCAGACATGACAAGCCTTGCCCGAGAGTTCTTTGCTTTGCCTCCTGAGGAAAAGCTTCGCTTTGACATGTCCGGTGGCAAGAAGGGTGGCTTCATCGTGTCCAGCCACCTACAAGTAATGCTCCAAACCTCCTTTTTTTTTTTTTTTTTTTTGGCCTTCTAAATTCATGTTCAATCACAAACTTCATGACCCTTCTGATAGTTTTTCACGTTTTCATTGCAACCCTTTTTGGTCACAACTAATAGTCAATCAGAAACTTTTTAAGTTGGCGATTGATTCACATTTAAAAAAAAAAAAAAATTGTTATTTACCAATTTAACAACTTTTTTTTATGTGCAATTGATGTAATCAACAATTTTATGTTCGCGATGGCGACGGTTAAGTTTGGCCCATTAAACGCATGGACCAGTGCCTTTGATATTTGTGATGACTGCCCTTTACCGACACATGTAGGATGGGGGTTATACCTAATTTTGTTTTTGTTTTTATTTTTGATAATTTACATGATTTTGTCTTAATGTGAATAGCCAACAGTGACATTTCGTTCATGTTAAAGGTAATATATATAAATATATATATTTTTTTTTTTCTATAAAAAAAAAAAAAAAATTGTTAAAAAAACATTGTGTTAGACTGTGTATCCAATTAAAGGTCCTTATTATCCTTCAAAGTTTTTTTCAACCAAAAGGACCTATAAGGTCATCTTGCCCATGAAGCTCAATGTCAATGAAGATGATTATTTTTATTGCAGGGAGAAGCAGTGCAAGATTGGCGTGAAATTGTGACATATTTTTCATACCCTCTAAGGACCCGAGACTATTCAAGGTGGCCAGACAAGCCAGAGGGGTGGAGAGCAGTGACAAAGCAATACAGTGAGAAATTAATGGGATTAGCATGCAAGCTCTTGGAGGTCTTATCTGAAGCCATGGGTTTGGAGAAGGAGGCTTTGACTAAAGCATGTGTGGACATGGACCAAAAGGTTGTGGTTAATTACTATCCAAAATGTCCACAACCTGACCTCACACTCGGACTCAAGCGTCACACCGACCCTGGTACCATCACTCTCTTGCTTCAGGATCAGGTTGGTGGTCTCCAAGCTACTAGAGATGGGGGAAAATCATGGATCACTGTTCAACCTGTTGAAGGAGCTTTTGTGGTCAATCTCGGAGATCATGGTCACGTAAGCTCTCTACTTTTAAATCTCTAATCATATTTTTCAATATTTGGAACAAGATTTTCTCCGTTTCAAATGTGACCGTCAATATAAACAAACTGTCACATCATTTAATAATCTTTACATTTTTAACATAAAATTTGAACCATGAAATTGACGAAATAAACGGTGTAATTTTGTGCTAGCCAGCTAGCCAAGTAATTGATTAAATTCACTTGGATTATTTCTGAAACAGTATCTGAGTAATGGGAGGTTCAAGAATGCTGATCACCAAGCAGTGGTGAACTCAAACAGCAGCCGATTGTCCATAGCCACTTTCCAGAACCCAGCACCAGAGGCAACAGTGTACCCTCTGAAGATCAGAGAGGGAGAGAAGTCAGTGCTAGAGGAGCCCATTAGTTTTGCAGAGATGTACAAGAGGAAGATGAGTAAGGACCTTGAGCTTGCCAGGCTAAAGAAACAGGCCAAGGAGCAACAGTTGCAGGATTTGGAGAAAGCCAAATTGGAGGGCAAGCCCATTGAGGATATCTTTGCTTAGACTATTACTATACCCGTGTCTCTTTACTTTGCCTTTGGTTTGTTTATTAGTCAAGCAATCTTAATTTGCTAGTCACACCCTGTAGTTTGTTAAATTTGACGATCCTTGTGTCTGAACCAATGTGGCCTTTGCAGCCTTCGATGTTTTCCTCCATACCAAACCGATAAATATATGAAAATAAGTGGTGCCACACTGCCACTGCCACGTTTGAGTTAACTTGTTTTCCATATCCATGCTTGCAATTGGTTCACATAAAAGATTTTGGTACTAGAAATTTTTAAGTCAAGCCCTATATTTTTACAACTATAATATTTTATTAATTATATTAAAATTTTAATTTTGGTTCTGTTAACGGGTAATTCTAAGATAATTGTTAATAAATCATATTAAAAAAATTTTGACACTATTTTTATAGAAAATATAAAAAAAAAATTTAAAAAATTAATTATTTTAACACTTTCTCATAAAATATTTTTAAAAATAAATGCCCAATCTATTAACAATTCCCTTTTAATTTTTAAGAGGTAGAGATAGAGTGGCTCATTCTTTATGGTGGTAGGTAAGGCTCTTGGACCACAAGCGGCCAAGTAGCGCAATCTTATCCATCCATTTTGTATGAGTGAGGTGGTTTCAATAACTCAAATGCTTTTAAGTGGCGCTATCTTTTCATCAAAATTTGTAACCACCACACAACGGTCTTCACCATGTTTTATTCTATCAAATTAATGCAGTCTTCCAAATGTTTATGCCTAAATTTGGAATGGTGTGCGTCAAATATTTAGTAAGTAATAGAGTCATGTTGAAGGGTGGCTTTATGGTAATTATCAACAAATTATATTAGTAAAGTTTTTAACGCCACTTTCTTGAAAGATATAAAAGCTATCAAAAAAATTAATTATTTATTTATTTTACCATAAAATGTTTCTAAAAATAATTCTTAAACCAATACCTTAGAGCTAAGTAATAACATGGGAAATATGCTATGTAATCAGTAATCATAAACTCAAAGAAAATGATTTTTGTTTTTCTAATTATTTGCATAAATAAAGAACGAGCTCACAAGTTAGCAATAGATTTGGTTACTACCTGAGTGCAGTGACCTAGTGCATTGGACCATGAAGGCATGTAGCATGTACTGCTTTGGTCTTCCATTCTAGAAAATCTTGTATACACTAGTCTCATGAGAGGGACCCACATGTCTATAAGACATTGGTCTCATGAAACCAGCACAAAAGATCAAAATATCACAACCAAAAAAACATCAAAAGGCTTAGCACTTAGCAAACTTCTTTTGATGGAGAGTTTAAGTTCGTGTTAAAATTCAAGCTCCTATCCTATGGCCAATGAAGAAAGATCTCACAACAGTGAAAAGGTGAAAGAGTAAAAATCAAGTAGCATAGTAACATTTAGGGTAAATTCCTAAAACTGACAAATTTGGTTCCTAAAACCAACAGTTAGTCCCTAAAACAGTTGAGAAAAATGTCTAACGAGCTTAACAATACTTAGAGACTAAGTTGGCTTTAGGAATCAAATTGGGCAAATTTGAAAAGTCTTGGACCTAGTTAACATTAATCCAAATCTCAGGATAAATTTCTTCAAAGTCTTCTATGATTTATTTAATAGGGTAAATTTCATTAATATACTCTGAGATTTGGGTTAATTCCAAATAGGTTTAAAACTTTTCAAAACTTACCAAATTTGGTTCTTAAAACTAACTTAGTCTTTAAATATTGTTAAGTCAGTTAGTCATTTTTTTTTTCAACTATTTTAGAGACTAAGTTGGCTTCAGAGACCAAGTTTTTTTTTTCTACCACGTTTCTCCATATCTCATAAAATTAGGCTTCTTTTTTTTTTTCTTTTTTTGAGATTATATCAACTTGGGTTTATTTTTGATAGAGTTGAACATGTGTAAAAAAAAGAAAAAGGTGAGAGAGATTTTATATAAGTAACCTGAAATTTTAAAAATTAATAATTTTACTTAAATAAATGAAAAAGAGTAGTGGATAACGGGATATTCTTTTAACTACATCAACATGGATAATCTCATAAAAAAAACAAATAAAATAAAAACTACATAGAAATATGGGATAAGTATACTTTTAAAAAAAAATTAACGTGGTTTAAAAAAAATACAAAATAGAAATTTCACTCTAGCTTAATCTAAGTCTATATGTATGTAAAGTTAAAATGAAGATTATTTCAATTACTATATAATAAAATTTGGGTTTAGAAGCCTTGGTTGCGCCAAGTGATTTTACCAAATTACAGAAAATTTTTGGATTAAAACAATTTTTTAGATAGAGACAACAATTTATTTATTTTTATAAATTTCTTTAGATAAAATAGTAATAAGTTTTTTAATAAAAATGTAACATATATCTAAGTTTCAATTGATAGAGACAATAACTTATTTGTTCTAATCATTTTTTTAGATAAAGTAACAATAAGTGTTTTAACAAAACATGCAACAGTTTATCAAAAAACAAAAAAACAAAACATGCAACATGCATTTAAGTTTCATTTGATAGAGGCAACAACTTATTTGTTTTTATCAAAATTTTAAAATAAAGTAATGCGTCCAATGCATTTAACTAGTGAGGATAATTACTATGCGGCTTTGAATTCAGCCGTGTTTATATCAATTTATTACTATGTTAAGAATCATTTTTTTCATTATTTTTCATATTACCTGAAGCCTATAACAATAACATGAATATATAAATAACATATTGCACTATTGCATTAACAAATGAATTTTAATTTTAATGAGCATGTTTCAGATTTTTTTTTATGGCTTGTTGTAAATCTAATTGGATTGATACCATTTTAGGAGATAATACTATTATATCTCACCGAAATAAATAAATTATATATATATATAAATAATATCATATCATATCATATACTTTTTTTTTTTTTTTTTTTGAGAAAGAATAAAAGTTGAGTTTAGAAATCGTGGTTGCACCAAGTGGCTTCACCAAATTACAACAATATTTTAGATAAAAACAATTTTTTAAATAGAGACAACAACTTATTTGTTCTTATTAATTTCTTTAGATAAAATAACAATAGGTGTTTTACTAAACCATGCAACACGCATCTAAGTTTCAGTTGATATAAACAACTTATTTGTTCTTAGTAATTTATTTAGATTAAGTAACAATAAGTGTTTTAAAAAAATATGTAACATGCATTTTAGATAAAATAACAGTAAGTGTTTTAACAAACATGCAACATGCATTTAAGTATTTATTTGTTCTTATCAATTTCTTTAAATAAAGTAACAATAATTATTTTAACAAAACATGTAACATGCATCTAAGCTTCAGTTGATAGAAACAATAACTTATTTGTCCTTATTAATTTCTTGGCGAAAATGCACTTTTGGTCCATACATTTTAGGCCGATTCTCGATTTGGTCCCTAAATTGATTTCACTACTAGGTCAATCCCTGATTTCAGAAAATCGTTTTTATTTTGCTCCCTGTCATCAATCCAGTAACAGAAAAATCTGAGGTAGCAAACGGAGTGCTTTGTTGGCATGTTATATGCTAACGTGACTAATAAAATAAAATAAAAATTATATTCAGCATTTTAAATGCCATGTCAGCATTTAAATTAATAAAAAAGCCAGCTTAAAAAAATTAAACTAAATTAAAAAACAAACTTTAAATCTAATTTTTTTTAACCAACTTTAAATCTATTTTTATTATTATTATTATTATTATTATTATTATCATT
This sequence comes from Notholithocarpus densiflorus, assembly GCA_030021035.2. Lineage (NCBI taxonomy): Eukaryota > Viridiplantae > Streptophyta > Magnoliopsida > Fagales > Fagaceae > Notholithocarpus > Notholithocarpus densiflorus. Next base: position 1,587,112 of record JARYZH020000013.1, on the reverse strand, counting down.
TTTACTTTCATTATTTTTTTTGTAAGAACATAAGAACTTGTTCTTCAATGTTCTTCTTAAATCCAAGAAATAAACCAAACAACGAGATCAAACCCAGAATAAAAGAACATGAACATCAAACCAACAGGAAAAAAAAAAATGAACATCACCAAATCAAAGAGCATGAACAAGAGCAAACACAAGAAAACCCACACGAAACCACACCCAAACCAAACCATCCAAAGAATAGAAACCCAGCAAAGCACCCAACTCATCCACTCCCAAACCAAACCATAATCAAAGAAATTTCAAATACCACAACAAGTTAATAACTTAAAAAATAAAAAGAAATTTCAAAATGCGAAATTCCCAGCAAACGCCAAAACCAAATCTCCAGCAAACCCCAAACTCCAAATGTCTAGAAACGATCACCGATCAAACCAACAACAACAAACCCTGCAATCCCAACCAACGAACCCAACACCCACCAACATCTCTTTCTCTAAACCCAAATCCGATAAAACCCAGTCAAACCCACCAACGATCACCGATCAAAGCCGAAGAGAAAGCCAAGATCCCAGCAAACCCAGTCGAACCTAGCACCCACCATCTCTTTCTCTAAACCTAGATCCAAAGAGAAAGCCGAAAGAGAGAGAGAGATAGAGATTTTAATCTAAGAGAGAGAGAGAGCTTTAGATGAAAGAGAGCTTCATTTTAGACGAGAGAGAGCTTTAGTAAGTTGAATCTAGTGGATGAGCAATGACCAAAATGTATTTGGTCATATTCGCTGATGTGAATATTTTTCATTTATTTTTTTAGGTGAACAGATATTCAATCTTTAAAACCAAAAAAAGTAAAATTTTGTTTGTTTTTTATTTTTTTAATTAAAATTAAAATTGAGGAATTAAAAATTTTTGTTTTAATTTTTTATTTTTTTAAATCTGACGTGGCATTTAAAAAATGCCAAATAATTTTTTTAATAATATTTTAATGGCCACATCAATGCCATGTCAGCAAGCAGGGCACTCCATTTGCCACCTCAGATTTTTCTGTTACTGGATTGACGGCAGGGACCAAAATAAAAACGATTTTTTGAAATCAATGACTGACCTAGGAGCGAAATAAATTTAGGGACCAAATCGAGAATTGGCCCAAAATGTAGGGACCAAAAGTGCATTTTCGCCTAATTTCTTTAGATAAAGTAATAATAAGTATTTTAACAAATGAAAAAACTTAGGTACAGTACCTTTGGTGCTGTTCCTTAAGTTCTCCTCTTAAGATTCAGTCATGTGGCTACTTAATTAAAAAATACACTTCCTTCCCATGAGAAAAAATCTACATGGCAAAATCTTAAAAGGGGAATCTAAGGAACAGCACCTAAGTACTGTACCTAAGTCTTGTTCTTTAACAAAACACTAATTTAAGGGATAAAATTAACAATAGTTTAATTTATGTAAAACTTTATCATTTGAATTTAAACAAATTTAAATTCTATTCAAACTAAAAATCTATTATAAACTTTTTAAAAAAAACTTCCTCCCTAGAAAAAAAAAAAAAATTTCTAAACTGAAATTTGGAATCCCACACAACACCCCTCGCTTTTTCCCCCTCATTTATTAATTATTTGAAAAAAAATTATTTTATTAATTGTTAGGATATATTTCCTCTATCAAGGGATAAGATTTAATTATAATTTAAATGGGTAATTACACTTCCCTCCCTTGAGGTTTGTGGGAATGACACTCTACCCCAAACCTGAATGGAAAAAACCCTCCCCTCCCATGAAATTTGAAGAAATTAACACTTCCCCTCCCCCCCCCCCCCCCTTTTTTTATATTAGTAATGAAATATTCTAATTTTTCTAAGAATATCTTTACAAAAGTTTAACAATAGTTAGTAAAAAAACGGATAAATTTAGAATAAAAATGCAAAATTTATCAAGTACCAAAGCATTTGCAATAGCAAATATCTTCATAACCTATTGAAAAAAGAAAACAAAATACTAAGCAAAATTCATACTTAATATTTTAAAATACAATTTAATAATTAAAATTTTAAAACAATGAATCTTAATTAGGAAATAAGATAATATTGAAAACTTGCCCTTAAGCAGAGGGCATGTAAATACACAAAATTTTAAATATTAATTTAACAAAATTTAGTCAATTGAATGTTAATTGGGGGAAAGCATTTTTTCCCTTTAAGTTTGGAGTGGAGTGTTATTTCCCCAAACCTCAAGAGAGGAGACTGTAATTACCCCTAATTTAAATTAGTTAAAACTTTATCATCTAAGTTTCAGAAATTTAAATCCTACTCCAACTAAAAATCTATCATTAAAATTTCAAAACTTATATATATTTACTGATGGTTTTTTCATAAAAATCCTTCTTGCACACCACGTTTTTTTTTTTTTTTTTCCAAGTTGCAACTTGCGCATATGTATTTTTATATGATAGTTTTGATTAAATAAATTCATCTTACTTATTGTTATTTGTTTCTAAATTTTCATGTATGGATATTATGTCAAAGAAGTCTACTATAAAGAAGCAAAACAAAAGACAACCATTTAAATTCTTAGTTTCTCTTAGGTAAGTATTTTATTTATTTATTTTAAATTCTCAACTTTTGAACTATTTGTGTGTTTTAGGTTTTGGTAATTCTATGTATTTAATTTGTAAGTGTTTTGATTTTTTCCAATTGACTATCACTACGAAATATTTGGTTCAAAACATGTCTTTCATGTGCTATAATGCAATCTAATTCCAAATTACTTTTACTTATTGATTGTTAAGATTTTATCAATGTTTAGCTATTTTTATATTTTAAAATTCTATTTGTGCTTTGGGTAAATTTCTTAGTTTGCGAAATTCCTCCCATATTTATTCGAAAGTCTAACTAAATTCAATTTAGAATTCCTCCTATATCTTTTTAGATCATACATAATATTTGGCTAAAATATATTCATTGGTCCAAAATCATATGTAAGTTTATCTTTACTTAACTTCTTTTTCAATTTTTTTTTAAAGTTCGGAAATTTTTATTGTTTTTCATGTGTAATATTAATATATGTGTTCTTAAATGTTAGAGCACAATATAATTAGAGACATTACTCAAGTTGTATAAATTAGGGTGTTAACCATATGAATAAAATCAACACTAAAACATATGATTTAAATATCAAAATAAGACTTAAAAATGAAATTTCTTTTAGGTGTACAAATACAATTAATTTTTTAATCTCAAGTTTGGAATTAATTATTTTAGGATAACCTTATTTATGTAAGTATTAGAAAAGATTTAACTACTTGAGTTCAACTCGCCCTCTTCATTAATAAATAAGGAATTATTAAAAAAAAATTAGAAATTTTTTTATTGATAATTTTAATTAGAGATATTATATATAAGGAAAAATAAAAAAAAATTATGCATTTTATATAATAATAATCATTCATTTAGTTAGAAACGAGTTCTAAAATTATGTAATAATAATTCACTTAGTTATTTTCTCTCTCTCTCTCTCTCTCTCTCTCTCTCTCTCTCTCTCTCTCTATATATATATATATATATATATATATTCATTCCACCAACCTATCCATTGTATTTATTATTTTATGTTCTATTTATAAACTCAAAAAATTGGAAATTTTCATTTTTCCTAATTCAATATTATTATTTACTCCCTTCATCCCAATTTGTTTAACCTGTTTGAAAAGTCAAACTTTTTAAGGGAACATTATTTATTATCTTGTCTGCCTTATAAAAATGTATAAGTTTACAAAACTACCCTTAAATAAATTTATCAGCTTTTTTAAAAAAGAGTTATTCTAATGAGACAACTAAAAAGGTGCCCCAATTAGATTAATTTTTAAATATTTGTTAGTTTTCTTTTCAAATAGTTTTGAAAATAAAGTAGGGTTATAATAGGAACATTAGTAAATTAATGAATTTTATTTTTAGAAACAGGATAATATTTTGGGACATCCCAAAATGGAATAAAGGACAAACAAACTGGGACTGAGGGAGTATAATTTTTTCCAATAAAAACACATCAATTCATTAACATATTGTTCAAAATATGTTGATATTCTCCCAATCGTCTTTGTAGACCTTTTTTTAATATAAATTTTTATCTTGTTATAGGTGTCAAAACAAACATTTAAAAAATATATATATCAAAAAATGTTTTAAAAAAAGGAAAATAGTGACTAACCAAAAGGGTAAAATAGTAAATATTGGTGAATTCAAACTTTTCTCGCCAAGTTTCCTCCCAATTTTAGTACTTGATCTCTGTCTTTTCCCCTTCCGTATATTTATTTAATGATTTTGAGGTTGTTTTTTAATGGGCGTGGCTTCTGTCCAATGCCTCCAGTGCATTGGATCCGCTGCAATCATGACACATGTCCGAAAATGGACACGTGTTATGATCGCAGTAGGTCCAGTATCACAAGATACTGGGCAAAAGCCACACCCTTTTTTAATATGATACATGAGAGTGAATAACAAAGTGAAGTTTGGCACCAATTCAGTGCTTCCCTGTATATTATAGTATAGATATTACATTTGGAGCATTCAAAACTCCAATTATCATTTACATCGGTTCTTTTTTTATTTATTTTATAGGAAGATACTAATTTCATTTAAACCAAGCAAGTGCCCAAAGATAGTACATCAAGTTCAATATTAGATGCAATAATGGGTGGTGTATCCTCCACCCAAATTGTATACTTAGGAATTTCATTAGCATATCTAGCTAAGAGATGAGTAGTAGAGTTATATTGTCTACTAGTAAAAGTTGCTTTCCATGAAGTAAAAGTTGATAGCCAAGCTTTTGTTCCAACAACCACCTATTGGATAGGTAGACAAGCGGGGTGAAAACTAGCCATAGAGTGCATAACTACCTGGGAGTCCCCTTCTAAGATGATGTCTTTGAGTCCCAACACTCATTTTGACCCCACATTCCGCTGCCTTTGCTTCAACTTCCAGAGTGCCAAGAGGAAAAGGAAATCTCTTTGACATAGCTCCCATGATCTGACCTTTGTTGTTGTCGATTACCGCACCAATTTCACAATGGCTTAAGTTTTTGAAGACAGCTCCATCCACATTGACATTATAAAAGTCTTGTGGTGGAGTCCACACCGTAAGGCCTTCAGCAGTCTTTGGGGGAGGGGGTGTCATGGATGACAATATTCCTTCAGGTAACGGTATGCATAATAGTTAATTACAGTTGCTTGTTTACAAGGTTTTCCATGTGTCACTGCAATTCTATTATTCCAAAGGCTCCATGCTGTGATCGCTAGCAACTCAATATCTTGGGAGGGAATTTTATCTTTGAGAAACTCATATAGCTCTAGGAAGTTTTTTGGTTGCCAATCTTGGGTTGATGGCCGAATACCAAAAAGGTTCCACACATCCATTGCAAGGCTGCAGCTCCAAAAGATGTGGCCCGCTGTTTCCACAAATCCGCAAATATCACAATCAATATCTGTCTGGATTATTCTGTCCCAAAGTTTGGTTTTGATGGGGAGAATGTCTTTACAGGCTCGCCAAATGAAATTTCAAATCTTGTTTGGGCATTTTAGCTTCTAGATGAAATTCCATAGAGCAGACATTTGGGAGTGATCTAAGCATTCTCCATGGTTTTGGAGGGCTTTCAACTTTTTGGCTACATGATATGCACTCTTCACAGAAAAAATTCCATTTGAAGTTGCAGTCCATACAATGGAATTAGAAAGGGGGGCCCGAACTAAGGGGAATACCTAAGATAACATTAGCTTCATGTGGGTGGAAATTGTTTGTCACAACTTTAGATTTCCAAGTGCCTATGTCCCTCTCAATTAGAGATGAGACATTATTTTCTCCCATAACATGCTTCCTTAGACTCATAACTCTGAAGGTTGTTAGGGTTGGGATCCATTTATCATCCCAAATATGAACCTTTTCTCCAACCAATGTTCCATCCAATCCCCTCTGCTAAGACCTCTTTTGATGCAAGAATGCTTCTCCAAGTAAAAGATGGCCTTTTACTAAGCTAAGCATCCAAAAAGGAGTTATCAGGGAAATACTTAGCTTTAAAGACCAAGTGAAAAAGGGATTCGGTATTCTACAGAAGGCGCCAACCTTGTTTGGCTAGGAGAGTCAATTTAAAAGCTTTCAAGTCCCTACCCCCATCTGCCTTGGGCATATATAGGTTTTCCCATGCTATCTATGACATTTTTTTCTCATCCTTCTTTTCGCCCCACCAGAATTTGCTAATCATTGAGCATAATTCCTTACATAGAGTCCGGAAACTTGAAACAACTCATTGTGTAAGTCGGGGTGGCTTAAGCAACCACTTTAATTAGTGTCTCTTTTCCTACATTTGATAATAGTTTTCCTTTCCATCCAACTATCTTCTTCCCCACTTGGTCTTTTATTTGGTTGAAAGCCTTTTTTTCCTCTACCGATCAATGAGGAAAGACCCAAGTACCTTTCATGTTGCTTTATAGCCTTCGCCAAAAAGATTTTAAATTTCATCTTGAGTCTCTGTCTTCGTATTCTTGCTAAAGAAGAGGATATTTTTTTTTTTATCTATTCAACTTTTGCCCCGATGCCACGTCATACTCATGGAGAACTTTGAGGACCTGATTACACTCTTCAATATTTTCCTTGCAAAAGATGATGCTGTCGTCCGCGAAAAATAAGTGGGAGACTTGTAGAGCCCAATTACACAATGATATGCCTTTGAAGCACCTTGACAGCTCCGCTTTCTTTAGCATAGCTGAAAGGCCCTTTGCACACAAGATAAATAAATAAGGAGATAAAGGTTCCCCTTCGCGAATGCCCCGTGAGGGATGGATTGCACCTTTAAGTTTCCCATTAACAAGTACAGAGTATCATATAGTGGTAATACACATCATCATTAATGAAATCCACATTTCGTGGAATAGCAATTGCCTCATCATAGCTTCTAAGCAAGACCACTCAACCTTATCAAAAGCCTTGCTCATGTCAAGTTTTATGGCTACAAGTCCTTCCTTTCCTTTTCTTGTTTGATTTATGTAATGCATTATTTCAAACGCCACAAGCACATTATCTGTTATAAATCTATCGGCAACAAAGGCACTTTGAACTTCCCCTAATGATAGATGGTATGATTTTTTTAAGGCTATTGGCAAGAACTTTTTATATGATTCTGGAGAGTACATTGCTAAGGCTAATAGGGCAATACTCAAAAAATTTTTAGGGGTTTGTGGTTTTTGGAATGAGGCATATATGGGTTTCATTTATGCCCTTCAGCATGATCCCAAAATTCAGGGTATTTAGAACACAATAAATGACATTTGGTCCTATAATATTCTAGAATTTTTTATAAAATATCGGAGGCATACCATCTGGTCTTAGAGATTTGATTGGGTGTATTTGCTGGAGGGCAATAGCTACTTCTTCTGGTTGGAAATCTCTCAATAGCCAGTCATTCATCTCTTGTGTTACCCTACCATCTAGAGCTTGTACAACAGCATCAAAGTTTCTTGGACTGTTAGAAGTGTATATGGCTGTATAATATTCTTGAGCTATCTTTTCTACCGCTTCGTCTCCTTCTCTCCACACACCATTTTAATCTTCCAATCCCATAATTCTATTCCTCCAGCATCTTTCGCTCGCCATCATATGAATGAACTTTATGTTTTATTCCCTCTATTAGAGCCACAAGGACTTTGATCTTGGCTTCCACCTTTCATCTTAGCGAGTCAACAATTCATTAATCTCCTTTCAAACGGAGTGTATTTCTCCCTAAGCTATTTGTTGATGTTACTAAGGATGTTTTTATTCCACTGTTGAAGTTGAGACTGGCACTCCTTTATTGTGTCTTGGATTGAGGGGTTTCCATTAAAATTAGTACCCAAGACCCACGTTGATTCAACCACTTCTTTATAGCTTTCATCTCTAATCCACATTGATTCAAATCGAAATCTCTGGTTTCGTCGACGGGCTAACCTATTACTTTTGGGATACAAGATCAACAGGCAGTGGTCAAAGGTTGACATTGATCTATATTGCACCTTTGCATCTGGGAATAGATCCATCCATTCATTGTTTGCCACCATCCTATCTAATTTGATCAATGTTCACTCCTCTCCAAGTCTACAATTACACCAAGTAAAGCGTGGTCCAGAGAAACCAAGATTAGCAAGGCCACAGGCTTCTAAGGAATCTCGAAAGGCTAACATTTTATTGACATCTCTCTCTAACGAGCCACTTTTCTCCTCTAAATGAGTAATCTCATTAAATTCGCCAAAAACCACCCATGGTAGATTGAAATGAGGGTTGAGACATTCCAAAAGCTTCCAAGATGTATGCCGCATCTGAGAGTTAGGATGGCTGTAGAAACCGATCACTTTCCAGACTAAATTAGTGGCTGGATCAGTAATCATTGCATCAATATGAGAGTTAGAATAAGTTTCAACATTCACATTCATTTCTTCCTTCCAAAGTAAAGCAAGACCTCCACTTTTACCATCACTAGGCACAATCAAGCCTTGTATAAATTCCAAGTCATACTTGAGCCTTTCCATCCAACTAAAGCCAACCTTTGTTTCTATCAAGAAGACTGGTAAGGGATCTTCTACCCTCACCATATCCTTGAGGGCTTGAACTGATTAAGGGTTCCCAAGCCTTCGGTAATTCTAAGATATGATTCTCATTGAGTTAGGCGCCACACCGCCAACCATGATTTGTTTTCCATCTTAAGTTTCCTTTGTATACTTTATGCCCTTAATTTACACACTTAAGATCAGTAATGTTTGGGTCAAGCTCCTTGTTGATACCGTATTTTGTCAGCCCTCGATTTGCATGCCGGACCCCGAAAAATCTAAAAATATTATTTTCTCTCCATGGGGCCGCGAGAGTATCTAGAATGACGTGGTGTAACCCGTTTGGATACTGGAGCACTCAAAGTGCCTCTTTCAGCCAAAATGACCAAAACACCCCTAGTCAGCCCTGGGTCAACCGAAAGTTGAACAAGGTCAAAATCCTCACAAAACAATATTTTTCATAGTTTTACATCAAACTCGAGTTTTTCGAAGATTTTTGGCAACGTTGACCAAGTTGACCTAAAGTTGACTCCCGACGGGCCCCATAAACCCTAATTTTGATCCGGCTGTCAGAACGGGTTAAAACTAACGTCATTACGAATATTATCAAATTCTCATTCCAACGACTACTCATGGATCAAAATTGGAGTTCGAACAGCTGAGATATCATGAAAGCTGGGATAACGCACCGATCGATGCACCACTAACTTCTGAGAGCCATAACTTTTTATCTGACCGTTGGATTTTCAAGTTCCATACCTTTTAGAAACTGGAAGTCAAGATCTTTCCAGGGGTGTCAAGATCAACCCCATTTGAGAAGCTTCACAGGTAGCGGCCCTACACGGGCCACCGCCTCGTAAAGCGTGTCAGGGCTATAAAAGGCCCCAGGCACCCTCCCCCCCCCCCCCCGAAAAAAAGAGACTCCTGGGGTCCTGCTCTCTGCCTGGACGTTTTCTACACCTTTCTCCTCTCTTCCAAACACAAAAAACACATCAAAGCCTCTTAATTCTTCTCTTCACCAAAAATACAAGGTATTGTTCTTATACCCAATCTTTTTTTTCTTGGTCCTACATCTTGGATTTGGGGTGTAAGGGTGTGGATAGTAGCTAAAAATCTACTATCCACACCCCCTAACTTTCTAAATCTTTTTTCTAGCATTTATCTTGCTCTTTTATGCCTTAATAACATGATTTATTACTTTCCTTAGCATGTTTCTTGCTTTATCTTGCTCCTAGCATGTTCATAGTTTAGATCCATGTTCTTCCATGCTTGTTTACATGTCTATTTGTCTTGATCTACATGTTTTATGCTTTACGCCATGCTTTCTATGCTTAGATCTATCTTTCCCATGTGTTATTTGGCTAGATCTACATGTTTCTATGCTTGTTTACATGTCTATTTGTGTTTCCTACATGGTTTATGCTTTAGGCCATGTTTTCCTATGCTTTGTTCCTTTTTTTGTTCTATGTTGATGTTAGGGTTACATACTCACATGTTTGTGTGATGTTGTTGGCTTTGCCTTGCTTGGATCTATGTGTTTATGTGTGTATTTCCATGCTATACGGTTAGATCCTTGTCTTCACATGCTTATATGCTTGGATTCATGTTCTTCCATATTTATGTGCTAGGCTTGTACTTGTTGATATGTATGTTTCTATGCCTACTTGTCTAGATCTATGCTTTCACATGCTTGAGTGCTTCGGTCTATGCTCTTTACATGCTTTATACTATCTTCCATGTGCTTGTGCGCTCCATGCCGTGTTTATGTGCCTAGACCTAGGCTATGTTTGTCATGCCATGTGCTATTGTCTCTTTTGTCTCTCTTTCTTGTGTTTTGGCCATTTGGTAGGATTTAGATCTTGACCCCTTTATGGTCTTGATCATCATCTGTACACCTTGGCCCATATCAAAGGGTTTGGATCATCCTTATTTGCATGTCTATGTTTGCTTACTTCTATACTTTATCTTCCATGTTAGCCTCTCTAGTTCTAGGCTTTGCCACGCTTGACACCCTTAGCGGGTTTGTGGTTGTGTGATTACACTCGACGCCCATGAGGCCTTGTTTGGATGTAACCATTTGGGATGCATCACCATGATGTCGGTTGCTTCGTGCATACACTCCGTGCGATGATATGCTTACCATACTTGTTTGTGCCACTCATTGGCTTTATATGCATCCTTACACGCTTGCTTACATGTTCATGCATGAGTCCTGCTTGCTAGTGTGTCGTCCATGTTTCAACACAATGAAGTTATGGACATTCGATCCAAACCTACATTTGTCCCTCGTGGACACCACCTTTTGTTTGCCTTTTTGCTTGTTTATATTCTTTCTTGTTTGCTTGCTTGCCTGCCTGTTTGCTTTCTTGCTTTCTTGTTTTTTTGTTTATCTTGTGGCTCGTCATGTCTCCTACCATATGCTATGCTTGCCATGTCTATCATGCTTGTCTGCTTTATGCCTCTTTCACATGCTTTTTGCATCTTTCTCCATCCATTGCTTATCTGCTGGTTTCTTGTCTTTGCCTTTACATGTACACACATAGAGTGAGGGCGCATGGAGTTAGGGCACGGTCTCCCAGGCGCAAGCAAAAAGGGCGAGGATGCGAGCATGTGGATATAAGCCAAGCGGCAATGTTCAGTAGTTTTAGGGGTCTAGCCTCTCCCATTTGGTTATGTACTCTTTTAAACCCCCTTTCCTCCTCCCTCATTTCTCTCTTAGATGGGTTGTATTAGGTATATCATGCTGTGTACCATTCGTCCTCATCTCTAGAGTATGGCGACCCATGTTTGCTTCCTGCACCTATATTTTGGGTCATACTCTAGGGATGTAGGCATTTACTTTCTTATTTTGTGTGCTAGCATTGTGCATGATGTATGTATATATATACCTGCTCGCCCCTTCCGGTGTGATTGTCACTGTCCATGTCACCTAAGGTGAAATGATGCCTAATTTTCGCTGTGAAAGTAAGGTAACGTGTCGCCAGATTTTCATCATGGAAATCTGGTACTTTGCCCAAATGCCGTGGAAAGCATAGATTGGGACCACACCCATTCAAAAGCCAAACCTCAAAGCCCCCTATGCATGCAAAGCCCCAAAAGCCAATGCCGAAATCATGTTTTTACTGTCAATCTTCGAAAATTAAGGTTTTATCAAAATAAAGGACTGTCCTTGGATAGGCGTTGTGGGGGGCCTAACACCTTCCCCACACGTAACCAAACTTTTGAACTCAAGAATTAAGATTTTTTTGCCATCCACATTAGATTAGGAAAAATGCACTTTTTCTTAACCTAGGATTTGTAATAAAATCAACTAGAAACAGGCGACCAATCACACCTTAAAAAAACCCAATGATTGGTGGCGACTTCGCTTACCTTTGGTAATTCCCTTACAATTTGGCCAAGATTCCTGTAACACCTCCAAAGGTAGACAAATACTCTCCTCCACCGAGAGAGAGAGCACCCGAAGCTCCACGCGAACCACACGCCAAAATCATCAAGAGGGGCCTCCAACAGGCCCCGCGTGCCGCATGCGCGGGAGCATTGCCAGTCGAATGATGGCCTGACGGCAGTTTTCCAGCCATTCGAGGCTCAGGCATCAACACTCCTAAAGTGGAATTGGTCCAACCTGTTTCGTACCACTTGTTTTTAGAAGAGTTTTTGGGCTGTGAGTTTTTGTTTAATCTCTTTATTCTTCTCCAGTAGGCACTGTCAGGCCCTTTTGGCTCTTTGACCCAGCCCATCTCTTCATCATCTTCTCCGAGGCTTAATCCCTCTCGTCACCGCTACACTCTGCACTTGGACCACAATCAGGTCTGACAAATCTGCATCTCAGATTTCCTGTGTTGCGAAGCTTGTGGCAAGGCTTTGGCCTTTTCCTAAAGTATTGACTTTTCGCTCGCACTTCAGGGTTGGTAGGCCAGTCGTGTGTTAGATCTTTATCTGCCCATGAGACATCCAACTCACGTGGGATCTTAGGTTGACCCTCTTGCTGCGGTGCGCTCCACCAACCCTTTGATACACAGCTGTCACGTGCGAGAGTTCAGGACCCTCTCCTTCCCGTATTCCGCCTTTAGCTTGGCTGAAGAACTGGTGAGTATCGCCTCCGCCAGTTCGTTCCAATCCACCCATGCATAAACCTTCTTCCTAGCTCACCTCTCAGCCATGCCCCGTACTGGTAGACCTTTTCCTCTGCTCCAGGCACTATTGGAACATTCTCACCATGTCCAAGTTTGCCACACCGGTAAAGAAGATCCATCTCTGTTCGTCATTTTTTATTTTTACTTTTTTTCCCCTTGACCAGCTTCTTGGTAACATCTATTTTCACTCTGACCCAAAGAAACCTACTCCATTGAACACCCTTCTCAGGTACGTCCACCTCCAGGACTATCGGTTCTCAGTTGTTTGTCTTATTTCCATCTCCTATCAATGTCAGCTAAGTTTAGTGACTTATCAATGTTTTTAAAATCATCATTTCTTATTCATGTTTGTCGCACTTCAAAAAGGTACTGACTTACTGTTTCTGAGCAGATGGAACAACATTTTGAGATAGAAGTTAATACATTATGTGTAAGGTATTTTGGTTTTATTTCCCTCTGAGATGTTGCAGCTTTTGTATCAGAGGATCTGTATCTGTTGACCTATTATTTGGTAAAATGATAAGTGCATGAGCTAGCAAAACTGTAAAATATGTCATTGAATTAGTTTCAAAATTGTGAAAGGCTCTTCTTGGAGTTGAAAGTGCAGAACTAATTATCTACTTGCAAAATTGCAAAATCATATGGTAAGCTTTTATAATCCATCTTTTGGACATGACACAATGATGGGGTCATTCCAGTCATCCCAGTGAGAAGGACAGAAAATAAATGAATAAATAAACAATTGAACTTGTTTTAGGTAGGACAAAATGATTGATGGAATTATGTCATTTCCATTGGTTGGCTCTAAATGTTGCTGCCATAATTTTTGTGTCTGTGATTACAATGAAAAAATATGCGTGTCAAAGTATTTTGTTGAAGTTCTTCCCTAACCTTATATTGTTGAAATTTGTCATCCTTACTTGTGGCTTATACACTAAAATGTTCTGTTTGACAGGTGAAGAACCCCACCGCTCGCATTGAACATGAAACCAGTACCTCCACAATTGGTGAAGATCAACTATTTTACTTTCAGCAAAGGGAAATTGAGTTTGAGAAAGCCATGGCTGCCATGATTTCTGGGTTTTGCAGGGATGTTTTCAATGAGCTTCCTGATGAGTTTGGCTCTTGAAGTGAATAATCAACTTATGAGTTTGAAGCTTGAAGGGTCAGTTAGGTAGCAAGTAGGTTTTAGTCAAAAAGCTAATGTTGTTGGAGGAAAAAGTCTTATTGACCAACTATTGATACAACACGATTGGAGGAGCATCACTACTGTAAAAGTGTGTACATAGTGTTGCTTGTTATAAGTTAAAACTGCTTGTTGTATAATAAAATCTTTTGTTATATATATTAATTTGCAAGTCCTTAGAATTGTTATTTATTTATTTATTTTAGGAATAGAAAAAGGATAATGTGATGTGCTTTGAGATTTCAAAATTTTATTGCTACATGAAATTGCTTGTGGGTTATGATCGTTGCCCCGTAGTAGATCAAACTAGCTAGCTCAATTGAGCTTCGAACCCAGACAGTGAAACCTTCTATGGTATTTGGTAAATTGATGTTAGAAATATATACGATAATTAAACTTTAGAGTTCCAATGGATAAGTTTTTCTAACTAATATAAACGATAATTGATGTTAGAAATATAAACGATATTTAGTTATGTGTCAAGAGAAAAAACTGAATTATTAAATTTGTTAGAAAAATAAAAGAATCAAACTTGAATAAGCCCTGCTGAATTTGGCAATGACACCAGAAATTCGAAAAATCAGTAGCTTTATTTTACTTTAATTACCAGTCTAACAATCAAGAGCTTTTTTTTTTTTTGAGAAATAATTACAATATGCTGTTAACCCCGCAGCTCGAACCCTTTCCCCCCTAGACCCCCAAGCACTTTGTACATAAGGAGGTGCCAATTCAGCTACAAGGCCTTTGGCAACAATCAAGAGCTAATGATATTTTTTGTCATTATGGTAAATGCTAATAATAATGAGTCTAATGATATTTTTTGTAGTGTCTCATATTCGTGGTTCGCATCTTTAAATGGTGAAATTATTCTATGCATTTTGTGTATTATTCCCTCCTCTCATGAAGCCAATTCTTACATTAGAGGTGTAATAATGGTGTACGGAATAATTTCTTTTTTGAGGGAGTTAGGTGGGTCTTTTGATCAAAATCCAAAGGTAGACAACTCAATTATAGTAGAATGACTCTAAATATCTTTTTATTGGTTTCATAGGACCATTATGTTTATGGATTACACAACAAGATGCATTCTTTCCCTCTCGTGAAAAGGATTTGGATCTCTCCATTCCAAGGCGAATGGAGAGTGTCCATAGTTAAATTTTAAATGAGTTGGCAAAATATTGATCCTAGATTTATTCCACTAATCATCTTACACTACAAAATGAGATGAGCTTTTTTTATGGGGGCAAAAATTGGGTCTAGTGCCAATCCCATCAAAATCATGATACGTGTTTTGACCATGTGTCATGATCTTGACTAGTTTAGTACATAAAAGCACTGGATCTAACCCAAGTTCCTTTTTGGTGGGGTTAGGGTAGGGACGGAGCCAGGACTTGAAGTTAGGAGGGCGGCTCTGATGCTGGTTGCATGCAGCGATGACTCTGGCTTTTGACTCTGTTGCTTAACCTCATTAAGGGTTTTTTTTTTCTCTGTGTGCACACATCTGCTGCTAGATAAAATATTTTGTTTGAAATTTTTTAAAGGGTCATGTTGTTTGTTTCGGGTAAAATAGGTTAATTGGACTTAAATTTTTTTTTTCCTTTTAGCTTTACTATTGGTAATTTTTGTTGTTGGGTATTTTTTTTGGGCTTGTATATTTGTTTTAGATTTTATATCTTTCTTTTTTTTTGAGATAGTTTTAACTTATGGCGTCAGCTCTTAATAATAGCTATTTATCATCAGATTAAGACACCAATCGGTTTTTGGTGTAGGCGAGGATTGAACCTCAGGTCTCTTATTCAACCATCAAAAATTTTACTAGTTGACTCACTAGAACTCACCGATTTTATATCTAAACAAACAAAAACAAAACTTTCAAGAAGACAAAAGATGGTCCATTTACTCGTGATAATAAAACTAACTAGCCCAGGCTTGTTGGGCCGGGTGACCCGCCCAATAATCTCATTTACTCATTTATTTATTTTGCTAATAGCCCAATAGTGTTTTTGAATAAACAAGTGGCCTGTGTGTGTGAGAGAGAGAAATAAAGGATTAGAACGAGTGATCATTTGGTCTGTGGATCACTTTCTCGCATTATTTACAGTTTTGGAAACATTCAGTAGTGTTAAGTTGCATAATTTATTGGTTTCTTCCTTTTTGAATTTGATTGATTTCCTGTGTTACATTTAATGCAAATCTCAGTTAGTGAGTGTACTCTTGTTCCAGTGCAAACTTTTAACAACTATGTTTTTAATTTTTAATTTTCTAGAATTTATGTTACACTGGAAATTTAGGGCACTCAATAACTATTTTTTACATCCAACAAAAAAAGAGCTAAGGAACTCTTGCCTTTGAAAGATTTGCTAAATATTCCGAGTCATTATTTTTGCCATGGAAATTTATATAAAAATGAAAATTTTCCTAAGATGTCCTAGTACTTGTGTTGTTATATAGTTTGTGTCTGTGGCATTACTCGTTATATAAATTAACTTGTAACCTCATGCATATGCATAGATATACTTAAAAGATACACATTAAGATACATAGTATAATAATCTTACATATAGAATTTAAATATTATCGATTGTCATTCTTATATTTTTTTTTAACTCTTTAAAAAGTCTTGTAAGAATGTTATTAGGTAGAAAATGTAAATTGTCCATTTTTTAAAATATTTTTATGTTCATTAATTCTAGACTCTTTGGTTTTTGTACATAATAACTCACTTGAATGGATATTTATGATATGGTCCCACATTTGATTCCAAAATTAAGAAATAAAACTCTCTCTAAAAATAAATAATTTAGGACTTCAATTGTTGAATCTAATTGAATTTTCTCTAAATTTTACCTATTAATATATATATATATAATTTTTGTGCCAAATGAAATTTTTTTAGTTATAAAAAAAAGGCTCATAAATATAAAATCATTCAAACTCTCTCTTCTTCTAATTTTATATGTAGTGTTAAATATATGATTATGTTTTTTATGATTTATTTATATTGGACTCCTTATTTTCTACTTTAAATTAACTCATTTGGTACAAAAATTAAAAAAAAAAAAAAAACTTCAATTAAATTGAACACGTGTCGTAAAATTAAACTCTAATTGAAATCTAATTTTTACATTGAACTAACTAACTTGATTCAAAATTTTAAAAATTTTGAATAGATGGGACACGTGGCGCAAAATTAGACTCTAATTGGATTTTCTTTTAGCTTTATTTATTTATATATATATATATATAAATCTATATATATATAGATGACTTATAAACTTAGTTTTTAGTTCTACAAAAAAAGGCTCATAAATATAAAATAATTCAAAAATTATGTTTTTTATGATTTACTTATATTGGACTCCTCGTTTAATACACTAAATTAACTCATTTGGTACAAAAATTAAAAAACTTAGATTAGATGGGACACATGTTGCAAAATTAGACTCTAATTGGATTTTCTCTTATCTTTACTTTTATATATATATAAATATATATATGACTTATAAACTTGGTTTTTAGTTCTACAAAAAAAGGCTCATAAATATAAAAATCATTCAAAAATTATGTTTTTTTTATGGTTTATTTATATTGGACTCCTTGTTTAATACACTAAATTAACTCATTTGGTACAAAAATTAAAAAACTTAGATTAGATGGGACACATGTCGCAAAATTAAACTTTAATTAAAATGCAATTTTTACATTGAATTAACTCACTTGGCACAAAAATTTAAAAACTTATATTAGATGGAACACATGACGCAAAATTAGACTTTAATTGAATTTCTTTTGAAATTCAATTGAATTTTCTCTCAGTTTTACCTATTATTATATATATAGATGTGCAAGTAGCACACTAATTAGAAGGACTTAATGCTGATAACGACGCAATTTGTGCAAGTTTGACTAATTCCAGGAGCTATCTTTAATTCTCTATTCACGTTGGTGTCACGTTGAAGATACTATTAGCCTGGACTTTGGGGAATCATAGAATTGAAATTTTTGGTTGAGGAGATACGCAAGTTGGTTGACACTTGACACTTGATAGAGCAATGGAGAGGAATGCAAACCTAGAGCAAAGAAAACTTGTCCTCAAAAACTATGTTCAAATAGTGAAGGCAAACTAATTCTGTCCACGGGAATGCAAACCTAGATGTAGTGAAGTCAATACTAGTGAAAATTTTTAACATTTATTTGATATTCGAGTATAATGTGGTATTTAGAACATGAATTAAAATCTTTTTCTTTTTCTTTTTTTGATGGGAGAGCATGAATTAACTTGAGTGCACTGGAATTTGAAAAATGTAGGGATAAGATGGTCATGTAAGCATGAATTAAGACCCAATTAGAATCCCTAAAAGTTCTTATAATTGTGAAGTTGGTTGGAATATTGGTTTTGCTATTTTTCTTATGCTCCTCCATGTCTATATATATTTATTATTATCTGTATATGAACAGTGTTCCACGTATTTTATTATCTATGAACAATATTTGAAAGTCACTTTATGTGTGAAATCCTTTTATTTTTAAAGTAGCACTCAATATGTAATAAAAAGGCTTAGGCAAAGGCAAGTTGGAACAAAGAAATTCAAAAAATATGAAAATTAATATCTCATCATGTTGTTATTATATAATATATACTAGTTAGCAATGGCACAGTCCTCTCCTAATTTATTAGTAAAAGAAAAAATGATCATGGTGCCTTTTAGTGGAAGTTTTGGTTACAAGAATGAAAAGCAAAACCTAATGATCATGGTGTCTATTAGTGGAAATTTTGGTTACAAGAATGAAAAGCAAACACAATAACCCTAATAAAAGCAAACTCTAATAGCACAATTGTTGCCAAACACAGCTATAACAACTCTTTAATAATAACTCTTTTTTGCAAGCTCAACTATGTGGAATTGAGCAGCCTAATAGCTCTCAACCCATGTTTGATTGGGGTGAAAAGAAAGAAGGAAAATTGGGGAGGGGGATATATGGGTATGCTTTACTATTTGGTTAGTTGAGGAGGAAAAATGGATGAAAAGAAAAATGGCCTAGGTGGAAAACTTGGACCACAAATTTTAATCCTCCCAAATCAAGAGGGAAAACGTAAGGGAAAAGTTGGAGAACAAACAAAATTTTATATTTATCCCTTTGTGCCCATCCATGTCATGGCCGATTCATAACCTAATTCTTCCTCTATTAGTGTTGTCATCCTATTTGCTTGCTACATGCAAAAACTCTTCTATTCTCCCAACCTTTTCTATTATTTCATTTTTCCTTCATACCAAACAAAGCCTCATTGTGTATCAATGAAAGAAAATTATTTTATTTAAAACCTTGTATAATGTTGTATATTATTTATTCAATTATTAATAAAATTATCATAACATTTAGGGTCAATAGGGATTAATTGTATATTTGACCATGATTGGTTGTGTGGGTTTTGATATGATCAAACGTGTAATTGAAATATTCAAATTTATTTTCGAAGAATGGAGTTGTGAATGGAGATAGTGATAAGAGAGCAGTAATAAGTGTACTTGAGTTGAAATCTCAACAAATTACCACACACTTGGACAAGTTATTGTGGAAAAAATATCACGACTATTCAAACAATATCAACTTCATATCTCTTCCATTTTCTCATTTTGTGAATAATAAAAATTTTGATATTATTTTAACAATGAGTTTGGAAACTTGGAAGAGAGAGGAAGAGAAGAGAAATGATAAGGAATGTTGTCATTTCCTCCGTTTGATTAGCATGGCAGATAACAATAGGGTAGAAACCCATTCCCTAGACCCACATATTTGCAATCCGCCCAATTTGGGCAGATTTGAAAGGAGACAATGGTTTTTAAAAAACTATGACCCACATAAATAATATAATATGATATGAAATTACATATTTATCCATAATTTTTATGCATCTTTCACATTTATATGGGCATAAAAGTAAAAATAAAAACATATATATTTTTTCATTTCCTTTCTTATTGCAAACCAAACAAATGAATTCTTCTCTTTTCTTTTCCCCTTCTCTCCTTATTTCCAAACATAGACAAGAGATCTAATTTGTTTTCTTTTCTTTCTTATTTCCCTTTTATTATTCACTTCTTTTCTCTTCTCTTCCCTTTGGAAAAAATATCACGACTATTCAAACAATATCAACTTCATATCTCTTCCATTCTCTCATTTTGTGAATAATAAAAATTTTGATATTATTTTAACAATGAGTTTGGAAACTTGGAAGAGAGAGGAAGAAAAGATAAATGATAAGGAATGTTGTCATTTCCTCCATTTGATTAGCATGGCAGATAACAATAGGGCAGAAACCCATTCCCTAGACCCACATATTTGCAATCCGCCCAATTTGGGCGGATTTGAAAGGAGACAATTGTTTTTAAAAAACTATGACCCACATAAATAATATAATATGATATGAAATTACATATTTATCCATAATTTTTATACATCTTTCACATTTATATGGGCATAAAAGTAAAAATAAAAACACATATCTTTTCATTTCCTTTCTTATTGCAAACCAAACAAAGGAATTCTGTTTCTCCACAAAAAAAAAAAAAACAAAGGAATTCTTCTCTTTTCTTTTCCCCTTCTCTCCTTATTTCCAAACATAGACAAGATCACAAGAGATAATTTGTTTTCTTTCTTTCTTATTTCCTTTTTATTATTCACTTCTTTTCTCTTCTCTTCCCTCTCGTTTGTAACCAAACAAAGCATAAGTGTCCTATACTCCTATATACATTATCTAAGTTAAGAAATGGGTGTTTCTGCTTTTACCCATTAAATACGTTAAGAAAATCAATCTTGCCAAAGAAACAGCTTGTACTAGTATTCAATGGTTTTAGTTCATTGGGGCCCGTATGTGTTCCCCTTTTTTTTTTTTTTTTTTTTTTGCATAACGTATGTGTTCCCTTAAAACTTGAAAGTTGAAACCAAAACTTGTTTTGTTTCATGTTTCAAAATCCAAACAAACTCAAAATCACCAGTGTGAATGCTTGTGAGTCGTAATCATCTTTAAATGGAGCAGTGGTGTGAAAAGTTAGTCCACAGCGCCAGTACTTCTCTTATATGTGAATATGTCTCATCCACCGCATCGTCATTCGTCAAGTCTGTTTTGTTGCTTCTTCAGTCTTTTCAGAACATTGCTTTTGACTCTCGGAAACTGTCAGTCTATCACATATCATGCACAGTCAGCACTGATGCACTGCTTTGCTACTTCACAAGGATAGACACAACTTTTTTTTTTTTTCACAGACATTTTTCATAAATTATTAAACTGAAATTGCGATTTTAATTTATAATTTCAGTTCAAAAAATGAATATGTAATAGTGTGTAACAAATATTATCCTTATATTTATGTTAATTACAATTTATTATCTTAAAAATTTGTAAAAAAAATTATTGAAGAAAAAAAATTGTATCTCTAAAATTGTTTGTTAATTAGAAGCAAAATGCTAGCATCTAATCTGTAAATTGGTAACAAGAAATGGACTCATCCACTTAATGAAAAACGCTAACTTAAGTCGCTCTTTACCCTTTTTTGCATTATAAAAAAAAGGACTGATTGTGTGAAATTTTCAATGACGCATTGGGGAGTAAAAAACGTGAATTTGATTTTTGACCTAGACCAGATTCCCTAGACGACTATTCTTACAAATTATTATGAAAGGGATAGAAAAAGAAGATAACATAATTATTATGCAGTGACCTATATTAAGTGTGAAGGATAATCAAACCGAAAGACCTTCCTCAGCAGCCAACTTTTCCGACTAGTTTTGATTTTTAAAACATGCAAACTACGACCGACTAAAAACCAAGAATGGTAAGAACAAGAAGAGAGAAGCTGTCACTTTCTGTGTCTCTAATCAACTCGGCTAAATAAAGTGGGTGAAATGGTGGGAAAATATGGTAACAGTGGTGATCAGATCAGACCAGGTCTTCTAAAAGTCAAGAGGGTAAACTTTCTCAATCCTGGGTCCCTAGAGCAGCAATTATTGTTTCAATACCCACATGCTAAATTCATGAAAAGTTATTATCTCTTTAGGCTCTCCTACAGGTCTTTGGACCTTGTCAAACTTCAATTTTTCTCCTTTCCGTTTGTTGAAACCAGTTTGTTCACAATATCATCCTAGTAGGACTACAAAATGAATTTGAGTTTTCTTTTAAAATTCGGGCTCAACTCGAAAAATTGAATTGTTTATTGTTTGTTTATTTAACAAATGAATCAAGAACAAATTTGAATTTAGATTCGACTAATAAACAAGTGAAGTTCATATGTACCATACCATGTATTTGAATACTATATGTTTCTATATTTATATATATATATATATTAAAATATACTTATATTAATATTGAATTTTGTAAGTGTATAAATAAGTTCATGATATGTCAAATTATTATTTGTAATTTATTGATTATATAAAAATAGTCAATTTTCTAGTAAAAAGTATATCTAATTTTTACAACTCAAGGTTAGTGAATCTAATTTTTTTTTAATTCTTTAAATAAAATCATTCTATCTATTTTTTCAATTTTTTAAATTAAAATTATTCTATCTAATTAACTCAAATAATTTAATTTAATTTTTATTATTAATATGAATTTGTTAAAGGGTAAAAAAATTTCAGTAGCTCTATTTATTAATATGAGAAAATAATAAATTTTTTATTAATTTATTTGCTTCTTCAACAAGAAAATAAATCAAAGTTGAACCCATGATCTCATTTAGAGATGTACTGAAGTTTAGCTTGTGTATATAATTAAATAAAATGTAATAATCATAAACTTTTAATATTTAACTTGACTTGTCTGATTGTGATCTCTTTTCAAAAAAAAAAAAAAAAAAAACTTGACTTGTGTCATTTAGGACCTTAGTTGGTAGGCCAAAATGCAATTCCCAGCAAGGTTGCTAGGCTCATATATATGTTGGTCAAATTAATAGTCGTCAAGCAACAATGGTGATGTTTTAAATGATAAAATAATTTGGGAACAAGCCTACTTGTACCACTCTATTAACATTCGATTTTTTTTTTTTTTTTTTTTTTTGAGAAGGATTAACATTCGATTTGTATGCTCCTAAGTGATAATTAATAATTATATCATAAAGCATAAACTATGATAGAACGTCTCAACCCACCAAAATTATATAATATCACCCGTTTTTACATATTCCGATATATATTAATCCAATTTCAAATATATCTAAAAACTATAAAGGACCAAGGTGAGAATATTTTATAGTTAATATTATTAAATTATTAATTAGTAGCGCCAAATGATTACAAATATCTTTGGTTATATTCTAAAGGAAAATAACATGACGATTATAGGTCAAAATTAAGGTACACTTTTTATTTTGTATAAAATAAGCATTGAGTCTCTCTTTTTTTTTTTTTTTTTTTGGTATTGTTATCTTTGATATAGGTTGAATCTATTGGATAGTCTCAATTGTCAGAAAATTTAATTATTATATATGACGTGATGGATTATTTGAAAATGAAATTCAGGATTTGTTTGGATACCGCTTATTGCTGAAAACTGAAAACACTATAGCAAAATAATTTTTAAATGTGTGAATATTGCCGTGGGATCCAGTTTTAAAGTTAGATTTACATTTTTCCGTACTTGCGAGACCCGTGAATAGTGCACAGGACCCAACTAAAAAACGTGCACGCTAGCACAAACACAAACACGTTTGTATTCAAACTAACACTTAGTATAGAAGCAATAATCACGATTCGCACCTATACATGATCACCATACTCGAAACAAAAAATAATAATCTCACACGTTTAAAATGTGATGCTTTTCGAGAATATGTGAATCATTCATTTCAGCCTTATCTAATGTGGCAAAACTAAGCTGCACTTTTAAAAAAGGGAAAAGATAAGAAATGACGAAAGGAACAAAGGAAGGGAGAAGAAATGTGAAAAGAAGAAAAAAGAGCAAATGTTTTAAATGTGATGTTTTTGGCGCAAAAGCAAAACTAAGCTGCACTACGGAAAATGGAAGAGAAAAGAAATGAACAAAGGAAGGGAAATGAAGGAAATAATATACCTTCCGCTCTATGTGTTTGGATATTGGAGAGAGAGAGAGTTCATAAATAAAAGTGACATGGAAAACATTATACCCTAACTGTTAGATTAATTGTTTAGGTTTGTTTCCTAAAAACAAAGGGTTAATTTGTTTCCTAAAAATAAAAATAAAAATAAAAAGATTGGTTATGTTTGGTGTGAGTATATATAAAACTTTGTCTTTATGTTATCTTATACAATTCCATAACTTTTCATTGAAAGGGTAATTAGACCAACTAACCGTTGGATTACATTATCTCATTATAATGTCTATCCTTACAAAATATCATGATAATCAATGATATTTCTATTCATTATAAAAAGCTTGAATTGCTAGTTTTTTTTTTTTTTTTAATTTTGAAATTATAAAAAAAATATGATATTGTAGATTAAATAGTAAATAAAATCTAATTAATATGAAATTGTCTATACATATTAAAACAACGGAAATTTCAAATATGAAATCCAACTATATATTGATTTTTCGAATATCAATTCAATAAAATTTTATGAACAGAGGTAAACTTCACAAAAAAAATTATACCAAATATAATTCTAATATCTTCTTTGAAAATTCATGCGTACTTATCACTATTTCATTTTTTAAATCAACATATAATGATGTGAGCATTGTGAGGTTTAAGTTAGATTTTGTCACGGTTGTCATGAAGGATTTTTTTTTTTTCTTAAAAAAAAAAAATTTCAATTGCATGTGTATTATTTGATAATCTAAGCATACATATGTCTAACTATCCGATGTTGCATGGTCTGTGTGATCACATAAGAGTTAGCATGTATCTCATTGGTACCAATATTTCATGATGGCTACAATTTATCACTTATTGTTATGATGTGATCAAATGGAAGGTGTAGGTATATAATTTGTGTTCACACAATAACAATAATGCACCCTCACATACACTATATCTATTACTTAGGATGATGATAGCTTTACGTGTAGGAGTGTTGTATGGTGAATGGGTATGACTCTTAGAGCATTCGCATTAGGAAATGCTACTCTATCTAATTTTACCATCTCAGATAGCTACTTTATCAATTATATCATACCATTTTACAACACTCCCAACATCCCAACTTTTATTTTCCTATTCTACTCATTAAAATAATATATCTACCCAATAAAATAATATATCCCCCAACACCACAATTTTATTTTCCTATTCTATTCAACAACCACAAATTGACTGAAACCACCGTCACCACATGCCCACCACCGCTACACTACACACACCTGACACCACCACCACCAGCAACCCATAATCTACCATCAACACCAAAAAAAAAAAATAAATAAATAAATAAAAAAAACAGCAACCCACAGCGGCAAACCCAGACCCAGACCCAGTGCAATTGCGGGTTTAGATCGTTTTTGCTTGAAGATTGCTTGCATGGGTCTTGGGTTTAGATCGCTCGAAGAATGCTCGTTTGTGGCTCGGCATAATTGAAGGGTATGGATCTTGGGTCTTTGTTCTCATCTCAGAACTGAATGGTAGGAATCCCAGTGGTTGTTTGTGGCTCGGCAATGGGTATGTATCTCAGTGGTTGTTTGTGGCTTGGTGGGTATGGAAATTTTGTTGAAATTTTTGGGTTTGTGGTGTGTCAATGATGTAGTGGTGGTGGCTGTTGATTTGTGGGTTGTTGTGGTTCGGTGGTGGTGGTGGCTTGTGCTGTGGTTTTTTTTTTTTTTTCAATTCTATTGTGTTTCAGTGGTGGTGGTGGTGATGGTTGGCTTTTGGTGGTTTTGTGTTTTAGTGGGAGGTGGTTGCTGGCTTTGGGTTTTGGGTTTGAAGAGAGAAGGAAGAGAGCAGAGAAATAACGAGAGAGATAGAGAGAACCAATTCGGAATTGTTAAATAAAAAGTAGGAGAGAGAGAGAATTAAATATTATTATTTAAGTTTAGAATTGTGCTATAGTGCAATTCTAAAGGTAGAATTGTACTGTAGCACAATTCCAAAATTTTTTACAATTCTACATTTTTACAATCCCAGATGCTGAGGTCTTTTGGGCTTAAAATGCCAAACTCACCTTACATTTGGCATTTGCAATCTCCAGTGCGGATGCTCTTAGTGAAGGGTTACAAACTTTAGCATGGGTTGCAATTGTTACACAACTTTTCTCAAAATTTTGATCTTTTAGTAAGGAGTGGGTGCCTTAACATGATTACCATCCACGTGCTTGAACCATTGGTGATGACTAGGGTTGATCATGCTTCTATATAACCTAACCCATACAACTTTGTAGGTATATTACTATATTTTTTTACACATTTTACATTAATTTAATTTCTCAATTTAAGAATCAAATTTTATGTTTAAATTTTATGTATTTAGATTAATCTCTTTATTTGATTGTTATTAACTTTATGAATTGATTATTAGCGTCAAAAGCACAATTTTTTTTTAGGAAGAAACTATAGATTAAATAATTAAGGAAAACCACAGGAAAAAAAAAAAAAAAAAAAAGGTGGTGAAACATCCTCCATCCACACAACAAAATCTGAAATACTCAAGGCATGTCTAGCCAAACAATGAGCAACCTTGTTACATTCTCTCCTTGCATGAGAGTAACATAATTCATTAAGGCTTCGCTTGGGAGTTCATAAGGGAAGGGAATGGAATAATAATAAGGGAATGGAAAGGAATGGAATGTATTTAAGTAAGGGAAAGGAATGGAAAAAAATAGAATGGAATTAAGTAACCTTGATTGGATGTTTTAAAATAAAGGAATGGAAATGAATGAAAATGAATGGAATGTAAGTAATCTTGTTTGGGAGCAACATGGAGGGAATGGAACGGAATCATTTTATGACAATATTACTATTAGACCCCTATTTTAAAATAAAAAGTTGAATATATAGGAGTATTTTGGGAGTTTTAGTAAAAAAATCATTAAATCTAATTACATTCCCTCAAATTCCTCCCAATTTTGAGGGGAATGAAAATTTGAGGTTTTAAGGGAATAGAGAGGAATGAGTGTTCCCTCCTACCCATTCCGTTCCCTCCTACCCATTCCATTCCCTCCATTAAAACTCCCAAACAAGGGAATGGAAGAATATTTTAAAATGATTCTTTTCATTCCTTTCCATTCCATTCCATTCCCTCCTCCCAAGTGGACCCTAAAAATCTAGCACAAAAACGAACATCTTCGATAAGTGAGCCATCAATTGACAAAAACATACTGTCATTTATCAAGGCTGACATTAAAACCTGCGAGTCACCCTCTAGGATCACCTGAGCAAACCCCAAATCTGCAGCAAATTGAAGAGTTACTGTTGTTGCCTTCACCTCAATCTCCAAAGAACTGTAGACTTGTGACAACTGCCGAGACATAAAAGCTTACACCGAGCCCTGATCTTCACACACCACCACGCCAATACCAGATTTATGCTCCTTGGCGAAAATAGCACCATCAAAGTTTATTTTAACCAAGTCCGAAGGTGGAGGTCGCCAACGATCTCAAGTTCGAGGAGGATGAGTCCGCGGTGCTGGCTGAACCGAGACAAACTCTTCCAATCGTTCCATTGCCGTTGCTGCAATAAGGTGAGGACTGCAACTCAGCTGGTGCAAGCGAACTTGATTCCTCTGATGCCAAATGGACCACACAGTGATAGAGAAAAGCTTCAAGTGGCTATGGTGTCTGATCAACCATAACAACAACTCTTTAAAATTCAGAAAAGTAACTGATCTTCGACAAGCCCAGTACTCGTCATTTTCCCAAACGACATCCAACTCAGGACAGGACCACAAGGCATGCAATGCAGTCTCTGGTTCTTGTTTACACCGATCACAAACCGGGCAATCAATAATAGTTCAGCGCACTAAATTTACTTTCGAAGGCAATGATTCTCAACAAGCTCTCCACATGAGATTCTTAACTTTGTTTGGGACATGTAGCGACCAAATTCCTTTCCACAATTCTCTATCACCATCTGCCTGACTTCCTGTAACCTCAACATCACTCTCATCCTTCAAGAAGTGATACCCCGATTTACATGAATATACTCCCTTTTGCGTGAATGGCCAAAAGATACCATCAGCACCCTCCATCCTTGACAAAGGGATATTTTTAATGAGCTCTGGCTCCTCAGGAACAAAAATACCATCAATTAAATGGTGGTTCCACTATCTAGCCAAAGCATCAATTAGAACATCTAGTTTAGCATCAGCCAAGGACTCGATCATGGGAGAAAGACCTGAGGATTGTCTTTCCTTGGTAACCAAAAATCCTGCCAAATACTAACGGACTTACCATCTCTAATACGCCATCGACAGCCCCTTAAGAGAACATCCCACCCATGTAGGATACTCGTCCATGCATACGACACTGATCTAGAATTTCTAGCTTCCATGATAGTGCAATTAGGAAATAACCTTGCCTTGAAGACCTTGTAAAAAAGGGAGTGTTTATTTTGTAACAAGCGCCAAGCTTGTTTAGCTAGTAAAGTGTCATTAACTAAGCCCATTTAAGCCAGTGGATTCTCCTTTTGTCACCTTTTTTACCCCACCAAAATCTTTTAATCAATGCTTCAATATCATTGCATAAGCCCAAAGGAGGTTTGAAGCAAGCCATTGTATAAGTTGGGATGGCTTGAATAACTGCCTTAATTAATACCTCCCTCCCAGCTTGCAACAAGAGTTTACCTTCCCAACCTTGCAATTTCCTCCAAACCTTCTCTTTGATATAGTTGAAGCTTTCTTTTTTTTCCTTCGACCCACCAGGGGCGGTAAACCAAGGTATTTCTCATACTCCATAATTTCCAGTAAACCCAAGGTCTCTTTGATCTCCTGTCGAATATTGTTGGGGGTGGACAAACTGAAGAAGATGGTTGTTTTATTTTTATTCACCATTTGACCCGAATCCTTCTCATAACAATTCAATATACCAAGAATCTTTGCACACTCCAAAGGAGTAGCCTTGCAAAATAAGAGACTATCATTGGCAAACAATAAATGGGTTAGTTCAGGGCCTCTCCTGCAAAGGGTAAAACCCTTAATATCCCTTACCCTTGCCGTCTGTTGGATGAGACCGTGCAGGCCTTCAGTGCAAAGTAAAAACAGAAAAGGGGACAAGGTGTCTCCTTGTCTGATACCTCTAGTAGGTTGTAGCAAACCTTGGGGTTCTCCATTAACTAAGATTGAATAAGTGACAGTCTTCACACAAACCATAACAAGCCCAATCCACTTCTCATTGAAACCCATTCTTCTCATAAGATTTTCCAAATACAACCACTCCACTCAGTCATAAGCTTTGCTCATATCTAATTTGATAGCCATGAAACCTGAATCCCCTGAATTATACTTCCTCATGCAATGTAAAGACTCAAAAGCAACAAGAATATTATTAGTAATAAGTCTATCCTTGACAAAAGCGGATTGGTGTTCAATAATGATTGTAGGCAAAAAAAATTTCAATTTATTGGCCAAAACTTTGGGAAAAATCTTATAAAGGACATTGCACAAACTAATAGGACAATATTCTTGAACATGCTCAAGATTTTTCGTTTTGGGAATGAGAGTAATAAAAGTGTGATTGATGGGGTGAGGGAGAGTACCTGAATTGAGCCAAGATAACACTGAACTCGTAACATCATGGTCAACCACTCCCCAAAAGTGGATAGAACAATGGTGGTATACCATTAGGATCGGGGCCTTCAAAGGAGCCATTTACTTTAAAGCTAGAGACACCTCTGCTTTTGAAAAAGTCCCTGTGAGAGCAAGGTTCATCTCCTCGGTAATGACATGGGGAATATGGTCTAGGGAGGCCAAGTATGGTTCTTTATGAGGAGAACAAATTCGTATAGTACTTGATAAGAACAGCCGCAACATTATCCGGTTGATCCTGCCAAATATTTGAGTCATCCCTAATACCCCGAATCTGATTTTTATGATGCCTTTGAGTTGCACGGCTATGGATATTTTTTAGTATTACTATCCCCATTTTTTAGCCACAATACACGAGATCTTTGACTCCAAAGGCGAGCTTCCCTATCCAAAAGAACAATTATCTCATCCTTCAACTGCCGAACCCTGTGATTCTGACCACTAACTATGGCTGTAGTCTTGGCTTGGGCTAGCAGATCCTTCTTTTTTACCAACTCTCTTCTCACATTAAAAAATATGTTCTGGTTTCACCAAGACAGATCTTTACCGCACCTATCAATCTGATTCAGAATCTCACTGTCACTAGTACCGTGTTCAAAGGAAGACCATGATGCTTCCACTGTCTCAGCACATCATTCATCTGACAACCACATCTCTTCTAATCAAAAGATTTTCTTTCGAGGAGTAGTATTAAGGCCGGTCAGATTAATCAAAAGAGGAGAGTGACCGGATGAGCTACAATGAAGATGATGGACTCTTGAACCAGGGTATTTAAGGAACCAATTGTTGTTTGCCACTCCTTGATCAAGCCTTTCTCAAATGAGAGGTGCTACGTCCACAACATTTTTACAACAAATCAGAGGTGGTTAGTTGTTATTGGTTCAAATTTGAATTTATCACTGAAATTACTTTTCTACCCAATCATTAACAACCCGTAACAACCTGTCACACAGAATTTATTGTGAAAATATTGTGAACATAGCATTTTCCTTCCCAAATAGAGTGACCATCCGAAAAGTGTTTACTCCAAGTGAAGCGGGGACCAATAAATCCAAGATCCATAAAGCCATACTCATCTAGCACATTCCTAAACAACTGCATTTGACCATGGCTCCGAATTGCCCCCCTTAGCTTTTCATCTTGTTTAGCAAGTTCATTAAAATCTCCTGCATATAACCATGGAATTTCGGGATGATGATTTAACAAACGAAGACTATTCCAAGCTTCAAACCTCCGTGAAGTATTCAGTTCCCATAAAAGCCTGTAAAGCACCATTGATTAAATTAAAATTTACATTTATATTATATTTTGTATGACAATTTCTGTTGAAATATGAAATTTAAAAGCAAAACGTGGTTATTTTAAAAATGTTCAAGTAAGATTTATGAAAGAATATAAAACTTTTGAACAAGTTTATGGGGGTCAAAAATATGTCCTCTTAAAAAAAAAATGATAAGATGTTGAAGGGTGGGACGTGTGGTTAAATAAAATGTCTCTAGCCACACGTACCACTACAATAAAAATGGAAGGAATGCAGCAAAAAAAAAGTAACGTGGCAATGATTGGTTGCTTTTGCAACATATCACCTAAAAATAAGGGAATTGACATCACATGAGTCCAAAAGAAGAAAAAAAAATTTAAAGCAAAATACCTATAAAACCACACCTCAAAAGAAGTGGAGTAACCTGCCAACTACCTGAAAAGTGGAAATAGTGGGGCACGGCTGACCATGAAATTAGGAATTGTGGAAGAAAAACTGACTCAGACTGCTCCATGAACTTATCAGTTTAGAGAAAAAATTGGGAAAAACGGTTTCCCAATTCCTCTATAAATTAAAGGGGCCTTCAGCAAGCAAAAAAAGGAAGAAAAAAAAGAAGAATAGAAGCACGCACACACAGAGAAAAAAAGAGACATGCAGAGATAGAGAGCGATAAGCAAAGGAGGAACACAGGTTACACAGCATTAGGTGGGGATTTTATCAGTCCCTTTTTTCTCTAAGCGTCCGTTTGGGTGAAAGAGTGAAAAAATTGGAGGATAGAAAATAGTAAGATGATAAAAAAGATTATAATTTATCTCATTTTTGTTTAGTTGGGAGTGGAAAAGTGAAATGATTGAAAATGTGAGTTTGTATAAATTTACGCATATACCCTTATTAAAAAATGATGTTCAATTAAAATAAAAAAAGTGATAAACAACCAAAAAAAATCAATTACCTAAATTTATTAAAAAATAAAAATCATGTCTAAGAAAAAAAATCACATCTAAACAAAAAAAAAAAAAAAAAACACAAAAGAAAGCAAAAGAAAAAAAAGGGAAAAAAAGAAAAGAAAAGAATATCTGGACGTGTAGAACGAAGCCTACATAAAAATAAAAAAAAGGCCACGTTCAGAGGAAAGAAAAAAAAAAAAAAAGAAGAGCAGCGTGGAGTCATGTACAACCCCATGTACAGTTGCACATGGATATTTTTGTTTAAAAATGATGTCGAATTTTTTTCTCCAATTTTTTCTCCATTCTTGAAAGAAAATTTTTGGCGGAAAGCACATTTTAGTCCCTACATTTTTAGGCTATTCCCATTTTAGTCCCTACATTTTATTTTTACCGCTTTTAGTCCCTATCCTGAAAAACGCTTCCCGTTTTGGTCCCTGCCGTTACATCAGAAACGGAAAAAGCTGACGTGGCAAACGGCAGGAATAAATAATACTAAATTAATGTCCACGTGGCCTAAATTAATAATAAAAAATGTTTTTTGGCATTAAAAAATGCCATGTCAGCATCTAAATTAAAAAAAATTATTTATTAATTTTAGCTAAATAAAAAAATTAAAAACAGAATTAAAAACTAAAAATAATATGAATTGAGATTTAAGTGTGTCTTGAACAAGAACAACAAGAACACAAACCCAAGAACACAAACCCAGAAATTTAAAAAAAAAAAAAAAAAAACCCGAAAAATTTAAAACCCAGAAAATTAACATCAGATCTACAATTCTTAATTCATCACAGGCTGATCAATTTTTTTCTATTTTCACACCACACGGCCACACTTTCAGCTCAAACTTTATCTCTCTAAGGTCTTGGGATCTTGGTTTTTTGATGGGTTTGATATGGGTTAGATAGAGAGAGGCTGAGTCAATTTGATCTGGGTTAGAGAGAGATGTTGAGATCGGTTGCTGTCACGGCATGGCTGGCGGCGACATGTGGGTTCAAGATCAACCAAATGGGGAGTGATTTAAGAACTATGGTGGTCGGGTTCTGGGTTTCAAAGTAGTTCTGGCGATTGAAGAAGTGTGGGTTTTTACTGGGTTTGTTCAAAATACCGATCTGGTTTTTATTTTCCTGCTCAATCTGGGTTTTTTCTCTCATCTCACATTAGATGTTTTTGGGTTTTGAATTTTCTGGGTTTTGTTCTTGTATGTTCTTCCTCAGTCTTTTGGTCTTTTTCTATCTTTGACACACTCTTTCTCTGAAAGCTCTTTGTGGGGGTGTCAATGGTGGATCTGAAGTTAACATTTCTGAAGGTATACTCGGTTCTGAAATCAGAGCTCCTTGAAGACTCTGCTTTTGAGTGGACAGATGATTCTCGTCAATGGGTCAAGCTGGTTCGTTTCCTTTCCATCTCATATTCCTATATTGTTCCTCATTTTTTTTTTTTTTGAAGGCATATTGTTTTTCATTTGCTTTCTCATCATTCAAGCTCTTCTTTTTGCTCTTTCATATTTGATAAAGTTTCTATTCTTTTCATGGGGTTGATTATTATTTTTACTTTACAGGAAGCTGTAAGTTCAGATGCCATTCCTTACATGTTATCCACATTTTTTGCTTGAAAATAAGAAACCCCAAAAAATCAATCAATGAGAATGATTGTGTTTTGAATGGCTAGTACGAGAGATTCGGGTTAATTGATATTGTTAAAAGAGTATTGGAAAACATTGAGATGGTAAATGGTAATATTCATGTACTAAGAATTAAGAATTGTAGATCTGATGTTAATTTTCTGGGTTTTAAATTTTTCGGGGGTTTTTTTTTTTTTTTAATTTCTGGGTTTATGTTCTTGGATCTGAGTTTGTTTCTTGTTGTTCTTGTTCAAGACACACTTAGATCTCAATTCATATTATTTTTAGTTTTTAATTCTGTTTTTAATTTTTTTATTTAGTTAAAATTAATAAATAATTTTTTTTTAATTTAGATGCTGACGTGGCATTTTTTTAATGCTAAAAAATATTTATTATTATTAATTTAGGCCACGTGGACATTAATTTAATATTATTTATTCTTGCCGTTTGCCACGTCAGCTTTTTCCGTTTCTGATGTAACAGCAGGGACCAAAACGGGAAGCGTTTTTCAGGATAGGGGCTAAAAGCGGTAAAAATAAAATATAGGGACTAAAATGGGAATAGCCTGAAAATGTAGGGACTAAAATGTGCTTTCCGCCAAAATTTTTTGGTGGGTCCGGGGAGAAAACACTGGGTCCCACTATTTATTTTCCTTCCTCCCCACCTAACCAAACACACTCCAAAAAGTTTTCTTTTCTATTTACTCTCCAAAGTTTTCCATCCACCATATTTCACCTCTAAACAAACACACCATAAATCTCTCCCTCTTCCTCTTTTTCAAATTTGAATTTTTGTTTGGTAAAATAAATAGGGTTGGGTTTTATAAGGAGTTCCTAACTCCATGCATGAAACTTTAGATACGAGTCCCTGACTCGTAAATCCTATTTGAACATTACCAAATAAAAATTCTTTCAAGTTTTGGTTCAGTGTTTTCTCAACTAGAGTCTTTGACTCTACCAAATCAAATTCATCAATGGAGTCCTTAACTCTACCAAATTTTAATGGAGTCCCTAACTCTACTAAATTTTAATAGAATCCTTGACTCTACCCAATTAATGGAGTCCTTGACTCTACCATATTTTAATGGAGTCCTTGACTCTACCAAATTAATGGAGTCCTTGACTCCATCACATTTCAATGGAATTCTTGATTCCCAAAATCATTATAAATAAAGTAGGGATTCTAATTCTTTCAAATTCCAAGATGACTAATTTTTTGGGAATTCCTAATTTCTTAATCAAGATTGGAGTTAATAATTCACAAAATAAAATTACCATAAAAATTGATTTGAGGAAATTTTCCAATTCCCAATTCCTAAAACATGTTCATAAAAAATAAAATTGCTTCAAAGAGTTTTCTTTCCCTTAATAAAATTTGAGAACCTCAATCCAAATATCATTAAAATTCCTACAAGGAAGCAAATGAAAGAAAAGGGAAAATTGCTTGGACATTCAACTTCACAAAAAGAGAATCCTTGATTCAATTTCCATAAAAATATGGCCCTTGACTTATCCTTGAGATTAAAACCAATTATCTCATTTAAAAGCAAAATTAAGTCGATACTTAATTAAATACAAAGTATTTGACTTAAATATCCATCATTTAAATTGGGCAAAATCAATTTGAGGATTTTAAATCTAAAACCTCAAATTAAGAACTACAAATTGGCTTGATCCCTGCCAAGGGTACGTAGGCAACTTAAATAAATTATTAGGTGCAGCTACAAATAAATAAAAACACATATTCCCTTAAACATAAAAATAAATGAACTTATATATAAATACGACATGGTTGGAATCAAAGGGTCTTCCCTTGAAACAAGGGATTGTAATCAAGAGATACATTATCTTGAATGGACACTACTCACGTCAATAAAACTCATATGCCAAAAAGCCTATGAGTGAAATTATGTTTGATGAATTAGACATAATTTAACAATGTTTGTTAAACATAATTTAACAATGTTTATTAAACATAATTTCACAATTATTGTTAAACATTGGTTAACAATTTTCGTCAATAATTACATTAGTAATTAATTGTTTATTTATTTTGTTATTAATATCAATTAATATTTTTTAGATGAATTTTATGTTCATTCTTATTTTTTATTCTTGCTATTCTTATTTGAAATTCTGACTCTGCCATTATGTAACATGAATTATGAGAGAAATTGTACGAATCAACGGATAAAATAGAACGAAATACATATTTTTTCGAAGAAAATAAGGAAATAAGTTGAGTGACGGATTGACAGCAAATCGTGACTCAACTCACCTCCAAAAATTTATTAATTCAAAACAGAAAAAAAAAAAACTTTTAGAAAGACACTTTTCTTTTCGGAGAAGACGTCTTGGAGTGCCCAACTGTAGTTGTGGATATAATAAAGAACACCGGCTATATACTGAATGGTCCACCTGTCTGTACTTTCTCTTTCTTTTTCTTTTTTTCAAGCCATAAGGTCCACGTGTATTTAAACGTGCATGTTTATTAGTTTCTTTTTTCTGTTGGTAAAAGTCCTTATTATCTATTCTTGTTCATAGTTCATACTTATGTCATCCAATAATTTGTTATTGATTTTATATTTTGAAAATCTATCCATTAATTTACATAATTTACATGTTTTATATGTTTTTAACATACATGTCAATTTTCATGTCAATCAAATGTAATTTACCATTTAATCCAAAAACTTATTTTTTATGCGTTATTTTAAATTATAAAAAGTTAAAAACTTGAATTTAAACAATTAATTAATGACATGTCTATTGATTTTTGATCAACTTTAAATTTTGTAAGTATGGAGAAAATACGAAAATAATGTAATCCAGCGGTGGATTTATCAAAATTCACATCTAATTGAAAAATATTGAATGATGTAACATTACTTAGAGTTATACCAGATGAAACTTGAACCCAACTCATATACACACACACATGATATTAACTCTAAACAATATTACACTACCCAATAACTTGTTATAGAATTCACATTTTGAAAATCTCACAATTGAATTACATGTTCTATAACATGCATGCTAATTTTCATGTCAATTAGATGTTATTTATCATTTGATCTATAAACTCATCTTTTATGCATTATTTTAAACTGCAAAAACTTGAACTTAAACAATTAGTTGATGACATGGCTATAATCTTTCATCACCTTGAAATTTTGCAAAAGTATGGAGAATATACGAAAATGATGTAATTTAACGATGGATTTGTCAAAATTCGCATCCAATTAAAAAAAATACTCTCTCTCTCTATATATATTCTATGATACCCTGTTTTAGGTGTTGACAAGTCCCCCACAAATTTTCAAACAATGATACCTTTTATTTTCATAATTTGTATTACTTGTGTAGTTTTCGGGAAATTTTACTAAAAATTAACCTGTTCATGAAATTACAGGTAAATGTAAATGTTGTTTACTAGCTACTACAACTTTTCAAATAATTTAAGGATATAAGGACAACGCTAAGTGGCGGATAAAAAATTATTGGAAAATTAATTTATTAATTTCTTTTAAAAATTTTATAAAAAAAATATTTTGTACCCAACAATCATATGGAAACATCCAATTTTATTACACCCAATTTCATATCTTGTTAAAATGGTTGATTGTAACTAGTGAAAAAAAAAAAAAAAGGTGTATCCATGTAAATAGTGGTGAAAAAAAATGTCAACTATTTATAGTCCATCATTTCAACATGTAATAAAATTGGGTGCTAAATTAAAATGTCCCTAAATTTATTATTTTTTATCCTCTTCTTCCCTCCAAAAAAATTATGAGGTTTTTTTTTTTTTTTTTTTTTTTTTTTATAGCAAAGGAAAAGTTGGATTTGTTTATTCCAACAATGAGTCCACAACTCACTATTATGTCAAGAAAAGTCTTCTTGTTTTTGTGGGTTAAGGAATCTTATATCAAGCATAACGTTTGAAAGTGGTGGAGTTGTCGTGCGCTGGAACCTAAAAAGACGATTGATCCAGATCCAGGTGATTAGAGATTATTTATTTAGATTAATTGTGAAAACTTGGAATGCTGGCAATAAATTAATTAAGTAGGGTTTTCATAGCAGGTAGCAGACTAGCAGTAGATATATACTTATATCTTTGAGTTATTATTACATTTAATAAAAATTAAGAAAAGATAGCGATTCTTATGTTCTGTTATTTATTATTACAGTCAAGTCAAAGTCTTGTTTCCATTTTCTTAATCAAAAAGTGTCGAAAAGTCGAAATCCTCCTTCTCACTCTTTTTTTAAAGTAAGTTTTCCTTCTAATTTCTTGGCAACTAAAGAAAGAAAAAACACAAAACTGAAAATTTTAAGGCAAGTTAAATGAAAATCTCAACTTTCCCAAGTTCTCTATTGATGATTCTTGATTCCTCCTACCGATCCAAAAATTTGCCTACCATGAAATTGATCATAAATATGAATGTTGATGCTACAATGCTTTTATATATATATAAATATATATATATATTATAATTAAATCATAGTCATCGTAGTTGTTGTTTTCGTGGTCATATTAGAGTTCTTTTGATAGCAAAAACAAAAAGTCTTAATCACAAAATTTTTAGATCAACTATTGATACACAACATATTAATTGAGGTTTACTACTTGTGTGGGAAAAGTACTCAGTCTAATACCATGCTTGCCTAGTCTCACTTAAGCATATATTTTTAATGGTATTCTTAAGAGAGATGTTGCGGATTTAATTAAGTAAAGATTAGATATTTGTGAAGTGAATGACTAGCTTTCCACCAAATATATAGTTTAATTTACTTTGAGGGGGAAAAAGAGAGAGGAACAAGTCTTGCCATAATTGGATGGAATGGCAAATTGTGACGTGGGGAATAATAGTGGTGTTAATTATGAGCCCAAGTGAAAGTAATATAGTCCATCATTCACATTTTCTCATCTTAATAAATGATTAATAAAATTTATGTTAATAGCCAAGAGTCTTATATAACTCAACTAATACCCCCTGATGTTTCTAATAGAAATATTCATACTTCAAATTCCCCTTTTCCCCTTTTCCCAAAAAAAAAAAACTTCCCCTTTTCTCAACTATCAAGTTATTAAAAAAAAAAAAAGTATTAATAGTAGAATTGAGAAGGAAAAAAAAAAATTCTGTGTGTTCTTCCCCCCTTATAATTAGTGATTTGTTTATAGAAAGAGTACCATTTACTTTATTCCTAATACTATTTCAAGTCAAAGTCTATATCTTGACCATCTGAAGTTGTTTGCCATGAAATAACTTCTTGCAAGGAGTATATGCTTACAAGAAGGTATATCCTAGAACTAGAAGTAGCCTCTTTCCTTTTTTCTTTTTCATTTTTTTTTTTTTTTTTTTTTTGGGACAAGAAGTACTCTCTTAACAAATTCAATATTCATAACGGTTGCCTATGAGATTTTTAGTCGATTCCTAATCGTTAGGGATAGGAATTGTTAATTCTTGAATATTCTTGAAATATTGTAGTTTATTTGACAAAATTCATGATAATTGTAACATTTCAGTTCCCATAAATTTAACTCCTACCTTTCGGATTGGAAATATCAATTTCCGTAAATCTTGTATTTACTTTTCACTTTTTATTTCTTAAATCTAACTATATAGAAATCATTTTAAAACATTTTTTTAACCCATATAAGATGTTTAGTAATGTTTAAGGGTGTTTTTGTCATTTAAACTAAAAGTTATTAATTATTTAGTTATTAAAATAAATTGTATGAAAAGTTTAAACAATTAAAATTTGTATTCTTAAATATAAATTATAAAATTATAAAAAAATATTATAGTAAATTAAAATAAATAATTACACTACATTTAAAAAAAAAAAGATTTTTCTAACAGAGTTTTAATCATAATAAGACTTTAAATTTCTTAAAAACCAGATTACTAATGTCTATGTACTTGTAGTGCATAAAATAGTAAAACCATATCATATGACCTACAATGATAAGGCCTTACTTTTACCATTAAAATTAACAAAAATTATGACAGATTATTAATAAAATGTAAAATAAATAATAAAACTTCTTTTAAATTTTAAATAGGTTTATTTGAAATCCCTCTAAACTATTGAAAAATTATGTAATTTACTTAAGCCTTTAACAAAGAGTAATTTAGCAAAGAGTAACGAATTGGTGCAATGATAGTGTAACTACTTATCATAAAGAGAAGACAAATATTTGATAAATTCACTGCTTCTAAACTAATAGTTATATGATTCGAAGTATTATATATGTATTTATTGGTACTATTTGAAGAGACGACGAAGTTGTTCAAGAAAGTATCAAAAAGGAAAATAATGTATTGGTTTTTTTTTCTCTCTTTGAGATAAGTAGATAGTGGAGAAGAAGGAGGAGAGATTCGAATCACAAACACAAAATGCTGTCAATAATATTATTATCATTAGACTATCACTCGAATTTCTGATATCATGATATTTGAAGCTTATAAAAGTAACATATATTGGTGATTGGTTGGTGATTGAATGTCTCTGATGAATAGGGATGGAGCTACTCTTTGACCGGGGGGCCATGGCCCCCCCCTGGATTTTGGGAAAAAAAATTTCTATAGGCATAGGTATATTTAATGTTAATGTTCAATTAGACAAAAAAAAAAAAAAAAAAAAATCTCAGAACTATGTTATGACCAGGGCCCTCACAACACCCCATATATATGTTGTTTGCTATCTCATATGAGAAGATAAATTCAGAGATGAAGATGAGAGAAAGAAAATTCTCATTGAATGAATAAGGAAAGTGTAGCTCTGCTTATATATACAAGGCACTTCAATGAAACAAAATAAAAGCAATTAAAAACAAGCTTTTTAATTTTAACATAAATCAAGTTCTGGTATTGCACTTTTTGGATTCTCAATATCAAAATTAGCCTAAATTCTTAATGACCAAAATATTGCAATTTTTTATTATAATTTTTTTTTTTAAACCCTGCTGATGAAAACCTAATACACGATAACATTGAGTTGTAAAACTTTTGGAACTTATATTAAAGGAAAACATATTATGTGTTAAATGATGAAGTTTTTTTTTTTTTGATGAACAAATGATGAAGTATATAATATAAGTCCATTTATGTTTTAATAATAATATTTTCTTATCATCTGGTTTGCATTTAGCTGTACCATCATTAGTAGGTCCACCATATAATGCCGCAGCTCAATCCGAAGGTCTAATGCAAATATTAAATTTGAACATGACAGGCACAAGGACTTTTACCCATTTGAGATCTGACTTTTGAAGATTTCCAAAGACCTAGTCAACACTCGACTTCTATAACTACTTATTATGCGCGCACGCCATGTATCTAGCCGCTTCTAACGACAATATAGGCAAATTATATTTTATTTAAATATACGAAAAATTATTAAAAACTCTTGAAATATTATAAATACGTACTTATTCTTTTCATATGAATTGTGAGTCCGATTATAAATTTAATTTGTGGGACTTATAATTATGTGAGAGGGGAGAGTACGCATTTATGGTACTCCGTGAGTACTCAATAATTTTTCTAAATATGCGGACTTTTTTCCTATACACACGATAAATAAAAATTATAATAAAATAAAATTTAATAAGGATGGGTAAGAGACTAAGACAAATTTTATGTACAATATTTTTTTTTTGAAAGTTTCAATTTAAGACGTCTGCTTTTGATGATATTTCTTTATTATTAGACCAAGACATCAATCGAATTGTGGTGAAAGCGGAGATTGAATCCCAAATCTTTTATTCAACCATCAAAGACTTTATCAGTTGAGCTAACTGAAACCCACTTATGTACAATAACTTAGATACGTTACATAATTAGATTCTTTAGTTAAATTCAAACATTGTTGTATTGACAAATAAAATACAAACAACAATGTTTTTTTTTAAGAACAATTAAATTCAATAAAAATATATATATTTAAATTTAATTAGACAACCTAATGAACTACATCTAAGATATGGTACTTAAATTTTAACCCACCTATAATATCTTGTTACATCAAATATTTCAAGGTTAAGCAGTAGATAGGTTCAGACCTAATTTTGTTCTACAAACAAATAAATATAAAAATAAAAAACTGTACAGCCCTCCATTTCTCTATCACTTTCTCCACCAACTTAACCACCAGTGCCTATGCCACTTCTCTTTCACTGCCACCACTAAAAGCACACTCATCGCTAACGTAACCCTCTCTTCACCTTCTCCTCCATTCATTTGAGTCGACAAAAGATATGTTATAGCAATTTATATTTTGAAGTTGATGACAAGAAGACTCATTGGTTTTTCATTTTTGGTCAGAATTTATAAAAGGGTGTTAATTGTGGTGTAAAGAATATCTTTAAAATCTCAAATGGGTATCCAAGTACTTCTTGGGAGTTATTAGGTTTGGCACATGAAGATTTTCATTGAAATGAGGGAAAGACTCCATGAAAGAATTTATTGTGTTTTAGGAGAGACGGTGGTGGTGGCGGTGGATGAAAGGTGGTGGAGGCACCAACGGTTAAGGTGGCGGATTAGAAGGAGATAGAGAGAGGCAAAGAGCTGTACATTTTTTGTTTTTGTTTTTATCTGTTTGTAGAATCGGATTGGGTATGAATTTATATATTGCTTAACTTTAAAATATCGCAAGTGACAATATATTATTATTGAGTGTAAAAATATAGTTTTACCCCTAATTCTTATTGAATTTAAACTCATAGAAAAATTTCCTGACTATTTGGATAATTTCTTAAAGTTGTTAGATTTATTTTGATATCAATTTTTATCAAATAACATCACTCTAAATTTATAATCTTTAAAGAATATATTGGAACATAACTTAACTTAAAAGTTTAAATTTAAGGGCTTAATTAAGTTTAACTTAACTTAAAAGTTTAAATTTAAGGGCTTAATTAAGTTTAATTGTGTAATATTAATTCCTTAGATTTTCTTCATATGAGATATACAATTACACATATATACCTAACTTAATTAAGTTAGGTATATGGGCAAAACTTAGGTACAGTACTTAGGTGCTGTTCTTTAGGTTCTACTCTTAAGATTCAGTCACGTAACTCTTTTTTCATGACTGAATTTTAAGAGGGAAATCTAAGGAACAACACCTAAGTGTATTTAAGTTTTGTTCTAGGTATATATGTGTAAGTGTATATCTCATATGAAAAAAAACATGATATTTGAATACAATTATAATCTTAGGGTTCATCCAAAACATGATATTTGAATACAATTATTTTTTTTTAAATTTTTTAGTTTTATAATCTTAGGGTTTGTTGTTAGTTTTGCAATTTTTGCTTTTTCATTAATATTGCTTATCCCTTGTTTGATTTCTGGGAAAATGCAGGAAAATGAAGCTGAATTTTTCAATTATGGGTTTATGATCCATTTGTTTCCCAAGAAAGCAAAGCAAAAGAAAATGAAAGGAAAAAAAAGAAAAATGAAGGACATGTAGCACTAGATTTTTTTTAAGTTTATGCTGACGTGACAATACATGGATAGTCTATGTGGCAAAAAAATAATATTTTATTTTGACCGATAGCTACGCCACTATTTTTCATCCATCACTTAACAGTTGAGACCAAAAAGTTAGAGACCAAAAGATTAGAGACAAAATTGAGACATTTGAAACGTTAGAGATTAAATTGAGATATTGTGGTAAAGCTTAAAAACTAATTATGTAGTTTACCTTTTTTTAATTTTTTAATTTTTTTCTCTATATAAGATTTCCTTATACCACACAAACTTACACCATTCACAATGACTTAATTTATAAGTTTCACTATTATTATTAGTTTAACATGTGAGCTAGTAGTTAAAAAATACAGAAAGACTTTTTATTTTTTATTTTTACACTATTACTTGTGCAAACAGCTTGAGAAATGAGAATGTCGGTAAACCAAGCATTTATTATGTCTGATGCCCTTGTACCACCACTTTTTTAAAGCCTGTCATAATTTAGCGTGGAAAGGAAAATAATTGACTTCAAGCCTTCAACTTCTGGGAAATTAATGTTGAAAAAAT
Source organism: Notholithocarpus densiflorus (assembly GCA_030021035.2). NCBI lineage: Eukaryota > Viridiplantae > Streptophyta > Magnoliopsida > Fagales > Fagaceae > Notholithocarpus > Notholithocarpus densiflorus. The sequence goes on along the minus strand of JARYZH020000013.1, from coordinate 1,543,651 downwards.
AATAATAATAAAAATAATAAAATACGAGTAACCACCACCGACATATTTGAGCCTCCGAAGGCAACAGAGTCGATTTGTGATTGGTTTTGACGTGAATTGATCACCATTTTTTTTTCTTCTTGTTTTGATCACCATTGAAAGATAGTTATAGCCGCGTAATAGATTTTCTTTAAATATTGTAAATAAAGTAAAAAGTAAGTTAGGTAAATTTTATTTAACTGAAAGTATTATAGATAAAACTAAAAGATAGCTAAAATAGTATAATGGAGCTCATAAATAGTAAGTGTAATGAAATTCATAAATAGTAGCAAAAATAAATTAATTAGTAAAAATTAATTAGTTTTTTAAACTAATGTCAAACGAAGCCTAAATATCAAGTAATGGACGGAGAAAGCTTTCAAAGAGCAGAAGGTATTTTGTCCATTATATAGCATCATCATTGCTATTAACTAATGTGTTTTTCTTTGACTAAATTGTAATTTATATTTTTAAATATGAGATTTTTTTTCTCTTTTTTCCTAAACTTTAAAAATTTTATTTGAACACCTAATAATTGGTGAACATAAATGAAACACAAAAAGTAATACAAATATTTGTATTCCTAACCTTATATATCGTCTTGATTCGAGTTATTTTATTGGGGGTAATTACATTAAACCCACTTGTGGTTTGGGCGAAAATCATTTTGCCTACCGTGGTTTGAAAAGTATCACTTAACCCACCTGTGGTATGTTCTGTTTGTTTTCCGTAACCCACCTCTGTTAAAATAAGGGGTAAATAGGTATTTTTGCTCAAATTTTATGTCTCTCTCCTCCCAAAACAAAAAATAGCACAAAAATGCAAGAGAAACAAGATCAAAAAGTGGTATTGGTCTTTCTCTCAATTCACATAAATCTTGAACATGAAGAACATAAATCATTAAACCCAAATTTTTTTTTTTTTTTTTTTTCACATTCCCAAGTTCTCTCAAATTTTCTCAGCAACCATATAACTATAATAGAAATCAAACTCTTCAATCTTAGTTTAAACACCCATTTGGCTAAACTTTCAGTAAGCCTCTCATCTTTACAAGAACCTCAACAACATAAATCACAAAACCTAGAATTTCTTTCTCCTTCCCAAACGAAAACAAATCAAAAGTTTCAACCTTTACACAGCAATATAAAGCTCAAACAGCACAAACTACAATACCCAATATTTTTTTCCCTTTTATTTTCTTGGAAACCAAACAAAGAGAGAAAATTGAATAATGGGTATGTGTTAAACCTAAAAAAAAAAAAAAAAAAAAAAAGCTTACCAACATACAAGGACGATTTGGAGAAGAATTTAGAGAAGCCAGGTGTTTGATATGGTTGTGTTGAGATTGAGATTGAGAACCCATAACCAAATTCTCTAAAACCCAAAACCTCTATCTTTCTTTTCTCTCTATTGTGAACCCATAACCAAATCCACCAATAACCACTGGCCATCGTGATTTCTGCAAAAAAAATAAAGCAAACCCAAATGCAAAAACTAACAAAACCCACAAATGGTGACACAAAACCACCAAATGGAGAGCCACAATCCATTATAAAAACACATGTTTTCTCCCCCTAGCTTCGATGTTGCGAAACTTGTGTTTTCTCCCCCTCCAGACACTCCAAACCACGAAGAACACATTGATCTCACTACAGGTCTCTCTCTCGAAAAGTTTCTGAGTTTTGGGTGTTTTGATTCGCATTATGTTGTGTTTTGGGGTTAAGAGGTGTTTTTGTAACGGCTGGGCTTGAGGTGGGTTACGGAGATTGACGGAAACATACCACAAGTGGGTTAAGTGATACTTTTCAAACCATGGGTAGGCAAAGTGATTTTCACCCAAATCACAGGTGGGTTATGTATAATTACCCCTATATTATTCATTTTCGTTGATGATATGATTGTTAAATGCCAGCTAAACCTACAATATTTACAATTGAACCAATTAAAACATGCCACACATTTAAAATACATGTCAATAACTAAAAAAAAATTTATCAATATTTAACCATTTTTTTATATATAAAAAAAAACTCTCTTCTCTCTCCCCTCACACTAAAAATAAAAAATTGGGCTTGGTTTCAGGTTTGAATAGATCATGTTAAAAGAAAGAAATAGTTGTTGTGCTTGTTTCTATTTGGTTGGGTTAGATTGACACTTTTTTTGCATTATTTTATGCATTTATTTTTAAAATAAAATTTTCTTTTTAAGAAAAATGTGAAAGGGCTGCCAGTCATGCTAATAGGGAAAAAAATAGTGTTATTTGATGATACAAATTGATGTGTTCCTATTTGTTTTTAGGTACATAAAAAAAGGAGTGATAAGAAGAAAAGAAATTAGGGAAAATGATCTCACTTTGAATCATTGTATCCATATTACTGATGATAAGAGAAGTATGATAAAACTTAAATGTATTCATCAAACAAATATTGGGGTGGAATTATACAACTAAAAAGCCACATAGCAGAAACTGGTAAGGATGATAAACTATGCTTGAAAAAGGTGATAGATGATATTAAAAATTGTTTTGCCAAACATTTGGAAAAAAATTAACAAAAGAAACAAACAGCTAGCTTGATTAAGATTTTGATGTTAAATATCGTCTAGAAAAATATTTACTGAATATTGATTGTTATAATTAAATTAGTTATTAGTTGCATGTGTTCCAAGTCTATAATAAATATATCATTTGTGTGTGTATATATATACTTATAAGTTTTTTTTTTTAAATATTTGTGTATCTTACGATACAATACAACACAATATACAAAAATGAAAAAAAAGAAGAAGATTCGCGATACTATTTATGTCTTGATAGTTATGATGGATCATACTAATTAAATTCATAATAGGACTTCCTAATTATGTGAGATATATGAAAGAATGTGACATTATTATACTTTTAGAGTATTTTATTATTTTTCATTAATATAATAATTTTAAAAATAAACTAATAGAAGAAGACAAAGAATTATGTTTTATAATATTAATATGGATTAAACTTTATGGAAGGAGAAATTCCATCAACTTGGGAAACAATTAAAGAAATAATTTTTTTTTTGGAAGCTCTACTATATACAAAAGAAAAAAAAAAGTTTATATATTACACAATGATATAGTTGCGACTTTTGCATTTGACCTTCGTGTAAATTTTGAAAGCTCATGACTTCATGAGCTGATATAATAGAGAATTATTTACCAAAAGATGTAACAGAGAATTTTTTAACAAAAAGAAACGGAAAATACCATATCTGGAAAAAAAAAAAAATTATACTAAAAAAATTTTAATTCAAAAAAAATATTTTTAATCACAACATGTTAGTCTATTTTTTGCTGAGACAACATGTTAGTTTAGGATCTACATGATTCCACCTAACAGACTATCCACCGCTGTGCAGATCTATGAAAAACAACGGCCTATTGCAAATATCATGGTTCATTTTTTTTTTTTTTTTAATAAAAAAAACTTGGATGATCTGTACTTCCCTCACATAAATTGGGTAATTATTCATTATTAATATAGTATTTCAACTGTATCATTTCACATGGTGGATTTTACTAATTATATTCATGATGAAACTTATGAGAATGAAGTATCACTTTGTACTTTCTCAAAAAAAAAAAAGTATCACTTTGTTATATTTTGAGAGTATTGAATAATGAATTATTTAAAAAACATTGGTTTTATGCAAGGACCGAAATGTAAACTATAATATATAAGATGTACTAAATAATTTTGAGCGCAACTAAAAGCCCCTATATCCCTTTGGTTATATTACAAGAGTTTTATTAATTTTTTCAAACAAGGGTTCAAGTCCCCATTTCTCATTGTTGTAACAAATTATTTTTAAAATGGTTAATGTGTACCTTTTGGTCAATCGTTAAGAAATTTTTTTTTTTTTTTGGGAAAGGTTAAAAAACTATTTTAGAAAAGTTTTAATATTATTTTTATAAAAAATTTAAAAACTATCAAAATATTAATAATTTTTTTTTCATAAAATTTTTTCTAAAATTGACCGACATATGGAGTGTATTATGTATATAACTAAATCAGTTGCGGTTAACTCAACATCAAATAAAAGAGTTGAGGTTCGAACCCGGTCATACTCCTACTCCTAGCCCCTTCCCCTTCTCTTCCCTTTCACATTTTTCTCTCTCTAAATTAGTTTTGTTTCTTTAAAGGGTCTCTTTTTTGACCACCACCACCACCCTCTCTTTCTTCCCTACTTCCTCCTATGTGCTTCTACCTTTCCTATTTTGTTATCCCATCATTCATACATACATTCATTGTCTCTCTCCTTGCCTGTGCAAATAAATGATTGATTATTAGGGGTACTATATAATCTAAACCTTAGCCATGTTTTTGATCCATCAAAACCTCTGAAAAAAAAAAAAAAAAAAAAAAAAAAAACTCTCTTCTCTGTATCTCTCTCTCTTTTTGTTTCAATCATGGGTGCTTGTCTTTCTGCCACCAAAGTCAGTGGCTCTAACAGCAACACCCACAACCACACAACCACCACAACCGTCAATCACAACCGCAGAGAGAGAACAAAATCACAAACAACGACGACGACGACGACGGCAACTACGAAGAAACACGAGGCTTCGAGTCATCAGAGACAGACCAAAGCGAATGAGAGGAATTCACATCAGCTGAGACCCAAAGAAAAACCCGTTTCGAGAAGACAAAGTGGGGTGATCCCATGTGGAAAGCGCACCGACTTCGGGTACGCTAAGGATTTCGACAATTGTTACACGATTGGAAAGTTGTTGGGACACGGTCAGTTCGGGTATACCTATGTTGCTACCGACAAGTCGAATGGGGATCGAGTAGCCGTCAAGAGGATTGAGAAGAATAAGGTAGTTTGTTTGTTTCTTTGATTTCTGTGAATTAGGTAGTCATCTTCTACTTTTTTTGGGGTCTATTTGTGGGATTTCGTGGTCTTTGTGGCCTCATTGACTCTGGATTCTTGATGGGTTTTTGTTAAAATTTTGGTTTTTGTATATATGAATGAAGTATTTGGATTTCAATTCCGGTGTTATTTGGTCAATGGGGCTTGGGAGAAATTTGGGGTTAGAACTTTGGGGGATTTTGTTCCCCTGATTATGGATTGGAAATGGTGATTTTGGTCCCAATATTTCTGGAGGACTTTTTTCTTAATCCTTTTCCTATGGAGACCTGGCTTCTTCAATTGGGTTTTTAGTTGACTTGCATCTGCATTGAATATCAATCTTGAAGTCATGTTGCTTTGCAGTCTTAACTGGTTTCTAATGCCTGGAAGATCGATTTTCCCATTTATGAAGTTCCAATTTTTATATAGTTATGAAGAAATCACCTTGGACATCTGAAGGATATGTTGACGAATTGCTCATATGCCTGATGACTGATAACCTATTCCGTTTGCCACTGGTGTTTTCACTTAGCTTTTAGCTTATTTTGCTTATGTACAATTTTTTTAAAGCCTTACTTTTTTGAAGTAAAGTATACTTTAGCCCACTTTTAGCAAAAAAACAATCATCAAAGTTCAAGGGTTACTTTGACAGCTCTGTTGGGCTAAATCTCAGTATGATAACGATAATAGCATTTTGCAATATTGCATGTTTTGCAAATAGTGAATTAATGGGATTGTTTTGGAAACTTACTCAGCGTGATTCTTTTCTTCTTAAGGAATTTGAGGTGAGTGATAATTGTTATGTATTCTCCTCTGGTTAGGTAAATGTGCTCCTAGAACTTCTATCATTGCAGGTCAATGGAAAAACAATAAAACACATTTAGGTGGCTTGATTGAAGTTGAAAACTCTTAGATAGAATAACTTTCATTATCTTTAATTCCGCAGAACTTTTGTCCTCCCTTATTTTTTGGAAAATATTTTTAAAAAAGTTTCAGAGAAACCTTGGATTTGATGGCAGATGGTTCTTCCTATTGCTGTTGAGGATGTGAAGCGAGAGGTGAAGATTTTGCAAGCCCTTACAGGCCACGAGAATGTGGTTCAGTTTTATAATGCATTTGAGGATGAGTCTTATGTGTATATAGTAATGGAGTAAGTTTTGCTTTCATGAGCTTCTTTTCAAACTATACCATTCTCCATTTGTTTTTTCTGTTCACATAATTGTACTGTGTCCTTTTTTCTGCTTGCTTGACCTTCATTTATTAGATAAGATTTTGCACTTCTGTTTTGCCATTTTAATCTCCTTTTTTAATTTTCTTATTTCATTAACTGTCCATATCTTGAATTTGTGTTTTTTTTTAATCTCTGTAATCAGGTTATGTGAGGGTGGTGAATTGCTGGATCGGATATTGGCCAAGTAAGAGTTATTTTAGTCATGGGTATCATATTATTCATTGGTCTTGCCAGGAGTGGCTAAAAAATTGGCTAATAGTGTTAATGGCCACAATATTTCCATTTTTTTAATATTTTAATTAATTAGTGATGACACCAGTACTTCTGCTTGATTCACTTAACTCAGGAAGGACAGCCGTTATTCTGAGAAAGATGCAGCAGTAGTTGTACGGCAGATGCTCAAAGTTGCAGCTGAGTGTCATTTACATGGATTGGTACATCGAGACATGAAACCAGAGGTATAGCCATTAGCCAGGTTCACTAGCAGAGGCATAGTTTGCTCAGTTTTCTGCCCGCACTCATTCTCCTGTACTTTCCCCTTTTTTTTATTTATCTAACAAATGGCAATAGTAGGTTTCACAATAGTAGTGAACTAGTCAAACTAGTAATGATGCTTGACACTGGTTCCCTTGCATTTGCTGCATGTAGAATTTTCTTTTTAAGTCGACTAGAGTGGATTCAGCTTTGAAAGCCACAGATTTTGGTTTGTCAGATTTCATTAAGCCAGGTGGGTAAAACTTCTACTACATTAGTTCTATGAGATTCAACTTTTTTGTGTGTATAAAATATATTTTTCTAACCAATGAGCTCTAGTTTTAATGGCACTTACTCCTTCCATAATAATGGGATGGAGAGTGAAGTTGTGGGTGCATGTGAAACACCCCCCCCCCCCCCCCCCCCCAAAAAAAAAAAAAACTAACTTAACTGCTTCTTGTTCTTTTGAAGCTGTTATTCTACATGTATATCTGGTCATGCATTTGATTCCTCTAAAGCCATATGATTATAAACAATGCAGGAAAGAAGTTTCAGGATATTGTTGGCAGCGCTTATTATGTCGCTCCTGAAGTATTGAAACGCAAGTCTGGGCCTGAATCAGATGTCTGGAGTATTGGTGTGATTACCTACATTTTGCTCTGTGGGAGGCGCCCCTTCTGGGATAAGACTGAAGATGGTATATTTAAGGAGGTTGACTACAATCTTAATTTAAACTACTTTTTTTTTTCCTTTCTGGTGGGACAAGTGATTATGCTATTTTTATTTCTTCTGAGTAGTTTATGCTACAATCTCCAGCTTTTGTATTAGATGGAAAACAGGACACCACCCCCAAAAAAAGAAACATTCAAAAAATAAGTCTCTCACAGCTTTTCATTTTCCTGAATAAATTTACCTGTCTGTGTATTAATGGGCATTACCCAATGTATAAGTGCAGTCCAGGGAGGGAGATCATCACCATGTGTCTTCAATATTGCTTCTTTTTCCCCCCATAATTTTCTTGTGTATACTTATCTAACTGTCTCACTTTTGCAGGTCTTACGAAACAAGCCTGATTTTCGCCGCAAACCATGGCCAACCATAAGCAACAGTGCTAAAGATTTTGTAAAGAAGTTACTGGTGAAGGATCCTCGGGCAAGACTAACTGCTGCCCAGGCCCTATGTATGTATTGAATTTGTCTCTTAGTAAATATCAATTTTGATTACTTCTGGCATATTGGAATTGGCTAATGCAATTACAAAAATTTTTAGTTTGTGAGTTCTGACTCAAACTGAGATTCTTTTGGTTTTCTTTTTATTTTACATTTTAGTCCCTGAGAATAGTTACTGTGTTATGTTCTTCCCCCCTTTTATACTCATATAAACCTTGGGGGGGGGGGGGGGGGGAGGGGGGAGATTAACTCATCTGATTGGTTTCAAAATTTCCAGCACACCCGTGGGTTAGAGAAGGAGGCGACGCATCAGAGATCCCTATTGATATATCTGTTCTTAATAATATGCGACAATTTGTGAAATACAGTCGGTTGAAACAGTTTGCTTTAAGGGTGAGATGATTTCCTTTAATATTTTTTTTTAAGTCAGAAGGAAAGTAGTTTTTTTTCCTCATCCATCCTTTTTTGACTAATTGATTGCATTGCAGGCATTGGCTAGCACAATTGATGATGAGGAGCTTGCTGATCTCAAGGATCAATTTTCTGCTATTGATGTGGACAAAAATGGTGCTATTAGTCTAGAAGAAATGAGACAGGTAAAAGTTTTTCTTCATTATTCAACTTGGTTTACATTCTGGTACCATGTCTCTCTCTCTCTCCTTTGGTCCTAACATGGATGGTTTTTATGCAGGCCCTTGCTAAAGATCTCCCTTGGAAGATGAAAGAACCACGTGTCTTAGAGATTCTGCAAGCGGTGAGCATTTCCCCCTTTGGAGTAGGAAATAAGAAACTATCATACTACTCTAACCCACCTTCAAGAAATCTGACATCTATACCTAACTGTACTTCACTTTGGCTTGTGAATGCAGTTACTTTTTAAATATAATGGAGTCTTTTATTAATGCAGATTGACAGCAACACGGATGGCCTTGTTGATTTCACGGAGTTCGTGGCAGCTGCTCTACATGTGCATCAATTAGAGGAGCACGACTCTGAGAAGTGGCACCAGCGGTCTCAAGCTGCATTTGAGAAGTTTGACATAGATAAAGATGGTTTTATTACTCCAGAGGAACTGAGACTGGTCAGTGATATATTTTTGCATTAAAATTACCCTTGATCTCAGTTTTGCTGACTCTCTCCCCAAAGAGTGTGAGACAGAGATGACAAAAAGAACTGATGCACACAAATGATCCTGGGTTTTTTATCCTTTTTTTTGGTTTAATCAGGGATTGGGGTCATTTTTTGTCCCCCTGATCAATTAAGACTGGCAATTACATCGGACCATAATTTGCTTAGTCCTGGTTTTGTGCACTGTTGTCTTTAGACCCAGTTTGGCCCTTTCTTTTGTGCCTAGTGATATTAATTTTGCACAAGATCTTGTAGCATACATAAGTTTGCACACAGTGACAAAGTAATTCTTATACATGGCATTTATTTAAAGTCTAAATCAGTGCTCTGAACCTAGAGAAGACTAGAGGGTGCAAGTCTGACTCTCTTAGTCAACCTCCCTGAAAATTTACTGGTTTTGTGTTAGTTCCTGAATCCCACATCTTCCTTTACCTGTTATACTATAGGTTTGCTCATTTAGCTGTGCAAAAGGCCTCTAGTTTCAGTGGCCAAGTGTCATTGCACTTGTGGAATTTTTCGGGATCAAAATCCTAGAACATGCATTAATTTGGGGTTGGGGTGTGCTTGCCATTGGGCAATCCTGGTTATGACAAGCAAATGATGTGCTTATCTATTTTGAGCATTATAAAGATGTTCCTGTGATTCTGAAATTTGCTTCATTGCTTTGCAGCACACGGGCTTAAGGGGCTCCATTGACCCACTTCTTGAGGAAGCCGATATTGACAAAGATGGGAAGATAAGTCTATCAGAATTCCGTAGACTTTTAAGAACTGCAAGCATTAGTTCACGAAATGTGAGTAGCCCTTCCGTGCACCGGAATTCCCAGAAGAAGTAGATTGGAACTGGAGTTTTGAAGGTTGAGAGAAGTGATAGAGGTTAAGAGAGGTGGATTTTTTTTCTTAGATTTTTTTTACATAAAAATTCTACTCAATCATAGAGATGCCCTCATCTACTTCTATCACTATCCTGTGGAGCCCTTAAAGTATTTAATGATAGGATTCTGGATAGGTTTGTGAATACATTTCATCCAGAGTTGTTTGATATGAGTTGGTGTGGATCTGCATGACAAGATGGCTCCAGGTATGTTGGTTAAACTGGTCTACATCCTTTTGGAGTATTCGGAATTTCTTGGTCATTCCCAACAAATTGTAACGTGTGACTATAAATAAATTGTTAATGAAAATTATTGGATTAGGATTCATTTCTGTTAATAATGTTATTAGAAGTCATTTCTTCCAATTTTCTTTTAGTGTTTTGGATTGCATTTATTCGGTGTAACACTATTTTTGAAATGCAATAATCATAGTGTGTTAGAAGATGTTGAGATGTTTTGCCAATGCAAATATGCAATAAGAACCATAATTAAGGGAAAGAGTGGGTTTCCCCGATTGGTTAATTAGTAAATTTTTTTTATCGGGGTTGGAATCAAATTTTGCGCATTGGAATCAATTTATTGTTTTAGATATAACTATAGTTTAACCAGCTCTTAGTCTATGAACAACTAACAACTAATTTTTCAGGAAAGCAAAACAAAAGTTTTTGAACTATGATTTAAGTAATTGACTCGGTAAACAAGTGGTAGATACTTCCATTTTATTTCTTAAAAAGAAAATCCTTAAATTCATGCATTCATAATATAATAAGAGTTGGAATATTCATCATAATGTTAGCAATTGCTGGCAGCATCCTAGAATACTATTTTTGTCCTTTTAAAAGGCAAAACTGAAGTCTGGCATTCAAGTCTCGAAGTTGAAATGCCAACCATCCATTGTTCTTTCGCCAAGAAACGTCATCCGCTCTTTTTTGTGATGGATGGCAAATTTGACACTTCTGTTTAGGGTGTGATGTTATGGCCGGTATTTGTAATTGGAAAACTCTAGATATATCCAAAAATATCGACAGAATGCTTAAGTGTTATCTTGTGATTGGTACACCTAAATTCACTTTTTCAATAAGTATCTGTGGTTGTCCCATGTGCAAGTGTTATAATTCAATCAACATTCAAGTATGTTGTAATTGGAAAACTCTAAAGATACATCAAAAAATATCTACAAAATGCTTAAGTGTTACCTTGTGATTGGTACACCTAAATTCACTTTTTCAATAAGTATCCGTGATAGTCTCATGTGCAATTGTTATAATCAAATCACATATTGACATTTAAGTATGTTGTGAAATTTGATGTAAATTTAGGTGTATTGTAAGCAAATTGGAATCCTTTTATTTGGGATAGGTGGGATAGGTTTAACTTTTATGTGATTTTTGTTTATTTTTTATTTTTTTTGAACGGAAATCTATGAGAAAAGCATTGTAAGAAACTTCCAACAAGTTGGGATTAGATTTCTTGTGACATACGCTAAAATCAATGATTTGCCTTAGGTATCATGGTGGTGAAAGACCAGAATTTAGGCCCATATAGCAAAAGTGGCAGGGTGGGATATCATATGGGCGAGTTGGGATTTCTCATCCAAATCAGGATGGGGTATGGCCATTCACGCTTATCCTGTTACCAAAGAAATGAATCAAAAGTGTTATAATGGCAAAAAAGAAAAAGGATCTCTTTTGATTCAGGACAATCACTGTCCACTGACATGGAGTCTTACGTGACACAAAATGACAATTTTTTTTTTAAAATGTCATTCCATCCAACTTTTTTTTTTGAGAATCCATTCAACTAAATGTCATTCCATCCAACTAAATGTTAATTTGTGCCACCCAATATTTTAAATAATGTTTTTTTCAAACAAATGTGTAACGTAGTGCTTACATAATTTTTTTTTTTTAAAAAAAATCTATCCAACACTATTATTTTTGAAATAAACATGAAAAGTGCTATTCCATGCCATGCCAATTAACGTACCTGCCTTATTATTATTATTATTATTATTATTATTTTTGTTGAAGTAGTCGACAAAAAAGAAGAAGGTAGTATTCCAGTTAAGTTAATGTTTTTATTTTTGTATAATATGTCACTATCTAAAAAGATTCAAAAAGTAGTGGAGCGCATGCATTTTGCGAGGTTGGAGTGCACATGTTTAGACTCTGCCAGGCCTCTATTGGATGTGGATGAACCCAGACTTGGTGGGCTTGCTCCTAGCTCGCTTTACAAACTACAGTGGGAGTGGGATACCTCAAACGCCTTTTCTCTTTTGTCTTTTCCTGCTAGTTTGACATCCCTTGGTTGTGCAGACCAATCAATATTGCCCATGAAAACCACCACCAAAAGAAGTGTGTGATTATTTCCGACTAATTATTTAGCATCTCACATGATATAATTGAGTTTCACTAATTAAATTATAACGAGATTTACCTTTTTTTGTAAAAAGAGAGAGTATTGCATCCAACTTATACTGTAACCATCTAGCATTGGTAGTGGCAAATTGCTAAATTGTCAAATTTAATAACCAATATAACAAAAATGGGGCTGCATCGGTTGAGTTAAATGTAAAATTTTTGGCTTTTGAGCTGCAATGTACAGACATCTTTGGCAGTACACTGTAGCTCAAATGTTATACTAATTTTTTTTTTATTTGTCCTCTAATTATTATAATGATTATTTCCTTTTTATTTTCTCTTTCTTTCTTTTCTCAGTTTTCCATTGCACTCTACTCTTCAGTCTTCACTTCAATTTCATCATCTCCCCTTTAGATTTATTTCTCTCTTCCTCCACTCTCGCCGACCCAAGCCATCTCCCATGCCCACCTGCTGACCCAAGCCACCATCCTTCTCTTCTCCCCTTTTTTTTTTTTTTTTTTCTTTCTTCCACCTCTCGCCGCCGACCCAAGCCCCAAGTTGACCCATCTCGGCCTCTCTCCTCTCTTTGGATTTGAGTTTGTGTGTGTGTGTGTGTGTGTGTTAGGGATTCATTTTGGGTGCCACCAATTATTTCAAAGCTTGCTCTACGATTTACAGGTAAGTTATTTCTATCTTCTTCATGTAATGCTTCAGGGTTTTTGATTTGGGGTTTTTGAATTGTATTTTTCCTGTATCTAATTTATTGTTTGAGAATTTTATTGGAAGTTTATATTTGAGAATTTGCTGTAAATGTCATGTTGGAAATTGTTCTGGGAATTTTCTGTTTGCAAGGAAGTGTATGTTTGTTGTTTCTAATTTATTACTGTAAATGTCATTTAAGAATTTTCTGTTTGCAGGGAAGTTTATATTTGTTGTTTCTAATTTATTATAGTAAATGTCATGTTGGGAAATGTTCTAGGAATTTTATGTTTGCAGGGAAGTTTATGTTTTTTGTTTCTAATTTTTTGTTGTAAATATCATTTGGGAAGTTTTGTGTGCAGGGAAGTTTATATTTTTTGTTTCTAATTTATTACAGTACATGTCTTTACTTTTAGTCTGCTTGGAAGTATATATTGTTGTTTCTAATTTATGGAGTCACAAGGAGACCTGCCATATTACACTAGTACCATACAAGTGGATATTGATATTGACTCACCACTTTTGGGTATATCTCAAAATAATCCAATGTCCTTTTCTGATTCTCTACCTAAAGTTAAGCGTGCCTCTTCTCATAAAGGAAAACGAGGTAGTAACTTTAGTGTAGAGGAATATCAACTCCTAGTGTCAGCATGGCTCAATACTAGTGTCAATGTCATACACAGTAATGAGCAAAAACAAAATGCATTTTGTGAAAAAGTTTGGAAATACTTCAAGGAGCACAATACCTCCAATACCACAATACTGCTATTTCCCTAATAAGTCGTTGGGGAATGATTAACAAGATAAGGTATAAATTATATTGCAATAGTGTTAACATACCCATTCACCAATATTTTGAAGATACTAATCATGTTATATTTTTTAAAATTTTTTTAGATTGCCAACGTGAAGGTTTTGTATAAAAACAACTTTCGTAAACACTTTTACTCTGAACATTGTTGGTTTATGTTGAAGGACCAACCAAAGTGGAATGATCCTAAAGAAATATCGAGAACATTGTTAGCTCCAACTCCGGATTCAACATCTATTGCCGAGGGGGATGGTGGGTCCTTACTTGATGACACTTCCAATTTTGAGAGACTGATTGGTAGGAAGGTTGAAAAGGCCAACCGAAAGAACAAAGCTACCGAAAAAGATGTTGGGGAATATTTGGCCAAGAAAATGAAATTTATTGAGAAATCACAAGAACAAGAAAAAGAGGTTCTTCATATCAAAGTAGAAAGGGTTCGCTTGGAAGAGTTGAGGGATAGGGAGAGAATTCGATTGGAAGAGCATAAAATTAGAATCGAGGAAGGAAAAGTCAGTATTGAGAGGGAAAAACTTTGTATCAAAATATGTTAGATGAGAGAATCATGTTGGTGGATACAAGTGCCTTGGCCAGAGCACAAAAACTTTTTTATGAACAACTCCAAGAAGGAATCATTGCAAGACGAACTTCAAGTAAATAGTTGGGTTTGACCTTATTTTTGGATGTAGCTTAGGCCATAATGTATTTTGTCATGTTAGGAAAAGGTTGGCACATGTAGATGATGCCTTGGTATGACCTTATTTTGGTAGTAGATTAGGCTTTCATGTTTTTTGGTAGTAGCTTATGATAGACCTTCATGTATTTTGGTAGTAGCTTATGATAGGCCTTCACTTGTGTAATCGTAACTTTTTAGCTTATATAAAATGCTCATTCCTTATGTCACTTGCCTTTAATCTTAAACTAGATGATTGTCTGAACTTGAATGCTTTCTTAGCATTGTATCTGTCTTGCACACTCTATTTCCTAGTATTTTCTATTCTATTCTTGGTACATGAATTGTTGTATTTAGTTGATCTACTTTCTCATGGGAGTAAGGAAAAAATTTCTCTTTATTATAGTAAACCATTTTTATTTTCTGAAGGTCAAGAGAGGTCTAAGTTCAAATTCTGTGATATTATTTCTGTTGTAGTAATGCCCCCTTTTTCAAAATCTCTATCTCTCATTCACCTTTCAGATTTCAATCTTATTCTTCATATTTCAAAATCTCCATCTCTCATTCACCTTTCACATTTCAATCTTATTCTTCATTTTTCATTAATGCACTGTGAGTATGGCTCCATGCTTTTAAATTCTGAATGGTTAATTGAGATTTTTTGCATGCCCAAACATATTCTCTTTATAAAGGAAAGGTTGGATTAGGATCCTTTTATTCATTTTCTCCTGTTGGACTCTCTTCTCTGGTTTTTGGATAGATTGCTTCCTGTTTCTTGTGCTTATATACATGAGATTGTGCCATTGATCTTTGCTTCTTGGTGCTACATGTTGTACTAATGTTTAATATTATGGCATTAAAAGCATGGATTGATATGGGAAGCAAATTTTCCATTAATCTTGCTTGTGTTGTGACTTGTGCGTGTGTGCGTGTGCATATGTAATAATTGCTTATGGCATTAACAGCATGGATTGCTTATGTTTCTTGTATTTATAGTAATAATTGATTTCCAATTGTCTTGAAGGTTGACTCCATAGGTTGTTCTTTGTTTCACAAGTTGCTTCTTGATGATTCAAATGAGGATGAGATAATCAAACAAGTTGTCATGGATTCAACATCACGACGTAAACATCGTCGTTATATCAGACATAATCATTTGGTAGACAATGAAATGCTTTATCTTGACTACTTTGCCCCCTCATGAATATATGCTCCCAATTTATTTCGTAGGAGATTTCAGATGATGTGTTCTCTTTTTCTCCATATTCAATCTAAGGTAGAAATTCATGAATCTTACTTTGTCCAAAAAAGAGATAATGCCAACAAACTTGGTTTATCTTCCTCACAAAAGATAATTGCTGCACTTAGAATGCTTGCGTATGGAGCATCAGGTGATTTTATGGATGATTGTGTGTAGATTGGAGAATCCATTACATTACAGTGTTTGAAAAAATTTGTTACTGTGGTGGTTGATGTTTTCTCTAAGGAATACTTAAGAAAGCCAAACAATGAAGACATTGCTAGATTGTTAGTCTGTGGCCAACACTGGGGTTTTCCAAGTATGTTAGGTTTAATTGATTGCATGCATTGGAAACAGAAAAATTGTCCAGCTGCATGGAAATGTCATTATTGTGGTCATATTCATGCGCTAACTATTATTTTGGAAGCAATAGCATCATATGATCTTTGGATATGACATGCATTTTTTGGGTTACTTGGGTCAAATAATGACATTAATGTGTTAGAGCGGTCTCCTATATTTTCTGAGCTTGTACAAGGACGTGCTCCTGTAGTTAATTACTCAATCAATGGTAATGACTATACAATGAGATATTACCTTGCTGATGCATATATCCAAAGTGGGCAACATCTGTGAAAACAATCCTAGCTCCACAAGGACAAAAATGACAATTATTTGCAAAAGCTTAAGAGGCGTATAAGAATGACGTTGAGTGTGCATTTGGAGCGCTTTAAGCACGATTCTCATTTTTTCGTGGACCTGCACGATTTTTCCATCTTAAAACACTTCAAGAGATTATGAAAGCGTGTATAATTCTCCATAACATGATTGTTAAAGATAAGCAAGATGAAAATAAATTGGTAGACTTTGATTATGAACAAATTGATAAAGTGGATAATCCTCCTATAGAAGTGTCACGTGAACAAGCAAATGGATTTATGACATTCATTCAAAGTCATGGACGCATTAGAGATCGAGAAATTCATTTTCAACTCCAATCGGATCTCGTTGAACATTTATGGCAATTGCAAGGCGAGTCGTAGGAACCTGAGTGTGTGAGTTATTGATGTGAGTTTTTATTGTAATTTGATATGAATTATGTATGTGAGTAATCTATGAACTACATTGTTGCATCTATAATATGTGTTCCATTTTATATGGTTTTTGATTGGTTCCTCCACTTCATAGTTTACATATATGCTTCATGTAAATGGTTGTTGAAGGGTTGATAGTTTAGTCCAAGATTGCTTCCCGACGATTAAGAAACTTTTTTACTCAAAAAAACAAATTATATATATATATATGAAAAGTCAGGATTACAAAAATATTCTTGTTACACTAGAAGATTATTTGAAAATATGACCTTTGGAAACAAATAATAAAGAAAGAATATTAAAATGAAGTGTTGCTAAAATAAAACCATTGATGTTGAGTGTATTGGTAAGTATGGTGTTAAAATAAATAAAGTAGCTTTTTGAATTGCTAAAAGCTAAAAAATATGGCTCCACCAATGTGGATGCTCTAATGCCTCTTTCCCAAAAGCTCTTTCAAAGATTTCTATGTCCTTTGCAAACGAGGCAAAAATGGCAAATAACACTATTTGCCAAAATATTCAGCAATCTACCACTGACCGTGAACTATTTTGAAAAATACCACTGTTTTGAAACTCAAGTTCATGAAACCCGAGTTCTACATGTAGCTCAAGTTTAAGGCCATCAAGTTCCATAAAAATGTGCCATGGTGGCACACGGTAATCTGACATTTTGTAATTTAAAATTCCATGTAAAACTTGAGTTCCTTGTAATTAGAACTTGAGTTCCCTGTAATTAGAACTTACGTTCTATAAACTCGAGTTACTCGTGTTTTATAAACTCAAATTCTGTGTAAACTTATCATCAACTTGTATATGGTAAAACTAAAAGAAGTAGGGGAAAAACCCATTTTCCCCTTCATTGTTCAGCCACAGAGATACCAAAACAAAGTCCCATCCCAATAAATTTATCAGAAACTATTCAAAAAGAAAGCAGGATAAAGATGTTGCGTTGCATGTTTCAACCATCAAAGCCGCAACTTCGCAGAGAACAAGTGAAAGAATTAGATGAAACCTGATAGTATTTTGCATATAGCTGCAAACTAAGAAAAAGCTAACCAAAGAAGAACAAAATTCTCAAATTACGGTAGTAAAATGAATGGTCATGCTTGCTAGGCCTGACTATATATATATATATAGAGCAGGAATGCCCAATTGATGAGACGTTTTTTTTTTCCTTCTTTGCTTCTTTTTTTCTCTTTTTTTTTTTCCCTAGTGTGTGTAAGTACTTCTAGTCATAGCTTGGCTTTTTTCTTTGTACATGGCAGAAATGTTTTATTTGACTGGAAAATTGCTATATGAAATACATTGCAGGTTATGTGTTTGACAGATGGTTTGTGAAGGAGAGGGAGAGGGAGAGTGAGAATGAAAGCTACTGGCAAAACAGTCATTGTTAAAGTGGAACTCAAGTTTATATAAAACTCGAGTTCTGTATTACACAAATTTGACTTCCACGCGACATTTTCAATTTTGGAATTCCATGTCACTGAGTGCCACCGTAAATTCCATTAATAGAACTCGAGTTTCATGAAATCGAGTTTTACATAAAACTCCAGTTTCTTGAACTCGAGTTATAAAACATTGGTACTCTCCTAATTATTTCATGTACAGAGGTATTGTTATATATTTTTGTAAATAGTGATATATTACCATTTTTGCCCTTGCAAATGAGAAGGCCTCCTTTATTTTTGGAGGGGGAGAGAGCTAATTATCAAGTTGGAATGAGTTAGGGACTCTCCAAGACATTACTTTTCCAGGTAGTGAGTTTGAAAAATCATAAGTCTGAATTGAAGATTCAAAAAAAAAAAAAAAATGTTAAGTATTAGGGTAATTTTAAAAGATTCGCACTCAAAAGCAAAATTGTTAAAGATTCGCACTCAAAAGCAAAATTGAATTATCGACCCAGTACTAGAACCTAGATTCTAGTTTTGTGTCTATATCGATTTTTCGTTGTTGTTGTGATTTTAACTATTTTTAATAATTTTTAAAGACATACTTTTTAGTCTCTTAAGAGTCTGAATGTCAAGTACTAAACCAAATAAATAAAAATAAAAATTTGTAATTGAAGTAATTTTATTTTACATATAAACCCATTACTGATATTTTTTTTAATATGCACAAATAAGTTCTTTTGAAGATGTTTGTGTCTTCATATTTAAATAAGTGTTTAGTATTATTATTAGTCGAATATTAGAGATGAGTAGCCCACTAGGGTCTGTTTGGATATAACTTATTTTACTGAAAACTGAAAACACTGTAGCAAAATAATTTTTAAATGTGTGAAAAAATACTATTCACTATTTTTTAATTGTTCATATGCCTTGGTGCACTGTTCATGTCCCATGAACAATGCACTAGGCGCTGGTCTTTAAAAAAAAAAAAAAAAAAACACAAACGTGAGTTTGGAAACGCGGATCCAAACCCACATCTAGGTCTATTTGGATAGAACTTATTTTGCTGAAATTGAAAACTGAAAATACTGTAGCAAAATAATTTTAAAATATGTGAATAGTGCCGTGGGACCCATTTTTTATGAAAAAGTTGCTGAAAAGTGAAGTTTGTGGGTCCCATGAACAATACATGGGATCCACAAACTGATGAAAAGTGGCTAAAAAGTCAGAAATATACGGCTACTGTTCATGAACAGTAGCTGTTTGTCTCCTTGAAACACGTGCTACAAAAAAAAAGAAAAAAAAAAAAGGAAAACGCAGAAAACGCCAGATGCAGTAAACGTAACGTGTATCCAAACGGATACCAGGAAGCCGTTTGGATTCGGCGTTTAACGCGTTGCGTTTTCACGCTTCGCGTTTTCCTCTTTTTTTTTTTTGGCAAGCGTTTAAGTTGAGAGTGTGGTTACTGTTTATGCACTGTTCATGAACAGTAGTCGCAAATGTTGACTATTCCAAGGTGAACAGTGCATCCGTGCACTGTTCACGGACCCACAAATTTCACTTTTCAGCAACTTTTTCATTAAAAATGGGTCTCACGGCACTATTCACATATTTAAAAATTATTTTGCTACAGTATTTTTAGTTTCAATTTTCAATTTCAGCAAAAATAAGTTCAATCCAAACGGACACTAGATGTTAGAAATTATGATATAAGTACTACGTGTCTGTCATTTTTTGGTTTACTAGTCATATCATAATGGTTAAGGAGATGGTATCTTGTGTGGCAATCTTATGGGATCTCTCCATTACAACGTGGGGTGATATTTTATGACGTGCATAAAGTACTAAATTTGGTTGAAAGAATTTTCTCAAGTCGTAACGATTTATCAAACCATTTATATGTATTATTGAAAGACTAAATTTGGTTCTAAACATGTTTAAATCTTTTTGTACTCATTAGCTATCAAATTATAAAGCTCCACATGTGTATTATTTAAATAAATTATCTGATTTATTAAAATTAATATTTTTTTAACTTATTTTATGTACTATTTGCAGAACTCACACTACTTTCTTTTTATCTTTTATTTCAAATAATTTAACTTAAAATTTTTTTTAAAATTTTTTTTTTTTTTTCTTTATACCGAAAACAAGCAATTTTCAAACTAATTTAAGTAGGTTGGAGCAAGTTTAAACAAGAGAAATGCTAAAGACAAGATTAGAAAGTTAAAATGATTAAAGACAGATTAGAAAAAATGAAAATTCCAAATTCCAAATTCCAGGTGGGTGAGGCATATACTCGTGGCTCGTGTAGAGCACAAGCCAATCTTGTCTTTGTTGTTGGGCCGGCCATGTTTCTGAATGTTTTATCTCTCACTGACTGACTTGGAGTTCCTCATCAGATCAGAGTTTCTTCTTCTTCTTCTTCTCTCTCTCTCTCTCTCTCTCTTTCTGTCTCCTCTGATACTCACAGAAACACACAGTAACCACTAACCAACAAGAAAAAGCTGCATAAACCCTAGGACCCAGATTAAGCTCTGGTAGTTAAGGTTAATGTGTTAGAGAGACAGAGTCAAGAATAAGTTCAATGGATCAATGGAAGACAGACAACAATCATTTCACAGCAGAATTAGCCCCTTCCACCTCTGCACCCTCCAATCCCAGGTTCTTAGTTTTTCCTTCTTCTTCTTCTTCTTCTTTTTTTTTTTTTTTTTTCTTCTTCTTATTTTAATTATTAATTTTTTAATATTCTCCCTTTGAATTTGTTTCTATTTCACAAAATCATTGTTTGGTGGTGTTTCTCAGACAAAGTGTTGATGTGGAAATTAAGGATCCAGTTGCTGCAAGGAAAGTTCAGAAGGCTGACCGTGAAAAGCTGAGGAGGGATCGATTAAATGAGCAATTTCTCGAGCTTGGGAACACATTAGGTACACTCAAGTAACTTTACCTTATCTTTTCACTACAGTTTCCACCCAATTATTTGTTACAAGGTTTGGGGTACTACAAACTTTACTATAAATAGTTACTATCAAACTAATTTGGAATATGAGTTGTCAAGTCACACATAAGTGGGTTCTGGTTAACTTAACTGGTGGTAGAGCGTTTTGTTGTCTATTAAGGGAACTGGGTTTGAATCCCGCCTACACCAAAAAACCAATTCAAATCATATATATAAGTCACACATAAGCCCACCTCATGAATTTGGGTGTGTGGATCGTGTAATTGACCCACATGTTACACTCGGCAACAGCAGAAATGGAAACGTAAGTTTATACCTAAATGGTACTAAAATTTGTAATATATGTAACATGTCTCTTACAAATCAGTTGTTATTTGAATGAGTGGTTGCAGGCGTGTGTTTGCATATTCTCAGATATGCTTGGCATGTTTGTGTATGATGACCATTTGCTAGATATAGTCCAAATGAATGGAATATTCTAATTTTGCTAATTTAAATAGCTGAAGCTTTAAAAGATTACTAGATATGTAGAAGAAGTAAGAAATTTTTGTGTGTTGGCTGTGTCATGACAAAATAAGTAAGCTCTTGCAAGGCTTGAACTTTTCAGGACTGCTGTGTGAGTTTATAGCAACATCATTGTTGACTTGCTCTTTCCTGGCTGAGCATATATTAAGGTGCTACTATAATTCAAGTGAAATTTTTTTTGAAGTTGCTTGCCTAGACTTGGGAATTTGGTTGTGAACTAGCTTATTACTCTCTCAAAAAAGAGAGCAATGTTCCCATGCTTTCAACATAAAGGATTGATTTAATTCTCATTCAAAAGGTGTTAAGCTACAGCTATACTAGATGTAAATTGCACTTGAAAACTCAAATGGACAAAAATTATTTCTTCTCCTTTCAGACCATATACTGTGGTTAAGTAATGGCAAAACAATACTCCCTCTGTCTGACAATAAATGAGAGTTCGCAAAATGGCAAGCATGTTTAATGAAACAAAATAAAGACAAAATACCTTGTGCTTGCATTTACGATTTAATCTTGAGCATTTTATGAATAATATTATGTTTATTTTTCTTCATTAAAATGAAAGCTATTTCATATCCTCAACCTAGAAGTCTTGTACAGGTTGACAGATGATGTGACAAGTATATTCATTTGAAAACTTCTTTTATTGGTGAATGTATTTTAATGTTACTACTACACTACTTTTTGAAGTCCTAGCCTGTTGCAGAGTTTGTACCATTAATAAAATGGTTGTAGAACATGTGCATCACAATCAGTGAATTATTTACTAATCATTCCATTGTTTTGTTGTTTCCCTGTTAGTAATGATTTAATTTTACAAGTGATTACTGATTTTGAGCAGTAGACTTTCTGTGGGTTTGTGAAATAAATATTCACTCTAGGCAGGATATGTGTACATATGTACACCTTCTCTGAGAGCTTGAGAGCTTTTGCATTAACTTGGCTGTCATAACATGTTGTTTGCTTTGAATAATTATCTAGTTTGAAAAGAAACATAAATATACTTACCCAAAAAGAAAAGAAAAAAACCATGAATAGTAATTGTGATCGTGATCTTAGTTATTCACTGGACTTCTTGTGGTGATGATAAGTTTGCTGCACATTTGGACATTTACATGTTACTAAAAACAAAGGGAGGGAGTAAGGTTGCCTACCAATCACCTCTCCTAGACCCCGCTAAAGTGGGAGTTTTGTGCACTGGATACGACTTTTTACATGTTACAATCAAAATGCAGATCCAGATAGGCCCAAGAATGACAAAGCAACCATCCTTAATGACACAATCCAAATGCTGAAGGATTTAACTGGTGAAGTCAACAGACTAAAGGTTGAATATGCAGCACTTACTGAAGAATCACGTGAGGTGATGTTCTCTCCATATTACCTCAAGGTTTTGAAGCCCATTGTTTTGCTTGTATTATTAATCAGTTTTCACTACATACAGTTAACACAGGAGAAGACTGAGCTCAGAGAAGAGAAGGCATCATTAAAATCCGATATTGAAAATCTAAATGTTCAGTATCAGCAAAGACTCAGGGTTATGTTCCCATGGGCTGCCATGGATCCTTCTGTTGTTATGGGTCCACCATACTCATACCCAGTTCCGGTACCTGTCCCTTCGGGCCCAATCCCTATGCACCCATCTCTGCAGCCATTTCCCTTCTTTGGAAATCACACTACTGGTGGCATTGCTAATCCCTGTTCAACTTTCATCCCTTATCCAACTCCTCCCAACCCTCCAGTGGAGCAGCCGTCGGCCCAATATGCATCCACTTTGCAAATTTCAAGCAAACAAGATTCCAAAAGCAAGTCATCAGATCATCAAAGGGGTAGCAATGTGGAAAGATGTGACGATTCTAACGATGTGGCAACAGAACTTGAACTGAAGATGCCTGGATCATCAGTGCAGCAGGTCAATTTTAAAGATTTAAATTCAGTGCTTGCAGAAATGCTTGTAAATTGAAGATGACTGAGTTTGTTGGTGCAGGATTTGTCTTCTGAAGGAAGGAAGGGCAAGCAATCACAGAGGACGGAAAGAAGTGCTACTGAAATTAGCTCTTCAAGCAGGTATTCTTCATCTCAAGGTCATCAAGAGAGCTCCTCTAACAGCGTGGGTGACATGCCAAAGTCCAAAAACTGATAATATTCTGGTTGCCTGCATCTGTTGACTGTATCAAACTTCTAACCTAGTAACCTCTCAAGGTAAGGTGTGACCGCCATGACACCCTGATAATAACGTCCAGTCTGACTTTCAGGTGGCTTAAGGCCTTGATATATCTTCTAACTGAATCTCCAGTATGAAACAAGGGTGTTTTTTATTGGCTAGTTAGGAATAATTGTAATTGGGACCCTGCTGCATGGTTCTCCCTGCACTAGGAGGACCTGGAGGCTCTGGTTGGGGGATGCTGCCATTAAATTGAACTATCCCAAAAACCTGTAATCTGTTTCAGGGCTGACTCAGAGAATGCCTTGAACATGTTTTTAGACTTTGTAGGCTTGAGAATGTAGTTGTAATGACTAGTTATTGCTTAGAGTTTGTAATTATATGTACCATGTGCCTACAGCCTACTTATCAAAAAATATTTATATATATATATATATATATATGTACCATGTGCCTAACTCTTTGATCTGTTCACACGTTTACATGTAAATGGCTAATTGGCACTTTGGTTTTGTTATCTATGGTTCTGGCCTGTCACATTTCTGGTTTATGGCACATCTTTCAAGTCTGTTGACCTCACCATCCGGTGTCTTGACTGCTCAGTTAGTGTTAATATCGTGTGAAGACTTGTTAGTTGTTACTGGCAATTTCTTTTTGGTGGGTGTAGCTTTTATCATTGATGGACCAGCATGAACCCGGTGAAGGGTATACATTTAAGGCCCATAGCTGGTCAGGCTTAAAAAAATACAAAACCTTTATATAGTTTTCAAGTTTTGGTCAGAAAATTCCACAAGATAGCACCTGAGGATGGAGGACACTTCTTAAGTTGTGGGATAAGGCTAGGCAGCTTCTAAAATTTGAAGTTGGAGATGGGCGCCAAATTTTCATTTGGTAGGACAATTGGCATCCTGATTGTGCTACTTCAGACTTATGGTTATGGATACAGACTTATGTGTGATGCAGCAAGCACATTAGATGCCTGTGTTTTAAAGAATGGGAGAGTGGCAATGGAACCCTGCAAGATCAGAAGAGTTGGTTAGAATATAGAGTAAACTCAGTCTCATAACACTTGGGGATCTACATAAAATGGAAGATTTGGTTGTGTTGCAACCTGGGAACAGATCAGATATAAAGAACGGGAAGTGGATTGGTGGAAATTAATTTGGTTCCAGCAAGCCATCCCTAAACATGCTTTATCGGATGTTGGCTTTGGGGAACAGATTGACAACTAGAAATAGTCAATTAGATTACTGCAGTGGGGTTTTACTGGAGAATGTACTTGGTCCTTGTGCAGAAACTGTGTGGAAAGCAGAGAACATTCTTTGAATGCCCCTTTACTAGAAGAATCTGGAGGCATGTCATGAGATTATGTTTGGTAGCAAATCTCCGTGTGTTTGGAATACATTTGTTAAGTGGGGTACCACAAATATGAAAGGTAGGGGATTTCGAGCAACTCTGTGCAAAGGAAAAATAGGAGCTATGGTGGTGAATGCTTTAATAGAAGAGCAAATTATCAAGAGAATTAGTCGGGAAATAAAAGGAAGGCTGGGGCATGCTGCAGTTTCTGGTTCATTAATTCTCCAAGGAGTCCTATCACCTATGTACTAACTGGGGCTTTCTAAGTGCTGCTTTTGGCTAATGGGTGGTATACTGAATTGTGTAGTTTCTTAATTGTAGTGGTTATTTGTTTGTTCCTAGCTTTGGTTTGTTGTAAACTTGTAAGCTAGTGGCTGTGAGGTGGTTGGCTCTGTTTTGCTAACAGGCCTTGTATGAACTTTGTTATGTTTGGTTCTTGAATGAAATAACTGATTTATAAAAATTTTAAAAAAAAGTTTTTTTAAGTTTTGAATGTGAATTATCTATATTTCTAATAACAAGATTCTCCTGTATGGGTTTCATCATTTAGTATTCTTTAAACTTACCAAAATTTTTTATGACAATAACAAAAACTCCACCGAAGACCCACTACCCACGTACACTTCAACAATATTCTTCCTTTGAATTAAAATAAAAACGGTTACATATATGTATTCAAATGTCTCCTTTTTATTTCTATTTGTTATTTATTTGGATTCAAATACTTTAACCGTTTAACTCTTTTTTACTTCTTTAAAAAAAAAACAAAACTATTCATATGTATCCCAATTCATACAATTAGCACAACAATTAAATAGTTTTAACTATAAAAAACAAAAAAATTATAAATCCCTACCTGTCCACTTCTCTTTTATTTTTATTTTTTTTAATTCTTAAAAAAAAAAAAAAAAACTACTCATTCTTATTCCAATTCATACAATTATCACAACAGTATATAGGTTTAATTATAAAAAAGAAAATTTTGAAATTCCCACCCACCCACACTTAAAAGGAAAAAAGAAAACAACTCATTCTTATCTCAATCCATACAATAGATTTGACTATAAATAAAAAAAAGAAAAAAAAAGAAAAAAAAACCTATATGTATATCATTTTTCTTTTACTCAAATGTCAAAAATAGAACAATTTCGTGGGATTCTTCTGTTTGGGTTTTAATTTCCAACTGTACAAAATTGCCCTCATTTGAAAGTGTTAAAATTGCATTAATAATAGGGATAACAACGTAAAATTACTACTCCCAAATACCCACTGCTATCTCGATTACCACTAGCCACTAGACTTTCCTCAAAAAAAAAAAAAAAAAAAAAAAAAACAGTTTCTATCCTTATCATTTCTAGTTTCTAGTTTCGCATTCAAATTGAAAAACCAAAGCTAATTTTCATGACAAAATCAAATGCACTCCAAAAAACAACATTTTGCCCATTGTTATCATTCACAGACGGCATCCAAAGATCCACGACTACAAAGCCCGGTTGCTAAAATTTGATATTTATGAAACTTGGAGCTTAAAGGCAAATTATATCTTATTTCTATTGATTTATGTATATCATTTGAGGTATATATTTTCTTGAAGTAAAGGAAGTGACCTTTTTTTTGTTACATTTGAGTCCAACATCTACTCTCTTGCCCATCATGTGGTGTTTGTTAATCTTCTTATACCTTTTTTTTTTTTTTTTTTTTTTTTACACATTTTCTTGCTTGATATTGACAATTTGACATGCTTGATATTGACAGGTTTACATGTGGTGATTTTTACTTTGCATTTATCTTCTACATGTTGCCCAAAATTTGGTATATGTGGTCAAATTTAAGCCACACTTAACTTAATTAAAGTTAGCACTTTCCCTCGTTACACAAACTTAGCTTTGTTTAGCAAAAAAAAAAAAAAACAAACTTAGCTTCGTTCCTTTGAAATGTTGAGCTATTTTGAGTTAGATTGCGAAAAATTATATTCTTTTGGTTAAATTTAATTATTAATTATTTTTTTCTTATAAATGCGATGATTATTTTTCTGTGTGTATATATTAGTTACTGTCATTGTTTCCACAAGTTTGATATTATCATATTAATACTGAATTTGGTCTTAATGTTTTACTATTTCAATTAAGATTTTCCATCAAATCCATGATAAATATTGAAAAAATTATAAGCATATTTGTGGTTACGCGATATTAAACATTGGTTAACTTGGGCTTATGATCACAATTAATTTATACTAGCCTCTAAGCACGCGCTCACGCGCGTGCTCAGAGGCTCTTCTATTTTTTGGATAAAGATTAATAATTTGTATTTATTATAATTTGGGATTTCTACTTTTTCTAATCACAAAAAAAAAAAAAAAAAAAAAAAGAATACGTGGGGTGAGTTTTTTAGATTGGAGGAGTTTTAAAACTAACAAAAGAGTAATCCTATTTTTTAGGGAATTAGTGAGTAGAAGTAGGAATTTAAATCAACGTAAAAGTAGGAGTTTATTAGAAGCAAGAAGGCATTTCAACATAAAAGTAAGAGTTTATTATTTTTGTCAATTTACTATTTTAACCCCATTTTTAAGTTTTAGGTAGGGGTATTTTTGACAGTAAAAAAAGTAATAACTAACTTTCTTTTGCCAATTTACTATTTTAACCCCATTTTTAAGTTGTTGGTTAATTAATTTAAGGGTATTTTTGACAGGAAAAAAAACAATAACTAACTTTCTGAATCCTCTTAATATATACAGATTATGGGTTTGTAATAATCTACAATGGGAGATTTGAGTAGGAACTAGACAATTTTCTGAATATACTATAGGATCAAAGCTTTATTCATCAAGTTTTTCTCATTACATTTCTCATCGTGTATCTCTCTTTTCTTTTTGGGAAAATTACAGTAAACCCACATGTGGTTAGACCCGTTTTCACTTTGCCTACTTGTGGTTCAAAACTTAACACTTTGCCCACTTGAGGTTCTCTCTGTTAGAACTAAGTTACCCACCTCTGTTAAAATCGATGGTAAATATATATTTTTGCTTTTCTTTTATGTCTCTCCTCCCAAAACAAAAAATTCATACAAAATCAAAAGAAAACAAGATCAAAAAATGTCATTATGTAAAAATGGTAAAATGTTGCTTAAGAACTTCAAAAATGCAAAAACTTCAAGAACTGTTCATCAAAGAGAGGCAATGTAATCATAGGCACACCATAACAAACTCCCTCTAACATATGAAGGTTTTTCCAACAACCCAAACGAATGAACGGTTGGAAGCCTTAATAGCATGAACAATCTCAACAGACAGTCCCAAAGCAAAACTGGGTTTGCTTCTAAAGACCCAAAACTGGGTTTCCCATCTCCTTTCTAATTTGTCTCTCTCTCTCTTTCTCTCCCATCCACCAATAGTCACCGCAACCACTTTTGAAACCCATAACCAATCGCAAACCACAACACACAACCACTGCCAAAATAAAATTAACCACCTCTACCACAACAAAATCAGATCAACCCACAACCCAAAAAAAAAAGACCCACGAAGCAAAACGATGTCATCATGGTGGCTACTCCACCTTTGAAAGCCATAACCAATCGCAAACCACAACACACAACCATTGCCAAAATCAAATCAACCACCTCTACCACAACAAAATTAGATCAACCCACAACCCAAAAAACCACCAAAAAATAAAAAAAAACAAGACCCACGAAGCAAAATGAAGTCATCGCAGTGGCTTGTTTGGGTGTGTGTGTGAGACGAAGAGAGAGAGAGAAGACAACAAACCTAGTGAAACTTTGGCCATGGGTTCCTTGGATGAGATTGAAGAGAGTGAAAGGTGGAAATTGAGATTGGGTGGATTAGCCATGGATCTGAGGTCAGTGGTGGTGATGGTTGTTTGTGTGTGAGTTTCTGAAAGTGTAGGATTTTTTAAATTTAAGGTTATTGTATGTATATAAGAGTAGAATGTTTTTTGGATTTATGTGAATATGAAAATTTTATTTGGATTGATTGGCTCAAGAATGTTCATACCAAGAGGTAGTGTGTTCTTCAACTAGAACTTTACAATTTTTGCAAATTTGCTTTTAGATCTTTTTTTTCTCTTTTTTTTTTAATTTTTTTTTATGAATTATTTTGTTTTGGGAGGAGAGAGACATAAAAGAAAAGCAAAAATACATATTTACCCTCGATTTTAATAGAGGTGGGTAACGGAGTTCTAACAGAGCGGACCTCAGGTGGGCAAAGTGTTAAGTTTTGAACTACGAGTAGGCAAAGTGAAAACGGGCCTAACCACAAGTGGGTTTACTGTAATTTCCCCTTTCTTTTTTCTCTCAGAATCTGAAAAAATCCCCTTCTTTCTATAAGCTTCTTTCCCTTTACACTTCACCTTTATCTCCTTCATCATCCTTATCCTTTATTGTATTTGCTCATTTTTCTTCTCCAGCATGAGCTCTAGCATGAGTTGTCCTTGTTCAACTGGACAGCCCTCTGTCCTATTGGGCTCTTCTTTCTTCATCGTTATGATGAATAGAGACTTTTGGGGCTTCTTGTCTTATCTTGATCAGTTATCCAGCATTAAATGCAAGTTTGTTAGACGGATTATTGTAGATTTATCTAGAAATTTTAGAAAGCGTACTTAGATAATCCCATTTGTTCCGAGATCATTTCTCTGAGGCTCAAAACTTAAGTTGACGTTGTTAACTAGGTAGAGGTATTTTACCACGGGTGATTTATCGTCGGACTCATAATGATGCACCTTTGTAATCCATGGTCCAAGGTATATGCCTTTTGTAGAGGCTTTCATCTGGGGATTATGTATTGGGCCTATTCTTGCCCATGGCCCAATATTATTTGGGTCTTGCAAATCTGTTATTTAGGCTTTTACACACCATCTCCCTACAATATTCATTTACATTCTCAAGAAGAGCATCTTTGACATAAATAATGAAAATAAGATCTATTATTTTATTGCATTAAAATAGTTGTTAAGTTTTTTTATTCTTCTCTCTTTTTTTTAGGTTTACTTATTCACAAATCTGTTGGATTGCATAAAGCTAAATTGGATGAGTGCGGGTGATGCAAAAGCATAGTGGCAACTTATGTGGCGGCCACATAGACAACATGTGTCATTTATTTGTTAGTCCATTTGTCTTTTATTTATCTTTACTATTCAGTCAAAGTTAATCGTGAGTCTTGTTGGTAGTTGTTCCAACCTAATAAATCTTATCATAGGGTGATGTGAAGTCAGGGAGTTGTTATTTGCATTGGAAGTTATCAAGCATTTAGTGTAAGCATTTATTTCACATGCAATGTATTCATCCATAAATATCAATGAGAAATCAGAAGAAGAAAGTTTCTATTCATAAAATTATTTGCAAGTGTCCTTGCTTTGGAGTTGAGTGATTCCTCCTAACAATCAAGTGTGTGACTTGGTCGCGTTGAGTGACATCCGTGATTAGTAGCATTGAGTGACATTCGCTACCTTCGGTTTAGTGGCATCCCGGAACTATTCATCCTATCATTAGGTTAAATCTTTGATTTAGCCTATCTAGTGGGTCTCGGCCTGCATCAGCAAGTGAGGGATACTATTACTTGACTCTATTACTAAAAGTATTATTTTGGAGTGGTAATTATGTGGTTGTTGTTAAAAATTAGTTTTGTAGAACAAAGATCCTATTTATGTTTTGTATCTATCAATACATGTACTATTCATATTCTTAATCCACAATTTTTACATAATATGTTCCTTCTTATCTTTCATATGTAGCTTTTCTATATATAACTAGTGATTCCAAGCTCTTCTTTTTTTTTTTTTGTCCTAAAGGACAAAAATTTACATATATACAAATTTGACGTTGTTGCATTTTCCAATCACCAAAATTCCTAAGAGAGTGATGAGATTTATGTGTTTTTGAGTGAAATAAATTTTTTTTGTGCTACATTCTATCACTCTCCTAAGAATTTTGGAAAATGTAACAACCCCGAATTAGTATACATGAAAAGTTTTGTCCTTTAGGAATATATATATATATATATATATATATATATATATATATAAAACAAAACTTGATTTTTTTTCTATATTCAAACTGTTTTTTGAAACATAATAGTTTTCGATGAAATCAAAAAACAAAATATGTTTTTGCAATTCATGCATTTTTTCTTTCCATTTTCTTTTAGCACGATCTTTTTCTTTTTGATCAAAAGTAGCATGATAGGATTTCCTTTTTTCTTTGTTTTTTGCAGATTTAAATTCATCAAATAAAGCTACCATATTAATAATATAGGATTTGTTTAAAACTCTTAGTTGGATATGAATAATAGGGGTTTGAAAATCGGGGGCATTAGGAGCTTGAAAATCAGAAGCAGTTGGAGACCCATATTCGGTCTCTTCTTCTTCTTCAATGACATGCTTGCCATGTTTAGAAGGATGCTTTGCTTTTGTGGAATAATAAGCAGTGCTAACTTGGGAGTTGTCACTTGCAACTCTTTTCAGCTTTAAATTAGGTTTTTCAAAATTCTTTTGTAAGAAATCATTGAGATCTTAATCTCTTTTTGAAATGTCTTTAGAAACAGTAGACCCAGCAAAAAAATGTCTTCCTTCTTTAATTATAAGAGGTTTGTGTTAAACTAACTTATTTTAATAGTTCCATCAAGATATTGTTGGATGTGGTCAAGATTTAACTCATCAGAGGGTTGATTAGGGTATGTGTTACGAAATGCAATGGTTGTAAGAATAAACATAACAAGTAAGTGTTGAACCTAGGATAGTATGGATAGATTATTTAGATTCAATTCCTCTGTTAGCTCCAGATCTAGTGTCCCTCATGATATTATAAATGAAGAAGATTACTCTGTTGAAGAATCTAGTTTCACTGATTTTAGGAACTTGTGTATTCCTAAAGTTGATCCTAAATCCATCTATAAGACTAGTTGGGTCCAATCTACCTTCAATTCTTAGTTTAGTGTTAGAACTGTTGAGCAAACATATTTTATTTCAAGAAATCATGAAAAATGTGGTTTGTTTAATAGAAGAAGTATTAATGATTTTCTTTCTAAAAAATTCAGTTATTTGCATATTAGATTAGTTCAAGTTGCTGTTAAACCCCTTACCTGAAAAGGTATTAACACTTCTGTGCTTAAGAGATGCTAGATTTAAAGATTTCCGTACTAGTATTCTTGGCATGATTACCTCATCTTTGTTTGATGGTCCTGTTTATTTTAACTACTATCTTGATCTTACTCTTGCTTTGGATGATCCTAATATTGTTAAAGCTTTAACTTTAAATATCTTGACATCTGGTTATGATATGGATGAAGGCAGTAAGCCTCTTGCTATTATTTATTGCATTTATTATAGATTGGTAAATACTACCCTTAATCCTCATGCTAGACTAAGAGATACCGGTAATAAAACTTTGTTAATCCAATGTTCCACTCCTGATAGATACCGGTAATAAAACTTTGTTAATCCAATGTTCCACTCCTGATGCTAAGGGAGTTAACAATATCCTCTTGAGTGCAAGATGTACTACCAAACTATAGATGGACATATTGTTAGTGTATAATAGTGACGGGTGATCACACCATAATATGGTGCACCCTCACTTATACAATAACCCTTTACTTGGTGGATGATGTTACTTCACCAATCTGCAGAAGAGAATAAATTTAATGTTAAAATTATTTATATATTGAAGAGTTATGTTTCTTAGATAAGGTATATCTTTTAGAGAAAAGAAATGTATTCCTAAGAGACACGAAGGAGTCTAAAAATAGTGGAATTCCTTATTCATTCCATATGCTATATTATTTCTCTCTTTGTCCGTGTTGTTGATTCCCACCCTAATCGAATTGACATCCACATCATTAGGACAATCATATATCACCAAGGTGTACAATAAAAAAGTAAAAATGACATGATGACACAATGAAGACTTATGAGTTATGATTCTATAAAGTATAACTGTATCCGGATCTTCCCTTTATCATCTCTAAAAAATCACTTTATATTAAGACGCATACATGCAAACTCATGTTTTCGTTAGGCTTATCTTATGAAGAAGCAAATGAGACCAAGACCCTTGTAAATGGTTGTTTCACATTGCTAAACACCCCAAAACTCCATGGCACTTCTTTGAGTGGGGTTGTCACAAGTTCGGGTTGTAAAACTAGTAAAAAGAGCAAGACACAAATTTTTAGAGTCTAAAATTAACAAAGAGAAAGTCAGTAAACATGAGAGAAAGAGAGAGAGATTGTGAGCTACCATCCAAAGGCCACCAGAATACCTTTACATAAGAGTAGTGATAATTACATAATAGTATTGATAATTATAGTGTTGCACATTGTGTGTAAGAGAACACATTTGAAATCATGTTTTTGTGTTTTCAGCTATAATTGTGAAATAAAAACAAAATTTCAGTTATAATTGTGAACACCATTTCACAATTATAACTAAAATCGTGTTTTCAAAGCATAATTTCAACTGAAGTGTGTAGTATATAACTCAGTGCGTGCAACAATAATTACTGTTTATATAATATCATGCCTACTAGGCCACTACACTCCCCAAATGTTGCTCCTCAAATGTTGTAGGGCTAGGCATGGGTTGAATTGAGTCCTTAGTAGCTTCCAATCACCTTATAAAAGAAATGTGACATTTTAAATTTATAGTTTGATGCTCATTTATATCTCATTTATATATATGTTGGGTATATATGTGTGAATGAAATCACATATATACATATACAAAAAAGATATAAGTGTGTTGTTAATATAACATAGTTGGACCTAAATTCATAGATTTCAGGTTTTAAGTTGAGTGGTGTCCTTGTGCTTACCCAAAAAAATAGATAGATTATTATTTATTTATTTATTAATAAAAAAATATTTTGGGGATTTATCAAATCCTTCACCTACCATCAGTAAACCAATTGAAAACGAAAATATTCTTGTGAACTAGGATTTCAAACAAATGTGGCTGTTCAAAAGATTATTTGTCATTCCTTTTTAACCACCAAATCAATTGTAGATCAACTTGTCAATTATATTGGAAACATATTACTACTATTTCTCAAGATTGTCTTGTGAGTTTAAGTTGAGATTTATAGCATGACAAGTTCAACATAATACATTCCTTTGGATTTGATGAATTTCATCATGCAATTCCTAATCCCCAAGAACCATGAAAATAACCTGAGATTACCGGTTATTTGTATTGAATTGGAGCTCTCTGGCTGATGGTCCAAATTTCTAGATTTCTTCAATATAGTGGGCATCTGTAGGATTTTATGGTCTGCGTCACCTCAATTTTCACTGTGGTTAACCATGTCCATGGTTTTCTCCCTCTTTGCTCTCCAGGTAATAGATGTCATTACAGCTCAAATGATTAAAAATGATTCATTTCAGTGAAAAACAATTCAATTATGCTGAAGGATCACGGCCATTTTGCTTTATAGATACTCCAAATCTCTGACTATTGGGTTCCTTTTTGAAAATTCTAAGTTAACCATTGGGAGTAATGTTGAAAAGATCAAAAAATTTTTTTTTTACTGAAGTTACCAAAAAGCGGATCCAAATCCTCTCCATTTCCCTTTGAAATGAAGAGTGTCTAGTTCACAAACAGGATCTGTTTGAAAATTATCAAGGGTAAAAAACGTGCCACGTCATTTAAAATGTTAAAAACTTAACTCAACAAATTCAAACTCTGGTTAAAAACCAAGGTTAACTCAGCATATTCTTTTCTCTCACCAGCCCATCTGAAATTTCAAAGTTCAAATTCTCATCTCCAAGGATTTTCTCTCTCCATCCCACGGTCATCACTGTCGCTAGTGCCACCAGCCATCGTGCTATTCTTTTCTCTCACCAGCCCATCTGAAATTTCAAAGTTCAAACTCTCATCTCCAAGGAT
Organism: Notholithocarpus densiflorus; assembly: GCA_030021035.2. NCBI lineage: Eukaryota > Viridiplantae > Streptophyta > Magnoliopsida > Fagales > Fagaceae > Notholithocarpus > Notholithocarpus densiflorus. The sequence continues at coordinate 1,508,710 of JARYZH020000013.1, read as the reverse complement.
TTTCTCTCTCCATCCCACGGCCCTCACCGTCACCAGTGCCACCAGCCATCGTGCCAAGCCACCGTTGTTGCGCGGGCTATGTCTCACACCAACCTAGCATCATCGGAAAGTGCCGCCCACCTGCAGGCATAGGCACTACCCAGTAAGTTTTCTCTCTCTGCCTAGTTTCATCTGACAGAAGTTGCTTTGTGATAGTGCTTTCTTGGGGTTTTTGATTTTCTTTTGAATTGGGATTAGTTTATACCCAAACACAGTGCCCTGCCGTCACTGTTGCTTTGTTTTGCTTTGTGATAGTGTTTTCTTGGGGTTTTTGATTTTCTTTTGAATTGGGATTAGTTTATACGCTTAAAATTTTTATATATTATCTCTGTGTGTGTGTTTTATGCTGTGGTTATTAGAATGTTTGGTTCCATTTTTTTGGTTTGTGGATATTTTTTTTTGGTCTCACTGTTATGTAAATGTTTGTGTTTTTGCATGGATTTTGATTTTATTTTTAATTGTTCACTTTATTATGAAAGGTTTTAGGGAATGTATTGTGAATGTCTCTTTGTTTTCCCTATCATGCCACTGATTGTAGAATTGGGTGTGTGTAAATTGTCCTTTAAATCTGCAATAAGGTGAGCAGAAAAAAATATTCTTTATAAGGTCTAAATTATGTGCCATGGTGAAGGTTTCTATATTCATTCACTTTTGCTTAATACAGGATGTTGTGAGTGGTGGACAAAAAGATCGAAATAGGTTGCCATGTTGGAGTTTGATCGCATTCGGAAGTCAATGAGTGTTATTGTCCGGGAGCCAACTGGGCAAAACCGACTTCTTGTCAAGGTGAGTGTTATATTGTCGTCTTACTGGTTTTTGTCAAAAGGATAATGTCTAATGTATAGCCCGTCTCCAAATTTCTTTTACAACTTGGTTTTGAATTTTGTTATTGCTGTTGGTAAAATGAGAAGAAAATTAAATGGTGTCTTTAATCTTTTCCTTCCAGTTAAGTATTGGTGGGTTGATTTCATTCATAGGAAGTATTGACTAGATAATTGACTTGTTATATTGTATGTTGTAACATATTATACTGATTGGACAAACAATAGAAATGTGTAAATGCTATGAAGTGATTTTATCAAAGAGTGCAACAGGAATTTAGTAAAATTTGAGGTGACTAGCCTCCTAGAACATGAGGGAGAGAATAGAGAAACTTGGGTTTTATTCTTCTTGTGTTCCATTCCTTCCTTCACATTACATAAATAATACAAATAATGGGAAAACTATCCTAACAAATAGAAACTAACTCCAATCAAATACAAATTTCAAACAATGTCATCCTAATATACTGCTTATTTATCCTTATCTGCTGTTGCATATTTGTTCAAAGTCAATTTACTTGTATTGTGAATGTCTCTTTGTTTTCCCTGTCATGCCACTGGTTACTTTGTGAATGTCTCTTTGTTTTCCCTGTCATGCCAATGTTTAGATTTTTGTTTATTGGCTACTAGCTGCTAATATACACTAGCTTTTAGGGTGAGGCAGATGAATTTTAGATTTTCAAAAATCTGAATTGTTGAGAACCCTTTTGTGGTTGGTATTTGAACTTTAAAGCTCTTATAGGAAGAATAATTGAATTTTCTGACTGTTTTTTGTGCCTCTCTTTTTGTGGTTGTTAATATTGCTTGTAGGTTTCATTGATCCTAATTATCAGTAATTTGGAAGGGCCTTTGGAGCTATGATGCATCCCAAAGCTTTGATACCAAAAGAACTTACATAACAAAGAAGCATCATACATTCATACCAAGAGATGGGGCAAGTTGTTTAACACGAGGCAAGTTGAAGTGATCAAGCTAAGATTGAAAATTGTAGACTTTGGATGGAATGTATAATCAAGAAGCAAGAGGTGGAATGTATAGTCAAGCAATAAGCACACCAATTGTAGAAGTTTCATGTTATTATAATCAAAGTGTTTATTTCAATGGAATTCTTGTTATGTGATCAAAGTGTACATTTTAATAAAATTTGTTCATTTTTTTTTATTAAATTCTCTTATTGTCTACTCTATTGGATTGAATTTTGATTGTAATGCCAAGTAACTCATAAGGGTGCAACCCAAGTACACAGATTAGGTGAGCAATGTAAAAGAAAGTGATTAACTGGCTTCTTTACCAATTTGCAATGCAAGTACACAGAGTTCACATGAATGTGCATTTTACCAAAAACCAAGTGATTTGCATTTAACCAAAAACCAAGTGATTTGCATTTTGGCCTTAAACTTCTTTGCACATGTGTACTTGCCTTAGAAATTTAAATAGTGCTTTATTGCAAAGTATATTGCACTATACATTATATTCACTGATGGCAACTAGATTGCAATAAAGCAAGATGGTAGAAAACAGTAACTATGCAGAAACATTCGAAACCTTCTGCAAAAAACATCCAAAACCTTCTGCAAAAAACAACTATGCAGAAACACAAACAGTAATTATACAGAAACACAAACAGTAATTATGCAGAAACAGTAATTATGCAGAAATTACAAACAGTAATTATGCAGAAACACAAACAGTAATTATGCAGAAACAGTAATTATGCAGAAATTACAAACAGTAATTATGCAGAAACACAAACAGTAATTATGCAGAAACAATAATTATGCAAAAATTACAAACAGTAATTATGTAGAAACACAAACAATAATTATGCAGAAACAGTAATTATGCAGAAATTACAATCTGTAGAATGTACAATTTGCAGAAATAGTAATTATGCAGAAAAACATAAAAATTTCTGCAGCAACAATAATTATGCAGAAATTAACACCATGCAGAGATACATCAAACATGCAGATCACTGTCAGTTGGTAACTAAAGGAAATCTATGGATCATCATTACTTCAATCTTAAAGTAAGAAAATTACAAAACTAGAACACTTGGTCACAAATGTGACCAAGTTTGAACATTTGAATGTGACCAAATGTGACTAAGTTTTGGACCATCAAAACTCCAGTCCTAAACTATGAAAATTACAAAACAAGAGCACTTAATCTCAACATGTGTCATAGATTATAAAACATGATTCTAAACTAGAAAAATGGCTTGAATTTATGAACCATCTCATTCCATCCACTTGTAACACTTTCTTGAGTCAAGGGACCTCCACTTGCAACACTTTCTTGAGTTAAGAGACCTCCTGCACCATTAATTTTGTCGTTGGAGCCTACAACACTTGATATACTCTCCAAATGTGATGCTAATGCAACACTTGCTGATGAGCCCCCCTGATGTGATGCAGAACTTGTAGAAGCCGACTACAAAAAAACCAATTACACATTACACATATCACAAGCTTAGCATTAAAATTATCAAATCATGCATCTAAACTATTATTAATATCAAAGTAAAATATATAATTGTAAATATCTTTACCATTAAAAGTTGTGTAAAACTAGTAATATTTTCAGAAGAGATATCCTCAATTTTCTTTTGTGCCATGACGTCATGTGCATATATTTCCTGTAAAAGTTGTACTAGTTTAGCAACAATAATAGTATACTATATTAATGTGTAAAACTAAAATAGAATGGTGAAACTAAGGATAATTTAGAAGATTACCTCCTGCACTTTTCTTTTCTTTGTTTGCTTCTTTAATGTGCCTTCCTTTGGTTTCGACATCTTTTCTATCCATGATTTCGTCCTACGCTTTTTATTATGATAAATCTCCATTTTCTTTATCCCTTTTGGTACAATCGTAATCAAAGCATATAATTAATCTTCTTTGTCTGCAAAATCAGTGGAAGGCCTAATGATGTCTTCTTCTACATTAGCTTTGCAATTCCTAAGGTCACAAAGTTTTTTTTTTTTTCAAATCCGCAATTGCTAAGCTTAGAATATTATAGCATTCTTTAGTTTCACATGCCTTATTCACCAATTGAATATATTTTGGACATAAATCTCGATACCGATCTACATATTCCAGTTGAGTATCCGGCTTAATGTTATGTGTTGTGCAATTGTTTCCGCTTCCATCTTTTGCATCTCTTCTCCACTTCTTCATGATATATCTATTAGGAATCAACTTGATATCCAATACATCAAGAACTTTCAAACCATGCCTACATAAAATACCAAATGACTTAAACTTTCTGCAACTACAAGATAGAGTCTCATCTAATGGATTCCACATGACTTCATATTTTCCATATTGATTAAAAACTCCAACCATATAACTATGTGTTTGACTCACATTGCGTTCTAGGATGGAAAGTGTCATTACCTCTTCAACTTCTGTCTGAAATAAATCAAACAACGTAGGCGTGTACACTGTTGCTACTTGGTTAAGCATAGGAGAGCTTTTGAGCTTCAATCTTGGAAATTTATGTCTAGAGTTGTATTCTGCTTCTAACTCCTTATCCCGCTTTTGATTGACAACTCTTTCAAAATGAGTGAAAAACTCTACTATATTGAGATCAGTACGCAAGCAATCCTTCAAGTCAGCATTGAAACTCTCACTAAGCTGGGCTGTCTTCATTCCTGCAGTGAAAGTTCTCTTAACATATGCTTGGGCCCATTTTTTCTTCAACTTAAATAGATCAATTAGCCATTTATTTTCACGAATATTGTACTTATCTAGCATTTCATTCTAAGCTGTAAGAAACTCATCTTCACCATCATACTTATAGATACATGCTAAGAAATCATTGTTAAATTGAGACTCATTTTTGAGTAAATGACCCAAGTGTTTCTCAGCATTCTGCCACATATACCAACTACACAATGCATGATATGTCTTAGGCATGACTACTTTTATTGCAGTTGACATTGCTGCATCTTGATTTGTGAAAATAGTGATTGGCTTCTTTTCAGACATTGCTTCTAAAAAGGTCTCAAATAACCATACAAAAGATTCAATCGTTTCATCATATAAAAGTGCACCTCCAAATACAACAGTTTCTTTATGGTGATTAAGACCCAAAAATACTCCAAGTGGCCTTGCATCTCTATTTGTACTATATGTTGTATCAAATGTTATTACATCACCGAAGTGACTATAGTCAATGATCATTCTTGCATCGGCCCAAAATATATTAGTAATCAACTCTTCACAGTCCAATTGAGTAGCGAAATAATATGAAGGATTTTCCTTAAGTTGACGACTGAAATATCTTCCTAAGCTAGCAACTTCCCCATGCTCCATGTCTCTCTGTCGCTTAGTGCGTAAATAGTTTTTATGATCTTGCTTGGTAAAACCAAGATTATCATATCCACCAATTTGCTTACTAAGAAGCTCATAAGATTGCTTTAATCTTAATCCCGATTCATGTGCCAAATCAATTTCAATAGCATGAGTTGCAGCCACTTTCCGTTGTGATGACATCATGTGCACAGTTGATGGGAGGTGGAGATAGTGGTTATGCTCAACAATAAATTCACTCACCACATATTTTTTACTATCTCGATTAAGTACAATAACCAAACGTGCTTCACAACCACATCTTGTTTCTGCTCGTGGATTCTTTATATTCTGATCTCTCTTGTCTTTGCCTCGAACTCCCTCCTTCGAGCACATAAATCTCCTTGAAGTAACCACTCCAGTCTTTTTACATTTATTTACATACTCTTTTCTAATACTAAAACCTGCCTTTCTGCCATATTCATTATAAAAATCATATGCAATCTCATCTGCTTCAAACTCCATCCCTTTAAATGGGGTAGATTCCATGGGCACATTAGAAGGAACATGTATTCCCATCATTATCCCTAGAAAAAATTGACCATAAATTTATTATAACTTTCACCTATCATTTGTTTTCAAAACAGAGATGATGTAAAAAAATGAGACAGAGTAAAAATGAAAGAGTAGCCAGAGTAAAAATGAAAGAGTCATTGGAAGCAAGGGAAAATTTGGCTGCTGAATGAGCAGTAGAGTTACAGCATCTACTAATCCAACTAAAATTGCAAGAAACAAAAGACATAGCCAAGTCTTGAATGTCAGCAATCAAATGGGAAATAGACCAGGCAGAACAGGGACCATTGGTGTGGATAGACCAAGCAATCAAATATGCCATATACTAATAAAGATTCAATCTTTATCTCAAAAAAAAAAAAAAAAAAGATTCAATCTTTATCTCAAAAAAATAAAAAAAGATACTTCAAGAATCATCTAGCCATTATAAAGATTCAATCTTTATCTCAAAAAATTAAAAATAAAAGTTCAGATAGACTCTAACTTGCATCCAGCCATCAAAACAACAATATAAACTCACCAAGACAACAATATAAATGCAGAAAAATGAGATGGAGTCCAAGAATCATCCAGCCATTATGAAGATTCAATCTTTATCTCAAAAAATTAAAAATAAAAATTCAGATAGACTCTAACTTGCATCCAGCCACCAAAACAACAATATAAACTCACCAAGACAACAATATAAATGCAGAAAAATGATCAAACATCAAATAAGATAAGCATAAACAAGTTTTACGGATATACCTTTGTTTTGGCAAGATAGAAATAGAGATGTGCTATGAACCTTCTGTGAAGCTTTTTTTTTTTGTTAAAATCTGTGAAGCTTTGAATGTGAGATATACCTCTGTTTCACTTTTCCCTCCTAAAAGGTTTTTTTTGTCCAGTTGAGTTAAACAACCCTCTAGTTTAAGTGTTTAACCCCAGTTAAGTGTGTGTTTACATTTTAATTGACGTGGCACGTTTTTGGCCCTTGATAATTTTCAAACAAATCCTGTCCGTGAACTGGACACTCTTCATTTCAAAGGGAAATGGAGAGGATCCGGATCCCCAAAAAGCTACAATCTTTGTTTAAAACACATTGTTTTGGTATTTGGTTAAGTGAGGCAGACTAGTTGCTTAAACCTTTCCATCTCAAAGAGCTTAGGAAGTCGCTTGTTAATCTCATGGCTACCCCAAGCTTATCTATCAATGTGTAGCATACATCAAATGAATGGCAATATGGGCACTTGCCCATTTGAATATCTCCAATGATTAAATATATAAATAGGTTGTTGATGCAGACGAAAGAAGAAGGGATTGTCTGTAGAGAGGCCCTTTTTCCTTTTGATTGTGTTTTATGGGACAGCCAGTTCTCCCAGGCAAGCAACTAGGTTGCTTTTGGATATGAGGGGTGTTTATTCCAGTGAACCCTTATAGTGTTGTATTGGATATGTTGTGGTTGAAAATTGTTCCAAGGTTGCACTAATGTTTTCTATGACATGTTGAGTAAGGGTGTTTCTTTCTCCTACTATTTACACATTTGATGTGGTGATGTGATAAAAGCACTTTGCCTACAAAACATGACCACTCTCTTATTGGTTTTCAAATTGCAATCAGATTCTCAAAAAAAAAAAAAAAAAAAAAAAGATTGGGGTAAGGATAAGTAATTTTTTTAAAAAATTGAGTAGTTTTTTTTTAATAAAATTAGAGGTGTTTTATTTTTGGATAAAAAGGAAAACAAAAGGCTAAATTTTAGGGGGAAAAAAAATCAACGTGGAGGTGTTTTATTTGGATAAAAAAGGAATAAAGAAAGCTAAATTTTAGAAAAACTAAGAATTTTTTTTTTTTTTTTTTTTTTTGAGAAAGAAAAAACTAAGATGAACTTGAGGAAAAAGAAACCTAAATTTTAGGAGTTCTTTTTTTGAATTCAAAACGATTTGTTATTTGACATTGTTGACCCTATTTTTAAAGAGAAGTGTTGAAGCTCATTTTGGAGAAGCCCAATAGCAGGGAGAAGCCCAACAATAGGGGCAGAAAAGAGTTAGTGGATTGAGAGAAAAAAAACCATTAAGCCTGAATGGCAGGAAAATGTATCATAGGCCCATAAAGTAAATAAATGGGCCATGAGGAAAGCAAATGGGTCTAAAGGAGCTCAAAGAAAGAAGTAGTAAACCCATGGGCATTATGTGATGTAGAAAAGTAAGAATGAGCCACAGCAGACCCAAAGTAATGAAGTAAGAAAGTAAGGGGTTGATGGAAAGCCCATGAGCCCCAAGGATGAAGGATATGGTAATTGGGTCAGGGAAGCCCAAAAGAGTTAGTAAAAGCTCATGGAAATGCAGAATTAGAAAATAGGCCGAGGATGCCCAAGGAGAAAGAAAGGGGCCAAAAGAGCCCACAAGCAATGTAATGGATCAAGAAAGCCCAAAGTAGCATGAGTATAAATCCAATGACCATACTGGGTCATTGTAACCTATTGAAAGAAAAACATGTAGCAGGCCCAAAAGAGGCTCAACAAGCACGGGTCAAATAACACCACAACAGAAATAGCAGAGTGGCATGGTAGGAATGGTAGTAGGATTACAGAAGGGGCAAAGAGTGGGCTAAAGAGAGGAAAACCCACAATCAAGCAAGGCCCAGCCCTTGAAAGGAGTAAGCCAATAAAGAATAAAAAATCAGAAAATAGTTCATACCATAAGAGGTTAAGGATGAGCAGCAGAATGCACAGATGAACCTCTAGGCCATGGCAAACGCATGAGCAGCAGACAAGTTTTGGACGTACATGGAAGTGGAGCACGCGCAAGGCCCAAGCACCACCAACCTGTACCTAGCCAATACAAGAGTGGTGGGTCATGGGTTAGAGGTAAGAGATGGTATGGTCTGGCGGTGGGGAAAAGGGAAAGCCTATTCTGGGGTTCCCACTCAGATTCTTTTGGGGGAGATGTCCTGTTGGGATGACATACCACAAAGAAGGAAGAATGAGTTGGAACCACTAGGTGCATGCCATGAGGGATAGCAAGAGAGAATGCCTACACAGTGGTGGATAAGAATGCCACGGTGAATAAGCAAACAAAACGACATTCTTTGTTTGGTAATGGAGAGTGGCACAGCCAGCACAGGTAAGTGGTGGTGGCTGGGCAGTTGACAAATCAATAGGTGGTCGGGAAGGACATCCAAATCCAGACAAAAGTAGTTAAAGGTTAAAATGGTAAAAACCAGTCACGGCAGGTAGTAGCAATCACTAGGAGAGAATCACAGCACCACCTTCACCATAACACTACACGAGTAAGTGTTAAGAAAGAAAGAATAGGAGTGGGGAAAGAATCAAAATAACAAAACGGAAAGAAAAGAGAAAGAAGAGAAATAGAAAGTGTAGAATGACAGACATGCACCAATAAGCTAATCCCTTCTCTCCCTCTAAAAGCCTATCCTCTGTTGAGGATAAAGAATTTGCTTGGGCATAAGCCATTTAGGTCCGTTCCCTCAAGGTGGATAATTTTTACAGCAGGATTCTCCTGTGAGGTTATCCACATTGAGGAAGTTGGTCCCTCCTTGGTATTAGTCCTGTAGCACAGTTGAACACGGCAGACTAACCTTTTCCTTTTGATTTCACTATTTATCAAAATTATTTCCTTTCTTGCCTTTGCAATTTCACTTATAACGTGTTTCTTATATCGTTCTTTTTCTACTTTACTTAAGGATTCCTTATTTATTTTGTCTAACGGGAAGTGTATTGCCTTTATTGTCATACTGTATGTGTTTGCCATAACTCTTCTATAATAGCTTCGCCTGCCATGGGCATGTGACCAAAGTTTCGGCAAACGGGGCATAGTTTGTGCACAAGCCGGATCAAGGTGAGTTGCAATTGAACCGGTTCCAACTCTCTTATCCAGAACACTTGGGCCTCAGTACAGCAAAAGGCAGTCCAGCCCAAAATCACAAAAGGCCCACCACAAGAAGTCACTATTTATTAATAAGGGTATTTTTTGAATCACATAAAAATCCAATTCAATAAAAGGATTTTTTTGGTAATAGTGAGGTTTTTTTTTTTACCATAAAAAAAGTCCAGTATATATATAAAAGAGTCTTTAAGCATGCGCCTACAAAGAGGCTAATAAAAATAAAAGTTTTAGATATAACACCTATTCTTTGAGTTATGATTTTTGTGTAAACTGTACTGTGAATTATTCATGAGCAGTTAACTCAACCAGTAAAACCTCTTGTAGTTGAACAAGAGGCGTGCCACGAGTTCATATTTTTACAATTAATTTTTATTTTAAACAACACATGGATGGTTTTATGTTACACTAAAAATACCCATATGTTTTTGTTTATAGAACATAAACTCACTAGAAGTTAAAGTGTCACACATTAACCATTTACGCATAAAATTTTGAGAAATACTATGTCCATAACATTTTTACAACAAATCTTAAATGACAAGTTGTTATAAGTTGTTATTGGTGGGGCAAAAAAATAATTTCAGTGATAGGTTCAAATTTGAACTAATATCAACTAACCACTTATGATTTATTGTGAAAATATTGTGAAAGTAGTAATTCTCAATAATTTTAGACGTGAGGTGACTTATAGGTAGGGGTGTCAATGTTCGACCCAACTCGCGAATACGACACTAACCCAACACGGGTTTTTGTGGGTTAGGGTTGGACCTTAATGAGTTTGGGTCATAACGGGTCGACCCGAAAGCAACACGATAAGAAACGTGTCATAAGTGGGTTAACCCGCGTAACCCGCAATAGACACGTTTGACACACCAATTTATTTGTGTCAACCAGAAATAACCCACTTAACACAACCCGTTTAACTTGTATAATAAATAAATATTTATTTTATTTTAGATTTGTCAAATACCTTTTATATCCAACATATATTTTAAATTAAAAAAAAAAAGTGAGTAATTACAAAAACTTACAAGGGATATAATTGGAAATTGAAACTTTACAAATTTTAGATCTCTAAACCCTACAAACCCTAAATCTCTAAACCTTCTTATAAATATCTATTTTTTTTTCAGCTGTATTGCTCACTCTACTATATGATAGACTCACGCCCAATTCTCAAACTCAAAGTCTCAAACTGGTTATTGCTCCCTCTCTCTCTCTCTAATGTGTTTAGTGAGTTTTAGAATTAAAGAAAACCGTTTTCTTGGTGTTTCAAAATTTTGCAATAATTTTTTCTGCATAATGTTTTTGTTCTATAAACTTTGAACCCATGTGCTGTTATTAATATATTAGATATATTAATTGTTGATTAAGGCCACGGTTGTGGCTTTTGTCTTGTGCTGTGTGTTTTTTTTGGTGTTTGTATTAGTGTTGGACACCTCTTGCATATCTTGCAAGTGAGTTTATTGAAATAGTTTATAAACTAGATCTGATGGGTATTGCTTTTAAAACTATTGAGGCATGATCATATTTTGTACTACTAATATTTATATAAATATATATATATAAATATATATATTTATATATATATATATATATATAAATTTGGCATAGAACTTGCATAAATGAAATTGGATGAGCTTGTGGAAGATGTTATGAATTTGGACATCAACAAAGAATCTATGGATGATAATTGTAGTCATAGTCAGAATTAATCTACTGTTTGCTCAAATTCTTTCAATATTGATACTTAGCATTTAGTGAGTTCCAAGGATATTATATTTTTGTTGAACTATGTTATTTCATTTTTGTTAAACTATGTTATTTTGAATTTTGGGTTGAAATGTATGCACTTCTTTTAGAGTGTAAAGAACTTATTTCTAGATGAATGTTATATTTTTGTTGAACTATATTATTTTGAATGTGGGTTAAAGAGTTGAAGTGTATGCACTGCTTTTGAGATGAAAAAAAAATTATTTCTAGATGGATGTTATATTTAATATTATGTAGGTTGAAATGGGTTGTATTACATTCGTGTCAACCCAACACGACTCGTTTATTAAGTGTGTCAAATGGGTTGGGTCAGGTCAATCCGCCTTATTAACAGGTCGGGTTAGGGTTGAAGGATCATAACACGATTATTAAATGGGTCGGGTTAGGGTTGAGCCATTTAGTCGAATACTCCTACCTTGATACGACACGAACTCGACATGCTAACACGAATTGATAACGGTTACTTATAGGAACATTGCACATGGTTTTTTTTTTTTCCACAAAAATTTATCCAGGTAAAATGCTAAAAAAGTACTATCAGAAAATAAAAACGATGTCGGATCAGAAAGCAAAGAGAGCGAAACCCTGCTTTGGTCTGACCTGAAAGACCATGAAGATTTTTCCATTCTACAAGCACAGAGAAAGAAAGAGAGAAGAATCAAAGGAAATGATATAAAAAAAAAAAAAATGAAGATAGTAACGTACAACGTTAATGGTCTGAGATCACGCATTTCACAGTTCGGTTCCCTCCACAAATTGCTCACTTCCTTCGATGCCGACATCATTTGCCTTCAGGAGACAAAGTTGAGAAGACAGGAACTAACGGCAGATTTAGTAATGGCAGATGGATACGAATCCTATTTTTCGTGCACTCGTACGGTTGATAAAGGTCGAACGGGCTATGCCGGTAAGGTGTTTGATTAAATGTCTCAATGAAACCACAATGTTTTGGTTTTGCCACACGCTAACTGCTTTCTACTTTCTCTGATTGCTGCTTCAGGTGTTGCTACGTTTTGTCGTGTAAAGTCTGCGTTTTCAAGTCACGAAGTGGCCCTTCCGATTGCGGCGGAGGAAGGCTTCACTGGGCTTCTTGAAAATTCTCTAAATGGAAAAGGTGAAGCACATGAAGGTCTAGAGGAATTTATTAAAGATGATCTTCTTAAGGTTGACAATGAGGGGCGTTGTGTTGTTACAGATCATGGTCATTTTGGTGAGTATTAAGCATCATCTTTTGTGCTCAAGTCCTTAAAGTTGAGTCCATGAGCGTTCCTAAAGTTTAAAGTGATCGCTTTTAGTCCTTAACAAACTTTAAGTCCTTTTAGTCCCTAAAAAACTTAAAACTGATTGATTTTAGTCCTTGTGGAGTGGCTCCTGGGCATGAGCATTAACCGCATAGCCCATTAGGGGTGAATGCCTTGGATTACCAGGCAACTAGTTCTGGCAGGTGGGGTTAGTTACTTAGTTGCCCATAGGTTTAATTGGCTAGAGGAGGGCTCTTCTTTAGAAATGTTCCTTGCGGAGTGATGATGTGTCAAATTTTAGTTCTTCCATATCATCTTAGGTACTAAAAGTGATCACTTTCAACTTCGGTGACTAAAATCGCTCATTGGCTAAAATTTAGGGCCCCTTAGTGTATTTAAGTCAAGTTTTTATTTGCAATGATTATGTGACGGAATTTATGTTCATAATTGCTTTTTTTTTTTTTTTGGATGGATATTTATGTTGGGAATTGGCCAGTTCTTTTTAATCTGTATGGTCCTCGAGCTGAATGTGATGATGCACAAAGGATCCAGTTTAAGCTCACGTTTTACAAGATATTGCAGGTAACCAACTTGTGTTAATTAGCATTGGGCTCATGGTTAATTGATCGTGGCTTTGGTTATCACATCCATCCATGAAGAAATATGCTATACACTTTTACATCTTGTGTGATCCATTACTGAAGAGTATTAACTTATATGGTATTATGCAGAGTCCAGAAGAATGCAAAGTTGTGTATTGTCTGTTAATTAGAAACTCAACAGGGAATCTGTGACGGTTTAATTAACTTAAAAATGTTTCAAATAGGAATCTATTTAATTTATTTATAACCATTTTTCCATTATTTAAAAAAAAAAAAAAAGAAAAAAAAAAGAAAAAGAAAAAAAGATTGTATGCATTGTTCAAGGCTCTAGCTTGCGGGGTCTGGGATATTCAGTTTTCCCATTATAAAGTAGATAATTTGGGTTGCAAGTTCAACATAACTTACCTTGCATGTTCGTGAAGTTCTGTAGTTTCAGGCATTAGGGATGAATACTAACTAAAAGAAATTACATTCATCGGACACAATGGAAAATTGTTTTACTCCTTGAGTGATTTTGGCAATTCTTGTTGTAGAAAAGATGGGAGTCTCTCCTACTTCAGGGGAGGAGGATAATTGTTGTTGGTGATCTCAACATTGCACCCACTGCACTGGATCGTTGCGATGCTGGACCAGATTTCGAGAAGAATGAGTAAGCCGCTTGCCTGTTTTTTTAAGCACAGTGGGTTGGTATTCTCGTGACTGTGTTTAACCTTTAGAGTATTCACATTAGTTCGTGCAAAAATTTCTATCTATTTTAGCATAAAAGAACCTACTTTTTCTATTTTACATACTCACTTTTCAAAACACCCCACATCGGATTATCTGATTTACACTACATTTTTTTTAAATATCAAATTTTCTTGATTTTTTTAAATTTGTTTCTCTTTCTTCACACACTACAAGCACCACCCACTCTCTTCCTTCATCCTTGAGATATTTTTTCTGTACCTGTGTACTTTGTTATGTTATGTATATACAAATAAGCAGTCAAAGCTGGTATTAATTTGTTGATATGAATCACTTTGTAGATTCAGAAGGTGGTTTAGATCTATACTAGTGGAATTTGGAGGCCCTTTCAATGATGTTTTCAGAACAAAACATCCTGACAGGTAAAGAATTTGTAGTTAAAATGGTTTTGGATCTGTATTAGTTGATGAAGGATTATTTGTTGTCCTTGCAAAAACTTGAATCTTGAATCCTTGATTTGACCACTGAGTTTTTTTTATCATTAAGATGAGAAGCTTTGATTCATTTGAAGTTCTTATAGTTTATTGTGTATCTCATTTTTAATGTTCTCTCCCCCCTCCCCCCCCCCCCCCCCCTTTTTAAATTTTATTTTTATGGCATCTTTTTTAAATTCAATATCCACTGTCATTGGTTTATATCTTAACTTTTTGACTATTTTCTGTTGTTTCCTTTTTCTCCATCTTGAACTTTTGTACAGAAAAGAAGCATTCACATGCTGGCCACAAAACGCAGGCGCTGAAGAATTTAATTATGGGAGCAGAATTGACCATATTTTGTGTGCTGGATCATGCTTGCATCAAGAGCATGACCTGCAAGGCCATAGCTTTATGAATTGCCATGTTATGGAGTGCGACATACTGACACAGTATAGACGGTGGAAACCTGGAAATACGCTTAGGTAAAGGATCTGGATATATAGCTGTACAGATTATTGGCATGATGCTAGAAGACTTTAGAAATACTTTGCTAATTTTTCCACGTGATCAAGCTTGCACCATGTCATTATATAGAATCTCAAATAGAACCTCCATGATGCAAGGCACCAAACACATTTTATTCCTTATTCCACAAGTCTAAACCATGTGTTTATTAGAGTTGGTCTTAGTATATAGGAATTTATGTTGTCTGCAGCCCCATTTGCAGTTGCATTTGAGAGAGAGAGAGAGAAGCCCTCAAATTAATAAAATAGTGTTTGTCATTTTTCTGCCTAGCTTATTAAAGAGAAAAGAAATTCAGGCTTTGCAAATGCATATCAGTGATCTGTTTCTTTTAATTCCAAGTAACACTCATTCCTTGTCATCTTTGTTAATCGTTAGTACAAATTTTGTGTATGTTCACACATCCATATATGCAATGTATGTGTATCTCAGCACACTATAGTCAAAGGTGAGCTGGGCCCTGAGGCAAGGTGCCACTAAGGCACCTTTGAAGCCCTAAGGGGAGGTGCTTGCCTTTAGAGCCAAGGCGAGTTCCTTACACTCCGTGTGAGGTGCTTGAGGTTAGAGACTCAATGAAATTTAAGAAAAATAGCATCGAGATAATTCTATTAAGAAGGGAAGTTTTGCCATTTGCTTAAAATAAGTGGGCTATGAGCTGTCTGTATCAGTAAAGAGACAAAAGAGAAATTAAAAAAGAAAAAATGAAAAAGAAATGAAAAGCTTGTAGATGAAAGGCTTAGCAAAAATTGGTTTTAAGACCAGATCCTATCCATTAGGCATAGAGAATTAGAGACACTTATTATGATTTTCCAATGCATTAGATATATATGATTTGAGTTCATTTTTTTTTTAATGACTTTATTTAGAATTTGACTTCTCGCTTTGATTGGGTGGGTGCCTTTTTGGCAACTCATGTCTTGGGCGATACAAAGACTTGTTGCCTTATGGTAGCCTTTTGCCTACACTGTCCCTCTGTGTCTGCACAAAGGCAAAGATACTACTTTTTCCTGTGTCTCTGCATGTCTGTGCAAGGGCAAAGCGTAACTTTTACCTCATTCCCTACCTACAGGTGGAAAGGTGGGAGAAGCACCAAACTTGAAGGTTCTGATCATGCTCCCGTTTTAACAAGATTACTGGGAATTCCTGACATTGCCCATCATAGCACTCCGACTTTGTCTGCTAGATATATTCCCATGATTCGTGGTCTCCAGCAAACTCTTGGTACAATAATTTTTCTCATTTGTTGGGCTTTTTATTTTGTTTTTGTTTATGTGTGTGTGCGCGCGTTGTTGTTGTAATAATTAGATATGTCCATTTCATACAGTTGATTATGTCTTCATTGACTTCAGGTAGCGAAAAGTTTTGTGCCATTTTATGTTTTGAGGAAGCAAGTGGCCACTTTCTTGGCTGAGATATGTTAGAGAAGTATTTAGAAATGAATTAAATGAGAGAGATTTAAAATGAGGAGCTAAAAATCTTGTCCTGCCCTCATCCACTATATTCCATATGCATAGGAGAGTTGATTACAAGCAATAGGGAATAGCCTTGACAATGACAGCTAGTGAGGGGCACCTCACCTCTAGGATATGCTGGACTCATCTAGAATGGTTCAACATAATGTAATGGTACCACCTATACCATATAAACTCTCTAACAAGATACATTACATTTTTTTTTCTCTTATAGATTACAATTTTAATCAATTATCAAATGGATAGAAGGATTTGTTGTGTTTGATTTCTGCAAATGCTTTTAATCTGGTAGACAGTACTTGATGAATGTACAACCATTGGTAGAAGTGAAATATTGAACCTGCTGTTTACCTAAAGATTGAGATAAATTTAGAAATTTAATGATTAATAAGGTGAAGTTATATCTTTCTGTGTGAGCTTAAACAATTGATGTCAAGCTTAAAGGTGGTGTTGAGTATATTATATATATGCCTCTTTTATTTATTTGTCACTTGTCAACCTACTGCAACCCTCCTTTTTCCAGGCTTGGGCTCATTTGCATACAAAATATATAGCACTAAGCACAAATACATGCACTTTATATATATATATATTGGAGACAAATAGAAAAAAAATTGGGTCATTGTCTTTGGAAGCTTAATCCTTTGCAGATCTGAATAACCAGAGGGTTAAATACTTTCTTGTTTACATGACCCAGAAAATTTATAGTTAGTTTTTTTTTTTCCCAATGATGGCTTGTTTTCTCTACATTAGTGTAAATTTCCTGGGCCCTTGGTCTTGTGCACTGTCAATGAATGAAAGAGAACTTTGCGAATTTTTTCCCCTAGCTGCTTATGCTACTGCAAACTTACCTGATCCATTGTCTTGTGCAGTGTCAGTCTTAATGAAAAGACAAGTTGCTGAACAAAGGAAATCCTTCGAGATGTCAAGTTCAATTTCAGATGAAAATATCAGAATTGAGATGTGCAATGAGAGAATGAAAAGATCATTTGAAAACTGCAGCACTTCTGGTGTATCCCATGTTGAATCTTGTCCTTCAGATCTAGAATCTGAAGGTATTGCTTCTGATACAGATATTCAGTCCAAAGGGTTTGCTAATGACGCCGTTTGTAAAACCTTGCTTATGTCAGGAAGTGAGCATAGTCAATCAGCGCCCAGCAATGGAACCAAGAAAAAGGCTAGAAAAAGTCAATGGTCCCAACTCTCACTGAGGTCATTTTTTCAGAAAAGTTCAAACCTTAGAGATAGTGCTGACAACTCTAATAATGATATATCAATCAGTCAGGAAGATATCCCCCAGTCTGATTATCACTCCAATGATACTCCTGTTGTTGATGTTCAAAGCAGCAGTTCCCAGCAGGATGAGTTGAACTCAAGTGCATCAACTCAGGATCAATGTGAACTAAATTCCTGCTCTCTGGAGAAAGAGAAAAGTAATGGTGCTTTACTGGAGTGGCGAAGGATACAGCAAGTGATGCAGAATAGTATACCTCTTTGCAAGGGCCATAGTGAACCATGTGTTGCTCGGGTAGTGAAGAAACAAGGTCCTAACTTTGGTCGGAGATTTTATGTCTGTGCTCGTGCTGAGGTAATCTTTCACTCATATATCTTATTACTTAATTAATTGTGTAATGACAAAATGTAAAAAGAGAATTTGAAAGAAAAAATTTGTAAGCCTTGCATGAAAAAAACATTAAAAAAATCAGAATGGTTCACAGTATTGAGATGTATGTTCAATGCTATTCAATTGCATGAAAGTAATACTGAAACCAATTACTCAATCCCTCTGTTCAGTTATCGGTTAATTCGTTATACATCCGTTAGAATACTGATTACCCTATCGTGTTCATTCAGCTGATGCTAGGAATTGTTGAATTGTAGTAGCATGTCTTAGTTACATCAAATTTTACCTGCAGTAGGATGTACAGAGCCTTACTGGAATTCACTGTACTCCGCTTTCCTATAAATTTTTTTTTAAAAAAATATTAATGATACCATATGTGTTTGTTTAAGGAGAGGTTCTGTGGTTGTTTATGTACCATGACTCACTTCAAGTACCATATAGTAGATTAATGGGATATCCAGACACAAAAGAAAAGGTGAAGGATAGAAAACAAAGGAGAATGCATCTCTGTGTTTATCTGCATGTCTTTTCACCAGTTCATTGGTCTTCTGCACTCTGCAGAGCATAGTGACAGTCAATGGTATATAAAATTAACTAGAGAGGGGTGTTTTCTACTTACAGGGACCTGCATCCAATTCAGAAGCAAATTGTGGTTACTTTAAATGGGCAGATTCAAAATCTCGCCACAAATGACACGGCACCATGGATGTGCATCTATCCCCATCTCCCTGATGGTGTTGTCTGATGTGCTGATGATGCAGATTGTGAAATTATGTAATTCAAATCTTTCTGCTTTGAATTCTTTTTCTGCGTCGTTTATTTGTAATAGTGCCATGCAGTTTCACTCTGCATTTTTTGGGGTAAGGAGCATTAGCTCCCATGCTGTAAAAAGTAAATCTTGTGCATAAATTAATGGTTACTTAACCCCTTCAGGTAAAGAATGAATTTTCTCGTTCGTGTGGTGTAATTTAAAATCTCATTCTACCTAGAAAGAGTGGTATCTAATTTTAAATAACACTGACTATTTATAGTTTTAAATTAATGAAAAAACTAAATATTTTTATCATTAAATGATCATTCGTTTATCACCCCATTTACAATGTTCCCCGTACTTGTCTAAATTGGGGGCGCAGGGGGAGGGGTTGGTTTTGGGGTGGGGCAGGGGTTGGGGGTGGGGTGGTGGTGGTGGTTGTGGGGGGTGGTTTATCCCTACTTTTATTAGAGTTAAGGCACTTTCAATCTATGTTGAGCCAGTTGATAATAAATATTTTACCTTTGCTATTTTTTAATGTACATGAGACCCCTTTGCAGCCTCCTTAATGAGTGTTTTTTTTTTTTTTTTTGGGAGAAACACACACACATAAGGGAGAGAGAAAATTGTTTTAACACAAAAACACATCACAACACCTTATCTATATAATTTCTAAACCATCTATCCACAAAAACCTTATCTATATAACATCTAAAAATCGAAGCGTAGCATTTAATGTTGTCATACTCTTGTTGAATCACGTCACCATTTTATTTTATTGATTTGTACCTCTAATTTTTTAATAATATTTAAAAAATTAAGATTAATGAAGAGAAAGAAAAGTGTGGAAGGAGTTCTTTCTAAATTAAAGTATAAAGGCCAAGTATATATAAAGTTAAAATTGTCCAAGATATTATTAGTAAAAAAACCGTTCAAGACAAATGTGTAAAGTCAATTGGTCAATATATTTAATATTATTAAAAGATTAGAGGTATAATCGATAAAAAAATGGTGATGTGGCTTATGACTCAGTCCACTTTGGTCAATTTCAGTCTACTTCTATTCACTTTGATCCATTTAGTCCATTTCAATACACTTAAGAATGAGAAAATACAGGTTTAATTTAAAAATATTGAATACCTATTCCAAATCAAAATTTATTAAAAATATAGATGACAAAATGTAATTTTAGTATTTTTAATTTAATGATTTGTGTGGTATTATCTTTTTTATGTTCTTTTTCCCCCCTTGATATTAGTATTTTAGTTTTTGAGTGAATTGTACAATTTTTGTGTTTTAATATGATATAATTTGAATTTGAATACCAATTGAGGATTTAAAATAAATAAATAAATAAATTGATAAGAAATTTAGAGATTTATGATATTAAATATAGTATCAATTCTTCAATGAGCTGGATACTACTATGAAGTTCGCCAAATGTAGCATTTTCGCTGTCGAAAATCCTTGCTAAATGAAAGGTAATATCCAAACCTATAGATATGGGAAGCATAATATATCAAGGTGTATTGAGAAAATTTTGGATCTATTGGACCAAATTTAGATTAGGTATAAAAGAAATTGTTGAAATAATTAATTAGTTTGTGTAATACAAAATGATGAATTGGAAGTAGGTTCTAGTTAGCTCAACTGATAAAATTTTTGATGGTTGAATAAGAGATTTGGGGTTTAATCCCCGCCTACATAAAAAACTGATTAGTGTCTTGGTCTGATAATAAAGAACTATTATTAGAAGTGGATGTCTTAGGTTGATGTAGGGACTGAGTCTGAGCACTTCAGCTATTGGAAAAGTGGATTCAGGCCCAACTAACCCTAAACAATAGATTTGTAGAGGATGAGTTTAAGAACTAGGCTTTAGTGAGGGTTACAACGAATAAACATGATTATAGGAAGGCTAAGTAACAAGAAAATAGGCTTTAAGTGTGAAAAGCTGTCCTGGACACCGGTCCGAGGAGCTATGTTGTTCTTATTATCTTCTCATTGCTTGGATACAGAGGTTACAAAGATGATATAGGTTGCTACAGTGTTTTCTACTTCCAATTTCGGATCCATTCTCTAGAAGACCTCTTTACATTTTATACCCTCTTTAGGTTGATCTTGGCCCTCCATTTGTTGATCGTGCAGGTCACTACTTGAGTGCTTGTCCCATTAGCCGCCGTCTCAAACTTTCTGTGAGTTGCAGCAACCAAAACAGCACTATTCAGGGTTCATTTCCTCATTAATGCGGCCAGAAAGTTAGTTGTGGGCATTTAATGTGGAGGTGACAGCTTCTCCTTGAATTGCTCCTCCTCCAAACTCCCATGGTTGACCTACGGTACTTGCCCTTTTTCTTGGGGCGCTTTACGAGACTGCCCTTGATGGCTTGCTGCTCTTCCCTTCTATGATCTTGGTTTGTCGAGGACAACCACTTTTTGATAGTTAGGATTTCTTTCATTCATCCTCGGGCATTTCTTCTTCCTCGGCATGGGCTTTGGGTTTAGTATAAAGTGGGCCGGGGTGGCCAAATTCTTTGTCCTCACAATAGCCCCTCAAAATCCTGCTGTCCGGATCCTCGGACGGAGAGGAGGGTTTTGATGCCCTCGGACCTATGTCATGGCTTGTCTAGTCTTGTCCTTCGTCAGCGCCAGAGCCTTTCCGCTTGTCCAAGGCACGTTCCTGACGCTTCGGTATACGGAGCGCGCCTTCATTAAATTCTGGCGGCTCTGTGCCCCCCATGTTTAACGGTGTGATGGTGATCAAACGGTGGGGATTTTTTAACTTTATAGGCGGGAAAACCGGCACGGTTATTTTTGATCGAAGGTATAAATGCCCATTCGAACCAATTCGCCTATTTATTTTCATATTCAAGAGTTCTTGCGCACGTCTCCTGAGTTCTGTCAAATCTCCAGCCCAACTCGCCTTTCTTTTCAGCATAAAAAGCTTGTCCGAGGAGCTTTTCCTCATTTCTGTAAGTTTCTACTCTCTCTGTGACTCATATTTCCTCCCCTCTAAGTTTCTTTTTCTTTTGTTTCTCTCTTTCTTTCGTCCTTTCCTAAGTCCTTTAGCCGTTCCTAGGGATGGGTAGGTTTAAGAAGTTGGTTGAGTTTGAAGAGGCAATGGAGAAATTCATTGCCGATTATAGGATTCCCAATAACGTAGGCTTGAGATACTGTGAGGAAGGGGAGTGGTTTTTTAGGAAGGAAGATGGCGAAGTGTTGATTCCCATAATCGCTTTCATTGAGGGTGGTATGAGAATCCCCATGGGACCGGTGATGAGGGATTACCTTAGGCATTTTCGATTAGCTCCCACCCAGTGCGCCGTCAATATGTTTAGGATCCTGGGTTGTGTGGATGCTTTAAATGAGAAAATGGGGTTGAGGTTGACCCATTACGATGTAAACTGGTGTTACAACCTCCAGCACCTAAAGGGTAAGTCCTATTATATGAAAACGAGGGACGACAAGGTTCGGCTTATTCAGTGCCTCCCAGAGTCTAGCAAAGGGCTGAATAAGGACTTTCTCATCGTGTCAGGGAGGTGGCATGACGGCCTTCCTTGTCCGGCAGAAGAAGGGGCACCAGGTGGGGTATTCAGAGTAGGAGAGGGTTGATCTTTTGCATCGCCATAGTTTGTACCGTTTGGCTGCTAATGCGGATGTACTTCCCTTTTTTTTTTTTGCAGATCCACACGCCTTTGGCCGACACTTTCACTTGGTCAACCAGGAAGATCTAGCAACCATCCTCAAGGCGGAGGTTTTTGTGAACGAAGCTGACAATCAGGTCAGAGCTTCTCACAAGATCCTCGGGTACGATCCCATCCAGAAATCATTCTCGGCCCTGAAGTACGTAATCAGAGCCAAAGATCCTCGGCTTCACAGAATCACCGTAGCAGAACAAGGGTTCTTGATTGCCGAAGGATCCCCTGTTACAGAAGGCGCTACGTTGGCAGGTCCTTCCTCGTCCCCTCAAGCTGAAGAGGCCGAGGACGATTTTGGTGTGTTCGATCAAGACAATCTGTTCGAGAATCCCTCTGGTGATCTGGGCGACCCCAATTTGACTGAAGCGAACCTCTCCTTAGTAGGGACTTCTTCTCAGGCTGAGATGGGTTTTAAGAAGAAACCTTCAACCGATCTGCTTGACCTGATTGAGGGCCAGCCAGGGAGGCCACAATCCAAGCTTCCTCCTCCTCTCAAGTCTCAACTTGCTCAGACCAGGTCCTCCTCCACCCAATTGAAGTCGTCATCTCCGTGGCCTAAACTTCCTCCTCCTCCCCAGTCGACTTTGCCTCTTTGGCCCGAGCCTGCAGATCCAAAAAGGAAAAGGGAATCCAAAGGCAAGGAGCCCATGGATGGGGGACAGCCTCGCTCCTCTCAGGAGGAAGATGAAACCCAACAAGCTTCAAAACAACTGAAGGTCGGGCACCAGGGCTCGGAAAAGGAAGTCGCCATACAATCTGAGCCCCAGGCTTGGCTTCCTGCCCCAATGCTCCATGGGGAGCCCCTGATGGAAAACGCCTTGATCAGGGACTTCCGAGGGGGCGAAGGTGCCTACGTGGCTGACGCGCTGGAGAGGTGCTTGCTGCTTCCCAGCGATATGGCCGAGTTGGGGAATATGAGGAGGCAAAAGGTATTCCTCAGCATGAAGAGGTACATGGGCATGGTAAGACTTCTAACATTTACGACTCTATTGATTATTGTCCCTTAGTTCCCATCTTATCGCGAATTTGTTTCAATTTGGCAGGCTGTCCAGGCCACCTACAGGTTGGAAGAGTTGGCCAACGATCAGAGTAGGGCCCTGGAATTCGAGCGTGACAAGCGCTTGGATGCCACGCAGATCCTTAAGAACTCCGAGGCTGACCTTGTGAAGGCAAGGGAGGACTTGAAGGAGATGACAAGGGCCAGAGACAGTGCTAAATTCGGTCTGGCCAGCACCCAAAAACAGCCTGAAGACCAGACATGGCGCCTACTCGAGGCTGAGGATCAGCTGAAGATTGCCAAGGAGCAGATTGCTGATCTAAAGAAAAAGCGAGCCGAGGCCGAGGGGGCCAGGAACGCCGCAGAATGGGCCAGGGATGAAGCCTTGAGGGCTAAGGCGGAGGTCGAGTTCGCCAGGACTAAGGCCAAGAGCTCCAAGGAGAAGGCCGAGGAAGATGCTTACGCCTTGGGAGTGGATGAGACACACGCCATTCTTAAGGCGCAAGTGCCTGAGGTGTGCAGGCTCTACTATTCCCAAGTTTGGAATGAAGCCCTCAAACAAGCTGGAGTTGAGGCTTCATCTGACCTTTGGAAGGTAGAGAATGCATACTACCCTTCTGCCATCCGAGAGCCCGGCCTTCCTAGCTCTGAGGCTGGCACTTCTCCCGAGGTGGCCGAGGCAGGCCATCCTGACACTGCCCTTACTTTGACTTCTTCTGATGAGCCTGCCAAGAAGGCCGAGCCATCAAGGGCAACCGAGGCAAATAAGGGCCCTAGCTAGGGAGTACCCCAGGATGTTGTAGAGCCTCCAGCTGATGCCCAGGCCGCTCAGGTTGAAGAAACAGCTCTCCTTGTAATGTCTCTGCAAGCCATTCCTCTAGGTGAAAGCCCTGAGGACTCTGGGGCCACTTCGGACCAGCCTTCCAAGGGTGCAACGAAGACCAAATTAAAGAAATAGGCTGCCCCATTATTATTATTATTATTTTTTTATTTCTCTCTTTCTCTTTTTTGACTGTTTGTAATGGAACACATGGATTGAATATACGCAATTCCCTCTTTGTGTGTTAATTTTCGCTGTAATGAGTTTGTTTATTTATATAACTTCTGTTTTGGTTATTTGTTATTTATATAATTTGCGCTTCGATCATTAGGTAAACAGTCTCAACAGTGCGACTTTTTTTCCATTTTTGAAACAGTAACCTAAAAATGTAAAGTCCATAATGATAATTTTCACTTAGATTGTGATTAGCAATTGGGCCACTCTATTATTATGACTTGTTTTTGCTGAACGGACTATGAAAGGCAATGATCTTGTAACATGAATTCTATACCTCATGAGTCGGTTATTATATCGGGTTTAAAAATGCTAAGCACGTATTACTTATAAAGACAAACTTTTAGGTCCCATACTTTTAAAATGCAAGTGTGTTTAGAGGTATGTTCCAAAAATTTATTGACCTCAAGGAAATAATTAGCTACCGACTAGGTTTCCCCATAGGTTTGAGTCCGAGGATCATGCAAGATCTTGGTTCTGTCTAACACTTAGATTTTCCTTGAAGTAGTTAGTTTCCCCATAGGTTTGAGTTCGAGGACCATGCAAGACTTTGGTTCTGTCTAACACTTAGATTTTTCTTGAAGTAGTTAGTTTCCCCATAGGTTTGAGTCCGAGGACCATGCAAGACCTTGGTTCTGTCTAACACTAAGAAAAACTATTTTCAATGTTTAAGAATGAAATAAGAACTTTTTAAAGTTTAGCGATGAAAAAAATAAACTTGGGGTATAGTTTAGAGACCAGAATAATATTTTTAGTAAAAAACAATCACCTTTATTTGCATAAAAAGATATCTACCATCATTGATTTGTTAATTAAAAGTAGACAGAATTATATAAATACATGCCCTTTTTAGGAGTGTTATTGTGAAATTTACAAATAATAGTCACAAAATGAAATTTAAACTTAACATAATTAGGTGCCTCCCATCATCTAAAAGGTATTTAGTCTTTTATTTTTTTCCTTTTTAAGTAGTTCTTAACCCATTATTTTAGCAGTTATTTCTTCCTTTAATTGGGAGTTTTTTTCTAAGAAATCTTTTAATAAGAATTTAAGACTCCAAGCAATGTGCTTTTAAATAAAATTTCATTTTATTATGTGTTTTTAATTAAATTTAGTAGTGGTTCTACATTTTTATAGTCATTGCAAATATGTTAGTCAATTAATTCATTTTAAAATAATACTTGAATAGCCATGGGAAGGGAAATGGATAGGAAAATTAATAGGCAAATAAAAAATTATTAAGAATTAATGGTCATAAAGAAGAATAAAAACGGGACCATAAATACTAAAGACATGCATTTACTTCAATAAAAAATTTAAATTATATGCCACATGTCTAGTATTATGACAAACATATTGACATGTACAAATAATTTTTTATACATTGCCTTTTTTACCCATATAATACCAACCAAATGTAGGAAGATGCCAAATGTCATTGTTTATGCATCAACCAGTTTTTGTATCCAACTTTTTTATGTGATGTTTTTTACCCATATAATACCAACTAGGAAGATGCTACATGTCGTTGTAGTTTTCTTTGAAAAGGAACGCATGTCATTTTTGTATGCATGTACCAATTTTTGGATCCAACTATTTATAATATAAAATAATTGTAATAGATGTAGGAGTAATAGATAAAAGTTAGCAGCCTCCAAGAAAAAAGTTTAAATAAATTTCCTTATAAAGAGATAACATTTAATGTAAAGTTAATGCACCACCTTAGTGGTTTCAACTATCACTTATATATAACATATGGCATATTTTTTAACACAACCAAAGAGTCAGAAAATGGGTACTAGAAACCTTTTTGATGTACCAATTGTATTTTGTTTCTCATTAACCTTGCTCATTTTCATGCTTACTTGTCTTCAAACCAATGGCTTTAGCATCAAGCTCATCCCAAGGTACTCCATTGATTCAATGCCGTTCCCAAAAAATATAAGTCTACTAGAAAACCACTTTAGAATTGCTAAACTTTCTAAAGCTCCGCCTTTGCATTTCAAATCTATGAGTTTTGTAGATGCAATCAACTCAACGAAGCAAGGAATTCAGGAACTACAACCTAAGATAGAGTATAATCGCCAATTATATATAGCTCAGATGAACATTGGCACACCACCATATTCTGCACTATTGTTAGTAGATACTGGTTCTGATGACACATGGGTTCAAGGTGAAGGATGTGAAAATTGTTTCGACATAAGAGATGGAAATTTCAATTACCATATATCTGGGACATACCATCGTCTGTCTTTTGATGATCCCCTTTGTGTTCCCAAATTATGTGAAGAGAACTTATGCCGTTATGAGATCACCTATCATGATGGTAGTTACACTAAGGGTCCTATTTCAGCTGAAAAATTCACATTCCTTAATGATGGGGGAGGATCTATAAGCTACCATAATGTAGTTTTTGGGGTTGGCTTAGACAATCAAAATATATTATTTGCTCAAAATTTAGAATCTATAAATATAATATCAGGGTTTTTTGGTTTAGGACCTGGAAAACGATCAATCCTAAGGCAACTAGAAGCTAACACCAAGCTACGTTTCTCATATTGCCTTCCTTCAGGGGACGATGCTCCAGGAACCTACACATATTTACGTTTTGGTGAAGATGCAAAAGTAAGTGGAAATGATCGGGCAATAGTACAAGCAACACCACTAATACCCGGCCAAGATGGGTACTATGTGGAAGTGTTGAAAATTAGCTTGAATAACAATGATCTTCCAATAGATAAAATAGAGTTTCAACTGAGAGGAGATTCACAAGGTGGGTTTCGTTTTGATTCAGGATCTTCTATAACTTATCTTGTTGAGAATGCATTTACTGTTGTCAGAAATGAGTTAGTTAGATACTTCCAGGCATATAACTATAATCCTATGCCGCATTCAGACATACCATTAGATCTTTGCTATAATTTTGGGCAAGCTAAAAATATACCATTACCATCATTGACAATTCATTTTGTCGGAGCAAAACTTAAGCTTGGTCCGAAACGAATCTTCGCATACACGTCTAAAAATATTGTATGCTTGATGATCCAACCTAATCCTGAACAAGAGCAAAATATTCTCGGGGCATTTCAGCAAACAAATTATCGGTTTTTGTTTGATGTTAAAAAATCTTATATGTATTTTGTCCAAGAGAAATGTCATAATAATTAGAATGAGTCAAATAGATAAACGAAAATAAAGTAAGAAGTTTACACATAGAAATTTCATTTTAAGTAGAAGTTTTAACATAGAAATTTCATTTCAATATCTTTCATCCCAGAGAAATGTCATTTTAATTAGAATGACACAAATAAATAGAGTAAAATAAAGTCAAATGTTTTAACATATACTGTAATTTCGTCTCTTTGGGGTAGGCATTTTATGGTAAGATTCAAACCCAATAGTCATTACTTCTGTTCTTTTTTCTTTTTTTTTCTCTATTTTTTTTTTTTCTTTACTTATGAGGGTGTCTTGAGTTTTTCAGGCACTAGACTATTCCTATAGAGTAAGAAAATTGTCCCTGGTATCATCCTTATACATTACCAAACATTATTGCACCTTATCTTGGGTCACCCCAACTTTAGCAGTTAAGGAAACATTACTAAAAATTAGATCTTGGATTAATTTCTTTGTTGCTACACGTTACTTAAATACTACACCCAAACAATCTTCTTTAAAAGAAATATGTAATTATGAATTCACACTAAAATGCACATCACATTTGCTACTTATAACACAATATAGCGTTGTGTACTTATTATTATTAGATCTATCTATAAGAGCATATTTTGGTACGTTGAATAGAGACTAGAATAATAATGATAATCTTTATTACTAGTAATAAATAGTGTTATAATGTAATAACTATAACCATTCACTAGTCGTAGACTTGCATGATGCTGAAAAATTTGACGATTTGATTTTTTGTTAACTGAAAAATGAATAAAGATGATAAGACTTATAAGTGTTAGTCCCAAATCATTCTTAAAATGATGTGATTATTTTTCTAACAAAGTATAGATGATACAATATATTAGATTTTCTAAATTGGTCTATCTATATGTGTTATTTGAAAGTGCTATAAATTTTGTACATTTTTTTTTAAGTAAACGTAATACATTTTACATTCAATTATTATATAAGGAGAGATATTTTGTAAATAATGTAATGTGTGGTTGAATTTTGTTTCTTGTTCTCCTTACAAATAGTTCATCCTCTATATATATGTCTTGAGTGGGCTAAAGAGAAAGTTGATTTAAATAATAAGTAAATCCATCACTTGTACTATCCAAAAAAAAAAAAAAAAAAGATTTTAATAAGATAAGAAGATTTTAAATTTATTAAGAACCCATCAACATTACGCTAAGAATCTGACATAATTGTAAATGAATCAACTTTTCTTTCGACACAAACCTCCCATCCCAAAGCATCATCGAAATGGACCGAAATGACTGAAATACATCGATATGGACCAAAGTGGACTGAAATGCTACACTAATGTTGTTAGTAGGAGTATAGTAATAATAAATACTACACTTTTTTTTTTTTTGAGGAAATAAATACTACACTTAAGCTTTTAGATATTATTATATCGAAATGTTTGATTGTAAAGTTAGAATAAAATTTGTTATGCATATTAAAAAAATTAATTGTTTTGTATATATGGAAAGTTAATGCATTTGTAAAGAGGGAGATTATGTTTTTATGAAATTTTATTTCCAAAATAGTTTTGCGCATATGGAAAGTTCGTATTTTTAGAAATATTTAATTTCGAAAGTTATTACACCATGTAAGTAATAACTATTATAGTCCTTATAAGGATTAATAAATATTCCTCAATTTCAAGAATAGGTATTATTAAGGAATAATTTTTCTCTGCATATTTGGAAAGGGAGAGATTTTTTAATTTTAAAATTGCTATATGCATATGGAAAGTTTGTATTTTTAGAAATATTTAATTTTAAAAGTTTTAAGCCTGGTAACTAATAACTCTTACAATCCTTAAAGCAGGTAATAACAATTCCTCAATTGGAGAAATTGATACTATAAGGAATAATTATTCCTTGTAAAAAAAACTGCCAAAATCCACTAAAAAGCAACAAGACCTTGTTAGATCCAGTGAGATATTTCCAAATTCGTCCAAGATCCGATGAGATCTAGCCAGATCTGGCTGAGATCTCATCGAATTTGGAGATATTTCCACCAAATCCTGCCGTATTTAGTTGGAAATTTGGTTGGAAATCTTAAAAAATTGCCAGAATTTTTGTATTTTGATTAGGTCAAGTTTCACATGTTTTGGAGGAGGAGATTCAAAACAAGCCTGCCAACATTGAGTTTTTGAAGATTGGGACCCGAGTCCGACCGCCAAAGTTGTTAGATTGGGTGGTTGCGGGTCAAGCACGAGCGGGTGGGCGAGTGGGCTAGACACCCTCAATTGAACATTACCCTTAAGTTGAAGTACCAAGTTAATAATTTAACCAAAACAATTTTGAATCTTCCATAACATAACTTAAAATTCTGGCCAAAATGGGCATTTGCCCCTTTCGCCAAAACTTTCCAACAAAATTTACCTGTTCTGAAACTATCTAGCAAAATGCACATATTTTAAACTCGATTCTCTAAAAATCGGGTTTCAATGAAAAACTTGATTTTTAGAAAATCGAGTTACGTGAAATCAAACTTAAAAATAAAAAATAAAAATAAAAATACATGAAACTCGAGTTCCATGTAAAATTTCTCACATTACTCGATTTTAATCAAATTGAGTTTTTCATTGAAACTCGATTTTCTAAAAATCGAGTTTCAAAACAGGGGCATTTTGCTAGATAGTTTCAGAACAATAGCATTTTGCTACATCTTTTGGGCGAAAGGGGCAAATGCCCATTTTGGCCAAAAATTCTTCTATTCTAGTTTTAGTGTTCCATTTAAGTGAAATTGGCTCATCAAAGTTGCATGAGTTGCAAGAAACACGTTGGGTTTTACTGGTTCAATTGCATAAGTGGTTCAATTAATGAAATGAACCAGCTTTGATATCGGGTTAGCTATCAAAGCGGTCGGGTCGATTTGGATTTAATTACTATACACTTATATATAACCTATTTTAAGCGTGAAATTGAATACATTGGACCCATCTGTAACCACTAACCAAAACCATATATACTTAATATGTAAAGTTGTGATTTACAACTATGTTTTATGTTGGCTTTATTCCATGACAAAAAATGTTGTAATTGCTTTAATTTTGTCCCTTGTATTTTGTGAGATTTTATTGTATTGGGTTTAGTATTAAGTTGGTGAAGACTCAAGCTTAAATGAAGAATCAGTGGATTTCGCGAGAAGCTCGCGAGAAGCTAACCCGTGAAAGAGTCATGTGAGAAGCACATGCTGGAAGCTGAAGCGTTGTGCCAAGCTGTCAGTTTCGCGAGTGTCTCGCGGGTAAGGCTTTCCCGCGAGGTAGTCGCGAAACATTCTGCCTGGAGGATTTTAAAGAGTGACTTTCTTACCCTTCACCCATACTATATATACCTTCATTATCCACAAATGTAAATGAGGCTATTCAGAGAGAAAAACCCTAGATAGGTTTTCTACAACACACACACCCATCTTTTTGAGAGAGAGCTACTCATCCTTAGTGAGAAATCATTGTAGCCTCTTCTCCATCCCTCTCCCATTTTCATACCTTGAGAGGAGATTTGTACCCAAACATAACCCACACCTATTTAGAGTGTAGAGAGTGTTTTGGAGCTTGGGAAGCTTTGGGGAATTGCCAAAAGAAGTTGGTGAGGCTTGGCGGATGCAATCGGGCATATTGCGAGATCCAGAAAGCTAGACAAGACACGGTTCCAAGAAACCTTGTTGGAGTAGGAGCTTAGAGGGCTTAGGTACAGCGGGTAGATTAGGCTTGGAGGGTCTCTTGCTAACCCATGTATCTCAACTGATTGTCTAGTGAATCGATTACCGCTTGGAGGGCGGCAGAAAGGTTTTTCGCCGAGTTCTTCGGTTTCCTCTTCGATAACACATCGGCGTGTTATCTTGTGTTTGCATCTTTCTTCCCTACTCTTTTACCTTTCATTTTACTGCTGTGTTATTATGAATATGGGTTAGAGTAGCTTGTTTGTTTATACGCTCGCATTTACTCTTTTCCGCACTTAGTAGAAGTTAGAGTAAAATCTATCGAGCCATAATTTTAATTTCGGAGTCTAAATAGCTCTTGTGTTTTCACACTTTTTAGAGCATTCATTCCTGTTTAGTCAAGTCATGCTTTATTACTTTAATCTTTATTACTTAATCGCATTGTGCTTGCTCCATATGCATTCCAAGATTTCTGCTTACAATGATCATCTTATGTTATTGTTTTCAGGAAAAACTTGTTCGTATGGTTCAAGAGCTTCAAAGTTTCTAGAGTTAGGTGTGAGTGAGTTTTGGCAACTGTTCCCAACTCACATGTTAAGTCTAGAGTCTGTTTTAGGGTTTTGTCACGGAATAGCCAAAGGGGGAGATTGTAAGGTTGAATTTATTCAATCATGTGTTGGCTTTATTCCACGCAAAATTTTCTTGTATTTTAGCAATTAGATACCCTGTATTTAGGTGGGAATTATGTAAGGGTAGTGTGTGAAAGAGTGTGAAGAAAACTCAAGATGTGTGCAATTCAACAATTCTCCCTTCACCTGGCCCACTACCAGTCTTGAGTCCGAGAACACCTCTACTGCTTTTCCTCCCATTTTCTGCACCATGGCCATCCCTTGCAACAAGGCCTCGTACTCGGCTTCGTTATTCGTGGTCGAGAACCCCAGTCTCAAGGATTTCTCAATGATGGCCTTCTCAGGAGATATTAGAACCAACCTCACTCCGGATCCTCTTTGATTTGCTACGCCATCAACGTACACCTTCCAACATGGGGGTCCTGGCATAGAGACTACCCCAACCGATTTTCCACCCATGTTTCGATCCTCGGCTACAATCTTTGCCGGTGGTTCAGTGAATTCGGCCATCAAGTCAACTAGGACCTGTCCCTTTACGGAGGTCTGGGGCATGTACTTGATGTCAAAAGCTCCCAGGATTGTGTTCCATAAGGCAATCCTCCCAGTATAGTCAGCAGCCCGAAGCGCGGACTTCAAGGGCAGTTGGGTTAGGACAACCACTGTGTAGGCTTGGAAGTAATGGGGAAGTTTTCGCGTAGCATGAACCACAGCTAGTATGGCTTTCTCCAAGGGCAAGTATCTGACCTCGGCTTCATGCAACGACTTGCTCACGTAATAGACTGGCTTTTGAAGGCCGTTGTCATCCCGTATTAGCACTAAGCTCACCGCATGAGGGGCCACGACAATATAAGCGTATAGGACTTCATCAGCCTCAGAACTGGACATGATAGAGGGCCGAGACAGGTATTCCTTGAGTTGCTGGAAGGCCGCAACACAGTCCTCAGACCATTCAAACCCTTTCCACTTGTTGATCAAGAGATAGAACGGTCTGCATCTATCCGCCGACCTGGAAATGAATCGATTCAGGGCTGCGATCATTCCGGTCAGCTTTTGAACCTCCTTGGCATTTTGCGGTGGTTTTAAATCATTAATAGCCTTGATCTGATCAGGATTAACCTTAATTCCCCTATGAGTAATCATGTAGCCTAGAAATTTGCCCGATCCCACGCCAAATGAGCATTTGGAGGCATTTAGGCGCAGCTTGTGCTTCCTCAAGACATTAAAGGTACCGCCGAGGTCTCCTAAATGCTCGGACACTACCTTACTCTTCACCACCATGTCATCAACATAGATTTCGATGCTCTAACCCAACTGCGGCTCAAACATTCTCGTCATCATCCTTTGGCAAGTGGACCCTGCGTTCTTTAGACCAAACGACATTACTTTGTAGTGATAGTTCCCAGTAGGTGTCACGAAGGCCGTCTTCTCCTGGTCGTCCAGGGCTAGTGGTATTTGATGATAGCCTTGAAAGGCATCTAAGAAGCTCATCCGAGGATGGCCCGCTGTTGCATCCACCAGCTGGTCTATCCGAGGCACGGGGAATGGGTCTTTTGGGCATGCTCTATTTAGGTCCGTGAAGTCTACACAAACCCGCCATTTCCCACTTTTCTTCTTGACTACCACAGTGTTAGCCAACCATTCGGGGTAAAAAATCTCTTTGATAGCCCCGGCATGCTTAACCTTCTCCACCTCGCCCCTAATCGCATTGGCATGCTCTCTTGAGGGGCGCCGAGGTGGTTGCTTCTTGGGTGTGATGGATGGGTTGACGTTGAGATGGTGACAAATAAAGGCTGGATCAATCCCCAGAGCGTCGCAGGCATCCCATGCGAACACGTCAGTATTGCTTTTGAGAAGCTCAATTAACTCCCTCTTCTCTTGGGGAGGTAGTTGAGCCCCTACCTGAAAGAACCTCTCCGGGTCACCACCGATGACCACTCTCTCTAGATCTTCGCATTTTGCCTCCTCGGCAGCCGTATCAAGGGGCGACACCGAGTCCTTTGATTGCTATAAGTTCATCTCAGCAGAGGCCGAGGACTCTGCATCGAGCCGATGTAAAATGGTAGCCACCATACACTGCCTTGCCATAGACTGGCAACTGCGGATTTCAAGAACCTGGTTTCCTAACGGGAATTTCACTTTCTGATATAAGGAGGAGGCAACAGCCCCCAAAGTATGGAGCCAGGGCCTGCTAACAATAACGGTATATGGAGAGTAGGTGTCCACCACGATAAAGTTCACCTCCACTCTCTCTGGGTCGGTCTGGATTGGTAGCCTAATCATGCCCTTTGGAATGATAAGCTTCCCGTCGAAGCTCATCAAAGGAAAGCTATAGGGCATCAAATCTTTCGGTCTTAAATTCAGCTCCTTGTAGAGGTCGGGGTACATTATCTCGGCAGTATTGCCGCCATCCACCATCACTCTTTTCACATCATAGTCCCCGATTCTGAGACTGATCAGTAGCGCATCGTCATAGGGCTGGGTGGTTCCATCCTTGTCTTTTTCTGAAAAGCTCAAGACTGGGTGAGAACTCACTCTGGCCTTCTTCGGCTCTGGATGAGACTCCTCGATGGGCAGCTGAGTCACAGATAGCACTCGTGAGGGGCGCGTGCCTGTCCTTCCTAGCGCAGCCAAGATTACTTTGATTGTCCCTAAGGGTGGTCTTATGGCATTATCCCTTTGGGGCTCTTGATGGGTCTGGCCTAGATGACCACTGGAATGATGTAGGAGGTGCCTCAGCTTCCCTTCTCGGACCAGCTGGTCCAGATAGTTCCAGAGGTTCCTGCAGTTCTCCGTGGTATGCCCGTGGTCTTGGTGGTATTGGCAATAAAGGTTCTGATTACGCCTCATGGACTCTTCCGCCATCTTGTTCGGCCACTTAAAGTATGGCTCGTTCTTGATTTTCTCCAACACCCGGTGTATCGGTTCTTGGAATACAGCACTGACAGTCTGTGTGCTGGTTACTCCGGATTGCCCCACGAAATCTCTCCTCGGGCGGTTGCTGTTATGTCAGTCCGACCTGAAATCCCTCCTCTCCTGAGGGATAACCTTCTCTTTTCCCTTTCCTTGCAGCTGGTCCTCCTCTACTCGTTTATACTTATCGATTCGATCCATTAGTTGGCGCACACTGGTGGCGGGCTTGCTAGTCAGAGACTTCCTCAGACCGTGCTCAGCTGGGAGGCTATTTTTGAAGGTGCTGAGGGCGACATCGTCACATTTGCCGTCCATTTCATTATACATCTCCCAATACCTGTCCGAGTAGGCCTTCAGAGTTTCTCCATTATCCATGGACAGCGATAATAACGTACTCAAGGGCCGAGGAGCCCTGCTGTTTGTAACGAAGCGAGAGCCAAAGGCTTGAGTTAGCTGCCTATAGGAATCTACGGAATTCGCCTTTAAACCATTGAACCACCTCATCGCCACTGGCCCCAGGCTTGAAGAGAAGACCTTGCACATTAGTGCCTCATTTTTAGAATAGACAGCCATCCTTTGGTTAAACTGGCTCACATGCTCCACGGGGTCCGTCTTGCCGTTGTAAGGAATGAAGGTTGGCTGCTGGAAACGTTGAGGGAGCGTAGCCCCCTCTATGTGGCGCGTGAACGGTGATTTGGAGAGTTGGTCCAGTGCCCTGCTCATGGCGTCGTTCCTCAAGCCTCTGGGAGATGGGCTTTTACGTGCACGCCTCCGTTGGTGCTCTTCTTCGTGAGAGAAGGTCTCACTTGGGGGGGTTTGCGATCTCCGTCTATAGTCATCATCGCCTTCATCACTGGAGGGCATGTCAGGGCTGGAGTGAGACCGCCTTCATCGTGCATGGCGCAGCTCTCTCTTCAAATCGTCTATCTCTCGTTGCATAGCTTGATTATCATTCCGCCCCTGAGATGCGTGGCTTCTGACCCCTTCTTGTTGCATGGGTTGGTTGTTATTTTGTCTCTAGAGCATGTGACTCTTCAACGAGAGTGGCTGCTGCCCGTTTGAGTGGTGTGCACACTTCCTTCTCGAAACCTCCCATTCTCTTCATTTCGATCACGCTCAGGATCGGGAAAGTTACCTTGTCGTGGGGATCC
Source organism: Notholithocarpus densiflorus (assembly GCA_030021035.2). Classification (NCBI taxonomy): domain Eukaryota; kingdom Viridiplantae; phylum Streptophyta; class Magnoliopsida; order Fagales; family Fagaceae; genus Notholithocarpus; species Notholithocarpus densiflorus. Next base: position 1,472,663 of record JARYZH020000013.1, on the reverse strand, counting down.
CGCAGGTTCAGGCTGGTGGGGACCTGCTTGATGAGAGTCTGGCCCTACCATGCTTGATTGTTACCCTTACTAAGACACAAGTTCTTTCCCACAGATGGCGCCAATTGTAGGGACTGAGTCTGAGCACTTCAACTGTTGGAAAAGTGGATTCAGGCCCAACTAGCCCTAAACAATAGATTTGTAGATGATGGGTTTAAGAACTAGGCCTTAGTGAGGGTTACAACGAATAAACATGATTATGAGAAGGCTAAGTAACAAGAAAATGGGCTTTAAGTGTGAAAAGCTGTCTTGGACACTGGTTTGAGGAGCTATCTTGTTCTTATTATCTCCTCATTGCTTGGATACAGAGGTTACAAAGATGATACAGGTTGCTACAGTGTTTTCTACTTCCAATCTCCGATCCATTCTCTAGAAGACCTCTTTACATTTTATACCCTCTTTAGGTTGATATTGGCCCTCCATTTGTTGATCATGCAGGTCACTACTTGAGTGCTTGTCCCATCAGCCGCCGTCCCAAACCTTCTGTGAATTGCAGCAACCAAAACAGCACTATTCAGGGTTCATTTCCTCATTAATGCGGCCAGAACGTTAGTTGTGGGCATTTAATGTGGAGGTGACAGCTTCTCCCTGAATTGCTCCTCCTCTAGGCTCTCATGACTGACCCGCGGTACTTGCCCTTTTTCTTGGGGCGTTCTACGAGACTGCCCTTGATAGCTTACTGCTCTTCCCTTCTATGATCTCGGTTTGCCGAGGACATGGTTGTCCTCGGCTATGCTTGTTGATAGTTAGGATTTCCTTCATTCGTCCTCGGACATTTCTTCCTCCTCGGCATGGGCCTTGGGCTTAGTATAAAGTGGGCCGGGGTGGCCAAATTCTTTGTCCCCATAGTTAAAATCTCTCTAAAAAGAAAAAAAAATGATGAACTAGAAAATGAAAATTGTTATTAATTTTCAGTGTTTGTTTTAATTAGTATATACTTGTTGCTCCATATTGAAGTTGCATTATGAAACTTTATTTTGAGTTTTGAAAGTTCTCTTTGAAATATTTTGTACTCTACTCTTTTATTTAGTTTTAGTTTTTTTTTTTTCCTTGATTATTATATTATATATTGTTTGTGTTTGGTTTACTTAGTTTCAAAATGTAGTTTAAGAGTTATCATAGTTTTCATAATCCAATTACTAAACACATATAGATATGGATATATGATTTTGTAGCAAGTTTTGAAGGTATTTTGTAGTTGCACAAAAAATTGCTTCCCTATATGTATGATTAAAAAATTAAATTTCCAATTCATATGAAGATTGTAGATTAAAATGTTAACTCCGTTTGTTAGGGAGTTAATAAAATTACCTTAGTTGTTTTACAATATTTTGTTTAAGATGACTGCTTTATTTGTTTTAAACAATTTAATAGGAGTTCTTATATAGTTACAACAAAATCTCACAATTTTTTTTATAACAAGTTAAGGTGTTAATCTACCGTAACTCAAAACAAGTTTATTATGAAAATGTTGTTACGTTTTATTGTGCCCATACACTTTCTCAATAAGTAGTTGATTTTCTTCTACCTAATTGCAACCCCCCCTTGGCATATTTAATTTTTTTCACAACAGTGGTAATAATAAAATCAATAATATTGCTTTAAATTTACTTACCGGCCTCCTTAGGATTTTGGAAAAAAAAATTAGTTTAGCCCTCATAAAATTCATTTTGGTCTCTTCAAAATTTATAATTATCTCACAAGACACAAAACCAAAGAATCCAAAAGAAAAATGACCCATTTGGTAATGTTGTTATAGTAACGACGTTTAAGTGTTATGAAAATACTTGTAGGTGAAAAAGTATTGTGAAAATACGTGTTCTGTTGTTTAAACAATGAAAACTGTTGTTTAAACTTCTAGCCAATAGTCTCTCCAATACAAATAGCAAAACACATTTAACAAATTCCCAAATCAGCAAATATCACAAAAGTTTATATTACAATGCATGAGCTCACCACTCTCTTTCTGTGTGTGAGTGTGAAGTGTGTATATACCGTACGTGAACAAAAGGTTATATCACATGACACTTGTTTTATAGGTTAGAACAAAAATTCAAATTTTAGATAATTATTTTTATATGAAGTATATTTTTAGTCATGAATTTTTTTTAATATTATTTTTTACTTTAAAGAACTTTATTATATTTACACCCAAATCCGGCCATCTTTATCCACAGGAACTAGGAAGTAAGTTCTAAAATAAGGGTCAAGAACTGTCAAGAATAATTTAGATAACAGGGGATATTCCAAATATATCACGGATTCAATTAGCAGCTTCTACCGTTGAGATTGTGAGAAAATTGAGTAAGAGAAGCCGTCATTTATGGTGCTTCCACCCGGAAAAGAAAAGAACCGTTTTTGCTACAATTGCTACTGTGGCATCATTAATTATTAGATCTCTCTCTGTCTCTTATGATCTTATCTAGAGAACTGAGTTTTTTTTTTTTTTTTTTTTTTTTTTTTTTTTTTTTTGGGGAGAAAAAGGTAAGCGTAGAAACTGAGTTGAATTTCCTTTCCTTACTTATTGTAAAAATAATAATAAAAAATAAAAATAAAGGCTGTGAAGCTTCTAACGTGTAGAAACTAATGAAGCTTATCATGGACTTGTAACATGCAATATCTTGGCTCACTCTAGGTCTCCATATTAGTCAAACATTTGTGGGTTTTAGTTAGTTTGTTGTTGAATAAAATATCTAAAGTTTGATTTTCGCCTATACCCAAAATTAATTGGTGTTTTAGTTTAATGATAATGAGAAATAATAAAAAATGGACATCATAAGTTGAAACTATCTCTAAGAAAAAGATATTAGTCAAATATTTAAAATACAGCACATACCAATCTAGCTATAGGGCAGTAAATATGCCAAGTTGAATTAAGTTGTGACAGAGAATAAAATCTAGACTGTGATTAGCCTTACCATAATTCCCTTGACCGTAATTATAGTTTTACCATAATTTGCACATCTATTTATGTAATTTACAGACTACATATATTACATGTAGGCTAAGGATTCTCTAAATTACAAAATTCTTATAATTAATTCTTCACGTTTTCTCAATTTTACAAATGATTTTTGTCGAGAAACTCAACCAATATTTTTGTCAAGATAGAGTTTTATAACTCCACCAATATTTTCTGGTATTTTCAATTGGGACATATTCAAATCTTCTTTCTTCCAAGTCCCAACTATCTAATTGTAAATAAATAAATAAAACACATACATACTTACATTGTATGATTTTCAAGAACCTCTCTCTTTCCCTCTTAGAAAAGAAAAAAACAATAACAACAACCATGAACCCAACACAGCAACACAATCACAGGCTCCTTTCGAATGGCAATCCAACAGCAGAACACAACCTTGACAAAACCATAAGCAAATGGGTCAGAGTCATCATGGGGGTCATACTCATTCTTGCGTCACTCCTTTCTCTCTTCCTCCTCAAATGCGTGCGGCGCCGCTTCTTCAATCATCGCGACCCCGCCGCCACGTCAGCACACAGCGACAAGCTTTCTGCCCTTCCTACGTTCAAATACGGTAGTGATTCATTTCCGGCTTCTCCTTCTTCTTCTTCTTCTTCAAAGACGCCGTTTAATCCTGAAACAAGCTGTGCTATATGTTTGGCCGAGTACGTGCATGGAGAGGAAGTTAGGGTTTTGCCCAAGTGTAAGCATATGTACCATAAACCTTGTATAGATCAGTGGCTGGTGTTGAAGTCTTTGCACTGTCCCCTTTGTAGGGACCGCACGATCGAATGGGACGTGGAGCCCACGAGGACCAGTAGCACCAATAGTCTTGATCCAAACGTGGTGTTGAATTTTGGCTTTGCCAATGGCTCGGTTTCGGTGTTACGCCCAGGCCTTTGAATTTCTTCTGACTGGTTCATTCTTTGAGTAAAAGGTGGAAAACGAAAGTGAGTTTCGAGTTTGACCTCCTATTTGTTACTTCCATTCTTCCATGTATAGAGTCCATTTGGATAAGTTGTTGTAAAATGGTGTTTTGAGTTTAATTAAAATGAGTGTTTGTAAAAAGTTATAAAAAGTTATTGTTGTAAAAAGTTACTTAGTATTTACATAGGTTTGAAGAGTACGTTCTAGAAATTTTTGCCATTTGTTGAGTGTGAAGAAGTACAATTGCGCGGATTATCATTACTATTATTTAAAATTAAGGATTTAAAAAAAAAAAATACAATCTTTGAAATTGAATATCAATTTGATTCTTATAATTTTTATTTGGAGTTCTCTCTGTGCATGTTAGTGTCTCTGTGCTAATATATGTTTGAGGCCTCTTGAGCTCCGCTCTCGGCGTGAGCCTTTCTCTACTATGTTAAAGGGATTTTTCTCTTTCTTGTGGGTTTATTTGATTTCTACCCTTAGTAGTAGTGGCTTTTCGGCTTCTCTATGGGTCTCAAATCGGCCTTAATAAGCTAAGTTATTTTGTAATAAATATATATTTATTGAAAATTTTAGTAATAGAGTTTCATCTATAACAAATTATTATAATTTTTATTAGTTAGTTAAAATAAAGAATTGGAAACCGAAAACCACCATAACAATAGTGAAAAACTAGCACGCAGTGTTTATAACTTTTAATCCTGAGTTGTTAAAGACCTTGTAGTTGAATTGACACATCTCCATGTATAAAGTATTTGGAGAACTGGAGGAAAATGATTCGAGTTGTGAGTTAGTAACATATTGTAATTATCTCTAAAAAAAAAAAAAAACTTTAATCCTGAGTTAAATGAAGAAAATGTGTAAGACTAAAATTTTAGTAATATACAACATATGTGTTGATGTTGTAAACGTGTAATTAAAAAATGGTGTCATTTTGAGTAATTTAAAAAAAAAAATTAAATACTATAAAATAGTTAAAACTTAAAAAGAAAAAGAAGAAGAAGTTGTAAGGAATTTATTATGTTAAAAGGGAAGAAAAGAAAAAAGAAAAAAAGAAGAAGAAGTTGTAACATGTTTTATTAACCAAAAAAAAAAAAAAAAATTGTTATAACATTCTGACTGAAACCGAAATATTCATATATTTCTTTATCGAAGGGTCACTTTTCTTTTCTTTTTTCTTTTTTGATAGAACGAAGGGTCACTTTTCATTATACAAGATAAGATTTTTTTCTTTAAATTTCTCACTGACTCATATATAATATTTTGTTCTACCACCATCACATCAATTTTTATCCATTGTTTAATAAAGCACAACCCTTGCATGAAAAACTGTATAATCAATCATTTATTTAAGGACAAAATTAAATTACAAATTTGATTGTAGTCTAAGTCTTTAACTTTCTTTAAGGAGTTGATATGTGTGCAATGCACAAGACAAGTGTTGGTTAAGTATATGTATGCATGAGTCATATACAAATAAGGACGTATGTTAACTTGTTAAAGAAATTTTTTTTTTTTTTTTGAGAATCCTATTAAAGAAAATTGAAGTTTCATGTTGCAATCAAGTTTGTAGCCAAACTTAATTCACCATTTATTTAAAAGATTTTATGTATGTAAACAATGATTTTGCTTTTCAATATCAAGAGACAAGTGACTTAACATGAATGGTTCTCTATATAGATAGAGCCGACCCACTTTCTGCATACACTAGTTGGCCCTTATAATTGACAATAGGAGTCTTTTGGGGGGCCAAGCCAATGCAAAGTATGCAACCCCTTTGAGACAATAATTTCAAAGTGGGCAATTAGACAATATAATCAAATTGATTTTTGGTCATGTTAATTAATAATTAGTGGGTCTTTGTCAAGGTCTCCTCGGTGTCTAAAGCTACAAACATGCGTGATGTTTGGTTTGTTTTGAATGTTAATTTATTCATATTCTCAAAGTTGAAGTAGTAATTATCAGTAAAAATTTCATTAAAAAAAGTTTGAAATAATCATAAATAACTAGTAGATGTTGCACTCGTAAACCACGTTATATGACTTTTGATCCCAATTGAAAGGTAGACCCTGAAGTCTGACTCTGAAGCAGACAGAAAGGGGTTAGAAACATGTGGTTAGAAACGTTACCCATTTCTCTCATCTTCTGCTTGTCCACTTGACCTTTCTCTTTCAATTTTTAATTTTAATATACTTTTACGCAATTGATACTATCCATTTGCTAGTCTTCTTTTACATGATTCTAACTTTAACTAAAGAAAGCTTGATGGATTCTAGATTCCTATGGCATCAAGATGTTTTTTTTTTTTTTTTGGGTGGGCTTAAATGCTGAAATTATCGTCAGATGTGAATGGTGTAAAGTGCTTTCAAGAAAAGGAAGAATTATATGCTTGTCTCGTACACATATATAGGGCTTTTTGCACCTTTGATCTAACGAGCCTAGTTGAATCGATCAAGGCTAAAAAAAAAAAAAAGTGTGAATGTGATAGTGAACTATTTTTTGGGCTGAAAGTGTGATAATGAACTTGGCCAACATTTTCTATTACTCGTAATGACTGCCATCTAGTGGAGGAGGAGGACCGGAAGTCTTCCACGTTTGTTTGAGTTTTTCTTTCTCCACCATTTTCGGGGTTGAAAAAAAAAGCACTTTCTAAAAAATTTGACCGAGTATTTCCAATTGTGTAAATTAAACCGTAAACTTTCATTCTCATGACAATCTAGACTCCATCCATCCCTGTTATACTCAACAGTATTAGAACAAATTCTAGCTTCTTTACACGACCAAAATGGTATCGTTTTTTCACTTAGTTATCACCTCCATGCATAACATTTTCTTCTTCACATGAGAGAAGGGGAGCCAGCCTGAGATGCCATTAGACTCGTAGAACCTTGGCATGATGAAAGAAGGAAATATTTTGTTCGAAAAAATGTAGCCAAGGACTAAGTAAATAATATAATTGAATCAATTATTCTAAGACTACACCATTTGTCACATCTTACTAAAATAATTGATTAATGCGAGTTGCAAATAAAAATTTTCACTTGAATTTACCACTTTTTTCTCTACCACTCACAATCGACCATATTAAAGTTGTGGCAAAAATTGCAACCCATCGAATATGAGTGTCACACTTTTAATACCAAAAGATGAATTTAATTATTTGAGTGCTCATTTCAGCACTTTTGGTGCCAAAAGATAACACAATTGCACCATTTTTGTATGCCTAAAACCGAATTTATCAAGCCTTTTTTATATTAGAAGTGTTATATCACCGATTCTCCCAAGTTTAAATTATTTTAGTGCCAAAGGATAACATAACCTATTTTTGGCAATTGGGTAGCATTTCTACAATGAGAAAGTTTGGCAACAAAATTGGTTGCAATCTATGACTACAACTTCCTTAAAAAAAATAAACATTGTTACATATTCTGAAAATCTAATTGTTGGATTGCATATTCTTTATGATCTTAACACACATGTCAAATTTTGTACTAATTGGATGTTATTTACTATATGATCTATAAAATTATTTTTTTATACATAATTTTAGACTACAAACACTTGCAATTTAAATAATATATTGATGATATAGCTATTGATCTTTGATTTCCTAGAAATTTTGCAAGCATGGAAGATATAAGAAGAAATTGTAATCCAATGGTAGATTTGTCAAAATTCACCTCCAATAAAAAGATATTGAGTAACATTATAGTCTTAGGTTACAACCATTTTTGTAGCTAAACTTTGTCATTTTTACAACTTAGTTAAGAAACTTTGTGGCCATTTTGTGCCAAAAGAACCTAATTTCTCATGCCGAACTCTGAAGTACCAAAATTTGTGGCCATTTTGCTGCAAAGAGTCCTCAGTTTCGATTGATAAAGTGCAAGAACAACCTAATTTCTTCAAATTAATCAAGAAATTATTCTCTCTAAAAACTCTTAAAAAACTTCACACCTATAAATATAAAAATGTTTAAAGCTAAAAAATATTTGGCCAAATCAATTCACAACAGAAATTTATTTCAACATCTCTTCATTTAAATATATCATTTTTTCTCCACTACTCACATTTAACCACATTAGAGTTGTAGCAAAAATTGTGAAATACTCACTATGAGTGCCACACTTTTATACACTAAAAGATTGTGGGTTCAATAACTTTGCGTGCTTGTTTTAGCAAATTTTAGTGCCAAAAGATAACACAACCTAATTTTGGCAATTAGGCAGCATTTCTACAACTTAGTTAAGAAATTTTGTGGCCGTTATGTGTCAAAAGATAAAACAACCTAGTTTCTCATGCCGAACTCCGAAGTACCAAAATTTGTGGCCATATTTGTTTCAAAAAGTCCTCAAATGCCAAGAACAGCCTAACTTCTACAACTTAGTTTCTCTCTCTTGAAAGTTCAAACCCCTAAATAACTTCATACTACAATATAAAGATAAAAAATTTATACGCTAACAATATTTAGACAAATCAATCAACAATGGAAACTATATTCCAACCTCTTCCAAAAGTGACATATGATATGTTCCAGATACTTATGATGTTGTCTTTGTGCGTGGTAGGGTAACCCAAAAGATAAGTGTTATTCCATCTTTCGATGACAATATTATATCCGTCTACTTAAAAGCTTATTTGATTCTCTAAACTGCTTGCCATGTTAACTGATGATTGTCATCATCACTTGATAATAAAATAAAATGATCGTTTCTAAAGTTGAACAGGTCCCATTGGACATTGTTAAAGAATATTGGGGCCATCGTTTTTTTTTAAATAATTAAATAGTGATTTATGAGAGCTTGGAATTTAAGGTTAAAAAATGCTCTTTTGCAAAATTTTAATAAATTGTGTTGGAGAACAAATGGTAAACTATAGATATAAAAAATAATAAAAAACAATTAAATGAACACAACAATGGTTTAAAGGTACGAATTCACGTTATCCTTATTAAATATTTGCCCTAACACAAGTGTTGTTAAAAGGTTATTTATAAATTTGTCTCCATAATATAACCAAATTTAATAAGTAACAATTTTGAAGGAATCTTGTAAATTTATTTTTTAACAGTGTTTCTCATCTACTAAATATAAAAGTACTTATTTTGTGTTATAATTATATGATTATAAGGACACAACTTCTATATTACAATTTTTACGTAGTTATTTGTGAGTGACGAAGATAAGTAATAAATTAATGTTAAACTGATTTTATAATGGATCACTTCAATGAATTTTAATAAAAATTGTGACAAAAATTTATAATGATAATAGATAGATCTTTTTGCTGACTCAGCCTCCCCCAACCCGACCTTTATGGATAAGCATTTCTTCGGACTGAACTGAACCACACACAAGTTAACTCTTATCCCTAGTTAAACCCAATCCTCTCCCACTTTATTTGTTTAAATAATAAAATCCAAGACCTCATCAGGTCCCCACTTCGCTCTCTCTCAACTATTTCACCGTACCATGCTCTCTTCCCCTTCTTCCTTTCTTACTCCTCCAAAATTCTTGGCCAAGCCTCTCAACCCAGCTCACGCCTCGCCACGTGTCAGATTCTCACCACCCCTAGCTTTCGCCGCAACCGCCACTTCATCATCAGCGGAAACTTGCACCAATAATACTACGTCGTCGTCGTATCTGCCCAACATGGCCGCCGCCGCAGCAGCAGCGTGCACTTCATCGCCGTACCAGGTCCTCGGCATCTCCACGGGAGCCACGTGTCACGAGATAAAATCGGCGTACCGTCGATTGGCGAGGACGTGTCACCCCGACGTGGCGATCTCCACCAATCGTAAGGACACGTCAGGAGGAGGCGAGTTCATGAAAGTCCATGCTGCTTACTCCACCTTATCGGACCCAGAGAAACGCGCCGACTATGATCGCAGGATTAATATCCGAAGGTACCAGCCTTTGACGGCGTCGTCTGGATTCTCCAAATACACCCGCAAGAATTGGGAGACGGACCAGTGTTGGTAGTAGTACGAACTAGAACTAGTAGTAACCAATGGTTGACTTGACTCACTGTGTCAAGTTACCGAGTTGAAAAACTAATCCGGAGTAGTATATATATAGAGTATATAGTTATACTAATATTACTGCATGGCCTGAGTTGATTATTGTACTGTACATATTTTTCCTCGACCTATGTATGATTGACCTATCCTTACTTACCTTAGGATCATGTATTGTCGCCCGAGGTACTGTTCCGAATTCTGAAGCTACTGTATAAACGTGTAATACCGCAAAACAATATCATACCGACATACTTTTTAATCTCTCTCTCTCTCTCTCTCTGAAGTAGTTTTGTGTCGTTTGTGATTAAAAGAGAAATGGTGGGTATTATTTCGATTGAGTAATTGGGTGTAAACTTGTGATTTGATTACATAATTTTAGAATTATTATTTTTTATTTTGTCAGATTGGGCTAGCTCATTTGTTTATCAAAGTCTGGCTTCAAGCAGAAAATAAATTAAAAGAGTCTTTTTTTTTCTTTTTCTTTTTTTGCTGAGAAGAAAATAAAAGAGTCTAATGACATAATATATTTGATACTAATATTTTTCAACAATTCTTGAAGTGATTGATGTAAAATGATGACCTTAATGTACAAAAAATAGTGTTTCATATTTGTTATTATGAACTTTGCTGTTTATAATTTAATGGATGATATATACCGTAAGGACCGAATTTGAAATCATAGCCCAAAGTATGAATGGACTTAGGCCTAAAAAGCCTAAAACAATGAATTTGTAGAGAAATGGGTTAGAAAAATTGGGCTTTAGTTAATCAAACAAGAAGTTAAGTAGGATTGATGACAAAAGAGTGAAAATATACAAACTTAAATTGAATAAAAGATGTCCTCGGCAAAGTCCGAGGAGACTGGTTCTTATATAATATTCTCAAGTATGGTTACAAGTCTGGTTCTAGATTGTTACAATGTTTCTTTCTTGATTTTTCCCGTCCCCCAGTTTCATTGCCTTCTTCTTCTTTTATACTGTCTCTCCTTTTGCATGCCAGACGGTCGGTGTTGATATTTGTCCCATCAGCACTCCCCATAAGTCCTTATGTAGTAGCTGTAAGGCTGAAAACCACTATTCAGGCATCACCTCCACATTAATGCAGCCAGAGAGTTAGCTGCAGTGCATTTAATGTGGAGGCATCAACTTTCTCCTCAGATATTTTTAAGACTTCTCCCAGTCCGATCTCACTGCAATACATATCTGCACCAACGGAACTCCCTGGAACGTTACCTGGGACGACAGATAACCCCTTCGAACCTCGATATTGGTTAGCCGAGGATGTGATTATCCTCGGCCCACCCCTTTAAGTTGTTATGACCAAGACTGATCTCTCTACTTACTATCGCAGTCTCTTTTGACAAAGATATCTCTTCCTCGGACAAACTCTCGTCCTCGGATTGGGCCACAGGCCCAATATATAAACAGATAAAGAACTTCTGGGCCCAACTTCCCTACAATAGCCCCTCGGGATTCTTCTTTCTGGCTCCTCGGCAAGAAAGGAGGATTTCGATGTCACCTTAGTCAATCCGTGCCTATCACGCATCACTCTTGCCTGCGCAAACGCCTTTTAAACTGCCCGAGACACACTCCTAACGCTTCTGCTTACGAGATGCGCCCCTTATTAAATTTTGACGGCCTCATGTTCCCCACGTTCTACGGTGCGATGCAAATCCAACGGCTGAGGACTCTGCTGGGACTTGGGCAGGAACTTTCCCACTCTGTAGCTCTCTCTTTGATATAAATACCCCTCAAATCAACTTCTCCTCTCACTTTAGCATTCATACCGTTCCAGCGCACACATCTTGAACCTGCTCACCTTTCTAACTCACTTGAGCCCTTTACAAATATCAAAGACCTGTCCGAGGACCCCTTTATTCTTTCTGTAAGTCTTCTCGAACTTTTACTCTTTATTTTTCTATACGCTCTTCTTCTCTTTGCGTTCTTTCCTCTTCGTCTCCAATTCCCTTTCTCAATCTTCTTAGTTTCTCCCTCCCATTCCAAAAATGGGTAGATTCAAGAGTTTGGTAGAGTCCGAAGAGGGAATGGAGAACTTTAGGGCCCAGTACGGGATCCCTTCTGGGGTAGGTATGAGGTACTGTAAGGAAGGGTAATTGTTTGAAGATAGGCGGGAAGGAGAAGTGGTAATCCCAATGATTGCTTTCATAGAAGGGGGGATGAGAATCCCTATGGGCAAGGTCACTAGGGATTACCTTAGAGCCCATAGGTTAACTCCCACCTAGTGTGCTCCCAACATGTTTAGGATCTTAGGTTATGTCGACGTCCTAAATGAGAGAATGGGTTTAGGCCTTACCCATCACGATGTAAACTGGATTTACAACTTCTACCACCTAACCGAACAGGGGTACTACCTGAAATCTAGGTACCCTAAGGTTAGGCTCATCCAATGCCTTCCCGACTCCAATAAAGGTCTGAAAAAGGATTTTTTGATCCTATCAGGGGAGTGGCACGATGGCCTCCCTTGTCTGACGAGAGAGGGGAAACCAGGTGGGGTTCTAGGTCTAAATTCTCAATTTTAAAGTTATACCCTTCTCTTTTTCCTTAACTTTCGTTTACCCAAATATTTCCTTTGATTTGCACTTTGCTAATGAATGATTCTTTTGTCCTTGTTGATGACTTTGCAAACCCACATGCTGCTGCGCCCAACTTCAACCTTGTAAACCGAGCAAGTTTGGACAAGATCTTGAAGGCTGAGATCTTTGTCCACATAGACGGCCAGCTCAGAGCAGCTCATTTGATTTTGGACTACGTCCCGATCTCTAAGAGCTTTTTGGCGCCTAAGTATGTCATCAAGGCTAGAGATCCTCGGCTGCAACGAATCAGCGTAGCAGCTCCAAGTTTTCTGCTTTCCGGCCCTATTCCAGGAGGCATATACGTTGCTGATCCTATACCTGAGGGCATACCGAAGGTAGCCTCGCCACCATCACAGGCCACCGGAGTAGCCACTTCTTCCCATCTTGCCAGCATCGAAGAGGAAGAAGTAGTTGACGTACCTGACTCCGAAGACGAATTTGAGGTCTTCAACCGAGCTTAGACCCTAGAAACTTCAACTTTTGATCTCAGCCCTCCATTCAGTCCGTTAATAGACAAGATGGGGATTCAACGCAAACCAAAGTCCAGTCTGTTGGATTTGATAGAGTCCCAACCGAGGAGGGACGTACCAAGGAAGGCAGCCCAGACTAAGCCTCCCCCTCCCCTTCCTGCCTTGCCCCTCCAGCTTGGACTTGCCGACCTGAAGAGAAAGAGGGAGCCTAAAGGCAAAGAGGTGATGGATACTAGCAAAAACCTCATCTCTCAAGAGGATGAGGCCCAGAGGGCGGCTAAGTAGGCCAAGGTGGGGCAGAAGGGCGCCGAGAGGAGAAGCGATATTCAGGCCGAGCCTTCAGCCTGGCTTCCCGCGCCGATGCTGGACGGGGCCCCTCTGCTAGCTGATGCCTCTATTAGGGATTTCCAAGGAGGAAAGGCCGGCTATGTGGCCGATGCGGTGGAACAGGTTCTACTGCTCCCTGGGGACATGGCCGAGCTGCGGTCCATGAGGAGGCATGAGGTTTTCCTCAGCCTCAAGAGATATTTCACCATGGTATATCTTCTACTTGCCCACTTCTTCTTCTCTTTTTCCTTCATTTCTTTAATTGGTTTGCTTACCTTCCTTTTCTAAACCCCCTTTCTTTCTTCGGCAGGCTGTTCAAGCCTTCTTCCGAGCAAAGGAGATTACCAACTACTGCCACCGGCAGATGAAGAAGGAGGAGGGAAGGCATAACTCCGCCGTGGAGGCCTTCAATGTGGTCGAGCAGAGCAATAAAGAGCTTAAGAAACAACTGCTGGAAGAGCAAAGAGAAAGAAAAAGTGCAGCAGCAGCTCTTGATAATGTGGAAAAACATGCCGAGAGCCAGAGGTTGCTTCTTCACAACGCAGAGGATTAGCTGGCCGATTCCAAAACTCAAATCGTCGCACTTAAAAAGAAATTGGAGGAGGCCGAGAAGGCGAAGGTGTAAGCAGAGAGGGCTCGAGATTAGGCCGAGCAGGATGGGTACGACGCCAGAGTGGCAGAGACTGAGGAAGCCCTCAGGGCTGAGGTCCCCGAAATATGTAGGACTTACTGTTCCCAGACGTGGTATGAAGCTCTCAACCAGGCCGGGGTTGAGGCTTCATTTGCGCTTAGGAAGGTAGAGAACGTCTACTACTCCCTGCCATTCAGCGGTCTGTTCCCTCTGTACCAAGGATTGATGCCGAGCCTAAGGTGGCAAAGGTGAGCAAGGACAGCACAACCAGCGTTACAACCTTCTCTGCCAACCTCTCCGAGGAGGCTGAGTAGCCCGGGGTTACCGAAAAAGAAAAGAGCACCAATCAAGGGGTGGTCCCTGATGCCATGAAGCCCCTAACTACCTCTCAAGACCCTCCTAAAGAAAAAGAAGCATCTAAAACAATGGAGATTGTCCTGGCTTCTCTGCCCCTGCCTGCCAAATCTGATCCTGAGAGCAAGGGCCCTGAGGCCTCAGAAGCTGCATCTGCTCAGCCCATTGGAGGCCCTTAAAAGGAAAAACTTGTAATAAAAAAGAAGTAGACTTAGTGTAGTTCTTCTTTTCGTTTTGTCTGTTTCTTTTTCTTCTTTTTCTTTTACTTGCAACTGTTGTTTCAATTCCTAAAGTTTGTAGGGAAGTTGTTTATTTTGTACTCTATCTGCCTTGCTTGAAGGCTTTGATTAATGAAAGTTGTGCATATTTTCTTTATTTCTATGATTCTTATATTGGTGTTGATATAACTTCTATCTTATCTAACACTTAACAAAGGTAACAATGGGGTAAAACCCTTCTTACTAATCTATGTAAGTAACAGACAAATTATCCCATCTCATATGGTCAGCTGCAAAATAATGTTAAAACCTACTAAGTCCATTACCTCGGTAGGGCATAACTTTAACTGTTAAGAACACACACAGTAGTATAATCTGTGTATTGGTTTAAACCTACTTTGCTCTTTACTTATTGATAAGTTTAAAGGAGCAAAAGGATAATCAACTCTTAAACAAATACTGGTAAGACTGTAAATGCTTTAAGTGATGCTCATGAATATCCAAGTGAGTTTGTTACCACCATGAAGATCTTTGTTGTTTAGAGAAGCTGATCACATTTGACATTCAGTTAATTAATAAGAGATACTTGTTTTACCTTAGGTATGTGGGATGAAATGAGGCTTTGTCTAGACATTTGCCAAAAATGATAGGAAGTATTGGTGATTAAAGGACACTGATTTATCCAAAGCATGTGCTCCGAGGAGCTAGGCAGAGCTAAGGTTCTGTTTGATACTTAGTTAGATGTCAGGGAGTATTAATTTTCCCAATGTATGTGGTCCAAGGAGCCAGGCATGACCAAGGTTCTGTTTAATACTTAGAACAGTGATTAAAAGATATCAATTTACCCAAGGTATGTGATCCGAGGAGCCAGACATGACCAATGTTCTATTTGATACTTAGTTAGATGTCAAGGAGTATTAATTTTCCTAAGGTATGTGGTCTGAGGAATCAAGCATGACCAAAGTTCTGTTTAATACTTAGTTAGATGTCAAGGAGTATTAATTTTCCCAAGGTATGTGGTCCAAGGAGCCAGGCATGACCAAGATTCTGTTTAATACTTAGAACAGTGATTAAAAGATATCAATTTACCCAAGGTATGTGGTCCGAGGAGCCAGGCATGACCAAGGTTCTGTTTGATACTTAGTTAGATGTCAAGGAGTATTAATTTCCCCAAGGTATGTGGTCCGAGGAGCCAGGCATGACCAAGGTTCAGTTTAATACTTAGAATAGTGATTAAAAGATATTAATTTACCCAAGGTATGTGGTTTGAGGAGATAGGCATGACCAAGGTTTTGTTTGATACTTAGTTAGATGTCAAGGAGTATTAATTTTCCCGAGGTATGTGGTCCAAGGAGCCAGGCATGACCAAAGTTCTGTTTAATACTTAGAACAGTGATTAAAAAATATCAATTTACCCAAGGTATGTAGTCCGAGGAGCCAGGTATGACCAAGGTTCTGTTTGATACTTAGTTAGATGTCAATGAGTATTAATTTTCCCAAGGTATGTGGTTCGAGGATCCAGACATGACCAAGGTTCAATTTAATACTTAGAACAGTGATTAAAAGATATCAATTTACCCAAGGTATGTAGTCCGAAGAGCCAGGCATGACCAAGGTTCTGTTTGATACTTAGTTAGATGTTAAGGAGTATTAATTTCCCCAAGGTATGTGGTCCGAGGAGCTAGACATGACCAAGGTTCTGTTTAATACTAAGATTGATAGTAGAACGCATGACATACAATATAGTAGACCCAAATGTGGTGAAGAAAGCTTTTATTAATAATAGTACCTTCTCAAGTTATTTACATTCTAGGGGCGTGGTACAGCCTTTTCCTTTAGATCCTCAAGATAATATGCCCTTATTCCGGTCACCGATGTGATACGATATGGCCCTTCCCAGTTGGGTCCCAATTTTCTCCATGCTTGGTTTTTTGCAGTGCCAAAAACCTTTCTTAAAACCAAGTCTCCAACTGTCAGTGGTCTTAGCTTTACGTTGACATCATACCCCTGCTTGAACTTGTGTTGATAGTAGGCCAATTGGATCATATCATTCTCTCTTTGTTCTTCAATTAAGTCTAAACTCTTCTCCAACAGCCCATCGTTGTTGCTCGAAGTGAAAGAACTCGTTCTCAGCGTGGGGAATCCAGTCTCTAAAAGAATGACAGACTTGGCCCCATAAGTCATCGAGAAGGGCGTCTCCCCAGTGGATCTGCGAGGAGTAGTCCGGTAAATCCAAAGGACATGTGGCAGCTCTTCCACCCATTTCCCCTTCGCGTCGTCCAATCTCTTTTTAAGTCCATTCATTATGATCTTATTGACAGCCTCGGCCTATCCATTCCCTAGTGGATAGGCCGGAGTGGAATACTTGTTCTTTATTCCCAGATTGCAGCAGTATCTCCTAAAGGCTTTACTATCAAACTGAAATCCATTGTCCGAGATGAGCGTATGGGGGATTCCAAACCGGGTGACGATATTTTTCCAAACGAACCTTTTTGCATCTACGTCCCTGATATTTGCTAGTGGTTCAACTTCAACCCACTTGGTAAAATAATCCCTGCCGACTAATAAATATCTCTTATTTCCTGCTGCTTTGGGGAAATGACCTACAATGTCCAAGCCCCATTGAGTGAAAGGCCAAGGATTGGACAATGGATTGAGGACTCCACCAAGTTGATGAATGTTTGGTGCAAATCTTTGGCATTAGTCGCACTTCTTCACGTACTCTTGTGCCTCCTTCTGCATATTTGGCTATCAATAGCCTTGTGTGAGGGCTCTGTGAGACAAGGACCTGCCCCTTGTATGGCTCTCACAAATCTCTTCATGTAGCTCTTCTAAAAGTAGCTCAACTGCTTTGGGGTGTATGCATAGCAAGTATAGGCTGAAAATGGATCTTTTATACAACTTTTGGTCCTCGAACAGCCAAAACCGAGGAGCCTTCCTCCGTACCTTGTCAGCTTTGGACTTATCCTCGGGCAGGACATCTTCCTTAAGGAATAGCACAATAGGGTCCATTTAACTAGGCCTTACCCTTATCTGGTGAACATGAACCACATTTCTTTCCACCTCGGAGGGTTTACACAAGTCCTCCACAAGGATCACTCGAGGTAAACTTTGTGCCGAGGAGGTTGCCAGCGTGGCGAGAGAATTCGCATGTGTATTTCTACTTCTAGGAACTTGTGATAAACTAAAAGACTCAAATTCAGACTGTATGTGTTTAACCTGGCTCAAATATTCCTGCATTCTAGGATCTCTAGCTTCCAACTCTCCCTGGACTTGGCCTACAACCAGCCTTGAATCAGAGAATATCTCCACTGTTTTTCCACCCATTTTCTGAACCATGGTCATCCCTACCAACAGGGCTTCGTACTCGGCCTCATTGTTTGTAGTCGAGAATCCCAATCTCAAGGATTTCTCAATTGTGATATTCTCTGAGGATACCAAAACTAGCCCCACCCCAGATCCTCTATGGTTAGCTGCACCATTAACGTAGACCTTCCAGGACAAAGGCTCTTACAAGGAGATTACACCAACCGATTTTCCATCCATGTTTTGCTCCTCTAATCTATCTTCTGATGGGGTCTCGGCAAACTCAGCCACCAGATTGGCGAGGACCTGACCCTTGACAGAGGTGCGAGGCATATATTTGATATCAAAAGCCCCTAGAATCGTGCCCCATTTTGCAATTCTCCCTGTGTAGTTAGCGCTCCGAAGTAGAGATCTGAGCGGGAGTTGAGTCAAGACAACAACTGTGTGTGATTGGAAATAATGGGGGAGCTTACGCGTACCATGCACCACTACCAGAATGGCATTCTCAAGTGGTAAGTATTGGACCTCGGCTTCATGTAGTGACTTGCTTCCATAATAGACTAGCCTCTGCACACCACTGTTAACCCGGATTAGCACCAAACTTACTGCGTGGGAGGCTACTGCAATGTAAGCAAACAGAACCTCGTCCACTTCGGGCCTGGACATAATGGGTGGCCGAGAAAGGTACTCTTTCAGCTGCTGGAAAGCCAGGACACACTCTTTGGTCCATTCAAATCCCTTCCACTTGTTCAACAATTGAAAGAAAAGCCTACACCTATCTGCTGACCAAGAGATGAATCGGTTTAGAGCAGCAGTCATCCCAGTTAGCCTCTAGACCTCTTTGGGATTCCGAGGTGGTTGCAGGTTGTTGATGGCTTTGATTTGGTCAGGGTTGACCTCAATTCTACGGTGTGTAACCATGTAGCCCAAAAACTTCCCTGATCCGACACCAAAAGAACATTTGGAAGCATTAAGTCGCAGCTTGTGCCTCCTCAAGATCTCAAAAATATTCCCGAGGTCATTGACGTGCTCAGATTCCAACTTGCTCTTGACCACCATGTCATCTATATAGACCTCAACGTTTTTCCCTAACTGTGGCTCAAACATCCTGGTCATCGTCCTTTGGTAGGTAGCCCCTGCATTCTTTAAACCAAAGGGCATCACCTTGTAATGATAATTCCCAATGGGGGTGAGAAAAGCCGTCCTCTCTTGATTGTCCACGACTAAAGGTATTTGATGGTACCCTTGAAAGGCATCCAAAAAGCTCATCTGAGGATGACCCACAGTTGCATCAACTAGCTGATCAATCCGAGGCATAGGGAAGGGGTCTTTTGGGCAGGCTCTGTTCAAATCCGTAAAATCTACGCATACACGCCACTTCCCACTCTTCTTCTTTACCACCACTGTATTATCCAGCCATTCAGGGTAGAAAACCACCTTAATAGCCCCGGCCCACTTAAGCTTTATCACCTCGTCTTTGATGGCGTCAGAATGATCCTTAGATGAGTGCCGAGGTGGTTGTTTCTTGGGGGTGACAATTGGATTGACGTTTAAATGATGACAAATGAAGCTCGAATCCACCTCTGGAGCTTCATAAGCATTCCAAGCGAAAACATCAACATTCCTTTTGAGAAACTCTACCAATTCTTCCTTTTCCAGAGGCGATAGTTGAGCCCCAACCTGAAAAAACTTCTCCAGGTCATCCCCTACAGCAAATCTCTCTAAATCTTCATATTCCGCATCCTCGGCATGCCCATCCACAGGTATTGCCAGAGACTTTGATTACTATAAACCTCCCTCAGCAGAGGCCGAGGACTCAGCTGCAAGCTGATGCAAAATTGCGGACACGAGGCACTGCCTAGCCATGGACTGGCTTCCCACCAGCTCCTCAATCCAGTCCCCGGACAGATACTTCACCTTCTGATGCAGGGTCGAAGAAACAGCCCCTAAGGTGTGAAGCCATGGTCTGGCAACTATGGCCGTGTAGGGAGAATAGGCCTCCACTACAATGAAGTCCACTTCAACCACTTATGAACCTGCTTGTATGGGCAACCTAATCTGACCTTTTGGAGTGATAACCTTCCCATCAAAGCTCACCAAAGATGAATCATAGGCTGTCAGGTCCTCGGGCTTTAAGTTCAGCCCCTTGTACAAATCGGGATACATAATCTCTGCGCCACTACCCTGGTCGACCATTACCCTTCTCACATCATACCCTCCTATTCTGAGGGTTACCACCAAAGCATCATCATGTGGCTGGATGGTTCCTACCTTGTCTTCATCCGAAAAACTGAGCGCCGGTCGAACCTTTACTTTAGCCCTCTTCGGCTTAGAATCAGTGTCCTCGGCTAGAAGCCGAGACACAGACATTACCTTGGATAGCTGAGAACCTGTTCTCCTAGGTGCAACAAAGATGACATTGATTGTACCTAACGGGGGCCTTGAAGAAGCATTCCCCTAAGCTCCTGACCTTGATTGGTCTCCTTGCCCGTTGAGTCAGTACAAAAGATGTTGTAACCTTCCCTATCTCACTAGTTGCTCTAGGTGATTCCACAGAGTTCTGCAGTCCTCGGTGGTGTGCCCCCGCTCTTGGTGGTATTGGCAATGAAGGCTCTGATTGCATCTCAAGGGGTTTCCACTCATCTTGTTTAGCCATTTGAAGTAGGGCTCATTCTTGATCTGCTCCAAAACTTGATGCACCGGTTCTCGGAACACAGTGTTAACCATTTAAGGAGTTATGGACTCAGACTGCCCAGCGAAATCCCTTCAGGGTCTGTTATTGTTGTAGCAGTCGGACCTGAAATCCCTCCTCTCCTGAGGGATAACCTTGCCCTTTCCCTTGTCTTGCTGCTGGTCCTCTTTAACCCTTTTATACTTGTCAATCCGATCCATGAGTTGGCATATACTAGTAACAGGCTTCCCAGTCAAAGACTTCCTTAAGCCATGCTCGGCAGGTAGGCCGAGCTTGAAAGTACTGATGGCTACATCGTCAAAATCACCCTTTATCTCGTTGAACATCTCCCAATATCTGTCCGAATATGTTCTCAGGGTTTCTCCTTCTCTCATAGACAAAGACAACAAGGAAGCTAAAGGCCGAGGAACCTTGCTGCACGTAATAAGCGGGATCCAAACACTTGAGTGAGTTCTTTGAAGGAATCAATGGAACCTGCCCTCAGACCATCAAACCACCTCATCGCCATAGGCCCCAAATTGGATAGGAAAACCTTGCACATCAAGGCCTCGTTCTTGGAGTGTACAGCCATCCTTTGATTGAAGTGGCTAACATGCTCCACAGGGTTTGTTCTACCACTGTACATAGTGAATGTGGGCTGTGCAAATCGCTGAGGAAGTCTCCCTCCCTCAATCTAGTGCGTAAAAGGTGACCTAGAATTCGGTTGAGTGCTTTACTCATAGCGTCGTTTCCTAGGCCTACCAAAGACGAATTTCTATTTTTGCGCTCATGATGATACTCTTCATCATATGAGAAAGACTCACTAGGAGGAGTCCTCGACCTATGCCTATAGCTGCCATCCTCTCCACCATCAGAAGAGAAGTCAGAATTGGATGGAGCTCGCTTTCGCCGTTCATGGCGCAAGCTTCTCTTCAGGTGATCAATCTCCTTCTGCATGGCTCTGGCATTCTCCTCACAAGAGACGTGGCTCTTACCTCGAGATTGACTCTCACTGGTATGGGTATTATGTACGCTTCCCTCCCGGTCCCTTTTTCGTTCAAGATCACAGAAATGATCTTGATGCTGAGACCTCATAGACTCTGCTTGGTATGGACCTGAACCTACCGTCATTGAAAGTCGGATTCTCTATATCACCAGTCTTTCCCACAGACGGCGCCAATTGTAAGGACCAAATTTGAAATCCTAGCCCAAAGTATGAATGGACTTAGGCCCAAAAAGCCCAAAACAATGAATTTGTAGAGAAATGGGTTAGAAAAACTGGGCTTTAGTTAATCAAACAACAAGTTAGGTAGGCTTGATGACAAAAGAGTGAAATATATAATATTCTCAAGTATGGTTACAAGTCTGGTTCTAGATTGCTACAATGTTTCTTTCTTGATTTTTCCCATCCCCCAGTTTCATTGCCTTCTTCTTCTTTTATACTGTCTCTCCTTTTGCATGCCAGATGGTCGGTGTTGATACTTGTCCCATCAGCACTCCCCATAAGTCCTTATGTAGTAGCTGTAAGGCTGAAAACCACTGTTCAGACATCACCTTCACATTAATGCGGCCAGAGAGTTAGCTACAATGCATTTAATGCGGAGGCAGCAGCTTTCTCCTCAGATATTTTTAGGACTTCTCCCAGTCCAATCTCACTGCAATACATATCTGCACCAATGGAACTCCCTGGAACGTTACCTGGGACAACAGATAACCCCTTCGGACCTCGGTATTGGTTAGCCGAGGATGTGCTTATCCTCGGTCCACCCCCTTAAGTTGTTATGACCAAGATTGATCTCTCTACTTACTATCGCAGTCTCTTCTGACAAAGATATCTCTTCCTCGGACAAACCCTCATCCTTAGATTGGGCCACAAGCCCAATATATAAATAGATAAAGAACTTTTGGGCCCAATATCCCTACATATACATTTTTATTGATATCCATGTTAAACCGTGAAATAAGAGATGTGTACGAAAGACAAATATTGTGAGAATAATTAGTTCTTAATATGTTGTATTAATTACAATATGTCACTTAGATAATCAATTAGAAAAAAAAGATATCAAAAACTTTCAAGAGAATTAATTATGTTTTTAACCCCGCACTCTTAGCGCGATGGTCACTTAATAGGTATAAGTATTTGTGGGGTGTGGGGGATAAGGGCTAGGGTTTAAGTCTCTAAGAAGAAGTTTCACACACACATATACACTTATATTATGCTATAGTAGAATTTCTATCTTGTATAAAAAAAAAAAGTTATGTCTTTAAATAAATATATATTCTTTTTTGTGGTAAATAAATAAATATATAGTCATTTGATTAAAAAAACATGAAAATATGTGCAAACAAATTGAAAGATTCGAAGTTTGATTAGTGTAGGGATATTGGGCCCAGAAGTTCATTATTTGTTTATATATTGGGCCTGTGGCCTGATCCGAGGACGAGAGTTTGTTCGAGGAAGAGATATCTTCGTCAAAAGAGATTGCGTTAGTAAGTAGAGAGATTAGTCTTGGTCATAGCATCTTGAGGGGTGGGCCGAGGATAAGCATATCCTCGGCTAATCAATGCCGAGGTCCAAAAAGGTTGTCTGTCGTCCCGGGTAACGTTCTAGGAAATTCCGTTGTTGCGGATATGTATTGCAGTGACATCAAACAGGGAGAAGTCCTAAAAATATCTTATGAAAAGCTGCTGCCTCCGCATTAAATGCACTGCAGCTAATTCTCTGGCCGTATTAATGTGGAGGTGATGCCTGAACAGTGGATTTCAGCCTTACAGCTACTACATGAAGACTTATGGGAGGTACAAATGGGACAAGTATCAACACCAAACTATCTGGCATGCACGTGGAAGGTGGAGATGAAAAGGGGAGACGGTATAAAAGAAGAAGAGGGTAATGGGATGAGGGGATCGGAAAAAAGAGAGAAAATTATTGTAGCATATAGAACTGACTTTGTAATCAAACCTGAAAGAAATACATAAGAACAGATCTCCTCGGACTTTGCCGAGGACGATTTTCTTCATTATAAACTTGTTCATTTACATCTTCTTGTCCTTTAAACCTATTTTGTAGTTAGTCTAATTCATTAGAGCCCAGTTTTCCAACCCATTCTCTACAAATTCATTGTTTTGAGCTTTTTGGGCCTAAATCCATTCATACCTTGGGCTAGGAATTCAAATCTGGTCCTTACAATTAGAATCTACAATTATTGTAGGGATTTAAGGCTTGCAAAATTTACAATTATATCCTTAATCAATGCGAGTGGGACTAAAAAGCCTAAACTTGAAAATCTCACCCCACCACCTTTGTGGTGCGAGGAAAGCCCGTGAGGGAAGGGGCGGGTCAAAACAGGAAGGTACAAAATTGCCACCCCTAGATCATTAATTATATACTCTATAGTCTATACCTTGTAGAGTTGCTGTTGTTAATGTATAGTTTATAACTTTTGTCATAATTCTAAGATGGTCAACTGTGAGTTAATGGTAGATTTATATGAAAGTAATTGTCTGCTACTATAAATCGATCATATCATCAAGTTGTGACAAATGGTGTAGTAGTTGGAAAACTAGTTATTTATAGCATCCTCTCCATCTAGGTGGCTTGAGATTCTGAAAAACTAAATTGCGCAAATGGAATTACTGGAAATATTGCTAATATATGTTAACTCTTTTTTAAGCCAAGGGAATGAACATGACATCTTTGATCTTTCCACGTCTATAATTTTTTCTTTTTTGGTAGCATGATACATGCATCAAAACAAAAAACAAAAAACAAAGCTAGAAATTTTGCAGTTAGGGAGATAGCTTACTACTAAAGGCAAGACTATTTTAATAACTAACTCATGAGTTTTGAAGGTGGCAGTTGAGCTAAAACTCATAGAGAGCGACTAAATCTTAGTTAACCTATGTAGCAATCGGATGAGCTATTCCCATTGACCATATTGGAGGAATAGAAGAATATTATAGAGGAAAAGTTAGAGCCTCCAAGAATATTTTTTTAGGGGTTATTAAGAAATTTAAATTAAACAAAATTTAATATATAAAAAAACTTGAATCTTAATATTGACACAAAAAAAAAAAAAATACAGTTTTACAATTTTTATTTTCTATGAGGTTTTATTATTTATTGTCAATGTGGGTAAGTGTGACCATTTTATTTTGTTAAGTTTGTATAACATTTTTATTTTTATGTAATTGTCATTATCTATTTGTCATTATTGTGACAAAAATATTTTAAACTAAATGACAAAACTCAACCCTCTTGCACTATATTAATTATTGACTTATATAGCCACACTCGTCCATACATAAATAATATACTAAGTGTCTATTTAACCAATCAAATCCTTGAACATCACTAACTTTACTTTTTTTTTTTCTTGAATGACTAACTTTATAATAATAAATTATTACAACACGATAACAATGCACACACATGTAACAAACCTTATGTATTTCCTAATTATTAAATTATATAAAGTTATATTATATTATATTTATACTATACATGCACACATTCATACACAACACAATTCACACAAATAACATTATAACAAAAAAAATAACCGTACACAATCAATATCAAACACACACTCACACACATATAATATAAATTTATAATAAAGAGAGACTCACAACTCATAAGCACTTGCTCTTTATTTTTAAAGTTGGAGATACAAGAGATTTTCAAATAGAGAAAAGAGATGAGATTAGATTCATGAGAGAGGGAGAGGGTGATTTATGATTTGTGTTGTTGTTTGGTGTGCAAGATTTAATCCTGGGTGTGCAAAAATATTTTTAAGGGGTAGATTAAATTAGTAATATATATATATATATATATATTTCAAGTTATGGGGTTCATTTGAACTCCTGAAGCATAAGTGGAGCCACCTCTAAGCCTTGGGCTCCAACTACTAATAATAGGAAGATGACATTAATTTTTATCATGTTTATGTTTCCCTCACATATGACGAGTGATTAGCAATAAATGGAGATGAGAGCAATAGAATGCGAACCTACATAGAGGAGTTGCATGTAACCACGCTAGCCATCACTATCAGATTGCAATTTGCTAGTAATAATTAAGAAAGGAACGCAAAAATCTTCTATAGTCAACTTGGATAGTTGGATGAAACTTGTTTCCTTGAAAAAATTCACTAGCCATCAGGCCCATCACTATCTAATTGCAATTTGCTTGTAATGGAGGAACGCAAAAAATCTTCAATTTGCAAGTCAACTTGGAGGAAACTTGCAATTGCGCCTTGAAAATAACAAGTCTGAAAAAGTAATAACATTTTAACGTTCTTAACGGAAACATTAAGAGTTTTTTTTTTTCTTTTGAAAACGAAACATTAATAGTTTAAATTACTCCTAGCTAGTCTTCTTTCTTTTTTTAATTTTTTTTACTTAACGTAGGAAGGAGGAAAGAAGACAGACAAGCTTTGAGACTTCCCAGGAATTTTTCCTTTTTCATGAAAATAATATTAAAATTTAACAAGCCTATGAATATCAATTATCTCTACTAATAAAGTCTATTACTTAACTTGACTACATTCCCCTCGGTAACCCATATATATAAGCCCAATGACCTTGGTAACCCATTTATATAAGCCCAATGACCTCCAATGAAGGAAAAAATCTAAGTCCATAGACCGCATAATTGACACCAATGAGTAAAATCTTTTTGTCCTTCTGGACTCCATAGTAACAACAAAGAGTGTGCTAAATTATTAGTAGGAGTAGAAATTGCAAGAAATATTATAAAAGTTCATTTCCATATAATTCTTTTCGCTAAACTTCATTTCGCTAGAATTAGACAGTGTTACTACTACAAATCTACAATATATAGTGACTAGAGTATGCTGTAGTGAATTATCAACCAATGCGCCCAACAAAGGAAAGTTTTGGGCCGGGGTTTCAAAACTTAGACCCAATTCTATATTTTGAAAATAAGGCCCAAGGACTTTGTTGCCGACTGCACTCTCCTAATATATATATATGTAGGAAAATGAGCCCAACATTTGATTAGGATCCTCTAAAATTTTTATGATTAAATGAATGGTTGAAATTTTTCTATCTGATCACTCAATTAATACTGGTTTATATTTGTTTATACAACAATATTATGGATATATCCAATTTCATAACATACTGAAATTGTCGACTATGAATAGAAGACAAAAAGTGATGACTCAATGTAAAAAGTAGTAGACAAATAGTGTCTATCACTCACAGTCGACCACTCTTCAACATGTTGTGGGATTTGATATATTTTTAGATTTATTTTTGTTTAAATATTAATGATGTGACCATTCTAAACCATTTATTTAGGATTTTAGAATTTCATGGTGAATTCAACTTACTATTAGAACTTTAGAAGATCTCAATCCTTGTTGATATTCTTGTACACATTGGCCCTATCTCTCATGACCAAAAAAGAAAGAGTGATACTAAAATTAATATAAATTTTATTATAAATCTTACAATTAATGTGTCAACTTTTAAAACACAAAATAAAATTTTAATTAAGAAATTTATTTATCTTATTATTGATATGGTACTAATTATATAAATTTGTATGTTAGTTTGTAAACTTTTTGTAGTAAAAGTGTATCTAAAATTAGTATTAGTTTTAGTATTTTTAAAAAAGAAAGCTGGGAAACTCCACAAGCGTCATGCACTGAACTGAAGAGTTATTACTAAATCTTTTTAAAAATTTTCAACAAGATAATTAAGCTTTTTTTCCCCCTTATGGACCAGAATTATTGAGCATTTCAAGAGTTGGGGGAGGTAATTTGGGCATATTTCTGGTGCTGGTCCGAATCAACAAGACTTGGACCAGTCTTCTTTTCTTTTTTCCAAAGCAGACTTGGTCCAGTCAGTTCTACCACTTGGACCAGTCTCTCTCTCTCTCTCTCTCAATTGTTACAGGTCAGGAAATAACCTTTTACAATGAAATTAAATGGTTCTCATGTCCTGAGATGACATACAACAAAAACACTACAAAAATCTATATTTTTTTTTTTTTAACAAATTGTAATTTAGAATTGAACAATTTAAAACCAATTTTAAGCTGCCGAAACAAATGGGCCTTAAGCATGCTTTTGAACCAAAATTGAAACTCAAAAATTGAATTAGACCTGGAAAGTGGGTCGGGTTGATTGGATTTGGGTTAGAAACGAGTCTTCCTAAACAAGTTGTAAAACCTATGACCCTTAGAGCAACTACATCAGTTGATGCAAATTTTTCTTCTATTTTGCACAAAAAGCTACTTTTTCTATTTTACACACCAATTTTTACAAAACACCCACATCAATTTATCTATTCTACACATTTATTCAATAAAATATTCATTCTTTTACAATTTTTTATTATTCTTTCCCTCACCGCTTCTCTCTCATAGATCCAATCCGAAGGTTGATCCTCCTCTGCTGCGGCTATGAAGGTTGATCGGAGCCTCCTCCAGCTCTCGCCGAAGTCGACGCTGACAAAGACGGAGAGTGTTCTTCGTCGAGGACGTCAAGGGCAAAAGAGGAAATTTCAACGTGGGAGAAAAGGGGACGGGTGGTGAAAGCCGTGGGGATGAAATCGTGGCCGTCGGATGGGGCGGAGGGCAGAGAGTGAGGAGGGGCAAAATGGGAAATGAGGAAAGAAGAGAGGTCGTGGAGGGAGAGGGAGGTGTAGTTGGAGCCATAGAATGGGTTGGGATCGAGGT
The DNA here is from genome assembly GCA_030021035.2 of Notholithocarpus densiflorus. NCBI lineage: Eukaryota > Viridiplantae > Streptophyta > Magnoliopsida > Fagales > Fagaceae > Notholithocarpus > Notholithocarpus densiflorus. The sequence continues at coordinate 1,444,429 of JARYZH020000013.1, read as the reverse complement.
GGAGGACGGTTTTGCCATGGCGGAGGCGGTAGCGACGATCATGGATTCTGGTAGGCCTATGCCGAGGACGATTAGATCGAAGTTGGTCAGCTCGATTGGAGGGTATGATGAAGCAGAGACAAGGAGAGAGTCAGGTGAGAGTGAGAGTGAGAGTGAAAGCAGAGACAAGAGAGAGAAAAAACTAATAAAATATTAAATATACATGCTACAGTTAGAGCAATTACATCAGCTGGTGGATAGTTTTGCAAAATAGAAAAAGGTAGTCCTTTTACACATTTTGGCCCAAAAAACACCCACATCAATGGGTGTAAAATTGTGCATTTATGCACAATTGCTACAGTAACTGTGCATATATGCACGGTTACTGTAGCGCTTTCATTTATTATTTTTTTAGTTTTTTTTCTCTCCTTCTCTCTGTATCTCTGGTTGCTCTCGCTCTCACTCTCACTACCGCCGATCATCAGAGAACGCCACACATGCATTAACAGAGAACGCCACACATTCATCAACAGAGAACACCACATCAAAAAATTTCTTCCAAAATCAAGTAAAACAAGAAATTAGTATTACATAGGATTTGTTTGGTTGCCGAGAAAAACATAGAGAAAACAAGAAATAAAGAAAATTAACCAAACACAGAGAAAATCAACAGATCTTTGGTTGCTGATCGTCTTTCCTTCTATTTCTACTCTTTTCCACCACTTTCTCACCAACCAAACAAGAAATAAAGAAAATTAACAACAAAAAAGGCTGGGTCTAGGTCGACGAACCAAACAAGAAGACCGATCCAAGAAGCGAGCCATTTCGATCACCGGACCGCCAGAACCAGACACCGACGACAACAACTGAGCTCGCACGCCGACGAAAACAATTGCTACTTTTCTTTGCGTGTTGGGTCTGGGTCTGTGAGAGAGTGTTGGGTCTGGGTCTGTAAGGGAGTGTTGGTCTGTGAGAGAGAGGGGTAGTGAGGGAGAGTAATAAAAAATTGTAAAAAAATGAATATTTTATTGAATAAATGTGTAGAATAGATAAACTGATGTGGGTGGTTTGTAAAAATAGGTGTGTAAAATAGAAAAAGTAAGTTTTAAGTGTAAAATAGACGGAATCTTATGCACAAGCTGATGTAATTGCTCTAACAGTGCATATATGCACGGTTACTGTAACAATTATGCATAAATGCACAAATTTACACCTACTAATGTGATGTTTTTTTGGCCAAAATGTGTAAAAGGTGTAACTTTTTTTATTTTGCAAAACTTTCCACAAGTTGATGTGGCTGCTTTTATAGCTATGTGTGAGAGACCAGAAAAGTGCCTCTAAAAAAAAAAAGAAGAGATTTTTGAGTGCTTTTAAGGGCACCTCTCTTTTTGGGTAAGTGGTGTGAAGTCACCACTTATTTTTTTTATACAAAAATATAAGAAAAACTAAATATAAAAAATACATGAATGAATTGTTTCCTTTCATTGATTAAAAAAATACATGTTTGAAAAATTGAAAATTACATGACTTTGGGTCCTAGTTACAAACTACCAAATAAGTACATGGCTTTTTGTCATAGTTACAATCTACCCAAAATAAAAGCAAAGATAAGACCTAGGTCTACTTATCCAAATAAACTAAATTCGGAGGCTAGGTTACGGAATGGGAAGGTGTTAGGCACCCATTCTGCCTAGACAAAGTCTGGTCTTCTAGACTCTTGTGACCAATGTACTCCTTTTTTATACATGAAATGAATGATATATTACACATGTGAAATAAACTAAATCACACAAATTTATTTATGAACGTATCCTCTCCTTTGTTAAAATAATTTAGATTTGTTGTTGTGAGTTTAAAAAAAAAAAAATTGAATTTGGTTTATAAAAAATCAGATATGTTTTTGTTGTGTAAAAAGAAGGTGGTTTTTAGAGAGAAAATTTAGATCTGTTTTTATTTAATAAAACAAAGTCTTTTGGTTTAAAAAAAAAATATCATATCTGTTTTTAAGAACTTAAAGAAAATGATTTTTTGATGACAGAAAAATCAAATCTGTTTTTATATGTCCAAAAAGTATGAAAAAGATCGCCTGAGAAGAGACTTTCATTCATGAAGTAAATTTCTGCTACATATATTGAATAAAACAAACACAACAAACACAACCATTCATGATCTTTTTCTTTATTTCAAAATCTGCCATGTTAAAAAAAAATCAGATCTGTATTTAAGGAAGATACAAATCAATTTTTAATTTAAGAAAAATTTAGATCTGCATCTAAGGAAGATACAAATCAGTTTTTAATTTAAGAAAAATTTAGATCTGCATCTAAGGAAGATACAAATTCGTTTTTGTTTTAAGAAAAATTCAGATCTGTACCTAAGGAAGATACAGATCCATTTTTATTTTAAGAAAAATTCAGATTTACATTTAAGGAAGATGCAGATCCATTTTTATTTTAAGAAAAAAATCAGATTACATCTAAGGAAGATGCAGATCCGTTTTTATTTGAGAAAAAGAATTGATTATATGCAAATCTTTGAAATCAAGAAAGAGATCATAACCATAATAAAAGAATCAAGAACATGCTTTAACAATATAAATTAACAATTCATGTTATGGATACTTGAAACAACTAAACTAAAAAAAATATACAAACATGCATCTTTACTACAAGAAAAGCATAAAGAAAAGAAAAGGTAATCGGAAACAACCTCTTGCATGGAACACTTCTTCTTCTTGAGAGGATGTTTTAGGGTTCAAAGAAATTTATGCAATTATCTTTGAAACCTAAAAAACCCTAGTTTAAGAGAGAATACCAAAAAGGGGGTGAGAAATTTGAGAGTGTGAAAATGTGTCTCTCCTAGAGCATAAAAGAATGTGCTGAATTTTGAGATCCAATCTCTATTTATAGAGACTGGAATGCTTGAAAAATAAGCAACGACGAGTAGAATGCGAATCAAGACGTGTTTTTTTGTGAAAAAAGTCGAAAAGGATATGTATTATCAGCACCCGAAGAGAGTTGGGCCAAAGCCCAAAAGGGTGCCATTCAACACTTTGAAAGTGCTGATCGACACTCCAAAAGTGCCGAATGGTACTTTTGGACACCAAACGCACTTTCGTGCTCAGGTGTGTTTTGGACTCATTTTTTAGGTTTTCTTGAGCCAGGCCTTACACTTAGACGTGTTTTCAATTTGTATTCTAAGATTTTTTATCTCTTTTTTGGATAATTCAGGTCTCTTCAGCAACAATTATCTTGTAGATAAATACTCTAAAATAAATCTTGATAAAGTTCAGATTATCCACAATTTTATTGTTATCCAATTATCCTCTTTATTCCTATGCAAGCAATCCTATTTTAAACACTAATTATCAACCAATCACAAAATTATTTAATTAATTTTAATTGTTTAACCAATCAGAATTAATTTAAATTAATCAAGCGTGGTCGAGTCTACCTAGACACAATGCATGCTGACCATGCAAACTTGATCATGTGATATATTTCAATTCGACAGCTCGATTTGGAAACCGGACATACCGTTACGACCATTAGAATCCCATGATTATTTTTATGATATGCAATGAATGAATTAATGCATGTAATGCAATCATGATTTTTGGGGTACTTGGATGGTTACTTTAGTCATTCTCCTTGATTAAATTATGGGTGCAAAATCAAGTGTCTACACTATGGTTAATATCAAGTTAATCCTTATTTTTCATAATAACAATAATAATAACGAAATTTGATGATATTACATTTATCTTCCTTTTCAAAACAAATAACAAAATACTAAAAAAAATAAAATTCATAACCCTTGAATGCTAGCAAAATAATAGCAACTTTGACATCGGATTGCCACAAATTGGCAATGACTTTGAGCTCAAAACCTCGTTGTTGGCAATGACAACTATTAGGGTCATATTTTCTATATAATTGGCTAATCCTTTGACAAAACGCACTTTACTTTTAATTGAATATATTTAAGTTAGGTTTAATGTATCAAGAAGTATGTTGTTCAAACATATCAAGTGGTATCATTAAACACATGAAGGTTGATCCAAGAAACAAGTGAAAAAAAGCTGTTTCATTAAGTCTTGACATAAGCTTGACAAATGCTGCTATCGAAGATTAATGGAAAAGCTCGACACAAGCTTGATCTATCAAGATCTACAATTTTAGAAATTTCCAGATTTGAATTTCGGCCTATGATGTCTTGGATAATTAGGGTTTCTCTTCTTACAACCCTAGTCATATAAAATGCTTATTTTAAAAGTCATTATACACAAAAATAGAGACCTAGAACTCATATACTCTGTAAGAAGCTACTACATTTTATACACCTTAAAGTTTTATAACCAAGTGCTTCCTAATTTTCATTGTCTACGAAGTGAAGAACTTTGCAACCAACAACAATCATTTAAGTTGCTGGAGTTAGTCACAGATTGGAGATTTGTGCAACAAAGGAAAGAAGGCTACTACAATATCAAGTTCAATTGAGTACTGAAGTGAAGGTTCAACTATAGGTTGGTATTTTGGGATAGGCCAGGGTAGTGGTAAGATTCCTCATACTTGTAACCGCTTGATTATTGATTAGTGGATTTCTAGGAGTGGTGGCTTTAAATTCACCTAGTGAGGTTTTTGCCTTGCGAGAGGTTTTCCCCATTTGTCAACAAATCACCGTGTCTATTTAATTTCCGCTGCATTTAGTTTATTTGGTGGTTTGTTGGTGCCTCCACAATTTGCATGTAATTTGACCTAATTAATCAACTTAGGTAATTGAATTAATTAACTGGGTTCAATCTATTTTTAACCCAACAACAACTGCATGAGAGAACAGAGAATAAGTAATGAAACAAGATTTAAAAAATTACTATTTTGTTACAAATTTGCCATTGAGATAATAAAATAAGGATTGAAAACACCTAAAACATGTTCTCAATTTTGGTGTATGCATAGTAATTTTGAAAAAGAAAGTTTTAAGTTGTATTTTCAAATCCGACTTGCCAAAAATCCACCACATTTTGTCTTTAAAACATAAAAAGTGTTTTCTAAAATGGACTAGCAGACAATGTCGCCGTCATGTCAAATCAAAAATCCAATTTGTGAACATTTGAATGTGAAATGCGAAAAATTATTAGGTCTATCGGTAGGATTGCTGAGGTGATCCTACTAATCCTTTTAGCCGATAAAACGCTGTAATTTGTGCAAATGTGACATCATCTAGTGGTTTTTTTATTTTTATTATTATTTTTTATATTCTTGTGCTGATTAAGATTCTAACTCATACATTAGCATAAGTGGCATTATTTCATTGGTTGGAAGGGAGAACCATTTTAGCAGTCCTCTTGGTATACCTAATACTTTCTCGCGAAATGCACGTTTTCTTATAGAAGTTGTCAGAACCCTCTTGTTGTGCTTTTTCTTGGCATGCACTGTTTTTTTTTTTTTTTTTTTTTTTGTTGTTCTCTTGATCTCTTCAATTTTTATTTTTTTTAAGTCGTTCTCTTCAAATTAAACTTCCACGTCTATACTTTCGAACCTGATCATCGTATGCAAATTAAAAAATATCATAAGATTGAAAATTGAAGCTTATAATGTGTAATTGGGGAGTTGAATTGATGATTGATGATTGATAATAACATTGGGCCAGATTTCAATAATATCTTTACTTCCTTTAATAAAAGTCCAAAGTTAGGATTCTTCTTTTGCTATTTAAGGTTTTTAAGCTTTTTAAATTAATAAAAATTGTACAATTGGGTCTTTGAATTCATGATTACCAGCAGTAATTGGATTTGATTATGGCTATAAGGCTATGTATTGATTCTAAATGATTTTGCTCAATGGAGATGTTTTTCTTTTTGAAAATTTCAAAATTAGTAAAAATAATTATAAATATATGTTTTATAACTAATATATATATTATATATATGTTAATTATTTTTACTTACAAAAAATTGTAATATAAGTTTTTATTGTATTATGTTTGTTGTAACAAATTTAATTTTTAAAAAATAAGAAATACTCAAAACATCATTAAAGTCTATAAAAAGGACTTCATTTGGCCTCAAAAACAATGATTATAAATTAATATAAACCCAATGCTCAATTATATTAACTATCATTTTTCCTTAACTTTTTCTAAATGCTTAACAGATTTTTGCATAAACATCACTTTTAGTTATTAAATTTTGTATCATTTTCTCATGTTTTGTGTTACATCTGTTTCCTACTCCATTTTTGTCAATGGATAACCAAAGGGCATGATGCACCCTTCTAGAGGCATTCGACAGGGCGACCCTTTATCCCCATTTCTCTTTCTCTTATGCACAGAAAGTTTGTATGGTCTCATTAGCAAAGCAGCAGACTATGGTGATATTCGGGGCTATTCTTGCAGATGACAGTCTTTTGTTTTACAGGACTACTATTCAGGAGTGCCAAAAGATCCTGGACATCTTGGATACCTATGCCAAGTGTTCGGGACAACAAATTAATAGAAGCAAAACTACCATCTTTTTCAGCAAATCTACTTCTAAAAAAATTAGAGACCACATCAAATTAGCTTTAGGTGTTCCAGAAATAAAACAATATGAGAAATACCTGGGTTTGCCATCTTTTGTGGGGAGAAACAAGAAAGCTGGTTTCAACTATATAAAGGAAACGGTATGGAACAAGATTTGAGGGTGGAAAGAAAAGCTCATATCTCAAGCAGGAAGGGAAGTTTTAATTAAGTGTGGTTCAAGCTCTCCTAGCTTACACAATGAGTTGCTTCAAAATCCCTGTGTGACTATGAATGGAGATTGAAACCCTAATGAGGAAGTTTTGGTGGGGACAGAAGGGAGACCGAAGGAAAGTCCACTAGGTCAAGTGGGAAACTTTTTGTCACCCTAAATCTGATGGAGGTATGGGATTTAAGGATCTAGCTCTTTTCAATGAAGCTTTATTAGCAAAGCAAGCATGGAGATTATTACATCACAATGACTCGCTCTTTTACCAGGTTTTTAAATCAAAGTTCTTCCCTAACTACTTTATCATGGAGGCTTCTGAATCTAGCTCCGGCTCCTATGCATGGCACAGCATCTTGAAGGGTCGTGATGTTCTCTTGAAAGGTGCTAGGTGGAGAGTGGGCTGTGGGGATTCCATCTGGGTATGGCTTGATTCCTAGTTACCATCCTGTGATCATCCAAAGATTTTATCTCCACCTGTTGCTGGTTTTGAGGAATAGATCTCATAGACTCGGTTTCAAGATAGTGGGATTCTAATCTACTGCAAGGTTTATTTAATCCTCAAGAGGTCGAATTGATAATGAGCATTCCCCTATGTCATACCTATGTTGAGGATAAATTAGTTTGGCCATTCATATCTTCGGATACCTATACAGTATAATCAGGTTATCATTTTCTTGCAAAAGAAAATCCTAATAATCTAGCTACTATGGATCTGACTCACGATGGTGGAATTTGGAAGCTAGTTTAGGGCTTTTCTATCCCTAATAAAGTCAAAAATATCCTATGACAGTCTTGTAGAGATGCAATCCTAGTAAAGAATGTTTAGGGAATTAACCTGAAATTCCCAACCTGTGAGAAACAAAAAATAGAGAAAACACACGCCAAAGAAAAAACAATCACACGCACAAGACAATATTTACGTGGTTCGGCAATTTGCCTACGTCCTACGTCCACGGAGTTGTAGGGATTTCACTATTATCAGGGAAAAAATACAAATGCGGTAGTACAGTGTTTCAGTCTCACAAAAACGACAACAACAAAACCCTAATCAACAAAACTCTTAGAAAATCTCCCATTAAAAACCACGCAACATTATTCGGGTCGGGTCGTTAACCGGATCAAACATAATTAGGCTCCACAAAGCCCAACAATTTTCCCACTTGGAGACTAGTTCAATCACCAACATCAAGTGCAATCCTCCCAAAAACAATCCCTCATCCCTGCAACTCGTCCTCCTGTCCTCAAGCTAGAAGACCAACTGAAGCTACACACAGCTTCAGCTTCTCAATAGTGACACCCTTAGTCAACATGTTTGCCGGGTTCTTAGATCCACAAATCTTCTCAAGTATTACCAGCTTATCTTCAACAAGGTAACGGATAAAGTGGTATTTTGTCTATATATGTTTCGACTTTGAATGAAAAGCCGAATTTTTAGCAAGAAAGATTGCACTCTGACTGTCATTGTGTAGAATGCCCATCTCCTGCTTCTTACCAAATTCATCTAAGAAGCCATGTAGCCAAATCATCTTCTTTCCAGCTTCAGTTGCTGCAACATACTCAGCTTCTGTAGTAGACAAAGTAACAATCTTTTGTAGATTTGAAGCCCAGGATATAGCTGTACCACCCAGAGTAAATACAAGCCTAATAGTACTCTTTTTACTATCAATATCACCAGCAAAATCAGCATCTACATAACCCTGCAGTTTCAAAATTTCACATGTGAAGCAAAGACATGTATCTGATGAATCCTTCAGATATCTCAGAATCCATTTGACTGCCTCTCAATGCTGCTTTCTTGGCCTACTCATGAATCTGCTCACAACTCCCACTACATGTGTAATGTTTGGCCTTATACACACCATAGCATAATCAAGCTGCCAATAGCTAAGGCATAGGGCATCTTGCTTATATGGTCCCTTTCTTCTTCTGTCTTCGGTGACTGTTCTTTGCTTAGTTTGAAATGACTACCCAAGGGTGTGCTCACTGGTTTAGCATCATTCATGTTGAACCTGCTGAGAACTTTCTTCACATACTCTGACTGTGAAAGCTTCAATGTGCCATTAGCCTTGTCTCTAATGATTCTCATACCAAGGATTTTCTTTGCAGCTCCCAAATCCTTCATTGCAAACTGTTTTGATAATTGCTTCTTTATATCATTAATCTCCTCAATACTAGACCCTACAATGAGCATATCATCCACATACAATAGTAAAATGATATAAGAATTGTCAAAGAACTTAACATAGCAACAGTGATCAGCTTCACATCTCTTGAACCCAATTCTATGCATAAAACTGTCAAATTTCTTGTACCACTGTCTAGGAGCTTGTTTTAAGCCATACAAGCTCTTTCTCAGTTTGCAGACTAGATTCTCTTGTCCCTGAACAATGAATCCTTCTGGCTGAATCATGTAAATGTCTTTCTCCAAGTCAACATGAAGGAATGCCATCTTCACATCTAATTGCTCAAGATGCAAATTTTCTGCAGCCACTATTCCCAGTACCAGTTTGATTGTTGACATCTTTACAACTGGAGAAAATATCTCTGAGTAGTCAATGCCCTTCTTCTGCTAGAACCCTTTGACAACTAATCTGGCCTTGTAACGCTTGCTGCCATCGTGCTCATTCTTTATTCTGTATACCCACTTGTTGTGCAAAGCCTTCTTTCCTACTGGCAATTCAGTCAGTTCCCATGTCTGATTCCCCAACAAGGAATACATCTCATCCTTCATGGCTAACTCCCACTTGCTTAAATTCTCATCTTGCAAGGCTTCATCATAACACTCTGGCTCACCACTATCAGTCAACAGGAGATAATTTAGAGCGGGTGAATAACGTTGTGGAGGTCCAATGGTCCTGGAAGATCTGCGGACTTCAGCTACAGATGTACTCTGATCTACTTGTGAATCTACATTCACCTTATCTTCTTCACCCCTTTTCTGGACAGTACTTTCAGTCAATTCATCTAAGTTGACAAACTCAAATTTCTTTTTATCTATCTCTGTAACATCTGACACTACAGTTGAACTATCCTTGTACATAACCTGTTCATTAAATATCACATTTCTACTTCTGATGATTTTCTTGTTTTGTTCATCCCAAAACCTATAGCCAAATTTCTCATCACCATAGCCAATGAAAAAACATATTTTAGACTTTGCATCAAGTTTACTACGAGCATCAGAATCAATATGAACATAAGAAACACAACCAAAAACTTTTAAATGTGAAAACTTTACCTCTTTATCGCTCTAAACCTCCTCAGGAAGTCTGAACTCCATGGGAACTGATGGCCCTCGGTTTATCAGGTAAGCTGCAGTGCTAATAGCATCAGCCCAGAAAGTTTTTGGTAGTCTATCATGCAACTTCATACTCCTAGCACGCTCATTGAGAGTTCTGTTCATGCGCTCAGCCACACTGTTCTGCTGTGGTGTCCCAGGAATAATCTTCTCCATCCTAATTCCATGTGCAGCACAATACTCACTGAACCCTCCATCTATGTACTCTCTTCCATTGTCTGACCTCAAATATTTTACTTTCAGACTTGTTTCTGTCTCAACCATGGCTTTCCACTTCTTAAAAGTTTCAAATACATCAGATTTATTTTTCAGAAAATAAACCCATACCTTTCTGCTTGAGTCATTAATGAAACTGATGTAGTACCTTGAACCTCCAAGGAATGCAACCGGAAAAGACCCCCACAAATCAGTGTGTACTAACTCCAATTTTTCAGCCTTCGGTGTCCTGCCAATTTTCAAGAAGCTCACATTTTTCTGCTTTCCTAAGATGCAGCTTTCACATATGTCAAAATCAATGGACTTCAATTCTGGTAGTTTTCCTCTTAACAGCAGCATCTTCATCCCTTTCTCACTCATGTGACCAAGTCTACGGTGCCATAGGCTTGTATATGTACTTGCTTCAGCAACTGCAATTGTGTTTCTTGGACTTGAGGTCATATATAGAGTACCAGTCTTCTTTCCATGAGCCAATACCCTGGCTCCCTTTGTAACCTTCCAAGTACCACCAACAAATAGTATTGCACACCCTTCATCATCAAGTTGTCCAACATAAATCAGATTCCTTCTCAGGTCAAGAATATGTCGAACCTTCTCCAGTAACCAAACAGACCCACTAGGCAAAAATATCCGGACGTCTCTCATACCCACATCTAAGGCTGAACTATCAGCCAAATACACCTTACCAAAATCACCTGCAACATAATTCTGTATGATTTCTCGGTGTGGAGTGGTATGAAACGAAACTCCTGAGTCCAAAACCCAATCATCAAGTGGACTATTTACTGCAAGAAGTAATGCATCCTGTACCTCTTCTGTTACAGCATTAGCAGAATCATCTTCATTCTTCTTATTAGGACTTTTGCATTGCCTCTTAAAGTGACCTGTTTTCCCACAGTTCCAGCATTGTACTTGTTGGCCTGATCTAGATTTGCTTCTGTTCCGATTAGAATTTCTGAATTTTGATCTGCCCCGATTTGAATTTCTATCATTACATCTGCCTCTTGTCTCAAGGTTTAGGGTAGAACCAGATCTTGAGGTTTCACCTACATCTCTTCTGCGAATCTCCTTAGCCAGAATTAAATCTCGTATGTCATTGTACTTGAGCTTTTCCTTTCCTGTTGAATTGCTTACTGTCATTCTCATTGCCTCCCAACTATTTGGCAAAGAAGCCAAGACGATCAGAGCACGAATCTCATCATCAAAATCAATTTCTACAGACGACAATTGATTTGTGATAGTGTTAAATTCATTCAGATGTTGTGCTACTGATGCGTTCTCTGCCATCTTCAGATTGAATAGTTTCTTCATCAAATGCACCTTGTTGTTTGCTGACGGCTTTTCATACATACCAAACAAAGCCTTCATCAGATTTGCTGTGGTTTTCTCCTTTACAACATTGTGTACAACAGACCTAGACAGAGTTAACCTGATAACTCCCAGTACCCGTCCGTCAAGAAGATCCCATTCCTCAGCCTTCATAGTCTTAGGTTTTTCCCCTAGAAGTGGCAGATGCAACTTCCTCCCATAAAGATAATCCTTGAATTGTATCCTCCAAAATTCAAAGTCTGTGCCATCGAACTTTTCTATTCCAGACGCCTTTCTTGCTTCCTCTGCCATTGCTCCCACTCAAACCTAACCTTAGGCTTTGATACCAGTTGTAGGGAATTAACCCAAAATTCCCAACCTGTGAGAAACAAAAAATAGAGAAAACACACGCCAAAGAAAAAACAATCACACGCACAAGACAATATTTACGTGGTTCGGCAATTTGCCTACGTCCATGGAGTTGCAGAGATTTCACTATTATCAGAAAAAAAATACAAATACGGCAGTACAGTGTTTCAGTCTCACAAAAACGACAACAACAAAACCCTAATCACCAAAACTGCGTTTTCTACATCCTGCGCTCATGATTCACAATGGGCTCCGGCTTGGGCCTGCCGGCCCAAGCCTCTGCTCCATGGACTAAGTTTCAAAAAATCTCCAATTAAAAACCACGCAACATTATTCAGGTTGGGTCTGGTCGTCAACCGAATCAAACATAACTAGGCTCCACAAAGCCCAACAAAGAAAAATTTGAAGAAATGTAAAATCCTCCTAGATGATAGTTGTGACCACTACAATCTAACCTCAGAAAGTGTGCTACATGCTTTTTGGGAATGCCTAGAAATCTCGATGGTCTGGGACTTTGTTCCATAATTTCTATTCCATCAAACACAAAGCTTCTCAACTATCAACAACCTTATAGCTTATGCTCACGGGGAAGGAAAAAATCTGAACTTATTGGCGATAACACTATGGATAGTTTGGTTTCACAGGAACTAGATCAGAGTCAGTAGCAAGGACTACCCCATCACATAGGTTGTTCAGAATGCTCAACAAGCTCTCCAGGATTTTCAACGGGCAAACTATACAACTCTATCTTAGACCCCAGCTCCTACTCCCGCCCAGATCAGATGGACTCCTTCTCTTGTTAATTCTCTCAAGGTAAATTTTGATGGGGCGACCTTTAAAGATGTTGGTAAGGCAGGTTTAGGTGTTGTGATTTGCAATAACTTGGGACAGGCCATTGCTTCCCTCTCAGAACAGATCTCCCTACAACAATCGTCGAATATTGTAGAAGCCTGGGCAGCGGCAAGAGCTATCTCTTTTGCTCTAGAACTCGGTTGTTCTTCCTTTATTCTTGAAGGTGATTTTGAACTTGTGATCAAGACTCTCAATAGTGAGGACTCTCTTTCCCCTTTTGGCGATATTCTTGCTTCAGCCAAAGCCACTACAGATGCCAATTGTTGTATTTCATTCTCTCATAATCTTAGACTTGGTAATTCTGTCGCTCACAATCTAGCTAGACATGTTAGAGGTTTTTCGGTGTGAATAGGAGATGTTTCTCCACACCTTTATTCTATACTTTTAGCGACAACATTTGAGTTTCTCTTTCAATGAAATTCCATGGTTTTATTCTCAAAAAAAAAATCCTTAAAAGTTGTAAAATAATCCAATCTGATCCGTAAATTAAATTTCAAAATTCTATAAAATATATTATTTCTTCATTTTTATTTATTTTTACATCAATTGTGTTTCCCTGACATTTTCTCAATACCCAAACATGAAATACAGAATTGTTCAATAAACTCAAGTTGAGAAAATGAAAATTCTTATTTCATTTTTTTTTTTTTATTCAATAGCGCATGGCAATAAAAGTTATAAAACCATAATGGTGGGCGGCACTTTTAAATTTTGATCCACCTGGACTACTGGCATGTACTGTAATTATTGTTTTTATTAGTTTGCAGATAAGATTGGATCAGTTTACAAAATTTAAGAATATGATAGCCACTTTGAAATTCCAAAGACCAAATAAATAAAACAAAACATAAAAAACTTTATGGACCAAGAGTGGGTGTTTACCTTAGATTTTTCGACTAGTACTTTTTCATGTAGAAATTTTTAATAGCACGTTTTAAAATAATTGTACTAAACGACCATGAATCTTTTATTAAGGGGTCGTGTGATTTGGTTTTACGTATTTAGAGTCATAAAAGTCAGATTAATTTATATCAAAAACATTTCCAATAATTTAATTCATCGTGATCACGTTTCCACTTCCTTTTTTATTTTTTAACTCCCTTTTGTGTGTGAAACTGTGAATCATTTTACATCAATCAATTAAAGCTTATAAAAGCCACTTGCTCAGTTGCTCCCACGATAATCTAAGGCTCCACAAGACCTTGCAAGTGTCAAGCAATCACAAATTTTGAGTAGATTGTGTAAATCCAGATAAAGGTAGCCAATAATTTAAAAGTGTCTGACTAAGTGTCTTTCTCTTTTTCACAAGCTTTCAGTATATAATTATTCCTTGCTGTTAACGACAAATTGGCCATCTCAATCTATCCCAACAAAGAATAAATACGTAAGTGCAGAGTGTCTAAAGCATTAAAGCAGTTTTTAGATTTCTTCAAACATCCTCCTTGTTCATGTTGATACATGGGAACAAAACTCATCATAAAGGAAATCCATATATCACATTTGATTCTTTTTCTTTTTCTTTTTTAACAAATAAATTAGCAACAGCTTGGGCTTCTCTCTAAACTTACATTGAAACTTGAAAAGTAGTGATACTCGAGGATAACCTTTTTTTCTTGAAGATATGCATGCAATCATGCACCTTGGCCTAGCTGTAGTTTTACTTTTACCCTAAGTTTGTAAATGGAGGAAGAAGACAATTGGACAAGGAATCAAGAATCGATCACATGATACACCATAGATTCAAAAAACGATTCAGATTTCTTCATTTAGCTGTCCCTAGCTAGCTTTCTTCCTAATTAGTCACTTTCGTGTTTCATTATTGGATTCAAATACTAAGGACACATGATGTACAGGAAGAGGTCAGAATGATGATATACACTGTTAATATAATATAATATAAGAAAGCAATAGCCCATGCATCATGGGCACTGTACGCAACTCTGTAAGGGAATCCTTTCAAAGTTGAATAGAGATAAGGTATCCCAAACATAACAGGGGACCCTAGTGATATGTCCGTTAGTGCATCCTTGCATGTAAGGAAAAATTCTACCATTAAAATGTCTACCATAATAATAAGAAAAAAACAGTCGCACAATAAAAAGAAGCATGCTGCATCTTTGTCCTTCCTTCCCTACATCATGTTTTCACCGGGCTGGCTTTTGGCATTGTTAAGACTAGATTCGGCAATCTATAGAGAACATAGAGATAGTGTTAAAGGAGTACTTTGATGCAACGTTGTGCTTATCTCTAGCTAGCTACTGTTTGTTCGTTATAGTTTCTTCGCTTCTGTGTTGGTACGTGTATTGACAATTATTAGGTATGCAAAATTATTCTCTTTAAACTCAATAACTCTCTAACCCCTTGGGGTATCAGGTGATGGACTTATTGGTTTGAAACATAATTGATGTAAATTTGCGGAGGTTTCAGGTTCAATTCAAGATGCTATCAGTTCACTAAACTATGGCCCCCTAGATTTAAAATATTTTTAAAATATTATATATAAATAAAATTTTAAAAATAAAAATAATTATATTTGGCCTCTCAAAATTAAAATTGATCAAAGAAGCCAATAAACATTTTATTCTTGTGACTCAACATTATGAGATTAAGTGTATCTGTGTAGTGTGCATATTGTATTTGACTTTTTGTAAACTTCAAAACATATTTTTCAGTTATTTAGTTTTTTTTTTTTTTTTTTTAAATGCAAATGATTTGCCTTGTTAAGTTGTTTGGCTTTGGTTGTTTGTTGTTTAGGACTTAAATTTAAAAGTGTGGTTCTTTTTCTTTCCTTGGCAATGCTAATTAGTTTTTTAAGTTCAAAAAATATTTGACATAAATATAATTTATATTTGATTGGTAAATTATGGGAAATTTGCGTTGTTAAGTTGTTTGGCTTTGGTGGGGTTGGCTTAGACAATCAAAATATATTATTTGCTCAAAATTTAGAATCTATAAATATAATATCAGGGTTTTTTAAAATATTTGACATAAATATAATTTATATTTGATTGGTAAATTATGGAAAACCTAGCTACAATAATTGATAGATTTTTCCAAAAGAAAAATGCAAATAATTTGAAAATATTTATTTTGTATCTTTTTTTTATTGATTGGTCAAATAATTTATTTAGAATGATAACACAATTATTTTAAATTTTACTATATAAGCCTTACAAATTGACCTATCAATCATTAAAATACAACAAATAAGTAATCAAGAAATTTATTTATTATATTGTTGATGTGGAACCAATTACATTTATTGTCATATCAGTTTGTAAAATATTTTATAGTGAAATTTGTAATAATTTTGGTGTTTTATTTATTTATTATGTTATTGATGTGATACTAGTTATGTTCAGTTCATTGTCACATTAGTTTGTAAACTTCAAAAAAAAATTAGTAGTAACTTTAAAATTTTTCTTGTTGATTTTTTTGGTAAATACTAAATAAAAACTAATTTGCATCTTTTTTTTCTTTTTTTTTTTTTTTGAAGTTTATATTTTGGCTCTTGGCTTGAGATAAAATCCTGGCTTTTTCCCTGACCCTTTGTCAGTTTTGAGTTGTACTTCTCTCCGTGTTCTTATTGTGAATTGTGAGTCTTGTGACTTCTTTCCGTGTTCTTATTGTGTACGTATAAAGAGAACAAATTCACATCAATCATTCGTTTCGTGTTAAGATTGAAATGTTAAATCACTCACAGTGCGTAGCATTGTTATATGGAGTGCAGGGAAGATATAGTTTACGACGTTTGTCTAAGACTGACTATGTATTAAATTAAGTGTAGTCATACCAAAAGGTATTTTAAAAGTAATGATTTTTTTTTTTTTTTTTTTTGGTTAAAAAAAATGGGGGGCTTTATAGTTATATTATACCCCGGGTAAGGCACCGATCTGACATAAGCTCCGGCCGTTCTCGCCAAATCGTGCAGGGATTTAACCCCACCAAGGATGCCTACCAACAATTGGCTGTGGAGGTGACTCGAACCCAAGCCTGACAAGCAGAGCCACAAGCTCCTTACCACTGAACCAACCAACGTGTTGGCAAAAGTATTGATTTTAATCTTAGTTTAGAGTCTTTAGACTACTAATCCACGGAAATTTTGAGCATATGGTTTATTACGTAAATCCAATGATTTAGTAAGAACATTTGATACTGATTTTGGAAATAGTAATGCTACGATCTACTTATTTTCACAATAAACCATATGTGATAAATTGTTATTAGTTTTTATTTAAACCAACCACTAATATCACATTTTTATTCGTTAATAATAATACTTGCTATGTATAATTTGTTGTGAAATTATTGTAAAAATATTGTGGATGTAACTTATTCTTTTGAAAATCACCACAAATTGATATTTAAAAAAATTAAATTTAATTGCTTCCATGTTAGTGAATTCAAGTGTAATTTCACTTCTAATTATTGTTAGAACAATTATTAAAAGAACTTAAAAAAAAAAAAAAAAAATCGAATGTTCGGAGATGAATGATTTAAATCATGAAACTTTATTTAAAACACCAGGAAGGTCATCCAGTTATATTATGGAGACATAAAAAAAACTTGGGTAAATTACAAAGTTGGGTCTCTATTATTTACACTATATCTTAATTTGGTCTCTAACCTTTTAATTGTGTCAATTTAGTTTCTAACATTTTCAGTGACATGTCAATTTAGTTCTTGTCGTTATTCCTTGAATGAAAAAAATTTGATATATCAAACGGAATAATAAAAATATATTTTCCATACCATATCAATTGCGAACAGTACTGCCACCTCAAATCTTTTAAAAAAACCCCAGTCAAATGTTCACATGTGAGATTTGTAATCTAGATTCTTGACTCACGTGAGTGTGGGGGTGAGGGAGAAGATAGGGAGGTGAATCTGATGAGAGATTGGAAGGATTTAGTATTTTCCCCAGACTGATCTGTACATGTGAACATTTGAAGTGGTTTTTTTTTTTTTTTTAATAATCTGAGTGAGTTTTTTAAGCTAACAATATCAACTTCAACTAAAAAATTCTAAAACCATGATCTTTCTCAGCTTTATGAAATTGGTAAGATTAAGGTTGGAAATAAATGGGTTTGTTTGAAAAAAAGAAAGAAAAAGCTCAAAAGAGGCAAAGATCAGAGAAGAAGATAATAATGTGAGCGAGATTGTGGAAGATGGTGTTATTATAAGGAGAGAGATAGACACAGAGAGAAAGCAAAACCAGGGGCCATTTGAAAGAGTTAAGTCAGTGCTTTTGGCTGGAAAGCATTTTGGGAAAGTGAGAGTTGAGAGTAAGGGTGATGAAGAACTGGAGAATAGAGGAAGATGAACTTGACGACAAGGAATTTTTTTTTTTTTTTTTTTTTGAGCAAACTTATGACAAGGAATTTAGGGATTATAATTTTCCCCAATCTGATCTCACATGTGAACATTGCAGCAGTTTTTTTAATATGACATGATAGTACAGTTGGCCCTTGATGTGACATAAAAAATATTTTTTTGTTATTCCATCTTATAAATAAGTTTTATCCAATGAATAACGATAATGATTAAATTGACACGACATTAAAAAGTTTAGAAATTAAATTAACACAATTGAAAGGTTAAGAACCAAAATGAGATATGGTGTAAAAGATAGGGTTATACTTTGTAATTTACTCAAAAAACTTTAGACATAGATTTCATCTTATCACTTACCAGGAAATTATTGAGCACTTTTAAAGTACTATAAATGTATACTTCCTCCTCTCACATAACTGTAGGTATTACTAATTAAATTTATGGTGAGACTCATAATTCATGTGAAATGAGAAAGTATACATTTATGATAATCTCATAATATTCAATAATTCTCCTTACTTACCTTATTCTCCAAAAAAAAATCATCTTCTTGTCGCCACATGAAAAAAATTAGACATGGAAGGTGATAGAAATTTTATGGTGACTGAAATTAAAAATAAAAATAAAAATATATAAAAGATTTTGGAGAATATATAACATTGTAGTGGAACTTAATGCTAAAGTTGTCATAAACCTGGTTTGTGCTACTAATACCCCTAACAGATATTATACTCCTCTTCTAAATGACTGCAAGACCTTGCTCACCCGGTTTCAAGGCACGAGGATCAGACATGTGTACAGGGACGGGAAGAAATGCGCGGATATGCTTGCTAGGGAAAGTTGTTGGTTAAATGATGATTTTGTAGTTCTTGAAAGTCCCTTGTCAAATGAGCTGTGTATTTTGTTAAATGCAGATAATGTTGGCATGTACTCTTTAAGGCTTGTAGCCAACTCTCAGTCTACGTTGGCTAATTAATTTATGGTATTATCCTCTTAACCAAAAAGAGAAGAAGAGCGAAGATTCTTTTTCCCAACAATTTGGCTTTCCCATGTTTTTGCTTTTTAAAAGGAGAGATGGGACGGTGGCCCATTTCAACTGGACAGGGGATCACTAATCGTGAATCACATGTATATCGAGATCGCAATTTATTTGTTTTGTTATACATTATTAGCACTAATATCGACAAATAGGACTTTTATGAGTTGCCTGGACGTATCTTCATGGACATAGCTCTCGGTCTGGCTACATGGACTTCTTCTTTCTTTTTTTTTCTTTTTTTTTCTTTTTTTTTAAAGAGTTTTAACCAAACTGTTTTTAATGATAGTTTTTTATCATCAGATCAAGACACCAATTGGTTTTTAGTATAGACGATGATTAAAACTCAAATTTTTTATTCAACCATTAGAGACTTTACCAGTTGACAAGGATGGAGCTAGGACTTGGAGTAAAGGGCAGTAGCCCGGCCTCTAACTCTGCTTCTTAGCAACTGATGAATTTTTTTTTTTGTGTCTTTGTTGCGTGCGTGCTAGATTAAGGAAAAAATAATTTTGTTTAAAACTTTTTAAGGGTCAAGTTATTTGTTTTAAGTAAAACAGGTTGATTGGGCTTAATTCGTTTAGCTTTACTATTGGTAACTTTCGTTGTTGGGCTAATTTTTTTGGACTTGTATATTTTGTTTTAAATTTAAATCTATTGATTTTTTTATTGCTTTTAAAAGGTGGAAAATGCTAAAGTTACAATTTTTTTTTACAAATTGCTGATGTGTTAAGTGGTTATTGGTAAGTATAAAATGATATAACTGTACGAACTAATAAGAATTTGCTACCTTAACAGTTTGTAAAAATGTCATAAAAAATTTTGTGGCTATAACATTACATTTAAAATAATCAATGATATTGTTAAGGGGGAAAAGTGTAATTTTATAGAACAAAATTGCTAAAATTAGCACCTATTAATATACTAATATTTTTTATTAAAAAAAATTGTGGAGGGCTCCACATGTAACTCAATTCCTATCAGAGTTAACTAAACCCACTCAACCACCCATTTTTACCCAAAGAGAAATGCCACACATAATATAAACCATTTAAAAAAAATGACATTTTTAGGCCAATCAGTAATCAGGGTTTGGTTCAATATTTTACAAGATGATCAAATGCATTGTTGCAAGTTATAAAAATATAATATAATATGCTTTTTAGTCTCCATTGTCTGCCGACAATTTTGTAATGCATCCAAAGATGTAGTACTGTCGAGAATATTTCACAAGCTAAACATTTGCTTGGTTACTTTAGGTGATTAATTAGGGTTTAGAATTCTCCAAACCTTGACGGCATAAATTTCAAATACACACATCAACAAATAGTGGTTAGAAAGAAAGGATATCAATTAAAGTTTATGGACCATTCACATAATGGAGGCAATGATTGAAATAATGCTTGACCACGTGATTAATTTTGAATTTTTAACGTCTTTGAAAAAAATATGGTTGAAATCTACCATGAAAGCATAATTTAAGGATGTGTTATATGTAGGGAAAATTATTGCATAGTGCCGGACTTTGCAATCATTATTAATTTGTACACTTTTGTCTCAAGAAAAGAAAAGAGAAGAAAATATTGTAGACAGTAGACTGTTGCATTACCCCACGTTAAGTGCTTTACGAGTTGATGTTCTCTCCATCAATGTCATCTTGCTAGATCCTCTTGTGCCTTCATCTTTGTTAAGATTGCGATGTCTCTATCAGCTCCCATATTGAGGTTGCTTCGAGGAAATTCGTACTGCTTTGGAGCCAAACAAAGAGGTTTACACGTACGAATGGTACAACCTGCCCAAGCTGTGGAGAACCCATAGGGTTACTTACTATTCAGCAGTCCGGATATAGGAGAGAAGTTAACTAGTTAATAATATGATGAAATGTACTGTACATGCAAGCAAATTGCGAAAAATCAGAACCAAGCTGCCTAATATTACCAAAACATTTGTTGTCCTTGCTATATATATAAAAATGTTATCACTCTTAGTTTTTAATTATTTTGGTAAGAACGGATAATTGCAGATTATAGGAAAAAAAAGAGAGGCCCAAACTTGGCATATACGGATATACCTTTTATTATAATACAAAGTTTTTTTTATGTATTAAAAATGTAAAAATAGATTGATTCACATAACTGCTTTTATCTTGTAAAAAAATTATTAGGTCTTCTCAAAATACAATAACATGATATTCACTCTTTTTATATGAATGATGAATCTTATAATTATGGGTTTGAGGTTCACTAATATGTAAAATGATCAAGGAAGTACTAAATTAATGTACTCTTAAAATATTGAATAATTATTCATTCAAGCAGTATATAAAGCATCTCATTAGTATCTAAGTATCTTTTAATATAAGCACCTTATGCTAAAAGTTAATTTCACCAAAATGATAATAATATCCAAAATCGCTTTCACTAGTATTGTGTAATTGTCTCTCTCTTTGTTATTCTTTTCTTCTCCTTCGTTGTTGGTGCCTTTTACGGTAAAGCAATTGCATGTTGGCCAATGGATCCAACTGGGATCGCAATAGAACCACATTAAACATATTTAATTACTGCACTCCGAGCTGCACCCTTATCTGAACTTCTTTTTTTTTTTTTTTGGTAGTAAACCCTTATCTGAACTATACTCACCTATATAAAGCCATGCATAGCATATGTTTTTATTTTTTATTTTATGAAACCATGCATAACATGTATGATGTGGATATCATGATCACTTTTAATTTCTAAAGTTTTTTTTATATGTCCTCGTGAAGGAATCTAATGATTGAAACCAAACAATGAGTTGTCGGGAATTACTCAACATCATGAAAGATTTTCATATGATTAGACTGTGCCGATGCACTGCTCTATATAATTAATGACATATAAAACACAAGCTATTCATATATTACTGTTTTTGTTAATTAGGATCCTAAATTGGAGCTAGTGCATGCTTTCATTTCGTTTAGGGGGAATGTATGAGTATGAGCTAGGTTGAATTTTGTTTCTTGTGATAAAAACCATGCAGGACATATCTTATGTCATACATATATAGACCTAAAGCACCATCATATTCCACGAACCATCCTATATTGTCTACATCCAACATGTGTTCGTATTTCCCGTGATGATTAGTCCTTTGCATGGAAGTGGGGACCTCAAGAAATGGACAATCTACGATAATGGTTTTGTGGATCACGTGCCAATATCAAATGGATATAGTCATGTAACCTTCTATGTACATTGATGAATCCCCGCTAACACACTTGTGATAAAAAATAATAATAATAATAAATTTAAAAAAAAAAAAAAAAAAAAAAAAAAAAAAGAGAGAAGGGCCGGGGTGATGATATTTTTTACCTAGAATATGTGTATATTATCTAATAAATCATCATCTTTTACCCATTGATGCTTTTGCGTATTTACTTATAAAAAGCCTTTAAATTCCATTTTTCTCCTTTCTAGATTAGGACTATATATCTGTAGTCACAATGCCAATTCAAGTTATCTTCTCGATTTTCATTTCTAATTGAACCTACTTATTTATCTCAATGCCATCAATTTACTTATTTATATATATATATATATATATATATATATATATAAAAGGACCAACCCAAGAATTTAAGCTAGTGGAGACCAGAGTATAAAGCAAAAAAAAAAAAAAACTCTAAATAGGCATCCATATAGTATTAAAAATTTATAAATACACAAAATCGTTATTTCTAAATACATTAAGATGCAATCATCTACTAACAAAGACAAAAACAAAAAACAAAAACAGAATATATATATTTTTTTTTAATACTAGGCTGGTTAGGATTTTTTTTTTTTTTTTTTTTTTTTAAGTTAGAGCATTCACAGTGGTGGTACTAAAAATTTTAGCTTTTAGTATCTCAAGAAACTACTTTATTTATTTTACCACCTCACTTTACAATACACCAAATATCAAATGTTCTATATTTTTATCACTTCATTTAAAACAATATAAACAACTCATTAAAATAATAAAGGAAGAGAGAGAATTTGAGTTTTTTAATTGAATGAAGAGATATAATCTTAATAAAATATTGTATTTTATTTTTAACAACTTGCAAAAAATTTAACCTTAGCTTCACCAACACATAATTTTTTTGTTCTTTGGTGGTAAAATAGTTTTTTTGCTAAAATACAATCATCATTATAAATGTTTTTATTGTTTTGTTAAGTTTTTGAGTTGGATAGTTGTTATTTGAGTTAGACTAATTAGGCTTATTGGTGAGAAAGAGGGCTTAAGGTTTTGGAATGGGGACCCGACTACAAAAATGAAAATTTTAATATAAAAAAAAAAAAGAATTGGACCCAAGGGAGGCCCGGCCCCCCTTGGGCCCCACTTGGGTCCGTCCCTATATATAATAATAATAATAATAATAATAATGGTGATGATGAAGATGAGAAGTGAGGATTTAAACTATGGATAATTTCATAGACAATTTCGTTAAAAAGATCAGAACGTTCATAGACAAATATTATTTGTATACATGTGTGTCCATGTATATATTTTGTGCACACTAATTTTATTCATGCTACTTTTGAATTAAAATTAACATATGTGACAGTTGTATTTAACATTAACATTTCGGTGATATAGATAAAAACTGTATAAAAGAGATATCCCCCCCCCCCCCCCCCCCCAAGAAAAAAAAAAAAAAAAAGTGGATATATGTGTAAAATCATACTTGCAGAGTCAAGCATGAAACGGCTTATTAGGTTTAGAAACTTACGCGTTTTGCAAAAGATACAAATTAATCCGTGCACACAATGGGAAAGAACAACGAATTAATCGCTCTGACTTCTTTCCACGTCCTTCAAACTCACCACAAGTTCCACACGCTCTAAGGACTTGCTAGTACATATATAATACATAAGAACCACGATCAATCAAACATCAAATCCTACAGTTATTCTTTGATGGAACCCTACTACAATAGAGAGATAGAGAGATGAATCGGAGTAGTGACGAAACTAAAAACAAAATTTGAATGAATCGGAGTAGTGACGAAACTAAAAACAAAATTTGAATACAATGATTATATATAAATATATATATTTATATATATATATATATATATTTATATAAACTCATTACTAATGTCCTTGACGCAATGTTGATGTTTGTTTGGTTTTCTCTTTAAGGAATGTATAACGTAATGGATTGTTTTTTAAAGAAAAAATTAATTCAATCTCAATGCTTTAAGAATATAATTTTATTTTTTAAAACTTAATAACCTAAAGTGAATTTTATACTAACTAATAAATACTTAAATAGTTCAACTAAACTTGTTAGCACAACGAATATGATATTACATTAAGAAATTCAATATTTAGGGAGAAAATGGGCAAATGCCCCTTTCAAAAAAAAAAAATAATTCAGCATTTTGCCTTCTTTCTCAAACTAATTAAAGAAATGCACCTCTTTTGAAACTCGATTTTCTCAAAATCAAGTTATAAAAAATAAAAAATTCCTGGAGCCCTATAGTGGCGTTTTAAGGAGCTTATAGTGACATTTTAAGAACCTATAGCAGCGTTTTGTAACTCGATCTCCATGAAGTTGAGTTACATGCAATTTTTTTTCTTTTTTTTACCTATAACTCGACTTCATGGAGATCGAGTTACAAAACGTCACTATAGGTTCTTAAAACGTCACTATAGGTTCCTTAAAAACGCCACTATAGGGCTTAACTCGATTTTGAGAAAATCGAGTTTCAAAAGAGGGGCATTTCCTTAATTAGTTTGGGAAAGAGGGCAAAATGCTGAATTATTTTCTAAAAAAGGGCAAATGCCATTTTTTTTCCCAATATTCAGAGACTAAATAACAAAATATCCCTAAATAATCGATTTCAATTCATTGAAATAAATTAACTAGTATTTTTAAGTTAAAATAAATAAACTATAAGAAAGGGGAAAAAAAACCCTAAAATTTTATAGTATTCAATATAAATAAGCAAGCATTCTAAAATGTAATTTGCTTTCAAAGAATTAAATAATTGCAATCCAAATTAAAAATTTATAACTTTTTTATAACTTAACTTTTCAACTTACGACAGTATTTTCTTCCTCCTCATTTTTCCCTTTTTGATCTATCTCCTATTTTGTTGTTCCACACTTTCAGAACTACATGGTGGGAGAGAGGGAAGGAGGAAAGGTTTGGATGGTAATAATCTTTCATTTTTGGGACCACTTTTAAGAAAAATAAATTATTTTTATTTTTATTTTTATTTTTATTTTATTAAGATCCTACATTTTTATGTTAAGAGCTTTGTAACTTAGCTGCCATTTCTTGATGTTTACAAAAAAGACATCCAGAATTCAAATCTATCCACATCTATTGTAACTGTTGAATTATTAAAAAAGAAATTTTCATATCATACATTTTTTTCCAAGAAATTTTCGTCCTCTATGGTTTAGTTATCTGTGTGTGTGCATGCAGCGTGCCAATCAACAAGTTGTAGCTATAGCTCCAAGATTAAGTTGGAGGCTAGGGTATCCTCCTCTGTAGTTTGTTATGAGAGAGAGAGATATGCATTTTTTTTTTTTTTTTTTAAGTGCGTTGTATAAGTTCATTTGCGTTTGGTAATTGGTAACACTCTGTGAGGGTTAACGCCTATAAGTCTATCGAGTTTCGTGCTTTGGGTGGATTATCAAGAGCAGCCCAAAAAAATCCACATTATCCAAAAATATAATACGTAAATATAATAAACATGTATTTCCTATGAATAATGGATCTCGAACACTATAAATTTAAGTAATGAAACCTACTATTATGTGAGAGGAACTTTAATTTCTATAGCATGTGTATTTTTTTATGTGAAATAGAATTTATTTGTTTAAATAAAATTATTATAAATTTCTATGTGCTTATAAAATATAAAGCTATGTTAATCATTTGGGTCTTTATTATTATTATTTTTTACAAGTTTAAATGAGTCGTGTCTTTGTCAACCCGATATATACAATTATTTAATAAGCAGATTGAAATTTATCAAGCATGTATCCAACACAAGACAACTTATTTATTAAGTCTTATATGGATCATGTCCAAAGACGGGGCCATTTTAGGAAAGAAGGCTCCAAAGATTTTTTTTTTTTTTTTTTTTTTTTACAAATAGGGTATTTAGACCTTTTTGAGAATCTAACTATTTTCTTAGGTGTACGCAATTCCCCCATCTCACACACATCAAATTATTATAAAGAATAATCTCTTGGAAATAGCTACAAAATGTTGACAAGAGATTTTGAATTCCAAGATATCACCACTTCACTTGGGGTTAAAGATTTAAAACAAAAGTATATATTGTTTTCTTTTTTGCATAATATATCTAATTAAATTTTAATTTTGGATTTCCAAAACTCACACCTAACTCTCTTTCTCTCTCAATGATTAAATTGCTCAAATATATAATACTAAAAAAATTGAAAATATACTGCTAAGTGCTAAGCCACACCTATGATGCCCCATCTCAACAAAATATTAATCGCCTTAAGAAATGCTGCCAATTCATGTACAGACCACCACTACATTGAGGTTTTTCAATCAATGATGGAACTAACTATAGAAAAGTTGAGAAATTACCGAAACTTTAAATATTTTAAAATTTGGGCCCACAATAACTATACTTGAGCCCCTCAAAAATAAAAAATTGATGCAAATAACCAAACAAAAGAATTTGTTAGCTAACCTATCTCTATGATTGTGTATAATGAGATCTTTTGTGCACTGTATTATAGTCAACCTGTCTAGCTTTGGTTGTATTCTGATTGAAATCCAAAGTTAAAAGTTTGGTACTTTCAGATTTGGATGCTGTTGTGAATCGTGATGTTATTTGGCTACACCTAAATGACTTGTTTGTGCTTTTTTTATTCATTTTTTTACTTGGCAACACTATTTAGTTTTTCTATTTGAAGAATATTGCATATAGAAATAGATAATAGATATAACTTTTATTTGATTCGTAGATTATAAAAAATAAAAATAAAAATAACTAAAATATTAGATTTTTTTTATTTAAAAAAAAATGCAAATGATTAAAAATAATTATGTTGTATATTTTCTTTTGTTGATATTTTGTTAATGTATATCAAATTGATGCTAGTTTAGATTTTCATAAAAAATTCTATTGGTTCATACTTGTGCCACCACAACTAAAATACTAGTTCTAGCCATGTTGTGTGCCAACCACGTTTAATGAGGAAATTATGCTATAATTGAAGAGTTTTGACACAATTATAAAATGAGTTGTGTTCATGTTTATCCATAAAAGGTTTGTTAATAAATGACCTAATGGCAATGGTTAAAATTCATTTAATGTTTCATTAAATAACTTTTTTTATATATTTTCAAAAAATAAAATCAAACTATACGCATATATCCAAAATGCACACACAACCATAATAAATTTGTGTGTGTAAACTAATGAATTATTAAAAAATATATTTTATTCTTCAAAAACTATGCATTACAACTCATGATTGAGTATCTATTAATCCTTAACCAATGAATTGTTACCGAATGCATTATGGACAATAGTTAAATGGGTTAAGCTTGTGTCCAATTTTAGGCAAGTGTACATATTCTAACGTGTCCAGTGCATTCAAGCCGTGTCTTGTTTAATACTCTGTACGAGGATGAATCTCATTAATCAGATTCAAGTACTCATTTAACATGTTTCTGTTGGGTTATAGATTGACCATAGTTAATTAATTCAATTACCCAAATTAATTAATTAGGTAAAATTACATGCAAATCGTGGAGGTACCAACAAATCACCAAATAAACTCATATATATAATGAAAAATAAAATAACACAGTGATTTGTTGACAAATGGAAAAAACATTTTGCAAAGCAAAAACTCCACCGAGTGAATTTCAGATCACCACTCCTAAGAATCTACTAATCAAGAACAAACAGTTACAAATATAAGGAATCTTACCACTATCCTAGATTATCCCAAAATACCAACCTACAGTTGAACCTTTCCACCAATCCCCAATTGGACTTGTTCTTGTAGAAGACTTCTTCGCATGCACGGATCTTAGTATGTGACTAACTCCAAGCAACTGAAAGATTGTTATTGGCTGCAAAGTTCTTCACTTCAAAGCATGTTGAAGATCTGAAAGCACTTGATTACAAAACCATAAAGCGCACAAACGCAGTAACTTCTCATAAAGTGTATGAGTTCTCTAATTGAGTCTTCATATCTTTAATGACTTTAAAATAAGCCTTTTATATGGTCTAGAGTTGTAGAGAACGAAACCCTAGCAATCCAAGTCATCATGGGCCAAAATTCAGATCTGAGAATTATGAAATTGTAGATCTCAATAGATCGAGCTTGTGTCGAGCTTCTTTATTAAATCATGATAGATGCTAGTGTTGAGACTAGTGTCGAGAAATACTGAAATTTCTTTTATTCATTTATTTCTTGAATCAATTTTCATGCCTTCAAAGATACCACTTAGGATGTAAACTTTACATACTTCTTGATACATTAAACCCAACTTAAATCTATCCAACTACAAGTAAAGTGTGTTTTATCAAAAGATAAGCCAATATATAGAAAATATGACCCTAACAATTTTTTTAAAAAAATACTAAATTAATAATGGGTAAAAAAGGATCTTTCTACATGGTGCCTTAAAAAAAAGGGTAAGACTTCATGACCATTTCTTTTCAGAAAGGATAAGACTTCTATCTCTATAACATTTTTACAATACTTTTACAATAAATCTCAGGTGGTAAGTTGTTACCGGTTCTAATTTGAATTCACTACTTAAGTTACTTTTTTGCCCAACCATAATAGCCAGTAACAAGCTCTCATTTAAAATTTGTTGTGAAAATATTGTAAAAATATTGTGAACATAGAATTTTATTTTATTTTTTAATTTCACCTCCTTTGAAGTCAGAAAATCAACCATGTCATTAATTTACTTCCAATTTATAATATCGAGTCAATAAAAAGATTATGCTAATATTGAGAGCTATTGCCTTATTGACTACCATATTTTGTCATCTCGTTACACTTTTTTCTTAGACTAATTAATGTCTCGATCGGCCTGAAGTAATCTTTGGAGCTAGCTATGGAGTATATTCATAAATTCCTTGCGTTTGTTTTTGTTTTTGTTTTTTAAGAGTTTGTCTTTCTCCCTACCATTGATGAACATATATACGTGCGCACGTTACCTGCAGAATATACATGCAGACAAAATATCCCTTTTTTTTTTCTTTTTTTTTTTGTGTGTGTGTTTCGCAAACAAAATATACTTTACTTGTCTCTATCATGTCATTCCATGTTTTTCTTCTGATATTTGTGAACGTGCTTCGTTTGCTTCCATTTAATTTTCATTTGACATGTTGTTAGGGCTTAATTTTTTAGGTTCAGTTTTTCTAAAATTTCACTCTTTCAAAGTTACTTTTTTTTTTTTTTTTTTGAGGGATACGTTTTAGGTAATTATAACTTTTATTTGTCTCACCAAAACCAAAAGCACAGCTAGAGCTTTCCAATTTTTTTTTCTAGGTATAATTGTATTTTTACTCAATTTATTTTTAAATTAAATATGTCATGAAAACAATCTAGCTCAAACACACAAGCCCAACACCTTTTAAGTGTAGAATAATCAGAACCTGTCTTTCATGGTTACCTAAAGGTGATTTACAAACAGTTCTCCCACTTCTTCGTCCCCTTTTTTTTAAATATATATTCATAGACTGATCCTTAAATAAATATTTCTATTTTCCAAGTAACAGAGAAGCACCTACTCCTTAATAAAAATATTTTTTTTATTTTACAAGAAACAGAAACACCTCCATAATAACCCAGCCAATAAGAAAAGAAAAGAAGGTCAGAAGTCATAAACTGACCAAATCAATTAGCTAGCTAGTAGCGAAAACTAATTAAAACCATATGTCCATATATATAAGATTGACTTTCAACAAAGATGCTTAATATTACGCGTGGGTAGCACTACAGAATTGCCAGCTCTAGGACTAGGCAATTTTCCCTTAATTATTTAATATCTCTACTTTTGATGTAAAATATAACATGAATCACGTTAACCCAATTAGTACCAAATTAATTAATACAACGAAGTGCATGTTAAGAAAGACACTATAAACATAATAATAATAAAATACACATTTCCCGGACAAGATTCCTAAACTCTCTCAACCATATATATAGTTTAATAATTTACTATTATAATTTGACAGCTTGCAGTATCAATTAAGCTACTAATCTCTTACTATATAGTCTTCCTCCTCCTGTAATATAATAACAACAACAATAATTAATGATGAGAAAATAGCTTCTCTAAGAAATCAAGTTTTTTTCTAGTCATGTCCTTTTCGTCTTCAATTCGCCAATAAAGATTTCTAAGCTACAAAATTAATTAAGGGGGGCAACCTTCTTTTTCCTGTCTTTTTTCAAATCTGTTCCTTCTTCCCATGTGATACATTCAGACAAGAATTTGGCTGTTACGGTGGAAGGTTTGGTACTTTACGGGTATTAATATTATAACTAATAATACCTGTATTACTGTATAATTTCCTTTTGAATTTATGCATTAGGGGCTGGGGACTTGGGGATTATGGTAGGTGGTAACCTTCTCATTCCTTAATCCATTCCCTCCATGCATTGATTTTAAAACCTTTTTGTTTGCTGGAGATTAGTATCACAACACCACCACCACCACCACCACCACCACCACCACCACCATCTCCTCCACGCTCCACCCCCCTCCCAATTTTATAACACGAATAGATGAGGATGGTATCAGGTACATTTCATTAGGGATATTTATAAGGGTTTTATGGTTGGTACAATATGGTATTACAATCCTACATCAAACAATGCAACCATCTCTACAACAAACCATCCTTTTATGGGTAAAATAAAGTGAATGAGAGCATATCATCTTACGGTGAGATCATATTTATATACTTACAATGGCACCATTTGATTACAAATATTAGTATATTTTTATGGTTATTCTTAAGACTTAAATAATGCAACTATCTAAAACAAACCATCCTTTTGTGAGTGATCTAAAGTGAATGAGAGTGTATCATCTTACGATGAGATCATCTTTATATACTTACAAAGACACCATTTGATTACAAAGATTAGTATATTTTTGTGGATATTCTTAAAACTTAAATATTGAAGGATTTTTATTAATTATATCCTTATGTGATTAAAAAAAATGTTCATATCAGTGTAATAATCAATATGGTACGGTATTGACAACTTTCATGGTGTCTTCTTTAAGAATTACAACCCTACATCAATCAATGCAACCTTCTCTAAAACAAATTATCCTTTTTGTGGGTGTGATAAAGTAAATGAGAGTATATCGTCTTATGGTGTGATCATCTTCATATACATAAAATGACACCATTTGATTAATGGTGTAAATGGAATTTAAACTTTAAATCTCTTATTTGATAACAAAAGACTTTATTTTTTTTTTATAAGAAAATGTTTTATTAGTTAAACTAATTGAAACTCACAAATTCTTTATATATCGATGTAAACAAGTGGAGAATAACATGATTTTGCTTATTCTGTTTGGCTCTTTTTTTTTAATGCTCAATTTCTTTTAGCTTATTTAACTTGTTTTCATATGCAAAAGAAAACTATTAATAAATCACATTTTTATACCATTATTTAACTTATTTTTTAAGCAAAAAGAGTCAAATAAGATATACCAAACCAACACTTAAGCGAAATGATTGGTAGACCAGGTATATGTTTATTTCCATAAAAAAAAAAAAAAAAAAAACCAACACTTAAGCGAAAGTACATTATACGATATATGTTTATTTCCATCTTTATCTTATAAAAAATTACTAATCTTATCTTATCTTATAATTAAAAGGGATCAATAAAATGATTGGTAGACCAGGTATTCTATCTTCCTCTCCAGAATAGAAAAATATATTGATTCCTAAAAAATTTAAATAAAAAAAAAGCAAGGCAAAATATAATTGGAAACCTACACCAAAATACCCAATCAGGGCTAATCAGCAACCCACACCGCATCGGGACCTAGAGGGGACCCGGTGGGACAGGTCGTTAGAAAAGAGAGGACAACACTGTTGATGCTAACAGTTTATTGTCTTTTCTTTTAATTTATTGAAACTCAATTAATTCTATTTACATAATTTAAGCTACAGTCCCACAACCAGTCAGATTTTTCCGTCCGTACTCCATAGGAAATAGTTTTTTGTCTTTTCTTTTAATGTATTGAAACACATTTAATTGACTAGACAAAAAAAAAAAACATTAACCAAGTCAGGCAAAGGAAATGAAAGATAAGAAGAAACTCGCATTTGACCTTATAAAAATAAGACCCATTCCACCATTTTTTAGAGGGTAAACTCTCTTCCAAAGCCAGCAAAATAGAAAGAAAAATAAAAACTGTAGCCCAAATCAAAGCCCAATTTCCAAGCCTCACCTGACTCTTTATTTATTTATATTTTTTCCTGGTAAGTAAACCCTGACCCATATCATCAAACAGACACTCGGCCAATTCATTCATTCATTCACACATCTCCACCTCACCCTCTGAAGTTTTAACTACTTTAATTCCTCTCCGTCTATCAGAGACAAAAACTATTCCAAAAACCAAGCCAACCCATCATCTTTCCTTGATCTGATCTCTATTATCTAGAGTCAACCACAACAGAGACTTTTGGTTTTTGGGGTTGGTCCGCCGTGGTGGGCATGGCGGACTTAGTGAAACAAATCTTGGCAAAGCCGATCCAATTAGCTGACCAAGTGAGCAAGGCTGCTGATGAGGCTTCTGCTTTCAAGCAAGATTGTGGGGAGCTCAAATCCAAAGCTGAGAAGCTAGCTGGGCTGCTCCGCCAGGCTGCTAGAGCTAGCTCCGACCTCTATGAGCGCCCCACACGGCGGATTATCGAAGATACGGAACAAGTCCTCGAAAAGGCCTTGTCCCTTGTGCTCAAATGCCGTGCCAACGGCATCATGAAGCGTGTCTTCACCATCATCCCCACTGCTGCCTTTCGCAAAATGTCTTCCCAGCTTGAGAACTCCATTGGAGATGTCTCGTGGCTGCTCCGAGTATCAGCTCCGGCTGGGGATCGCGGCGGCGAGTACTTAGGGCTGCCTCCTATAGCAGCAAACGAGCCAATTTTGTGTCTGATTTGGGAACAGATTGCGATTCTTTATACGGGTTCGCTTGAGGACCGATCAGATGCAGCTGCTTCATTGGTTTCGCTTGCTAGGGACAATGATCGGTATGGGAAGCTTATCATAGAGGAAGGCGGGGTTTTACCCTTGTTAAAATTGATCAAAGAGGGGAAAATTGATGGGCAAGAGAACGCTGCCAAGGCTATTGGGCTACTGGGACGCGACCCTGAAAGTGTGGAACACATGATTCATGCCGGCGTGTGTACTGTGTTTGCGAAAATCCTCAAAGAAGGTCCAATGAAAGTGCAAGCTGTTGTGGCTTGGGCCGTTTCGGAGCTTGTGGCTAATTACCCCAAGTGCCAAGATCTTTTTGCCCAGCACAATATAATTCGATTGCTGGTGAGTCATCTTGCATTTGAGACAGTTCAAGAGCATAGTAAGTATGCTATTACTAGCATCAAAGCCGCAACAATTCATGCGCTTGTCATGGCAAGCAATAATAATCCTAACCCCAAGAACATGAGCCAGGTGCATGACGAGGATGACAAGCAATTTTACGGTCAAATTCCTCACCCCTTGGGGAATAAGAGCCCGAGTCAGATGCACAATTTGGTGACCACTACCATGGCCATGAGGTCACAGTCCAAGCCACTCCAACCGCAGGGGAATGATTCAACTCAAATCAGCAGCCATCCCACAAGCAGCAACCACGACAATGTGAAGCAGAATCTTCAAGTCCATCAACCCCAACATCAGCAAAATGTTTCTCTTCCAGGGGCTAGTCTTAAGGGTAGGGAAACGGAAGACCCTGCTACCAAGGCCTACATGAAAGCAATGTCAGCAAGAGCCCTTTGGCATCTTTCTAAAGAAAACTCGGCCATTTGCCGCAGCATCACTGAATCAAGAGCGCTGTTATGCTTTGCAGTTCTCCTGGAGAAAGGGCCCGATGATGTTAAATACAATTCTGCCATGGCATTGATGGAGATCACTGCAGTGGCAGAGAAAGATGCTGAACTGAGAAGATCTGCCTTCAAGCCCAATTCACCCGCCTGTAAAGCTGTTGTTGATCAAATGCTAATGCTTATTGAGAGGGAAGACCCAGACCTCCTTATCCCATGTCTCAAGGCTATTGGAAATTTGGCAAGGACATTCAGAGCAACAGAGACAAGAATTATTGCCCCGCTGGTGCAGCTTCTCGATGAGCGAGAAGCTGAGGTTTGCAGAGAGGCTTCAATTGCCCTCACAAAATTCGCCTGCTCAGATAACTACCTCCACATTGATCACTCAAAGGCAATAATAAGTGCCGGAGGGGCAAAGCACTTGATCCAGCTGGTGTATTTTGGAGAACAAATTGTTCAAATTTCAGCATTGGCTCTTCTATGCTACATTGCGTTGCATGTGCCAGACAGCAAGGAACTTGCTGAGGCCGAGGTGCTCACTGTGCTGGAATGGGCATCCAAACAATCCTACATGACCCAGGATGAAACACTGGACCTATTGTTACAAGAGGCCAAGGGCAGGTTGGAGCTTTATCCCAGAAATGCAAAGGGACTCCCTTGATCCAATCAATAACAGACTCTGTTGTTGAAACCACACCACCACCCCCCCCCCCCCCCCCAAAAAAAAAAAAAAAAAAGCGTTCCCTATAATTTTCTGTGTTTAATCATTCTCATGGAGTGTACATACATTTCATTTCAGTGTCTTATGTAACTGTTTAGATGTACTTTCAATTGTCAGAGCATTGTCTTGTTGATTCTTCTTCTTCCTCCTCCTGATTTGCCTACCTTCATGTAAACACCCATTTCTTGATGTTGAACTGTAGTTGGTCGCAATGCCATAGGGTGGTTTATGGAAACAACAATGTTATACACAACATTTTCATAATAGTAAATTATGATTAGCGCTTTTACTGTAGACCAATCACAAACTGTAAGCTCAACAATTGTTTAAAATATTATGAAATTTTGTTGTGTCGGTAGACTTATTGTTATGGAAATTCAGGATAGTTGGATACTAAGCATATGAATCATCAAAGAATGCGGGTTTAGCAGTTAAACTGTTCCCTCCTTGCCCATTTGTCTTCCACTTAGAATTTGAAATAGGCTCAATTTTACAGTGGATGACCAATCTAAACCCTGGAAGCTAAAAGTATGTTATAATAAGTTTGGACACTTGGCATGTAAGATACTTTCCTGCTCTTTATTCTATATTTTAGGACCTCTCCACGTGAATCACAATATGCTGTCTTTAACAATTTTCTTGATGTTTTCCCATGGGTGGTAGTTCGCAACTTTGCATAATTGGAGGGTGATACTTTAGCTGAGGAGGAAAAGCTAGAAAAGAAAATAAGGTGGGGAAAGGATTTCTGAAAAGTTCTCATCCAAACAACCAGACTTTTGAACTTTTCTTAAAAATATTTTTCCAAATAATGAAGCACTTGTTCAAACGAATTATGAAACCCTAAAATGGACCCAGGATTTTGGCCGTTTGGGAGAAAATTTCAGTCTCAGGGCTAACATCATTTTTAGCTACCCGTTCAAACTTGCTATTGATCACATTTTCAATGTGATCTTGGTGCTTCTACCATGTGTACCCTATTGAGTAGTACAACAGAAAAACATTCAACTCTCCTTTTAATGATGCCTGTGCTAATGTGACATGCAGTTCATCCTCTCAAGATTTGAGGCATTCTACCAATTACAACCTCTAAGAGGGGATATACTTTAAATTTTATAAGGGAAAAAGAATGGAACAATGACATGAATACAATTTAGGACAAATAAATCTGCAATGTATTCATACATAGCAGGCAACAAGCCTATCTATATCTATCAAAATCTTGTTTGTACAACCTGAAAGAGCTAATGACAAAAGTGTAGATACCTCATCTTAATGACAAACCATGTAAACCTTCTCCAACTTTTATGAT
Source organism: Notholithocarpus densiflorus (assembly GCA_030021035.2). Lineage (NCBI taxonomy): Eukaryota > Viridiplantae > Streptophyta > Magnoliopsida > Fagales > Fagaceae > Notholithocarpus > Notholithocarpus densiflorus. Next base: position 1,408,204 of record JARYZH020000013.1, on the reverse strand, counting down.
ATTGAGATGCTTCTCCCAAAACTTTTCTGGAGTACAGTCATGACAACCATCACAGTCCTGCAATCCTACTCATAAGGACAGATCATATAATTTCCCCTTTATTTGGGATTGGTTTCAAATTAAAAATCTTAAATTTTCAAAAGTTATCCTTCAGACCAATTCAAGCTGTACTTCAAGTTTGAGTCAAAATAACAAAAATTCAAGTAAACTGCACTTTAGACTCTGTGTACTACAAGATCCATCATATGAACATGAAGTAGTAGGTCTTAGGGGGGGAATAAACTTTTTTTTAGAAGGCTTATAAAATGATAGCATTTTTAATCAAATGTATTTATCTCATAAGATTTTTTAAGCAGTTTAATAAGCTTTTTTGGTGCCAAATTACCTCCTGCAATTCAAATGGAGAGATTTTTATTATCCAAATAAGTTTCAAGTTCTGCTTACGTAAATTTCCATTCCATCTAGTTGATTAGTATTGCTACAAACGATCTCTTTCACAACATATTTCACAACTACTGAGTTGGCATGTTGTTATTGATTTCTATATGGGCCCACCACTAACACCACTTTATTGTCTACTATTAAGTATTAACAACTTGCCACCTCAGTAATTGTGGAAAGAATTGTGAGAAAAGTTGTTTCTAGACTTATTTCTAGTTGATAGTCAAGATGATTTAGAAACTTCAGGGTTTTAATTAAAACTTATTAAAATCTTAGGTTTAATTTGAAACCACCCCAAACTATAGGAGAATTATGTAATTTACCCAAAATAAATAAATATATAATCATAGTCAACACTTAAAAAGGTCCTATATATTGCACAAAACTCCCACTTTTGCAAGGTCTAAGAGAGGTGATTGGTATGCAGTCATATACCCCCATTTTTTTTAAGAGGCTGATTCATAGTCCAAACACTGAAATTAAAAATTGTATGACTGTACAACCATTATCATGAATCTAATACATGAACCAACTTTCCTGATCCTCTAGCCATCAAAATCGCCTAGAAGTTTTTTGTTCAACTCTTTTATTTAAATGAAAAATGTAGAAGAAGTAAAAATATTGCTGCAGACTCAAACATTACAGTAATGAAACACCTAAGCAGCCATGTAATGCATCATCATATGATTGATATCACCATGTAAACAGTTTAAAATACATAATACTAAATAGAGAGTGATGTGCTGAGCTCATGCTATGTCTTGCCAACTGATTTTTGTCTTTTGCTTTTTTGGGGGTGCCTTCAAGCATAATGTCAACAATATGATTATTCATCCTTGGCATCAAGAGAGCAACGTTTTCACTGGTCAACTAAATTTTAGTATTTTGCAGCAGTCCAACCTAATGTCAAATAGCCTTCTACTATATATAATGAAAGTTTCTTTTTATTGAGTACAAATGGCGGAGAACAGGAACAAGTGAATTTTGGATTAAGAGGTATCACATGTAAGCTTTATCCCAACATGACAATATAAAAATAAATAAACAAAAAAAACCCACATGCCTAACCTCTCCCCTGATAATGTGTGATGAATGAACATTCATGACTTATGGTCAATCCAATTTGTGCCCCAGGACTGCTGATAAAAATCCCACATAAAATCAGCTAGGTTAACTAATTTGAGAAGCTCGAGGTAGGAAATCTGGAAGGCTAATCTATAGACAAAGAATAAGAAATCTGATGCTTAACAATGAAGTAAATACATAACATATAAGAAGGTGAACATTCAAAAACTCATCACCAGTAAATACAATAGTGTAGAATACCCAACTGCCATAGCTTGGTCAAATTGAAGAGTCCGTCATGGAGTCACCCTACAAGACAATGTAACAGAATTAGTACACAGTCTCTTAATAATATTTATTAAAATGAAGAAAATAATAGCAATTTCAATATAAAGCTCAACTATCTTGCTTTTTAAGTGTATTATACTGCAGAATATGCCTACCAAAATTTATGGAAAAATCTAATTTAAAGCATAATAAATACCAATGCTGAACTCAAACTTACAAGAAGATGACAATGACGATGATGATGATGATGATGATGATGACCCACAAAACTAGGGAGGACCCAAGGTTTGTTCCACCAACCCCCCTAAAAAAAAACCCCCTTTTTTTGCTATGTTATAACATGAGTTCATTGGCACACATTGAAGGGGATTCATGCATAAATTATCCACACTATAATGATATTACTTCTTTGAGATACCATTAGACCATCAATCTACAAATTTGTTCTTAAGATATTACCAAGTTTATTGAGTTCTACAAATAGTATAGAATACCCACTGAATTTCTTGAGTTTCTTTAAACTTACTATTTATACCCATAGGGTTATAATACTTCAAAAGGTACGTATGGAGAGTTAAAATGTTTTATAAAACTGTTCACAATACTTGAAACCTTTTCAAACGTTCAAAACAGTTATCAGAAAATTCTGCAAAAAATCAGTTTTCACAAGTCTCGATCAATCGAAAAGAATAGAGTACCAATTGAAATAGGCAGAGACTTCAGGATAATCTCCTTCACCACTTTGATCGATTGAACATACTAAATTTTAAATTTAAATTTTCACTTTATTCATTTTATAAATGAATACTTTCCAACCTTATATCATTATTATAACCTACCCTTATATATACATATATATACAACACAAACCACAAAAGAGATGTGTTACCTGGTAACGTCTTACACATTACTTTAGCAAGTTTCTATTTATTAAAATTATATTTTAATGTCCCTCACTTTCTTTATTTTATTGTTCACTTATTGATATTTTTATTCAGTTGTTTATATTATTTTAAGGTGTTGTATGTAAAAATAAAAGTTGAGATGTTAGGTGTATTGTAAAGTGAGATTGTATAATAAATAAAGTAATTTTTTAGATGGTGAGAAGAAAGAAAGGATAAGTGAGAGTGGAATAAGTAGCTTGTTAGAGCATTCACATTAGTGGAGTCATAAATTTAGCAATATGACCTCACGAAAAGCTACTTTATTTTATAATGATTTTATTCTAACTTTCACCGCAATAAAATAATAGTATAAACAATAAAATAAAATAACATATACCACACATTAAAATAACATAAAAAAAATACAAAAAATACAGCCCACCACCACCCCGGTCAACCACCACTTCACACAGCCCACCACCACTACCCACAGTCTACTACTACCGCCACCACAACCACCAAAATCAGCCCACAACTACCCAAGAAAATCAACCCACAACCACAAAAACTAAACCCACGGCAACATTAAAAATAAAAAACCACCTTCTCAACAACATATCGGAAACCACAAACCCAACAATCCAGAACCTATGAACCCAGAAAAATTCCCGTTGTCGCCGATCATGGCGCCATTTTGCTATCCGCCTTGACTGAGCACAGAGCTTCAATGGGTCGGCGGCTGGGCAAATTTTATGGGTCTGCACTGCATCTGATTGGTCGGTGGCGAGTGGCAGGGGAGATGGGTCGGTGAGAGTGGAGGAAGGCAGGGAGGCAGAGGAGATGGGTCAGCAAGTGGCAGGGGAGATTGAGCGGCGGTGAGTGGCGGTGAGCTCGGCAAAGTCAAGGAGGCAGAGGATGAGCTCGGCGAAGGTAGTGAAGCACAAAGGATTTTCGGAGAAAAAGAGAGAAAATGAGAAAAGAATGAAAAAATAAGGAGAAAAAGAGATTTTTTTATTTTATTTATTAACCATTTGGGTGGGTCGTTTGGATACTGCTGGACTGGAAATTGAAAACTGAAAAATACTATAACAAAATAATTTTTAAATGTGTAAATAGTACCGTGAGACCTATTTGGACAGAAAAGTTTGATCAGAATGATTAAAGAACTGCATCTCATTCCTTCAGGGCCCAACCATCAAATAAGTCCATGCTTTCTTTGGCTACTAAAGTGGGAGAAGGAGGTAGGAGGCTAAAGCGATCATGTATGTATTGATAAGAGATACTAAAACTTTATGCTTCACTAAAAGATTGAGTTTCAGCTGCTTCAAAGAAGGTCAACAAAGATGGCAAGTACTTGCCAAACACTCGACTGCACTAGCTCACCAGATTCCTAAGAGTCAGACCACATCAATAAGTTAATTGTCCTAGAAAGCATTTTAAAACAAAAATTAGCAAATAACAGATTACAACAACAAAAAGAAATGACTCCAAATATAGGTATGCAGCTTCTATCAGCCTCTCCAAAAAAAAATTGGGGGTAAGGTTACTTATCAAACACCTCTTCCAGATCCCACAAAAAGTGGAATCTTTGTGCACTAGGATACGACCTTTTTAAAGCTGACAAAGAATAAAATATGAAAATATCAAATTCAGGGAAGCTGAATGAATGATATCTATAAGTAGATACACGGTACCTGCACAAGTGCAGTAGATAGGATTCTAATGTATACACGTCAAACACAAGTGCCCATTACGGAGGTACTGCAATATTGAGTTTTCTGAAACCTACTTCAAGGGAACATCACTCCTAATACTTATCAAAAACAGAAAAAAAATCACTCCTAATATCATCATGTAGTCCAACCTAACAAATGTGTTGATTATCAAACAAGTGTTTTGACTTGCAATTTGCTTGACCAACACAGTAGAGTACTCAGGTTATTCCTCAAATTGGCAGGTACCACACCAAGGGAACATGGCTCCTTATAGCATCATTTAGTCCAACCTGACAAATGCGTTGCTTATCAAATGACTGTTTTGACTTGCAATTTGCTTGACCACCACTGTAGAGTACTCAGGTGATTCATTAAATGGGCAGGTACCACACCCCCTATAGGATTCAATGTCCATCTCAAATAGTGCAACTAATATAGATATTACACTCCAAACACCATAACCTTGGATGGAAGGCCATAAAAGAATTTTCAAATGCCCATTAAAAGTTCTTGAAGGAACTGTTAAACTAGACCTAAACACTTGCATACAGACCAATGGATACTTTCCTTGAATATCAAAGAGAAAGAAATTTAACAATAACAACAACCACCAAGCCTTTGTCCTAAAATTTTTGGGATCAACCATAAATCCTTAACATACTAGTCAAAGTCAAGCACGTGTATTCTTTTCCGTCATTCTATTCTATCTAAAGTTACACTCTCTATTACTTCTTTAATTGACACATCCTTTTTCACGCTTCTATTAATTTTATTTTTCGTTCCCTCAATTTGAATCAACTTTAACTTTCTCACTGTTGCATTAATCGCTCTCCCTCCCTATGTGAATTTTCTCATTTCGAATCCCATCTTTCCGTATATTTACACTTAAACACCTTAACTTTCTAATTTCAGCCACGTTTCGATTTATGAATATGTGCTTCTTAAAAGCCCAACATTCAATACCTTAAATCTTAGTTAATCTAATAGCAATCTTATAAATTTCTCCTATAACTTAATAAGTATTCTACAATCACACTGATACAAAAACATAGAACAGATTTCTTGCTAGGTGAAATGCTACAACAAAAAAGTAACAATAGCAATGATGGATTTTCCAATGATGATCAAATGAACAATGCAAGCTGCAAAGAATTCAAATAACAAAAATGAAAGCTGAAATTGAGACAACAAAATTAAACGATGTTCATGTATCACCTATATAAATTATTTCAAAGAAAAAATAATAATAGAGAAATTAGGCGTCGAAGATTGATAATAGTAATAAAGAAAGGCGGGAACTCACAGCGACAATGAAATTTTGTCTAAATGAACCGAGTTGTCTAGGGTTTTGTTCCTCCACGATAATGGCGAACTGGAAACGCAATTCACACACAGAGCGAGAGAGAGAGAGAGAGAGAGAGGGATTAAGTTCAAAGTTCAAAGTTCAAACGAACCGCTTGTATTTCGCCCCAAAATGCTTACCGCCTGTTATTAGCGTCGTACAGGTATTATATACGTACTAGAAGAACGACGTCGTGGCTCCGCTCGTATGTGTATATATATATGAAATTTTTTTTTTTTTTTTTGAGAAACATATATATACATAAGAAATTTGGTAATGAATATCTTTAACTATCAAATTATGCAAAAATATTCTTTTTATTCCAAAAGTTTATATGAGGTTGGTTTTTTGTCCCTAACTTTTTTTTTTTTTTTTTTTTTTTATACAAGATAGAAATTTTATTCTAGTTTAATCTTAAGTTTATATGAGGTTTTGTCCCTAATTTTTTTTTTTGAATTTTTTTTTTTAATACAAGATAGAAATTATACTCTAGTCTAATCTAAGTGTATGTGTATAAAACTCTCTCTTGGAGACTTGAACCCTAACTCTTGCCCCCCACCCTACAAGCACTTATACTTGTGGAATGACTATCGCACTAACGGTGTGCGATATTTTTTTTTTTAGAATTGATAGTAAACATTATTGGATAATATTAATGGGAAAGAGAAAAAATAGGCATTCGTATACCAAAACAAATGCCTCTTTCTCTTAGCAAGACTTGTAAGTGTTTGAACAAACATGAATACAATAAAAATAAAAAATAAAATAAAAGTTTGCCTAAAATAAACTATGACCCCTCTAATTATCTTAAATGAACCAACCTAGTTTTTTTTTTTTTTTTTTTTTTTGAGAAGAAAGATCAAGAACTTATATTAAGAAAATCCAGCTAAATCAATTTGGATGACAGAAAAACATTGTGGTGGAACATCTTCATCCACAAAATAAAAGACTAAGATATGTACAGCATACCTGGCAAGACTGTGAGCAACCTTATTACTTTCTCTCTTAACATGAGAGTAACGTAATTGATTAAAAAACTAGAGCATCGTCGCACGTCATTAAGCAGCACTCCATTGTAGGACAGCACCTCCATGTCATTGAACCAACCTAGTTAGAAAGAGACAATGCAATTCAAAATTTAAAAAGGAAGAAAATAAATTATTCTCTAACTTTTGAAAAATAATTAATTAATTATCAATCTACTAAAATTATCCAAAGTATGCACATGCATTCTTACTAAAGGTAAACTAAATGATATTATTACATATTTAGTTATTTACATGCATTTAATTATAATTAATTCTCTGAAAAGTCCAATCATAAAGTATTCACAATCACATGCGTTCAACTCTAAATGAAAGAATGCATATTGTTCACTAAAATCTAGATGTGGCTTAATTTTGAGATTTGGTGGTCCAATTTTAGCCCTTGAGGTGTCATATTGATCACTAAGACTTATAGATTTGTTTTTGATTTAGCACTTGAATATCTAACAATAAAAACTGTGATCTATTTTTGTCATAAAATGACGTATTTTCTCATTGTGTGGGGTTAAATGACGATTACTAAATGAGGTGTCGTAATGATCACTAAGACTATGAAGTTTCTTTCTTGTTCCTAAATTTTAAAAACCTTTTTTCCGTCTACAAGTATTGAAAAATAATCAATTAATTATCTACTAAAATTTTCCAAAGTATGCATGTGCATTATTAATAAAGGTAAACTAATAATATTATTACATGTAATTAATTATAATTAATCCTTTGAAAAATCAATCATAAAGTATTCACAATCACATGTGTTCAATTCTAATTATAAGAATGCATATTGTTCTTTTTGTTAAAATCTAGATGTGGCTCTATCTTGAGATTTAGTGGTCTGATTTTAGCACTTGAGGTGTCCTATGGAACTCTAAGACTTCTAGATTTGTTTTTAATTAACGCCCTGTTTGTTTTGATAAAAAAAACCTTGTGTAAAGATAATTTTTCGTATTTTTTAGTGTTTGGTGGTGTAGAGACTGGGTCTGAGCACTTCTACTATTGAAAAAGTGAATTCATGCCCAACTAGCCCTAAACAATAAATTTGTAGAGGATGGGTTTAAGAGCTAGGCTTTAGTGAGGATAGCAACGAATAAACATGGTTATGGGTCAAGTGGATAGCAAGAAAACGGACCTTAAGTGTTAGAATCTGTCCTGGACATGGGTCCGAGGAGTTTTCATGTTCTTATTATTTCCTCAGTGCCTGGATACAGAGGTTACAAAGATGATACAGGTCGCTACAGTGTTTTCTACTTCCAATCTCCGATCCTTTCTCTGGAGGACCTCTTTACATTTTATACCCTCTTTAGGTTGATCTTGACCCTCCATTTGTTGATTGTGCAGGTCACTACTTGAGTGCTTGTCCCATCAGCCGCCGTCTCAAACCTTCTGTGAGTTGCAGCGACCAAAGCGGTACTGTTTAGGGGTCATTTCCTCATTAATGCGGCCAGAACGTTAGTTGTGGGCATTTAATGTGGAGGTGACAACTTCTCTCTGAATTGCTCTCCCAGGCTCTCATGGCTGACCCATGGTACTTGTCCTCTCTCTTGGGATGCTCTACGAAACCACCTTTGACGGCGTGCTGCCCCTTCCCTTCTATAATCTCGGTTCGCCGAGGACATGCTTGTTTTCGGCGATGCTTCTTGGTAGTTAGGACGTTCTCCGTTCGTCCTCAGACATTTCTTCTTCCTCAGCGTGGGCCTTGGGCCTAGTATAAAGTTGGGCCGGGGTAGCCAAATTTATTGACCCCACAATAGCCCCTCAAAATCCTGTTGTCCTGATCCTCGGACGAAGAGGAGGGTTTTGATGTCCTCAGGCCTTTCATCATGGCTCATCAAGTCTTGTCCTCTGTGAGTGCCAGAGCCTCTTCACCTGCCCAAGGCACGTTCCTGGGGCTTCGATATATGAGGCGCGTCGTCATTAATGCCTTTATGAAGCAACGCGGACCTAACGGTTGAGGATTTCCTTGGAAATTGGGCAGAATTTATTTCGCTTGTAATTCTTCCTTTGAATTTTGTGCGAATTGAGTTCCCCTAGATCTCGTCTGTTATATATAACGCACCCTGGGAGGATCGTTCTTTCATGCCTTCGAACCCTTGAGTTCTGCAGGAACTCTAAGTTCTCAACCCTTCTGGAACTAAGAATGCCGCCTAGATCCTGGCTGTCGCAGCTGAGGCGAAGGAAGCAGAGGCCAAAGATTTTCCTACCTTTCAACCGGGTAAGAAAGAAAACCCTCCTCCTTCATCCAGGAGCCGTTGCAGGCGTGGATTGCATCAGACTTTCGGTGCGGCAAGGTTTGGATCTCGCCCTGATGATGGGACATTTTGCAGTTAGGAGAAAAAGGAGGCCATCTTTGCCATTGCAAGCAGCTGATGAGACTTCTGGAGGACGATTTTTTAGGAGTACAGATATTAGCTTCTGGATAAGAGTATGCTTCAGAGCAGCCTTAGCAGATGGGAACCAATTCAGGCGCTTCTGCCTCCTCCTCTTTCTCATCGCCGGTACCGTCCATACTGGCTCGATTACTGCTGGAACGAGATTGTGAATCTGCCATTCCGATAGACTTTCTCCCCTTTTATATATATATATATATATTTATATATATTTTAGCTAGCTTTAAAACTAGCCTGCCTCAGCCTCTCTTTCTATAGTTAGCTTTGAAACAAGCCTGCCTAAGCTGTTCGGCATATAATGTACTCTTCCTTTATTTAATAAAAAGGACTGCAATTTTTCTTTACGAAATTTCCTTTTCCTGCAATTTTATTTATTGTTATATTATTATTTATTTATTATATTTTTTGTTATTATTATTATTTTTGAAAGGTTATCATCCTGACTTTAACAAAGCCTGTGGTAGCACCCGGCTGCAAATTTTAAATAGCTTGACTATGTAGGAACAATTAAGAACATAACCATGTGCTTTCTATCGCAAATTGCGCGACCGTCAGAGAATGTTGGATTTAATGTAGGTGATCCGAGGAGGCGGACTCCTTTTAGATTCTGCTCATCACTTAGATAGATACTTGAAGTAATTAATCTCTTCAAGGACTGTGGTCCGAGGACCATGCAAGACTTCGGCTAAGTCTAGTACTTAGATTTTTCTTGAAGTAATTAGTTTCCTCATAGGTTTGAATCCGAGGACCATGCAAGACCTTGGTTCTGTCTAACACTTAGATTTTCTTGAAGTAATTAGTTTCCCCATAGGTTTGAGTCCGAGGACCATGCAAGACCTTGGTTCTATCTAACACTTAGATTTTCTTGAAGTAATTAGTTTCCTCATAGGTTTGAGTCCGAGGACCATGCAAGACCTTGGTTCTATCTAACACTTAGATTTTCTTGAAATAATTAGTTTCCCTATAGGTTTGAGTCTGAGGTCTATCTAGTACTTAGATTTTTCTTGAAATAATTAGTTTCCCCATAGGTTTGAGTCCGAGGACCATGCAAGACCTTGGTTCTGTCTAACACTTAGATTTTCTTGAAATAATTAGTCTCCCCATAGGTTTGAGTCCGAGAACTATGCAAGACCTTGGTTCTGCCTAACACTTAGATTTTCTTGAAGTAATTAGTTTCCCCATAGGTTTGAGTCCGAGGACCATGCAAGACCTTGGTTCTACCTAACACTTAGATTTTCTTGAAGTAGTTAGTTTCCCCATAGGTTTGAATCTTAAGCGTCAATCCAACAACTTGTTGCAAGTAAACTTAATATTTTATTAGGCGAAAACCACATTTTTCGTCCCTACATTTTCACTCGATTCCACTTTGGTTCCTAACTTTTTTTTCCACCGCTTTTAGTCCCTATCCTAGAAAACGTGTCTCGTTTTTGTCCCTGTTGTTACATCAAAGATGGAAATTTCACAAGTGGCAAACGGCATAACTTAAAAATATTAAAATAATGTCCACATAAGCCACGTGGAATCTAATTTAATTTTAAAAAAAAATTACTTATAATTATTAATTTTCATAAGAATGTTCTTCTTGTTCTTCCCAAAACGAAGAACTCAAACCCAGATTACATGAAAACAAACCCAGCAACCGATAACTCAAACCTAGATTACAACAACACAAACGAAAAAAGAAAAAAAAAACGAAGATCAATCACAAACACAGACCTAGATCACAACAACACAAATGAAAAAAAAAAAAGGAACAGAGATCAAAAAATTTCTTCATATTCTTCAACTTGTTCTTCATTTTACGACTTGTTCTCCCCAAATCAAACCCAGCATCTAAGAACTCAAACCCATCAAAAGAACACCAAAGAAAAGAAAAAACAAATTGTCATCTCTCACCCAAACAGCATGACCCACAAGACAAACCTCAGCAAAACCCAGCAAGACCCAAACAGAATGACCGATTTGAAGAAGAGCGCCGCCGCTTCGGTGGTGGAGGTGGACTCGCTGGGATTGGCGGAGGAGAGAGAGGCCGATCTAACCCACCACGCATCGTTAATCTGACCTAAAGTCACTGAGATTAAGCTTCATTGTGGCCGAGATGGTGGTTGAGGCCAATCTGACCCACCACGCACCGCCGGCCTCATCTCATTCTCTCTCTCTCTCTCTCTCTCTAAACTCAGATCAAGGTTTAAAATGTTCTAATGATAATAAAAAAAATGGTTTGATGATTTTTAAAATATATACACTTTTGACTAACACACTTAAAAAAAAAAGTATATACATTTTTTTTTTCATTTTTGTTTATTGTGATCTGAGTCTGTGTTTGTGTTTGATCTCTGTTTTTCTTTTTTCTTTTTTCGTTTGTATTGTTGTAATCTGGGTTTGAGTTATTGGTTGCTGGGTCTGTGTTGTTGTAATCTGGGTTTGAGTTCTTCGTTTTGGGAAGAATAATAAGAACATTCTTATGAAAATTAATAATGATAAGTAATTTTTTTAAAATTAAATTAGATTCCACGTGGCTTATGTGGACATTATTTTAATATTTTTTAGTCATGTCATTTGCCACCTGTGCAATTTTCGTCTTTGATATAACGGCAGGGACAAAAACGAGACGCTTTTTTCTAGGATAGGGACTAAAAGCGGTGGAAAAAAAAGTTAGGGACCAAAGTGGGAATCGCGTGAAAATGTAAGGACAAAAATGTGGTTTTCACTATTTTATTAATGTATCACATAAATCATAAATGTATGGAGAGAGAGAGAGAGAGAGAGAGAGATCATATCAATTACATTTTGATATTAGGACAGATTGGGCGGTGTCACCGTCATTGGTCTAGTTGTGGTTGGTTGGTTAGAAAAACAAAATTTTTTTGTACCAGTTAATAATTAATATCAATATATCGTTTCGGAGTTACTGCTACTTAAAAAAAAAATGAGACGTGAGATAAAAGTGGCAATGTAGCCTGGTGGGTAGGAAATTGAAATATTAAATAGGGTTTGTTTGAAAACCGTTTATTTTGCTAAAATTGAAAACTTTTTGCTATAAGTATGTAGAAAAAAAAGCTAAAAGCTAACTTTTGGAACAATGAGACTCACTTAACAGTGTAATGAAACCCATTTTACAAGCAAAAATAAGCTAAAAAGTAAAATAAGTTAACTTTTTCTCAAATCCCAAATACAACCGAATGAAAAATTTGAAAACACAATCATAAACAAGGCCGGCTCTAGTATGAAAGCAAGTGAGGCGGTCGCCTAAGGCCCCCAAATTTTGGCCAATAAAGTAATTTTTTATATTATAAACTTATTCATTAAACCCAAAAATATTAGCCAATAAATAAAATAACATTTTTTTATCAAATAAAAAACAAGAAAAAAGAGAGAAAAATGCTACGTCCACAACATTTTTCACAACAAATCTTAAGTGGCAGGTAGTTACTGACTGTTATTGGTGAGGAAAAAAGTAATTTTAGTAGTGGGTTTAAATTAGAACGAGTAACAACTTAATATTTAGAATTTGTTGTGAAAATATTGTGAATATAGCACTTTTCAAAAAAAAAAAAAAAACAATACACAAAGAATTTCATAACATTTTTCACAGTGGTTGAGCTGGTAAACTATTACTAGTTTTCATTTAGATCTATCACTAACATCACATTTTTACTTACTATTACCAATCTGCCACATCAACAATTATGAAAAGTGGTCAATTTTTAATCTATAAATTTTCTAAAGAAAAAAAGATTCTACATGGTTAATTAATAATTTTGCATCTAAAACAAGATAATAGAATTTAAGTAATATTAAATTTTTTTTTATATATAAAAGGTCATATTTAAATATATGAAAAGTTTCAAGTCAATTTTCACCTAAGGCTCCTAAATGTTTCAAGCCGCCCCTAATCATAAATAGCAAGAGATTGAAAAACATGATGACGAAGATGAAGACTAGAGCAAAAAAAAAAAAAAACAAACAAACACGAAGAAGAAGGCTGGAGAAAAATTAGAAGATGAAGATCAAAACAATCGAAGAAGACGAAGACTAGAGAAAATATGAAGAAGACTTGAGACATGATTGTTGTTGTTTGGGTTAGTATTTAGATAGTGATGTTTTGATTGGGTTTTAATTTTAATTTTGTAGAGGGGGCCAAGCTTTTGGAAGCAAGGGAGCCAATAATTTTTCTTAGGCGAAACTCTATTAGGGGGGCCTGGGCCCCACGGCCCCCACCTAGTTCCACCCTTCTGTGTTGTGGCACATAAATCTCTAGTCAAGCAAACAACAATAAACTCAATCCCATCCACTTTCTCAAAAAAAAAAAAAAAAATCAATCCCATCCAGACCCAATGTTCAAAGTTAAATACACTGTTAAGTTCTAGGGTAAAAGTCGACAACAAAACAAAGTAACGTGCTTTATAGCAATCATTTTTTTTTTTTTTTTGAAAGGGCTTTAGAGCAAATAGCAATCATTCAGGGCAGCTTTACGTGTAAATCAGCGAAGTCACAGAACCACTTTAACTTGCCAAAAAATGTATGTATATATATACACATATACACACAACTAATTTATTTAGACCACCTTAGCTAATAAAAATATTGACTATCCTGATTTTAAAATTACAAAAATTTTGGTTCAATAAAAATAAGAGGAATTCTATATTCATAGAATTTTTTAAAATAATTTCACAATAAATTTTATGTGATAAGGAGAAAGCGGTTATTAATTCTAATTTTGGCACAATATTGACATCACTTTTTAACCCATAATAACAAATTATTGCATAAGATTTGTTTTTAAAATGGTGTAGATGTAGTATTATTCCAAAAATAATTTTAACCCCTCCAACATAATCCCTAACTCCTTAAACCCAAAAAAAAAAAAAAAAAAAAAGTCCCTATAAATGACAACAACAACAAAAATAACCCAAACAAAAACAAGACTAGACTAGACAATAAAGAGTGAACAAATTATTCAACAAAAAGGTTGTACAAAAAGAAAAATAAAGATAATTTTTTTTGGCTTTACAGTCACAATAATTTTGCTCTACATAGCGACTCATCTCGCAATTATAACAAATATCATCTGTTTTTCTTTCTCTTATTTATTATCATTTCAGTTCTCTTACTTTTTTACTTTCATCTCAGCATTCTCAATTCTTACTGTATCTCTTATCAATCTTTTTCTTTTTCTTTTTCTTTTTCTTTTTGTTAGTAGAAAAAAATTGTAAAATTTCATGTATTTTCGTATTTATTATTTTTTGTGACATTAATATATTTAAGTTATCTCTTTATTAAATTTTGTATAATTTAAGTTTCTTATTGACCACAAAAAAAAAAAAACAATTTTTGGAGCGGCCACTGCCAAACACAAAAAATCACCTTCATAAGGTACGTCAAATGCCAAATTTACATTCTAATAATAGCAGTACACGGGTGAGTGTGCTATTAAAATTTTAGGTATTTATTTATTTATACTTTTTTTCTATTTTCTGTCAGTTATGTGACTATTGGGCATTATTCAAACTTTCTCTCTCTATATTATATGGCCGTTGGGACTTACAAACCAAAAATAAAGAATAAAAAAGAAAGAAAAAAAAATATTTAAATAAAATAATGTTGTACAATGTAATATTGAATTCTTATATTAAAATTATATTAATATAAAATTACAATAATGTAATATTACAGGGTAATGTAACACCGCGGTGGACCAAATGCCCGTAAAAGCTATCCCCTGTTAATGCTTTATTACAGCCTTATCAATATAAAGCAACGTTGAATGGGGAAATTATTGCCTAGTTGCTGACCTTGTAGTCCTAGCCAATAAGAGCATGCCAACACATATCAATTTGCTTACATCAGCTGGACTGCCAGCTCAGGGTGCTGTATTAACATTTGTTAATGTTTGGAAACCAAATTCAAATTTTGCAGATGTAAACAAATTTTTAGGGAGTTTCACTTTTTATTTTAAAACATGGGCGCTCCTTCACCTCTTCTCTCAGACTCTCACATATGATTCCTCTCTTATAGTCTGGGACTAGGCAATAATTTCCCTACTGAATGAGGAGTCCTTTTTGCAATTGGACTTGTTTCATCAAACATGTCAGGTGTTAATTTTTTTTTTTTTTTTTTTTTTTTTTTTAAATTAAATGTCCTTGTGCTAGAGAAAGCT
This sequence comes from Notholithocarpus densiflorus, assembly GCA_030021035.2. Lineage (NCBI taxonomy): Eukaryota > Viridiplantae > Streptophyta > Magnoliopsida > Fagales > Fagaceae > Notholithocarpus > Notholithocarpus densiflorus. The sequence goes on along the minus strand of JARYZH020000013.1, from coordinate 1,392,876 downwards.
CTGGGACGAGTAGAATCCAAGAAATGGAAGTTTAACTTAGTTTCTCCATAGGTTTGAGTCCGAGGACCATGCAAGACCTTGGTTTTGTCTAACACTTAGATTTTCTTGAAGTAGTTAGTTTCCCCATAGATTTGAGTCCGAGGTCCATGCAAGACCTTGGTTCTGTCTAATACTTAGATTTTCTTGAAATAGTTAGTTTCCCCATCGGTTTGAGTCTGAGGACCATGCAAGACCTTGGTTCTGTCTAACACTTAGATTTTCTTGAAGTAGTTAGTTTCCTCATAGGTTTGAGTCCGAGGACCATGCAAGACCTTGGTTCTGTTTAACACTTAGATTTTCTTGAAGTAATTAGTTTCCCCATAGGTTTGAGTCCGAGGACCATGCAAGACCTTGGTTCTGTCTAACACTAAGATTTTCTTGAAGTAATTAGTTTCCCCATAGGTTTGAGTCCGAGGACTATGCAAGACCTTGGTTCTGTCTAACACTTAGATTTTCTTGAAGTAATTAGTTTCCCCATAGGTTTGAGTTCGAGGACCATGCAAGACCTTAGTTCTGTCTAACACTTAAATGATATCAATGTATTCCTTCCAGCATGGAAGTTTTCGCAGGGAGATTGTGCCAACCGACTTTCCATCCATGCCTTGATTCTCGACTTCTTCCTCCGATGGGATTTCAGCGAACCGGGCTACTAGACTCGCAAGAACCAGCCCCTAGATCGAGGTACGGTGCATGTACTTTTCGTGTAGCATGCGCCATCGCCAAAATGGTCTTCACCAGGGACTCTCGCTGATGGGGGCTTGATCCTGCCATGATCAACCGTTGCACTTACTAACACACAAGCTCTTCCCACAGACGGCGCCAATTGTAGGGACTGGGTCTGAGCACTTCTACTGTTGGAAAAGTAGATTCAGGCCCAACTAGCCTTAAATAATAAATTTGTAGATAATGGATTTAAGAGTTAGGCCTTAGTGAGGATAACAACGAATAAACATGGTTATGGGTCAAGTGGATAGCAAGAAAAAGGGCCTTAAGTGTTAGAATCTGTCCTGGACGTTGGTCCGAGGAGCCTTCTTGTTCTTATTATTTCCTCAGTGCCTGGATACAGAGGTTACAAAGATGATACAAGTCGCTACAGTGTTTTCTACTTCCAATCTCCGATCCTTTCTCTAGAGGACCTCTTTACATTTTATACCCTTTTTAGGTTGATCTTGGCCCTCCATTTGTTGATTGTGCAGGTCACTACTTGAGTGCTTGTCCCATTAGCCGTCGTCCCAAACCTTCTGTGAGTTGCAGCGACCAAGCGGCACTATTCAGGGGTCATTTCCTCATTAATGCGGCCAGAACGTTAGTTATGGGCATTTAATGTGGAGGTGACAACTTCTCCCTGAATTGCTCTCCCAGGCTCCCATGGCTGACCCACGGTACTTGTCCTCTCTCTTAGGACGCTCTACGAAACCACCCTTGACGGCGTGCTGCCCTTCCCTTCTATGATCTCGATTCGTCGAGGACATGCTTGTCCTCGGCGATGCTTCTTGGTAGTTAGGACGTTCTCCGTTCGTCCTCGAACGTTTCTTCTTCCTCGGCGTGGGCCTTGGGCCTAATATAAAGTTGGGCCGGGGTAACCAGATTTATTGACCCCACAGGTAGCATTAGAAAAAATTAGTCAAAAGAAAACTATATTTGATCAACAAAAAAAGTAAGACTTATTTTTAGAGATTGTTTTCCACTAAATTTTTTTTGGAAAACAACTCTATCTCACAGCAAACTAAATAAAGGGAAATTAGGATATTATTTTTCAACTCATTTAAGGTTGCTACCAAACATAGAAAAATGAGATAGTTTTATAGAAAATACTTGACTCATTTTCTAGAAAATATTATCGCCAAAACAAACAAAGCGTAAGCACTTGAATTTCCAAAGATAAAAATGGTGATTTATTCTTGTCATAAAATGACGGTTTTTGCTCATAGCATAGAGCTAAATGAGGATTGCTAAATGAGTGTCTATAAAATACCCCTCATTGGTGTAGTTTGAATCTGTGAACAATAGTGTTAAGACCAAGTTTTGCAATCGGAATTAACTTAGGTGGATGGTGGAAAGAACAACTTAACGGTTAAAAGGGAAATTCTTAAAGTAACATGCATTTAAGAATCTCTTAATGATTTAGTGTGCGTTTGGAAGTATTAAAATTTTAAATGATGTGACAATCTTCCTTCGAAAAAAATGACTTAACAATTTCGATAATTTTAAATGACATGACAATTTATACACTTTTAAATTTGTTATATTTAATTTAAATTAGTAAATGGATCAATTTCAATTAGAGACTAGAGATGATATTTTTCCCGGTAAGTTGATTGGCAGGTTTGACTTCCATCATACAGTGAGTATGGGTTCAAAACTCGTAAAACAAAAATACTATGTTAAATTTTTGTTGGTCTTATATATGTGCCCTCATCACATATTGGCTATTGCACATTCACCGTATTAATTCATACGGTCAAACGCTATTTCAGTTAGAATTGTCACCTTTTCACAATTTTAACAAAATCGTGTTTTGAAAATATAATTTTATTGGAGTGTGTAACAAAATATAATCTTGTTAGCCCATCAACGTACCTTTTTTGCGTAGTGTAAACCAAAAAAATCAACGAAGATAGTGGCCATATTGACCACAAGACTACAAATGGTAGTGAGGACAGTCATACATTACACATAAACTTATCCTCACGTCTACCACTGCATTGGCCTTCCAATCTCCTCCACTCAAATCTCATAATCCACTGCAAACGAAAGAGATCATACCCTCTCGTTTTCATACTTCTTCACCAACTCCTCGCAACCCCATAAAACCATCACACTTTCTTTCTCTTGCTCTGCTTTATCAACTAGCATTGCAGTCATGGCTACTGCAGTAACTGCCACGGTCTCTTTTCCATCATCCAAGTCATCTTCTCTGTCCTCCAGAACCTCTATAATCTCACCAGAAAGAATCTCCTTCAAGAAGGTAGTCGGTTGTCTTTGTCTAGCTTTTGCACTGTGATTGTTTTGCTTGGAGTTTGTGACACGGTTTTTGGTTTCTCAGGTTCCTTTGCAGTACAGGGATGTTTCTGTTGGTGGAAGAGTGGTTTCGATCAGAGCCCAGGTCACCACAGAGGCTCCTGCAAAGGTTGAGAAGGAATCCAAGAAAATGGAGGAAGGTGTGGTAGTGAACAAGTACAAACCGAAAAATCCATACACTGGAAGATGCCTACTTAACACTAAGATTACTGGTGATGATGCTCCTGGAGAAACTTGGCACATGGTCTTCAGCACTGAGGGTATGAACTCCTATGCCTTTTTAGTCTCTCTCAATGTATGCCCAACTTGATTGGGGTATTGATTGAGTGTGTGTATTCTAAGTCCCACATCAGGCATACACTAGGTTGATACTTTATAAACAAATACAAGGATGTGGCTAGAGCTTTTCTTTTGATCGATACACTTAACATCTTAAAAAATGACTTTGTTAACTCTTCAACATATAGTTTATATTACCTTGATTTTATTTGTGGGCTTTTATGTGCTTCTTAATGTTTTCTGACCATTAATGAACCTTAATATGAAAGTTACAAATGTATCAATGGACTTACAATAGCACAGCAGTCCCTCTTCAGCAAGAATAAAAAGGAAAAAGCACATCAGCTCCTATTATCTTCTAAAAGTTTCTGGGATAAGCATGAACACTAAAAATATAACAAATTCGTCTTTAACATATTAATTATTTTGAAATGTGGTTGATAAAGAAATTGATGATTTTGAGCTAACTGGTTGATTGGTTGGCTTAGGGGAGATCCCATACAGAGAAGGGCAATCAGTTGGGGTAATTCCAGATGGTATTGACAAAAATGGCAAGCCTCACAAGCTGAGGTTATACTCAATTGCCAGCAGTGCCCTTGGTGACTTTGGAGACTCCAAAACAGTGAGTTTTTTTTTATTAAAATGAACCATATTTGTTGTGAGAGTTGAAGTTTATAATTACATGATTTTATAATGGGTTTTGAGTTCTTTTGTCAAGTCAGTATTATCTACATCTCAACGGTTTTTTATTTCCATAGCTACCTAAGTCTTTGATTTCAATTCATTTGGTTGTCTGACCTGTTACCTTAATACAGGTTTCTCTGTGTGTGAAACGGCTAGTGTACAACAATGATGCGGGAGAAATTGTTAAAGGAGTATGCTCAAATTTCTTGTGTAAGGATGCAGAACTATAGATCTATGAAATTATTCCGTTCTTTGTCTACCAAATTCTAATGAAACATTGTCCATCTTTTTGGTTTTGAGCGAATTTTATGAGAAACAATTTGAGGTAACTAAAAACGGTAACACCAAATTAAGGAAGATACCTTAGTACCCTAGTTGTTTTAAATGTTTGCGTTTCAGGTGACTTGAAACCTGGAGCTGAAGTGAAAATGACAGGACCTGTTGGAAAAGAAATGCTTATGCCAAAAGATCCCAATGCTACGATCATCATGGTATATTTTGGTTTGTTATCTTAAGCAAGTACAATGTCAAGAAATTTAATGAATACTCCATAAATTGATTCTGAATTTTTCAGTTAGTTGATTTCTATGCATTGGTAATATTGAATTCATTTGTTGCAGCTTGCAACTGGAACTGGAATTGCTCCTTTCCGCTCATTTTTGTGGAAAATGTTCTTTGAGAAGCATGATGACTACAAGGTAGACAAAATGCAATCAATCTTGTTTTGATAAACCCTTGATGAGAAACTAACATGAACCATGTGATGACGAAATTTCTCTCATTGAAGCTTCAAAACAGTATCAATGGCCTTGTAGCCTTGCGTTAAAGGTCTAGAGTTCAGCCCAGTAAAGCACTAAAAAGGTGGGACTTAGGAAAATGGAAAGAGTTATAACATGTGGTAACTCTCATGGAGGCTGATATAAGAATTGGACTGAAGCCATCATCAATCCTCGAAGAGAAGAGTAATATAGTTGTCACATACAAATACAATCACTAGGATGCAGTTTCAATGGTGCTTTCAGCATCAATTGCAAATGCTGCATTTTGTTAATTTTACTTATAAAAAGCCCACGATTCATCAGGAACTTCTTTCTGTATTATTGGCTGCATGGAAATTAGAAACCATTCATCATAAACATCCCTTCTGTCACAATTGAAAAAAATACCTATAGTGGTGAATTCTTGTCTATGCATCAGCTGATGATTGATTCATCTTTTTGACATGTTGTGTAGTTCAATGGTTTGGCGTGGCTCTTCTTGGGTGTCCCCACAAGTAGCTCACTGCTTTATAAGGAGGTGAGATGGACTAGAGTTTCCTCACTCATCAAAAACCTTTTGCCTATGTTTTGAAATACACTCTGAAAATTCTCCTATTGTATGAGACAGGAATTTGAGAAAATGAAGGAGAAGGCCCCCGAAAATTTTAGACTTGACTTTGCTGTGAGTAGAGAGCAAAAAAATGAGAAAGGTGAGAAGATGTACATCCAAACCCGAATGGCTCAGTATGCAGAAGAGCTATGGCAATTGCTTAAGAAGGATAACACCTTTGTCTATATGTGTGGGCTGAAGGGGATGGAAAAGGGAATTGATGACATAATGGTTTCATTGGCTGCTAGAGATGGTAAGTAGCAGATCAAACTTTGGCTAGACTAGATAGACAATTTTTACCTTTCATGCCTTCAATCTTGTGTTTGATACATTTTTCAGGCATTGATTGGTCGGACTACAAAAAGCAGTTGAAGAGAGCAGAGCAATGGAATGTGGAAGTATACTAATGCCTGATTACTTGTACAAATTTCTCCCACTTTTCTTTTAAGCGGCAACTGATAATGATTTCCACTGCATTTTCTGTAGATAGGTAATGCCTTTGTAATTTTCCATTTTATATTTTTGTCCTTTTTTTTAATGCAGCAGTTGTATTGGTATAGCCTCCACAGGAGTTTTATTTATGAGGGGTCATGGATTATATAGTCATAAATATAGTTGAAGCCAACTTCAACTTCTTTTTACGAATATTAAACTAAAATAACTTTTTGTTACTCCCTATTATCTTTTGTATGCTAATTTACTGAAAATGAGATGTTGTGAGACTTGACCATTGATATGTCACAGCTCACAGGTCTTATATTCCTGCTTTTGAAATATCACAATTCTTGACACTCTATTTGTTTCAACGATGATATTTTTTAGAAAATTAGTCATTTTCCAAAATAATAATTTCTATAAAACTATCTCATTTTCCTATGCTTGGTATCAACCTTAAATGAGTTGAAAAATAATATTTTAACTTCCCTTATTTAGTTTACTGTGAGATAGAATTGTTTTCCAAAAAAAAAAAATTTAGTGGAAAATAATCTCTAAAAATAAGTCATAATTTTTATGTTGACTAAAAATAGTTTTCCTTTGACTAATTTTTTCTAATGCTACTAAACACTGGAAAATAGGAAAAACTATCTTTACACAATGTCTTCAAATCGAAACAAACAGAGCGTGAGTCTTTGTTCATCTGGCATAAAATTGCTTCATGCATTGAACCAATCATGTAAATTATAAACCCCAATGGAAGAGTATCTACATACAAGTAGTTAGCACATATAAATATAGGGCAAATTATAATTTTGATCCCTGAAATTTGGGGTAAGTTCAATTTTTGACCATTGCAATTTTAAAAAGTTTGGATTTAGTCCATGAAATAAAAAAAAATGAAACAATTTTGTTACTTTGTCTACGGTTCGGTTCAGTTTTGTTATTTAAAATTGGGTTGAATTAATTTTGGTCTCTTAGATATGTGATTCGTACTATTTTAGTCCCTTTAATACGTTGTTTCAATTTTGATCTCTCAAATTCCTTTGGTAAGGCAAATGGAAAATTAGATCAAGGAACCAAATTATTCATTTAAAAAAAAAAAATGTAAGGATCAAATCCAAACTTTTTAGATTCAAGGGATCAAAACAAAACTACACTAAATTTCAAGAGTGAAAAGTATAATTTACCCATAAATATGTGTATAAGAGGTATTATAGTATAGACTAATTGTATTTATCAAATAGTAAGACAATTAGGGTATTTTTATTTTTAATTTAAAATTAAGATCCTTCCTTTTAATTATTGTTATAATTTGGGGCTAGCAAAGTTGCATTCACACGCCAAATAATATAAAAGAATTACAAGATATAACAATATTTAACATGGTTTGGCAACTCCAAGCCTATGTACATAAACAATGCCAACCAAAGTCCATGAACAACGATATAAATTATAACCATATTTCCAAATCCCAAAAACCAAACTCATAGACAAAGACATAAACAAATCCCACAATCCCAATAGTCCCCACACTAAAAAAAAAAAACAAAATCTCAATTTACAAAGATAGGTATCTTTCAACCAAAAAATAAAATTACCAAATTCAAACTTCAAAGAAACCCCACTCATATTCTTATAAGAGTCTTCTCTTCTTTTCAAGTTGGAGGACACTTGGGCCAAAACTATTAAATCCTTTATAACAATATTTATTTATAAAGTTTCATCTTTTGATTATATTCCTTGATTAACAAATAATATCAAATTACTTTTTCAATATGAACTTTCATTCCATTCCATGTCAAGAAAATACATTTTCTTCTGCTCCCAAAACTATTAAGAAAAAAGAAATGATTTTTTAGGGAAAAAAAAGGAAAAAGAATGAAGAAAAAATAATTAACTTTTTTTTTTTTTGAGAAAGAAGAAATAATTAACTTTGATGATGTGTATATGTACCTATTTTTAATTGAAACATTTGTCATGATTGTTGGTTAGACCACCCACAAAAATTGAAAAATAATTATATAAAAAAGGGACCAAAATGAAAATAATCAAAATATAAAGGGTAAAAAGAGAAATTCCAAACATAAAAGAGGAAGCGGCAAAGGCAAAGAGCAGGGAATTAACGAAGCGGAGGCTATTAGGGTTTTGGGGGTAATATATATATAAGGGCGCTCGTACTTAGATTTCTCTGATCCCTTCACATTCTAATCACTATTCTGATTATACTATAGCTAGGGTTAGGGTTAGGGTTTTCGATCCAATGGCGGAGGTCAGGTCGACTGGTGTGGTCCGGTGGTTCAATGACTCGAAAGGCTTCGGGTTCATCACCCCCGATGAAGGAGGCGACGATCTGTTCGTCCATCAATCCGCGATCCAATCCGACGGCTTCCGTAGCTTGGCTGAGGGCGAGCTTGTCGAGTTCGATATCGAGTTGGGCGAGAACGAGAGGACCAAAGCGGTCAATGTCACTGGCCCTAACGGATCATCCATCCAGGGCAACAACAGGTCCGGACGCGGCGGCGGCGGAGGCGGATTTTCCGGTGGTTGGAGAGGCGGAGATAGGCGTAACGGTGGGGCTGCTGGTTGTTACAATTGTGGTGATACTGGCCACATGGCTAGGGATTGTAACAGAGGAAGCGGCGGCGGCGGCGGCGGCGGCGGCGGTAGCTGTTTCAGTTGTGGTGAGGTTGGGCACATGGCTAGGGACTGTCCACGAGGAAACAATTCCGGTGGTGGTGGCGGTGGCGGTGGCGGTGGGGGCTGCTATAATTGTGGTGGCTACGGGCACATGGCTAGGGACTGTAAGGAAAACACCGGTGGTGGTGGTGGCGGCGGTGGCGGCGCATGCTATAATTGCGGGGAAATCGGGCATCTGGCAAGGGATTGCCGCAACAACGGAGGCAGCAGCGGCGGCCGTGGAGGCGGTGCCGGAGGCGGAAGAGGCTGTTTTCATTGTGGGAAGCAAGGGCATTTTGCGAGAGAGTGTCCTGAGGAAACTACCGCTTCTTGAATAACAAGAAAAAAAAAAAAGAGAGTAATAGTACATATTCTCATTTGGTTACCTTTATATCTGGTGGATTATACATAGGATGTTTTGGCTAAATGGGTTTTTGATATTTTGTGTTGGTTTTTAAAGTTGGTCATCAAGCTTCTGTTTGATCAACAAATTTTCCGGTTTACACAGCACACAGATATTGTGTTGTTTTGGATAAGAATCAGGGTTTTCTTATTAATGACTGCGGCATAACTTTCTAATTGAGCAGTTTATCTAGCCCTTTCTATATCTCATATATCTGGCATTGTTAATTTTTGCATATTGTTGTTCTGTTATAGTGTTATTGGTGTTACTCCATATGCTTTCATTAGTGGTTTCCCTTATATATCTGGCATTGTTTTGACTAAATGGATTTTTGATTTTGTGTTGGTTTTTAAGTTGGTGATCAAGCTGCTTTTTGATCAGCAAATTTTCTGGCCTACATAGCACATGGATATATGTGGTGGTTCGGATTAAAATTAGGGCTTTTCTTTATCTAATATATCTGGCATTGTTACTGTTTGCATTGTATTGTTCTGTTATAGTGTTATTGGTGTTACTCCATGCTTTCATTAGTGGTTTGACTTTTTCAAAAAAAGAGTAATAGCACATATTCACCTTTTACTATTAAATTTGGTGGGTTATACATAGGATGTTTTGGCTAAATGGGATTTTGATTTTGTGTTGGTTTTAAGTGACTGGCTGTTTGATCAGCAAATTTTCCAGTCTACATAGCACACAGATGTGCGGTGGTTTAGATAAGAATTAGGGTATTCTTATTAATGACTGTGGTGTAACTTTCTAATTGAGCAGTTCTAATCTTCATCTAGCTTTTATTTTATCTAATATATCTAAAACTGTTAATTTTTGCATGGTATTGTCCCTATCAAAAAAAGAAAAGAAAGAAAAAGTGTGCATAGTATTGTTCTGTTATAGTGTTAGTGGTGTTACTACATGATTTCATTAGTGGTTTAACTGTTGCCAATTGCGCATTTTTGTTAACATAATTGAAAGTTGTTTAAGGTATAGTACCTAGAAAAAGTGAGACTCTAGAAAGGCTAACAGAAATATTTGATGCCAAACAGCCATGAATCTTTTATTTTAAGAACTACCCCTCACCATTCTAGTCTCTTGTTGTTCAAAGTTGCAATATCGATATCATTGTAACATGCATTACACATATAATGGGGTTTGTTAGAAATCTATTTGTTGTACTTTGTTAATTGTGTAAGGCATTATGATATATTCTCTAACAAGGGATTGGTTAAATGTAAACAAATTTTATGCAAGTAAACAATCTAAAACCATTGGAAGATTTTATGCTGGAAAATATATACAAGCAGTTAAAAAGTATGGTCGAATAAAGTTAACTTGAGGGATATTATCAACTGGAGTGATTAGGCTTCAGAGTCTGAGTCGATGACTATAGGTATGTAAGTTATTAGGATTTATATAGCCTTAGCATTTCGGGGCATTGCCTCAATGTTGCCTAATTGCCAATTCACATGATTACAATGAGCTTGGCGACACAGATGGTTCCTCTCCTTTGTTTGCGTCTGTGTAGATTGTTCCTCTCCTTTGTTTGTGTCTGTAGATTTGTTCCTCTCCTTTGTTTGCTTCTTCAAACTTGTTATAGCTTCCTTTTCTCTTCTGAATTGTTTGAGGCTCCTTGGATAAAAGAGCTTGTAGGAATTAAGTTGTGCTCTGGAGTATTAATGCAATTAAGTTTTGATCCTGCATTGCTTCTTGATTCTGATGAAGTTAATCGTAAAAGTTGAGTTCCTTCTAAGTTCTAGTGCAATTAAGTTTTTGCATGGGAAGGACATCTATATATATATATATATATATATATATATATAAATATATGTGTGTGTTGGGTTCAAGTTCTACATGGTGTGACATTTGGCTTCTCAATATCTTTTAATTTTGGATGTGCATTGTGCATTTTGAGAAAACCACTATTGGATTATATATATTTTTTCTTAAGAAAATTAGAGATCAATACTATCTCATCTATAAGTGCTTAAATTTCAAGTTAGAGTCTGTTTGGATACTGCTTATTGCTGAAAATTGAAAACACTGTAGTAAGGTCCTGTGAACTGTGCACGGGACTCACACAAAACACACGGAGTGCACAAACGCAAACTCTATATCCAAACATGCACTTAGTCTGAAGTTGGTTAGATTACACTATACAGTCAACCAAAAAGGAAGGACATGTATAAAAGAGAAGGTTCACGTTTCTGTTGAAAGTTTTAGCCCATCAGTGTACCTGTTTGCTTCTCAATAGATGGTCTCAAATGGAGACCTTCCATGGCCCTAACTTTTGTGATCTTGCATAATAATAGTATCAATGTAATCTTGCTATTGTGTTATATATATATAAATATATATTTATATATATAGATAGATAGGAATAAAAGGTTCACTATACAGCTGTGTTTTTAAGGCAATGTGCAATGCTTTTCATGGTGTGTAATGTCATTTACGAATCAGTGGGAAAAGTAATTGAAATTTTGATATTATACTTGTAGGTGTGTTTGAATACCGCTTATTTTGCTGAAAACTGAAAACTTATTTTGCCTTAATGCACTGTTCATGTCTCATGAACATGAATAGTGCAAGAGGCGTTGGTCAATTAAAAAAAAAAAAAAGAATGAAAACGCAATTGCATTCCATGGAATGCGTATCCAAACGTGTACTTGGTTGCAAATTTTTTTTCCCCAATTTGTTGCAACTTGCAAGCTTGTTGAGCTTTATTTCCATGATGCAAGTTTGTTGAGCTCCAGTTTCTCTGTCATACGCAAATAATTTTCACGGTCTGGGCTTTTGTGGTAAATCAATTTCGACTCCTCGAATTAAGCACCTTTTGACGTAACCAATGAGGCAGCATTGCATTTGTCTGAACTTTGGGAGTCTGGAAGTGTCTCTCTGGTCCCTTTGGTTTCGCAGAGGACGTATATTGCCGAACCGACCTCATCTATGTCTATGTCATCCCACGTCTTGTTTAGTTAGACTGTCGAAGTTGCTTGCTTGTTTTAAAACTCTGACCATGTTAGCAAGATTGTCAAGTTACTTACATCCAAGATATTTTTATATGATGGTGCTCTATGATTTTTGTTGCTTAGAGGTACTAGATTTTTTCATATGACGGTGCAAAGAAGCCTCTTTCATTCTTCGAAGGGGCAGGCGCGTTGAATGAACCATTTGTTATTAAACTTTTGCCCCCCCTATTATTTTGATTTTTTTTATTGGTCTTTTTGTTCCGTATGTGCAAAGGAAATATACAGGTCAACAGAGTATTTGGTCACGGTAATCAGTTAACTTCAGCATGGTTATCATTATTCTCTTAAATAAAAATAAATAAATAAATGTTGACAAGGATTCTAATTAGACAATCAGAAGCCCAGCATGTCATGGTGGTAGAACATTGTCCAGATTGAGACTAGCTCGGATTCATTTAACTTAGGCCCGCAATTTGCAAAATGGGTTGATTTTATAACTATTGTTGGAGAGCCTCAAGCTAATTATCTCTAATTATCTTAAGCATTATATACACCATTGCTTTCATAATAATATGTGGACCGTAAAAATCCATATGTGGAATACATAAGCATGCTTTGGTTTTGTTCAAAAGTTTATCAAGGTGCGATTCAGCAAAATAAATAAATAAATAAATAAAAATTTATCAAGGTGCAGACTTCGCTTCGTGTATAGTCCTAGTATCAAAAAGTTCACTCTCAGCAAAAAAAAATAATAATAATAATAAAAAGTATCAAAAAGTTCACTTTCTTTGAATTAAGATCCATCCCCTCCATATGAGCTCAATTGAAACTCAAGATCTAATCCAAGGAGTATCTAGTGAAAACTCTTTTTCAGAGTTTGTCTCTTGTTTTCCTGTTCTTTCCTTCATGTAATAACAAGAGCCAAGAAAAAACAAAAACAAAAACCAAAACAAAACAAAACAGAAACAGAAAAAAGGGATCTCGAGGTAGCCAGGAAAAGAAGCGCATGTGAATAACGGAAATGTCGTGGATTGCAAGGGTAATAAAAACTTAGTTTGTTTCTTGTATACTTCAACTTGCATTGAAACTTTCCTAAATTCTTGAATCTTGTGATCAACCTCACGGGCTTGTCTTTTTTCGGATCATTTAGTCGTTACTCAGTAGTCAGTATATACATACAAGTTTGTAGCCGTCCTAGACTGAGAGATCGAAAACAGCTGTGTAATCCATATAATGGACAAGGTTTTCAAACTCGAACAGTTCATTGAACCGTAAAAGGGAGAAGTTTAAGATTTTTGAGGTCGAATTGGGGTCGAACCGTGATGACGTCATAATTAATTTAATAATTAATTAAAGCCTAAATATAAATATTAAATTTATAAAACTAGTAAAATTGACAATATATCTATATATGTGAGGGAAATTTAATGATTTTCAAGCATATATTTAATAATTAAATAAGAAAGTTAATAAAATAAAATAATAACCATGAAAACATTAAAATTTATGATTAATTTTTGAAGTAAAGTTAAATATCTTTGAAGGATTTTAATTATTTTTTTTTTTATTCCTTGTAAGAGATGGATAATTTAATTAAGTAGAATAAAATTGTGTTAAGTTGTTTAAAAAAAAAAAATTGCTAAGGGGTTGGACCGCATGGTTCTCACCGGTTCGTGCGGTCCAACCCCGGTTTTAGCAGTTCACGGAATTAACAAAAAATCCAATTCTTTATGCTTAAAAAACCGGTTTTCATCTTGGTTTTCAGTTTTCACAATCCGACCTCCCGGTCCGGTCCGATTTTGAGAACTATGATAATGGAGAATCTCTATGTCACTCCTCTCAGAAACACTGCCGTTTAATCACCGTTCGTTCTTTATTAACCTCGCTTTTGCTGAAAGGGCGTCTTTTTTTCCCAATCAGCAAATTAAGCCCAACCCTTAAAAAATAAAAAATAAAAAATTTCATGGCCCTACTCCAGATCCTGTCCCCACAAGCCCTTTAACCAGCACATGGCCGGGGTCTCGCTTTCCAAAGCCTATAAGTCACACCCAATTTCATGCCATTCTGTTTTTAAATCTCTCCCGCATTTTGCAAAACAGACGCTAGTTCTCTTAAAAAATACCAACTTCTATAAAACACTTCATTTTCGTTTTGTCCCAAAATGGCCTCTGTCCAAACTTCTATCATTCTGCTTTCTGTTTCTCTCCTCCAAATCTTCTCAGGTAACACAATCTTTCCACGTGTATGTCATGTTCGTGCCATATCGAGTTATAAGTATATATTATAAGTCGACACGAACATGACTCGTTTAATTATACTCTCTGTTTCTTTTAGTATTTGTGATTAACTTTATGCTATTACATGCAGGTGTGTATTCAGCAACATTTACAATCATAAACAAGTGCAGCTACACAGTATGGCCAGGAATTTTATCAAACGCCGGAACCGCACAACTCTCCTCAACCGGCTTCACGCTCCAACCAGGCGAGTCGAACACACTCGACATACCAGCCTCCTGGTCAGGCCGCTTATGGGGTCGAACCTATTGCACCCAAGACTCCACCACAGGGAAATTCTCGTGCGTCACAGGCGATTGTGGCTCCTCCACGTTAGAATGCTCAGGTGGTGGAGCCGCCCCACCAGCCACTCTAGCCGAGTTCACTTTAAACGGCTATAACGGTCTTGACTACTATGACGTCAGCCTCGTCGACGGTTATAATCTCCCTATGACGATTGTGCCCCAAGGCGGAACCGAAGGGAACTGCACCGCAACTGGTTGCGTAGCTGATTTGAACACCGCTTGTCCCACGGAGCTCAAAGTTTTGAGCAGCAGCAGTGATGGGAGCGTGGCGTGTAAGAGCGCGTGCGAGGCTTTTGGGGACCCAGAGTATTGTTGCAGTGGGGCCTACGCAACTCCTGCCACGTGTAAACCCAGCTCTTACTCGGAGTTCTTTAAGAATGCCTGCCCATACGCTTACAGCTATGCTTACGATGATGGCACCAGTACCTTCACATGTGCATCCGCGGACTATGTTATCACCTTCTGCCCAGTACCATCCACTAGGTATGTATTTTTTTTTATATTAGTCTTATCACACACGCGCGTTAAGCACGTCTTCACTCTTCATACAAACTTTAGCAATATGCTCAAGCTATTTGTCAAGAAAAAAAAGTGGTAAAAGAAGAATATGTATATAGCATTGGGTTGATACTTCTTTTGCGAGATGCTACCTATACAAATAAACACCACAGTTGACAGTTTTGTGCAGACGAAATGTTGACCTTCGAATATCTAGCCTTTAATCGGGAGGTCGGTAGGAGATCATATAGGGCAGGGGGGTCCAGTTTCGAATTTTAACCACAAGAGATGGTCCTCACGTTTTCAATTGAAAACATATATTATTCTCATGATGAGGAATTTATAAAGTTAGGACCATTTTAGATGGTGATTGATATTTTTCTTTTGGGATAGATAAATATATATGTCAAACAAACCGGTTCATATTTTGTGTTAAGAAAAAACTCTATACGAGTTGAACTAATAGGAACTCATTTTTATTAGTTATACAACAAAATATCTGTCACACGTTTTAATTTTAATTGATATTGAATTAGTTGTGCGGTGTTGGTTGCAGTGTAAAGTCAACAAATGGACAATTCCCATCCGCAGTTGCAGTGTCGGCGGGCAGACGTGACACATCAGCAAATTTCATTGGCGGTGTCATTGCGGCGGCCACCGCACTCGCAGCTATTTTGAGTTGTCTCAGCCAACATTAATTCATGGCTGCACTATGTAGATACATTCTTCCTTGAGAATAACACCCCCACCGGATCGATTTAAGTGGTGGGCCCATTATCCGGACTGAGTGATCGGCCGACCTAGTGGGCCCCCCACAATTTTGTCAAAGAGGTCACAAAGTCGCAAGTTGCAGTTGTAGAGTTAAAAAGGGACGGCCTATAAGAGTTGGGCCCAAATAGATACAAACTTTTATGACTTGATCATATATCATCAGTGAGTGTGTATCTAGTCCGGCCTACATTGCTGGCCTGCAGTTGTTTTGATTCTCTTTCCAACTTGAAGGACAACTACTTTCCGGTGCAAGATGGTGATGGGAATCGTATAAAAATGGAATACAAACACATAAAAATACATTATCATTCCAAACTTTGATTTGGAGAGGAAGAGCATGAATATGAGCTCTTTTTTTTAAAAAAAATTATTAAGGAATTTTTTGTTTCTTAATGATTCAAATAGTAAAATAATATAGGAATCTAATAGTTCAATTAGCTGGAAAGCCTGGGATGTAATTATTTTTGGAGCTGTTGCCTACTAAACGCCGCAATAATTAAGTTGACATTTCTTTTTCTTTTTTTTTTTCAATGGATTCCTTTCATTTTCGTTTTGTCTTTGGGTTGTAGTCATTTGTAGAATTGTTTATCAAAAGGACGATGTGGGTTTTGCTGTCACAAATTAATTAAAATTTAAGCTTTGCCAGATCCTTTTATTTTTTTTGCTAATTAATTGGAATGGAGAGTCAGATATTCTCTTTTAGATTGCCTTTATATTATACCGTGTATTCTTTATTTGGTTAAGATCTGTACATTTTGGTCGTGCTGCATGGTTCACACACACATACTTTTTTTTTTAGGTGAGATCAGAACACTTTAGTCGTGGTGCATGGTGTACGTACACACACATACATATATATATAGGAGCTAAGTTAGGAATTTTTGTTTAAGGGGGCCAAGTTACAGCATTAATATTATATTTATAAGGACAACCACACATATACATATTTATATTTTATACACACACTTTTTTATTTAATAAGTTATATATGTACATACACATGCCAAAAAAAGAAAAAAAAAAGTTTAGTATTTTCAATCAAAATTATATTTGGTGGCAATTTTTCATAAAATAAATTCATTTTTTACCATTTTCATAGTGCAATTCTTAAAAAGTTTCATTTTCAATACAAATTATTAAATTGTATATTAAAGTAAGTAAAAAATATTTGAATTGAACTAATGAAATTTTCAAAAACATGAATGATACAACTCCAAACATATTTGAAACTATATTTACTCTAACCCATTATGTGGCAACTAAAGAGACATTTTATGTGCAGTTTTAGTCAAATGATTTTTGGCGAAAACATCATTTTGGTCCCTACATTTTGGGGTCATAGTCAATTTGGTCCCTACATTTTGGGAGCAGTAAATTTGATCCCTACTATTTTCAAGTCACAATCAATTTGGTCACTGTCGTTAGATGACTAACGGAATCTGCTTAGGTGGCAGACAGAATGCATGTTAGGAATGCTATAAGCATATAGATAATAATTGTTGTATTGAGATTTAGTTAGTTAGTTAGTTAGTTAGTTAGTTACAATTCCAAGCATATTAATCACATTTACCACATGTTGGAATTATTAATGCACATGAAGAATAATAGAACCAATATGATAAGGCCATGTGGGCCAATGAGATTAGAGCTAGTCTCCAAAAAATACATGATTGTAATTCAATATTAGCTATCAATGGAAGAATAAACCAATTTCTTAGTGCATTAGTGCATCTCTCTCTCTCTTAATCTCTTTCTTTCTCTATGGAGGGTGACTACCTCGAATTAAGTCAATTTCCCTACAATTTCTATCAATCCCCCTATAATTCCTATCCATCCCCATTAGGAGCCATAGAATTCCTAACAGTTGGTATCAGAGCCGTCAATCTTGATACGGACGAATGTGACCGAAGAGAACTTTGGAAAGAATTATGGCAAATGGTGAACAAAGTTTCAGAGAATTTCAAGACTTTGTACGAATTTCACAATGCCATTTTAGAGAAGGTCAAGACCTTGGATGAATCTAACACAGCCATGAAGGAAGAACTTTCAAGAGTGCAAGAGGATCTTGAGAATATGTTCAAAGAAGAGATACAGCTTCTTGAAGGTACAAGCGACAAGTTAAAGCTTCGTGAATCAACTGAACTTGCCCATGATTTTGAAGATCCATGTGATAATCTTTGTTGTTCATTAAGCAAAAAGTCCTGAGAAGCTCAAAGAACAAACAGTGGTTCTTGAGAATGGTAAACCAACTGAGTTTAGTGAACAGAGAAAATTGAATAATAGTTCCTTTGTGGGTTATTATTTTGGTATAACTCCAATATTCTTCGTCAATGCGGATCACTTAGAGATCAAAATCACACCGGGTGCTTATGGTCCATTGCATGGGAAGGAGATTTGTCCAAAGGTGAGAAATTCTGAACCTTGCGATATAGTTGGTACTATGGAAATGTTTTGGATTGATATGTACTTCCCATTCACCAACCATTCATTTGAACACCCCTTGGCATTAAAAATGATGTGTAGTTATGAAATTTTTGAGAAGTTGGCTTTTGTAATTACAAAATGGAGTGGTGAATTTGTTTCAAAGCACAAGGAAATATTGGCTACATGGAAATGTATAAAATGTTTCAAGTTCCTTGGTGCTTTGGCTATGGTCTAAGCAAAAAAAGAAGATGATGTATACTACGGACAACAAAGAATGATAGAATTTGGTCTTATTGGTCCAGAGGGACACACTCTCATATGTGATGGTGTACTAGTAAACTTTCTTGTAGGGATTGTTGTGCATGGCTTCAATCATCCAACAAATCAAAGGTCAAGGTTCTGCTGGGAGTGTTCATTTGCTGGTCTAATTCGGTTTGCTGGTCTAATTTGAAATGAAATCTGTTTACTCAAATTTTGGGCTGTGATTAATTGCTTTGGAGTTGTTGGCGTGTTCAACGATCAAGATGCCTTGAGGTATTGGTGTAGTGGCCAATCACCCCTCATGAAGATTACAACAACACCTTGTGGGCAAGGTGTTTTCAAGGGGAGGGAAATGTTAGGAATGCTATAAGCATATGGATAATAATTGTTGTATTGAGATTTAGTTAGTTAGTTAGTTACAATTCCAAGCATATTAATCACATTTAGCACATGTTAAAATTATTAATACACATGAGGAATAATAGAACCAATAGAATAAGATCATGTGGGCCAATGAGGTTAGAGCTAGTCTCCTATAAATACATGATTGTAATTCAACATTAGATATCAATGGAAGAATAAACCAATTTCTTAGTGCATTAGTGCATCCCTCTCTCTTAATCTCTTTCTTTTTCTATGGAGGGTGACTATCTCGAATTAAGTCAATTTCCCTACAATTTCCATCAATCCCCCTATAATTCCTATCCATCCCCATTAGGAGCCACCGAATTCCTAACAATGCACATGTGGCATAAATTAAATTAAAATATAAATAGCCCTTTCATGTCAGTCCTTCCACATCAGCTTCCACTACTACTAATCCCAACCCATGTGACTCTCACATAACCCACTTATCATCAACACCCTCCTCACTAGTCAAACAATTCAGACCTAATTGAATTCACAACCCCCAAAATGAAATTTCAAATCCCTAACTCATGATGAACATGAACTCCTTCTTCGTAGCCACATCTCTTCTCACCTAATCCCCAAGATCAAAGCTCCTCCCATCTCGCCAATTCCACTCTCATCTCGCCGACTCCATTGCCGATTCCCATTCAAGCTCCCAACCCTCAAAAAGATGAAGAAATAGAGAACCCAAACGTCAATGACAAACCTAAACGGCAGGGGAGTTGTTATGTTTACTTTCTTTGTGAATTTTAAGAATAAGTATTTCATAATATTATCCCACTTATAATGGGTTTGTGACATATTGTTAATTAGAATGATATGTGGGTCACCATGTTTTTTCGTAAACATGGTAGCTGATTAAGCTTTTATTTGGAGCCTTTCATAGAAGCAATCGAGTTGAATTTTGTGAAATCCTAATTGATGTGGACCAATAATTATGCTTCTTAAGTTGATGAGAAAGCAAAGAAAATAAACTACTATATAGTACGCCACATTTCCGTCAAAAATTTCAAACAAATGTGGTAGAAATTTTAAAACTTCAACAAATTGAGACATCACCATTACCCAGTAGTTGCATTCCTCAAATTTTGATTCATCCATTCACAAGTAACTGGCTCTTTAAAGAGCAAAGAAATCAAGGTATGGACATGGGTGAGTTACAGAGTTGTTCATCAATGGTTTCGGTCTGGAATAACCAGAGTTTGCAAGATGAGAGTGGAATCAGTGAGAAGAGATTAAGCTTTGATTGTGGGGATTAGGCAAGAAGAGATGTGGCTATCAGGAAGGATTTCATCTTGGGTTAGGGTTTAAAACTTCATTTTGGGGGTTTTGAATTCAATTGGGTCTGAGTTGTCTGACTAGTGAGGAGGGTGTTGATGATAAGTGAGTCATGTGAGAGTCACATGAAGTGGGATTAGTAGTTGTGGAAGGGCTGACGTGAAAAGACTATTTATATTTTAATTTAATTTATGTCATGTGTGCATTCCGTCTGCCACCTAAGCAGATTCCGTTAGTCATCTAACCGTAGGGACCAAATTGATTGTGACTTAAAAATAGCAGGAGCCAAATTGACTGCTCTCAAAATGTAAAGACCAAATTGACCGTGACCCAAAAATCTAGGGACCAAAATGGTGTTTTCACCATGATTTTTTTAATGAGTCAATGACTTGTTAATTGCCATATAATAGGTTGAAAAAGATAGATCTAAACATATTTGGTGCCAGACTTTATCAAATATTTAACAAATATAATAGCACATTTTACAATAAAAAATAAAATTGAGAAAAATATAGTTCTGTCTCTATAACTACTAGCTTGTAACCTCATGCATATGCATAAATACACTTAATATACAATAAGATATATGATATAATTTATAGATATATATAATTTAAATATTATTGATAGCTATTCTTATATTTTGATAATTCTTTAAAAAGTCTTGTAAGAATATTATTAGTTATAAAATGTAAACTGTCCATGTTTATTTTATTTTTTATTTTTTTATTACTTCTTAATTTTTGTTATTGTGAAGCTTTTTTCTTTCTTTTTTTTTTTTTTTTTTTTTTTTTACGATTTCTTTATTCTAGACTCTTTAGTTTTTGTACTCAATAACTCATTTGGATGAATATTTATGATGTGATCCCACATTTGATTTTAAAATTAGGAAATAAAACTCTCTCTACAAATAAATAATTTAGGACACATGGCGCAAAATTGAACTCTAATTTGAAATTTTAATTGGACTTTCTCTAAGCTTTGTATATTAACACACACACACACACACACACACATATATATAAATATATAATTATATATAGATTAGATCAATTTTTTTTAAGAGCATCATTAGACTAATTCAAATATTCAAAGGGCTAACTCTTATTTTTGTAAGCAAAATTTTGAAAATGTTAAAATAATTATATATATACACTAAGGAAAATTTCAAAAATGTACGCAGTTCCATATACATACATACATACATACATACATATATATATATATATATATATATATTACAAGCTTGAGTTACAAGGTTTTTAGCAATTCATATATATACTCAATTACTTTATTAGAGAGTAATATTAAACCTTTTTTTTTTTTGGTCATAACCGTTTTTCACAATTTGCTTTGTTAAATTATATTAGAACAATATTTTTTTCATATGGATCATAATACAGTAATATTTTTATTATTATGTATCTATCACAATATTTCATGTTAGTAGTTATGTAAGAAGTTCTTAAAATTTTGATATACCCAAACTTATGACAGTGGACTTATTAGTACGAATAATATTTTACGCGATAGATTAGGCAATGCTTTAGAGATTCATAGCTTGCATCCAATGAAAATGACGCAGAATAGGTCCATCTTTAAATTTGTCCAATAGTTTATCCTGAGAACGTCTGGCCTTAATTCTTAGAGGTATGTGATTGTAGTATTTGGATTTAGTTCCTACTCTAATAGACTGATAACATATTTGACTAGTCTCAATTATTATTTTTTTAAGTAAAATTTATGGTAATTTTAGCATTTTTCTTTTTCAAAAAATCAAACGTGAAACTAACACCAGCGTCAACGATGAATTCTTAAAGGCACACGAAAATGGCAGTGAAAAGGCTTGAATGATGTCCAATGAGCGATGATCGATTTATCACTTACGTCTATTGATGATGCTGAAAATCGTCAGTAAGTCACACAGTACTTACGTGCTCGAGACAACACCTGCGAAACAAAAACAAAGAAGACCTTAGGAGAGTACCGGTGTGATAGCAGCCAAAGACTCTCCGAAGGTTAAGTTAGAGAACTTTCACAACTCTAGAGTGCCAGAACTGGAGAAATTATGCATACCTTAGTTTGTGAGGGTCTTAAGGTTTTTATAGTAGCATGGGGTTGACATCCGTTCCTTGGCTTAGAAGATCTTTCCTTGTGGGAGAGATCTTCTTTAATTCGTGTATCTTACGGGATCCTTTTCTTATAGGACTCCCTTGATTAGGGTTAATCGTGGGACACAAAATATTTCCTTATATACTCATGCGTGGAGGCCAAGTAAGGCCATGTCAGACTCGTCAAAGGTTCGCTTATCCCCTTTAGCTTCCTTCAGTCAACTTCTTATCCCGTCTATATATTCTAGTCGTCTTATTCAAGTGTTTGTTGACCTCAGGGTGCAATCGTCAGCTTTGAGGTGGAACCGTCGACTTTATCCTATCGTTGTTTAGCTATGAACGCGCAAGTGAGGCTAAAACGAGTTCATTAGGACTGTCACCTTTGCCTAATATGGACGAGTTTATCAATACTACAAAATTACCCTTATCAGCTATAGTTATAGAAAAACACACATGGAAAGAAAAACTCAAAACAAACTTAAAGGGACTCCGAGTAAATAGGTGATTATACACTCATCCCCTCTCTCATGTAAGGAAGAAAATATTGTGCATGATACACAATGCTCTTTTGTTTCTTTTGAGAATCTAGTGCCCTTTTGTTTTGAATGTGTAAAGGAGTCGAAATTTGTTATGTTATTATAGAGTTTAATAGAGATGGATGAGTGGTTTAAATTGTTCACATAAATAAATGTGTAAGATTTAAATTGACACAATTAATTAATTGTGTCAATTAATTTTTTTTTTAAATTGACACAATTAAGAATTGGGCATCCATTTGGCAGAAATGTAATATTATAGGTTTTTTTTTTTTTTTTTTTTTTTTTTAATTCTTTTAAAAATTGGCATATATAGGATTTTTTTTTAAGTCCCACAAAAAATTGCACATCAAAGAATTCTCATTGGTGTGTACGTTGGGCTTAGCTTTAGGAAAGTACATTGAAATATAATACATTTTGTGGGAAGTTCCATTAAATAATAAGACACTTTTAACCACACATTCAACTATTTAAGAAAGAGACCGTCTTTTGGTAAAGGACTCTCTCTTTCTCTCTCTTTAAGTATGAAACTAACTTAATCATCGGAATGCTTTCTTCTCTTTATGCAAAACCTAGATTGAATCAACTTTCAACAAAACTCCATTCTCCATCAAACAAAGTTTATTACGTAGATGTCAGACTCATGTGTAGGTATTGGACTCAATCCGGTCGCCAATACCAAACCTAACATGTGTACGTAGTCAACCACCAAGAATGTTCTTGTTTGGATAATCTCCACTACACTTTAAGACAAAAACCTAGTAGATAGTATTGCTCGTTTACTGCGGGCCGGATAAAAGCTCAGCATTAACATCTACATTATACAGAGTCATAAAGCTTCTCCATTTCACTTTGCCTCCGGCAATTTAGGCTCTATGTCTCACATTTAGGGTACGTTTGGTACACTGAATGAGAATTACGACAGGAATTGTAATATTTATTACTAGTAATAAAGTGTGTTGTAATGTAATAACTAAACTTATTCATTAGTTTGATTGTGAGTTATAATATTATAATGAAACTTAACATTTATTTTAGGAAATATCTTATTCATACAATTATATCTTCTTAAAAATTGTTATTTTTAAATTTAAGAGAGATATGTGCTATTTTTTATGATTTTTTATTTTTATAATTGTTAGATGTATATAGAAAGTTTGCTTATTTGAAAATATATTAAGTTTTGAAATTATTGCACTTACTAAGGAATATCTAATACAACCTTTTAAAGAGGAATAGTTATTCCTCATTTTGAAGAATAACTATTCACAAGGAATGACTACTCTTTGTAATAAAAACATAATCAAACTAAAGAATAACTAAACCATAGGAATAACTATTACATTACAGTGCCTATTACAATCTGCCAAACATGCCCTTATTAGGGTACGTTTGGTGCACTGAATGAGAATTACGACAGGAATTATAATATTTATTACTAGTACTAAAGTGTGTTGTAATGTAATAACTAAACCTATTCATTAATTTGATTGTGAGTTATAACATTATAATGAAACTTAACATTTATTTTAGGAAATATCTTACCCACACATACAAATTTACTTAAAAATTGTTATTTTTAAATTTAAGAGAGATATGTGCTATTTTTATGATTTTTTATTTTTATAATTGTTAGATGTATATGGAAAGTTTGCTTATTTGGAAATATATTAAGTTTTGAAATTATTGCACTTACTAAGGAATAGCTAATACAATCTTTTAAAGAGGAATAATTATTCCTCATTTTGAAGAATAGTTATTCATAAGGAATGACTACTTCTTGTAATAAAAACATAACTAAACTAAAGAATAACTAAACCATAAGAATAATTATTACATTACAGCGCTTATTACAATCTACCAAACATGCCCTTATTGTATTTCTTATTACTCCATATTTCTTCCTTAACTTGTGTGTTGGAACTTGGAAATAACAGCCATTACACCAATAGTTAGGGTTCTCTAGTTTACTCTCTTTGCCCCGCCGCCATCTTTTTTAAACATCAATTTTTCTTTTACAAAAATGAGACCAAAATTTAGGGTGTCAGTAACGTGTATCCTTAACTATGAAAAAGTAAAAGGAAAAAGCAAAAATGTCAATTTCGAACACGTATATATGTGTTGTATCGTTGAATGCAGAGTATTAAGAGTGTTTAATTGTATTAGTTTTTGCTTTTCCTTTGCTTTTCTCATAGTTTAGTCAAACATAAGCCCTTTTTTCATGAAATGAAGCTTAACGCAATGCGATGGTTGGTTAGCGGATAAGGTCATTGGTACTGAGGCTGACCAACTATGCGAAAGCGAATTATATCGTCTGGGCTTTTAATAATTCAAATTAGTGGGCTTAAAAAAAATTCATTGCTGCCTCGGCAATTCAGGCCGTCAACTGTCTTAGTTGCCCGCACGTTCGCCCAAAGTTTGATGGCCTTTTACATGTGGATTAGGGGAATAGCCGCCATCTTCTGTTGATTAAATGTGTCATACCAATCACAATCTATTGTCAAGAGTCTTATTACTTAATTTTTCAACAAAAATTTCAAAACTCCAAAGTCCAAATCTCACTACCCTGTCTAAAGTTTCAAACTTCCCATTTTTTATTGTAACTATATATTAAATTATTAAAAAAAATAAAGAAAACATTTTTTTGGGGGACATAGGTGGTATTTTTTATTGAACAAAATATTTATATTTGATGGTGTATTAATCACAGTTTATTGTCAAGAGTTTTGTTGCTTATGGGTTGTTTGGATTGAGAAAGAAGGAGGAAGAGTAAAGTAGAGTAAAATAGATTTTGCCTAAAATTAATCTATTTTCAGTCAACTTTACTTTATTCTACTCTCTTCTACTCTTCTTCCCTTCAAACGTGTCTTTAATTTTCCAACGGAGATATCTAGACTCTAAAGTTCAAATCTCCCCACCATGATCAGTGTTCAAATCCCCATTTTATTGTAAGTATCGAATTGTTAAAAATAAATAAAGAAATTGATCTGTGATTTAGTTATAATAAAAAAAAGGGGGGGGGTGAATTAAAGTGGGAATGAAAATTTTTATTCATTGTTGTTATTTATAAATTGTAATTGACTGACGTAGTCAACATAATAACCTTCTGAATTCAACCACTAGATGTCAGCTCTCTGAATTCGTTCTTAGCCGATCAACTTTATTTGATACCATTTCTTTTTTGTCAAGTCATCAGCAAAAATTCCTTTACCACAGCCAGGTCCACAGCAAACACTAGATGCCTTATGTCCATCGATCAAAGACGGGTATGGCTAAAATCTCAGTTCATGTTGATGCTTTGTGTTCGCATGCAGTGCATTTCCAAGTCATGATAACCTTAAAATAAAGTACCCCTCAGCAAGAAAAGAAAATCTGTGACCTATAATATATGTATTTGATGTTTTAAAACAAAACACACAGGCAATTCATGCTCCGACAATGCAACATAATTAAACCCATATTTTTCCCAAGGCAGGATCCTTATCCATACTTAGCCGCTAGACTGCGTATTTGTATTTATTTGTATTAATGTTAATGTTACTTACATTACTCATATTAGAATTATGGTAAAATAATTAAATTCATAATTTTCTAATAATTTAAAATTTTGAGAGAATTTGTGATTTAACAACTCTCAGATTAGTAGGTGATGTTTTCCACTTGGGAGAGAGAGACTTGTACAAGTTAATATATGAAAAATATAACAATAATAAAAATAAAAGGAAAGCCTCATTTTTCATAGGTGACAAATGCAATACAAATCTCTATCTTTAAACGAAGAAATCCGTAATTTTAGTTTCTTCTTAAAAAAATTTATAATTCTCCAAATGCGAAAAAAAAAAAGTTTTTGAAATATGAAGAAGGCTTCTAACAAAAAAGTTTACTTATCTATATTTAGGAACATATATTTTGAATAAGATTTGGTTTGATGACATACATTAGTATTAAGAGTAATAAGAAGGAAAAAAATAATAATGTATTAGTCACCTATAGGCTCTCGTCAAAAGACAGATGGAAGAACAACGTGTAAATGCATGAATAAAATGCAACTTGTTCAATATTAATTCTATTAAATTATAAATGTTAATCGAAGCACTCATCCTGTCATCGATCAAAATCTTGAATATGAAAATGAATAAAAAGACAATTTTGATACGATAATGTAGAGAGATTTAAAAATGAGAAAAGGCATAATTAAAAAGGTATACTTTTATAGGAAAAAAAAACCATATCTTGATAAGGCAAAACTAAAACCAATTCCATTTTACTTTTGCCTCAAATGCATGTTAGCTTCCACCTCACATTTCCTTCTTTGACCTCCATTCCCATATGGTTTCTGTTATCTGTTAATCTTTTTTTCCCTTTCTCATCATAAATTTCTTTGGATTCTTCCCCATTCATAGGTTTCTTTAATTATCCAAACCTTTAGTGTAGCAACTTTTCATCATCGTGTACAATCTTTTTACTATCAAAATCGATTAAGTGGCGCAGTGACGCAAATCTTTAAACAAAGGACGATCAGTGTGCATGGAGGAAAAATGGAAAGGGGAAGAAGAAGATGCTAATGCTTACGAAATAAAGAAAAAGTAAAAAACCTTATCCATATGGGTACTTTAACTTTACACGGCATGCATATACAGCATCAAATGGTTCGAAGATATATATTAATGAAAGTAGTCACTTTTAATTTTTAAAAGAGAGAACAACGAGGGTGTTTAGTTTGTGTTTTCAAACAACTATTTTCAGTTTTTAAACAATATTACACGTATTTTTACACATTTTTTCACCTACACGTATTTTTACAAAAGTTTTCAAACAACAATTTTTAGTTTTTAAACATATGTACCAAACAGCCCCAAGTCTTCGTAGTCTCCTTATTGATACGTGGTCACAAATTTAATATATATGAAATTGTTTTTTACGCCTCATGCATGCAGTGATATCATCATTTCTTGTAACTTACAAGACAAAACATAAAATTCAGTGCACATTGGTCAATTAATTAAGACTATCCTCAATAATTTGATATTGCAAGGTATAGATTTTGGTAATGTATATTCGTTTTTATATGCCTTTAATTATTAGTGCCTCGTCATGGAGTAGTCCTGTCACCCTCACATATATTCTTTTTTAGCATGGCCATGAGGCCATATTTGACAGTACTTAGCACAAATCAACCCCAAGATTTCACATAGTTAATTAGTGACTTTTTGGGACAGATTTTACGTAACATTTGGACTAAGCCATCTGATTTCTCAGTCAAACTTTGTTTGGGTTTGAGACTGAGTTAACTTAGAACCAGGTCCAGGAGAAATTAAAACAAAAATTAACAAATTTCGATTTCCATTCATAAGATTTGATGGACCCTAATCCAATATACTTTCATATATTTGATATGGAAGAATTTATTTATAACATGGCATTGTCGCCTAGAGGGCCGACAAAAATGTGCCACTGCAAAAGTTTAAGAGACTCTAAACGTAAAGAGAGTAAAACAACCAGTGAACTTGGATAGAAGTTGCACACGAATACGTGTGTAAAGTACTTTATTACGTGCCTTTGAATAAAGTTATTGCAATGGAACTTAGACATTTGCATGGTTTTATTTTTATATATATATATGCCATTCAGACATCAGCCCATGTGAGATCAAAAAGAAGAAGAAAAAAGACATCAACCAGCCCATGTGGTTTTGTTGACTCCCATTTTAGTTGTCTTTTTTCCATTCTAATGTTCTGGATATAAAGATTTGAGAAGTCAGTTGGTGTTTGATGAAGAATTAGGGGGGAAAAAACCCGATCAAAGTTGACTCTAAAGTCACAATTATTGTATCTACCTTCTGAAATCAGCCAGAAGCCTTCCTCAAACTTTGTCTTATACATGATTTTCAAATATCTTTCGGTCAATATTTTAGGATAACATTGTTGTCGAACGGCAATAAATTGAAGTCTTGAATGGTGTCTGAAATCTTCCTTTTCTTTTAACTTTGTTCTACTTGTCGATTCACCTTACGTGGAGTAAATGTGTAAGAGTGTATGTGTGTGTTTTTTAATTATTTTTACCTTTTTTTAATGCAAAAATGTAATTTAAAATATGAAAATTTATTCTTAGTTTGTGTTGAACTATTCATATAAAGTGATAACTTAAAATATGAAAACTTATTATTAGTTTGTATTGAACTATTCATATAAAGTGTACATTGTACGTAGTTAAAAGAATTGTACATTATTCTCCTAAAATGGGAAATGTTAGCTGCATTGGAAGATTTCTTAACCTACAATATACTCTTTACATAATACTATTCATATAAACTAATAATTGTCCTTAAGATATTTGATTAGTTTGATTTACCTTAAAAATTAGAATGTTAGTATATTTTCATCATAATTTTGTATATAATTTTTAAAAATCTCATCCTTTTTTAAATACAACTTTTTAATTTTAATTTTTTGTTAGTAATTGGGAGAATATTTTAAAGAAACGTGGAGCCCATGATTTGAGTACAGGTTCAAAATGATCACTCACATGCCAAAGGAAGCCATGATATCAGTTGGGTTCCACCTGAACTGAAGTCCCAGATGATGATCACGCATAACAGCCACTAAATACCATGTGAGTGTGTGAAAGGTAAAAAAAAAAAAAAAAACCATGGGAATTGCTTCATATTCTGAGACAACCTTGGTCGGTGGTTAGTGGTTACGCAATAACGGTGCTGTAGAGATTAGTTGTGTTTGATCAGAATTATGACCTGATCTGAAATAAAATTGCTACTGTTTTTAATGGGAGATTTTTTGAGGCTTAATCTATGGAGCCCATTGTAAATCCTGTGCGTAGGATAGAAAAACCGTTACTTTGGAGATTAGGGTTTTGCGTTGTTTTTTAGAGAGAAAACTGTATTGCCGCATCTTGTATTTTTTCCCTGTGAATAGTAAAATCCCTGCAACTCTGTGAACATAAGCAAATTGCCAAACTACGTAAATACTGTCTTGTGTGATTTTTTTTTTTTTTTTTGCGCATATTTTTTTCCCTATTTTTTTGTATCTCACACATTTGGGACCCTTCAAGTGCCACCTCTCAACCTAGGCTCATAAAGGGACTCAAGATAAACGCCACTAACTGAGGTAGGGTAGTCGAGTTCCCAACATCAGGAAGGCTCATCTGCCATTGACCAATGGTTGAATACAAGTCTAATGTTCAAATGCATTGAATCCAATACAATATACAGACATATTAAGTATTTGTTGATGCCTACTTTTGACAAAGTGCCCAATAGCAAAAGAAGCCCAACAATATGAAGAGAGTGAGAAGAAAAAGATAGTAAAGCAAGCCCAGCAGGCCGGAATGACAGGAACAATGGCCACTAGACTCACAAGAATAATAAGAGATAAAGATGAAATAAATGAGCCGAGAAAGCCCAAGCAATGAAGTAGTAAACCCATGGAAAAAATAAGAGGTAAAGAAGAAGTAAATTGACCGGGGAAGCCCAAGAAATGAGTTAGTAAATCCATTGGGTTGGCTTAAAGGCCAATAAGCCCAAAGAGTAATAAGAGGTAAAGATGTGGTAGTTGGGCCAAGGAAGTCCAAAGGATTTAGCAAAAACCCATGAGAGTAAAAGAGGTGAAGAAGAAGTAAATGGGCTGAGGAAGCCCGAGGAATGAAATAGGCTGGCACAGCAGGAATGTTGGCCCGTAAAGCCCAAAAGAGGTAAGGATGTGGAAACTAAACTGGCATAGCACAAACATCAGCCTGTAAGCCCATAGGTAACAAGGAAATAAAAGAGAGGTAATGATATAGTAGGAGCAATGCAATGGCTTGGCAGGATCCCCAGCCAAGAAGCCCACAGACATGGGAAAGAAGATGGGCTAAGTAAGAAGGAAAGGGCCTGCACCCAAGCAATGCCCAGTCTAAATAGGAGATAGAAGGTAGAGAACGTGAACCCAAAGGCCCATATGTCTTTCACGCCACAAAAGTTAAACATCTACTAGAACGTACAACGAAATCAGACAAACATGGAGGCAATAGCAAGGCCTGAAGGCCAAAAAAGTAATGGATTCAGACGGAAGTGAAGCATACACACAGGGGCCAGGCACCACCTACTTGTACCCAACCAATACATGGGAGGTGGGCCACAGGTCAAGGGTATCAGAGGGTGTGGTCTGGCGGTGGGGAGAAAGAGGGAGTCTATTTTGGGGTTCCTGCTCAAACTTCTTTGGGAAGGAATGTCCTGCTAGGATGGCATCTTACCCAAAAGAAGTAAGTATGAGCTAGAACCACTGGATGCATGCCATAAAGGTAGGTGAGGGAGAGGTTTAACCCTTATCTAGATGAGAGTAGTGAAAACAAAGAGAGGTAAGAGACAAGACAAGCTATTTTTGTCTGGGAATAAGGTGTGGTGTAGCTAACACAGTGTAATGGTAGTGGCTGGGCAACTGGCAGGCCAGTGGACAATCTTGGAAGGACGCCCACAACGAGCCAAAAGCGGTTGAAGGGTAAAAATGGTAAATCATGTCATGGTAGACAGTATAAAAGGCAATAGTTGTGAACAGTGAAAGGGGACAACAACCACGACGAGAAATTGAAATAGAAAAAGGAAGAAAAAGAGAGAAGAAAAGAAGAACAGAGAAATCAGAGAAAAAGCATGAGTAATAAGAATAGAGGCATGCATCAATAGACTACTCATTTCTCTCCCTCTTGAGAGACCCACTCTCTGAAAAGTTAAGAATTAGAGTTTAAGCCATCTAGGTCATTTTTCCAAAGTGTGTAATCTCTATGGCAGAAGTCTTTTATGAGGTTACTCATATTGGGGATTGGCTCCCTTTTTGGACTTGTGTTTGCTGAATAGCTAAGTCCATTTCGATCTTTGGCAGACGAGTTTTACTTTTCGATTGATGAATGATTAATTTGTTACCTTGTTATTGAATTGTTTGCTGTAATCTTGTTATTTGTGGTTATATTATTCTGCCATAACCTTGTTAGATTCCTTGGTTTTGTTATTTAAGCGTTTGTATTTTTGGTCAAATGTTATAGTTATCCTGTTGTATTGTGTTTCTTGTTGTAATGTTTGTAACAGTTACTCCTGCTGTGGGCAAGCTGTACACTTAAAACCCCTACCAAGGCGCGTCTATACTGGGATGGCCCAACTTGTGCACAAGCTGGCCTAAGGTGTGTTTCACTTAGGCCAGTCACAACTCTCCTACTTCAGAATCATGGGCCGTGGTACAACAGGAGAGATCAAAACCCAACAACACAAAACGTCCACCACAATATTAAGCACAAGGGTCAAGGGTAAGACTTGGCTTCAATGACAAGATACACATGTCTGTATTTTATCGACCCCAACACTAAAGGTAAGCTAAGTCTTGTCCGTATTATATTTCCGTATATTGTACTGGACCAAGCTTCACTTTATTTTATAGAAAAGGAAGTTTATGCAAAAATCGCATCCACCTCCAAAAAAATAAAAATTGGACAAATAAGAAGAGTCATGTAGAAAGTCCCCAATTCTCCGGTCCACGTCTTTTCCATTAAAGCTTGCATGGATACAAGTTTTGGTGAATTTTTTTTTCTTTTCAAATAATGTAGTTGCACTTGTTGGTGATGTAATTTTAAATTTGGGGAATCTGCTTTGTCATAAGGAGAGCGCACTAGACGTGAGCTGATTCGTAATGCCTCGTAATGAAGCCTTTGGAATTATATGCTTCCACCACCAGAGTCCCAATCCTGTCAATGCACTTGCTTTAATTATTCACTAGTGGGCAAGAAAAACAACTAATAACCCAGTGGCTGAAAATGCTCTTATCAAAGGCCAATTCATTCTGAGCGTGCGTAGTAAAGAGAGAAGTCCATATCCGCCTGAATAATAATAAATATAAAATCACAGCGTGTGGTAGAGACAGAGTAGTCAATTGCCTATATTAATAAATGTTTAAAAGCAAAAATTAAGAAAAGCATTTCAACCACTAGGTTTTGTATTTTAGTTTTGCCGACGCCTACTTTTAAATTGATAGAATGATTAGTCCACCTAAAATGTAGAATTAATAATAGAATTTAGTTTATCTAAGTCAATATTATGAATTCAATTAATAATTAAATCACCTAACTCTGTCAACTTATATTTCCAAACAAAAATTTTATCTGTTAGGGTCATGTTTTCTATGTATTGGCATTTCATTTGACAAAATGCATTGTACTTGTAATTGGGTAAATCTAAGATGTGTTTAGGATATCAAGAAATGTGTTGATAAGTCAAAACAAGTGGTTTCATCGAAAACATGAAGATTACTCAAGAACTACTCAAGAAAAGTTGAATCTGCAAGTCCTTATACCTCCTCGATACCTGTAAATCTATCGAGATTTAATGAAGCTTGATACCCCTCGATCTATCAAGCTGACGGATTTCAGATATAGCTTGCAACGTTTTATTCTAATTAGTTATTTGTTTATGGGTTTGTGTAAGCCTAATAGAATAAGAGAGCTCATTTAAAATGACCATTAAGCTCTTATTTAAATAAGGAGGTAGAGAAAGAGAACTTTAGCCCTAGTAAGCTTCATTAGGTTTTCTTATTGAAACCTAGTCTCCTTCTACAGAAGAAAGAGATATTGCTACGTTTCTTGTGTGCCTTTGGGTTTTGTAACCAAGTAAAGTCTCTAGCACCAACAATTAAAGATCTTATTGGTATTTCTATGTAAAGCTGTTGCAAATCAACTACAACAATCAAAGGGTTACTGTGGTGTTAGTCACATACTTGAATTCGTGCAAAGAAGTTAGTCACATATTGGGACCCGTACAAAGGAAGAAGTTTTTTATAAGATCAAGTCTGATTGTAGATTAGAGCAAAAGTTCAACTGTAGGTTGGTATTTTGGGATAGACCTAATAGTGGTAAGATTCTTTATACTTGTAACCACCTGTTCTTAATTAGTGGATTCTTAGGAGTGATGAACTGAAATTCACCCGGTAGGGTTTTTGCCTTGCAAGAAGTTTTCCTCATTAGTCAACAAATCATTGTATTAAATTTAATTTCCGTTGCACTCTAGTTTATTTTGTGAATTGTTCACGCCTCCACGATTTGCATGTAATTTAACTTAATTAATCAACATGGGTAATTTAATTAATTAACCGGGGTTAATCTATAACCCAACAAGTGGTATCAGAGCAGGCACACGCTGATTAAATTTTTAATCTTTGTTGTATGATCCATTGACCTCTGTTGTCATGGAAACTGTTGATTGTTTTGATTTACATGATCTTGTACAGAATGATGATAATGATATTCAAGATGCCTATTATAAGCTTTATAAATTTCATGTTAAATCGGTTAAAAGCTTTGCAAAATTTAAGGCTAAATTTGTGAAGGTCAAACTTGAAAAGAATTGATTGCAAAATTAGATGGAGCCAATAAATTAAATGAGAATTTAAAAAATCAACTTTCATCTCAAGTGGACAAAATTAAGAGTTTGGAAGAGCAACTAGTTGAATCTAAAACTAAAATTGAAAAATTAATTAGTATCAAACTTGTTGTTGAGCCTAACTCTAAAGAGAAAGATTGTTATATTCCTCCATTTAAAAGGAATAATGAAGATTTGAAGGCTAATTTTGCTTGGATAGACAAAGGTAAAAAATTTGATGTTGATGCTAAAGTTTTTAAACCTATGTCTAAAACTCCTCTTAGACTGAAAGAAAAATCAGAATTTGTCCCCACTTGTCATCATTGTTATGTTGTTGGTCATATTAGGCTTAGTTGTCCTAAGTTAAGGTCTTTGTCAACCTCCAAGGTTAGATCTCCTTCTAGGAAGCCTAGTAATTCTAAACCTACTTATGTTTGTCACCATTGTGATGCTTTCGGTCACACTCGCCTTAACTATTTTAAACTGATTCCTCATAAGTGAGTATCTAATAGGTCTCACCCTTTGTTTAAATGCTCTGTACCTATTCTTAGTGAGTTATTAAAAGTTTGAGCTTTTCAACTCAATTTCAATGGAATTCTAATTCCTCTATATCCATTAATAGGCATACTAGGACACATGTCTTTTCATCTTCACAACCAAAGACTCATGCTGTGTGGGTGAGGAAGGATCCTAAGACTTAATTGTTTTTCTATTTGTCCTCTGCTTTAATGCTTTCTATCTAAAGTAGGACTTTCATACTTGATTTCTTATTTGTTTTGGAATCATGCTTTCATGCATTGCATTCTTTTGCACTTATTTATTTTTGCATGTGCATTTTTTTTATTTCTTTTATTGCTTTCAAGAAAAGAAATTTTTTTAAAAAAATTTAAAAAATACAAAAACAGTTTGTGTTTGTGTATACCAGTACTTATGTACCTTGAATGGCCAATGAAACAAGGTTTCGTAACTTTGTATCTCTTGTAACTTAGATGAGCATCTTCTTGCACAACTAAGTATTGTAAGCTTTGTAACTCATTGTGTGATTTGTATGTATGGGTTAATCTTTCTTACTTATATCTATATCACTCTTTTTGATAGGAATGACTAAAAAATCCTAAGAGAAAAGTATAAATAACCATCTCACTACTAAAATTCGTCAATTATAAACACCTATGTGTTATTCATAAAAGCTATGCTCAGTAAGATGTAGCACTTTCATAGCAAGAAAATGGTGCTGAATAAATAAAAAAACAAAGGGTATTTTCTTTTCTATCTCTTATATGTCCATGCATTATATGCTTCATTGTGCTTAAAAGAAAAATGAAAAAGCAAAAAGAATCAAATGCTTTTAAATATAGTTGCAAGCATGATTCTAGGAGATGTAGGAGTTATAGGATGTACCTCAACGGTGATAATCTCCATCAAACGGTTATGATTGTGTGTGAGTATTTTTTATTCTCCTATATCATTATTTTTGCATGATGAGATACTTATGTTTACTTGCAACAATTTCACACACAATACGCAATTCTTTGCTACTATTGATACAAATATACAAGTACAATCGTGGCCATTTGAAGTTGCTCTTGTACTAGTGTAAGTTTTTTTAAACAAAAATTTGTGTTTTTTCTTTAAAAAGTTTTTTGGAGTTTTGAGATTTGAGTTGTTCATTCACATGTTTAACTTTTTTTAATCTAGGTTGGTTCATGGTGTTGAGTTTTTATTTTTGCATATGTTTCATATTGCAGTTGCATGAAGATTCATGTTTTATGCATCTCGATACATCGAGTTCTTTCTCAACACCACCCCAATACATCGAGTCTATTTTCTCAACTTTCTGTTTGCTCAATACCAATGTCAATCTATCGACGTCTTCCTCAACACCTCCCTCGATACCTCCCGATAGATCGAGCTCCTCTTTCATGCATTTCATATGTTTTTCATGTTTTGCATATTTTTTGTTATCCCATTGTCCATAGCATCTTGTTTTCATGTTTTTCATGCAGGTCTATGGTTTCTTGTTCTTCTTATTCCCTCTGTGACAATTTTTTGTCTATCTCTGGTCAAGTTTTTTGGCTTTCTATAACCTTTGACAATCATGTCAAAAGGATGAGAAATTTGAGATTTGAATGTTATTACTTAGGGTGAGTAATAGATTTAGGGGGAGAACTTCATGTAAAAAGGAAAGAATTTTTTTTTTTTTTTGATGTAATTAACTTAGGGGGAGAGTTAGTTTGATACACTTTGATATTGATATATTTTGAGATGTGTATCTTTGTGCTTTGGTTCACATGCTATGATTGAGATATTCTTGTTGTTTATTTTGATAGCACTGTGAATAAAAGTTTTCTCTAGCTTATTTATTTTTACTTGTCAATATTTTCCACATGGTATCTTGATGTGCTTGTTTAG
Organism: Notholithocarpus densiflorus; assembly: GCA_030021035.2. Taxonomy (NCBI): domain Eukaryota; kingdom Viridiplantae; phylum Streptophyta; class Magnoliopsida; order Fagales; family Fagaceae; genus Notholithocarpus; species Notholithocarpus densiflorus. The sequence continues at coordinate 1,356,339 of JARYZH020000013.1, read as the reverse complement.
TGCCTTTCAGGAAAGACAGGTTAAAGCCAAGTCAAGATTCCGAGCCTTCTTCTTGCAACAACTTCCAGGTTCAAATCTTTTAAACAAGGTTTACTTTCTGTGTTAATCAATTGGGGAGATTTTTAAGTTAATTTTCTCTCATAATTGTTGTAGTTGTTTTGTCATAGATTGCCAAAGGGGAGATTGTTAGGGTCATATTTTCTATGTATTGGCATATCCTTTGACAAAATGCACTTTACTTATAATTGGGTAGATCTAATATGTGTTTAAGATATTAAGAAGTGTGTTGATAAGTCAAAACAAGTTGTTTCATTGAAGATATGAAGATTACTCAAGAACTGCTCAAGAAAAAACTGAATTTGCAGGTCTCGATACCTCCTCGATACCTATAGATCTATCGAAATTTAATGAAGCTCGATACCTCTAGATCTATTGAGCTGACGAATTTCAGATTTAGCCTACAACGTTTTATTCTAATTGGTTATTTGTTTATGGGTTTGTGTAAACCTAATAGGAATAAGAGAGCCCATTTAAAAGGCCCATTAAACTCCTATTTAAATAAGGAGGTGGAGAAAGAAAAACCTAACCCTTGAAAGTTCCATAAAGTTTTCTTATTGAAACCTAGCCTCCTCCTACAAAAGAAAGAGATATTGCTGCATTTCTTGTGCGCCTTTGGGTTCTGTAACTAAACAAAATCTCTAGCACCAACAATTAAAGATCTTATTGGTGTTTCTATGTGAAGCTATTGCAAATCAACTACAACAATCAAAGGGTTGTTGTAGAGTTAGTCACGTACTTAGATTCTTGCAAAGAAGTTAGTCACGTACTAGGATTCGTGCAAAGGAAGAAGTCTTCTACAAGATCAAATCCAATTGGGGATTGGAGCAAAGGTTCAATTGTAGGTTGGTATTTTGGGATAGGCCTGGTAGTGGTAAGATTTCTTATACGTGTAACCGCTTGTTCTTGATTAGTGGATTCTTGGAAATGGTGACCTGAAATTCACCCGACAGTGGGGTTTCTGCCTTGCATAAGGTTTTCCCCATTAGTAAACAAATCATCGTGTTAAATTTGATTTCCGCTACACTCTAATTTATTTGATAATTTATTTGTTCCTCCATGATTTGCATGTAATTTGACCTAATTAATCAACTTGGATAATTTAATTAATTAATCGGGGTCAATCTATAACCCAACATTATCACATAACTCTATAAATTAAATACTGACCAATCAAGATTAATCTTATATAGAAAATCTAATATCATGGTTCATGTAAGGTGAGGAAAGATAAAATCTAATTTCCAATTTAAATTGAGAGAGAGAGAGAGAGAGAGAGATTGTTTGATGTTTGGCTTTATAGGTGATTGGTTGACTAAAATTGATCAAGGGGCTTGTTTACAAAAATTCGAAGCCTTGAATTGTTAAAGGAAACTGATCATCAATGGTAATTTGGCACACTTACAACAATTTTTTAAAACAATATTTTAGAACTTCAATTAGATAGGATTTTTATTGATTCATAATTTAGTAAAACTAATTTTCAAATTAAATTTGTAGAGCCTTTCTCTCGTATAGGCCTTTAGGCAATGGCCTAATTGGCATAGCCTAAGAGCTGGTGGAGAACCTAATTAATGTATTACACTTAATGAATTGTATCTAAATTTTACCCAATTAAAATGGACTTGTTAAAATAACCATGCAAAGAGAAAATTTTTGAGAATTTATGATCAGATCAAGGTTTAATAACATGTTGGATCATGATAACATCCAAATAGAAAATATAAATTATATAAGAATATACAAATTCCACGTTGAAAAAGAGCAAAATGCACTGATATTCTCTAAATCTTTATACTATTGTAGTAAGACCCTCTTGATTTGTTTTGCTAATTTAGCACATAAAGTTTGGTCATGTAGTAAATAGACAATTTCTGTCAATTCTTTCTTTATTTTACATTGTTGTTTGCACCAAATCGCTGAAAACATTGCACGAAGCCCCTAAACTTTAATGATATTGCAATAAAACCCCTTTTTTTACAATTTTTTGGAATGATTTGTGCAACAACAAAAAAGTGCAAATAGAGGAAGAATTAATGGACAAATAGGGACTATTTGCTCAAATGCTAAAGTTTATGTACTAAATATTTTGTTAGGTTAAGATAGATTGACCCCGATTAATTAATTCAATTACCGAAGTTGATTAATTAGGCTAAATTACGTGCAAATCGTGGAGGCACCAACAAATTATCAAATAACTAATATACAGCGAAAAATAAATTGACACGGTGATTTGTTAACAAATGGGGACAACCTCTCGCAAGGCAAAAATCCCACCGGGTGAATTTAAGATCACCACTCTCAAGAATCTACTAATCAATAATCAAGCGATTGTAAATATAAGGAATCTTACCACTACCCTGACTTATCTCAAAATATCAACCTATAGTTGAACCTTCGCTTCAATACCCAATTGAACTTGATATTGTAGTAACCTTCTTTCCTTTGTTGACAAATAGGGACAACCTCTCGCAAGACAAAAACCTCATCGGGTGAATTTAAGTTCACCACTCCCAAGAATCCACTAATCAATAATCAAGCGGTTACAAGTATAAGGAATCTTACCACTACCCTGGCCTATCCCAAAATATCAACTTACAGTTGAACCTTTGCTTCAATACCCAATTGAACATTCGCTTCAATACCCAATTGAACATTCGCTTCAATACCCAATTGAACTTGATATTGTAGTAGCCTTCTTTCCTTTATTATACAAATCTTCAATTTATGATTAACTTCTTTGCATGAATCCCAGTACGTGACTAACTTTAGCAACTTGATTGATTGTTGTTGGCTGCAATTTCCTTTATTATACAAATCTTCAATTTATGACTAACTTCTTTGCACGAATCCCAGTATGTGACTAACTTTAGCAACTTGATTGATTGTTGTTGGCTGCAATGTTCTTCACTTCATAAACGATGAAGATCCAGAAATACTTGGTTACAAAACTCTAAGGTGTATAAACGCAGTAGCTTCACACAGAGTATATGAGTTTTAGGTCCCTGTTTCCGTACTTGATGACTTTTAAAATAAGTCTTATATATGACTAGGGTTGTGAGAAAAGAAACCCTAATCAAACAAGTCATCATGGGCCGAATTTCATATCTGGAAATTTTGAAATCATAGATCTCTATAGATTGAGCTTGTGTCGAACTTCTCCATTAATCCTTGATAGCAGTATCTGTCGAGCTTATGTCGAGACTTAATGAAACAACTTTTCTTCACTTGTTTCTTGGATCAATTTTCATGTCTTTAATGAAACCACTTGATATGTTTGAACAACATACTTCTTGATACATTAAACTCAACTCAGATCTATCCAATTATAAGTAAAGTACGTTTTGTCAAAGGATTAGCCAATTACATAAAAAATATGACCCTAACATATTGTTTTATAGAAAAAAATAGGGGGTTGTGGTGCCCAAATCCAAGAGTAATGCTTTCAAGGACAAAGGACTTGGGCTCCCAATTTACTTATTAGTGGGTTTCCTTGCACTCCTACATATAGTTGCCTCAAACGCTGCCTTAACAGCCCAACCTCTTTTACTTTCGTGATTTTAAGCCCAGTTCTCCCTTTCTTTCTACTTGCCCTCACCTTCCCTTTGTCTCCCTCTTCTTTCCTTTTAGAACCCCTCTTCTATTCATCCTCCCTCCCCATTTATAGTCTCTCCTTAGTGGGGGGTTCAAATTATTACTCTTTCATCATTTCCCACATAATCCCACTTCTGCCTAAAATCCCAAGGAAAAATCATTCCTTCTGAAGATTCTCTTAAAACTTGTTCCAGACGCCAAACAGCGTTCAACAGCGAACTTCCCAAAGGCACTAACAGTACTCGGGGACCACCCTGAATTTAACCGTCCCCTCATCAGCCTCCCCCTGGCTTGTTAGTTGGTATTGGGCCTAACCTGGCCCGGACATATTAGGATTCTCCCAAGTGTCAATCTTTGAACCCTTACGCACTTACCATTGGGCTGGGCCTATCCCTACAATATTGGCCAGTTTTTGTTCCCTGCAATAGCCTTTGTTACCCGGGCCAACCTTAGGCCTTTGTTACATAGGCCGTTCCCGGTCACCTGGGCCCAAGCGCCTACAGAGGTCTTAATGCATTTTACCTTTGAAAAAATGCATAGAAAGTTTTAAAAAAAAAAAAAAGTATTGCAAGTCCTATACCAAAATAATGAAACAAGATGCTATGATTCTTCGTCTAAAAAATAAAAGAGAGAGAGAGAGAGAGAGAGAGAGAGAGTTTAACCAGAAATGTTACAAGTCCGATGTGGAAAAATAAAGAATGATGTTATACTTTTTCCTCCATAAATAGTACACTTCTTCAAGTATATAAAATATAGAATCCACAGACTACCTTTTATTGGGCAGAGCATTTCTAAGTTAAATGAACATATGGCCAAAGAAATTAAACGTATTTCTCTATACTTTATTTCAAATTTTCTCTATCCAGAAAATTGTCCAAGAATATCAAATAAAAAATAAATAAAAAACAAAAAGGCCCTCATTACTCATCAGCCCCTTTTTTTTAAACAAAAATGACTCATTAGCCTAAAGTCCAAACAATTCGGTAATTTCTAGTCCCATATATTTTTTTTTCCTCTTAATTACCTAAATGATGCTATGTGATTTGAATGATGCTGCTGGATGATTTATTTGAGAAGCGTGCTTTCATTTTTACGTATGGTTTCCTTCTTACTAGTCTGAGATATTTATTAATTTTCTTTAAAACAAAGTTTGGCTATAAATTTTGTTGTAGCCTAAGGCTACTTCATTCAATATATTTTTATTGGATTTGAATTTTTACAAAACCACCATTGGATTACATTATCTTTTTATATCCATCATGTTTGCAAAATTTTCAGGAGATCAAAGATTAATAACTATGTTATCAATTAGTTGTTTAAATTGCAAGTTTTTGTAGTCCAAAATTATACATAAAAAATAAGTTTAGGGATCATATGATAAATAACATCTAATTCGCACAAAATATGGCATGTTCGTGTTAAGAGCGTAAAAAACATGTAATCCAACTGTTATATTTTCAAAATATGTAGCAATGTTAATTTTTTTTTAAAAGAAGTTGTAGTCTTAGACTACAAATAAGTTTGTGGCCAAACTTTGTCATTTTCTTTATAACATGCTCATTACGATTCTTAAATGGTTATAATCATGCATGTGTGAATAATGCCTTGATGTGCTTTAAAGAGTAGCTCCATCCATAATTTTTTATGCTCTATGATAACATGTTTGAATAGTTGTAATTACGTATATGTAGATCTAATTTTCTCTTGAATAATCAAATATTGCATAGATGATATATTTTAAAGGATCATTTCATGCTAGGCCAATTCTTTGATGAGAAATTTTCTTAACCATGCTTCATAACCTGTCCTTGTTAATCTTTGATAATTATGAATATCCATAGATGGGTTAATTGGTTAAACCATATTTAAATGGGTATGACTTGAACAATTGAATTTGGAAATTACTTTCCTATGAATGTGATTATCTTTGATGTTTACTTTTATAGATTTATACACTAACTCTCTAGTTAATGGTGTAAATCCATTTAAGCCACACATTAACATGGTTTAATCCCCCCCCCCCCCCCCAAAAAAAATATGGCTTAATCTTTTAAAGCACATTAAATTTTAAAACAAAATTATTTTAGAAGTGGTGTTATCAAAGTTTCTTTCTAAACTAGTCTATGCCTCATTGGAAAAATCATATTTCAGGAAACAATGGTTTTGGCACTCTTTCTAAGAAATTGTTTCTAAGATCCATGGGTGAAAGTATCTCCTACGTCTGTCCTATACAACATCCCTCTCACAAACATGTGGTCCCCGTGTGGGACCCACATATTTGTGAGAGGGATGCTGTATAGGACAAACGTATATGAAATTTTTTTTGATCCATGGAGGTTCCTTTCCAAAAATCAATGGAAACACTTTTCCTAAATAAATAAAAAATTTAAAAAAAAAAACTTTTACGCTAAAAGTGTTGTAGATCAAATCATAAATTTTAGGCAAAAATGCAAAACTAACTCTCTAACTTTCAGTCTTTTTCATTTCAGTCCTCTAACTTTCAGTTTTGTCATTTCAGTCCTCTAACTTTCAATTTTTGTCAATGCAAGACTCTGTTAGAACTCAGTTAGGGGCTGTCATTAATTAAGCCAAAACGATGTCGTTTTAGCTCCTTTTTTTTTATAATAAATTTCATAATTTAAAGAAAAAAAATTTTGTATAAAAAAAAAAACCGATTCATAACTCCATCACCGAACTCCAATGACAGTGCATAATATTAGGAAAAAGGAAAAAAAAAAAAAAAAAAAAAAGGACAGATCAAGATTTCTTTTAAACAAAAGCACTTATACCAGAAGAAAGCCTTAAACATTTTTAATTTTCCAACCCACAATATAAATCCTTAAATACTCCAACAGAAACCCATCTAAAAGAAGATGTAGAATACCAAAAACAATATTCAACAAAAGACTGAAAGACAATGATAAATTACAAAAACAAATGTTATTTTTCAGAATCTACAATCATAAAGAAATGAGCTACAAGGTTCCACAGTGAACAATATGGAACCAAGTACAGATAGGGATACGAAAACAAGATATCGCTTCAGGTGATGGAGTTCTGAATCGGTTTCTTTGTTTTGATTTCAGGTCGTTCCCCTTAAATGTTTTCCTTTTTTTTTTCTTTTTTTTTTTACAAATTTTTCTTTTTTTCTTTAAATTCTGAAATTTATTATTAAAAAAAAAAAAAAAAAAAAGCCAAAACGACGTCGTTTTGGCTCAATTAACGGCAGTTCCTAACTGAATTCTAACGAAGTCCTGTATTGACAAAAATTGAAAGTTAAAGGACTGAAATGAAAAAAGACTGAAAGTTAGAAAGTCAGTTTTGCATTTTTACCTAAATTTTACAATTGAGTCAAAATGAGTTACAATTACAGTACGGGCATCGTGAGATGTCATACCTTATCTACTCATAACCAAATTTTCCTACTCAAGTCTTCTTAGGCTGCGTTTGGTTCAATGTAAATCGAATTCTGAGTGTAAAATGAATGCAGGGGAAAATGAATTCCTGTAAGGAAATTAAAATCCGGGCGTTTGGGTGTGCAATGGAAAATAGTCTGAAAAACGATTTTCAATGTTTGATAACATTCTGAAAATGCTATTTTCCTACAAATTTTTCACATTTTCTCAGCTTCCAAACAAATTTTATATCAGAAAATCCACCACCACCCACACACCAGCACCCACAGAAAATCCATCACTATCCACACAAAACCCACCACCACACAACACAAAAACCACCAAAACACCACCACCCACACCACCACAACAACAACAAAAAAATCAGAGATCAAAGAGAGAAAGCAGATCGGCGAGTGGCGGACAATGAGATCGATAGGAGACAATCTGACCCAGAAGGCAGTAGCAACAAGATCGAAAGGAGATGATCTAACCCAGAGGAGGATGGGGTGATCTAAAGGGCGGTGGTGACAGGCTTCAGGCTGCAGCAACGATCAGACCTGGTTCAAAAATCAAAACTGAGAGAGTGAGGAGGAAGAGAGAGTGATCGCAAATTGAGGGAAAGGGAGAGGGAAATCGAGAAAGAGAGAGATCGGTCATGGGTGGGTCATGGGCGACAAGACCGGTCAAGCGACGGTAGGCTTCATGCGGCGCGATCTCGGCGGGACGATCTCGGCGGCGCGATCTTGACGACGCGATCTCAACGGCGCGATCTCGCCGGTGCGTCTAGGGTTGGGACGCGATCTAGCTCACTCTCTCTACTCTCTCTTCTTGCTCTTTTTCTATCTCTCTTTGGGTGTCTATGAGTCCGAAAATCATTTGAAGGTAAAACAGAAGCGTAAATTATTTTCTGGGTCAAAGGACTTATTTTACGGTCAAAGTTTAAGATTTTCCGGAAAACTTTATTTTACATGTGCATCCAAACACGCTGCTGGGTGTAAAATATTTTCCAGAAATCATTTACACCCAAAACAAACACAGCCTTATTTGAAACTTTTTTTTTTTTTTTTTTTTTTTTGAAATCATAGTTTGGGTTGGAACCATTGATTCTTCTTTAACCTAAATTTGAAAATAAAATTAAGTAGATATAAGTGCCCAATTAAGGTGGATGCCAGATGTGAACTTTGCTGCCAACAGCCTGAGACTACGGGCCATCTTCTGTGGGCATGTCCGTTTGCCCACAGAAGTGCAGCAATGAAGTAGATGATTTTTTCTTACTCTTCCAGCAGATGAGAAATAAGTTGAGCAAGTTGGAACTTGAGAGGTGGGCAGTCACGGCCTGGGCCATCTGGAATGCCAGGAACAAATTTTACTTTCAGCGGATTTAAACTCATCCCAGGGTGATTCTTGAATGGGCAAACGGGCTATTAGAGGAGTATCAACGTCTGGTGGCAGCACAGTCCCTAGCTCAATGAGATATCATAGTGCAGTTTCTTCAGTCTATGTAGTCTCTGTTTTCTTTTTTTCCTTGTTTACGTGGGTAGCACAGCAGCACTATATCTGCTAGTGTTTCCCCCAAGTCAGAGTTTTGGCTCTGTTTCACTTGTATCTGTTGGTTCTATTTTAATAAAGTTTTTTTATCATTTCTCTTAAAAAAAAAAAAAAAAAACTTAGAAATCCAATAATTGATACCGACTTTCTTAAAACATAAATTTTTCATATTCTAGTAAGCAAAACCCTAAATTAGTACAAAATGGATATTTGTGAAAAGAAAAACAAATAATAAAAAGATAAATCCCATCAAATAAAATAATAAGGTACACATCACACACTCGTCGGTAAGGCCTCCAAAAAGGGTCAAGAGGGAAGGGTCGAAATCCGAAGTCAATGACTCAATAGGGACGGGGAGAACCCACAGTACTTAGAGTACGACAGGACTAATTAATCAAATAGGCGAGACACATTTTTGTCATCCCTCTCAACTGGGTGATTTTGTTTTAGCCACTTTACACTTGCACACTAAGTTGAAGCTTTATTGATATATTTTTTTAAGCCATTTTACACTTTTACACTAAGTCGAAGCTTCATTAGCACTTGAGGTGCAAGTATACGAGAGCCTTCTTTGTCTTTTTTTAACAGTGACAGTTTCTCCTTTAGCTCCCTTTGTTGTTTATGCTTAATTCTTTTATAAATAGGAATGTAGAGCAATTAATTAGAACTCCCCACCACTACTCCCTCAGCCTCCTTCTATCCACTCTTTTTTTTTTTTTCTAAGTGAAAGAGAGTGACAAAAAATAATAGTGGCAGCTCCTTCCATCCACTCTTTTCCAAAGAGAAAGATAAGAGTAACAAAAATAGTAGTTGCCACTTTGTTTATGGGTGGTCACTCCCCATATCTTCTCCATTCCTCCTCTCACTGCCATCTATCACAGCAAAAAGCCTTGCCTTGGCTACTGTTATTCTTATTTTTGTCTCTCTCAATCTCAATTCAAACCCTTCTTTTTTACACATTGAGAATCCAAAATATCGAATCACATATTTGATTTGATAATATTAATCACTCTTTATGGAACTTTTCTTCTATTGCCATCATCATTCTTACACTATGATCCTCAGCCTTGCTATTCTCTTCATTTCCAAAGGTAAATAAATAAATAAATAAAATTTCCCATTGATTTTAAACCCTGCCTCTTACATTTTTAACACAAACAGTAAGACATAGTATAAGTCCGTAAATAATTCGGGAATCGGGAATATTGAACATCAAAATGTGTCTACTAATTGAGTTACAAGACTGTAGTGATGACTAATCTTATTAATATTGTTTTTCTCTGAATGTACTTTTACAGGGGCTTCTGGTGCTACATTCACATTTGTAAACAAGTGTGACTACACAGTATGGCCAGGAATTCTATCAAGCGCAGGTAGTCCGAAGCTAGAGTCTACAGGTTTCCAGCTCACAAAATCAAGCTCTCGTTCTTTCCAAGCCCCAACCGGCTGGTCTGGTCGCTTCTGGGGCCGTACTGGTTGCAATTTTGATGGCTCAAACCGCGGCTCCTGCGCCACTGGCGATTGTGGCTCAGGCACAATTGAATGCAATGGAGCTGGAGCCACACCTCCAGCCACACTAGCCGAGTTCACGCTCGGGTCAGGCTCAGCTGACTTCTACGATGTGAGCCTCGTTGATGGTTATAACCTCCCAATGATCGTTGAAGGTAGTGGTGGATCAGGTACGTGCGCTTCCACTGGTTGCGTCAAGGACCTTAACCGTAATTGTCCAGCTGAGCTGAGAGTTGAGGGAGGACAAGCTTGTAAGAGTGCGTGTGGGGCGTTTGGGACACCTGAGTACTGTTGCAATGGCGATTATAGCTCACCGGCAACTTGTAAACCTTCATTGTACTCGCAGATGTTCAAGAATGCTTGTCCCTTGTCTTACAGTTATGCTTATGATGATGCTACTAGTACCTTTACTTGTACCGGAGCAGATTATACAGTCACATTTTGTCCTTCGTTTCCAAGGTAAAGTTGTCCTTAATTTGAGTTTGCTATGAAACAGAGTTTAGATGCCTGCTGATCTTTGATTATAATCAAGCTGATGTTTGTTTTGTATGAAGAATTTAGAATTGGGGTTTCTGGAAACCTATTGCTTTTTTGGACAATTTGATTCTCTTATGTTGATTTAATTGTATATTGATTCCTTTGTTGTGACATTAACTATTATCAAAAAAACTTAGATACAACATTTTAAGTACATTACATTGAGTTTCCTAATTATATTCAACACATAACTATATTGATCATTGAAATTCAAACATTGTTTTCTTTAAGTTTTACCCGTCCATATTCATGAGTGTGGAATGTATATTACACTTGTAATAATTTCTAATTTTGCCTGATGCTCATAAGTATCGTTGTACTTAAGAATTTGGAATTTGTTCTTGTGCAGTCTAAAATCTTCAAGAGATTCGCCCCCTACGACAGCAGGAACAACAACAGATGGGTCGGGGTCAGGATCAATTGAGCAGGCTGAATTGGCCACTACAGAATGGCTAGCCAATTTGGCCACAGGGGACTCAACCAGAACTCACCCTTCTCTAACCTTATCATATACATTGATTTTGGGGCTCTCTCTCATTCTGTCATTCTTACTTTTGTAGTCTTTTAATTAGAGACCGAAAGAACCAACACCACCATCAAAAGATTGTGGTGACTTTAGGTATTGCCTCAGGCCTAAGGAAAGTTGACGAAATCCATATTGTAAACCTCCCACTTTCTAAATCCCCAATGTTTAAAGCCAATAGTAAATACTCCATTTATTAGTAATGCGTAAAGTATTTCAATTTTCTTTGTAAAGTGCTCATTTCTATGATTTTTGTGGATTATGATAGAACTATTTACACTTGTTAAAGTTACTGGTTGTGATTGATGGATACAGAATCTAACACCAATTTTATATGAACAATCATTATGGTTATTGTCCACTAATCGTAATTTATTAATTCAACAACTTGTGAAAAAAAAGTTTGTGCTAATGGACTACTTTGAAAGATAAAGCAAATACTAGTAGATTCATGAAATCGAAAGAAACTACCACTTGGCACTTGAAGCTATTCTTTTTATTTAATTAATTGAATCAAATTAAGGAAAGTGAGCGTTTTTAATATACGAAAAGGCCGTAGCTTTGCGGGAATCGCAAGCTTAATACTTTTGTCTGCCATAGGACGATGGGTTTTTTTTTTTTTTTTTCCTTTTTGTAAACTTTGCTTTAAGCTCTGTTTACTTCAGAAGTTCAAAATAAGAAATAAAATGATAAAGTAAAAAAATGCATCATATGATGAAGACTATCAAATTCCACGGTCTATGAGAATGTACCAGTCAAGAAAAGATTTATAAAGTATATTATAGAGACAGTTAATGCTTCATTGACCCACCAGCTGAGAGAGAAGAGAAGTATATATCCGATGTCGAATATATTTTTCCACGAAGTAGAGCAATTGCAAATGGGTTTATTTATTTTTATTAAAGAAAAATCATAAGCGAAGGATTGACGTAGAGCAATCGTAAAGTTTTTATATTTATTCACCCAGTTTAACTAACAAAAAAAAAAAAGTTTTTGTATATATCTCATAGGTAAAAATATGGTTTTGGTCCTTAAATTTTTATATAAAGTTCTATTTTCTTATTTAAATTATCAAAATTTCTTTTCTTGTTCCTAAATTATTAACAGCGATACACTTTGAATGTACTTTCTAAATGAATTAGATGTAAAACTCATTTTTTGGACCTGCTATCTCAATGTGTCATTTGAAAGTGAATTTCACACTTGTGAGATATAAATTTTTTTTTTTTTTTAGAATATTAAGTATTTTTAACACACACACAAAGAGAACGAAGAAACTAGATAAATATAAGGCTCTTTTGAATATACACCACTATCAATTTTTTTGAGATATAAACTTAGATAAATGTTACATTAAGTTATTCAGTTATTACCCAAAGGAATAAATCCAATCCTACATAACACTGTCTCACCTGTGAGGTGACAGGGGAGATTAAACTCTCTAATGCATATCCAGTCTTATAGACATGACTCGACTAATTTATTTTCAATTAGAGCATTAAGACTTCAGCACTTATAACCTCCTTTGACAATTTGATATTTACCCACAGTCACGAGAAATTATTAGGTTCACTAAAAGGATTGTTGAGGTGCTCATTTTGGTCATTCTAACCAATAAAATATTGTCATTTATGCAAATGTGACATCACCTAATAGTTTTTTTATTTGTATAAGTGCTATTATTTCATTGTTTGGGAGGACCACTTCAACGGTCCTCCTGATTGACTTAATAATTTCTCCACAATCATAGAAATTTGAATTATACTACTATTTCTGCCAAGAAATTAGAGATAGATAGCAGAGAAGGATGTAACTTTATTAGCTAAAAAAAAAAAAAAAAAAAGAGTCATTCTAACTCTTTTAATTTAGACGCTCAATTCATCATCATTTAAAATTCTCTAAAATGACTAAAAGTTATTGACGACATTCTCATCAATCATCATCGCCTTTGCCGTGGAGATATTTTATGAGCAAAGGTGATATTTTTAGGAAATAATCAGGCAGCATTTTAGATATTTGATTGAAATATAATAATTGTTCCGTTGAAAATTTTGAAAATGTTTGGCTAAGCCTAACGGCCCTAACGTGATTCAAAAGTCAAAAGCGAAGCACCTCAAGGAGTGATCGCTTTTAAGGGTGAATTTTCACTCTAGATTTTTAGTGCACTACATAGGATAGGGTAATTCCTAGGTCCAGGACTACTTAATTATTTATCCATGGTATATAGAAGCCATATGTCACCATTTTTAGACATATCGTGTTCATATCACATCCGATACATTGGAGTTGACATATATTTTACACCTTCTAAATTTGAGTTAATTTTTAGTTTCACTTACACTCTCACTCACCATTTTAGCCATTCGTGAAAATTGATTATCTTCACATATGCAACAAAATCTTCACATCTGGAACAAACATAGTTGTTTCATATTGAAAATTCATTCAAAGATCTTCATATTCAAGGTCGGTGCATCTTGTTAATGATTTCATTTTTTTTTTCTTTTTTTTTTTTAGAAGAAAGAACTAGAATTATCATTAAAAGAGAAAATTAGCCATAATCGGCTAAAAGAACATCATGAAGGTGTGGAGTCGGGGCAGACTTAGGATTTTTTGTTTGGGGGGCAAAATTGTGCTAGTAATATTAGTCAAAACAAAACCCCCACGAACATGTGTAAAAACAAACAAATATATATTTATATATTTATATACACCTTATATTTTAATACTAGAGTAAGTCATAATTTATAGATATATTGTATGCAAACTTATCTTCTTCTAAACTTTTATGAGTATACAAAAGTTGTCTAGTTTAATATTAGACTTAGAAAAATATCAACAAAAAAAAAAAACTTAATCTCCAATAAAGATTATGCTCATTGTTGATCTTCCATAAAATAAAATTCTTATACCATTTTCATAATAAAATTTTTAAAATTTTCATTTGAATATAAATTACAAAATTTTCTAGCAAAGTTAAGAGAAAATTTAATGGAACCACTAAACTTTAATAGATACAAGAGCATTTTTCACTATACAAAAGCAAATTGAGAAAAACGTATACTACCTTGTCTTTATATATAACTATTAGACTAACTCAAATATATGAAGTTGGGGGGTAACTCCTATTTTTTGTAGCTAAATCTTTAATTTTTTGGCGTAAATGCACTTTTAGTCCCTATATTTTGCACCTTTTTTTCCATTTTGGTCCATACATTTTATTTTTACCACTTTTAGTCTCTAAACTAATTAACGCCTGACATTTAGGTCCTTTCCGTCACCTAACTAACAGCAAAAGCTGACGTGGCTAATGGTGGAATAAAAAAATAATATAATCACACAGTATATAATGCCACGTTAGCATATAAATTTAAAAAATTAATTTATTAATTTTAACTAAATAAAAAAAATTAAAATAGAATTAAAAATCAAAATTCATTAATTTTTCTTTAAAAACAGAATCAAAATTCATTAATCAAAATCAAAATTCAAAAAAAATGCCTCCCATTCTTTTCAATAATTTTTCTTTTCATCATTATTTTTTCTTTTTAATATTTTGTTGGAAGATCATGCCTTTGTCATGTTTTGTGTTCTTTCCATAACTATTCATATTCTTTCTCACTTATCTAGAATTGTTCATGTTCTTCCTCAAATAACTCGTTGCCCAGAACACAACTGTGCCCTTTGAATCTTTGATTGGCTTGATCTACAAAAAGAACATGACAAAGGCATGAAAACCTAATCATTTGTAGATCTTCCTCAAAGGCCATAGATCTACAAAATACAAAAACCTTCAAAGATTCAAAACACAAAGAACACAAACCCAAACCCAAACCTCAATCTCTAGCAAACCCAGAACATCACATGAAAAATCAAACCCTCCATACAAACATCAAACCCACAAAACTCAAATCATCCTTTTTCAGATCTACAGGTAGAGGAAAGGAATCAAGCTCGCGATCAAAGCCTTCTTCGAAGACAGAATCATCGCAGGGCGGCAGAGGCCGCGGTGAATTGAAGTGCGAAATCCTGTTATGGAGCTGTTCTTGTTGCGAGTAAGGACTATGAGTCTGTCTAGGGCTTATCACAGCGGTTTGTGGAGGCTCGCGGAGCTTGGAGTCGATGATATCTGCGGCTCCGGCTCCGGCTCCGGAACTAGCGATTGCGGCGGCTGCAGAGGAAGTGTAGTTGGGAGTAGTAATGACGGAGCATAAGCGGTGGTGCGGAGGAACATAAACGGCTCCGTAGGAAGATCGAGGTCGATCCTTCATTGTGAGGGTTTTAGGGTTTTGAAGTGGAAGAGAATTGTGAAGGTGAAGAAGAAGAAAAAGTGAAGGAGAGGAAGAGAGCATGCAAGGTTGAGAACTGAGGAGAACGGCGTCGTTTGAAGTAGTAGTTTTTTTGTTGGTGATTCAGTTAGGTGGTTGCGTTTGGTGATTCAGTTAGGCTTTTTTAAAACTGAGGTTGATGTTTGTATGGAGGGTTTGATTTTTCATGTAATGTTCTGGGTTTGCTAGAGATTGAGGGTTGGGTTTGGGTTTGTGTTCTTTGTGTTTTGAATCTTTGAAGGTCTTTGTATTTTTTGAATTTTGATTTTGATTAATGAATTTTGATTCTATTTTTAAAGAAAAATTAATGAATTTTGATTTTTAATTCTGTTTTTATTTTTTTGATTTAGTTAAAATTAATAAATTAATTTTTTAAATTTATATGCTGACGTGGCATTATATACTGTGTGATTATATTATTTTTTTATTCCACCGTTAGCTACGTCAGCTTTTGCTGTTAGTTAGGTGACAGAAAGGACCTAAATGTCAGGCGTTAATTAGTTTAGAGACTAAAAGTGGTAAAAATAAAATGTAGGGACCAAAATGGAAAAATGTGCAAAACATAGGGACTAAAAGTGCATTTATGCCTAATTTTTTTTGGGGGAGGGGGGGGGGGAGGCCATGGCTCCCCAAGGGTGGTTGTAGCTCCGCCCCTAGTGTGAGGGAACACCCTCCATCCACATCATTAAACCACTAACATGTTTCTGTAAGGGATTTTGTAGGGGCAAACAAATGACCATGAGTTGCAAAGGATTCATCTCCCACTTCTAAAGTTTTGATGACAACATTGGAGTCTCCCTTAATAATGATGGATGAAAGACCAATCTCATGGGTGAAAGTAAAAGCTCTCATAGTCATCATAGCCTCTACATCATCAATCGATTTCATTTCTTTCCTGAACATGAAGTTGTGAATTTTTATAAAAACTAGTCACAGACTCATACGATGCGTGGGAATATACAACTATTTTGTAATGTGGTATAATGTATGATTTATTTTATAAGACGTACTGAAGATATTATTTCTAAAATTATTTTTCATCTTTCCATCTCTCTAAATATATCATTCTATTATTTTGAGTTTTTTTTTTTTTTTTTTTTTTTTTTTTGAGATAAAAGATAGAAATACCTTTTTTTTTTCAAGTGATCTATATTATTCAAACTTTTGTATAGTGTATTATGGTTTTTTTTTTTTTTTCCTACAACTAAAATTTTAAGTTCCAAAATTAATTATTTGAATTTCTCATTCTCTTAAGAAGATTATCATGATAACCAAACCTCATCAAAAATTTATAATTGATATTACTCAAATGATTTATAGAGACATTCAAATACATAATCATCTCACTTCTAAAATATCTAAAAATTAACTCAAACCAAAACTATAAGAAGGATAAAGAGTGCATGTGATAAATAACTCAAAAAACACACCAACAAAGTGTATCATCCAAAAGTAGAAACACAAATAAAACAAAGAAATTCATGAGTCTAAAATAGTGTTGTAAGAAAGAATGAATAAGAGAGAGAGAGAGAGAACAATCACCTTTTTTGGAAGAGAATGTGAGACAAATAACAAAATAATATAAAAGAAGATGAGTAGAAGAATATTCAAAAGAAAATGTATAGTTGTAAACACCAAATTATCCAAATCATGCTATGTAATATAATAACATTAAATCATTCTATAATTTTATAGGATAACATGTAACAAAAAAAGAAAATTAAATTAAAAAGATAAAAAATTAAAATATAACCAAATCATATGAACCTAAAGTAGAGTTAAACATAAAAATTCATCAATCTAAAGAATTAAATCTTAACCAAAAGAATATATATATATATATATATATATATATATATATATAGAGAGAGAGAGAGAGAGAGAGAGAGAGAGAGAGTATTCGCTTTTTTGTGTGAGCAAAATATGGATTGAATGGAAGAGAAAATAACAATTTTTTATAGTAAAAAAAGGGGAAAAGAATAGTCAAAATAAAAGGAAGATGAAGGGATAGAGAAATTGTAAGGTTAAGATATAGAGTAGTGGGGAGATAAAATTGTAAAAGTAAGTAAATGTTGGAAAATGTGTAATTGTAAAGTGGCAAATTAATAAGGAGAAAAATAATTAAAAAGGAGAGCCCCTTTTTGTGTGAGCAAAATATGGATTGAATGGTAAGGAAAATAACAAATTTTTATAGTAAAAAAAAATGGGGAGAAGAAGAGTCAAAATAAAAGGAAGATGAAAGGATAGAGAAATTGTAAGGTTAAGGTATAGAGTAGTGGGAGATAAAAAGGTAAAAGAAGTAAATGTTGGAGAATGTGTAATTGTAAAATGGCAAATTAATAAGGAGAAAAATAATTAAAAAGGAGAGAGAAAATATTGAAAATAGGTTGGTGATGTGGCGCTGATGTGGCTCAATTGGAGCATAGCAACATTAAACTTTACGCTTCAGCTTTTAGATATATATATATATATATATATATATATATGTGGGGTAAAAGAATTTGGCCACCCCGGCCTACTTTATACTAAGCCTAAGGCCCACGCCGAGGAAGAAGAAATGTCCAAGGACGAACGGAGAAAGTCCGAATTACGAAGGAGCATCGCCGAGGACAATCCTGTCCTCGGCGAACCGAGATCATAGAAGGGAAAAGCAGCACGCCATCAAGGGCAGCCTCATAATGCATCTCGAGAAACATGACGAGTATAGTAAATCAGCCATGAGAGCTTGGCAGAGGAGCAATTCAAGGAGAAACTGTCACCTCCACATTAAATGCCCACAACTAACGTTCTGGCCACATTAATGAGGAAATGACCCCTGAACAGTGTTGCTTTGGTTGCTGCAACTCACAGAAGGTTTGAGATGACGGTTAATAGGATAAGCACTCAAGTAGTGACCTGCATGACCAACAAATGGAGGGTCAAGATGAACCGAAAGAGGATATATAATGTAGGGAATCCTCCAGAAAAAGGGATAGAAGTGGGGAGCAGAAAAGAAGAGAGCAACTTGTGTCATCTTTGTAAACCTTGTAACCAAGCACTGAAGAAATAATAAGAACCGATAGCTCCTCGAACAAGTGCTCGGGACAGAATTTCATACTTACAACCTATTTTCTTGTTACTCAGTTTACCCATAACCATATTCATTCGTTGCTATCCTCACTAAAGCCTAGTTCTTAAACCCATTTTCTATAAATTTATTGTATTGGGCAAGTTGGGCCTGAGTCCACTCCTCTAATGGTAGAAGTACTCGGACCCAGTCCCTACAATATAGATATAGATTAAATCATTCTGTAATTTCATAAGATAAGATGTAGCAAACAAAGAAAATAAAATTAAAAAGATAAAAAAAAAATTTAAATATAACTAAATCATATCAACCTAAAGTAGAGTTAAACATAAAAATTCATCAATCTAAAGAACTAAACATCCACCAAAAGAAAGAATATATATATATATATATATATATATAGAGAGAGAGAGAGAGAGAGAGAGAGAGAGAGAGAGAATTCACCTTTTTGTATGAGCAAAATATGGATTGAATAGAAGAGAAATTAAAAAAAATTTATATTAAAAAAAATAGTAGAAGAAGAGTCAAAATAAAAGGAAGATGAAGGGATAGAGAAATTGTAAAGTTAAGATATAGTGTGCGTTTGGCATTGGCTTAAAAAGCCAGCGTTTTTTACTATTTAGCTTATTTTTGCTACTATTCATAGGTTCCATTGCACTTTTTGGTACTATTAATGGATCTCACTGTACTATTTCAGCTACCTTTTAGCTTTATCTACAGTACTTTCAGTCAAGGTTGTCAAAATCGGGATTTTACATAGGATCATGGGAGGTAGGTGAGATCGTGGATCGTAGGATCAGATCGTAGATCGTAAGATCCTACATTATTTGAGAAAAAAAATACACATTGGTATGTTAAATAATCACATAAATTATACATTCATTGATATAATTACCATACATTACTACATCAATTTGTAAACATCATTTAAAGTGACCAAAATCCTCAAAACGTGACACTCTATTGAGATATTTTTTATTTGAGTCCAACTGACACTCTCTCTATATTAGAGTGGAAAAACTTGGTCTATTGAGATTTTATTTTTCATTTGGGTCCAACTGAGCTTTCTGTCAAGTTAAAGAAGATTATAAAAAACCAAGGTCGTTTGGGATAGTCAGAATCGTACGATCCTACCGATCCTGAATGATCGCAAAGATCCTTGTAAGATCTGGATCGTTTTGGGCAGGTGAGATCGTAAAATCGTAGGATCGTAAAATCTAGATCGAGATTTTGACAACCATGCTTTCAGCAAAAAGTTTTCAGTTTTAGCTAAATAAGTTGTTCTCAAATAGACACATAGAGTAGTGGAAAGATAAAAATGTAAAAGTAAATAAATGTTGGAGAATGTGTAATTGTAAAGTTGCAAATTAATAAGGAGAAAAATAATTAAAAATGAGAGCTTTTTATGTGAGCAAAATATGGATTGAATGGTAGGGTAAATAACAAATTTTTATAGTTAAAAAAAAATAAAAAAATAAAGGAGAAGAAGAGTCAAAATAAAATGAAGATGAAGGGATGGAGAAATTGTAAGGTTAAGGTATAGAGTAGTAGGGAGATAAAAAAAGTAAAAGTAAGTAAATATTGGAGAAAGTATAATTGTAAAGTGGCAAATTAATAAGGAGAAAAGTAATTAAAAATGAGAGAAAAAATATTGAAAATAAGTTAATGATGTGACTCTGATGTGGCTCAATAGGAACACAACAACACTAAATCTTATGCTTCAGCTTATATATATATATATATATAGAGAGAGAGAGGAACGGAGCCAATGTTTGGCTTTGGGGCAGTGGCCCCCCTAAAATTTGGAAAAAAAATTACTAGTATATAAGCCCAAGAAAACCCAAGAAAATAAGCCCCCTAACAAAATCAACAATAAGGAAGTTACAAAATTTAGCCTAATCTACCAATTTTACCAAAAAAAAATCCCAGCCCTTAAAAATTTCTGAAACAAAACTATTCGGTGAATTTAAATTTTTTATCCTTCCATCAAATTCCCAAAAAAAAAAAAAAAAACCTTAAATGAGAGAGACGCTGAACTGCAGCACAACTTGGCAGCAGATTAAGCACACTTCTAGCACAACACATATGACAAAGCTGCACTTCAGCCTCTAAATCTGGTATTTCTATCTCTCTCTCATTTGAGCAGGAGATCTCTATCTTTTCACTTTCTTAATTCCTTTGTACTATCTGAAATAGAGAAGAGAGGGGCAGAGAGCTTAATGCCTCTATCTTTCTCTCTTTATCTGTTTCAATAATGACTCGTGTTTTTTTTTTTTTTTTTTTAAAGGAAATGACTCATGTGTTGTGCAGTGAGTCAGTACATTGAAAGATATTATCTCTACAATAAAAATAAAAAACTAGTGGATCAAATGGGTCCAAAATTACAGTTTGGATAAAAAATTTCACCTACGTTCCTGCAACTATTTAAGTATAGCAATAAATACATGAGGCGGGACCCAATTATGTTAGTGGGTGATTATTATTATTATAATATGTTTATATAAATTGAATTTGATTTAGCCATAAATGATACAAAATAGATAAATGGTATAGTTAATAGTTGTGTTTTTGTCTTTGTTGACAGTTTGTTAATACTAATTGAAATTTCATAACTTTCTTAATTTTTTTTTCTCGAAATTTCATAATAATCTTCTTTTTATACTATAGCCCCCTTAACTCAGAATCCTAGCTTCATCCCTGTATAAATATAAAATATAAATGTTTCCAATGGTCCTAAATCTTTTAAAATTTTCATGTTGAATATGTAATATTCAACTTCTTATCGAGGGACCATAATATCTTTTAATCTATAGAATAATTAAGGGATTTTTTTTTTTTTTAGAATACTAAATATTTTTAACACATACATACGGGGAGAGAGGAGAAGATCTTAAAGAAACTTACATATTATCACTAATTAAGGGACTTTGAGAATAATTAAGGGACTTTGTTATATATTATCACTACTATTCATTCCATTAAGGTGATATTTACTATTTTATCGATCAAGTTATTTAAAACGTCCTTAGTCCCTTGTTTGAGATTTAAGTAATTCTTAAAATTTGTAATTAAAAAAAATTATTCTCCCAAAAAAAAAAGTGCTGTAATTCTTAAAATTTGTAATTAATACCGTTGACTACAACAACAACAATATTAATATACCGCTTCCATTTTTTGATCCATTACATTTTCACCTTTAAGCCGCCTGAAAATAATGTCGTTAGCTCTATTTTCTTGTCCAAAATGATATAATTTATGGGTGGATTATTAGCAAGATTCTAATCAATGTTGACAGAAAAGATACCATCACATTTTCACCGTTAATCCACCTAAAACTAACGTATTTTTTCTATTTTTCAATCCAAAAGGATATCGTTTCTGGGTTAGTTAATTGCATGATTCTAATATATATATATATATATATATATATATATATATATAGGGGCGGAGCCAGGGGGTCGAGGGGGGCACTTGGACCCATCCAAAAAATATATTAATTCTTTTATTATATTATATAATACAATAAATGTATTTAAATATTATATAAATAAATAGTTAATAAATAGGATGTTTTTTCAAACCAAAACAAAAACCCTCCTGATATAAAATTTTTTATAATTACAATTTCAAAATGGTTTTTTATGTAAATAAATCCCTAATAGATAAATAATATAATGAATATGTTATTTTATTTTGAATTTTCTTGCATTCAAATATTGCTTAATATACACATGAATGAATTGTTATTTTGCAAATTGATCTCAAATATTATATATATATATATGTAAAGCTTAGAGAAAATTCAATTTAATTCTATAATTGAAGTCCAATTTTGCGTCATATGTCTTAAATTATATATTTTTAGAGAGTTTTATTTCTTAATTTTGGAGTCAAATATGAGATTACATCATAAATATCTATCCAAGTGAGTTATTGCGTACAAAAACTAAAGAGTCTAGAATTAATGAACATAATTTTTTTTTAAAATGGATAATTTACATTTTCTATCTAATAATATTCTTACAAGACTTTTTAAAGATTTAAAAAATATATAAGAATGACTATCAATAATATTTAAATTATATATGTAATAATTATACTATGCATTTTAATGTATATATTTTAAGTATATCCATGTATATGCACGTGCGATTACAAGCTAGTTGATGATAATAGAAAAGACATATTAATAATGTTGTAATACTTAATAATACAGATTGTAAGTTTTCATAATTAAGGGATTGATTTAGAAATTACCATAAGCTTAGAGGCTATAAATAATATAAAAAGCCTTAAAAAGTACTTGCTTCCCAATTCCCATAATTCTTATGTTATTGTCTTTCTTAAATACTGTCAATTATTTTCTTATTATACAAGCACGTAGAAGCTAAACCTTAATATTAAAAATAATAAACAAGCAAACTCTCTCTTGCAACATTATCCATGTGATCAGGTATTGTGCAAAGGGGTGGTGAGATGACACACTGGATAAATGGACACAGGAAGTTAATTTGGCAGCCTCCAACATTTCGCTATCTTTAATCTAAAGCGGAAAAACACATTGTATAAATGGGCAATTCTTGCTTGTTCTTATGGAGGAAGATTTAGAACATCATTTTTATAATTTTATTGAAGAAAGAAATAAAGCTACATATGCCAAAATAGGTTATTATCCAAATTGCAGCCCTATAAAATAATGCCTACTAGAGATGTGATTCTTCAATCAACTTGTATGGTTCCCCACACAAGCAATGCAAAGAAAGAAACAAACTACTTTTTTCTTTAGGATAAGATATCGAATGCAGTCCATTTTCAGTGGTGCTTTGCATTCCACTTTTTCAAACAGTTCAAAATCAATTTGCTATTTGGATCAGAACACTGTTAATTCTTTAAGAGACGTAGCAAAAGAAGAGAAGTGAACAAAAGAATAATGACCAAAAATATATATATACAGAAGCAAAAAGATTGAAACTATCATTTTAAACAGAGATCAACAATGTTCATGAACATCGTACTGATGTTTCAGTAAATCCTGGATTAACCAATCTTGTCGTATCTGCTAACATTACAACTTTAGTCTAAAGAGGGGGAAAGTAGACATTGTATAGGTCATCATTTACTTTTTTAACCTATCTCTCAAATCTTAATGCATTTTTGCACATAATGACCGACAAAACCAAACCCCACAAATCCACTAAACTGTGTGAACATATTTATTACCAATGTAGTTAAAGTTCAAGGAGAAATACGAGAAATTATTCACTTGTATGGGAGCAGTATTCCCTCTCATAGGATCTTCTGTAGGACTGAAAAATTTCTCTAGAAATAGGCCTTTGGTTTTTATCTTCAAGTATTGAATAAAGTCACACTTATGATTATTATTGTTAATGTTCGGTACAAAATGGAATCGGGCAAGATTTATCAATTATAGAAGCAACCATTTTGTCACAGAAAACACTAGTTACACTTTTTGTTCCAATTATTTTCTTCCTTCTGAGTTTTCACCTATTATATTCTGCGCCACAAAGAAGATATTGTGTTCTAATTACTTTTAAGCAAGGAAACTTGCTATCTCATAATCCATAGATAGAAGTTTAAGATAAAACTTAGTGCAAGGAAATGTTCACTTCCGTAATAGCTAAGAATCCAAGCCATGACCTCTTCATTTCACCGCGCAGACAAGGCATGTTAGTTGCTGCAACATATAACCAAAAGGCAGAATAGCAAGTCTTCCACTTTCAATAAATTCTAGTATAACTGATCCTTTGAGCATCTAATAGCTTTTGACATTGCTGTGCATGATCCTTTGGTGGAGGGTCTTTGTTTACTCATGGACGGTTACACTCAAAAGCATTTGATTTGTAACTTTCCTGCCATATGAAGATAAGGAATCTTTCTTCTGTCAAAAAGTTTCAGTGCACTCACATATATTTTGTTCAAAATAATGTCACTAATAAGCAAGATCAATAAAAAACAGTATCTGTATGCTTTCCTTTCCTATTGGCAAACCACAATCAATGAGGACCTACATAATTATGTGCAGTTTTAAAGTAATAAGGGACATTGGGATCACATCAATGGAGAAGGCAACGATGGTACATGGAAATTTTCCTGCATCCTTGGAATGATTATACAATCAATGACTATATAGGTCAACCAACAATGAAAAAAATTAGCCATGAACTTAACAGCCTATAGGTGTAGAAAACAAAACACAATAGCATAGAACGCAGGAAATTAACGTGATTCAATCCATAGCAGAAAGTCTTTAATGATTACATTTTGCTATTAAGCTTTATTACAATAAAGTCATCAATGGTTTTTGTTCTTTCTTATACAGATCCATTAATGAGCAACTAAATCCTAGACAAACACTTGCAAAAAGTTTATATCGCAATTCAGACCAAAAATGGATAGCAATGATCTTTCCGCAGCTGGGCCAGGAATCTTTGCCACGCATGAATGCCTGATGACGCTTCCCAAACTTCTGCATTTCAATTAAACACAAGCCATTTTGTTTTATTGTCTGAAGAAACTTGACCAATGAATTGCGCCTCTTTTCTGATTAAAAAAAAATTAGCTCAGTCTTCAGAGGGCCCCACTTTTTTTAACAAGAACCTAATGATTCGAGAAAAGCCATAGTGGAATTACAGTGCTGTCAAAATTACACAAAAAATAATAATAATATATTAAAAAAAGATAAACATGATAACATCAGATCGAAAAGCTCATCAATGTGTGGTTGCATGTGAACTGCGTACAATTGCATTTTTGTCGACTAGTGAAGAAAACTTAGCTAGCTAGACATATATATCCAGGTCAGTCCAAAATGTAAGCAACAAAAAAGTCTTACCCAATCACTTCATAAACTCAATAATAAAACTTAATGAAAAGGATGGGAAAGAAGCCTTTGACAGATAGATGTGAGGCAGAGTGTGTGTCATGTACACTCAAAAGGTTTGGACCCCATAAATGACTAATAATATCCAACGTCAGAAATTCAAATTAACCCTTTTCTTTGTCACTTGAGCGTCAGAAAGCACAATTGGAACACAATTTCTAGTAATTAAAGGGAAAAATCACTTGATGCACACTTGGTGATTTTCCTCACTCTATAATGATGAAAGAGGTAAGACAAGATCCTAATATACTTTAATAAAAAGATTAAACTTACTAGCCACTTGCAATAACAATGACAAAAGCAAAAAAACATTTTGTTTGTAATATGAAATTTTAATAATTATACTAATTATTAATAGGTATGTATTATTATTATATTTGCATTTTTGCATGTGAAACTATCTATTCTATCCTTTAAAGAAATTTTTTTGAAATGGAATGTGAAAATATAAGATGTTTTATAGGACTTTGTATTTAAAACTCAATTTAATTGCATGAAAAAATTTGAGTTATTGAAAGTTTATGTGGCAACATACGAAGAAGTGAAAAAAAGAGTCAAAGTATTTAATTTATATAATCATAATTAAATAAATATAGATATAGATAAGAAGGCATGCATGTTATTGATAAGGAAACAATATATAGTGAAAAAAAGGAAGAATGAAATGGTGGTACCAAACAACAGCCAAATAACAGCAAGTGTGCAAATAAAGACAACATCAGAAAACTGGAAGGATTATATCATTATAATAACAACAGTAACAACAACAAAAATAGAGGACAGAATGAGCAAAAAGTGGTCCAGATTGAGACTGCCCAAGCCCATCCATAAACCCAACTCTTGAGCAGGCCACCAACTTAATTCTAGGGCCGTTCAAGCAACTTAAAGCTTACGCAGTTACCCATCCAGACAATTTGCCATTCATGATTTCTCCTCCATTAATTCCCTCAAGCAAATACAAGCAAGCCACAATGTCTCGCGCAGTTCTTTGTATAGGACAATAAGTAGACTAAGAGCCCACCCTCACATGTGTCTCACCGTACTTTTTTTCTACACATTAATGTTCTCTCAGTCTTGGCAATTTTCAATGGAAAATTATTAGGTGCTCCTGGAGTATCACAAATGCGTACTCCCTCCTCTCACATGAATGGTGAGTTATACTATGAATTTAATTAATGGAACCCACCATTCATGTGAGAGGAGGGAGTACGCATTTATGGTACTCCGGGAGTACACAATAATTTTCCTATTTTCAATATTATTATTATCTAATTGGTATGTTACAAATGCATCTAGTGGGTATTAAATTCTTGACCTCGTCCTATCTTATTCTTAAGAGAGAAGATGTATCATTTGAGCTATAGCTCATTGATGGCAATTTCCGTTTTCATTCCACATATAAGTTGAAGAAAAGTATCTAAAAAAAAATCGTCCATTAACAAAGATTTCACATATCAACCTTGTTAATGCACCGTCATGATTGGTGATTATACCAAAATTATGGTACACTCTCACACATACAATAACTCTACTTAGTGAATGGTGTTGCTTCACATACGTATATTTGTTTCCACTGACGGCTCCACATAGAGTCTAGGGTGGTCACAGGACCACCTTGATTTGGAAAAAAAAATTAAATATTATATGTAAATTTTAAAAATTTATGATTTTTTATCCTTAAAAAATATTTGGGACCACCCTAAATTTTTTTAAGCTCAACATAATTACACTTTGGACAAAATTTAGCAACAAATTTAGTTGTAGATTAAGGCTACAACTCCACTTAATTAATATTTTTTTATTGGATGTGAATTTTGGCAAATCCACCATTGGATTATATTTTTTTTCTTTAATCCTCCATATTTGCAAAATTTCAAAAAGATCAAATATCAATAGTTATGTCATCACTCAAATCTTTAAATTTTGAATTTTTGTTGTCTAAAATTATACATAAAAAATAAGTTTATAGATTAAATAGTAGATAATTTCTGATTGACATGAAATTTGACATGTGTTTTAAGGACATAAAAAACATTCAATTTAATATTTAAATATTCAAAATATATAACCGTGTTAATTTGTTTAGTGAGAATTGTAGCCTTAGGCTACAGCTTAGATTGTGGTCAAACTTTTCTTTAAACTTTGATCATCTTAACAATATATTAAGTCCTTACAAACAAAAAGAAAAAGCCCAAGAAAATTTTTATGGAACTAAAATTTTGAAAAAGATGTAATTTGCAGCATTGATAATGAGACTATCGTGCAAAGATTTCAAAATAAGAAAATTTAAAAAGGAAATTGTAAGACTTTATGCCTTTGTGTATGTATGTGTTTTTTTTTTATGGTCAATATATGAAGTTCTATTTTTATTAAATTTTGTATAATTTAAGTTTCTTAATGACTACCTTGAAAAATATTTCTGAAGCTGCCACTATTTGTTTCAATAGAGATACAATATAGGATGCCCCGTGACTTCACAATGATTGTATTGAAGATGACATATATTAATTAATGTCTACAAAAACTACAAGTAGTAAATGACAGCAACAACAACTTTAACTGCAGTAGTAGCAAGTAATTAAACTTATTTAGTTGCTTATAGCTTGACTGCTTAAATAGCAATTCTTTGCTGCAAAAGAAGATTCCACGAGTTTGATAATGGATTTTTTCCCTACATTATTAGCTATGAAAAAATGGCCAAGTAGATATGCAATTCTCATAAACAACGCTTACAACTGGTGAACAAGAGGGGAGTTTATTTATTTTTTTTTTTTTCTAGTAGTAATTAATAAGAAGATATTATAAAGGCAAATCAAAGAGAGAAGCATCACCATTTCCTTTAGAAAAGTACAAGGAATTTTTTTTTTTTTTTAAATAAATTACATATTTGGTCCCTAACTTTCAGAGTATATGTCAATTTAGTCTCAGGCCTTTTAGTGGATTACCAAAAAAAAAAAAAAAAAAAAATCCTAAACTCAACTAACCAAAGATTGAACAAGAAAGTTGCTTGTCTTAATACCTAAAGTGCACATTACAATTGTTAATTAGCAATGATACATATATTGCTAAGTAGTTTTTTTTTTTTTTTTTTTAGAAGAATATTGCTAAGTAGTAGGTTCAATCACTTTTGGGAAATTTTTCTTTTTACATTATACACCTATACTACATACCATATAAACTTATATTATAAACATACAAAAAATGACAAATATTGTACATATTTGTAAAATGTTTTTGTGTATCCACAATATAAATTTATATTGCAATTATAATGTCTATAATTTTTTTGTCACCCAAAAAAACACAGAACAAAACAAAAGAGGTACAGTAGTATTTCCTGCTAGAAAAAGTACAATGCTATTTTGGTAACATTCATAACTAAATAGATTAGAAGGGTTTTTAGATTGCATTGTTTTCCAGCTCAGTGGAGTAAAGTTAGAGCATCTCCAGCAGATTAATCAAATTTTTGTACTGTTTGGACAATGAACAGTGACATTTAACTTTTACTTACCTACTTTTTCAAATACACTTTCCAACAGATTCTCTATCCTTTTCTCCATCTCATTTAAATATTATTTTTTTCATTCATTATTTATTCTTTTTTTAACAACTACACATCTTCTAACATTTTTTTATTCAATATCTGATTATTATAATAGAAAAAAACATTTGAAGAATGAATAGTAAAAGCTACCATGTTCGTAGAGAAACATTATAGCAAAACTAATCTAAAAAATGGAGATGGAAAATCTGTTGGAGTGTGAATGAAGTGTAAACAGTGGTGTTTTTGCTCCAAAAAATAGATATAGAGGCCCATACCCTAGTCCACTAGTTAGGCCCAACGGCCATTTTATTCAAACCCAGCTCAGGTTCCCTTAACCCAAATCTCATTTACACAAACATGAATGATGAAAGTGAAACACCTCAATAATTAACGCCTAATTGGACACCGGATTCATGGAGACCGTTAAATTAAAATTAAACATAACGAAGTTTTGGGCGAGACCTGCACGAGCATCACATGGCAGCGGGCTCCACCAAGTTCCGTCAGAAGAGCCTGGCCCACCCTATCCCCAATTCCTGCTTCGTTACAAGTACAACCACTCAATGTAAACAACTATTGCACTCGGTGATACTATCCAACAAGAGCTGATCTCTGATTCTCCATCCTTGGATTAGAAAAGTTATTAATTTTTTATCATTTTAACTTTTCCTATATAATGGTTAAGATCCATATAGTTTTTTTTAGGAAAAATACGTTATAAACCCTATTGTCTTAAAATAACAAACTAACCCTAAATTTTCAAAAATAAACAAAATTAAACCTCAGTCAATATTAAACTCTAAACACTAAACACAACGCAATTTCACTTAAATGGGCTAAGGACTGATTTGTTAGTTTTTGAAACTTTAGGATTAATTTATTAATTTTAAAATTATAAAATATAAATTTATACTATTTAAAATTGCATGGTTTAATTTGTTACACCCCTAATTATGCACCAACAAGCGAGTAGTGCATTGGGATTCAAAGAGTTTCGAGGTTAAGGTCAATGGCTAGTTGAGTTCAACAATAGTGCATGTTGGGGTCTCTGAGGAGGTGAGTTCAAGGCTTTAAGAGAACTGAAATGAGATGAGTCTTTAAGTCCATAGCTAAGTAGGTAAGTTTCTTAGTCGACGATTACATTGTTTTGAGCTTCAAGGCTCATAATGAGTGGAAAGTTTTTGAAAGGATAATGAGTGGAAAGTTGCATGAAATAATAAGGAAATGTTTAATTGTCACTTTTTTTGGGATAGGAATTGCCACTTAAATAGCAAAGAAAGACGACAGCTCATATACACTGGTAGAAGAAGCACGCAACATGTTGTTTTGTATTTTCAATCAATGAGAGATCAGTAGAGGAAGTGGGCTTATTTTCCCAAGCAAGACCCACTCAATACGGTTTGAGGCCTAAAGGGATACATGGGGGGTTTTTATATTCAATTATAATACGTTTGGCACGGACAATGACAATTACGATAGAAATAATAATATTTATTATTATGAATAAAAGATAATGGAATGGAATAACTATTTATATTCTTAAGTTTG
This sequence comes from Notholithocarpus densiflorus, assembly GCA_030021035.2. Classification (NCBI taxonomy): domain Eukaryota; kingdom Viridiplantae; phylum Streptophyta; class Magnoliopsida; order Fagales; family Fagaceae; genus Notholithocarpus; species Notholithocarpus densiflorus. The sequence goes on along the minus strand of JARYZH020000013.1, from coordinate 1,325,785 downwards.
GTGTAAAATTATTTATAAAATATGGAATGTTTGTAAAAGACTATTTGTATGAAAATTTTGTATTTTTTTAATATATTAATTTCAAAAATTATTATACCTACTAAGAAATAGCTAATCTATTCCTCAATTTAAAGAATGGTTATTCCTAAGTAATGACTATTCCTTATATTGAATATGCAACCAAATATTTATTATACATGAATAATAGTTACAAACATGCTCTTAGAGTGCGTTTGCCTACGGATTATTAGGCGTTTTGCATTTTTTGGCTGGGTCTCACGGCACTGTTCACGACCCAGCCAAACTTCAAAAAACACACATAAACAGGTCAGCCATGGTCCCACGGCACTATTAATAGTTTAAAAATTATTTTACTACAGTGTTTTCAGTAATAAATTTTCAACAAAATAAGCGGTATTTAAACAGACCCTTAGTAATTTTGTAACTCAATAAAATATAGTTTAATAAATATCTTATTGCAACTCAATAGAATATAGTTTAATAAATATCTTATTGCAACCTCACTTAACAACATAATCACGTAATAGCGTTGACCTAGTCAAACAAAGATAGATTCAACACATAACTCATGAATGAAGACTAACCAATCCAATATTAACTTTCATATAGAGAGCTAAATGTCATGGTTTAGGCTAAAATTTAACAAAAAGAAATGAAGATTTATTATCTATTAAGGAGTTTAACTTTAGCTTAGGCAAAGTGATGCATAGTGAAGGAAAAATGAAATCTAATTTTCAATTTTAATTTTGGTATTGAGAAAGAGGAAAAGATTATTTGGTGTGTGGCTAGGAGATTGAATGGATAATGTTGACAATTTATTATGAAAAATATTGACTTACAAAAATTAAAGTCTCAAACTATTAGGAGAAATTGGTCATCAATTATAATTTGGCATACTCACAATATTTATTATTTAAATAAGTCAGGCTTTCAATTGATGGATTTCTATTGGTCTATAATTTTTTATAGCCTTGTACAACATTTTTTTTAACCAATTATTCATGCTTTAAAAAAAAAACAAACAAAAAACACCGTAATTATTCTCCCCACAATGTAGGGCCTCTTCTTATGTGCACCCAACCCAAGTGCCCAACACCCATTTCAAACAAAGCTGCATGTATGTCTTTTGGTATAAAACTTCGGCAAATTACGGCAAACATTTTAACAATGTGACAAACCATTGAATAGAACCCAAATTTGTCTAGCTAGTCAACAGATTTTAAAACCAGATTTTATGGACCTACTCAATCACGTGACAAACATTTTTATTAACATAAAGCATGGTAAATTTTCTTAATAAATATTAAAAAATTGTGAAAATATTTTGTATACTTAGATTTATTGATAAATTAAACCATCTTGAACTATAAAAGAATAAATAAATAGAAATTAAAAAAAAAAAAAACTTCTATTTCGTAAATCAAACGAAGGGTGGAGATAGCAACATTGTCCTTAATGAACTAACACAGTAACACACCAAAAAATTTATAATAAAAAAAAAAAAAAAAAAAAACAAAGAAAAAATAATTATATATATTAATTTTATTGTTTTTTGAGAGGAAAACAAAAATCTTTCTACATAAACAGTAAAAGAAAGAAAGAAAAGGGTCAGCCAGGTCGGACCACCAAAGTGGACGTACTCTCAATCACGTGACAAAACGGGTCATATTGAAATGACCTTTCTTTAATAACCAATTAGATAGCCGAAAATGGGCCTACTCTCTGGTCCCTTATTTTTTAACTTTTGATAACATCACGTGGCTGTTACATGCACTTTATTCAGTAACCAATTAGAAGAGCTGAAATGGATCTGTCACGCAGATGATGAGGCCCAACACTTGCATGTGATGATGTGAGTGACTGAATACTTGGTGGTTAATATACTTTGACTGGGGTTGCGCTGGCTGCTGCCATTATTTTTTTTTGCCGAATGCGCCGCTGCCACTATTTATGTTCATGTGCGCTCTCATAATCATTGTAGCCGCCCACTTTAATGACCAAGTCTCTATCGGAATTTCCATGAAACTCACCTCAAAGACTCAGTTAGCAAAACTCAACTCATACTCCACTTATTTAAAGACTCATATAGTCATTGGTCTTTCCCGCATTTCCTAATCCCACTTTTGAAACACCACAATAATAGTGGAGCAATGCTAGAGCCATTAAACAATTTCACAACCTCAATTTTTTTTTTTTATTGTTTATTTATATAATTCAATGGCAATGGATTCTAATTTTCCATATAAAATAAAATAAATAATGCAATTGACCATAGATAAAGTTTTTTTTTTTATATATATATAAAAATAATTATAATATGTTACTAATTTCGCAGTTCAAATTAATTTTTTTCTTAAAAATTTCTTAAACACTTTGTACATGGAAAAGTGTCATTAAACTACATGACCCCTTAACAACTACAGATAAAGTTAGGATAAGATACACGTTGAATTATGATTTTATGGTAACTACTGTATGAGAAATATTTTATCTTATTTGGGGTCTATTTTAAATTATTTTATAAAGCTTCTAAGAACGGGTTATGAGTCAAGATATCAACATTCATAAGTAACCTGCTACGTTTACCAAAAAAGGTAACCTGCTACACGGATGATTATTAAAAGAGTAGGCTGCACCAAACAAAACCACTGCACCTAGCCACATTTAAGGTTTAAGCCTTATATATGTAAAGCACAATTGATTCATTATTCTTTGAGCACAATATCCTCTGCACTTTCTTCTGCAGCTAGCAGCCATGAAAGCCCTCTCTCAATTCTTCTCCAACCTCAGAACCATGACCATAGTCTTCTTCACTCTCCTACTTATTGAAATCATAATTCTGATCCGTTCACTCACCGGATTAAGCCCCAACTCCGATAAACTTGTAATCACAACAAGCCAATACCTTAAACTCATTGAAAAAAAGAACCCCACAGTTAGTTTCAGTAAAAGAACGAGGATTATGGCCGAGCCAATTGAATGCACTGTGTGTTTATCTGAATTTGAAGAAGGAGACAAGGTTAGAAATTTGCAATGTAAGCACACATTCCATAAGGATTGCCTAGATAGCTGGCTACAACAATATTGTCGTGCTACATGCCCACTTTGCCGGACTAAGGTTGTGCCGGATGAGATTGTGGATAGTTATCGTCGGATGCGAAATCAGGTAGAGTATGATGGGAATGATGAGGAGATTGTTTTCTTCTTGTCTGCATTACATGGCAATAACTTCCGTAGATTGTTCTAAGTTCTCAGCTCCCAAGTTTTGCACGTACATAGAAGCACATATATAGCAGATTCTTGTTTTGTGTTATCAACTTTAAGAACAAAAAATGTAGGAATTTTGATATATTGCTTCAGATTAATGTATGTCTTGATCAAGACTATATTCAAAATGTAATGAGATGAATTACTCATCTTTGTTCTTGTTGACAACAGTATAATTGAACTTTCAATGCTAATAATGGACTATTGGCTTTGATGGAATTCCAAATGAAAATTCTGCCGACAGAATTACAGTTTAGCTGAGTGGTAGAATTTTGTTGAGGAAAGCTTTTTTTATCTATGTATACACTATACATACACTACAGTATTTTAAATTTATAACTTCTACTCTATGATAGTTACCTTTTATCATCAAGTTAAGAGTCTTAAGACATCAATTATTTTTTTTTTGTAAATAAAAATTGAACTCATATCTCTTATTTGATTATAATAGGCTTTACTTATTAAACTCACTGAATTCATATATTGGTTAAATTTTTGAAATGGCTTTAAAGAATGGTAAATATGTAAAGGGTTTTATTAACAAGTATAAAATATGAGTCATTTTACCCCCAAAAAAAAAAAAAGGGAGCAATTTACTACTAATAAGCTGCCAATAGCAGGGCCACAACTGAAAAATCTCCCCAACTTTTTTCTCTTTCTTTTTTTTTTTCTTTTCCTTTTTTTGATATAGAAATATCCCAACTTCAATATAGGGTTGGTGATCTAATTTATGAATCCCCTCAGAGACAGATACGTATCATAGTGGTTAACCTACCGGAAGTAAGTAAGCCTACCAATGTGCCAAGTTTACATTGATATATCATATACTCCAATATTTTGGTAGGTGAGGACTAGGCCGAGGATGAATATTATTTGATTTAACGGTTTTTAAAATTCATTTCTGGTGGATAAACCGATTAGTGTAGCATAGGTAGGTACTAGGTACACTGTACACCACAAAAATTACTCGTATATAATTATGTAACGATACATAGGAATGAACTAATGATGGGTAGATAATATATTCGCAACAAATTTTAAATGATAAATTGTTATTAATAGTTTAAAAGGTATTGATGTTAATATGAATTCAGATTAGAATCAATAACAACATATTATTTAAAAATTGTTGTAAAAATATATATATTGTAGATGTAATATTACCCAACGATCTAATTAGTGAATATGTATGGTATGAATAAATTTTATATATCTTTTTCAAAGTTGGCTCCCCTCCAACCTTTCACGTTACATTTGTCTCATTAAATTATTTAGCCGTATTTTCTCGTGGTACCTGCTTATAAATTTAATTCGGGGGCCACTGTTAACATTGGTTTTGGACAGGTATTTTAAGGAGGATATATGACATTAGGACTATGTTTTTCCTTGAAAGATTAGTTTAGTCATCCCTGGTATTCAAAGTTTGAAATGTACATATTGTCACCAACAAGGCAACAACCATCATTGCTTTTTCTTTTTCTTTATTTTTATTTGATGGAACAACCATCATTGCTTTGAATTTGATGGCATATATACTAGAAACTAATAACCAATATTTCTTAGTTGTAATTAACGAATTACCAAAACTGTTGTTCTTGTTGATGCAATGCTTCATATTTTATCCCAAAAATTTTATAATAATAACAACCATCAAAAGCTCTGAAACTTCTCTCCACACAGTCACACACACACATAAAAAATGAATAAAGCTCAAAGGATATTTCATGAATTGCTAGCAAATTAGCATAGTATCCTCTGCCGTTTTGTTCAATAATTTTTTTATTTTTAAAATCGTATCATCAAGAGGTATAATTACTAATTAGTAGAAGCTCTAATCTAACTTCACAAAGATTAATTATTTAGTTAACATTCCTCATGTGGAAGTTGCTTTTATTTTTTGGGGAAAAAAACAAGCAAAGAAAGAAAAAGCTTAAAGGAGAAGCCATTCCATAATGGAAATTATCAAAATATTTTAATAACTTCTAATTTTAACTTCAAGCAACAATATGTTTGAGTGATATGCTTACAATTTATTTTTAAAGGATGTTTAAAGTACACAAAAGAAGCATGCGACGATGTGGAAACAGAGAGCACTCTTGCAATGGGAGAATTATGACTTGATGGGTGCTGCAGATATCAAGACTTTAAGTAAAGTAGTCATACCATACTTTTAATTATGCATGTGGTTCCAATTAATACAGCAAGTAGTTAAAATTTATTTAAAGACGTTTAAAGTGGGATTCCAATTAATACGGCCAGTAGTTAAAAACTATTTAAAGATGTTTAAATTAAAGTACACTTAAAGGAAGGAATGGGGCTATACTTTGTGGCAATGAGAGAATTATTATTCGGTGGTGGGTGTAAAAGATATCAATGCTTAGAATTCAAGAAAATAATCATGCAAAGTAAAGTGATTTTAATCTTATAGGTTTTAGTTAACTCAACTAGCAGTAAAGTTTTTTGTAATTAAAAAGAAGCATGTATTCGAATCTCATATACATATAAAACCAATTGTTGTCTTCACATGATGGTTTAAAATAATAATTATAGAGTAGATGTTATAAGTTCAAATCCTATTTTATATATATATATATATATATATATATATATATAGTATTGTTAATCTTACTTGAAGTTCAAGCAAAGTAATTCTAAGCCTACTATTAATTTAACTATCGTTAGACTAAGATTTAGCATACTACAAATACTCATCAATTGATTCATTGCAACATAAAAAAACTTTCCAAAAAAAAAAAAAAAAAAAACTTAATAGGAAAAAATGTATCCATCAAAAGCCCTCCCCCGTGGATTTAGGCCTCTCTCTCTCTCTCAGCATATATCTTACATTTTCTAATATGGTAACAAAGATATATTTTATCTTTTCTAGTAGTGAGAACACATACCCTACCGGAAAATCAATATAGTAGTGGTATGAGACATTAATTTCATACAACCCATATACAAAATAGTGAAAATACTACCTCCTCTACGATGAACAAATTTACAACGTGAGCTGAGTTGCTAATAATTTAATAAGCCAAAGAAAATACCACTCAAATAACAACTCTCCAAAGTCTGGGATTTCACACCCCCACCCAAAAGCTAATGCCATTCATCAATAAAGCATTTTCAACATGGTTTTATTGTTCATTGAATGTGAATTCATCAATCAACAGTAAATTTGTAGCATGTTTGGGTGATGTCGGTTCATTGGTTATTGAAGATTGTGGGGTTCTTTAAGTCTGAAAAAGGTTTTAGTAATATTTAATTTTTTACTACTCCCGGGAAAAAAAAAACATTTGAGTGTATTCTGGATTTTATTTTGCAACTTTTTTGAGTGAGGGAAAAAATACATTTGAGTGTATTCTGTCTATTATTCTCACTTTTCATGGCTTTTGGTTAGTAGTAAAGCTGTAAAGGCCATGCAAGTATTGGCTAGTAGAAGAGAGAGAGAGAGAGAGAATTTACAGTACAGTAATTTTGCATATCGATTTTAAAGAAACCGCACATACAACGGGGATGCATGTGTTTTTCCTTTTGCGCTATTAATAAATCTTGAAGTTCAATAAAAGAGGTGGTTTTCAATACTCCGTACTCCATAAATTCCACCAAACATGGAGGCTAACAAGAGTTTTGGTAAGAATTATTGATCGAGTTATTAGTTGTCATCTCCTTGACACTTTAAATATTTTGAACGGTAAATTGCAAAATACACCTCATCAAGTTTAGGATTGGTTGGATTTTACACTCTAAAATTTGAGAATTTTGATTTTACACTCCAAAGTTTGGTTCGTTTGTAAAACACACCCTCGGTTAGTTTTGGCTGTTAAGTGACAAATTGGCAAGCTGACATGTTTATTTATTTTTTTTTTTTTTTCAAATCAGCTATATCATAACAATGCCATTTTGCCCAAGAGAAAACACACAACACAATCAAACTTGTGACACTGTTTCACAATCCTAATTCCCAAACTCAATCACTGCAAACCAACCCAAAACCCCAGATTCGGATTGTTTCCCTTGTACTTATCGTTAATTCTCATCAAGAAATCTTGCGTCTCAAAGTTTTTCTTCATTTTTTTTAGGGTTTTGCACAGGAAAAGATTCACTAATGGTCCATTTGAATTGAGAGAGAGGAAGGGAGAGTAAAGTAGAGTATAATATATTTGGTCTAAAGTTAGCTTATTTTCAGTTAACTCTACTCTACTCCCCCAAAAGTCTTTCTAAAACAACTGCTATGGTGCAGGTATTGAATGCCATAATTTATGGCGCAGGTATTGAATTTTGGACAAATATATTTTGTCCATAGCAATTTAAGTCACAGATATGTAGAAAAGTGAATTATTTTCAGCCAATTCTACTCTACTCTCCTTCTTTTCCCCTAATCCAAACTAACCATAAAAGTATTTCTAAAACAATTGCTATGGCGCAGGTATTGAATATTGGACAAACATATTTTTGTCCATAGCAAATTAAGTCACAAATATATAGAAAAGTGAATCACATGGGCTGCCAAGGGCCCAAGGCAAAAAAAAAGAAAAGAAAAAAAAAAGAGGAAGGTCAAAACTGTGAAAAGACGTCATAAACAACATGAATGCACAGTTGAGGTTAAAAACCCCAATTCTCAAACACAACAAATCCAGTTCTCAATTCTACACAGTTCAACTCTTTTAACCATAACTAACAAAAAAAAAAAAAACCCAAATCCAGTAATGACAAGAAAATGTGAAAGGAGAGAGAAAGAGAACTCATTGACAGCATCATCGCGCCACCTTGGATCTAATCTGGTTGAGCTGATGGGTTCAACCAGATTGGAAATTGAGATGTGAAACGGTATTTAGGTTTGATCATGTTTTTTTGTTTCTTCTTGAGCAAAATGCTGCCGTTTTGATGTTGCCAACAGTCCTCTTTCTCTTAAGTGAAATTACGTCGTTTTGTATAGCTGATTTGGCAAAAAAATATACATGTCAGCTTGCCAATTTGTCACTTAACAGTCAAAACTAACTGAGAGTGTGTTTTTGCTAACGGAACTAAACTTCAGAGTATAAAATCAAAATTCTCAAACTTTAGAGTGTAAAATCCAAGCAATTCCAAACTTCAGGAGTGTACTTTGCAATTTATCCTATTCCGAACTATAGTGTATAATCAAAACAAAAAAAAAAAAAGCTCACAACTTGCTAGAATGATGAGTTGTTGTGATTGAAATTATATATTATATATTTCTTTTACATTGTTAGAATAATAATTAAGTGGTTAAAATTATTATTTTTTAATATCTTAACATTTTTGAGACAATTTGTAATTTAAAATGAAAATTTTATATTCCTAATTAAACTCTTTGCCAAAATAAACTCAACACGAAGAATTTACTAAACAAGGGAAAAAAGGTTACCTCTTATCATTAGTGTAAGCGTGTGACTATAAGCTAAGCATCATTGAATGTGAACATGTTCGCTGTCCACATCTAGACAGTTTAATCGACCACAAGTTGAGAGGCTACGTTAATGTTTCATTTATATATCAAATAAAGGGAAAAATTAGTTGAACTTCATGATAGCCTTGAAATACTTTAGTTCAACTTCTACCATTTAAGACACAAGACACAAGGGGCAATGACTCACATTCCTTCAAATTTTTTGTGTTATATTTTATACTCTACTAATTATAACTTGCCATATATTCTTTTTACTTTCCTTATAATCCAACTAAAGTTCAAAAATGAAAAAATAATAACAATAAAATTAGACACTTGGTGTACCATTATTGGAGAGGTATAAAATAGAACACAAAAAAATGAGACATAAGATTTGTATTCAAATAAGTGGAACTGATGATTTGTGTTCTATGTATATATAATTAAAATTAAAATTTTGTAACTTACCTTTCCCAAAATTTATGAGCTCCCTCCCCCCTCATCAAAGGAAGAAGAAAATAACAAGAAAAGTAAGCATCTCTTAAATATCTTCATGAAATTTGGGGTTTCGAACAAAGTAAAAATTATCTTGTAATATATAGAGCTACAAGTATATTTTAAAGACAACACAAATGCATGCTTCATTCGCATTCAATACTTTCACATGAGAAAGTTTCAACACTGTATGAATTACTCAACACTGTATGAAAGATTTTCTTTAGCCTTTACGTAGTCTTATATGAAATGATGGCATCTAATCATGACTTGTGATGTTAAAAATTACAAAAGAAAAAATTGAATTAGAAGTCTTCTCATTGTATTTGTTTAATCTTCAAACAAAGTATGCCTTTTTTTTTTTTTAGAAGCAATTGGGCTAGCGTTTTGCAAGGGGGATTAACAGTCTTGACCATTGAACTACAAGCCTCAAAGGGCCGATATGAAGCCTAAATTCCACTTTCTAATGACTAATTCTAAAAGTTCTTTCTATAGGCTTGGACATGAAAAGAGTCAAGCCCAAGCTTCATTCCGAGGGCACATTCTCTATACAGGCCCAATGAGCCTACAAGCAATGTTACATTATTGGCACAAGTTACAGTGAGCTTGAAATACATTATTGGTTTGGCAGAGATTATTTATACGTACCAAAACATACATCTCTTTCTTTCAATTTCATTGTGGACCCCTCCTAAACAAAATTAGGCCAACAATTATTTCATTCCCCATCGTGGGGCCAACCTCATCCAAAATATCAAGACCAATTCTGCACATGATTTTTGTTTTTTTTCAACACGTACGCACAAATAAAAATAGGAAAAATGCTGTGTGACATATTGGTCGGTGGATAGAACCGCGTATACAGTTTTGAAAACCACTTTACATATTGGTCTGAATTAAGAAATTAGGACATTGAGGAGTATACTAAAAAAATGTTATAGAGAGAGCATTAAACCATTTTATATGTACCAATAAATAAAAATATGAAAATCATTTTACAACCCCAGTATATGTTGTCAAGAACTAAAGAAATCATTTCCATTTTCAACGGAAATAAAGAGTGTATTTCAATATGATCTTAGGTTATAACTTATAAATTTTCCAAAAAATAGGTTATAACTTATAACCAACAGAAAAACCCCTGTTCCTCAAAAAAAAAAAAAAAAAAAAAAAAACAGAAAATCCCATTTTTTTCAATTTTGTCATATGTGGTAGGCTTGGAAAGATATTTAGCACATAATTGAGTCACTTATGAACACTGCCATAGCTTTTGAACTTTTTTTTTTCTTCAGAAAACTTTCTAAGATAAGAAATTAATGTGGTTCTAAGGAAATCGGTGATTTTTTTTTTTTTTTTTTTTTGAGAATGAAGGAAATCAGTGAATTGGTTCAAAATTAGACTGATTCAAATCAGGGAAACAAGCATCATATAACTGCCAATGTGACAAAATAGGATCCAAATTCAAATTCAGCCATCTTAAAAAGGATTTTACATTAATTTTCGTTCTCGAACCACAACATCATAATTAAGCACAACAAAACAGTCTTTGACTTAAATAATAATAATAATAATAATAATACGACAATGTACAAATCAAAGGAAAAAGAAATAGGAAATCATGTACAACTCTTAGATTAGAGGAAAGGAAAATTTAAGCAGAGAAGAAACCATAGGAAGCAGCAAGACCAATCTGGGTTTTAGGCTCCAAAACCCACTTGAAAAGCTCCATTTTCTGGTTTCCAATCTTGGTCTTGACCCTCAAAGCCAAGGATGAAGCATAAGAAACAAAGTCAATCTCATACTCACCTTTAGCACCACCAGCTTTTCTTGCATCCTTGACCCTCCTCTCATACTCCTCAGCAACCAACATAGCAATATCTGCCATCTCTCTCTCTCTCTCTCTCTCTCTCTCTGATTTTTGATTTTGAGAACCTTTGAGTTTGGTTTTTTATTAGTATCTCAAACTTAATTGACAAGAATATGACCTGGGACCCTATTTGAAGGACAAGACCAAGAGATGCATAGTTGAGAAGAAATGTGGATAAGGCTGACAGGTCGTGGTGTTGTTTGTTTTGTCACTTTTTTGTTTTTGTTTTTGTTGATGGTATTTGCCTATTTGGTGGTTTTTGGACGCGGTTTAGTGGTTACTCGTTCCTATGCACATAGGGAATGTACTGCCTCTGTATTGATATTTGATGGTTTTTACTTTTTAGTGGACATTGTTTGTGGGCCACTTTTTGAAAATGAAAAAGCGCGTCACAACGCAAGCAGTGTTTCTATTTCTATTTTATTATTATGGTTTATGGAATCATGGTTGGATTCATACGCAATACAAAAGTATAAATTACTTTTTTTTTGGTCCAATCTAAAGTATAATAACATTAAGGATTGGTTTAAGTGCTTTTTTTTTTATTAAAGATATATTTATATAAATGAGTGTGATTGTCATATTAATATGTCATGTATTATCTCTTTTTTTATTGAGAACGTATCCTCTCTTTTCAATTAAGATTATTTAGCTAAACAAACAAATTATGGTTTAAGAATTTTATAGCATGGGTGTTCATGTGATAACCTAGTGGTAATAATATCATTTATAGTGTCTCATCCCCATCTTCCTTCTCTCCTATTATCTAACTATCAAATAAGAAGAAGAATCTCATGAAGTAAGAAAAATTTACTTGAAAACTTGATTTTTTTTCTTTAATTTTTGAAATTGTATTCTGTAAAACCAAATAACGACTTGATTATGCCTCCTTCTCTATCATGGTAGCGGAGCTACATAGCTCCATGGAGCACTCACATTGAAGATATTAAATGACTTAAAAGTTATTTTAGCAACCAAAACACAAAAAACAAGTTACATCAATGGTGCTAAATCTAAAAAATTTAGCAAGTAAGTTACAGTAAAGTGTCTTTGACATTATACTCTAGCTCCAAAGTTATTAAAAGTACTATTTAAATGTGTTGATAGTTGTGATTGTTGTTTATTGTGTTGGATATATTATTTTATTGTGTTGTTTATAAAAAAAAATGTGTTGAATGCTAAAATAAAACATTTGATGCTGGGTATATTATTATAGACACTCGATTTTGCACCCATGATTTAATTTTGGAAGATGACTAAAATGACAATTTCAAATACCCAAAAATCATTAGTTGCATTACATGCATTAAATCATTTATTGCATATCATAAAAATGATCGGTAGATTCTAACAGTCGCAACATTATGTCCGATTCCCGAATCGGACCATCGGATTAAAATATATCACAAGATCAAATGTTTACGGTTTGCATGCATTGTGTAGGGGTGAAACCGATCACATGTAATTAATTGAAATTAATTCTGATTGGTTAAAAAATTAAAATTAATTAAATAATTATGCGATTGGCTGTTGGTTTTTGTTAGAAATAAGCCTGCTTGCATAGGAATAAAATGGGTAATCAGATAACAAGGGAATTGTTGATAATTAAGTTTTTTTAGAACATTTATCTATTAGATAATTATTGTTTTAAAGACCTGATTATCAAAATAAAAATGATTAATTTTAGAATACGAGTTAAAAATATGTCCAGATTCAATTCCTGACTCAAAAAATCCCTAAAAAAGAGAACAAATTGAAGCAAAATTGGGAATTCGACTCAGCACTCTAGGAGTGCCGATCGGCACTTCCCGAGTGCCGATTGGCATAGCTTCAAGGCCCGGCCCAAAAATGCTCTAATTGAGATAAAATGCATCAATTTTGAATTTTTAGGGATAAGGACACAACCTAATTCGTATCTGATCCAATCTAGCTTATTTTTTAAGCATCCAACCCCTATAGATAGGGAACTAAATTCAGAAATAAAGACCCCTTTTTTCTGACTTCTCTCTCCTCTTACGTTAAAGAAGTTCTAGAAGCCCTATTTTAGGAACTTATTTTTTGTTAAGAGGCTTCACTTAAACCTTTAAAAAAAATTGTTTCTCTTTGAAGAACTCTTTCTTTGAGGATTAACTTCATGCAAGTATCACTCTAACTTTGTTTCTATAACCTGCTTTCATATATGTTTTAGTTTCCGTAGATATGATGTTTTCTTTTGTGTTATCACATGTTTTCTTTTGTTTTCAAAAAAATTTCACATGATTAATTGATGAGCATGTCTAGATTTAGGGTTGAGTCTTTCCTTATAATTTTAGATCTACAATTTTTCTTTGTGTTTTTTCTTAAACTAAAGCCAAATTTGCAAGTTTTCTCCATTTTTTTTAATTAGATTCGGATCTATATTTTTCTCTTTGTTTCTTTTTCAAAGTAAAACCATATTTGAATTTTATTCATAAAGTTTGATCTAAATTTTATTAATAAAACCAGATCTGCATTTTTCAAATAAAAATCTGCCATGTTTTTAATAAAAAACCAGATCTTCATTTTTCCAAATAAGAATCTACCATGTTTTTAATAAAAAAACTAGATTTGTATTTTTCTAAATAAAAATCTGCCATGTTTTTAATAAAAAAAACCAGATCTGTGTTTTTCCAAATAAAAATCCGCCATGTTTTTAATAAAATAAAAAAACCAGATCTGCATTTTTCCAAATAAAAATCTAATTTTTTTTAATAAAAAATCTAATCTGCATTTTTTCCAAATAAAAATCTGATTGTTTTTAATAAAAAACTTGAACTGCATTTTTTTAAAATAAAAATCTAACTGTCTTTTAAATTAATAACCAAATCTGTTTTTCTTTCAATAAAATTTATTTTTTCAAAGAAAAATATGTTTTTCCTCATATTTAAAAATCCCAACCAAATCTGAATTTTTATTTAAAATCCATTCTTTTTTTCTTTTGCGGGAACTAAAAATTAAATTTTTCATTAATCATTATCATCAAATTTTTACACAAAATAAAATGGTAGATCTAAGGTTCTTAAATAAAAGTTTAACCCTAGATCTAGGATTTGACATAGCATCTGTTGCATAACATTTCATACTTTGAATATGGGTATTTAATGGTCACTAAGAGTCTAGAAGACCAGACTCGGTCTGGGCAAAATAAGTGTCAAACACCTTCTCATCCTGTAACCTAGCCCCCAAACCTTAGAATTTTAAGTTAGTAGATATAGTATCCTATTTTTATTTTTTGGTAGATTGTATTTAGGACCAAAGCTTTGTATTTTTACATAGATTGTATCTAGGATCAAAGCCTTTTAAAGATATTTTACCAAGTTGTATTTGTATAATCAATGAATGAAATTTGAGGTATTTTTGGACATGTGAATTGTATTTTATTTTTTCTTCTTTTTTTATAAAAAAAAAAAAAGTGGCGACTCCACACATAATCCTGCAAAGGGAAGGTGTTGATGCCTAACCCCTTTTCTGAGAGCACCCTTAGGTTAGTTTTTCTAGTCTCTCACAATTATAAAGTAGGGTGTTAAAATAGATGTAAGTTTCTGTTGGGGATTTTACCAAATTAAGAAGTGACAATGAGAGAACAAAAGAACACATCAAGTAAATAGAAATTAGTGATTGACTTGGAGGCATAATTGAATGTTATCCTTAGACAATATTTGTCCCCATACGCAAGTTGCTAAAGGGTTTCTACAAACTTGTTTCCAGGATACAACCAAGTTTATTGGGTTCTACAAATAGCAATTTTGAAGAATACCCACAGGATTTCTTGTGTTTCTTTGTAACTTACTATTTTGGGGAGTTAGTCATATTTTCAAGTGAACACAAATCTCTATTTATACCCGTAGGGTCATAACCTTTCAAAATGTACATAAGGAGAGTTAAAATTTTCATTAAAACCGTTCACAAGGCCTGAAACGTTCTCAAGCTTTCAGAACAGTCACTTGAAAATTCTGCAAAAAGTTTCGTTCAGCGATTTTCGATCAATCAAGAATCACTTTCGATCGATCGAGTGTGGCAGATTGTCCAGGATTTTTTCCGAACCATTTCGATCAATTGAAATTGTTGGAACTTGAATTTTCACAAAGAAAATTCCAGAATTTGAACTTTCACTTTATTCATTTTACAAATGAATACTCTCCAACCTTAAATCATTATTACAACCTATCCTTGTATATACTTATATATACAACAATCCCCCACTA
This sequence comes from Notholithocarpus densiflorus, assembly GCA_030021035.2. Lineage (NCBI taxonomy): Eukaryota > Viridiplantae > Streptophyta > Magnoliopsida > Fagales > Fagaceae > Notholithocarpus > Notholithocarpus densiflorus. The sequence goes on along the minus strand of JARYZH020000013.1, from coordinate 1,310,499 downwards.
GGTTGTAATAATATATGTCTCACTTGATTGATATTCTATCATGCATAATGGAAGGTGTCTTTCAACTTAAACCTCCCTTTAGTGTAATTGCTCAAGAAATCAACAGAGTTAATGGTGGCTTGGTGCTTAAACCAAAACTCTTATGTGCTGAAATCGAAAACAACACACACATGAGAATATCCACAACACATTTAGAAATCCAAGTTGTTAGCACTATTATGGCCTTGTGCTTTTCCCGGTTTAGTGGACATGTACAAGAGAAAACCCTTTTACTCTTGTTAGAAGCGGCACCACTCCTATGTTCACAAAGGTAAAGTTCCGTTTTATGTCCCTGTTACATAGACATTTATGATTTATGAACTTCATTAAGAGTTTAAAACTAATCCTCTATTTTCATCGTAACAGTCTGCACTAATCCATCCTGAATGAGACACAAATTTAGTGCTCTTCCTAACCACGTATCAATAGCTTGTTGTTACCCTTTAAACCTCTTAGATATAATCAGTTCGAGGTTGGGTTCCCACTATTGGTGATTCTCTTAAAAGAAGGGTTTTAGTCTCATTCCAATGGATGTTATCCTTACTAAGTCTCGAGACACACTTTGGTAAAGGACCTATTTTATATATAGAATTACGTAGGCAATGGACTAGTCCAACCACATTTGACTTGCCTTATATATTCTTGTCTTAGACTTTTAAGTTTAAGTTCACATTGTATACAACTCATGTATACCATACGCATTGTGGTTTCACAATTACAGTACAAGGAATGGCTTACTATGGTCGTGGCCACGACACTTTATCAAAACCTTAGCCATTTTCCTTCCCTGCCCATTAACCATCAATGCTTTCAATTTAATTCTATAGTAGAGTAAGAAATACACCTTATTTCTTTAATGCTTACACATAGCACCCCCACATGTAGTGATTATCTAACTAGACATAGATATTATCACTCACATCAATAATAGAATTAACTTTGAATATTCTATAAAATAGATATTCATCAAAATTAATTACTTTTTAGTGATCAACCTTAAGTTTTAGAACTTTTGAAAGTCTACATACTGTGAAGGCAATATCTAGTTTTGTTCCATACATGATACGCAACATGTACTTCATACACTAGCAAACTCGAGCTGTGCATCCGTCCTTCCAGTAATCTCTTTGCTAAAATATTGGAATTAAAGTGTCTTTGCCTCTTTAAAGATAATAAAATCTAAGAAGCAAGTTCTCAATACAATGAGATAACACAATTCCCAATAGAATGAGAAATCACTAATCTCAACACAATGAGATTACTGAAATCTCAACAAAATGAGATAACATAAATCTCAAAATGAGATTAATATAGTGTACATCTCCACTATATTTCTTTACTTGATTCTCATTCATAAAAGACTTTCATTTCATTAATTAAGGAAGTACAAACCCACAGGTCTTTCAAGCAAACTTCCTTACCAAGATCACTTTTTAAGAAAGTCACTTCACATCTATATGATGCATACTCAAATCATATGTAGAGACACAATCCAATATTTCATTATTGATCCTTGAATGTTCACTTATTGAACTCACTTGTACTCTTAAAGTAACTTACGACCGACAAAGAGGTACTTTCAAAATAGGATCACAATATGTGCTTGTTTAAATTTGAGACATCTACCACACATGGCAGAATTTAATCACAATGAATTTAACATTCCTAGATGTTAATTCTCAATAATTTTAACAAGCACATCTTTGATGCACAAAAGCATCCTTATGAGTCCATAACTCTTTTGAGGGTTATACCCCCACACTTTCTTGGATATCATAATTCCACAATTTGAGTTTCTAAACTCCACAATTTGGGTTATCAACCATTCCAAAAAACACATATATACACATACTGTAATTACATATATCAAAATGTAATAATAGAATATAGTGAATTTCTTCAAAATTATATGAATGACTTTAAAGATATCAAACTAATAACACAAATAGTTACTAGTGTATAGATATTAAAAATCTATTTTTTCCCTTTGTTTCAAACCTTTTATTATTAACTTTAGACCAAAAGATTTTATATCTTATTCTAATACCCACTCACAACCGATTGGTTTTGAAATTAGAGGTAGATCCACTAAGACCCAATTATTATTAAATAACATCGAGTCTATTTTTATCATTAATAACTTTTACAATAGAAAGCTACATATTTTACAAGCACAAAGCTTTCTCAAACTTTAGGATCACTTCCCTCAAAGAATACTATGAGTATTAAAATTATGACTACACTTTTATTACCTTCAACAAGGTAAACAAGAGCTTCACATGAAATAAAATTTGGATTAAAATCCCTTTTATTTCTTACACTTAGACTCCACTTTTGTTTACTTGGTGAATCACATTTAAATCTTTAATATCACTTAATGTGATATTTAAGATTGGAGTTATTTACTCGTGTTTAAGTAGGTATCGGGGTATCCTTAAAATCATCTTTGAATTTAAACTCAATAAATTCAATATCTTTTGATTTCACTCTTATATTAGATATTAAGTCTAATAAACTACATACCCTCGAATTTACTCAAAACCTACATATACACTTTATATAGCTCTTTGACTAATAGTCATCTTTGGTCTATCATTTTATAAAAGGTCAAACACCCCCACAGTTTAAAATGATAAGCATTTGGTCACATTCTCATTTCATAACACATATGAAATTCATTTGAGATGAAACTCTATTATGCACATAGCATACACTTAAGCAAAGCTTTTTCCCATTAATCAGATAGGAACTTAGCTGATTGCACTCAAGTTTATGGCATTTTTCATATCAAATAGAGTTCTCTCTATTGACCAAACCATTTTATTAGAGTGTATAAGGGACTGCACTTTGGTGTATTATGACATGTTCCTCACAAAGAAGAATATACATTTAGAAATATTCATCATTTCTAATTAATACACCATTCAACGCAAATCATCATGCATATATAAATTATATCATGCTATGACATAAACTTCAAAATTTTGAAATTTAAATGTCCTAGTCTAGCATGCCACAAATCAAAATCAATAATATAAGCACAATCAAAGCATATTGCTGAATAACACTCAATTTGAACATGTCCCATACTTGAACAAGACCATTCTTAAATAACAAATTGGCTTCTCTTGATATCAAGTATGTGAAAAACATAGCATTGGTCAAGAGAGCTTCTTGCTAAAACTCAATTTCATTTCAACAATGCACTTTCCATGAACTTTTGCCTTACTGTGGATATCCACAAGCATCTCTAATTCTATGAAAGACTTCTCATAAGTCTTGAATATGCCTTATTGTTGTACACATGCAACATTGCACCTGAATCAAACAACCAATCAGAAAGATTTGTAATTACAACCATATGAATTATGGTGATTATATTATTACATACATCACTCACTATAGCAATAATGTCCTTAATGACAATTGCCTCATTGGCATTTCTATCCTCATCCTTCTTATTCTTTAAGAACTTATATTCTCAAATGTAATAATCTTTCTTTCCACAAAGGAAACATGAAAAATTCTACTTGTCATTGTTGGGATCCTTGGAGTTGTTCTTCTAAAACCATTCACACTCTTATTCACATTAAAGTGTTTATTGGTCTTACTAAAACTTCCAATTTTAACATTGTTCACATTCATTTTAGGATCGGTGTTAATTACACCTCTAACCCAACATTCTTCTTCAATTCAATGACGTTCTCTAAATTGATCTAAAGTGAAATATTCTGACATGTTATTTAATGTTTTCACATAGTTTAGAAAATCGCTTAAGAAAATGTTCACATACTCTATCACTTTAAGAGTTTAAATTCCCATCTTTTAAATTTTCTACTTCACTTTATAAAATTTAAACATGTCAAAATTTCATTCCTATTTCTCAATTCAAATAAATTTGCAACACATGCAAATATTCTAACAAAGAAACTCATCAATCAATTTGAAATTCAAATTACCCATGAACAAGAAATTCGTACCTTCAATGTTCAAACTATGAACATGGTTTTTAATGATTCACAATGTGAAAGAATCATCACCTTGTCTTGCCAACAAAGAAACTTATTTCTTTAAGCCTTATTCCATTGAATCTTCTTGTTCCATTTAAACTTCTTTATGAAGGATTCATCATTTGAAGAATTCTTCAAATCCAAGCCAATTACTCTTTCTACATCATTTACTCCTTGTCTTGTAGCAAATATTGTCTAAGATTGTTGGGGATTTTACCAAATTAAGGAGTGACAATGATAGAACAAAAGAACACATCAAGTAAATAGAAATTAGTGATTGACTTGGAGGCACAATTAAATGTTATCCTTAGACAATATTTGTCTCCATACGCAAGTTGCTAAAGGGTTTCTACAAACTTGTTCTCAGGATACAACCAAGTTTATTGGGTTCTACAAATAGCAATTTTGGAGAATACCCACAGGTTTTTTTGTGTTTCTTTGTAACTTACTATTTTGGGGAGTTAGTCATATTTTCAAGTGAACACAAATCTCTATTTATACCCGTAGGGTTATAACCTTTCAAAAGGTACGTATGGAGAGTTAAAATTTTCATTAAAACCGTTCACAAGGCCTGAAACGTTCTCAAGCTTTCAGAACAGTCACTTGAAAATTCTGTAGAAAGTTTCGCTCAGCGATTTTCGATCGATCGAGAATCACTTTCGATCGATCGAGTGTGGCAAATTGTCCAGGATTTTTTCCGAACCATTTCGATCGATCGAGCCAAAGCTTTGATCGATCGAAATTGTTGGAACTTGAATTTTCACAAAGAAAATTCCAGAATTCGAACTTTCACTTTATTCATTTTACAAATGAATACTCTCTAACCTTAAATCATTATTACAACCTATCCTTGTATATACTTATATATACAACAGTTTCATGATCCGTACTCCCTTTAAATGACATATCGGCATGTCGATTCCTTCTTGCGAAGGTGAAGTGCACGGTACTTAATCTCCCTAGAAGCAATTAGGCTCAAATCAAGCGTGATTCTGGGAGTACGTAGTGCCTCTTAAAAAGAGGCAAATGAGTCACCACCTGGTTATAGGTTCAGGAACCAAAACATGAGGTCTTCCTACCAAACAAGGTCCAGAGTTAGGGTACATGATGGGAAGAGGTCAAACACCCTAAACATGCCCACTCGTAGCTGGCCTTTGCTTGATTTGGACAAGGGGTAGATTTATCCTAGAAGTTTAAAAGTGTGCGTTTACATCTAGACCTTATTGTAGTCTACGGGTCATGTGAGACAAGATATGGAAAGCAGTGTAGGCATGTGAGCATGAAAGCAAAGAGATAGTCATGGAAAAGAAAATGATTCATGGCAATAAACTCAAAGAAACAAGGCATGATATGGAAAACAACATGATAAGATAAACAAGTGTGTGCATGTGTATACCCAATCATGCATGTACGCGGGTACATGCATATGGGTACCAAACAAAGTTGCGAGTCTTACTCCAAAGGATACTTAAGTCTTATGTGGAAAGATTATTAATTTGAAGTGGAATCTTCATTAATTAATGTGTGTCTTCCGTATATTATACTTGAGTTGTCTTGATTTGACACTAAACCTTGTATCTTTTAAGGCTCAAAGATATTTTATTAATTAGGGTTTGATTGACATGACTTATAATGTTACTAATTAAAAGCGAATCAATCACCTTAATTATATTAAAACCACCTTTAAGACATTTTCCTTATATTTGAATAACTAATTAATCTCAAATGAATTGAATACTAAATAGCTATTGACTTTAAGTTTAGAAAATATTTAAATCTTTTATACTTAAAATGTTTGTCTTATTTATCTCTAAAACTTTTAGTTGCCCTATTGAGTTTGAATCATAATTAAAGATTGGATGAGAGAGAATAGAGAGAATGCATTAGGGCTTTGAGGTAGGAAAGGAAAGCAAATGAGATATTGTTGGTATTTACAATTAATGTTGAACAAGAAAGGAAACAAAGGCAAACAGAATATACATATTAAAAACGAGTAAGAATAGATAAAAACATTTAAGGAAAGATAATAAAACATGGTGTTAAAGATGAAAGAAACAGAAAAGACAAAAAATCTAATTGAGTTCAAACTAACGTATGTCGTAAGAAGAATGTGTACACACTTGATACTCAAGGCAGATTTCCAAAAAAAAAACAAAAACCCTAGCCGCATGAAAAGTGTGTACACCAGGGTATGGATTCATACGCATCCTCTTGTGTGTATGCATATCAAGGCATATTAGGGTTCTTACATGTTCTAAGCACAAACAGTTAAAATAAACAAAATTAAAGACACGCTATGAAATATATACATGCAATTCAACACAATAAGTCTTAAAAAAACAACAAAAAACATAATAGGAACAAGAATCGATGAGGAAATGTGGGTCATGGAAAAGATCCGCATTTCTTCCTCATAGCACTTATAGTGATGTAGTTTTAACAGGCCCCTCGGGCAAAATTGACTACTGCAGCTGTGTGTGTTGGAGGATGAGTTGAAAAACTTGATTAGGGTAAACTAAAATACCCTAAGTGGTGGTATTTGCAAGCTTGGACCAAACTAGAATTTGAATATGGGTGAGAAAGAGACTACCTTCAAACTAAGAAATCTGGAGATCAATCTAATCCCCAAACCTTTCTGCCCATCTAGCCTTAAAACTCCAAGTTTAAGTTTTTGGAGGGAATTTCACCAAGGTTTTTTCAAGGCTTATTTTTCTAACTCCCTTGGATGTTGGAAATTAGGGTATTTATAGGGGAAATGGGTAGTTAGGGTTTGATGACACGTTTAGGTAGCTAGTTGATTAGACTGATTGCCCTAAAAACCCATCAAAATGGAAATTGAGTGATTTTAAGCATTCTGTCCAGAGAGTGCATACGCCACATATTGGGTGCATACGCATTAAATGTGCAGTGTACGCACTTGTTGTAAGCCTGGGCCAAATAGGTCAAAAAAGTCTTCTAGGCTTTGGGCTTTGGGCTTTGGGCTTCCTACATATTTTTCATTTTTGGGTTTGAGCTTGCACTGTATTGGGTCATATTTTGGCTTGTCATCCTCATTGGGTTCCACACATGATGCTGATCATTTTGGTAACAATTTGATTTCTCGTCATTGGGACTAAAGGGCTTGGATATAGGGTCGAAATGAAATGGGGTGTCTACAATAGATAAAGTAATGTTTTGAGTTACTAAAAGCTATGTTTTTTAACAACCTTATTGTTAATGCTCTTAGGGGGCCATGGCTCCTCCAATTTAATTTTCTTCTACAACTATATTGCATAAAAAGCTATGGGCCTCTCCAAAAAAATGTAACTAGCCCCCTAATTAACCATAAGATCTACTTAGTCCAATAGGTAATGATCCAAAGTCCTAAAAAAATAATAGTTTGTCCTCCCGATTCTCCAAAAGATATGTAGTCAAGTTGGCAGCTCTTTGTTAGTCTATTCAGTTCAAATGGACTCTTGGGAGGCAAATCAAGCCACTCATGTTTTGGCTTCATGGTCTCTTAAAAATAAGTACTCAAGTTGTTTTGTTCTTAACTTTTTCCCTTCTATTTTTTGTGATAAACTCTTGAGCAAGCTAAGATTATGGTTTTTAGTTTGTAGTTTTTGTTCATTTGTTTTTAGTTTGTAGTTTATGTTCCTTTGTTAATAAAATTTATTGATTATCAAAAATAATAATAATGTAGTCAATCCCATGGGCTAACTCACTCTCCCCAAATGCATCATTGACAGCCTATTTGTCCAACATATTTTTTTCTCCTTTAGTGTTATAGTTACTACCAGTACAAACCATAGTTCACATTGCCTCATTTTTTTTCTTCTCAACTCCCATCTCAGCAAAACCCGTGGCCCATCAACCAAACTCTTGTCATCTTAAATAGTTACGTTGTGTTCATGATGATAAATATGTTCATGGATCCCTTTTTTTATCCCGTGTTCATGTCTTCTCCTTGCTAAACTAATCTACAACAACAATGAGTCTTTCTCTCAACAATCATCATAATTAAAAAAAAAAAAAAATCCTTATATGGGTGTTTTTTGTTTTTATATTTTTAGCATTTAACGGTGAGTTTTGTCAAAAAAAAAATTATCATTATTTATGAATATGTTTTATTTATTAAGATTTCATTGTTTAATATTTATCATCAAAACTTCCATTTGAAGCTTCAATTGCAACATTTAGAACTTGATGTGAGAAAACATCTAGATTTTCAAAATATGGGGACAATATCTAATCTATTAGGGGATTAGCAATTTCAAAAAAGTTTGAAATCTATTATTTGATTGATAGATTGATTCGTCTTGTGTTGATTCTTTTAGTTTCTACAGCAACAATATAGTGAGCCTTTTCAGTTATGAAACTAGAAAAACAAGATTTGGCAATAAAATAGAGGATGAGTTTTTGGCAGATAATATGATGATTTATATATATATATTTTTAGAGCAATATGATAATTTATATATAAAAAGGAAATTGCTAAGTATTTCACTTTGGAAATGATAATGGATAAATTTTATTCTATGAAAAATAGTCACAAGACATAAATTTGATGTGAAACGTTCTCTTTTGGATGTTTTGGTATATGTTTATAGTGAGTTTTTGTATGTTTATTAGTGTTTATTAATATAATGATATATCAAATATTCAATAGACTTATGAATTATACTTATTATATTAATACAACAAATTGCCCCTCAAATTAAAAATTTCTAGCTATGCCATTGTCCACCATATTATTCTTACTTCATTTTTTATTTTTGAAGAATGTTTCATATTATTCTTATAAAAAATATCGGAGCTAAAAAGTATGGTTGATGCATTTCTTCCCCCCCCCCCCAACCTGGCTCTGATACCATATTTAACGACCCAATGAAAAACGCTAGCCACATCTGCACTATACCTCAAAAGGACTAGTCATAATTAAGACTCCTTGCAGTTGTTAATAATGCTCAGATCTACCTAGTATATGCCCAATGTGGGACTCATCACACACTCACACATATCACACAATCAATCAAATTGGGGCATCACAATCTCCCCCACTTAAATCGCTAACATCCTCGTTAGGGCCCAGTGGTTGTGTCTCTGAGCCCACATAGAGTTACCGTGTTGGCTCTAATACCATTAAATTGTCACGCCTCGAACCCAACCATAAAGTTAGGCACGTGACAACGGCCGCACACTTATAAAGTTCACTCTACAAGTGTGCAAAACCTTCTTAGCAACTAAAAATTATCCTCAAAGAAAATTTCATCAATAAATCCACAATCATCCTCAATAATGCAATTGTTAAAAGATCTCCAAAGTACCAATAGAAACAACAATCCAAACCTCATGATCGTTAAACAAAAGATATACTAATTATTACAAGATCATCTTATTTCAAAAATTCCTAATCTCCTTTCAAGTGTACACCCTCAGCAAAAGTCCCAAAACTTTATTATTCTTTATTATCTGAAAATGGAGGGGAAAAGGGCGGGGTGAGTTGACAACTTAATAAGTAACTAAATCCTAACTAGCTGAAACAAGCGTATAGATTGACAAAATAATACATTTTACATAAGATAAAAATTTTCACATATATAAAAAATTATAATATACTATGGGTTTCAAAATAAACATAAGAAGTTTCATAGACTTAAAAGTAAAACAATTCAAATATTCAAACAAAATTCATATTTTTAATAATCTTTTATGACTATGGTCACACTATATCCCTATGACTGGGCATCAGATTCAAATGGAATTAGTTCCGTGCTAATGTATATCCCTCATTAGCTGGGTTTAGCAACACGATAAACTCTCTAGATAGAACTAGTTTCAGTACCAATGAATAACCCCCATTGGCTGGGTATCAGAGCCGACCCAATAACCCCGTGTGGGCTCGGAAACACTACCCCACAAAGTGGGCCCTAACAAGGATGTTAGAGATTTAAGTGGGAAATATTGTGATGCTCCAATTTGATTGATTGTGTGATGTGTGCAAGTGTGTGATGAGTCTCATACACATTACTCCAAAAACTAGAAGTTGGAAGGTCAACAATTATTGTTGCTGGAAAGGCAATGAAATGAAAAATGTATTGGTCTATGAAGCCAACTCTCATGTTGTATTTGGTTAGAGATGTGGAAAAGTAGGAGAATAGAAAATAGTAGAATGATAGAAAAGTGGGAGGATAGAAAAGATTTCAATTTCCCTCCTTTTTGTTTGGTTGGAAGTGAAAAAGTGAAAGGATGGAGAAATGAGTTTGTATAAATTTACTCATATACTCTCATTAAAAAATGATGCCCAATTAGAACAAAAAAGTGATAAGCAACCAAAAAACAATACCCAAATTAAAAATAAAATAAAAAACAATTTCCAGAAAAAAAAAAATTTCTAGTTAAAAAGAGAGAGAGAGAGAGGAGGCAATGTTGCCCAGGAAACCATAAGAAAAAGAAAAAAGAAAAGAAGGCAACTAGACTTTGCCCACATGCATTGCACATGGGTAATTTTGTCATTTCACCATCAAACTCTCCCCACCCAGTTTTCTCTTCATTTTGGAAAGACAAATTTTGTGTGAGCTCAAGTGAAAAATGTCTAGGCCCCACATAAAAGTTTTCTTTCTCCCCCTCCCAACCAAACAACACACAAACCCATTTTATCTCCTATTTTCTCTCCAACGTTTTCTATCCACCCTGTTTCACCTTCAAACAAACACACCCTCAGTTTAGTTTTGGATTTCGAATTCTTCCAGCTTGAATTGGCGTGCACCTCTATGTACTTTTCTAAAATTAAAACTTTGGGTCCTTTGCTCACGAAAGGTATATTTATGATACTTTCATGTCATATTCTTGTCAAATATTTATTTTTATTCTAGCAAATTTCTCTTTCATCTATACTATTATTTAAGAGTTTTCTCCTTATTCACAGATTTGTGTAAAAAAATGTTTAGATAGCTTTTCATTATCAATTACAACATGTCAACATCATTTTTTTTTTAAAGAGACGTAGATCTCATATTCAATTATCAGAGATTTTATAAGTTGAATTAATTGGAACCCACACAACACGTCAACATCAATATATATTTTAAAGTCTTAAAACCCAATAAAAAATTTCATGAACCTATTAATTTTTGTTCAATATAATTGTGGAGTAGGCAAAATAAAAAAAGAAAGAACCTGTTAGTTTTTTATCAATATAATTGTGGAGTAGGCAAAATCAAAAAGGGAATAAGAAAAAATGAAATAACATTTCTCCAGATTTAGCGAAACGAAGTTCAACAATTTCTCCTATAAAACAGAAGGGGAGAGACAATCAGACAATCATTTTGGGAAAAAAAAAATAGTTAAAGCTAACCACAAAACCAAATTCTACTAGGATTAAAAATGAGGCAATTATGTAGAAATAAAATAATTTAGCAAATGTCTCGGCGCTCGGGCAGAAACTATTAGGAGCGTTTGGTTTGCTATGATGTGTCCTTAATGTGATGCACATTAGGATAATGTGACATTAAGATTTTTCATTTATTTTATTTATAATATAAAATTACAAAATATATTATATCATCTTAATTTCGTCACCTTCCTAAATAATGTAATGTTATATTCTTGTATTGAGATTACATTAATGTAAGATTATAATAATGTAACATTACGGTGTAATGTAACATCACGGTGAACCAAACGCCCCCTGGTTCGCTGTGATATGCCATTGATGTGGTACACATTATGATGATGTAATATTATGATTTTTGGTTTATTTTATTTTTTCTAACATTACCATAATCGTTTTTTTTTAATAGAAAAATACTGTTATTTTATTGATTCAATAGGGACTTCTGTCCATCATTACAAAATTGGTAGCATCACAGTGGATGTCTTCTAACCAGATTTGAGAGGAATTACAACACTTTGCCAGTTTGGCTAGTTTATCAGCTACATTGTTACCCATTCGTTTAGTGTGGATGAACGAGTAGGATCTAAAGGACGTGGCTAGGGAGCGAGAGTCCTCGATGATGTGACTGAAAGAAGCCAGGCTTAGGATTTCGGAGTTGAGGTGGCTGATGACTGTTTCCGAATCTCCTTCAAAGATAACATTTCAAAGACCTATCTCTTGTGCGAAGATGATTGCATGACGGCATGCTAGTGCTTCGACAGCCTCCACTGTCGAAGGTAGCTCAATCGGTTCTGACAGAGAGGCAATTAACTGGCCTAAGTGGTCTCTAATTACCACGCCTATCCCAATTGAGTGGATGTCGTGGAAGAGTGCTCCATCAAAGTTAGCTTTATATAGATCCTTTGGTAGAGCATGCCCATGGACCAAGGTTCGGTGTGGGACCGTGTCAGCATGATGATCCAGGCATGAATGATATTCATTTAGGCATTTCACTGCATCCGAGTAGATCATGGAATATGGTAAATAATAAGAGTCCACTCGAGTTGCATTACGTTTGGTCCAAAGGCTCCATGCTATGTAGGCGAACCTTTCTGCTAGGTGTGGAGCTCCGATATTGAATATTCCTATAAGAAGGTTATGGAAAGTTTGGAAGCATTCCGATAGTTGATTTTGGCATTGTTTTTCCTCCCACCATGTTTCTTTGACTACCCAACATCCCCATAATGCATGCACGGTATCTTCCACCTCTTCTCTGCATCCGTCGCATGTTGCGTTTCTTGTCACCTGTCTCCGAAAAAGGTTCTTTGTTGGCAATGATTCATTGTAAGCCCGCCATATGAAGTGTTTTATTTTACTTGGTACAGTGAGTTCCTAGATGTCTTTCCATAACACATCCTGACCTGAGAGATTTGACAGACTCGATTTTAAAGTTCACTCTGTTCTTTGAAGCATCAGATATGCACTTTTGGTTGAATAAACACCATTCTTAGTTCCTAACCAAATTAGAGTATCCTTGATTCAACGGCTGCTTAAGGGGATGCTGAGGATAATTTGAGCTTCATGGGGTAGAAATTCCTCGATAACCCTATCCGTTAGCCAACGTGACTCATCCTCCTCCAGCAATGCACAACCCGTGTGTTCCCTGGAAAATTTGTTTGTGGTGATATAACTCTGTTTGAGTGTGGGTCTAGGAGCCATCTGTCACCTCAAATGTAGAAACTCTCCCTGTTGCCTATCCTCCAAGTAGCACCCTTTGAAATCACATGTCTTGCCTTTAGGATGCTTTGCCACGCATACAACCCATTCGAGTTTACCTCGTCACCCATGATTGAGCACCTAGGAAAATACCAAGCTTTGAAAACCTTGTGCAGCAGGGAGTTTGTGTTATGAAAGAGCCTCCAAACTTGCTTCCCCAATAATGCGAGGTTAAAGTTTTCAATGTCCCGGAATCCTAATCCTCATTCAGCCTTTGGCTTGCATAGCTTGTTCCACGCCATCCAGTGGATTTTTCTATTTTTCCCATTGCATCCCCACAAAAATTTTCGAATAAGAGCTTCAATATCCCTGCATAAGTTCTTTGGAATTTTAAAGCAATTCATAGTGAGTGGGCATGGCTTGTAAGCCAGCTTTTATCAGTACTGCACGACCCGCTTGAGATAGGGGTTTTTCTTTTCAGCCTTGTATTTTATGCCATATTCTCTCACATATATTGCTGAAACTTTGCCTCTTTGCCCAACCAATAAATGAGGGGAGGCCTAGGTTTTTCTCAAAGTGAGAAGTGGTCGAAACACCTAGCATTTCTTTGATTGTGGACTGAGCATAGGGATCGGTATTGGAGCTGAAGAAGAGCTGTGTTTTCTCTCGGTTTATACATTGTCCTGAGGCTTGTTCATATGTGTCCAGTAACTCCAGTACAGCAGTGCAATTATGAACATTTACTTGGCAAAATAGTAGGCTGTCATTGACGAAGAAGAGGTGTGAAATTTTCAGACCATCTCGGCATAATGAGACCCCTTTTATTGCGCCACATTCTTCCGCCTGTTGAATGAGAGAGTGTAGACCTTTTGCACATAAAAGAAAGAAGTAAGGTAATAATGGGTCACCTTGACGGAGACCCATTTGAGGATGGAAAAGACCATGAGGAGCACCATTGATCATAACTGAGAAAGATACAGACCGAATACAAGAGCTGACAATGTTTATCAATTTTTGATCAAAACCCACTTTAGCCATCAATTTTTCTAAGAACACCCATTCCACCCGGTCATATGCTTTGCTCATGTCAAGCTTCAAAGCCATGGAACCAGACCTGCCATTTCATTTATATCACATCACCTTAATCTTATCACTTTCCTATACAATGTAATGTTGTATTATTGTATTGAGATTACATTAATGTCAGACTACAATAATGTAATATTACGGTAAAATGTAATATCACGACAAACCAAATGCCCCCTTAGAGCATTAGCATCAGGCATTCTAAAAAAAAAAATGCTATTTTCTCAAATCAAAGAGTTACTTTGTCTATTATAACACACCACTTTACAATACACTATACATCACATATTCTATTCTTTTACCATTTTATTTAAATATTATTTATTTATTCTTTAATTCTTTTTTGTTGTTTCGAAAGTTTCAGCGAATAGATTGATGAGAGAGAATGTTTTAATATTATTAATTATTCCCCAAGTCCCCAATGATCAAGAAGAGAGAGAAAAATTTGAATAAAAAATATCCAATGCTAAAAATTTAGCATTTAGCACACTTGATAATAGTACTCTTACTAGGGATTAGACGCATAGGGCCTGGCTATTCTTAAGAACCTCATAATCTTTTTCACAAAATATCTTTCATGGTTATACATATATGCACCAAGGAGAGGCTTTGAGATACACTATTATTGACTAAGCTGAAAAGGACTTAGCAAACCCATAGTGATGTTGCGAAGTTAATAGCAGAATCCTTTAATATTTTTATTGTATCACATATTAAGAGACATGACAATTTTGTAGCTCACAATCTTGCTAGATATGCTAGAGAAGTTGGTGATTTAATGATGTGGATGCAAGATGTTTCTCCACGCCTAAATGTTGTTATCTTAGCTGGCTTCCTAGTTTTCAATAAACTTACAACCTTCTTCTATTTTTTTTTTAAAACCCTTTATTAATATATATATATATTCCTAATTTAAAACATAAAATAGCGATGGCAAAGATGTGGACTAGGCTAAAATTGGACTCTTATCTAAAAAGGCATGGCCCAACCTAAAAGAAAAAAAGAAAAAAAAAACACACACACTCGGTCTCAAGTTTCATATATCACATTCGTTTTAGATTCACGATCCATCTCTCCAATGTTGTTAGACATGCTAGACAAGTTAGTGATTTATTCATGTGAATGAAATATGTTTCTCCACACCTAAAAGTTGTAATCTCAGCTGGCTTCTTAGTTTTCAATAAAGTTACAACATTCTTCTAAAAAAAACCCTTTATTAACAAAAAAATATATTCATAATTTAAAACATGGCTGAAACTGGACTATTATCTAATAAGGCCCAAACCAACCTAAAAGAAAAACACACACACTCGATCTCGAGTTTCATATATCGCATTTGTTTCAGATTCATGATCCATCTCTCCAATTTTGCTAAACAAGTTAGTGATTTATTGATGTGGATGAAAGACATTTCTCCACACCTAAATGTTATAATCTTAGTCGGCTTCCTAGTTTTCAGTAAAGTTACAACCTTCTTCTAAAAAAAAAAAAACCCTTTAAAAAAGAAGAAGATATTCCTAATTTAAAACATGAAATAGAGATGACAAAGATGTAGACAGGGGTGAAACTGGACTCACATCTGATAAGGCCAGACCCAACCTAAAAGGAAAAAAAAAAAAAAAAAAAAACCACAATTGGTTTCGGGTTTCATAAATTGCATTTGTTTCAGATTCATGATCCATCTCTCCAATCTTGCTAGACATTCTAGACAAGTTAATGATTTATTGATGTGGATGAAATATGTTTCTCTACACCTAAATGTTGTAATCATAACTGGCTTCTTAGTTTTCAATAAAGTTACATCTTCATCTTAAAAAAAAAAACTTTTATTAACAAAAAAAAAAGATATTCTTAATTTAAAACATGAAATAGAGATGGCAAAGATGTGGATCAGGATAAAACTGGACTCCTATCTAATAGGGCTTGGCCCAACGTAAAAGAAAAAAAAATAACACATGCACACACACGCATACGCGCTCGCGCACACACACTCAGTCTCAAGTTTCATATATTGCATTTCTTTCAGATTCACGATCCATCTCTCCAATTTTGCTAGACAAGTTACTGATCTATTGATGTGGATGAAATATGTTTCTCTACACCTAAATGTTGTAATCGTAACTGGTTTCTTAGTTTTCAATAAAGTTACAAACTTCTTCTAAAAAAAAAAAATCCTTTATTAACACAAAAAAGGTATTCCTAATTTAAAACATTAAATAGAGATGGCAGAAATGTGGACCAGGTTGAAACTAGACTACTATCTATTATCTAATAAGGCTCGCCCAACCTAAAAAAAAAAAAAAAACACACTCAGCCTCTCGTATTTATATATCGTATTTGGCTTAGATTCGCAATCTATCTCTCCAAAATGCACAATATCATCTAACTTTGTGAGAGCTGGAATGAATTTTTGTTTATTGATTAGTTTTTATTTATCATGTAATTGGATTTTCCCTTTTTTTTTTTCCTTTCCCAAACCCTAATTCTTCTTCTCATCATATTTTATAGTGGTTTTTGTCGGAATTGGTGTTTATCTTGTGTATCACTTCCCATTCAGGCCATATTTTCTCATGGTACCATATTTTTCAACCTAAGTTAACAACAAATGATGTTGGGGTGAAAGTGTGACAAGGATTATAGTTTAGGGTACAAAATATGCATTCGAAAAGTTTAAGGTATAAAGTATAATAAGGAATATAGTTTTGGGTGGTAAAGTGTTGAGATAAAATCCTATAAGAACGTGGTGCAAAACCCAACTTTTACATCCTCCAATCTTAACATGCCACATCATCATATCAAATATTAAAAAATAAGCACAATCATATTCAATTAATTTTAATACTTATCTAAAAATTCAACCTGACTAGAAGTTTATTGATATATTATTAGGCGTAGTAGGATGTATTGAGTTTTTTTTTTAAAATGTATTGAATTTTAAATAATTATGCCGAATCTCTTGTCGGATGAATTTTATACTCATTTTTATCAAATTCGTAATTATGTGACATAGAGTTTGGTCGGCCTATTTAATAAGGCCCAGCCCAACCCAAAACAAAGAAAAAAAGAGGAAGTATAAAGCACGTATCGCAGTCCATCCCAAACATAACACAACACACACTCGGTCTCTTTCAGATTCACGACCCATATAATGGCGTTCTCTTACTTTATGTACAGGCCTCTGAGATCCTGTATGAATTTTTTGTTTATTGATTAGTTTTTATTTAGCATGGAATTGGATTTTGTCTTTTGTTTTTTCCTTCCCAAACCCTAATTCCTCTTCTCATCCTGTTTTGCAGTGGTTTGTGTCGGAATTGGTACTTTTCTTTATTGTCGCTTCCCACACGGGCCATTCCCTTATATTGACTCGCTTCTTGAACGATTTGAAGCAGATGAATCTTCAATGGAAGATAAAGAGTTACTAGCAAAAAAAAGAGAGGCACAAATCAAGTATGTCTGCTTTTACGATTTAAATATGCACGTACTAACTTGTCTACTCAATATGTGATTTAAACTCAAGTTGGTGCATAATATTGTAGTTGGCCTTTCCTTTAGCAGGTCTTAGAGTTCTTGGTACTATATATGTTTTCAAAATAGGTTTGGTGCCTTCTGGAATTTGGCATTTATATAGCGGCTGCTTTAATGGTAATTGTTTTTAAGGACTTAATAATAAATTAATAATGTTTATCAGACCTTTCAGTTGGATTTATAGGCTTACCCATTGTAGTCAAAGGTGAGTCGGGCGCTCACCTAGGCGCCTTAGTGAGGCGCTTGCCTTTAGAGCCTAGGCGAGCAAGGCGCTATCAAAAAAGTAAAAGGTGCTAAGGCGTGAGCCTCAGTTTTTTTTTAATTGTAATTTATTTATTTATTTTTTACAGAAGTTTGTTGTGAAACCTACTATTAGATTATTAATTTAAAAAGGCATGTTAACTTAATTTGCTCAAATTTGTTGTAAAACTTATTGTTATATAGAAGCTTGTTGTAAAATCTATTGTTAGAATAACTAAAGAGCCTAAACCATGTTAATCCTATTTGAAATAATTTGATAGACCTAATTTCTTCATGCAACACATTGAAAAACATTTCATTATAATATTTTAATACACTAGGCACATATGATTTAAGTTCTATATTTATAATAAATATATTAAGAATTTGATGCCTCGCTATACTCGGGCTAGCGCCTTGTTGTCGACTCATGCCTCAGGTGATATAAGGCCTTGGTGCCATAAGGTAGCCTTTCGCCTTTGACTACTTAGGGCTTACCATAGAAATGAGATAGGGTGGAAGTTATTTATGATAATGTTGTAGATATGATGGGAATGATATGTGTAAAGCACCAACAATCATGACTCATTCATGTTGATTCTTGGACTCACTTGTCATGATTGAATGAATTTTTGTACTTTCTTATGTGTTCCCACTTACTATGAGCTTTTTGTATGAGGAATCCATATAATTTGGGGTTGAACATGTGCTTATCTTGGATTTTATATTATGTCAGTTTATAATATGCAAGACATGAGTTCAATTGTGGTAATTTAGGAGTTTAATAGTTTGTCTTATTTAGTACAGTTTCAAAACTATTAAATCGGTGAATTTAAGGATTTTTGTAAGGAGATAAAATTATTCTACTTTTACTTTTGAGAATGGAATTTTTATTTTGTTCATGGAGGGGTAATTGAGTTGCTAATAGTTTGTTTATCTTGGGTTTTTTTTTAATTATTTTTAATTATTCAAAGTTATTTTCCTTCTACTATCACTTCATTCTACAAGAAAATTTAGAATCATGCAACCGAAGACCTTGACAATTTTTGTTACACCTTCCTTAAATCCTTCTTTCTTAATGATAACTCTTCCATCTCACCCAACACCTTAAATTACTAATTTTTCTTTCACTTGAACCTTATAAATTTACATATTTCTTTTGGTACATTATATATATATATATATGTATATATATATATTTGATAAAAAAAATATAATTCACAGGAATCTTTGGGTGCGCATGCTTCTTAGATAATATGTAATGCCTTTTTAGTATAAGGAATGAATCCAGGTTGTTGGCATGGTATCTCCTTAGTTCTGCTTAGCGTAATCATGATTGGACAGGTTAATTATTCATTTACGTGGTGGTTTTACATGTGGACAGTTTCTTGTGAATTGGAAGTAGAGGATTAGATCAGTATATTTTGTGTTGGCTAAACTATATTTGGGTCCCCCAAAATGTAGCCTTACCATCAATAAGGTCCTTGTAGTCCTTTTTTGTTTTCATCATTAAAGTCGTCTTGTAGTTCTTATTGTAGCAATGCTAACCCTTAAGTTTATAATTTGTTGTCAAGTTAGTCTTCACGATCATCATATTTACCATGGCCCCATAAATATGACACTAGGCTATAGTTAAAATAAATGGAAAAAAAATGGTAAGAAATCAAAAGGCAAAATGTGAGAGAGAAAGAATCCAATGAATTAATGTGATTTGAACCTATAAAAAAAATGAATTAACGTGATTGGACCTTAAAAGACTTACATTCACAATAAAAGTCCCAAATTACACTTTGTCACTTTTACTATCAAATTTCTCTTATAATTACCCATTAAAGGGTATGAGTAGGATTGCATTATGCCTAATATGATAATGTTGAGATCATGATGGTGTTTTAATAGCATGATGACTCACATGACTATATAAAACTTCAACATGAATACATTATGTCCAAGATGGTGCAGAGGACGTGTCACTTCTTTTTTTTCGTAGATTTTGATTTTGGTGATCCTTTTTACCATTTAAGGCTCCTTTCCCCTAGGTTTTTTATTTTTTTTTTGGGTTCAACCTATGCAAAATTCTCCAACTTGATCTTGTGCTTCATTATGACCTCGTCCTATGCCCTTTGGCTACCAGTGTAGTCGTCCTTGGATCATAGTAGCCACTATTTGGGCATTGGTCTAGTCCTCCTTAGCCCCTCCTTGTTGCAATATTCTGACGTTCATTTGTTGTCTATGTGTCGTCGTCCATTGCCGGAGTCAACAATTTGCACAGTTTGTCCTACATTGTGTTTGATCCATTTTCAATCCAATCTAGTTGTTCATAGTCACCTTTAGCTTTTATTCCAACCTGAAGGCATCACCAAGCTTTTACCTTGAGTTTGAGGGGGGAGTGTTAAAGACACTATGGTTTATGTGTTTAAAGATGCAATGTCTCAAGCGGACCAAGTATGTTGTAGACCCAACTAGGGTTAACCTTATTGCTATATTAGGGTTTCTTGTATTCACCATCCTAAATAGTCAAAAAGTAGCCGATTAAGCTTTCTTCTGTAGATATAGGCCATTTGGTCGAGCCATGTCAACCTGTATTCTCTATATCTTGCTTTCCCTTCTCTTTACAATGTTCTCTCAATGTAGTTATAGGCAATCTGTGCACTCGCCCAAGTGACTGCGGGAGGCAAGGCGCTGCTAAGGCGCCACAAAGGCCCTGAGGCAAGGCGCCTTTACTGAGGTGCATGCCCTTGGCGCTTAGTCGAACGCTTGGAAATATGTTTGAGGCACTAAAAGCGATGCCTGAGTGAAGCTAAAGACAAAAGCGGCATAAATGGCAGCTTTTGTAAATTAACACAACTTTTTGGGACATCTCTTAAGGGTCTAGAGGTTCAAGTTTCAAAATTTTTGTTGGCTGTTGAACATGTGATGCCGGAGAGGGTAGATGAAGCTAAGAAATAGAAACAGGGGTCTGAAGTTGTGGGGAAAGAGATTCAAGAGCTGAGGGGTTTATTCAGTTCCATTAATTATGGTGAATCATAGACAAAGCGACAAGGAACTACTAGGGGATAAGAATCTTATTGTTTCTCAATGAATTTGAAGATTTTATTGTGGAATGTGAGAGGCTTGAATGAGGGAGACAAAAGGCTCCAAATTAGAAATTTGTTGTGCTCATGGAAAGTTGATATTGTTTGTTTGCAGGAGACGAAGTTGGAGTTGATTACAAGAGGTTTGGTTAGAAGTATTTGGGGTTGTCCTTATGTAGATTGGTTATATTAGGGCTCTGATGGTGCCTTGGGTGGTGTTTTGATTATGTGGGATCGTAGGGTGGTAGAAAAAGTGGAGGAAGTTGTGGGTCAGTATTCGGTGTCTTGTAGATTTAAAAATGTAGGTGATCAACTTGAATGGGCTCTTACCAGTGTTTATGGTCCAAACTTAAACAGTATGTGGTATTTAATGTGGGAGGAATTAACAGGAATTTTTAGTTGGTGGGTGGAGATTTTAACGTAGTCTGTTTTCCTTCAGAGAGATTAGGAGCTGAAAATTTCACCCAAGCTATGCATAATTTCTCTGATTTCATTTCTTCTCATGGTCCATTAGATGCTCCTTTGGAGGGTGGCCTTTACACTTGGTCTACTTCTTCTTCAGTCTCTAGATTAGATCAATTCCTTTTTCTCAACACTGGGATGTTTAGTTCCCTTACATCTCTCAAAGCAGGTTACCTAGAGTTATATCTGATCTTCCCTGTTCTTTTAGATGGAGGGAATCAACAAAAATGCGTTGACCTTTTCGTTTTGAAAACATGTGGTTGAAAGCAAAGGGGTTCGTGGAAATGGTGAAATCTTGGTGGGAAACTTATTTTTTTCAGGGGACTCCTAGTTATATTTTGGCCATGAAGTTAAAAGCACTGAAAATTGGATTTAAAACAGTGGAATGAAGTGGAGTTTGGTAATGTCAGCCAAGAAACAAATATTGTGGAATGAGTTGAATGCCTTGGATGTTAAAGCAGAAAGATACCTTTTATCGGGTGAGGAAAAATCTGAAATTGAAAAGACTACACTGTTAGTAGAAATCAGTTGGAGAAAGAAGTCAAGGGTGCTGAATTTGAGGGAAGGGGATTCTAATACAAAGTTCTTCCGCCGCATGGCAAATTCTAACGGCAGAAATAACAGTATTACAAGTATTATGGTTGATGGGACCTTGACATCTAATCAGGATAGCATTATTGAATGTATCACTCATTTTTATAGGAGTTTGTTCACTCGTTTTTATAGGAGTTTGTATTCTGACCAGCAAGTCTCTAGATCCTTCCCAGATGTATTAGAGTTCCCTAGGCTTTCTAGGGAGAAGGCTGTATGGTTGGAAAGGCCTTTCGAGGAAGCATAAATTCTTGAGGTAGTAAGGGGCTTTAATGGAGATAATTCCCCTGGACCAGATGGCTTCCTTATGTCATAAGGCTGTCTTTTGCCTTTTACTGCACTGTGTTATCTATTCTTTTTCTTTTGAGATTCTAACTTGGTATTAGAATGAAATTTGATCTCAACCCATTGCAAAATTCTAACATGTTTTCAACATTTAATTGTATTGGACAAAACTAAATTGGTGCAAACCACCACCCCAAATGCAGAAAATGCTTGAACTAAGCAATGATTTGAAAAAACTGTAATTTTCTTGCCTGCCTATATATATATATATATATATAGGACATAAAAACTTGACCTGTTACCTAAATTTAAGGAATGAGAAAAACTTGACCTGTTAAATAAAATTTCAATGTCCGGTTGCTATGGATTTGTGGTCTATGATTTTGGGTTTATATGGAGTAAGTTGGGTTATGCCAAAGTCAGTTGTGGGGCTCCTTGCTTGCTGGCAAGGCAGTTTGGTCGTCATCGAAATGGTCATATATGGATAACTGTTCCCCATTGTTTAATGTGGTGTCTTTTGGAGGGAAAGAAACCGTAGGTGTTTTGAAGATACTGAGAGATCCATATATATAGGACATAAAAACTTGACCTGTTACCTTAATTTAAGGAATGAGAAAAACTTGACCTGTTAAATAAAATTTCAATGTCCGGTTGCTATGGATTTGTGGTCTATGATTTTGGGTTTATATGGAGTAAGTTGGGTTATGCCAAAGTCAGTTGTGGGGCTCCTTGCTTGCTGGCAAGGCAGTTTGGTCGTCATCGAAATGGTCATATATGGATAACTGTTCCCCATTGTTTAATGTGGTGTCTTTTGGAGGGAAAGAAACCGTAGGTGTTTTGAAGATACTGAGAGATCCATACTAAACCTCCAGTTATTTTTCTTTAAAACTTTTTTGGATTGATCGTCTGTCTTGCGAAACCAATCATTCTCTTCTATCATTGATTTTCTTGATTCTTGTAATTTTTGTATTTGATCCCTGTACACTCCCTGTGTACTGCTTGTCCCTTTTTTATATCAATAAATCCTACTACTTATTAAAAAAAATAAATTCATTAAGAATGATAAGAACCTGAATGCATTGTCTTTGTTTAATTCCTTTGATAATTTTTTAGAGCATAGCACCTGCAATGAACAACATTTGAACCTCTTTAATGTTTAGAACTAGCATATTTCTTGACATAAGGGCAGTTTATCGTGCCCAACACATAGGCACTGACTTGGTATGAATTTCCCACATGGAAAACGTTTGCCTCCAAACAGTTTGGAGGAATTTTTTTCCAGCCCACTACGGCCAGTTAAAATGATTATCCACTTGTTTTTAGCCACATGATCTTTTTGATGAATCATATGGTTTGTTTAAATAATACATGTAGGAAATTTTATAAATCACCACGTAATAAGCTGAAGAAGATTCCTTCGAATTGTCGGAGGAAACTATGTTCCTTTTGTCACCTACCATAATAAGGACATGTGTTCTACACCCACTGATGTAGGATCTTTTAGAATTCAGCACTATACTAGGTTTCTTAATGAGTTTTGAGTAAGGATTGATGTCTAAGAGTTTTAGGTTAGAAAAGAATGAATATTGATGGCTGTTTTGGGGCTGTAAACAGTAAATTAGAAAGATAGAACACTGGGCAATTACACCCTCAAGGCTTTAAATAAGCTGCTGGAATTTTATTAATCAATCACTAATTAAATAACATTGACTACAATAGAGCTTTTTTATAGAGGCCCTTGTTAATCTGACTTGGACTCTAAATAACATATTCCTAGAATGAATAGGAATAATAATACAAACAAAAGGGCTTAATAACTCCTAAACCAAATAGGAGGACTCAAAACATAAAATAAGACTCCTAGACCTCTAGGACAGCCCTTTCCAGCTGGAAATTACCAAATTTCCCTTAATCTTTTTTAACTTAATTATAACTGATCTAACTGCTTCCCAACCTAAAAGACTCAATACTAAGACAATAATAACTAAAACAACCTATTAAAGGTGCTAAGAAGGTTCAACATCAAAACTAGACCACAATTCTTGAATCTTTGTATATTTAATCTTCTTTTTCCTTGAGCTCTTCCTTGTCCACATCACCCATACTCTCTCTCTCTCTCTCTCATTTATCTTCTTTATTATCCACGGGATAATTATAAGCGACAGTAACTAAATGATGAGTATGGAGGGACCGTTTATCAACAAACATCAAAGGAGGCTAGCGTCTTTTTGTCCATAGTTTAGGTCGCAATATTTAAAAAAAAAAAAAAGAGGAATGTTCAGTTAATAAAATAACAGTTTGAGAAGGACTTAATTGTTGTATTTACACAAACCTCGGGGGGAGTATTATTTCATTAAATGTTTGGGCAGAGTGTGTTGAAACTCTCATGTTCTACATTTAGATTTATGATGTTCAACCAATTGCTAATCAATACAATCATGCCCAACCTTGTTATCCTAACACTATTACACAATTATGCTTGTTGATGCCTCAGGAAGGATACATGTCTATGGAATTTGCATATTTTTATGCCTTTTGGGTTTGTTGATATTGTATGACTTTTATTATAGAGATTTTGCATTGACATGGTGTTCCTTTGTGGCACCTTGGTTGAACAAATATGGTTGTTTCTATTATTCTTCTCATTCTAATTAAAGAAATTTCTCAACAGGATGGATAGAATCTATCACATAATTCGCAAGAAAGGAGGGGCAGCAAATTCTATGACTTTGGGGGAGTTGGCTGAGGATCTTAAGTAAGTCTTACAATTTAAACAATTTGGTTACACATGTATATTGAAAGACACTATCGGAACTTTACAATCTGCACACAAGAATCTACAAACTTGATCCATTTAAACCAAACGTAATATACTTGTTGGGCAAAATTTTTTCCTTAAAAACAAAAGATAAATCTAATACTTCTGAATTTGGTGCGGTGGTTCATGAATTTTTTTTTTTTTTTGAAGATGTGCTACAGTTGAAGCTTTTATTGCTTTTTTGGTTTTCATTTTGTTGCACAGAAAAGGTTTAAAAACACAATTGTAACTCGTATCTAGTTCTTTATGGATTTCTCGCTTTGGCGATAGAATTGTCAAACTTTTGGACTAGAAAGTGAAATTTGTGTCTCCTTAAAAACAATTCTTAATGATTTTCAAATTTGCTTATGGCCTAGGGACTTTGGAGGTATGTGGAGCAACTTGGCTGAATCTAAAGGAAACAACATGGCTGAATCTAAAGGAAGAGTGGTTTGAATCTGGAGTTGTGAATAAACTGAATCTAAAGGAAGAAGTTTGAAGACAGGTTGATGTGAGACTAGGATATTCATGATTGATGCGCACTGCTTTTTGATATATTATGCTGAAAAAATTATATTATGTTCCATGTAAAATACTTACTGTGGGTAGGTACTATTTGGGGAATCAACTTTATTTCATGTTATTAGAGAGAAAACTCTTGATCTCACTGCTTGATCGGTCAATGCAAATATGTGTTTGAAATTTATTAGGCCATCAAATATATTGCTCCTATTAAAAATATATGTAAATAAAAAAAATTAGTTATATATAAATTACATAGAAAATATTTTACTTATATCATACTAATGTTTAAATAATTAGTGGGTGACGAACTTTACCTCAAATAAATTAACTATTTTAATTATTAATAAGTGACATGAATAAAAAAAAATGATGACGTATAATACATACATATATTGAGTCATTTAAGGCAAGCAGAATATGTACTATGTGAGCGCACGAACATGGCATGGAGTGCACGAACACATGAAAAATAGTATAAGACATGTAGGGAATATAGATCCAAGCACATAGGCATGTGAAAACATAGATCTAGACATGTAGACATAGAAACATGCATGTAAACATATAGGAGCCTAACACATAGACATGGAAGAACATGGGTCCAAGCATATAAGCATGTGAAAACAAGGATCTAACCATATGGCATGGAAATAAACACATAACACATAGATCCAAATAAGGCATAGCCAATAGCATCATACAAGTATGTGAGCATGTAACCTTAACATCCACCTAGAACAAAAGAGGCACAAAACATTGGAAAACATGACATAAAGCCTATAGTATGTAGATCTAAACATATAAGCATGTAAGGATATAGATCTAAGCATGAAACATAGCATAAAGCATAAAAGTAAAGAGATTTAAGCTAAAAACACAAATAAAACAAGAAACATGCTAAAGAAAGTAATAAATCATGTTATTCAAGCAAAATATAGAAAGATAAATGCTAGAAAAATATTTAGAAGGTTAGGGGTGTGGATGGTAGCTAAAAAGCTACATCCACACCCCTAAACCCCAAATCCAAAGTGTAGAACCAAGGAAAATAAGATTGGGTATGAGAACAATATCTTGTGTTCTTTTGGTGAAGAGAGAAGAATCAAGAAGCTTTAATGTGTTTTTTGGGTGTTTTTTGTGTTTGGAAGAGGGGAAAAACGTGTAGAAAAACCAGGCAGAGAGCAAAACTTAGCAAAGAATGGTCTCCTCCAGTCTAAAGGGTGTCGGGAGCTTTTTATAGCCCCGACACAAATTTTGAGGTGGCGGCCCTTGATCTTGACACCCCTAGAAAGATCTTGACTTCCTGTTTTTAAAAATGTATAGATCTTGAAAATCCAACAGTCGGATCAAAAGTTATGGCTCCTAGAAGTTAGAGGTGCATCGATCGGTGTGTCAACCCGGTTTTCATGATATCTCGACTATTCTAACTCCGATTTCGATCCATGAATAGTCGTTGAAATGAGAATTTGATAATCTTCGCAATGACGTTAGTTTCAACTCGTTCTGACAGCCGGATCAAAATTAGGGTTTTTGGGCCCATTCGAGATCGACTTCGAGTCAAACTTGGTCAAAATTGTTAAAAATCTCCGAGAAGCTCGGGTTTGATGTAAAACTATGAAAAAATTTTGTTTTGTGAGGATTTTGACCTCGTTTGACCTCTGGTCAAACCTAGGGTTGACTAGGGGCATTTTGGTCATTTTAGCTTAAAGAGGCATTTCGGGTGCTCCGATGCCCGAACGGGTTGCACCATGTCATTCTGGATGTTCTCGTGGTCTCATAGAGAGAAAATAATATTTTTGGATTTTTCGAGGTCTGGCACGCAAATTGAAGGCGGACAAAATACGATATCAACACCCTACCATCCAAAACACCGAAAAACATAACGAAAAAATTAATAAAATTTAACAATAATTAATTGGACCAATTAGGAGAACAATTTTTTGTTGATAATCTATTAAGATTATTTTCTTTGCAAAAATTGCAATTTCATCCACCTAAAACATATTATCAAATAAAAATTATTAGCAAAATCTAAGAATTAAATTTCTATATAGCATTGTTATAAAATAATAATAATAATTGAAATACAATTGCAAAAGCTAAAATATGTCACCCATCCGATTATTTTCATTTGACAAACTTTTACTTCTTCTTTTTTTGAATAAATGACATTATAGATTACTTCTAATATAACTATTAAGAGTACTTTGTCCACCCCAAAGGATTAAAAAATAAACAAAAATTAGTAAAGTCTCAGTTTAACATCTAAATTGATTACCATAGAAAAAAATCAAATTCTAACTTGCAAAACAACTAATTATTAATCTAAGCCAAATCAAATCAATAAGGAAAAAGAAATTGTGATCGGAATTTAGCAACCTTAAGTCCCTAACAACTTGTAAGATATGAGCATATGGACAAATACGAATGTCACACCTCAGCTGGTCAAGAAGAAATGTTGGCTTCAATTTCGAGTTCATTAGAATTTGTTTCAGATTCCTCATAAAATTCATTTGGAGTCCGGTCAGTATGCCTAATTACGTCCTTGCTAGTATCATTAGCTTCAATATCGAGTTCATCTGAACTTGTGTCAGCTTCCTCTATTCCTCGTGCATATCATTGGAAGTCTGGTAAGTCTCCTCATGCTTACCTACATCTTTATTAGAACCAACAATTGCTGGAAGATCCTTAGCTCGAATTTTAACACGTTTTCGTTTGAGATGTGACAATTAAATAATAATAACAAAACGAACCATTAGTAGAAAAAAAAATGGTTGAAACAATAAAAAAAATCCACCAAAAGAGAACAAAATTGGAGAAAGAGAAATAGTATTGACCTTTTCATCGTGAACAACTTGGAAGGAATAGGAGAGAGAGATGGAAATAAAGAAGAAATCAACAATAACAAAAAGAACTACTAGTAGAAAAAAAAAAAAAAAAGTGGTTGAAACAATTAAAAAAAAAAAAGTCCACCAAAAAAGAAACAAAATTGGAGAAAGAGAAACAATATTGATCTTTTCGTCATTGACAACTTGGAAGGAATAGGGGAGAAAGGAGGAAATGAAGTAAGAAGAAATTTAAATGAAAATTAAGATGGAATAGGAAGGGTGAAAGTATATGAAAGGTTAAACAAAGTGAAACTATAGAATTTAAGAAGATATAAAGGAACAAATTTAAAAATCTAAAGGGAATCAAATGAAAATTAAAAAATAAAATTTATTGGAGGGGGTGAAAGATTGAACTAATAAGACAATGATTGAAGAATATGAAAAGTTGAACAAAATAAGAATTGCAAAAAAGAAAAAAGAAAAGAAAAGATGCTAAAGATGTAGTGGATAAAGAGCTTTATAAAACATAGGAATAAAAAATAGATATGTACAGACATTGTTTTTTTTTTATTATTTTTTTTTAGTTACAAAACTTTTATTATTTAGTTATAAACATCTAAATTAAAGTAGATGAATATATAAAGGCAAAATTATATGTAATGTTAAAACCACCTAAGATGAATGTGTAAAGTCAATAATCTATTTATATTTTTTTGTAAAAAAAATAGAAATAAAAAAGAAATTCTAAATTAAAGTAGATGAATTATAAAAGCAAAATTATATGTAATGTTAAAACCGCTCAAGATGAATTTGTAAAGTCAATAATTAATTTTTTTTTTTTTTTTTTTTTTGTAAAAAACATAGGAATTAAAAAAAAAATAATAATAATTATGTGGTTAATGACGTGGTGATGAGGTGGTGCAATAGGAGCTTAATAGTAATAAATGTTACACTTCAGCTTTTAAATATATGGAGATATATATTATAAATTTTAGATTTTAGATTATAGATAGATAGATATGGCCAAAGAGTAATTCTTAGGTACTCCCGGAGTACGGAGAATGGTGCTCTCTCCTCTCACATTCATGGTGGGTCCGCTCATTAAATTCATGGTGGGGTCCACCATGAATGTGAGAAGAGGGAGCACCAATTCACTATACTCCAAGACTACCTAAGAATTTTCCATGGCCAAATGGATCATGTAGCCAATCGAATAATTGACATTTAAAGCTTTATCAAGTTGAGTTTGCATACATACATCCTATATACATAGCAAGGGTATTGAAAAATTTAGCAAAATACACTTCTCTTTCAGTTTTCCCCAATGAATTTTCACACAATAACCAATATTCGGCAATCTATCCCAAACTACTCGTGCACCTATTTGTTGTTTTCTTCTTAAAAAAAAATCAAGGATTTGCTGCATACAAGGTTGTAGCAATTGCTGCATGTTGGTATAGGTGTCAAAAAAAAAAAAGTGACGCTTGTCAATAGGTCATGTGCAAGAGTCGTGCAATTTGAGAGAAAGTTCTGTTAATGTTAATGTTTCTCACTCACCGCACGACAAAATCAAATAAAATACAAATAACTCTCTCTATCTTCAAAACCCTCTCTCTCTCTCTCTCTCTCTCTCTCTCTCTCTCTCTCCCCCCCCCCCCCCTGTTCTTCTTATAAAATTAGCCCCTTAACCCACTATTAAACCCATAAAAAAAAAACCACCACCACCACCACATGCTTAAGCCGCTGATCCCACTTCACTATGTATTCATCAACTTCACCTTTTCACCCCCTTCCCTCTCTACAATGAGAAAAAGTCCATCTCCTTCCTTCGTCTCAAAACTTCCTCTTTTAGTTCGTCTCTTTCCTCTATTAAATCATGTACGCATAGAAATCAAGCACCTTTTGAGGATAATCACATGGTGTTCGTCAATGGTGGCCATGGATCTTAATTAACAATTAAGATGACTTATCCCTTCAGTGCCTCCTATGGCAGTTCTAAGTTTGGGCATATATCAACTACTGTAACCAAACCTCTCAAGTGTACCTTTTATATCAGGTGATGGTGGGTGTCTTGGAGCAATTTTTTCTAGATATGGAGGGGTAGATTCTAGCAGCCTATTTTGTGACGCTTGTCTCCCATCTATCATGGGAGTTACTCAATGTTGCTAGCATGTGTAAAACTTTCATTTTTTGCAATAGAGACGAGTTCTTTTTTTTCTTTCCAGTTGATTGTGGACAGGGTCGGCCCTAGGCCTAAGGCCCCTAACATAGAAAGGCCCCCAAATGTAGTAAGGTTTTTTTTTATTTTTTATTTTATTAAAGAAAAAATGTGAGTTAAGTGTACATTATTTTCTCACTCTTAAGAAAGCCTAAAAAATTAGAAATATGCTAGTATATTACAAGTTTTATTATATAGGTCCTATAATTTTTTTTTTTTTTTTTTTTTGAGAAACTTCTAAAATTGAAACCTATGGCGTCTAGGGGTGTTCACCAAACCGCACAAACCGCACCAAAACCGCCCGCAAAATAGCATAACCGCACCGCACCGCAAGTAATAGTGCACCGCACCGCACCACACCGCATGGTGCGGTGCGGTTTGCGGTTTTATAATAAGAAAACCGCACCGCATCGCACCCTCTCTATATATTAATATATTTAATTATTTTTAATATTAAATACATTATTAATAGTTTAATAACCATAATTTTCAAAAAAAAAAAAAAAGTTTGATAACCCTAGCTAGTATTGATTAAGAAAACCAGCCCAAAATAAAGAAAAACTAACTCAATAGTTTAAAACTTGGACCAAAATGAAGGGAAAAATTAGTTTTGGACTGGGTAGAAAAAGCCCAAAATTTGAAATATATACCAATTTCAAATCATTCAAACCGCATCTTATACACCGTACCGCATATGTGACCGCAAAAATGAGGTGTGGTGCGGTTATGGTTTTGGCTAAACTTTAAACCGCACCGCACCACACCGCACCGCACCGCACATGTGACCGCAAAGTGCGGTGCTAAAAATGACCCAAAACCGCACCGCACCGCACCGCGAACACCCCCTAATGGCGTCTGCTCCTGATAATAGTTTTTTATTATCAGACCAAGACACCAATTAGTTTTTGATGTAGGTGGGGATTAAACCCCAGATCTCTTATACAACCATCAGAGATTTTACCAGTTGAGCTAACTGAAACCCACTTATAGGTCCTATAAATTGACATGTTACAAATCACATAAAATAATTTAATACTCATTTATTTTTTTGTTGAAGTGTCACCTCATTGCCACATCAGTTTGTAAGCCTTTTATAAATAAATTTGTAGTAAGTTTAGCACTTTCTCTATAAAAAAAATAATATGAATTAATAGAAATAAATCCAATGTCCATTAAATGAATGAAAAATGCTAAATTTAATATAAATTTTACGACAAAAAACTTTCAAACTGATGTGACAAGAATATGATTGGTGTCACTTAAACAATATAATAAATGAATGTTTGAATAACTTTTTTATTATTTATTGATGATATACTAGTTTGTAAAACCTATATAGTAAATATTATTAGCTCACTTTGGGTGAATTAGTTATATTAATAATTATGAATTAATAATAGATTTAAAAAAAATAAAAAAATAAACTAAATATTATTTAAGTGATATTTAAATGTAAAAAAAGTACTTTTAAAATTTTTGCTTTAGGTCTCAAACTATCTTGTGCCGGCCTTATTGTGGATTTTGTTGGTGGAAGCTTGTATAAAGGACCATGTGAAGATTGTCAGCTTCACTCGGAGGTTAGGTTGTCGTTGTGCTTCAACTAGATTTTTATTAGGTTGATTGACAAATAATATAACAAAGTTGCTATGGCCCTTGCATCGGGTTGGACAAGAAAAGCAGGGTCCTCAAGTATTGTTAAAGGGATGTTCTCCTTTACATTTTCCCATTGTACAAAACTACAAATGAATTCATTTTTATTAGTAAAAATTTCTATTTTTCTATACCCAAAATATAATAATAGCACATAAACATTTAACACACTAAATCTTCTCTCATGCAGCATAGAATTCGTCTAGAATAGAAGTCATTATAAGGAACCATGAAGGGATGTTGATGACTGTAATGAGTCAAAGGTTTGATCAGCTCCTAATTTTTCGAGAGCTAATCCAATGAAAGACATATCTCTTTGTACTAAATAATTTGATTAATGAAATATCTTTTCTCAGCTAAAGAATAAAATATATATAAACCAACAAAACAGTATAATGCTTGTTATATTAAGCTATAAACCAAGAAAACAGTATAATACTTGGACAATATTCTTAAGGAAATTTGGTCTCCTCAATTCAAATGTGATCATCATTACAATTTACAATCACCTACATATTCTGCTAAACATATTGCTACTCTATTATTTGATTTCTTAACATGTGAAATAGGCCAACTATTTAATTATGAGCATCTCCTTTTTAGTTTTCACTTCATGGGTAAGATGCCCATACGTTGGAAGATCTTCCTTCATAGAATTGAGAATATGACTTTTTTCTCCTTTTAAAATGATTTCCATTACCAATAAGTCCTTTACAAACAATAAGCCTTGAATCACTTCAACACCCTTAACTCCTCTTTGTATTTGGTCTTCCTTTCATGCTCCAATTGCGCCTGACCTCGGTAATCTTGGAATATGATCCCAATAATTTTCACAGCTGATTCTTCCTTCCATATTGCAGCAAGATTCGTCTTACACAAATATTGTCCATCACAACGAAATTGATTGATAGTTTTTGTCTCCTAAATCTAGACCACGTTCTAATTCATTAGCATAGACTACACCAATGTTCTTGCACATGTTACAATACATATTGACTACCAATAAAAAAAAATCATGATTAATTAATTACATCAATAAATAAATAAATAAATATATATATATATATATATATATATCATAACTCTTCAATGGTCACTGATGCTAAGACTAAAAATACAAATATGTATAGATAACTTGATATGAATATACAAAAGATTATATATCAGCATCATCAAGTTTTCACAATTTTATTGCGGAAGTCACTAGGCACTAAAACAGAATAGGACAGGTGTTATAATTGAAAAATTATAATACTTCTATAAGTCAATCTAAAATCCAGCTGGAGCACGATTGCTAGGGATGACCACTGCTCCTAATACAACTATAAATAATAAATTTAAGTCTTGACTTCAGTTTTATTGCAACAAACAAGAAATCCAAGTATACAGAACTTTCAGCTTTCATAATCAAAATATTTTCAAAAGACAATATTAAAATTTTTTTTTCTATCCAAGAGGGCAGGGAGAATGGGTTACCAGCATGCAATATTTAACATAGTCGTTCACCTTGTGACATGTCCTGCATTTCCTCGATTTATAAATCATTTTCTTACACTAGGCCAATTCGGCAAGCGTATTGTTTGTAAAATTCATATGCACTATCATCACAATCAAATTTCATGTCAATTGTTGGTGCTTCAATTTCCTTATTTTGTCTACTCAAAGTGTTTGGGCTTCCATGAGTAGGTTCTACTTGAGCCCCTTCTTGAATCTCAAAACCAATAAAAAGAAAAAGTTTTAAGAATATTCATTATGAAAAACAATGTTCAATAATTTTAATAAACCCATAAAAAAACCACAATTGCTTATAGTACTGAAAACCAGTCATAAACATCATCAACAACAACAATATATAGGACTCAAATACCTAAAATTTTTATTCAAAAAAAAAAAAAAAAAAAAACTATATAGAACTCAACTCCTAAAAATTAGTAGTAAGTAAAATCCTTCCACTAGTAATCACTACCGATTCTGTTTAACCATCGGCTTTTAAACACAATTTCCCAAACACTCTAAGCTATAGAACTCAACTAAGGAAATAATCATCAAGGCAAATATTCAAACTTCAAAAATAATCACAAACAGAAATTTGAAAAACAAATCTAAGGAAATAAATAGCTTTAAAAAATGTTTTTTTTTTCAATTAAAATAAATTTATTGAAAAACAAACCTGGAAAAATTGGGAGTTGTTGTCTTTGTCACTGTTAGGGAGAATGTCGTGAAAAGAAGGGGTAGTAGGAGCAGTGGTCCTTGGCAACAAAGAGGTGGTTGGGGGATGAGAATGATAGCGAGAGAGAGGGGGTTTGTGGGTGGCATCAATGGAGTGAGATAGGGAAGGGGCAGAACAAGTGGAGACTGGAGAGGGAAAGAGGTGAAGAGGTGGGGTCGACGGAGACATAGTCAGGTGTAATCGACAGCTTGAGCATGTAGTGGTGGTGGCTTTTTTTATGGGTTTAATGGTGGGTTAAGGGGCTGAGTTTTAGAAAAGAACAAAGGAGAGAGAGAGAGAGAGAGAAAGTTGTTTGTATTTTATTTGATTTTGCTATGTGGTGAGTGAGAAACGTTAACGTTAACAGAAGTTTCTCTCAAATTTGATCATGTGCAAGGCATATGACCCTTGGACATGTGCCACTCTATTTTTTTGACACATATACCAGTATGTAGCAAGTGCTGCAACTTTGTATGTAGCAATTCTTTGCAAAAAAAAAAAAAAAAAAAAAAAAACTACTTTACCACCTTAAACTATACCCATACAACTTAAACTATACCCATACTACACTTTGTATCTTAAACTTTCCAATGCACATTTTGCACCATAAAACTATGACCTTTATTACATTTTGCATCCTGACATTAAGTTTGCTGTTAACTTGGATGAAAAATCAAAGTTTAAGGTGTAAAGTGTAATTAGGAGTATAGTTTATGGTGGTAAAATGTAATTTATCTTTTGTTTTTGAAACATTGAGAAGATGGGCAATTAGGTTTTTTCACATGTTGTCGTCTTTTTCCACCCAAGTTAGCAACAAACGATGTTAGGTGTGCAAAGTGTGACAATGATCATAGTTTTTAGTGCAAAACATGCATTCGAAAATTTTAAGGTACAAAGTATAATCAAGAGTATAATTTAGTGTGGTAAAGTGTTGAGATTAAATTCTATAAGAATATGGTGTAAAAGTAAAATTAGACATGACAAAACAGGCTGAAATATGCTGACCTGACCCAAACCCGCCCGTCTTGGCCCAACCTGAACCCCATTTTTTTTGGCCCGAATTAGATATGGGCCAACCCGCGTCCCTCCCCTTTTTTTGCGGGCCAACCCGACTAGACCTACAGCCCAACCGTTTTTTAACTTTTTTTTTTCCCTAAAAAATATTTTAAAACTACATGGTAAGGTGTGCTCGACTACTCCTAAGTGCATAACATTATCATAAAAGGCATAGTGAACTTGTGTGTTGTGCCCTCTATTTATTAAAAAAATAATAATGAGTTAAATGAAAGGAAAAAAAAAATACAAAAAGAAAGCTAAAGCCTAAAGCATCTACTATCTAGTGTCTACACAAGCTACACTACTAACTACTAAGCTCTACCTCTAGTTGAATTATTCATTAACTAAGACTGCTAAATACTAAGTAACTAAGTTCTACTTCAAAGACTACTAACTATTACTGATGGGATAGTAAAAATTACAACTCATAGTCGTCCATATGGATCGTCCATGATCTTGAGCCAAGTATTTTTGTTGATCGTCTGAGCAATGGGATCGTCCATGGGCAAAGCACATGGACGACTCACACAACGTCAGAGCATTAGCGTCGTCCATGGACAAAGCACATGGACGACTCACACAACGTCTGAACAGTAGGGTCGTCCATGGGCAAAGCACATGGACGACTCACATAACACCGTCAGAAAACCAGTCTTCCATGCACGAAGTGCATGGACGACCACATAACACTTAGAAACTCTCAAGTGTAAATTCACTTGAGAGTATGGAAGATTCGAGTCCCAAAACCTTGAAACGGTTACTCAACCCGAATTCATAGCCATGGATTCCTCTTAAGTACATAACTTCCATCAACGGTTGTAACTCCTATAGCCGTTGGGGAAGTTATGTCTGGACTCAAGAAAATTTCCACAAATCTTGGGGAAGTTACCAAGCCAATAACCGCTCCAAGGTCCTCTATATAAAGGACCAGTCTGAATCAAAATGAGGCAAGTGTATTCTGAGATTTTTCTTCTAAAGTTGAAACTCTTTCCTTGGAAGAAACTAACTTAGCCATTGGAGGGTGTTTGGCCAGTCTACACCAGTCCCCTTTGATAGTGTGTTCATCTTTGTAGGCTTTCGCAACCACCAGTAGCCCACCGAAGCCGAAGCATTCAGCCTACTGATTCTGTGCAGCATCAGTTGGCACCGTTTGTGGGAAAAGAAACTTCGAGTTTTGCAATTTTATCCTTTTCCGACCAAAGGCTGTATGGTTTGGACAAGATCAAGGGCTACTAGCCCAGGCCACCAAGAGAGTAGGGATGCTTCTAGCAATCCCCATCGAGATCGCCAATCAGCCCCTGTCGCACAGCCGCCTTCCATCCAACATATACAATCCATGGCCGCCGCCGTGGCGGAGTTAACTCGTTAAAACCAAGAGTTGACTAAGGAGATCAATCTGAGGCAGCATCGTGAAGGATATGCTGAAGGACAAGCCCAGAGTCAAGAAGATAGGGGGGAAAATATTGAGCCTGAAAGTCAATCAAGGGGCACCACTTTGCGAAGGGTGCCACACTTGGAGAAGGAGATGGATCAGATGAAAAAGGTGATGGACGAGATGAGGGAAAGCATGAGAAGGGAAAATCCCGTAGAAGATTTGGTTCATCAAAAAGATTCCCCTTTCACGGCTTCCATCAATGGTCATCCTTTGCCCCCAAAGTTTAAAATGCCTTCCTTGGATTCATATGACGGGATGCGTGATCCTTTTGATCATATCGCTACTTTCAAGACTACGATGCATCTCCAAGGGGTTCCAGACGAGATTATGTGCAGAGCCTTCCCTACCACCCTTAAGGGCCCAGCGCGAGTGTGGTTCAGCAAGATACCTCCAAGCACAGTCAGTTCTTTTGAAGAGTTGAGTAAGTTGTTTGTGAATAACTTCATTGGAGGGTAAAGACACAAACGTTCTTCGTCCAGCCTGTTGACTATAGAACAAGGGGAGAATGAAAGCCTGCGCTCTTTCATCTCTCGTTTTAACAGGGAAGCACTGACCGTGGACGAGGTAGATGACAAGCTACTCTTGGCGGCTTTCCACAATGGGGTTAACTCAGACCTATTCATCCACAAGCTTTATGAGAAAGAACCTCAATCCATGGCTGAACTCATCCATTCAGCCCAAAACTTTATGAATGCAGAAGACGCAATCATAGCTAAGAAGAGGAAGAGAGCTGAAAGGATGGAAGCAAACCCCGTGCGACACTCTAACCAAGGTCCTCGTCCAAAGAAGGGATGAACGGAAGATAGAAAGGACCGAGATAACAAGAAGCAGGGCCCCCCAGTCAGGAATCAGAGTTATACACCCTTAAATGCCCCTCTCGATCAAGTGCTCATGCAGATCAAGGATGATCCTTCCTTGAAGTGGCCAGAGAAGATGAAAGGAGATCCTAGCAAGCGCAATAAGAATAAATACTGTCGCTTCCATAGAGATCATGGCCATGACACGGACGAGTGTTACGACTTGAAGCAGCAGATTGAGAATCTTATTAGACAAGGAAAGTTAAGGCATTTCGTTGGAAGAGATCATAAAGATGAAAAGTTGAAGCGAAAGATGGAAGAATCATCACGGCCCCCGCTTGGAGAAATAAGGGTTATCATAGGAGGGACTTCAGCAGGACAGTCTTCCAAGTCAAGAAAAATATATCTCAAAGTGGTGCAAAACGTCCAACTCTCTGGACGATCACTAAGGACGAGAGGGACCGACGAATCTACTATCTCATTCATTATAACTTTACTCATCGCAAATTATACAACCAGGAGAGTGTTGGTGGATAATGGAAGTTCAGCAGATATATTGTACTACCCTGCCTTCCAACAGATGAGGCTTGGACGAGATCAACTTCGTCCAGTATGTTCACCATTGATAGGGTTTGGAGGAATGAAAGTGCAGCCTGTTGGCACTATTACGCTACCTGTAGTGGTGGGATCATACCCACAGCAGATAACCAAGGAAGTTAGTTTCCTCGTGGTGGATTGTTCGTCCTCATACAATGCTATTATTGGAAGACCGACTCTGAACAGTTGGAAGGCAGTAACGTCTACCTACCATCTATCAGTCAAGTTCCCTACGGAGTGCGAGATAGGACAAGCACAAGGAGATCAGTTGGCAGCTAGAGAATGTTATTTAGCCATGATGGCTTTGGACGAGAAGGTGCAGACAATGAGTATTGAGGAAAGAAGGTTTGTTGCAGAGCCCACTGAAGTATTGGAAGATGTTCTTTTGCAAGAAGATGATCTTGAAAAATTCACCAGAATTGGAACAAGTATGAAGGAGAAGGCGAAAAAAGACCTCGTCCAGTTCCTGAGGAAGAGTATTGATGTTTTCGCGTGGAGTCATGATGATATGCCAGGAATCGATCCAAGTATAATTACTCATCGATTGAATGTATACCCCTCATCTAAGCCTGTTCGTCAGAAAAAGAGGGTGTTTGCTCATGAACGAGATAAGGCTATCAAGGAAAAGGTTCAGAAACTGACCACAGCAGAGTTTATCCGAGAAGTCTATTACCCAGATTGGTTAGCCAACGTGGTGATGGTGAAGAAGGCAAATGGAAAGTGGAGGATGTGCGT
Source organism: Notholithocarpus densiflorus (assembly GCA_030021035.2). Classification (NCBI taxonomy): domain Eukaryota; kingdom Viridiplantae; phylum Streptophyta; class Magnoliopsida; order Fagales; family Fagaceae; genus Notholithocarpus; species Notholithocarpus densiflorus. Next base: position 1,271,273 of record JARYZH020000013.1, on the reverse strand, counting down.
AGACTTCACTGACTTAAACAAGGCTTGCCCTAAGGATAGTTATCCTTTACTACGCATCGACCAATTGGTGGATTCTACAGCTGGCCATCAGTTGTTGAGCTTCATGGACGCCTTCTCAAGATATAATCAGATAAAGATGGATGAGGCAGACCAAGAAAAAACCTCTTTCATTACCAGTCAAGGCTTATTTTGTTATAAGGTGATGCCCTTCGGTCTAAAGAACGCAGGGGCAACTTATCAAAGGTTGGTGAATCACATGTTCTGTCCACAGATAGGACGGAATGTGGAGGTGTATGTTGACGACATGCTTGTGAAGAGCCTAGACGAGGGAAGCCATTTGGACGATCTACAAGAAACCTTTGAGACACTTAGGCGATATAAGAAGAAACTGAACCCAAGTAAATGTGCATTCGGAGTATCGTCAGGGAAGTTTCTAGGATTCATGGTTTCATAAAGATGAATTGAAGCAAATCCAGACAAGATCCAAGCCATACTGAGCATGGAATCGCCGAAGAACATCAAGGAAGTCCAATCCCTCACTGGGCGAGTTGCTGCTCTGAACAGGTTTGTTTCGAAATCCACAGACAAATGTTTACCTTTCTTCAAAATCCTCAGGAAGGCATTCGAATGGACGGACAAGTGTTAAAAGGCCTTCCAAGATCTAAAGGAATATCTCACCACGGCTCCATTGTTAAGTCTGTCCGTGTAAGGAGAAGAACTGTATCTGTACTTAGCAGTGTCCCCACATGCCGTGAGTTCAGCGTTGATCAGGGAAGAAGAAAAGGTGCAAAAGCCTGTGTATTACACTAGCCGAGCACTCAGAGGAGCAGAAGGAAGATACCCACTGATAGAGAAGCTAGCTTTTGCACTAATAATAGCTTCTAGGAAGTTAAGACATTACTTCTAGGTTCATGTCATCAATGTCATGACGGACCATCCGCTCAAGAAGGCAATAAACAAGATGGAAGCTGCAGGACGACTGATTCAATGGGCAGTCGAGCTTAGCGAATTTGACATTCGGTACCAACCGAGAAATGCAATAAAAGCTCAAGCCTTGGCAGATTTCATAGCAGAGTTTACTCCAAGTTATGAGGACTTAGGCGGAAGAGAAGATAATCAAAAATGGGTTGTCCATGTAGATGGATCGTCTACATTGCATGCTGGAGGTATAGGAGTTGTTCTAGAGTCATCAGAAGGAGACAAATTAAAGCACAAGGTTCGCTTGCAGTACCAAACAACTAACAATGAAGTGGAGTATGAAGCCCTTCTTAAAGGGTTGGAGTTGGCTAAATCTGTAGAAGCAGAATCAATACTCGTCTTCGGAGACTCTCAATTAGTCATAGGCTAAGTAAACGGAACATATGAAGCCAAGGAAGACAGAATGAAGAGGTATTTAAAGAAGGTGGTACGCTTTATGAAGAAATTCAAAGAAGCTGATTTCGTTCAAATCCCAAGGGAAAAGAACGTGGAAGCTGATACTCTGGCAAAGGAAGCCTCCGCGAATGAAGCAATGGACGAGTACGATGAAATACAATACATGGCAAGTATAGACTTTCCAGAAATGTTGCAGATAAAAGGTGAGGAAAATTGGATGACTCCAATAGTATCGTACTTGAAGGACGGAAGGCTCCCAGAGGGGAAGGACGAAGCCAGAAAGCTTAGGGTTAAATCAGCCAGGTACACCCTCATGGACGAAGTGTTATACAAAAGAGGCTTCTCCCAGCCCTTCTTAAGGTGTTTGGCTCCAGACGAGGCGAACTACATATTGAGGGAGGTTCATGAAGGAGCATGTGGTAACCACTCAGGAGCCAGATTACTCGTCCACAAGATCGTCCGTGCAGGATATTACTGGCCAACCATCCAAGCTGATGCTAAAGCATATGTTAAGGTATGTGATCAATGTCAACGTTTCAGTAATATTCCTAGACAGCCATCAGAGTATCTTACCCCAATGATGGCCCCTTGGCCTTTTGCACAATGGGGATTGGATATTTTGGGCCCCTTTCCAACCGGAATTAGGCAAATGAAGTTTTTAGTGGTGGGAATAGATTATTTCACTAAGTGGGTGGAAGCTGAACCCTTAGCAACTATTACACAACAGAATGTCAAGAATTTCGTCTGGAAGAACATTGTATGCAGGTTTGGGGTACCTAGGGTACTAGTGTCTGACAATGGACGACAGTTTGACAGCACACCTTTCAGGGACTTTTGTGAGCAATTAGGAATCAAGAATCATTACTCCTCACCCTCCCACCCACAAGCCAACGGACAGGCAGAAGTAGCAAACCGATCCTTGTTGAAAATCATCAATACTCAGCTTGAAGGGGCAATGGAGTATGGCCAGACGAATTACCAGGTGTTTTGTGGGCTTATAGAACAACAGTGAGAACCCCCACTGGGGAAACTCCTTTTAAACTAGTCTATGGAAGTGAAGCAGTTATACCTGCAGAAGTGCACATGACAAATCACAGAGTGATGAAGTATCAAGATGAAGAAAACGAAGAACAGCTTCGTCTAAACCTCGATCTTATAGACGAGGTGAGGATGGATGCGGAGCAGAGAACAGCAAGGTACAAAAATCTTATGGCAAAGCAACATGATGCCATGGTAAAACCCAGGCGCTTCAACATTGGGGATCTCGTCCTTAAAAGGGTTTCTTTGGCCACCAAAAACCCGGCCCACGGGAAGCTTGGACCAAATTGGGAAGGACCTTATAGGGTCATCAATTGCAAGAGGCAAGGATCCTACTACTTGGAAGCCCTAGACGGACGGAAGCTAGAACACCCTTAGAATGTTGAACACCTAAGAAGATATTATCAATAGGGTGATCATGGACGAGATTGTCACGGACGAGATTTTTAAACGTTTGAAGTAATGTGTTGCCTAGTGTTGTTTTCTCATATTTGCTTACTACTACTACTATGTGTTTTATATGTATTAAGTATTTAGTGCTGCTCATGGACGAAGTTGTGTTGTATTAAGTATTTTTAATTCCCTAAAGGCACTAGCTCTCAAGCATGTGCCATGCCTGTGGACGAATGTTTTGCATAGTTTGGATTTCCAAATATATATATGGTGTATTTTTAAGTCTATACGTAATTTTATGGAAATCTTACGTTTTTTGTAATTTCATTCAGAGTGATCCACGAAAAGCAAACAATCATGGACGAATAAAATCCTTGGACGCAAGGATGTATCGTCCATAAGCTTTCCTTAAAGGATAAAGCAATGAAAATAAACCAAAGGTATGTCCGTCTAAAGCTTAAGACGAGATGAAACCTAAGGAATGATTGTCTAAACCATGGACGAATAAAAATTGTGTAACGATCAAGGACGAATAAAATCCTTGGACGCAAGGATGTATCGTCCATAAGCTTTCCTTAAAGGATAAAGGACGAATAAAATCCTTGAACGCAAGGAAGTATCGTCCATAAGCTTTCCTTAAAGGATAAAGTAATAAGAATAAACCCAAGGTATGTCCGTCTAAAGCTTAAAACAAGATGGAACCTAAGGCATCGTCTAAACCATGGACGAAGGAAAGATGGTGTAAAAACTCAAGCCCATAGGCAAATCCAACCAGCCTAACGATCAAGTACAAAGACGAGCCTTTACTGAGGACAATTTAGTTAAGGACGAGTAAATGATCGTCCCAAATTGGTTGTCCAAATTTGGTGATGTAAGAAGAAATTCACCATATACTCAAGACGAGGTAAAATGATTTGACAAATGGACGATGTAAATAAAGTTCGTACATAAAGATTCAAACATTCAAATATTAGAAAAGCTGAAAATGGAAAACATTCATAGAATTTAAAAAGAAGGGTGGACGACCAACGTCCAAAACAACCCTTGAGTTACAATATAACTGATTGTATATAAGGCTCGTCCATAAGCTTAGACGAGATAATTGTACTCCAATAAAGCCCAAAACAACGGGCACCTTAAATAAAGATAAAATGAACTCTCTAAGGAAAATATAAAAATTACTTGGATAAACCACTGGGGGTATTGCCCCCAGACTTAGGATCGTCCTGGGTCAATTCGTTATTAGCATCGTCCATTATGTTGACGTCCTCAGAACTCGTCTGCAGCAAGGAGCTCTCAGTAGCAAGGGGAAGCTTGAAAGAATCAAAGTCCAAGTCAGGAAATGTTTCCTTGGCATCAGCGCGAAAGTCCTCATAGCCAGCTGCATAGTGACTGTCTAGACGATTCTTGTACTCGTCAGACTTCTTGAAGGCTGCTATGGCTTCCTTATGTGCTTTCTCCAAGGACGAGGCAAATCCAGAAACTTGTCCCTCGAGATGGACGATGCGAGTATCTTTTTCAATATTATCAGCCTTAAGTTCTTCCACCTCGTTTTTAAGCTTCGTCTCACTTCCTTGCAAATGATTGAAGTCTTCAGTCAACCTAAGTACCTCCCCCTTTTTTAGCAGGATTTCATTGTTCAACTCCTTAGCCTTCTCCTTAGCAGTCTTGGCCTCTGAAGCAAGCTCTTTAGCCTGACAAGTTGCTGTGTAAAATTTTGACATAGCCTGTGTATGGACGAAAGAAAGTTAGATATTTCATTTTGAAAACTTACTGAAAACACACAAGGACGAATGAAACTTGCCTTAAAAAGGTCATGGATACCAGAACGTTCAAACTCCCTCACTGACATATTGTAGCATTCATTGACTTCATTATCATTGATTATTCCTTTGAATGTCCTCCATGCGTGGTTCTCGTCCAACACCAGGTTAGAAGGATGCTCGGATGGTTCTGACGGATGAGGCTTACGAGGAATCTTGTTTGGAGGGGGAGTAGGATCAGTCTAGACGGGATGAACTGTTTGGACGGGCTCCACATCAATAGGAGGGTCGTCCAGCTCTACCGTCGGAGGTGTAAACTTGGGAACCTTGGGAAGAGAAGCCTTGGCAGGTTTTTGCTTCTTAGGACCTCGACGACTTGGAAGGTCATCCAAATCCACAACACTGGATATAGACTTAGATTTTCTCTTCCCAGTCTGGACGGAAGATTTCTGAACGACTGGAGGTGCAGTAACATCCTCGTCCCCACTAGTAATGTTCTTTTCTCTGTTCTCTCTCATCATAGCCATCCCTGCGATGAGGAAACTCTAAGTAAAAAAAAAAAAAAAGACGGACGATGCTTACTTCGACGAGTGGTCTCCTCGTGACCAAGATTCTCAGCAGTAGGTACTGGTCCGAGTCCCCACGTAGCTAGACGACTGAGAGTCACTAGATCGTGAAAAGTCCTCCCAGGGAAGGCACGTACTTGATCAATTCGATCCAAGTAAAGTTTGTCCAAGCGTGGATGAACGACAGCTGCGTCAACAAAGAAAAAGGGTTAGACGACTGAAAGTGGTAAAATATGTAGAGAAACAAAATAAAAATGGAAAGGAAACATACCCTCAGGACGAAGACGACCTAGAGGATTGGTAAAGGGTGGGAAGGGGGCATTACCCACATCAACTGGGTCCCCAGCCCAATTTCCAGAAATAATAAAAAATTCATTTTTCCAAAGTCTGTCAGACGAGATACGGCCCTTAATTAAACTATAGTAAGAGCCTCTGGATGAGAACTGGTAAAAACCAGCAGACTTCTTTATCTCAGAGGGCTTATAGCAGTAAAGGAACTCGTCCACTGTAATAGGACAGTTCCCTTCCAACGCCTCACGCCACAGCACTTACTGTCCTCCATCCATTGGGGTTGAGCTGGTTAGGTCCAATACCCAACCTATGGAGAAGACCTTTACAAAAAGAGTTTAGAGGAAATCTAAGGCCAGCTAAGAGGTAAGAGGTGTATATTCCTAAACCAGAAGAAGGAGAACAACATCATTCTCCGTCCATGGGTAGACGAGGATTAAACTCTTTAGGAATTTGGTACCTATCTATAAGGGTTTTTAACTTGGCAACATCTAAAATGGACGCTACTTCAGGGGCACAACTATAAATAATATTCTCCTCCTCCTCGTCTTGAGGAGGGCTAGGTGGCTGTCTGGATGAGCTAGCCCCAGATCCAGAAGCCTTCCTACGTTGTAATTCCTGAAATTCCTCCAAAGGAATACCAGGAACCCCAGACGAATAATGCTCGTTCGAAGAATTACTGCTAGCTGTACTACTTTCACTACTCTCATAACTACGCCCACTTCTAGAAGAAACGTCCTGGTACTCGTCTATCTCCTTCTCTAAACTACCACTAGACGAAGACATGACTTAAATGAAGATAGATAAGACGAAAACCTAAGAAGGAAAAGAAAATACCTGAGAACTAGGAAGGAATGCTAGACGAGGCTTTTGGACGAGATGGCAGAAGGAAAATTATGAGAGATGTGAGGGGTAAGAGAGGGAATGCACCTATTTATAGGGCCCAGAAATGGGGTCAACGAAGCGACGCCGGCCATTCAGAAGAAGACACGTGGCAATTTCTTCGAAAAACGCAATCGACATGACGGGTCAACCAATGAAGTCGTGACACGTGGCAAAAAGAAAAAAATATATATATATATTTTTTCAGAACCACAAAGGTAAACATTAAATCCCAATAATGTCTTTGGACGACCATTGGACAAGGGGGCAACTGATGGGATAGTAAAAATTACAACTCATAGTCGTCCATATGGATCGTCCATGATCTTGAGCCAAGTATTTTTGTTGATCGTCTGAGCAATGGGATCGTCCATGGGCAAAGCACATGGACGACTCACACAACGTCAGAGCATTAGCGTCGTCCATGGACAAAGCACATGGACGACTCACACAACGTCTGAACAGTAGGGTCGTCCATGGGCAAAGCACATGGACGACTCACATAACACCGTCAGAAAACCAGTCTTCCATGCACGAAGTGCATGGACGACCACATAACACTTAGAAACTCTCAGGTGTAAATTCACTTGAGAGTATGGAAGATTCGAGTCCCAAAACCTTGAAACGGTTACTCAACCCGAATTCATCGCCATGGATTCCTCTTAAGTACATAACTTCCATCAACGGTTGTAACTCCTATAGCCGTTGGGGAAGTTATGTCTGGACTCAAGAAAATTTCCACAAATCTTGGGGAAGTTACCAAGCCAATAACCGCTCCAAGGTCCTCTATATAAAGGATCAGTCTGAATCAAAATGAGGCAAGTGTATTCTGAGATTTTTCTTCTAAAATTGAAACTCTTTCCTTGGAAGAAACTAACTTAGACATCGGAGGGTGTTTGGCCAGTCTACACCGGTCCCCTTTGATAGTGTGTTCATCTTTGTAGGCCTTCGCAACCACCAGTAGCCCACCGAAGCCGAAGCATTCAGCCTACTGATTCTGTGCAGCATCAATTACTAACAACACATCTAAGTCTGTCTAACTAATATAGTAATTTCTAGCACAAACCCGGCCACAAAGTGACAAAACAGTAAACAAAACAAAATTAAAAGAATTCAATAGTGACTCAAAAGTCAAAAAAGGCACCCAAAAAAAAAAAAAAAAACTCTCAATTTGACTTGTATTTAGAAGAGCCTAGACTTAGCAAATGGCAAAATCCAAAATTGGAAGTTTTCTCTTGGTGGAAAGAACATTACAATCGATTTCTAGAGCTCTCTTTAATGGCATGAGATCTTATGAGCATTCCTATAACTGCTGTTGCATTTGAATCAAGTTTTAGCATAGGAAAAAAATTCTTACTCCATATCAATCACATCTTTTTCCTGAGAACGTGGAAGCTACGTTGTGCACTAAAAGTTGATTATATGAATTTGAAGCTATTTTAATTTATTAACAGAGTCATAGAAATTATACACTTTTAACTGTTTATTGATAAACTTTGATTTGCTTTCATGGTACACATAAGTTATATTAAAATATTGTATTGTAGATGAAGATATTAATGAAATTGGCCAACTTGAGCTAAAATTTGCAAATATGAATATTTGTAGTGCTGAATCTACTACCAATGTTGAGTAAATTGAGGTATAATTCTTATAAAATATTTACTTGTTCTACTTTACTTAAATTGTTGTTTTTATTTTTAAAGGTTTTTTTTTTTTTTTATTTAGTTTATCTTTCTATCTTATCTAACTTTTTTTTTTTTAAATGCAACAGGAATTTGTGCACTTAAGAAAGCTGATAACTTGACATGGTCCATGGCATTTAGTTTTATATTTTGTATATATATATATATATATATATATTTTTGGTTCTTTTATGAGATTGATATCATTAGTGAACTTTGAATTTGAAGTATGTAAAGAATTTTTGTCATGCTCAAAAGTCAAAATTGTCTGAATTGCGAGGATACGAAAATCTTTATGCTTTTTAGTTTGTTTGTTTTTTTACCCTTCACATGTATAATAGTAAATTAGTAACAAATAGTCTAACTATTTGATTTGATTCATTCTCTCTAAATTTATTTATTTATTTTTTTTAATGTGAAAATATGGGCCAACCTAAACTGACCCATTTTTCAACCCATTTAAAATGATCCGTTTTGGCCAACAACCCGAATGGCCCAACCCGACCCAACCGTTTTTCATGTCTATATAAAACCTAAGTTTTACACCCTTCAATTCTAACATGTCACATCATCATATCACATATTAAAGAATAGACACAATCACACTCAATCAATTCTAATTTTCATCTAAAAATTTCAATCCTACTGGGAGTTTATTGAAATGTTATTAGGTGTGGTATGATATATTAAGCTAATCTCTTATTGGATAGGATATACAAATTTGGATTTATATTATTTGGAGTTTCGGTCACCCTATTTAAGAAGGCCATCCCAACCCAAAAGTGAAAAAACAAAAAACAAAAGTAAAAAAGAAAAAGAAAAAAACATATGAAAGTATAAAGCACGTGATACAGTCAGCGCCGTCCATCCCAAACATAACACATACTCGGTCCCGGGGGGAATGTGCAAAATAGGCAAGTAAAAGGGATGTATATGGTTAGTTAGGCAACGTTTGAAACAATTATGGAAAGTAGCATCTCGAGTTTTAGAAACTCGAGATCCATATTACTGAAAATACCACATAAATCTCGAGTCTTTAAGACTCGAGTTCCATGCAAAAAAAATTTCCTCTATAGTGGCGTTTTTAAGCCTTACAGTGACGTTTTAAAGCCCTATAACGGCGTTTTTCTGCAAAAAAAAATTTTATAAGTGATCACCCCATACCAGGTTAAGGAGCCTTATAGCGGCGTTTTTAAGCCCTATAGTGACGTTTTAAAGTCCTATAACGGCGTTTTTCTGCAATTTATGGAACTCGAGTCTTTAAAACTCGATTTTCATGTGGATTTTTTTCCAAATCAACCCATTCTCTTACAAATCAAGACTTAAAAACTTGATTTTTATCTTGGAACTCGAGTTTTAGACACTCGAGATGCTAGTTTTCAATATTGTTTTGATCCGTGACAATTAACTAAATTTTTTTATATTTGTTGTTATTTGGAAAGGGAGTTCCTCGGTCTCGTTCGCGTTTGTTTCAGATGCACGACCCATCTCTCCAAATTGCATAATGGCGTTCGCTTACATTGTGAACCGGCCTCTGAGATTCTGTATGAATTTTTTGTTTATTGATTAGTTTTTATTTAGCATGTAATTGGATTTTGTCTTTCTTTTTCTTCCCAAACTCTAATTCCTCTTCTCATCCTGTTTTGCAGTGGTTTGTGTCGGAATTGGTACTTTTCTTGGGTATCGCTTCCCAGAGGGGCCAATCCCTTATCTTGAACCGTTTATTAAACGAGAAGAACGAATTTATTTATCAATGGCAGATAGGGAGTATGTCTGCTTTTGCATAATATTATCGTTGACAATTTCACTTACTCTGCTAAGTTAAAATTCATATGCATCAATTTAGCTTAGTTGGCCTTTCCTTTAGCAGGTCTTAGAGTTCTTGGTACTATATATGTTTTCAAAATAGGTTTGGTGCCCTCTGGTATTGGGCATTTATATAGTGGCTGCTTTAATAGTAATTGTTTTTTAAGGACTTAATAATAATGTTTATCATACCCTTTCAGTTGGATTTATTGGCTTACCATAGAAATAATGGAGAAAGAGTGGAAGTTATTTATGATAATGTTGTAGATATGATGGGGATGATACGTTGAAAGCACTGAAAATCATGGCTCTTTCATGTCGATTCTAGGACTCACTGGTCATGATTGAATGAAATTTTGTACTTTCTTATGTGTTCCCACTTACTATGAGCTTTTTGTATGAGGAATCCATATACATTGGGGTTGAACATTTGCTTATCTTGGATTGTATATTATGTCAGTTTATAATATGCAAGACATGAATTCAATTGTGGTAATTTAGGAGTTTAGTACAGTTTCACAACTATTAAATTGGTGACTTTTAGGAGTTTAGTACAGGTTCACCACACTGCTTTCCTTTCAGTCCTTTATATTTTCTGCTGCAAGGGATCTGAAACCCTAAAGCCTTGCTGGTGTCTCCACTTTGGCAGTGGCTTTCGTTAGTCGTTACCACTGAAACTTGGGTTTGTCTCTCTTTCTTGAACTGTCTGTCTCTCTCTATTGCTCTGCTTCTCTTTCCTGCGTCTCTCTCTTGCGAATGTATCAAGTGATTTGGTTGCTTTGAATTTTTATATGATGGAGCAAACACTGTAAATTTGTTGCTCTGTAAATGTAATACTTAAAAATTTTAGAATACTGTTGGTAGTGCTGTTGATGTAATGCTCAGAATTTTTAAAACACTGCTGCATTGATGCTGCATGTAATACTCAGAATTTTTAGAATGTTACTGCTGTGTAAACGTAATTCTCAGGATTTTTGGAATACTGCTGCTGTGTAATTGTAATACAGGTACAACAAACACTGTGACAGTGGAAGTACTTTTAGAGTTGTTATCGATTTTTTCTTAAAACAAGAACTGACCAATCCTTGGGTCCAACCCAACACAAGTGGGTTGTGTTTCACCATTGTGATGGGTTGGGATGGTTTTTTCCCTACCCAACCTTGTTGGATTGGATTGGAAAAAAACCCTTAACCCAACCCATGTACACCATTACTGTGTTTGAATTCCACTAGAAGTTCCTCTGGATTACATTCATACTTCTGATGGGTGCAGTCGTGTATCCAAACTTTACTCCCAAAGGAGTGGGTCCAAAGGATTCCACCTCGGTGTGGTTCCACGTCTTAGTTAAAAATATATATAATAAAATGCCAATGAGTTATAGTTCAAGTGGAACTTGCTCCCCCTGAAAAAGCAAGATAGAGGCTGAGGTTATAAGCTAATGACCCATCTAGCGACTATGTAAAAAAAAGGGTAACGTACATCAACATTCACCGAGTTTTATGAAATATCACTTCCTCTTCCCCCTTGAAGTTTGTATAAGCATAACAATTGGTTTTTCATTAATGGAATATTCTAATTTTAGCGAAGAGCCTTGTAGCTTAACTGGTTGGCACTTTCTTGTGTTTCCAACGATGACATTCAGGATTCAATTTTCTCTCCCTTGTTGGCACTACCAAATTACTTTTAAAAAAAACAATTACATACACTGACAGAGTCATGGTAGCTTTTAAAGCCCTTTCCTGCACTAATTTGCTAGAAATGCTTGAACATTATGTATCAAAAATAAAAGCTAGAAATGCTTGAACATTGTAATTTGAAAGAGTGATTGAATTGCTCCCAAGTACACCCCCAGTATTCATGGGTGTTTTCCTTTTATTGTTTAATAAAATTCTGTTGCTTATCAAAACATAAACAAAAACAAAAAAACTGTGCGCATTTGCATGTGTGTCGAAACTCTCAAGTTCTACCTGTAGGTTTATAAAGTTCAATTAATTGCTAGTCAATACAATCATGGCCAACTATGTTTTCTGACACTGTTGCAGACTTTGTTTAGGTTTGGGATGAAGTATTATTCCTTCAATTCTCAAGTAAGGGTAGTGAATTACCCCAAAATAATATATATACACACACATATCAGCTTAAATTCTTAATTGACTTATGTTATCTCATAACACTATGAGTTTGCCTTATACATAAAAAATGAAAAAGTTTGGCCACTAATTTAATTCTAGCAAATGACTACAACTTCACTTAATATCTTTTTAATATATGTAAATTTTTTTTCTTTCTCTTATTTATTATCATTTCAGTTCTCTTACTTTTTTACTTTCATCTCAGCATTCTCAATTCTTACTGTATCTCTTATCAATCTTTTTCTTTTTCTTTTTCTTTTTCTTTTTGTTAGTAGAAAAAAATTGTAAAATTTCATGTATTTTCGTATTTATTATTTTTTGTGACATTAATATATTTAAGTTATCTCTTTATTAAATTTTGTATAATTTAAGTTTCTTATTGACCACAAAAAAAAAAAAACAATTTTTGGAGCGGCCACTGCCAAACACAAAAAATCACCTTCATAAGGTACGTCAAATGCCAAATTTACATTCTAATAATAGCAGTACACGGGTGAGTGTGCTATTAAAATTTTAGGTATTTATTTATTTATACTTTTTTTCTATTTTCTGTCAGTTATGTGACTATTGGGCATTATTCAAACTTTCTCTCTCTATATTATATGGCCGTTGGGACTTACAAACCAAAAATAAAGAATAAAAAAGAAAGAAAAAAAAATATTTAAATAAAATAATGTTGTACAATGTAATATTGAATTCTTATATTAAAATTATATTAATATAAAATTACAATAATGTAATTATATCCTTCATGTTTGGAAAATTTACTAAAGATAAAAGATCAATAGCTATGTCATAAATCAAATGTTTAATTTTATTTTTTTTAATAGTTTTCAATTATGCATAAAAATAGGTTTATAGATCGAATGGAAAATAACGTCCAATTGACACAAAATTTGACATGCGTGTTAAAAACATAAAGAATATAAAATTCAATGGTTATATTTTTAAAATATGTAGTCATATTGATTGTTTTTTTGTGGGAGTTATAGTCATTCTCTACAACTACCAAAATGTCCTATAAAAAATGGTAGAAAGTTGTATTTATCACACTATGTACTCCATGTTAAACACATCAGACAAACCATCATACTTCTTTTTTTCATTTCCATCCGTTTAAAAATCATTATTGTTTCTATCATTATTAAAAAATCACTATTTTACTATCATTGTCTTTAATATAATTGTAAAAGCTTGTATTCCTCACCATTGATTTCGGTTTTTGCCAAAAAAATAGAAAAAGAGAGAAGTATTTTCATTTCTTTTTTAAAACACGTACTAGGTCAAGTAATATCCATAATTTATTATTTGAAAGTTTCAACGTATGAAGTCTAACACTGATAATAGCTTTTTTATTATTAGATCAAGATACCAGTTAGTTTTTGGTGTAGGTAGATGTTGAACCCCAAATCTCTTATTTAACCTTCAGAGACTTTATCACATTCGCTAAAACTAATCAAATTCAACCCAACCCTGATGAATTGGGTTGGTTTTTAGAGGTTGATAGGTTAGGTCGAGTTGTTAAATTTTTTGATATTGCGGTTTGGGTCCGGTGCAAGCTATCATATTCACAAATCCGTTATATATATATATATATATTTGTGTGTGTGGTTTTATTATTTACTTATTACATGGTTTGATGCATTAATAAAATAGTTTGTGCTTGTTTGGTACTGATAAAGAGAGAGAGAGGAGGAGAGTTCAAAGTCGGTAGACAGGGATGGGGGTGCCTTATTTTTAGAGCATTCACATTGGGCAAGGGAAATGGTATATGTTGAGGAATTTTAGCATCATAGCAAGAAAACAAGCCAACATTCGGTCTTGTATCCTAAAAAAATTTACAATAGTGCTACAGTATTGTCACAAATTTGTGATAGTATTCTTTTTTATTTAGTTTCTTTCTCTCTAGCTCAATTGTCTCCCTCTGTCTTTACTCATCCTCTCTCTTCTCTATTTTCTCTTCGTCTCCCTCTTCTCTATTTGTTGGTATGGGGGGTTGGCTGTCATGGGTGATGGATTTCTAGATCAGCGTGGTGGAGACGGCGTGGAGATCGGCATTAGAGACCGGCGTTTGGCTTCTTTTGGTTTTTCTTGCCCCACTCTCTGTTCCAATAGTCACATTCCAATCACTGTCTTTGAATCGGCGTGGTGGCGAGGCTGGTGGCGCGGCTGAGATCGGCATGGTGACTGGAGGTCAGCGCAGTGGAGATTGGCGTGGAGACCGGCTTGGAGATCGGCATAAAGACCGGCGTTTGGTGGTGTTGGCATGGTGGCCAGTTTCTAGGTCTGGTGGCCGATGTTTGGTGGGTTTGGTGATTCTGTCCTTTGATTCTCACCATGGCTGTGACTGGTGTTTGCATTGGTTGGTTGGGTTGCTATGGGTTTGTTGGGTTTTTATGGGCTTGCTGGGTTTTTAGTAGGTACTTGGTGGGTTTTATTTTGTTTATTTTGTTTATTTTTTGGGTTTTTGGTTCTGGTGGGATTTTGTTGGGCAGAGGGTAGTGGTGGCATGGTGGGCATGGTGGTGATTGTTTGTTTAGTTGTGGCCGGTGTTAGAGGTTGAGGGAGAAAGAGAGGAAAAGGAAGAGAAAAAGAGAAATAGTAAAAAAAAAAGAATAAAAAAGAATATTTAAATAAAATGGGAAAAAAATAGAGTTTTGGGATGTTAGGTGTATTGTAAAATGGTATGGTATAATTGATAAAGTAACTTTTTAAGATAGTAAAATAGGATAGGATGACATTTGCCAATGCGAATGTTCTTAGAACTGTAACCATGAGGCATTAATGTTGGTAACGTCTCCAGTTAGTTTTTATTTTATTTTATTTTACACTAAAATACAAAAGTGTCCCTCTAAGTTTCACCAAAATTCATTTCAGTCTTCTATCTTTGGTTTTGGACAATTTAGGGGGTGTTTGGTACATGCACTTAAAAACTGAAAACATGTATGAAAATACGTGTGAGTGAAAAAGTGTGTGAAAATACGTGTAATATTGTTTAAAAATTGAAAATATGTGTTTAAGTGGGTGCACCAAATGGGGCCTTAGTCCTCTAAGTTTAAAAAATGTTCAATTCAAGCCTTCCACTAACTTCTGTGAATGCTCTACCGTTTAGTGCATTTTTTTCTTCAATTTTTTATATTAAAAAATGCAGAAAACTAATTTAAATTAAAAAAAAAAATTAAGTAATCCCAAAACACACAACAAACCCAGCACACAAACAACAAAAAATTTCTTTACATTCGTCACAACCAAAAATGGCATCCAAAAATACACAAATTCAAATCAAAGCACAGCAAACTTGAACAATAGGATCTAACATCAACCATCAGTATCACATACAATTTACGAATTCGCTACCCACAACAATGGTTATTTATTCAACAATGAAACAATGTTTCTGGGTTTTTCTTTTTTGTGATTTATTTGGTTTTTACAAACAAAATCATAAATAAGAAAAGATTTGACTAAAAACTGAACTTGAAAACCCAACTCAGATCAAGTAGAGAAAGAATCCAAAGAGACCCATATTAGATTGGAGAGAAATAATCCAACAACCCAGACCAAATCATAGAGAGAGCTTAACCAGGTTGTTCACCAAATCCAAAAAACTTTTTAAATTAACCAAAACACAATAGCCCAGCTGTGGATTGGAACTCCAATGAAGGTTTGAAGTCAACCCGAGCTAAGAGAAAGACAACCACCGCCAAGGAACGACAATCAGACAGTGACCGGTGACGAGCAGAAAGTGGCTGACCTTGGTGGTTAGCCATGAACGAAGCTTGGAAAGGAGCTCCTTGGGTCCAGCCTAGAGAGAGAGGAGAAGAAGAGAACTGAGTTGATAAAATTTCTTAGGCGAAAATGCACTTTTGGTCCCTACATTTTGGGTCAATTCTCATTTTGGTCCCAAAATTGATTTCGCTACTAATGTAGTACCTAAAAAAAGAAAATCGTTTCTCTTTTGGTCCCTGTCGTCAACCCACTAATGGAAACCTCCTACGTGGCAAACGGAATAGCTTGCTTGTTGACGTGGCTAACGTGACGCTAATGTGGCCATTAAAAACTTTATTTGACATTTTTTAAATGCCAACTCACCATTTAAATTAATGAAAAATTAAAACAAAAAAAATTTTAATTCCTCAATTTTAATTTTGATTTTAAAAAATCAAAAACAAAAAAAAATTTTACTTTTTTAGTTTTAAACAATTTTTTATTAATCTAATTAAATTCATTAGAAAATTCAAAAAAAAAATTATCATTAGATCATTTTTATTTTAAGTGTATTTACTTTTCTTTAAGTGAGTTAGTCAAAAGCATCAAACAATTTTTTTTTTTAATTATCAGACCATTTTAAACCATGATCTGAGTTTAGAGAGAACTCTACCAACAAAAAAAAAAAGAGTTTAGAGAGAGAGAGAGAGAGAGAGATGAGGCCGATGGTTTGGAGCAGATCCAGAGGAAGGGGCCGGCGGTGGTTTAGAGAGAAAGGAACTCGATCTCGGCCTCCGTCTTGGCCATCATCTCGGCCACAATGGAGCTCGCGGGTCTTGGCCTCTGTCTTGGTCTCGGCCACAATGAAGCTTGCCAGTCTCGGCCACCATCTTGGCGTGGGTTTGTTGACTGATCAGTGGGTTTAGTGACTTTTTCGATGGTAGTGGTGGTCACGTTCTGGAATTTTTGTGGGTTTTTAAGCTGAAGTTCCTGTTTTGGAGAAATGTTTTTGATCGGCGGGGTGGTGGTGGCTTGATTGTGTCGGTCAGTGGTGCTGGGATCTGGGTTTAATTGTGTTGGTTTGGGTTTGATCTGGGTTTGATTGTGTTTGATTGTGTTGATTTGGGTTTGTTGCGATTGGTTTCTTGATCTGGGTTGGTTTGTCAACTGGGTTTATGGGTTTGATTTGCTGAGAATTCGGTGTTGATTATGTTAGAATTTGGGGAAGAACATGAAGAATTCGATAGTCTTGATTTGTAGTAGATCTGATGGTGTTGGGTTTGATGATCTCTTAGGTGTTGAATTTTGGTTTTTTCTTCTTATTTTCATTTATGTCTTAGTGATCTGGGTTTGAGCTCTTGGGTTGGTGGGTTTGTGTTCTTGTGATAGGTTTGAGTTCGTGGTTGTTGGGTTTGATTTGGGAAGAATATGAAGAACAAGTTGTAAAATGAAGAACAAGTTGAAGAACAAGAAGAACATTAAGAAATTTTTTTTAATTAAAATTTTTAATTAAGTTAGATTTAAGTTTTTTTAATTTAATTTAATTTTTAAAATTTTCTGACATGGTTTTTTTTTTTTTAAATTAAAATACTGATGTGGCACTTAAAAAATGCTAAATAATTTTTTTAATAATTTTTTAATGACCACATTAGAGTCACGTCAGCGCCACATCAGCAAGCATGGTATTCCGTTTGTTACGTAGGAGGTTTCCGTTAGTGGGTTGACATCAAGGACCAAAAGAGAAACGATTTTCTTTTTTTGGGACTACATTAGTAGCGAAATCAATTTTGGGACCAAAATGAGAATTGACCCAAAATGTAGGGACCAAAAGTGTATTTTCCTTAATTTCTTATAGATTTTTTAAACGGAGAAATTAACAAAAAAAATTTAAAAAAAAATGAAACTAACAGAACAGTTACGGAATCAAATGAAAGGACTTGATTGAACATTTTATTGATCGAATATAAAATCAAAAGATTAAAATAAATTTTGGTGAAATTTAAAGAGACAGTCTTACGTTTTAGCCTTTATTTTATATTTTCGAGAAGACCTCTCCCGTTAGTTGAGAAGGTGTGAGTTTTTTATTGGTGGTGCACTCTTTATGGTACACGCGTAAGACTTCATATAAATTTATATATATATATTTATATATATATATATATTAGGGTTTGTGTTAGATCGCTTTAGTTTGAGTTTAGTTACATTAGGGGTTAGAGCATCCACACCAGCTCATGGATACTCATCTAAAATACAAAAAGTGCTCCAATTTACACATTTTATCCCAATATCCTTCCACATCAGTTCTTGTAAAAATGTCTAAATATACATGATATCTTGCAAAATGAACAGTAACCGTGCATATATACACGGTTACTGTTCACCGTGTAAACGATTTTTTAATTCTTTTTTCTCTCTCCTCTATCAAACTCCTTCTCCTCCCCAACATTTACAACAACCCGGCGCGCCAGAATAACCACCCAACCCAGCACAGAAAATTAACCCAAAATCAACAAAAAATTAACCCAAAATCAATAGAAAATTAATTAGAAAATCTAACTCAAAATCAAGACAAACCCACTGAAAACCCAACTCAAAATCAATCAAAACTCATCAGTAAACCCAACCCAAAAACAGTCCAACCCCACCGGAAAACCTAGCCTAAACCATACTCAACGAAAAACTCACGTGAAATGCCCAACGGAATCGAATCTGCTGCCACTGCTACCGTCCGATAGTCTTCCATTGCTGCCGCAGGATCTTCCATTGCTGTCGTCGGTTGGGGGTGGGAGGCGAAGGGTTGTCGGTTGGGGGTGGGAGGCGAAGGGTCGGTGGTGGAGGAAGAGAGGGAGGGGCGAAGGAAAGAGGGAGGGCAAAAGCGAGCTGGATCGGCGGAGAGCTGGATCGGCGGTAAGCTAGATCAGCGGCGACGGCGGGCTGGGTGAGGCAGCTATGAGGAAGAGAGTGAGGGAAAGAGAGGAACGTGTGAGAGAGCTGTGATGTTGTGGGTGTTTATGAGAGAGAATGGGTATTAATAGATAATAATAAAAAAATAATAAATAATATTATTTAATTAGAATAGACGTGTAGAATAGATTAACTGATGTGGGTATTTTGGAAATGTGATAGTGTAAAATAGAAAAAGTAGGTTTTTAGTGTAAAATAGACGAAAATTTTTAGACGGACTGATGTGGTTGCTCTTAGATTTAGAGAAGTACAGTCGTCTGCTCAACCTTCCTTCAGCAGGGCTGCAGGGTGTACCTTTTATTTTAATTTCCTTCTTTTTCTCATTAAAAGTTGTAGTTTTTCTTCTTCTTGAATTATCCATGTCTACTTTATATTGGAATTTGGATTTTCCTATCCAAACTTTGAATTTTGTCAAATCAACACGCAATCATAGATCTGGAACCATGAGGCTAGATCTACATAGATCAGGGTCTAATTATTGGATATTATGCTAGATTTATACTCTTTTTTAAAATATTTTTTTTCAAATCGGCATATAATCTTAGATCTTGTACATTTATTTCTGTATGTTTAAACTTTTGGCAATCCATGTAATTGTATAATTACAATTTATGTTTAATTTGTTCAAATTGAGTTTTATTCTTAATTAACTTGTTTAAAATTGTTCAAAGACAGGTGACGTTTCTAAGGAAGATCCTGTGGTAACTCCTCCTCTTGCCCATTTGCCCGCCAAGCGTCCTGCCTCTCCCACTTTGTCACTAGAGGTGATTGCCTCTGTTGGAGAGGAGGTTAGGAAGAAGAAAAAGGTTGGTGGTAAATCTTTTCTTCCTACCTTTTGGGATGATGTTGACACGGCAGCTTTGAAGGCTCATGAGGTGCTTCTGTGGATGACCTAAGTCCTCTGATGGCAAAGTCGTCCAGTGAGGTGATGTCGTTTCACATTCAAAAGCTTGTGCAGGTATGCGTCGTAGGTTGTCTTTACTTCTTCTTTTTCTTCACTTTACTTCTATTAAGGAAAAATTTTTGTAGGCTTTGGGGGAGTCTTTATTCGTCTTTAGGAAACTCTTGGACTTGGAGAAGAAGGTGGCCACGTCTGAGCCTGTGATCAAGTCTCTATCTGCTGAGAATGAGAAGTTCAAGAACAAGGTTACTATTCTCACTGTTGAATCTGAAAATGACAAGGAGCGTGTGGCGGTCTTGGAGAAGAGCCTAGAGGTGGAGAAGGCTGGTGATCTGGTGATCTGGAGTTGAAGTTGCAGAAGGCTGAGGCCACAACGGTGAAGGAGTTTAAGGACTCTAATGAGTACTCTGATGAGCTGTGTGGGTACTATGTGGAGGGTTTTAACCTTCTTAGGAAGTGGATGGCAAAACATCACCCTGACTTGGACCTTTCTGGTCTGGTTATGGGTGAAGTTGAGAAGGAGCTCTTGGCTGATCGTCCCTCTGAGGCTACAGTAGAGGATGTGACGAAGGAAGCCACAGACGTTGCTGAGGTAATGGAAGAGGCCGCAATTACAATCCCTATAGACCCTGTCCCTGATCAGCAGTAATTTTTATGTTTTTTCTTTCTTTTCTCCCTTTTTTGCAAGGCAAGAACAATATTTCTCTTTGGGCCCGTTGTTTTGGGCAATTGAACAATTTCTTTAGGCCCATTGGTTTGGGCAATTAAAAAATCTCTTTAACAATGATAGATAGGAGTAAGGACCTCACACTTTTAGTTGCAGTAAACAACTCTTTTTATGCTTAGTTGTGTTTAGACAACCTTTTATGACGATGTGTTGAAGCAACTTTTTATACTTAGCTTGTGTTTGAATAGCTATTGATCTCTAGTTGTGTTGGAACAATGATGTTTGAATGACAAGTCTGATTGTGTTTGAACAACTTAGTATTTTAGCTATGTTTGAACAACTTTTTGTTGAGTCATGTTTGGATGACAACCTTAGTTGTGTTTGAACAACTTAATATCTTCTAGCTGTGTTTGAACAGCTTTTTGTCGAGTCATGTTTGAATGACAACCTTAATTGTGTTTGAACAACTTAGTATTTTTTAGCTGGGTTTGAACAGCTTTCTATTGAGTCATGTTTGAATGACGATTTTAATTGTGTTTGAACAACTTAGTATTTTTTTAGCTGTGTTTGAACAGCTTTCTATTGAGTCATGTTTGAATGACGATTTTATTTGTATTTGAACAACTTAATATCTTTTAGCTGTGTTTGAACAGCTTTCTGTTGAGTCATGTTTGAATGACGACCTTTGTTGTGTTTAAACAACTTAGTATTTTTTAGCTGTGTTTGAACAACTTTTTATTAAGTCATGTTTGAATGACGATTTTAGTTGTGTTTGAACAACTTAATATCTTTTAGCTGTGTTTGAACAGCTTTCTGTTGAGTCATGTTTGAATGACGACCTTAGTTGTATTTGAAAAACTTAGTATTTTTTAGCCTTGTTTGAACAGCTTTTTATTAGGTCACGTTTGAATGACGATCTTAATTGTGTTTGAACAACTTAGTATTTTTTAGCTGTATTTGAACAACTTTTTATTGAGTCATGTTTGAATGACAATTTTAGTTGTGTTTGAACAACTTAGTATTTTTTAGCTGTGTTTGAACAGCTTTTTATTGAGTTATGTTTGAATGACGATTTTGCACTGTACTCGTGGCTTAAAGCTGTGGTATTGGAGTGTCTTTAGGTTAACCATTTTTTATGTTTTTTCTATTCGTACTCGAATGACGATCATATTGGTTGTGTTTAAACAACTCTGATTTAGTCGACTTTGGTGGCTGTGTATGAACAACTTTCAATTTAGAATTTTAATGACGGTGGTCCTTGAGACGTCTCCCAAGGATGACTCCTAAGTGTTGCACATGTTTTCATTGACAAATAACTCATGAATAATCATTGATAAATACGCATGGATAATGCTTTTATGTATTATTGATTTATGAATGACGAAAGTAATAACTGTCATATATACTGATATAAAGATTAGACAACTTGAAATGTAAAGAATTCCTTACTGGTAGTATTTCTTCAAGTGTTCTATGTTCCATGGTCGAGGCAATTCTTGGCCGTTTAGAGACTTCAGGTAGTAGGAGCCTTATCTGGAAAGATGGATTACTTCGTAGGGGCCTTCCTAGGCTGGTCCCAGTTTTCCTTGGGATGGGTCCTTTGTTACTTGTGATACCTTTCTAAGGATGAGGTTTCCTGTGTTGAACTTTCTTACCTTAACCTTTCTGTTATAGTATCTGGCTATTGCTTCCTTGTGTTTGGTCATTCGCTTCATAGCTTCTTCTCTGACTTCATCAATTAGGTCCAGATTGCTGTTAAGCTCCTACTGGTTCTTCTAGTCTTCATAAATTTTGACTCGGATGCTTGTTAGTCCTACTTCTACTAGTATGACGGCCTCAGTGCCAAATGTCAGTCTGAATGGTGTTTCTCCTGTTGGAACTCTTGTGGTGGTCATATATGCCTAAATGACATTTTGCAATTCTTCAAGCCATGCCTCCTTTGCCCCCTTAAGCCTAGTTTTGATAATTTTGAGCAAGCTTCTCTTTATCACTTCTGTCTAGCCGTTGGCCTGAGGGTGTCTTAAAGAAGAGTAGTGATTCTTGACTCCTAAGTCTTGGCAAAATTTTCAAAACTTAGGATTGTCAAACTGCTTTCCATTGTCTGATATTATGACATGTGGGACTCCAAGCCTGTAGATGATGTTTTTCCACACAAAGCTTGAGACTTTAGCTTCTGTTATCATCGTCACTGGCTCTGCTTCTACTCATTTTGTGAAGTAATTGATTGCTACAATTAGAAATCTGAGTTGCTTCTTCCCTAAAGGGAATGGACCCATAATATCAATTCCCCATTGGGCGAAAGGCCATGGTGAGGATATGGGTGTCATCGTCTCTCCTGGTCTCATCTAGACATTTGCGAAGCGTTGACATTTGTCGCATGCTTTGACGATGTCGTATGCGTCTTTCTGTAGGGTTGGCTAGTAATATCTTGCTCTGAGCGCCTTTCTTGCTAAGGATTTTGCCCTAGCATGATTTCTGCAGATTCCCTCGTGTATCTCGCGGAGCACATGTTCTGCTTCTTCTGAGCTAGTGCAACTTAGATATGGGAGTGAGTATCCTCGTCTATACAACACGTCGTCAATAATGACGAAGCGAGTTGCTTTGATCTGTATCTTCCTTGCTTCCATTTTATCTTCAAGGAGCCATCCTTCTTTTAAGTAACGGACGATGGGAGTCATCCACTCGTCTTGTTCTTTTATCTTCAGAACTTGCCCACCTTCTGTGCTTGGCTGCCTCTTTATCTCTATACATAGTTCAGAGGTTGCATTGTAGTCGTCTAACGAGGCCAGTCTTGCTAGGAAGTCAACTTCTGCGTTTTTGGTTCTTGGGATTTGCACAAAGTCTAAGCTGTCAAAGTGCTGTGAGAGTCGTTGGACGATCTTTAAGTACTTCTGCATCCTTTCTTCTTTGGCTTCGTAATCTCCCTTCACTTGTCCAAGTATTAGTTGAGAATTAGTTTAGACAATAAGATTCTTTGCTCCTAGAGCTTTTGCTAGACTTAGCCCTGTTAGTAATGCTTCGTACTCTGCCTAGTTATTCGTTGCTGGGAATTGCAAACTAATTGCATACTTTAATGTTTCTTTTTCTGGGGAGATGAGCACTACTCCTGCTCCCCCCACTTTCTTCGTGGCAGATCCATCTGTTTGAACCATCCATGTTTTTATAGAAGGTTCTTCTTCTTTATAGGGGTAAGTGAATTCCGTAATGAAGTCTGCTAGCACTTGGGCTTTGATTGCTGCTCGAGGCTGATATTCGATGTCAAATTGGCCCAATTCAATCACCCATTGAATGAGTCGTCCTATTGCACCTACCTTGTACATCGTCTTTCTTATGGGCTGATCCGTCATGACGACAATGGGGTGTGCTTGGAAATAAGAACGGAGCTTTCTAGAGGCGACCAATAGTGCAAAAGCTATCTTTTCCATTCTTGGGTAACTTGCCTCTACTCCTTAGAATGCCTGGCTGGTATAATAAACTAACTTCTGGACGTTCCCTTCTTCTCTGATCAATGCTGAACTTACTGCAGTGTCGGATACTGCTAAGTAGAGGTACAGCCCATCACCGAGGGGCTTAATAGAGGTGGCTTAGTCAAGTATTCCTTTAACTTGGCAAGGGCTTCCTCGCATTCATCGGTCCACTAAAAGGCTTTTTTCAATACCTTGAAGAATGGCATACACTTGTCTATTGCCCTAGAGACAAATCTGTTTAAGGCTGCAACCTTTCCTGTCAAGCTCAACACCTCCTTCACTGTTTTTGGTGACTTGACCTTGATTATTGCCTTTACTTTGTCTGGATTTTCCTCTACACCTCGTTGGGACACCATGAATCCCAAGAACTTTCCTGAGGCAAAAGCAAAAACACACTTTGCAGGGTTTAATTTCATATTGTACTTACACAGTGTGCTGAAGGTTTCTTTTAGATCATCCAAGTGGTTGACTTTGTCCTTACTTTTCACCAGCATATCGTCTACGTACACTTCCACATTCCTTCCAATCTGGTGCGAGAACATACGGTTCACCAATCTTTGGTAGGTGGCTCTTGCGTTCTTCAGTCCAAAGGGCATAACTTTGTAGCAGTACAACCCTTGGCCGATAATGAACAAGGTCTTCTCTTGATTGTCTTCGTCCATAAGAATCTGGTTGTATCCAGAAAATGCGTCCATGAAACTCAAGAGCTTATGTCCAGCAGTTGAGTCTACCAATTGGTTAATCCTCGGTAAGGGGAAACTATCTTTTGGGCAAACTTTGTTCAAGTTTGTGAAGTCGACGCACATTCTCCACTTGCCATTGCTCTTCTTTACGATGACCACGTTTACTAGCCAATTTGGATAGAAGACTTCACTGATGAAATCAGCTTCTAGTAGCTTCTCTACTTCTTCAGTTACAGTTTTGTTGCGTTCTAGTGCAAATATTCTCTGCTTCTAGATTGACGTTAAGACGGTGCTGTATGATCTTCCTATCAATTCCAGGCATATCCTCGTGTTTCCAAGCAAAAAAATCTTGGTTCGCCTTTAAGAAGGAAATCATTTTCTCTTTCTCTGAAATTGGGAGTGTTGTTCCAATCTTTAAGACCTTCGTCGAATCTCTTGGGACGGTCTCAACTTCTTGTAGTGTTTCTGATGGTTCGGGAATGGGCTCTAGTTCATTGATCACCCATGTGTGGTTCTCTCCAGATGCTAAGGCAGCTTGATAGCACTCTCTTGCCAGAACTTGGTCTCCTCTGATTTCACCTACCCCATGGGCTGTTGGAAACTTCACCTTCAAGTAATATGTTGACGTTGCTGCTCTTAGTCTGTTGAGTGCAGGTCTTCCCAAGATGATGTTGTATGTTGAAGGACAATCAACTATGAGGAAATCAATTTCCTTGGTGACCTATGCTGGATAAGTTCTTGCAATTACAGTTAGAGTGACAATGCCTCTAGGGACGATTTTATTCCCTGTAAAGCTTACCAGAGACGAGGTGAAAGGCTTGATCCTTTTCTTATCCAGCTTCATCTGCTGAAACACGGGCAAGTAGATGATATCTGCTGAGCTTCCGTTGTCGATGAGCTCTCGATGGTGTTGAACTCTTCTACTCTCATCATGATTACTAGTAGATCGTCATGGGGTTGCCTGATGCCGCGACCTTCTCTCTCTGAGAAGACAATATTAGGCTCGTCATTCTTTAGCATCTTCATTAGAGGGAGCCGTGAATGAACGCTGTTTATCTCTTTCTTGTGCTTTTTTCAGGGACTTTAGCGTTTTGCCGGCTATTAGTCCTCCTGAGATCGTCTTTATTTCTCCTGCAGGGGGTTTGCTATCCCCTACCTTCGGAGTTCAAGGAACCTATAATACTTGCTCTTGTCTCTTCTTTCTACTGGAGTGCTAATCGGCTTCGGCCATTGCAGGGAGGGATCGTCCCTTATCTGCATAAGGACTTGCTCAATTGGCATTATTAGAGGAGTGAAGTTAGTGAACTTGGGTTTTCTATCTAGAAGTTCCTTCTTTTCCCCTGTGGTCTGCCCAACACTTCGTGTCCCTTTCTTCTTATCACGATTGCTGCTTGTTCCTTCGTCTCTCTTCCTTTTTCCTTTCATTTCTTTTGTGAGCACCGCATCTTCTGCATTCATGTACTTCTGAGCTTTACAAAGCAACTCCGCGACTATTTTTGGTGGACTTTTAGTGATTGAGAAGAAGAAATCTCCTAATAGCAACCCTGCTTGGAAGATTGTTAAGATAACTTGATCTTCAGCTTCATCTACCTGCAGCAACACCTTATTGAATCGGGAGACGTACTGTCTTAGTGATTCTCCTTCTGCTTGCTGAATGTTGGGAAGATGGCCAATTGGCTTTTTGTGTCTTTATCCCCCAATGAAATAACGAACAAAACTCTTACTGAGTTGTTTAAAGTCTGCAATAGTTCCTGGCGGTATCTTACTGAACCATACTCTAGCTGCTCCCTTCAGTGTTGTTGGGAACGCATTACACATTACCTCGTATGGGGTCATTTGCAACAACATCAGTGTCTTGAATAATTCGATGTGATCCAAGAGATCCTTGGAACCGTCATACAATCCAACTGTGGGAAATGAAATTTTGGTGGGAGGGGTTGGTTCAATACTTCAGTGGTGAATGTTGAGTCCGTCCTTCGAATCATCCCATCCAGATTCTCTCCACCTTTGTCCTTCATAGCACTTTTTAGTTCGTCTACCTCCTTTCTCATGTTGCGAAGCTCATTCTCCACCCTAGTGGAATCTTCTCCTGAAGTCCTGTCTCGCCTGTTGGCTTGAGAGTTTGACTCTTCTTCATTTTGGTTTTCACCTGTTCGCCAATGTTCTGCGTTTTAGGATTCCATTGTCTTTCACAGTTCTTCATTCTAGCGCGTCAGCTTTTCCACATTGGTCAAAAGGGCTTGGATTTGTTGTTGTTGCACAGCATCTGGCTGAGGTGTAGTTTTCGCTTCCATCTCACACTTCAAGGAACTCTTTTGTCACTAGGAAAGATGGCTTGAATGATTAGTGTTCCCACAGACGGCGCCAAACTGATGATGCAAAAAATCAACAATTGAACTCCTCGTCGTAGCGGATGGACGATGCTATGAATGGGGTCGTCTCTGTAGATGGAAAACCTGCAAAATGAACTGGGTGGAAGAGTAACACGTTGGTGTGACGTCAGCCAAACCGCCTCCGATCTTAAGTCATTAAGGGAGAAAGATTCTAGAGAGAAAATGAGTAGAAAGTGATTTCGTAGAGTATTTGTGTATACCTTTAACTTCTGTTACCTTCTCTTTTATAGTTGTGTGCCTCATTAATGGGCAATGAATCATTGTATTTATGCTTAACGGCTAGTGCGTTACAGAATCTTTGTCTGAAGTTCACAGCTCATTCTGTGACCATTGCTTCGTCCATTACGTTTAATCATCAATGATCGTAATAAATGCAAAACGTCTTCTCTGGGTAAATGACAATCTTCGCGTAGTGACGACCATAAATTTCTGACTTATCACCTCTCCCTTCTGCGCTTAAGCGGAAAGATGATCCTTCAGCCCACGCTTAATATGAGTGTCTCTGATACCGCCATCCGCTACTCTAGTATAAGCATCGGCCTCGGCCTAACGTGGCGGGAATCTCGGCCTCAAGCCGCGCCTTCAAGCGCCTGGATAAACCTCGTCCTCCCTAGAAAAATCAGTCTCTATGTCAATGAAGAGATCCTCAATTGGCGTCTCTCCTCTAGATACCCCTCTCCTTGTAGCTAGCCTGCACCGTGAGGAAGCCCCACTAGAAATAATGCGAGACTCAAAGGAGAGCTAACCGTCTTGACTGAACGCCACCTCCTAGATCGGGTCTCCATAAGGATCCTATCGATGGGCCTACTGTCATCATCCTTGCGGTCAAAGTGGCTCTACAGAACCCGAGCCGCCCGCTCACCAGCTGAAGCAGTCTCATCATCAGAAGAAGCGTCCCCATGGGACGTAGCATAAATGAGGGCCTTCCTCCGATCTCCTCTAGAACTAGTCCTCCAAGACATAATCTACAAAATAACCAGATATTCAGACACAAGTGGTAAGCCCATGAAATAAATGGTAAGCCCATGTCAAGCATATGTTCTCACAAGAAAGCAAATTCTTGCACATTCTACAGTGGGTAAACTAGCGACCACGTCCTAGGCTCACATTTTACAGTAGGTAAATTGGTGGCCACACCCCAGGCTCACATTCTACAGTGGGTAAACTAACAGCTGCGCCTTAGGCTCACATTCTATAGGGGGTAAACTGGCGGTTGCACGCCAGGCTTACATTCTCCAGTGGGTAAACTAGCGACCGTGTCCTAGGCTCACATTCTACAATGGGTAAACTGGCGGCCGCACCCCAGGCTAACATTTTACAGTTGGTAAACTAGCGACCACATCCTAGGCTCATATTCTACAGTGGGTAAACTATTGGCCACGCTTCAGGCTCACATCCTATAGTGGGTAAACTAGCAGCCATGCCCTAGGCTTACATTCCATCTTGAGGTTAAGAAAGCGGCTATGTTGTACGCCTCGCCATCACACAGCTACCAAGTCACTTAAAAGTTTTCAAGTTCCTGATCTACAGTGGGTAAACTAGCAGCCACGCCTAGACTTACATTCTACCTTAAGGTTAAGAAAGCGGCCACGCTGTATGCCTCGCCATCACACAGCTACCAAGTCACTCAAAAGTTTTCAAGTTCCTTGATCTACAGTGGGTAAAGTAGCGGCCGCGCCCTAGGCTCACATTCCATCTTGAGGTTAAGAAAGCGGCTGTGTCGTATGCCTCACCATCACACAGCTACCAAATCACTCAAAAGTTTTCAAGTTCCTGATCTACAGTGGGTAAACTAGCGGCCGCGCCCTAGGCTCACATTCCATCTTGAGGTTGAGAAAGCGACAGCGCAGTACGCCTCGCCATCACATAGCTACCGAGTCACTCAAAAGTTTTCAAGTTCCTAATCTACAATGGGTAAACTAGTAGTCGTGCCCTAGGCTCACATTCTAGCTTGAGGTTAAGAAAGCGGCCACGCCGTACGCCTCACCATCACACAGTTACAAAGTCACTTAAAAGTTTTCAAGTTCCTGATCTACAATGGGTAAACTAGCGGCAGCGCCCTAGGCTCACATTTCACCTTGAGGTTAAGAAAGCGGCCGCGCCGTACGCCTCACCATCATACAGCTACCAAGTCACTCAAAAGTTTCAAGTTCCTGATCTACAGTGGGTAAACTAGCGACCGCACCTTAGGCTCACATTTCATCTTGAGGTTGAGAAAGCGGCCGCGCTATACGCCTCGCCATCACACAGCTACCAAGTCACTTAAAAGTTTTCAAGTTCCTAATCTACAGTGGGTAAACTAGCGGTCGGGCCCTCAGCTCACATTCTAGCTTGAGGTTAAGAAAGCAGCCGCGCCATACGCCTCACCATTACACAGCTACCAAGTCACTTAAAAGTTTTCAAGTTCTTGAGCTACAGTGGGTAAACTAGCAGCAGCACCCTAAGCTCACATTCCACCTTGAGGTTAAGAAAGCGGCCATGCCATACGCCTTACCATCACACAGCTACCAAGTCACTCAAAAGTTTTCAAGTTCCTAATCTACAGTGGGTAAACTAGCAGCCACGCCCTAAGCTCACATTCCATTTTGAGGTTAAGAAAATGGCTGCACCGTACGCCTCACCATCACACAACTACCAAGTCACTCAAAAAGTTTTCAAGTTCTCGATTTACAATGAGTAAACTAGCAGCCGCGCCCTAGGCTCATATTTCCACTATTCCCGACTACCAGGTAAGTTCCCTTACTTATATCCCGCACTTTATTTTTAGCATTTAAATTCCCACATATTTGCACATTCGTATAACACAAACACAACAAAAAAAAAAAAAGGTGCATTTTCCTAAGATAGCATGGCATAAATCATGGCAAAAAAAGTATATATACTTCTGAAAATTCCAAAAAAAAATATAAATAAGCACTAGCATGCATCCCTAGTAGTATTGCTACTGACATGTTGCAGAAAAAAGAAGAGAAGAAGAAAAAATAGACATTGAACTCAAGTTCAGAAAAGATTGAAACAGTGGATTGAAGTTGAAAAGACGGACCCGCTAAGGTCGTGGTCGCTCCAGAAAATTTTTTAGAAGTGAGAAGTCGAAGAAAAGGGTGAAATAAGGTCAAAAATGAGCCAAAAGGGGGCTTTTATAGGGTTTTGGGGCAGCCTGGCTGCCCCGTGCACCTTCTTGGGCCGCCGGGCAGTGTTGACCAAGTCAACGTTGACCCAGTCAAACCCCAAAAAAAAAACATTTTCCTCACCCAGAGTTCAAAGACGTGTCCGGAAAATGTTTCAGAAGTAGCTGCAGTAGATCGGTCCAGTCAGGTAAAGTTCGGTCTCGATCCGTGAATAGTTTCTGCACGCAAATTGGGGGCAACAAAATTTGAAATCACGTTCTTTATTCGACACCTCTCATTGCACTCGAGATGCCAGATAAAGATCGAGATGCCAGATAAAGAAGGGGCAATTGTTGATACCGTATTTTGTCTGCACTCGATTTACGTGCTAGACCTCGAAAAATCCAAAAATATTATTTTTTCTCCATAGGGCCGTGAGAACATCCAAAATGACATGGCGCAACCCATTCGGATGCCGAAGCACCTGAAGTGCCTTTTTCAGCTAAAATGACCAAAATGCCCCTAGTCAACCTAGGGTTGATCGAAGGTCAAACTAGGTCAAAACCCTCACAAAACAACACTTTTCATAGTATTACATCAAACCCGAGCTTCTCAGAGATTTTTGGTAACTTTGACCAAATTTGACCAAGTTGACCCGAAGTCGACTCTTGGCGGGCCTCAGAAACCTTAATTTTGATCTGACCGTCCGAACGGGTTGAAATTAAGCCATTGTGAAGATTATAAAATTATCAGTCCAACGACTATTCATGGGTTGAAATTGGAGTCAAAACGGCCGAGATATCACGGAAATCGGGATAACGCACTGATCGATACATCGCTAATTTCTGAGAGCCATAACTTTTGATCTGACTGTTGGATTTTCAAGTTCCATACCTTTTCAGAAACAAGAAGTCAAGATCTTTCCAAGGGTGCCAAGATCAACCTAATTCAAGTAGCTTCATGAGTGGCCCTTGAAAGGCCGCCGCCTCAAAAGCATGTCAGGGCTATAAAAGGCCCTAAGCACCCTTCAGACCAAAGTAGACCACTTTTCTGGGTTTTGCTCTATGCCTGGACGTTCTCTACACACTTTTCCTCTCTTCCAAACTCAAAAGCACACAAAAAACACATCAAAGCCTCTTGATTCTTCATTCTTCCCCAAAAATACAAGGTAGTATTCTTATACCCAATCTTCTTCTCCTTGGTTCTACATCTTGGATTTGGGATTTAGGGGTGTGGATGTAGCTAGAAAGCTACATCCACACCCCTAACTTTCTAAATTTTTTTCTAGCTTTTATCTTGCTCTTTTTGCTTGAATAACATGATTTATTGCTTTCTTAGCATGTTTCTTGCTTTATTTGTATTTCTAGCCTAAATCTCCTTGATTTTTATGCCTTATGCCATGTTTCATGCTTAGATATACATCCTTACATGCTTATATGTTTAAATCTACATGTTTTATGTGTTATGCCATGTTTTCCTATGCTATGTTCCTCCTTGTGTTCTAGGTTGATGTTAGGGTGCTTGTATGATTTTGTTGGCTATGCCTTCCTTGGATCTATGTGTTTATGTGTTTATTTCCATGCTATATGGTTAGATCCTTGTCTTCACACGCTTATATGCTTGGATTCATGTTCTTCTATGTTTATGTGCTAGGCTTGTACATCTAGATCTATGTTTTCACATGCCTATATGCTTGGATTTATGTTCTCTACATGCTTTATGATATCTTCCGTATGCTTGTGCGCTCCATGCCATGTTTGTGTGCCTAGATCTAGGCTATGTTTGTCATGACATGTGCTATTGTAGCCCTTTTGTCGCTTTGTCTTTCTTTCTTGCGTTTTGGCTTATTGGTTCGGACCCGATCTAAACTCCATGGTCTTTGTCATCGTCCATACACCAAGGCCCTCATTAAAGGGTTTGGATCATCCTATTTGCATGTCTATATTTGCTTGCTTCTATGCTTTACACTTGTGCTAGCCTCTCTTGTTTTAGGCTTTGCCTCGCTTGATGCCCTAAGCGAGTTTGGATGTAACCATTTGGGATGCATCGCCACGATGCCGGTTGCTTCGTGCATACCTTTCCCCCTTTTCGCTTCATGCGATGATATGCTTGCTATGCTTGTTTGTACCATCCATTGGCTTTCTATGCATCTTTACACGCTTGCCTACATGTCCACGCTTATCTTGCTTGCTAGTGTGTCGTCCATATTTCAACACAATGAAGTTATGGACATCCGATCTAAACCTATATTTGTCCCTTACGGACGCCACCTTTTGTTTGCTTTCTTGCTTGTTTCTCTTCTCGTTTGTTTTGCTTGCTTTCTTGTTTCTTTGTTTGCCATGTCTATCATGCTTATCTACTTTACGCCTCTTTCATATGCTCTTTGCATCTTTTCCTTCCATTGTTCGTCAGCTGGTTTCTTGTCTTTGCCTTTGCATGTACACACATGGAGCGAGGACGCACAGAGCTAGGGCCCGGTCTCCCAGGCAAAAGCAAAAAGGGTGAGGATACAAGCATGTAGATATAAGCCAAGTGGCTATGTTCAGTGATTTAGGGGTCTAGCCTCTCCCATTTGGTTATGTACTTTTTTAAACCCCCATTCCTTCCTCCCTTCTTTCTCTTTTAGATGGGTTGTATTAGGTATATTATGTTGTGTACCATTCGTCCTCATCTCTAGAGCATGGCAACTCCTGTTCACTTTCCTGCACCTGTATTTTGGGTCATGCTCTAGGGATGTAGGCATTTAATTTCCTGCTCTGCGTGCTTGCATTGTGCATGATGTATGTATATATATATACCTGCTCACCCCTTCTGGTGTGATTGTCACAGTCCATGTCACCTAAGGCAAAGCGATGCCTAATTTCCGTCGCAAAAGTAAGGTGACGTGTCACTGGATTTTCACCATGGAAATCTGGCACTTTGTCTGAATGCCTTAGGAAAGCATAGATTAGGACCACACCCATTCAAAAGCCAAACCTCAGAGCCCCCATGCATGCAAGGCCCCGAAATCCAATGCCAAAATCATGTTTTTTACTACCAATCTCCGAAAATTAAGGTTTTATCAAAACAAAGGACTGTCCTTGGACAAGCGTTGTGGGGTGCCTAACACCTTCCCCACACGTAACCAAACTTCCGGACTCAAGAATCAAGATTTTTTGCCATCCACATTAGATTAAGAAAAACGCCATTTTTCTTAGCTTAAGATTGGTAATAAAATCAACTAGAAACAGATGACCAATCACATCTTAGAAAAACCCAATGATTGGTGGCGACTTCATTAACCTTTGGTAATCCCTTAAAATTTGGCCAAGATTCCTGCCACACTTCCAAAGGTAGACCTACCTTCCTCCACCGAGAGAGAGAGAGCACCCGAAGCTTCGCGCGAACCTCACACACAATGCGCAGCCATATCATCGAGAAGGGCCTCTAACGGGCCCCGTGTGCGCGAGAGCGTCGCCACGGCGGGTGGTCGAATGAAGGTCAACGACAACGGTGGTTTTCGGCCCCAATTGAGGCCAGGCGTCGACAACTGCTAGCATAAACCACAGTTCACATTGCCTCTTTTTTTTCTTCTCAACTCCCATCTCAACAAAACTCGTGGCCCATTAACCAAACTCTTGTCGTTTTAAACAGTTACATTGTGTTCATGATGATAAATATGTTCATGGATCCATTTTTTTATCCCATGTTCATGTCTTCTCCTTGCTAAACTAATCTACAGCAACAATGAGTCTCTCTCTCAACAATCATCATAAAAATAAATAAAATAAAATAAAATAATTCGTTATATGGGTGTTTTTTGTTTTTATATTTTTAGCCTTTAACGGTGAGTTTTGTCAAAAAAATTATCATTATTTATGAATATGTTTTATTTATTAAGATTTCATTGTTTAATAATTATCATCAAAACTTCCATTTGAAACTTCAATTGCAACATTCAGAACTTGATGTGAGAAAACATCTAGATTTTCAAAATATGGGGACAATATCTAAGCTATTAAGGGATTAGCAATTTTAGAAAAGTTTGAAATCTATTATTTGATTGATAGATTGATTCTTCTTGTGTTGATTCTTTTAGTTTCTACAACAACAATATAATGAGCCTTTTCAGTTGTGAAACTGGAAAAACAAGATTTGGCAATAAAATGGAGGATGAGTTTTTGGTAGATAATATGATGATTTATATATATTTTTTAGAGCAATATGATAATTTATATATAAAAAGGAAATTGCTAAGTATTTCACTTAGGGAATGATAATGGATAAATTTTATTCTATGAAAAATAGTCACAAGACATAAATTTGATGTGAAATGTTCTCTTTTGGATGTTTTTGTATATGTTTATAGTGAGTTTTTGTATGTTTATTAGTGTTTATTAATATAATGATATATCAAATATTCAATAGACTTATGAATTATACTTATTATATTAATACAACAAATTGCCCCTCAAATTAAAAATTTCTAGCTATGCCATTGTCCACCATATTATTCTTATTTCATTTTTTATTTTTGAAGAATGTTTCATATTATTCTTATAAAAAAATATCGGTGCTAAAAAGTATGGTTGACACATTTCTTCTCCCCCCCCCCCCAACCTGGCTCTGATACCATATTTAACGACCCAAGGAAAAACGCTAGCCACATTTGCACTATACCTCAAAAGGACTAGTCACAATTAAGACTCCTTGCAGTTGTTAATAATGCTCAGATCTACCTAGTATATGCCCAATGTGGGACTCATCACACACCCACACACATCACACAATCAATCAAATTGGGGCATCACAATCTCCCCCACTTAAATCCCTAACATCCTCGTTAGGGCCCACTTTGTGGGATAATGTCTCTGAGCCCACACGGAGTTACCGTGCTGGCTCTGATACCATTAAATTGTCACGCCTTGAACCCAACCATAAAGTAAGGCACGTGACAACAGCTGCACACTTATAAAGTTTTCACTCTACAAGTGTGCAAGACCTTCTTAGTAACTAAAAATTATCCTCAAAGAAAATTTCATCAATAAATCCACAATCATCCTCAATAATGCAATTGTTAAAAGATCTCCAAAGTACCAATAGAAACAACAATCCAAACCTCATGATCGTTAAACAAAAGATATACTAATTATTACAAGATCATCTTATTTCAAAAATTCCTAATCTCCTTTCAAGTGTACACCCTCGGCAAAAGTCCCAAAACTTTATTATTCTTCACTATCTAAAAATGGAGGGGAAAATGGGGGTGAGTTGACAACTTAATAAGTAACTAAATCCTAACTAAATGAAACAAGCATATAGATTGACAAAATAATACATTTTACATAAGATAAAAAATTTTCACATATATAAAAAATTATAATATACTATGGGTTTCAAAATAAACATAAGAAGTTTCATAGACTTAAAACAATTCAAATATTCAAACAAAATTCATATTTTTAATAATCTTTTATGACTATGGTCACGCTATATCCCTATGACTGGGTATCAGATTCAGATGAAACTAATTCCGTGCTAATGTATATCTCTCATTAGCTGGGTACAGAAACATGATAAGCTCATGATGCTCCAGATAGAACTAGTTTTGATACCAATGAATAACCCCCATTGGCTGGGTATCAGAGCCGACCCAGTAACCCTGTGTGGGCTCGAAAACACTACCCCACAAAGTGGGCCCTAACAAGGATGTTAGGGATTTAAGTAGGAAAGATTGTGATGCCCCAATTTGATTGATGGTGTGATGTGTGCAGGTGTGTGATGAGTCTCATACACATTACTCCAAAAACTAGAAGTTGGAAGGTCAAAGATTATTGTTGCTGGAAAGGCAATGAAATGAAAAATGTATTGGTCTATGAAGCCAACTCTCAGGGTGTATTTGGTTGGAGAGGTGGAAAAGTGGGAGGACAAAAAATAGTAGAATGATAGAAAAGTTGGAGGATAGAAAATATTTTAATTTCCCTCCTTTTTATTTGGTTGGGAGTGAAAAAGTGGAAGGATAGAGAAATGAGTTTGTATAAATTTACTCATATACCCTCATTAAAAAATGATGCCCAATTAGAACAAAAAAGTGATAAGCAACCAAAAAACAATACCCAAATTAAAAATAAAATAAAAAACAATTTCCAGAAAAAAAAAATTTTCTAGTTAAAAAGAGAGAGAGAGAGAGGAGGCAATGTTGCCCAGGAAACCATAAGAAAAAGAAAAAAGAAAAGAAGGCAACTAGACTTTGCCCACATGCATTGCACATGGGTAATTTTGTCATTTCACCATCAAACTCTCCCCACCCAGTTTTCTCTTCATTTTGGAAAGACAAATTTTGTGTGAGCTCAAGTGAAAAATGTCTAGGCCCCACATAAAAGTTTTCTTTCTCCCCCTCCCAACCAAACAACACACAAACCCATTTTATCTCCTATTTTCTCTCCAACGTTTTCTATCCACCCTGTTTCACCTTCAAACAAACACACCCTCAGTTTAGTTTTGGATTTCGAATTCTTCCAGCTTGAATTGGCGTGCACCTCTATGTACTTTTCTAAAATTAAAACTTTGGGTCCTTTGCTCACGAAAGGTATATTTATGATACTTTCATGTCATATTCTTGTCAAATATTTATTTTTATTCTAGCAAATTTCTCTTTCATCTATACTATTATTTAAGAGTTTTCTCCTTATTCACAGATTTGTGTAAAAAAATGTTTAGATAGCTTTTCATTATCAATTACAACATGTCAACATCATTTTTTTTTTAAAGAGACGTAGATCTCATATTCAATTATCAGAGATCTTATAAGTTGAATTAATTGGAACCCACACAACACGTCAACATCAATATATATTTTAAAGTCTTAAAACCCAATAAAAAATTTCATGAACCTATTAATTTTTGTTCAATATAATTGTGGAGTAGGCAAAATAAAAAAAGAAAGAACCTGTTAGTTTTTTATCAATATAATTGTGGAGTAGGCAAAATCAAAAAGGGAATAAGAAAAAATGAAATAACATTTCTCCAGATTTAGCGAAACGAAGTTCAACAATTTCTCCTATAAAACAGAAGGGGAGAGACAATCAGACAATCATTTTGGGAAAAAAAAAATAGTTAAAGCTAACCACAAAACCAAATTCTACTAGGATTAAAAATGAGGCAATTATGTAGAAATAAAATAATTTAGCAAATGTCTCGGCGCTCGGGCAGAAACTATTAGGAGC
This sequence comes from Notholithocarpus densiflorus, assembly GCA_030021035.2. Lineage (NCBI taxonomy): Eukaryota > Viridiplantae > Streptophyta > Magnoliopsida > Fagales > Fagaceae > Notholithocarpus > Notholithocarpus densiflorus. The sequence goes on along the minus strand of JARYZH020000013.1, from coordinate 1,234,251 downwards.
GTTTGGTTTGCTATGATGTGTCCTTAATGTGATGCACATTAGGATAATGTGACATTAAGATTTTTCATTTATTTTATTTATAATATAAAATTACAAAATATATTATATCATCTTAATTTCGTCACCTTCCTAAATAATGTAATGTTATATTCTTGTATTGAGATTACATTAATGTAAGATTATAATAATGTAACATTACGGTGTAATGTAACATCACGGTGAACCAAACGCCCCCTGGTTCGCTGTGATATGCCATTGATGTGGTACACATTATGATGATGTAATATTATGATTTTTGGTTTATTTTATTTTTTCTAACATTACCATAATCGTTTTTTTTTAATAGAAAAATACTGTTATTTTATTGATTCAATAGGGACTTCTGTCCATCATTACAAAATTGGTAGCATCACAGTGGATGTCTTCTAACCAGATTTGAGAGGAATTACAACACTTTGCCAGTTTGGCTAGTTTATCAGCTACATTGTTACCCATTCGTTTAGTGTGGATGAACGAGTAGGATCTAAAGGACGTGGCTAGGGAGCGAGAGTCCTCGATGATGTGACTGAAAGAAGCCAGGCTTAGGATTTCGGAGTTGAGGTGGCTGATGACTGTTTCCGAATCTCCTTCAAAGATAACATCTCAGAGACCTATCTCTTGTGCGAAGATGATTGCACGACGGCATGCTAGTGCTTCGACAGCCTCCACTGTCGAAGGTAGCTCAATCGGTTCTGACAAAGAGGTAATTAACTGGCCTAAGTGGTCTCTGATTACCACGCCTATCCCAGCTGAGTGGATGTCGTGGAAGAGTGCTCCATCAAAGTTAGCTTTATATAGATCCTTTGGTGGAGCATGCCAATGGACCAAGGTTGGGTGTGGGACCGTGTCAACATGATGATCCAGGAATGAATGATATTCACTTAGGCATTTCACTGCATCCGAGTAGATCATGGAATATGGTAAATAATGAGAGTCCACTCGAGTTGCATTACGTTTGGTCCAAAGGCTCCATGCTATGTAGGCGAACTTTTTTGCTAGGTGTGGAGCTCTGATATTGAATATTCCTATTAGAAGGTCATGGAAAGTTTGGAAGCATTCCGATAGTTGATTTCGGCATTGTTTTTCCTCCCACCATGTTTCTTTGACTACCCGACATCCCCATAGTGCGTGCACGGTATCTTCCACCTCTTATCTGCATCCATCGCATGTTGCGTTTCTTGTACCTATCTCAGAAAAAGGTTCTTTTTTGTTGGCAGTGATTCATTGCAAGCTTGCCATATGAAGTGTTTTATTTTACTTGGTACAGTGAGTTCCCAAATGTCTTTCCATAACACGTCCTGACCCGAAAGATTTGACGGACCCAGTTTTGAAGTTCGCTCTGTTCTTTAAAGCATCAGATATGCACTTTTGGTTGAATAAACACCATTCTTAGTTCCTGACCAAATTAGAGTATCCTTGATTCAACGGCTGCTTAAGGGGATGCTGAGAATAATTTGAGCTTCATGGGGTAGAAATTCCTCGATAACCCTATCCATTAGCCAACGTGACTCATCCTCCTCCAGCAATGCACAGACCTGTGTGTTCCCTGGAAAAATTTTTTGTGGTGATATAATTCTATTTGAGTGTGGGTCTAGGGGCCATCTGTCACCTCGAATGTAGAAACTCTCCCTGTTGCCTATCCTTCAAGTAACACCCTTTGAAATCACATGTCTTGCCTTTAGGATGCTTTGCCACGCATACGACCCATTCGAGTTTACCTCGTCATCCATGATTGAGCACCTAGGAAAATACCAAGCTTTGAAAACCTTGTACAGCAGGGAGTTTGTGTTATGAAAGAGCCTCCAGACTTGCTTCCCCAACAATGCGAGGTTAAAGTTTTCAATGTCCCGGAATCCTAATCCTCCTTCGGCCTTTGGCTTGCATAGCTTATTCCACGCCATCCAGTGGATTTTCCTGTTTTTCCCGTTGCATCCCCACAAAAATTTTCGAATAAGAGCTTCAATATCCCTGCATAAGTTCTTTGGAATTTTAAAGCAATTCATAGTGTAAGTGGGCATGGCTTGTAAGACGGCTTTTATCAGTACTTCATGACCCGCTTGAGATAGGGGTTTTTCTTTTCAGCCTTGTATTTTATGCCATATTCTCTCACATATATTGCTGAAACTTTGCCTCTTTGCCCAACCAATAAATGAGGGGAGGCCTAGGTTTTTCTCAAAGTGAGAAGTGGTCAAAACACCTAGCATTTCTTTGATTGTGAACTGAGCATGGGGATCGGTATTGGAGATGAAGAAGAGCTATGCTTTCTCTCAGTTTATACATTGTCCTGAGGCTTGTTCATATGTGTCTAGTAACTCCAGTACAGCAGTGCAATTATGAACATTTACTTGGCAAAACAGTAGGCTGTCATCGGCAAAGAAGAGGTGTGAAATTTTTGGACCATCTCGACATAATGAGACCCCTTTTATTGCGCTGCATTCTTCTGCCTATTGAATGAGAGAGTCTAGACCTTTTCCACATAAAAGAAAGAAGTAAGGTGATAATGGGTCGCCTTGACGGAGACCCCTTTGAGGATGGAAAAGACCATGAGGAGCACCATTGATCATAACTGAGAAAGATACAGACCGAATACAAGAGCTAACAATGTTTATCAATTTTTGATCAAAACCCACTTTAGCCATCAATTTTTCTAAGAACACCCATTCCACCCAGTCATATGCCTTACTCATGTCGAGCTTCAAAGCCATGGAACCAAACTTGCCATTTCGTTTATATCGCATCGCCTTAATCTCATCACTTCCTATATAATGTAATGTTGTATTATTATATTGAGATTACATTAATGTTAGACTACAATAATGTAATATTACGGTATAATGTAACATTACAACAAACCAAACGCCCCCTTAGAGCATTAGCGTCAGGCATTCTAAAAAAAATGCTATTTTCTCAAATCAAAAAGCTACTTTGTCTATTATAATACACCACTTTACAATACACTATACATCACATATTCTATTCTTTTACCATTTTATTTAAATATTATTTATTTATTCTTTAATTCTTTTTTGTTGTTCCCAAAGTTTCAACGAATAGATTGATGAGAGAGAACGTTTTAATATTATTAATTATTCCCCAAGTCCCCAATGATCAAGAAGAGAGAGAAAACTTTGAATAAAAAATAACCAATGCTAAAAATTTAGCATTTAGCACACTTGATAATAGTACTCGTACTAGCGATTAAACGCATAGGACCCGGCTATTCTTAAGAACCTCATAATCTTTTTCACATAATATCTTTCATGGTTATACATATATGCACCAAGGAGAGGCTTTGAGATACACTATTATTGACTAAGCCGAAAAGGACTTAGCAAGCCCATAGTGACGATGCGAAGTTAATAGCAGAATTCTTTAATATTTTTATTGTATCACATATTAAGAGACATGACAATTTTGTAGCTCACAATCTTGCTAGATATGCTAAACAAGTTGGTGATTTAATGATGTGGATGCAAGATGTTTCTCCACGCCTAAATGTTGTTATCTTAGCTGGCTTCCTAGTTTTCAATAAACTTACAACCTTCTTCTAATTTTTTTTTTAAAAACCCTTTATTAATATATATATATATATATATATATATATTCCTAATTTAAAACATAAAATAGAGATGGCAAAGATGTGGACTAGGCTAAAACTGGACTCCTATCTAAAAAGGCATGGCCCAACCTAAAAGAAAAAAAGAAAAAGAAAAAAACACGCTCGGTCTCAAGTTTCATATATCACATCTGTTTCAGATTCATGATCCATCTCTCCAATGTTGTTAGACATGCTAGACAAGTTAGTGATTTATTCATGTGAGTGAAATATGTTTCTCCACCCCTAAATGTTGTAATCTTAGCTAGCTTCTTAGTTTTCAATAAAGTTACAACATTCTTCTAAAAAAAACCCTTTATTAACAAAAAAATATATTCATAATTTAAAACATGGCTGAAACTGGACTACTATCTAATAAGGCCTGACCCAACCTAAAAGAAAAACACACACACACACACACACACTCAATCTCGGGTTTCATATATCACATTTGTTTCAGATTCACGATCCATCTCTCCAATTTTGCTAAACAAGTTAGTGATTTATTGATGTGGATGAAAGACGTTTCTCCACACCTAAATGTTATAATCTTAGTTGGCTTCCTAGTTTTCAATAAAGTTACAACCTTCTTCTATAAAAAAATAAAATATATATTAAAAAAAAAAACTAAAAAAAAAAAAAAAAGATATTCCTAATTTAAAACATGAAATAGAGATGACAAAGATGTAGACAGGGGTGAAACTAGACTCATATCTAGTAAGGCCCAACCCAACCTAAAAGGGAAAAAAAAAAAAAAAAAAAAAACCACAATTGGTTTCGGGTTTCATAAATTGCGTTTGTTTCAGATTCATGATCCATCTCTCCAATCTTGCTAGACATTCTAGACAAGTTAATTATTTATTGATGTGGATGAAAGATGTTTCTCTACACCTAAATGTTGTAATCGTAACTGGCTTCTTAGTTTTCAATAAAGTTACATCTTCATCTAAAAAAAAAAACCTTTATTAACAAAAAAAAGACATTCTTAATTTAAAACATGAAATAGAGATGGCAAAGATGTGGATCGGGATAAAACTGGACTCCTATCTAATAAGGCTTGGCCCAACGTAAAAGAAAAAAAAATAACACACACACACCGCGCGCGCACACACACTCGGTCTCAAGTTTCATATATTGCATTTGTTTCAGATTCACGATCCATCTCTCCAATTTTGCTAGACATGCTAGACAAGTTAGTGATTTATTGATGTGCATGAAAGATGTTTCTCCACACGTAAATGCTGTAATCTTAGTTTGCTTCCTAGTTTTCAATAAAGATACAAACTTCTTCTAAATAAAAAACCCTTTATTAACACAAAAAAGGTATTCCTAATTTAAAACATTAAATAGAGATGTCAGAGATGTGGACCAGGTTGAAACTAGACTACTATCTAATAGGACTATGCAAAAGGAAACCAGAACCGACCTTCCCGCACTGCCATTGCAACTGACCGGCGGGACCGACGCCAGCGATCGGAACGCGAAGAGACATCTGACGCCAGTGCAGTGCAGTCGTCGGAGTTGCAATCCCTCACCAATGAGGCGCTGAACCGAACCGATATAGTGCCCATTTGTTTCAGCTTTTACAAGCTGAAACGCACTTTTTTAAGCCAAAAAAATAAAATGTGCATTTGGTAAGTTTTTAGAAAGCTGCATTTTCATAAGAGCTGCGTTTTCATTTGTGAAGGAAAAGCTCAAATTGCGAAAACAGCACCTTGTTCCATTGCAAAAAAGTGCTGAAGCGCATTTCAATATTACCATTGGAAGTTGCACAAATTTCCCAAATTGCCCACTAGTTTTTCTTAAAAACCCAATTTTATCCCTTTGTTTATAACACAATTTTACAAAGGAACCCAATAATGAAATCAAAACTAAAAAAAAAAAAAAAAAATGATCTAACCCATTTCTACTGCATGTCGTTGGCAGTGGGGAAGAGATCAAGCAATGGTGGGGAGGAAGACAGGCGGTGGTGAAGGCAGAGCAAATCAGTAGACAACGGAGGCGAAAGGCGGAGACGATGGAGGCGAAAGACGCAGACGACGGAGGCGAAAGACAAAGACGACCAATCAGCAGACCCATCTCTCTATCTTCGTTTGATGAGAATCAAATGGTGTGGTTGTGTGTGTGACCTTTAAGTTTGTGTGTTTTGATGGGATAGAGGGAAAGAAACTTGCAGACGAAGTGGAGAGAGAAAAGGGAGAAAGGAAGAAAGAAAAAAAAAAAAAAAAAAAAAGAGGAAGAAAGAGAGCTCTATGTGGAACTGGAATGTTCTGGAATGTGGAGGAAGTGGTATGGTAAAAAGAGGAAAGAAGGAAAAAAAGAAAAAAAGTAAGGGTACATGAGTGGAGGAGAAAAAAAGAGGGGAAAAAGAAGAAGGAAATACGGATGAAAAGAAAAAAAAAAGAAAAAAGGGAAAAATAAAATAAAGAATAATAAATTAAAATTGAGAAATGCTATCACAATATTTTCACAATAAATCTTAAGTGATAGGTTATTATTAGCTAATATTGGTGAGAAAAAAATAATTTTTTTAGAAAGAGAAAAAAATAATTTTAATAGTACGTTCAAATTAAAATTAGTATCAATTATCACAATATTTTCACAATAAATCTTAAGTGGTAGGTTATTATTAGCTAATATTGGTGAGAAAAAAATAATTTTTTTAGAAAGAGAAAAAAATATTTTTTTTAGAAAGAGAAAAAAAATAATTGTAATAGTTCGTTCAAATTAAAACCAGTATCAATTATCAAAATATTTTCATAATAAATCTTAAATGATAGGTTATTATTAGCTAATATTGGTGAGAAAAAAAAATAATTTTTTTAGAAAGAGAAAAATTGATTTAAGTATTATGAAGTAGTTTATTTAAGTATGAAATAAACTTCTTTGTATATACATTGTCTTTTTTGGTAATTTATATTCAAATTACAATTTTTATAAGTGCTAGCCAAACACTTAATTTTTTCAAAAAGCATTTTTTACCAAACATTTAGTTTTTACAAAAAATTCAGTTTCATACCACACTTTTTAAAAACCCCACTTTTTTAAAAAGTTGAACCAAACTCATCCATATGCGAGATCGTTTTTCACCTTTTGGATACGGCGTTTTACTGGGTATGGATTTTAATTTTTTTCCTCTAAAACGACGTCGTACTGGGTATTATTATATATTAAAAAAAAACACAAAACGGCACCGTTTGGTTCTAGGTTTTCAGATTTCCCTCACTATAAATACACTCTATTTCTCTCTCATAAGACTTAACACTCTCCCTCTCTCGCCTCTCGCCTCTCGCCTCTTGCCGGACTGCCGCCTCGTCGCCTCGTGTCTGAGCTCGCACCGGCTCACCGCGGACAGGCGCCCATAGTCACTGGTAAGCCATCTTTGTGTCTTGGCCTCTTGGGTATCTTGTTATTTTTTTGGTTGTTTGTAGTACTGTACATGCTGGGTTTGTGTTTTTTTGTCAATGTTTGCCTTACATCTACATGGGTTTGTCACGTTTGTGTTTCTACTTTCTTGTTATCTTTGTGTCCTGGCCCAGACTTTAGAGAACCGAGAATATAATGCAAAGGCAAAAGATTTGTTGAGTGTTGACTCGTTTATCTTTTAGTGACTTTGTGTTTCTGCCTTTCTGGTTATGCCATCTCATTGAAGCGGTGTGTTTACTGTTTATCCATTGACCAAACTAAATAGATGTCTCAGAACAATTTAGTGAGTGGACACGTCAGATAGCTGTTAGGAAGTTTATTATGTCAGTTTCATTATTTCTTGCCAAGCTCTATTGCTATATATACTAAACAAAGTATTGTAATTGTTTTATGTAAGTTAAATGCAATTTCAGTTCATTCTCCCAAATCTTTTCTCTAATTTTGATATTTATCAGTCACACATTCCAAAAGGGAAAACACCATTGTTCTCGAAAGCAGATTTGAAACTAGCTAGTAGCTTCTACTTTTGTCAATGTCTTATGTCTGGATATGTCATATGTCATCTTAATTCTTAATAATAATATTTACAAGGGTCTTTAAAATGAAATGGATGAATAATTAAAAGTCTTCACTTCAGGTAGCATTTGCAATAACATTATATAACTCATACTAGAATATTTCAAACTTATGGATAAAATGTTCCATTAGTATGCTCCCAGCACCCAATCTTTTGTTCTAAACTTTTGTAAGATGGGTTGATTTCCTCTAAACTTTTGTTCTTCCTCTAAACTTTTTTTATTATCAATTTTTCAGCACTTGTTTGGACTTTGGAGTGTTACATTGTTACTTTAGTCCCACTTAATTATTTAAGTAACTTATTGCATTGCATGAGCTAGCTAATTAGTGACTCAGTGTGTCACAGACTAAGTAGTAATTACTAATCTTTTTTTTTCTTCAGCATTTTAATTTTTGAGGGAGACGAGATTGAGAGAGGTCACGCTTTCAATCCTTCACCGAGAGGTAATCACTAAACACTAATCACTCACTATATTCAGCATTTTCATTTTAAATTTTTAGTACTCAATAACAACTGCTTTAAGTTTATATATATGAAATTAACTATTATTTTATATTTATATTGAGAATAATATGATGAATTCCTTGTTAATATCAGTGACATGAATTGTTGAGTAATTGTTGAGTAATGACTAATGATTGTTAGTCTATTATTGTTGCCTTGTTGTACCTAAACTAATTAGTTATTGCTATTATTGGATTTGGTTGTGACATTCATTGATTGAGAGTGAGCTATTTGATATTATATTTGTTGAAAAATTATAATTTGACATTGTTGTGGAAACTTTGTTTTTTGGTTGGTTGGAAATGTTTTTATTAAGAAATTTATATTTGTTGTAGAAACTTTGTTTTTGGTTGGTTGGAAAAATTATATTTGTTGAATAAAGTTGAAATTTAAAAAACTAAATTCCACGAAAGAAAGTTATGTTAAAGGACTAAATTGAATTTGACAAAATTAGAGGGTTTAATTTGTAACTTAACCTTAAAAAAAAAGTTGAAGTTACCCAACTGTAACCTTGTGTGACGTGTCCAAGAAACTGGCGGGAACTCACCCACTGAAATAAAAAGGCCCAAGCCCATACTGATACTTCGTAATCATTTACAAAAACAAACAAACTCACTCAGAGAGAAATATTCCGGCGAGCTACCAGCGAAGATCTGCTCAACCAAGGTCTGAATCATTTTCTAAACATTGCTTTTGTTGTTATTTGTTTTTCTGAATCATTTTCTAAACATTGCTTTTGTTGCTATTTGTTATTATTGATTAAATGTAGTAGTTAGGGTTTGGTTTTGGTGTGATTTAATTTGCTCGGTTCATTTTTGGGAGATTTTGCTATGTTTGATTATAAATTATTTTATATACACTTTCGGAAGCAATTAAAATTTGCCTAATTTAATTTTTTAGTTGCTTTTAAAGGTGTATGTAAAATAGTTTGTGTGCAACAAATTTATCTAATTCTGTATTGTTGCATAAAACACCTTGTCCTCACTATTATGTACTTGTCCTTCTTTTAATGTCCACTTTTTAAATTTTAATTTTGCCACATTTTTGTTTCGTAGACGCAGTTTATTTTTGGTCCCCTAATTTTATTTTAATAAAAATAAAACTCTTATATTATTATTACTATTTTTATTTTCTTGTGCAAAAAACTCTGTTTTCTAGAGAAGCTAGCTATTGCTACAGGGTAGAACAGTAGAATTCTGTATTTTAGGCTTTTAGCATTTCTGAATCTTGTGTTAGAGCATCAGCATCGAAGAATGCTATTTTATTCTATTTTACCATCCCAAAAAGTTACTTTATTAATTATACTATACCATTTTACAATACACCATACATCCCAAAACTCTATTATTTTACTTTTTTATTAAAATATTATTTTTTAATCTTAAAACTCTTATATTATTATTACTATTTTTATTTTCTTGTGCAAAAAACTCTGTTTTCTAGAGAAGCTAGCTATTGCTACAGGGTAGAACAGTAGAATTCTGTATTTTAGGCTTTTAGCATTTCTGAATCTTGTGTTAGAGCATCAGCATTGAAGAATGCTACTTTATCCTATTTTACCATCTCAAAAAGTTACTTTATCAATTATACCATACCATTTTACAATACACCCTACATCCCAAAACTCTATTATTTTACTTTTTTATTAAAATATTATTTTTTAATCTTTCTTTATTATTTCTTTCCAATCATCACTTTTGCAAAATGGTATGGTATTCTTCAATGGAATAAAATATATATATATATTTTTTTTTTTTTAGAATACTGCTACAGTACAATTCTAACTTTAGAATTGTACTGTAGCACTATTGCAAAAAATTTTGCAATAATGAGGTTTACAATTTTTTGATGCAAACGTTTTTGAGCCATGAAATGCCAAAAAGCCCTTAGATATGGCATTAGCATTCTTCAATGCTAATGCTTAGGCCATACTATGCTCTATTTATTAGTGGGTGATTGGGTCATAAACTTGCAACCTCGCGCATTACCTCATCCTTGAGGGAATGAGGTGTCATTTGACTATTTGAGATATAAATGAACTAGCCATGCAGAGTTGGAATTAATAGTAACTAATAGGACTCCACCAACAGTTTGTCTTTGACGTAGGGTACATAATCTACTATTTAATTTTTACAATTTATTAATTATAGTATTTTATTATTATATATTTTTTGTTATTTTAAGTTGAAGTTATTTTATTTCTTAATTTTTTTTTTGGTGCTTTTAATGCTTTCTAGATCAAATTAGGTACTATTTTTTTTCAATCAAGTTTTACGAAACTTTTAAATAGGACTATAAATCTGTAAACATTTTTTTTTTTTACAATTTAGATTCAATTTAATAAAAGTTTAGATTTTTATCTCTCTATTTTCTGGTGGATTTTAGATTATCTCTCATTATGGATTTAAGGTTATGGATCTGAGGTTATTTTTTTGAAACAAATGTGTTTTGTTTCTCGTAGGTATTTTCTTATCCTAGTCTGATGGCTACTAAACGTGGCGGTAGCCATTCTAGTAACCAAAAGGTTAAAGCAAGAGTTCTTAGGAAGGAATTCCTTCAACTTCAGCAAGATGCTCAACAAGTATTACATGAACTACAATAAACAGTAGCTACCCCTCTTCCTAGGAGATCCTCCCACAGCAACAACAATCAATTTACTCAAAGACACTCCTAAATACAAGAACATTCCATTTTTTGATGGGATGATGAATAGGTTGGAATTTGTTGATTGACCTTTTTGATTTGCAAGAGTATTTTAAATTTTGGAAGATTTGTGATGAAAAAAAAGTATGGCTTGCGTTTAATAAATTAGATGGTGAAGCAAGGGAATGATGGGAAGACATTCAAATTGATAGGAAGCATTGAGGTAGGCATCCAATTCTCCCTTGGCAAAGAATGAAAAAGTTGTTAGTTGATTTATGGTTTATACATGATTATTATGATATGCTAGATAATACAATGTTGATTATAGATTTGTATATCATATGAAGAGGAATATGTCGAAACATGAAAGGCCAACTACAAAACTGAAATTATCATATCCAAGTCCATGTGTCAAGAAACGAAAAGGGTTTGAGGATTGAGAAGATGCAATAAATTTCTAAAGAAAATTTTGAAGTTGTTGAAAAAGATCAAGAGTCAAGACTTGCAACAAGTTGTTTAATTGAAACTTGAAGATAGCACTTTTCAAAAGTTTGATGAAGAATTCAAATAAAAGAAGATTGAGTTGATTTTGGATACCGGATAATGGAGGTAATCAAGAGATAGTAATTATTGAGAATATTGTGTAAGATCCAATTGAGGTAAACTATTATTTGTTTGAATTTCTTATATATTAATTAAAAATTTAAGCTATTCAATTGATGAAAATAAATAAATTATATTTGCTTATGTCTTTGAATTGTATAAATCATACTCCTATATCAATAGTTCTAAGCATAAAATGATTGTACCGAATCGAATTGTTTAATGGACCTAATGGTTTAAGAAACCGATTACACTGAATATACTAATAATTAGAGCCTCAGAGGTAAAGTACTTTTTGTCCCTGAAATTTTGTTTAAATTCAAGTCTTTTGTCATATTTAAAACAATAATCTTATCAATAAAAAAATTCAAAAGATATATATATATATTTTTTCATTCAGTTAATCTACCTCTATTATTTATACTAGACCAAGTTATCCTTTTAAAACGCAATATTGATGGCAATGGAGAGGGGAGGCGCAGAGCTAAAGGATAGGATCTTCACTCCCGCCCCGAATGGTTTTATTTTGTCTCATCCCCGCCCTCACTTTGTATGACGAAGAAAACTTACTTGCCCCTTCCTTGCCTCATAAATTTTTACTCCATGTTAATTTGCCCCACAATTATTATAATTTTTTTTAATAAAACACGTTTCATTAATATAAATATACTTGAAATTACAACTAAATTTATCCCAACAAATCAAACTAATTTTTAGCAAAAACTAAGTAATATTATCCAAGTGTTTAACAAGACAATATCACAATATAAATAAAAATCTTAATATCCATGCATTTATATAAACTAGTATTGATTTATTTGTTTAAATAATAGGGAAAGGCAAAGTAAGGCAAGGCGGAGCAAAATTGTCTTCGCTACCATATAGGCATTTAGTTAAGTTATGTAATTTCTTTAATCATAGACGTGGGTGAAAAATGAAAACTGATATATTTTTAAAATTTTAAAACTGGAAAGGTAAATTTCTAAATTTCTTTTTTTCGAAGAAGTTATATCACTTATTCAAAAAAAAGGGGGGGGCATAATGGCAGCATCTTTGTCGTATTTACAAGATCTTAATGAGGTTTTATGATACCCATGAGTGAGCTAGGATTTATTAAGCTTTGGGGTTATCCATTTGAAGGTACAATATAGTGTTGCATTATAATGAATTGAATGTTTGTAACCTGTTCAGAAATTCAACATTATCTGGGGTCTTTCAAAGGTACTAAAGATGGATTGATAAAATTTTGCTGAGTCATTTAGATTTAGTAGTAGTTACAATAATTTTAAGTGGAATTGTTTTGTCTCCTTTTATGCTTTCTAGCTACTTTTCATGGGAAAAAAAAATTTAACATTTTGTATAGTATGTGCATAAAAAAGTAGAAAATATTGGGGGCAAATCATGGCAACAAAAAGTGAAAACATACATATTCTTTAACAAATTATTGGCATCGGAATGAATGTCAAGGCTTGCAAATATGATTACTCTTCTGGAGCTTCATTTTTTCGTCCCCAATCTTCCAATAAGTACATTCTTTAGCTTTTTTATTCTATTTTTTCTGGGGTGTGGTCTTTATATGTGGATTTCATGTTTGTGTGGCTGTTACTTGTCAACAATTTTGAGCTCTTGGTATCTTCTTCATTCCATAATAGTTATACCATAAATGTTTGAGGGATCTTGTGAACTTCATTGGATATAATTTTTGAAGCTACTCTTGTATGTTGGTCCTCTGCCTAGACGCATTGATGATGTATATGATGGATACAATGAGTTCGTTGTGAACTTCATAGGAAGGAAACTATACGATGGACTTTTTTTTGGTTGGGGGTGCAGGGTTTGATGATAATCATTAGCTTATATACAGTTTTTTTTTTACGTTAGTCTCTTTAATTTTCTTGTTTCCATCCAAATAATCATCATCATATATTATATTATATATTATGGATTGGTAATTTGGTATTGGATTCTTTGCAGGTATGAATATTTTAGAAAGCAATACAAAGAAAGAGAGTTTGAAATGACAATCGTTAGCGTAGTTTATGCAGTCATATTGGCATGGAGGTCTTATACAAGTTCAAAACAGCAAGATGAAAATGCTACTTAGGCACTTGAAACCTCCCAGAAGTTGGATGCGAGTACTTTAAAAATACTTGAAGTGTGTGAAAGACTGGAGGCTAGGTCGTTAACTAAGCGTTTTTCTTTCTTTGGACGATTTGCCTTTGCCTTTTGGTGGGACAAGACTGAGAAGGCAAGGCTGGTGGGGGTGAGTCTGGGAAGGGTGAAGATGACAAAATGTAGAGCTCTTTGTGATTTGTTTGATAGATTCTGGATTTTGTAACTTTGTTTTGGTTTTGTGACTTTTGTTTTGGTTTTAGAAAGAATCACAAAAAAAAAAAAAAAAAAAAAAAAAAAAAAAAAAAAAAAAACAGAATCAGACAAAAGTCACAAAACCAAAACAAAGTTACAAAATTTATCAAACAAATCACAAAGAGCTCTACATTCTGTCATCTTCACCCCCACCAGCCTTGCCCTTCTCAGTCTTGTCCCACCAAAAGGCAAAGGCAAATCGTCCAAAGAAAGAAGAATGCTTAGTTGACAACCTAGCCTCCAGTCTTTCACACACTTCAAGTATTTTTAAAGTCCTCACATCCAACTTCTGGGAGGTTTCAAGTGCCTGAGTAGTATTTTCATCTTGCTGTTTTGAACTTGTATAAGACCTCCATGCCAATATGACTGCAAAACTACGCTAACGATTGTCGTTTCAAACTCTCTTTCTTTGTATTGTTTTCTAAAATATTCATACCTGCAAAGAAACCATTACCAATCCATAATATAATCTATGATGATGATTATTTGGATGGAAACAAGAAAATTAAAGAGATTAACGTAAAAAAAAACTGTATATAAGCGCTAATGATTATCGTCAAACCCTGCCACCCCCAACCAAAAAAAAGTCCATCGTATAGTTTCCTTCCTATGAAGTTCACAACGAACTCATTGTATCCATTATATACATCATCAATGCGTCTAGGCAAAGGACCAACATACAAGAGTAGCTTCAAAAATTTTATAAAAAAATATTCTAACAAATTATATCCAATGACGTTCACATGATCCCTCAAACATTTATGGTATAATTATTATGGAATGAAGAAGATACCAAGAGCTCAAAATTGTTGACAAGTAACAGCCACACAGGCATGAAATCCACATATAAAGACCACACCCCAGAAAAATAGTATAAAAAAGCTAAAGAATGTACTTATTGGAAGATTAGGGACGAAAAAATGAAGCTCCTGAAGAGTAATCATATTTGCAAGCCTTGACAGTCATTCTGATGCCAATAATTTGTTAAAGAATTTGTATGTTTTCACTTTTTGTTGCCATGATTTGCCCCCAATATTTTCTACTTTTTTATGCACATACTATGCAAAATGTTTAAAAAAAAAATTCCCATGAAAAGTAGCTAGAAAGCATAAAAGGAGACAAAACAATTCCACTTAAAATTACTATAACTACTACTAAATCTAAATGACTCGGCAAAATTTTATCAATCCATCTTTAGTACCTTTGGAAAGATTCAAACCCATCTAATTATTAATTGGGTTAAATGGGTATTAATCCAATTAACATTAATGTTTATTGGGTATCTAATTAGACCTAATTATGACATAAGTATTATTTCTACAAATCACCCAACTTTAAAATACCTAAAACTACTAAAAGGACCAAAACACTCATTAAACCTAAAAAATTACCAAAATACCCCCCTAAACCTAAAAAATAACATAAATACCCCTCGAAACCTAAAATTTATCAATTACCCTCCTAAATCTATAAAATGATCGAAATACCCCTTAAACTCAAAAAATGACCGAAATACTCTTGAAACTTAAAAATGATCGAAATACCCCTGAAACCTAAAAAATGACCAAAATACCCCCGAAAAATAACAATGACCAAAAATACCTCCGAAACCTTAAAAAAATTACTGAAATACCCCCCTAAACCTAAAAAATGACTGAACTAAACCAAACAAATGACCAAAATACCCTCGAAACCTAAAAAATGACCAAAATACCCCCTAAACATAAAAAATGACTGAAATACCCTCAAAACCTAAAAAATGACCAAAATACACCCGAAACCTTTAAAATGACCAAAATACCCCCTAAACATAAAAAATGACGAAATACCCCTGAAACCTTTATAATGACCGAAATACCCCCCCCCTAAACTAAAAATTGACCAAAACACCTCATAAACCTAAAAAAAACCGAAATACCCCCGAAACCTAAAAACTTACCATAATATCCCTGAAACCTATAAATTAATACATGAATTTTATGTACCAAACTCAATTATACCCACCCATTTGACACCCGTAAATAATTTTGTTCGTATGGTCATTTTTGTAAAATTGACTCTCCTGTTACACCACAATCTCAATGAATTACTAGCAATCAGTAATCTGTGCGATGAATCAGATATACAACCAAGATTGTGACTTCTTATTTCATTTTTTTTTCTTTTCTATTTTAAATTATAAAGGATAGTGAATTCACATGTATTGGGACTCAAAGGTGAGTAAGAAGAGTCCATAACAAACATGGTCTAATAAAATATAAAGAACATACACAGGGCTAGAACCATTAATTTTTATCTAGGGCGCTTAGTTGTGGTACTAAATAGATAAGTCAAGAAAAACCTCCCACTGTGTGCGTGTATGTACTACATATATATATATATATATATATATATATATCTTATCATCTTTAAATTTCAATAAATATACAACAAAACACAACAACTTAATGACAAAAGAAAATCTTATAAGTTCCACTGAGACTTTTAGGTTGGGAAAACCAAATAAAGTGGTCATATAACATTTTTATTGTCATTTTGTTCTTGTAAGTTTATATTCATGGTGCTTTCTTAACTTTAGGTCACAAAAAAAGGTTCCTCTAACCTATCTACGGTGATTTCTCGACTCTTGATAACCAACATGTTATTATGAAAAAAAAAATGTTCTTTATAACTGTGAACTCATGATTACCATTGCTTTGACATTTAGAAAGAGCTCTAAAATTCTATCTGTTATCTCAAAAAAAAAAAAAGAGCTCTAGAATTACTCCACATATTACAATTTTACAATAATAGAGTAGGCAATTAATAAACCAGTAAGCTTTGTCATGAATAAATTCTTGTGAAATTCATGGATGATTTTTAAGTCATTTTGAAGGTCTTGGGGTATTTCGGTCATTTTTTAAGTTTTGGGAGAACTACGATCATTTTTAAGGTTCTAAGCGTATTTAAGTCATTTTTAAGTTATAGGGTCATTTCAGTCATTTTCTAGATTTCAAAGTTATTTCGATTATTTTTTAGGTTTTAAGGTCATTCAGTTATTTTTTAGGTTCTATGGGTATTCTAGTAATTTTAGAGGGTTTTGAGGGGGTATTTTGGTCATTTTCAAATTTTAGGGGGTATTTTTGGTCATTTTTTAGGTTTCAGGGGCATTGCAGTCATTTTTTAAGTTTTAAGGGTATTACTATCAATTTTTTAGGTTATATGGGCTTTTTGGTCATTTTTTAGGTTTCAATGAGATTACAATCATTTTTTAGGTTCTAAAGGTATTTCGGTCATTATTTTTAGGTTTTGTGGGTATTTCCATCTTTTTTTAGGTTTTAGGGTATACGGTCCTTTTTTAGGTTCTAAAGGTATTGCCCAATGTGACTATGGAACTGTAAAATGTGAGTACAAAATAATGGATCCACCTAATGTGACAAAAGTGTGGTCATATGTGATGTTAGTATTATATAATGTGACGATAAAGCTGTCAAATGTGAGTAAAAAAATAAAAGAACCACTGAATGTGAAAAATTGCAATCAATTGTGATGTTGGTACTTCCTGATTTGACAATGGAAAAATCAAATGTAAGAAAAAAATAATGGAACCACCGAATGTGACAAAAGTAGGGTCATATGTGATGTTGAAACTGTCCAATGTGACTATAAAATTGTCAAATGTGAGTAAAAACTAATAGACCACCAAATATGACAAAAGTACGGTCATATATGATGTTGGTACTGGTTAATGTAACGATAGAACTATCATATGTGAGTAAAAATAAAAATAAGGAAACCACTGAATGTGACAAAAGTACAATTAGTTGTGATGTTGGTACTGTTTAATGTGACAATAGAATCGTTAAATGTGAAAAAAAATGTGAACTGCCAAATGTGATAAAAGTACAGTCATATGTGATGTTAGTACTACTTAATGTGACAATGGAATTGTCAAATGTAAGTAAAAAAATTAGGGAATCACAGAATGTGACAAAAGTACGGTCATATGTGATGTTGGTACTGCCTAATATAACCATGGATCTGTCAAATATGAATAAAAAATAATGGAACTATTGAATATGACAAAAATAACGGTCATATATAATGTTGACACTGCCCAATGTGATCATGGAACTGTAAAATGTGAGTAAAAAATAATGGATCCACCGAATGTGACAAAAATATGGTTATATGCGATATTGGTACTACTCAATGTGACGATAGAACTGTCAAATGTGAGAAAAAAATAAAGGTACTACTAAATATGACAAAAGTGCGATTAAAACTAATGTTGGTATTGTCTATTGTGACAATAGATAAGTCAAATTGAGAAAAAAAAAGAAAAAAAAAAAAAAAAAGGAAACCATTGAATGTGACAAAAGTATAGTCACATATGATGTTGGTACTACCCAATGTGACAATGAAACCGTCAAATGTGAGGAAAAAAAAAGGTACCACCGAATGTGACAGAAGTACAGTCAAATGTAATATTAGTATTGCCTAATGTTACAATGTAATTATCAAATGTGAGGAAAAAAAAAAAGGGAACCTTAGAATGTGACAAAAGTGCAGTTATATGTGATTTGATACTGCACACTGTGAAGATGAAATCATCAAATGTGATGTTTTGGTAATCTGACATAGCAGGTTGAATCTTATCCCGATAGAATTACCCGTTGGTCAAACGTGAATTGATGCTTTTATTTGAGGTCTATGTTATTGGAGCATTATCTTTTGATATTTTAAAGGTCATATTGCATCAACACTTAGTTTATAAGATTGTGGAAATTCATTTCTCATTCACTTTAAGAAATTTCACTTGTTTTTGAATTTCTAAATTTTAGCAAGACCTTCGTTCTCAATTAGATGATTTGAATCTTAAAAAACAAGTATAGGATTATGATATCTTGTGAAGTCGGTGGCTTGAATTCAACTTAAGCTATGATTGTTTTGGAGTGCCGTACAATACTTGAAGTCTATTTCATTGCCAACACTATTTCCATACAAGTCTTGATTTCCTATTTCATGTGCAACACTGTTTCCTAATTGTTTTAGGACTAGTTTTTCATAGCAATTTTTGGTGCAAAACAATCACTACTAGCCAGCCTAACTTAGTATAAATAGGATAGAGGTGCTTCGGCAATTATAGAGAAGAAAAAGAGAGTGAAAAAGAGAGATTGACTGGTGCATATTTGTAAGAGTTCTCTAGTTTAGAATAGGGTGCAAGGTTTTCTCTATTCTTTGTATTTGTGAGAGAGCTATTGGGTGTATTGGGGACTGGGTGTGTGTGAGAATATTGATACACCAACTTGTATATCTCCATATTTTGATTAGTGGAATTTCTTCGCCGTTGCCCATGAATGTAGGCCAAAAGCCGAACAACGTAAATTCTCGGTGTTCTTTTGTCCGCCTCGCCCCGCGTTGCTAAGGATTATAATTGTAAATTTTTCATACATTAAAATCTTACTATTTAAACAAACATATTAATATTAACTTATTTTATTCTACCCAATGTGGTTCTCTGCCTTTATTTTGTTATGTGTTATACTATGAGATTTTTTTTTTTATGATTGTCTTGTTAAACACTTGAATATATTATTCAATTTTTTCTAAAAATTGATTTGATTTGATGGGATATATTTAGTTGTAATTTCAAGTATATATTTATTAATGAAATAGGTTTCATTAAAAAAATTGTACTAGTTGTAGGACAAATTAACAAAAAGTAGAGTTTTACGGGGTGGAGCGCGGCTTCGCGAAGCCCCAAGGGGCAAGGATGGGGTGAGAAAGTTTTCCCCGTCATGCGGGGATGGGGTAAGACAAAACCATACGGGGCGGGGACAAAGACCTCATCCTTCGGCCCCACCCTGCCCCATTGCCATCCCTACTGACTAGCATTCAGCGAGTTCTGCAAACAGTCGGTCAAAGGAGGCAAAAAAGAGATCAGGATCGCTGGTATGAACAGAATGGGAATGGCCTGGCTCGGGAGAAGGGTCCTCGCAATTGTATCGATCAGCGTCCGATATTCCTGAGCAGAAGCATTATGATAGAAGGGATCAGGAATTAGAGTGTTTGCGTAAACAAGTTAGGGACTTGGAGTTGGAAGTACGAGGTAGGCGTGTAACACCCTAAACCCATACCAAAGATTTAGATGCACGACTTGTCTTATAAATAATCAACAATAATATAATGGAACAGAGCGTAATTAAATATCCACAAATAAACTTCAAACCATCAAATTTATTTCCTATGAAATCCATAAAAAAATAAAAATTTTAACAATAAAGTCTCCAAATACAATCTCAAAGAGTTCCACAAATGCCAAACTCACCATCCTAAGAAAATATACTAAAACAGTCCATCAACTAACATAGCTCCAAAAGAAGTTTTCAATCTATGGCTCCAATGATCTATCACCAAAAGATATTCTATTGCTCTAATCTGAAAGGGTGGAGAAAGGGGGGTTAGCTAAAAGCCCAATAAGAGATTACATAACATGAGGGTGTTTTTCAAAACAAAACAATAGTATCATTGACAAAATATAGTCTTTACAAAACATTTACAAATAATTTTAACAATAATATAATATATTCTATAAAACTACTAGGAACAAAACATTTAACTATAACACTGTAATTAGTAAATAAAATAGAAACCACTTTAGTTAGCCAAAATACACTAAATGGGTTGAAACAATATACTATAGTAATAAACAATTTTTCCACTTGTGAAGGCCAATAACGAAAAAACAATAGTTTGATATGGAAAACATTAAATATTAGCCAAACAAAGACATAAACTGCTAAACACTTGGTGGGTGAGTCCCATGGGGAACAATAACACTAACCTCAAAGAGGCAACACTGGCTCTAAAGAGCAAATGATAACATTACACCACACCACAATAACACTACATCAGCTGAAGACCAACACTTAACCCTGTGTTGGCAAAGATTGCAGACTGTCTAACTGACCGTTTGAAAACATTCTTACTTTATTACAATATTGTCAATACTAATCATATATCATATAACAAATACTTTCTCAAAAATATAGTTTTGAGTCATTCTTAACATATACAGTTTCAAAGTAATATACAAGAAATAATAAAATTCAAGTATGTGTATAAAGTATTGATAATGGTATAAGTTCTTGAAACTTCACTTTTGCAATTTTGTATACATATAAATATATTTTTACCAAAAAATATATATGAATATATATGTCGTGAGAGACGTCATGTTCTGAAATCCACTTACCTCAAATCACCAAAACACTTTAGACCTCAACTATCCAAGCCAATGTCACTCAAACCTAATACATAAATAGATGATTTATTAAGTGCTAAGCTTTCCACTACTAATTAAAAATCCTCTTACTAAAATAAAATAAATAAAGCAGCCACCAAAAGCTCTTGCATTAGCTATAGAGATGATTTTGCTGTGTTAAGCCATACTTACTCTATTTATATAATCCATTCATGCTATCCCTCTTACAAAATCATATATGGACCTCTATACATCATACCTACACGTCAGATCCTAACAATGTTTTCTAACCAAAGGCCTATCATTAGTATTTAATACTTTACCATCAGATCCGAAATAATCCACAAGCATCAGTATTTACTTACATCTCATGATAGTCTATTTAAATTGGATATAGGGAATTCGATCTCAATTGGGGTATTTATATCATGTAATCTTATGACTCACCATGCTATGTACATAAATTATGACTCTTTACTCTCTACATATATATAGATGCCTATCATGCCACTTAATTAAGTCATAACGCAGAAACTTCAAGAAATCCTATACCATCAACTTAGAGATATCTTGCACCATGTAATATTGTAATATCGACTCTACTGTTTGGAGATAAACAACATGTATCTTTAACCTATGATATCACACACACAATCTATAGTCAGCTCCTTAGAAGTTACCTTGATGTCGTCTTTGTCAAGTTTGGCAATTATCCTTTTTGCCGTAGCTTTTAGCATCCAGCGTCTCTCTCTACCTTTTACGTGACTGACTTAAAAGACCCAATATATATACCTCTAAAACAACACTCCAATTCAGTCTAGGAAGATCAATTCCACTCCAATTAGTACTTTTATAAAACACTCCTACTTGGGCTAGAGTTTAAGACCCACTAAAACTTAAATAAGCTTCCAAGACTTTAATTCCCAATTAAACTCAAATTAAGATTGTTTAAATAGGCTAGAACTCTAAAAGGATTCCAATAACACTTAAACTCTTAATCCAAATAGGTTTTAATCTCTTATCTTTTTCCTTAACTAATAAAGAGACTAAAAGTTAAATATGAATAATCAACAAAATAACTCTCACGTTACATCTTCTTTTATTAATTTTCTTTGTAGTGATTATAATATAAAATAATATCACCTTAAAAATAAATTAAATAATTCATCAATTCCACTCTAGAAGCAATTAAATTAAATTTAAGTGAGGCGGGTGTTACAAGGCGTCGAAGAAGGAATTGTGATGAATCCCCTGAAGGATCTGGCAACACCTGGGAAAGTCGTGGAGAGTTCTCTCACCAAAGTGGTTCCCGCTGATCAAGAGAGACATCGCGGGATTTCACCGGGCGATTGTCGATTTCTCCCAAGCAACGTAGGCATCATAGTGCGGCGATGGATGAAATGAGCCGGGCTCTACGCAGAGCGGCCCGGTCACTGTTTTCTGATGAGATTGAACGTGAGCAGATGCCGAAACGATTTAACAGACCGACTTTCATTTCGTATGATGGTAAGGCCGATCCCGTTGAACACTTTAGCCATTACATTTAGATGATGTCATTGTACAGCTAAAATGACGCGCTTATGTGCAAAGTATTCCCTTCCAGTCTCGGGCCTACGGCTTTGAGGTGGTTCAATGGATTAAGGAAATGGTCAATACACAGTTTCGGTGAGTTAATTCAAGAATTCGGGGCTCGGTTTATGACTTGTAGTCGGGTGCTACAACCAGTTGATGCTTTGCTGTCTATGAAGATGGGGGCTGGGGAAACTCTTCGGAGCTATGCCAACTGATATTGGGAACTTTACAATGAAATCAGGGGAGGCAACGAAAAGGTGGCCGCCAACACCTTTCGATTGGGGCTTCCATAAGACTCGGAGTTGCGAGACTCGTTGACCATGAGGCCCCCCAAGAGTATGCATTAGTTAATGAAGCGAATTGAAAAGTATAAAAGGTGGGAGGATGATCAGTAGCAAAGCAAAGGCAAGGTGCCCGCCACTTCGCAGTATGCAAAGGATTCATGGCCAAGGGGCTTTCAGCCAAGACCGAGGAGAGAGCTAAGAATCCAAGAGCCTAATGTTTGGACCGAGGAGGTCAATGTAGCGTTTAAGGAACCCGTTCATAAGATTCTAGAACGGATCAAGAACAAATGGTATTTCCGGTGGCCGAGCAAGATGGGAGGTGATCTGGCAAGAAGGAATCAAAACTTATATTGCACGTATCATCGAGAAAAGGGACACTACTAAACAATGCAGAGTATTTAAGGATCATTTGGAGCAATTGGTAAAATCTGGGCATTTGAAGGAGTTTGTGGTAGAGCCCGAAGGTAACGCTGCAAGGCAGGCATCGAGAACTCAGGGGAGTATACTCCCACCACCATTAGGGGTGATTGAAGTCATCCTTGCAACTTCGATGAGCACAAACCTAAGCCAACGCACGGGGGTTTTAAGTGTACTCTCAGTAGAGAATTCTGAGGGTGACACTTGGCCTGGGAAGAAGCCGAGGGTGAGTCGAGGGCCGATTGAGTTTAGGGATGAAGACCTGGAAGGGACGACTCAGTCGCATGACGACGCCCTAGTAGTTACCACTAGAAGTGGTGGCTTTGTAATAAAAAGAGTGTTAGTAGATCAAGGAAGCGGGGCGAAGTAATGTACCTCGATCTGTACAAGGGATTGGGGCTAAAGGCTGAAAACTTGTCTAAATACGACACTCCCTTAGTGGGATTTGATGGTAGAATGGTGATCCCAGAGGGACAAATCTCTCTGCCCATTAATATTGAAGCGAAAGAGGTGATAGTAAACTTCATTGTGGTGAACTACTTCTCCCCATACACTGCGATTCTTGGATGGCCCTGGATCCATGCTATGGGAGTCATACCGTCCACCTTGCATGTGAAGGTGAAGTTCCACACCGAGCAGGGGATTACCGTTGTAAGAGGAGATCAATAGGTAACTAGACAATGTTTGGTAGCGGCTGTCAATCAGGAGATTAAACAGAAGGAATCAGTCGAGCAGGAACGGTTATAGCAATTACAGGAGCTCGTGGAGGGCAGAGGTGTTGACAGCGCCGAGGATCTAGTTAAGGTTAGCATACTTCCATACGAGAATAGGAGTTTTCAAATAGGTGCAAGTTTAAGGCAAGAAGAGCAGGTGGATTTGTTATTGACCTTGGTACAAAATATGGATGTGTTTGCCTGGAGTCCGTATGATGTCCTTGGGGTCAACCCCGAGTTTATTACTCATAAACTAAACGTAGACCCGTTATTTCCCCCTAAGAAGCAGAAGCCGAGAAGGTCGACTAAGCCACATGTTGAAGCTGTGAAGCAAGAAGTAGAAAGGCTGAAACAAGTTGGGGCAATTCGGGAGGTCTTTTTCCCAGAATGTTTGTCTAACATTGTAGTGGTTAAGAAGAAGAATGGCAAGTGGCGGGTTTGAGTGGACTTTACTGATCTCAATCGGGCATGTCCTAAGGATCCATTTCCAGTCCCAAAAATTGATCAGTTAGTAGATGCAACATGTGGGCACTCGAGGATGAGCTTTCTGGACGCTTTTCAAGGCTATCATCAGATTGCACTAGCAGCCGAGGATCAAGAGAAGACATCTTTTATAACCCCTGAAGCCAATTACCATTATACAGTAATGTCTTTTAGCCTTAAGAATGCAGGGGCAACTTATCAAAGGATGATGAATAGAATGTTCAGGGATAAGATTGGGAGCACAGTAGAGGTATACATAGATGACATGGTTGTGAAGAGTCGAGAGAGAAAGAGAGAGAGAGAGACCGAGAACAAACCGCCCTAAAGGGAGAATAGGTAACCAAGTCACAGACACTGATTTCGTTTCAAAGGAACTTCCCATTGTAGGATATTCGCACACCTACAATAACTAATAAGTTGTAAGCCCAATATAGGAGTTAGCCCATTAACCAAAATTTGGCCCACACAAAGTTATTATTACTATTTATGAATAACTGTGTTTAATTCTGTTTTAAAAATATTTTAACTTACATAATTTTTAGGGTTGTCCATCCCAACCATGACCCGACTAACTCGTCCGACCCGAAGCCACCTGAACCAAAATTGTCCGATTGAAGGAGAGAGGCGGTTGGCGGTGGGTCTCAGAGTTCCACAACCGATGCCGATAGGTCGGGTGGCAAGTCTCCTTCTCCAAAACCTGAGCCACCGATCCAACTGACTAAGCCCTTGAAAGAGGCCAGATCTACCTAGATTCGGCAAAAACATAGTGGTTTTCGCTTAGATCCGATAAAGATCTTGTGATTTTTGGTGAAGATCTCGTCGTTTTTGCTAAGATCCGACTTCGATATAGTGGGTTTTGCTTAAATACGGCTCAGATTCAATTTTTTTTTTTGCTTAAATCCGGCGAAGATCCGGTGAAAAATACATATCACCACCAAAAGGAACTTTCAACAGCATCTTTGTTGGCCTCGTTCGATCTGACTGTTGACCAACCGAGTCCGATCTGACTTGATAGTTGGTTTTCGCGGTCGGTGGCGGGTCTTCTCGCCGGAAACCCGATGCCATCAGGTCGATTACGGGTTGGTAAACAAGGGTATCCACATCTCTTGAGTATCTGACTATTCCCTTAGGCATGAGCGGTCCCCTTGTCCCACACACACAGGGTTATTACAAGAAAGAATCTCTTAGGTGGCCCCAAGGTGCTAGCAAGGCCAAAGTATCTTATGAGACACTCTCCCCACATTAGCACACTTATTTGGTTGGACTATCCAATAAAAATAGGACACGCTTTTCTCCTCCTCCATTTTCATTTTAGAAATCAAATTTCATAAATACTCTCTCTCTCTCTCTCTCTCTCTCTCTCTCTCTCTCGGCCGTCGACTCATTTTTTAAAACTTTTTTGTGGTAAAAAAATAATAAAATTAAGACATTATTGGTTTAATTGTTTGTTATGAGCTTTACCGTACACAAGTCAAACTCAATTGGCAATATATAATGGACATTATTAAAGTTTTTTTCATGTTAAAAAAATCATCAATTTTTTTAACATATTTGGATAACGCCATTCAAAAATATATATTTAATATCATTTAGATACAATGGTTTTAAGGAAATAATTTAGACATTTACATAACTACATGCAAATGAATTGAAAGATAAATGGTTGGAGCATTCTGTAATGAGTAAAAAATTTTAAATATCAAATAACAAATACATGCCCAGATAATTTGGTCACACTAGAGTTAAAAATGTATATTTAAAATTATAGACATGTATGAAAAACATTCATAAGTGTGAAAAAAGTGAAGGCAAAGTATACAATGAAATTAGCAAAAATTATGAGTGCTTGGCCCCATTTTTTAACAATTCATGTACAAAATAAACGGCTTTTCAAAATAAATTATGATATTTTCTAGAGTGTGTGTTGCTTAACAATGATATAATATTCATAAAAGAGATCATGTATAAATAAGTAAACAATCAAATTTTAATGTATATTTTCAAATTGAAATAGAGTGCCAACCACAATTGATATTAGATTACAAAATTAGTTTTCAAAATTATAAATTTCTTATATATTTTTATTCTTTGTCAAATTAGTTATCCGATAAGGCATTTGTAATTTTGTTTTATATTTTAAGATGTTTATATTGTGTAGAAATGAAACTTGTGTGTTTGTTTTAATTATCTTTTGTTGTTTTTTTTTTGGTTAGTAATGTTGGAATTTATAAAATTTTAAACTTATTGAAAAAGTATTAATTTGTTTAGTTGAGCTCAATCCTGATATGAATGATGAATTCAAAGTAATGCATTTTATATTAATTAATTTGTTACATTACTTTCCAAATATAACCTTTATTATATTTATTGCCCACTTTCATGTGAAAAATACGGGTCGACTTGACCCGACTTGAAACCTGATTGATCCGACCAATTCCTAACCCACTTAAAATGACCTGTTTTGAACCGAACCTATTTGACCTGCAACTAGATTGACCCAAACTATCCAAAAAGTTGTTTAAATTCTTGTATCATCTTTGTTGAAGCAAAAAAGCCCTACATAAAAAAAAATTGTCATAATCTTAGAAAAAGAGATAAACAAAACCATCTATCTTATCCATAAAAACATACATACTCAACTAGGGTGGGCATACCCATTATCAAAATATCATAATTTTCACAATATCTCAATCAATAATATGATATTCAAAAAATTTCCTTGGAACTTTTATCACAAATGAAAATAAATATAATAAAGGTTAGATATATTGTAGGAAAGCGCCTCCAGATAACACTCCTACCTCAATATTGATTGTGAAAATATTATGACTATAAAAAGATCTCCAAGAATTAAACAATAAGAACGAAGCAAACCCAAAATCAGAAAATAAACAAACACACACAAACAAAAGAACACCAAGGATTTATGTAGTTCGGCTTTTGGCCTACATCCACGGGCAACAGCAAAGAAATTCCACTAATCAAAATATGGAGATATACAAGTTGGTGTATCAATATTCTCACACACACCCAATCCCTAATACACCCAATAGCTCTCTCACAAATACAAAGAATAGAGAAAACCTTGCACCCTATTCTAAACTAGAGAACTCTCACAAATATGCACCAGCCAATCTCTCTATTTCACTCTCTTTTTTTCTCTATAATTGCCGAAGCACCTCTATCCTATTTATACTAAGTTAGGCCGGCTAGTAGTGATTGCTTTGCACCAAATTGCTTTGAAAAACTAGTCCTAAAACAATTAGGAAACAATGTTGCACATGAAATAGGAAATCAAGACTTGTATGGAAATAGTGTTGGCAATGAAATAGACTTCAAGTATTGTACGGCACTCCAAAACAATCATAGCTTAAGTTGAATTCAAGCCACCGACTTCACAAATCTCCACCTTGGCTTGAATCCAATCAAACCACAAAAACGAAACTTCTCCGTAGTCACCACCAAAGCCCCTAAGGGCTATCACTAATTGCAAATGCCAGTCAAGTCCAAGCAATGCTTGAACTTGTGCAAAGGAACTGGCTTAGTCATCATGTCAGCTGGATTATTTGTAGTCCTAATCTTCTTAAGAAGAATATCTCCTTCATCAATAATTTCACGAACGAAGTGGAAGCGAACATCAATATGTTTAGTTCGATAGTGATGAACTTGGTTCTTTGCTAAATAAATAGCACTTTGACTATCACAAAATATAGAGACATGCTCTTGATAAATTCCCAAGTCTTCAACCAAACCATGTAGCCAAATAGCCTCCTTAATGGCTTCAGTTACAGCCATGTATTTAGCTTCAGTGGTTGATAATGCAACAGTAGACTGCAGTGTCGACCTCCAACTCACCGGTGCTTTAGCAAGTGTAAACATGTAGCCCGTAGTAGAACAACGCTTATCTAGATCACCAGCAAAATTCGAGTCAACATAACCAACTAAGTGGCTTCCAACATTATCATCTCTCTCGAACTTCAAACCCAAATCAATAGTTCCCAAAATGTATCTCAAAATCCATTTAGCCGCTTGCTAATGACCTTTTCCCGAATCATGCATATAACGACTAACCATACTGATAGCTTGGGAAATGTCCGACTGAGTACACACCATTGCATGCATGAGGCTACCAACAAATCTAGCTGGTTTTTGAATTTCCTGTTTGGATATTCTCACTGCAATGGACTTTGTCAACTGTGAATGTGTCAAAACTGGAGCTTCACTCTCATCTAGATTATTTCCTTCATCAACCACAATATCATTGTCTGTGTTAACAGACTTTGAAGAAACAACAAGAGTCTCAAACTCCACCTGTTGCAAATCACTCTCAACTGTGCTCTCTTCCACCTGTTTAATAGGCTTGACAAACTAAGATTCATTAAATGTAAATCTCGGCTATGAATTATCTTCTTTTTCTCGGTACACCAAAGCCTATATCATTTCAGACCTAAACCAAAGCCCAAGAAAATAGCTTTCTTAGCTCTATGATCCAATTTCGAATCCTTCACATGATAATATGCTGGACAACCAAATATGCACAAGGAATCATAATTAGTAGCAGGAGATCTAGACCATATCTCTAGGGGAGTTTTCCCCTCATTGGCAGCTGCAGGCATATGGTTGATGATATGACTTGCATACGGCACTGCCTCAGCCCAAAATTCTCTACCCAATTTTGCTTGAGACAACATACACCGCACCTTCTCCAGCAAAGTATGGTTCATTCTTTCAGCCACTCCATTTTGTTGTGGGGTATCTTTAATAGTGAAGTGACCAGGAATACCTTCATCTTGACAAACTTTAAAAAATGGATTAGACTTGTACTCACCACCATTATCAGATCTAAGCCGTTTTATCTTACGGCCTGTTTGAGTTTCAATCAATTTCTTCCACTTCAAAAATACATCAAGAACCTCATCCTTGTGCCTCATAGTGTAAACCTAAACCTGGCGGGAGTAATCATCTACAAAGGTAACATAATAATGCTCACCTCCAAGAGAAGCAACCTTAGCAGGCCCCCACACATCTGTATGTACAAAGTCAAGTGTACCCTTTATTTGATGAACTGCAGTGTCAAACTTAACTCTAGTTTGCTTCCCCAAAATACAATGCTCACAAAATTCCAACTTGCATGTCTTGGCAGCCTTTAGCAAACCTTGCTTTATGAGACTTTGCAAAGCATTCTCATCGGCATGCCCTAAACGCATGTGCCAAATTCTAGTAGTATCAGAAGCTGTGGTTGCTCCACCTACAATAGTACTCCCATCAAGGAAAGACATATTCCTTTTACAAGTGGCCCTCAATGCTACAAATGCACCATATGAAGCTTTCAAAATTCCATTCTCCATGGTAATCTTAAATCCCTTGGATTCCAAGAAACCAACAGATACTAGATTCTTTTTCAAGTCCATTATATATTGAACTTCTGTCAAATTGCGAACTGTTCCATCATGCAACTTCAGCTTGATTTTACCCATCCCAAAGATCTCACAGGCTTCACCATTACCCATGAGGACTGAACCTCGTACCGACTCATCCAGATTGTAAAACCATTCCTTCTTCGGACACATATGAAAGGTACAAGCAGAATCCAAGATCCATTCATCTGAATGGCAAACAAATGATGAACCAGTCAATCAGAATCTTCATCAATACCTTGTGCTACATTAGCATTAGAATATTTCTTGTCCTTATTCTTCAAAAGTGGGCAATCTTTCTTCCAATGCCTCTTATTGCGATAGAAGGCGCCCTCATCTTTCCCAATTTTCCTCTTTGTAGATCCTTTTGACTTAAAGCGCGATCTACTTCTTCTACCAGACTTCTTATGTTTAGGACCTGCCTCTAACCATCAGTGCTTCACTACCTGTGTCCGTGTAGGCCTGCTTATCTTTCTTACGATATTCATTGTTAGTCAAAGCATTGGACACATCATTAAACTTAATTTCATTCTTCCCATACAATAGTGTTGTGATTAAATTATCATAAGTATCAGGTAGTGAATTCAACAATAAGAGAGCTTTATCTTCGTCTTTAATCTCAACTTCTAAATTTTGCAAATCAGCAAGTATTTTATTATAATCATTCAAGTGCTCAGACATAGAAATACATGCACGATACTAGAAACGGAAGAGCTTTTTCTTCAAATATAGACGATTCTCCACACTCTTTTTCATACACTTGTATTCTAATATCTTCCAAAGCTCTTTAGCCTTCGTCTCCCTCATAACAAAATACTTCTGATCCTTAGCCAAACACAAACGGATGGTGCCGCAAGCTTGTCTATTTATCTTGTCCCAATCTTTGTCTGATATCTCTTCAGGTTTGTCATCCAAAGAAATATCTAACTCATGTTGGATCAAGACATCCATAACTTCGCATTGCCACATGCCAAAGTTGTTTGTTCCATCAAACTTCTCTAGCTCAAATTTGGCATTAGAAACCAACGTCCTAACTGCTGAAGGTTTTGCAGAAGACTTTGCCAAAGCTTTTGAAAAGGAATCTGCCAAAGATTTTTTAGAGGAATCACCTGACATCTTTCTCCTCAATAATTAAGTTCACAAATCATTCACCAAAATCTCCAAAAAGAACAAATCCAAACGCCTAGATAACGAACCTGGGCTCTGATACCAGTTTGTTGTAGGAAAGCGCCTCCAGATAGCACTCCCACCTCAATATTGATTGTGAAAATATTATGACTATAGAAAGATCTCCAAGAATTAAACAATAGGAACGAAGCAAACCCAAAATCAGAAAATAAACTCTAAACCCATCCCCGCCCCGCCCCATAGTGTGGGGCTAAAATCTTGCCCCATCCCTGCCTCACCACCTTTGCGGGGCGGGGAAAACCCGCGCAGGGCAAAGCAGGGAGGGGCGGGTTAAGCGGGGCGAGGAAAAATTGCCATCCTTACTGGTCAGCCATACTCGACAATAGCTTATTTCGCCTAGAACTACAACTAAGTAAGAGATCCCCACAGACGACGCCAATTGTGCGGGCCAAATTTTGGTTAATGGGCTAACTCCTATATTGGGCTCACAACTTATTTGTTATTGTGGGTGTGCGAATATCCTACAATGGGAAGTTCCTTTGAAACAAAATTAGTATTCGTGACTTGGTTACTTATTCTCCCTTCAGGGCAGTTTGTTCTCGGTTTCTCTCTCTCTCTCTCTCTCTCTCTCTCTCTCTCTCTCTCTCTCTCTCTCTCGGTTTGTAGTATGTTGGTTTTGTACTCTCCAATGTCTAACCCCCATTCTTCCTCTCCTTTTCCTATTTATACCCTCCCTTAGTGGAGTTGGAATGATTAATTTTAGTATTTTTCGTGCAGGTAGGGCCCTTCAGGATTATTCTTGATGTACCTGGGTCTCACCTTGGAAACGGGGATTCCAGGTTTTGGGACTTACAATAAACGCCGAATGTTGCTCGGCGACGATGTCCCCTAAGGCATTACCGAGGTACTCCCCAGACCAAACCCCGAACGAGATTGAATCCCGAGAACTAACTAATTCAGGGCCAATCTCTCGAGCACTATGGATTGGGCCCACCATGAGATTGGTACCAACCCCTTAGCCCATGAGCCTGTTAATAATGGGCCGACTACTGTACAAACTTACAAAAAAAAAGGTTCAATAAAAGTAACACATTATTTTTCACTCAAAATTAAAGTTCAACCAACATTTAGATAAAGAAATTAAGAGAAAAAGGTAAACACCATGGTTTTAAAAACCGGGCTGAGGCAAAACCGAATTTGCCTTTGGCTCTCGGTTTTTGACTGGTTTTTCCCAATTTTGGGAATTTTTTCCAAACCGAACTGGTGACCAATTCAATCGGTAGGACCGTCCGGTCCGGTTATCAAAACCATGTTAAACACACACAAATATATACATACATACATATATACATATATGTGTGTATAATATATATAAAACTCATCATGTAATTAGGGATTATTGCATTTAATTGAAACCATATAGTTTTGATACTTACACAAATCACAAATAAATACATAGCACACATAGAAGTGAATCTTTAGGCAAATAAGCTAAAGTTAAAAAGAATATTAAAGGAGATTGTTGAAACGATTTCGTTTTGCTTTGATCCGGAGGAAAGTTATTTCAAGCTCTCATTTTGCCTTCTTCCCTTTTTAATTTTGCCAACTCCACAATTATATTGAACAAAATATAGTAAGTTTATGGATTTTCCATTGTGAATAAAGAATATACTGAAGTTGTAACTTGTAATTGATGAAGAAAAGCGATCTAAACATTTTTGACACAACTCTCCAAGCAAATAAATAAAATGAAGAGAAGCAATTTCTCTAACAAGAATTTGGCATGAAAGTATCATTAAAATACCTTTCGTTAGTCATTAGAGGTATCCTGTACTTGTTTTCTTACACTTAAGTGAAAGTAACAATAAGAACATCAGGCTCTTTTTCAAATATTATCATTCACAGTTATACATAGTATTACATATGACTACACCAAGGAGTGCCTTTGAGATGCACACTTTTGTTGACTAAGCCAAAAAAGACTTAGCAACTAGCAAGCCCATAGTTAGGACCAATTTACTGTATTGGAGAGTCGGCCCATTTCTAGATCTTGTAATTCTTTTGAAAGTGATATACATACACCATTTGAATTCATAGGAGGCCAAGAGTTTTTAGTTGCTGAACATGCTCAGGCGGAAGAGCCGGGGGAGCCCAGTCAGATCCTGTCATCTCACCATCAACATCCTCGACCACATATTCCTGGAAAAGCAAATTGAATCAGTTTCACAACCAAGAATGAATAACCTCCTTATCAAAAGACTGAATAGCATTATAATATTTGGTGATGGCAAAACTTAAAATCATGAGTATAATATTATGACTAGCTCTGTAAAGTACTTTTGGGAGGCCAACAATTCATGGAAGAATACATGGTGAATGAGTAACATGACAAGTTAAGCATGCCAACTTGCAATATATATTTTCATCGAGCCAGAATTATCACCAAAAAGTTGCATAACAAAGGGCATATCCAACATAATTTAGACCAAATTGCTGAAACATTTGCATGTCCCCATGCAAACCTAGAAAACAGAATACTTATCCAAAATGGGGAAAACCCCTAGAAAACATACATTTCTGAAGTTTCTATAGAAAAGACAACCTCACAAAATAAACTTGCATGCCTGCCAGGTCCAGAGATATCTGATAGTCTACAGCTTTTAAGCTTAAGATGAATATTCTATTAAACACAAGTGTTCTAATGCCAAGCCTCCCAATTGGATCCAAAAACTGGATCCTTTTTTCACTATTCCATCCTGATATTTAGTTCTTCAATGAAATATTACTCATTTATTATATAATGATCCCTCTTATACACAGCTATAACCTGAAGGCCTACTAGTTTGAGTAGTTGAGTTTGACTGGTTGAGCTTAGTGCAACATGGGTCTATCAGCATATAGAGAAAAATAGAAGACAGGTCACCCATTCTCACCTTTGTTAGCATCCTTTTCGCAAGTATGTGATAGTGCCGCTGCCAAATTCTTTGTCCAACCATTGTAGCCACCAACACACTATAGAATATCCCAATCACTGTAAAAAGTCCCAGAACAATCAAAGCCATTATGAATAATAAAGGTAATCCTGCTTCACCAGCGCCTCCTAAGCAACCACATTCACCTGCCATACTGGCACAACCTTCAAAGCATGTGGTGCAGTCAGTCCACATACAGAGGGTACCAGGTAGGTGACAGTCTGCACAGACTCTGCAACAATAAAATGAAAAGTTGAATCATCTTAGTCATTATTGATTTGCATTTTTTAGTTTACATAGATAATTTGTGAATATAATAGACAACATATTTTTTAGGTACAGATATTAGTGCTTAATACATTATACATTTCAACCTTAAAAAAAACTCCTAGGCATACATAACCTATATAATTATTTGACCATCGTACAATAATCGAAGTAGCAGCACATAGGCAGATAGCAGGTGCGCACAAATTGCAGCCTTTATGCAGTAAATGACATAAAGGCAATACCAAGAAATAATTGTGAAACTATATATAATTAGAATGCCCACAATCATCATAGTAAAGCTGCCACGACATGAACAAGGATAATGCATCTTGAACAGTGATGATAAAAGCTCAAGGAAGACTTGAGCACAAAGTCCTCATGAAGCCTAAGTTCAAAGTAGTGCACATTCTATAAACACAACACATAAGTATTTCCAAGAGAAAATAAAGCTTGCTTTTTTTTTCTTTTTTCTTTTTTTTGAGATTGGCACCTCCAAAAAAAGCATGTTTTTTTGCTTTACTACACCATTGAATGAGCTTCATTTTAAGATCAAGCAGCACTTCTACCTTGCTGCTTTGCTCCTTAAAAGCTCTCAACAGTTTAGGAGTTAAACCCAAGATAGATTCTAATTTTTTTAAACACCTCCACTTTATATATAAAAAACTCTATAAAATATAGACTGAAAAAAGAATGAGTAGGATAATAACGAAATGATATAGCAGCATACTGACAGTCTGACAGTATGACTTAAATCATCTGGAACAATTATGGCAAAGTTTCAAAGTATATACGGCAGAATCATACCCAGGATGACAGCAACAAAGACATAATTCTCGACAAGGCTGAGCCAAATCATTCCGCACCCTTCGATCATAACAAGTAATGAAGCACCCAGACAGCCCAAGCAGCGCAAAAAACAATAGAGCACCTATACTCGACAATATTAACGCATGAATTATTATTTTTTTAATAAATAATATTAATGCAAGAATTATCAATACGGAAAACAGCATATAATATTAATGCAAAAAAAAGCTAAGGTGACAACCGATATATAGCCTTGTCATTAGAGTCAAATAAGAAAATAGACACATCCTACAATCAATGGATAAAACAGTACTTGATTGGTATCCATTTCCCAAGCTAAAAGGTATCCAAAGATTCTGGTTGTAAGCAAATTCAGGTTCACTGGTCATCACCTACCAATAAATTTATATCCCTGCACTTCCTTTTTGTCACACTTATCATTTACTTCACAGAAAAAGAGAAGTTTGAGTGTTCTAACTATCATTAATGGTTGTCATGGAAAATACCACTTTTTTATATATATAAAATAACTAATAACTTCATCCAAAACTTTTGAGCCTTAATACTGGATGAAAATCATCCCAACATGCTCCAGGGGCACAATATAACCTTAAATACATTCAACTCAAAATCATGATCAGAATCATTGTACTACTTAAGAAAAAAAAAAGGGGGGCAACCAACTCCTCTGGTTCTTAAAAATAAAAAAATTGGTCCTTGAAGTTTAGAAGGTTGCAATTAAGTCCCCTAATAATTTTAGTGGCAATTAGGTCCTTCTTTCAATTGGATGTGACGAAAAGTGTTGGCAAAACAATTTTGATTGACATGACATATGCCATATGGATAGTTGTCCACATCACATAGCCATGTCAATAAAAGAATTGTTAAATATTAGTTAATTATAAGAACCTCTTATATGTTTGGGATTCAGTCAGAAAGGGGGAAGAAACAAAGAGAAAACAGAGAGATTTTCTTTTTGTTACTTTTAATTTTAAACACAAAATAATGCCACATATCAACAAAAATTGCCATATAATAATTCCTTTCTTGGGTGAGGTAAGTGTGCAGATATTTAATTGAACTTCTCTTAACATCAGCTACCACGTAATTATTACTATTATTATTTTGATAAGTAAAGCTACCATGTAAGAAATTAACACCACTTATTATCACTTTCTGTCTCTTAGACTGACAGGGAGGATGTAATTGCAATTTTTTAAATTATTTAAGGACTTTATTTTAATTTTTAAATGTTAAGGACCAAAATGGAACCTTGGGTAGTTTTCATAGACTAACTTAGTTGCTTACCCAAAACATAAACATATGTAAGTGACTGTACAAATAATTATGACCACAACACTATTCATATTAATGATGACCCAAAGTAAGAACGGATACACTAGCAAATTTACAGGATTATAGGTTGACCGGCACAGTTAACAAGAATCATAAAATTTTGGGGGGCATAAATATATACATTTTGACAACTATTATTTAGGTACTTAAAATTTTACCACATATGTAATAGAAACTAAGCTCACTGTCGAAACCCCATGCATGACGAAGCCAAGATTGCTTGTAAGAATCAATCAAATACACCAAGTACGCCAGTAAAGAAATCACCTGCATACAATGAAAATATAGACATAGGAACCAAATTATTAATATGCAATTCCTCTCACCAACAACCAACCCCCCCCCCCCCCCCCCCAAAAAAAAAAAAACTAGAGTTAGAGAAAAAAGTACATACAAACTGAACGGCCAGAAATATAAATATGATATCTCTAGTCACAAAGAATCGAAATTTCAAGGTTCGCCATTTCCTATCAGCAGCAACATGAACTCTAAGATGGTAAGGGGCCTTGCAGGTTGTGCAATGAGCAAAAGCAAACCCTTCCTGCAGAAGTCAAAGTGTGATGCAGATAAATTAAAAATGACACATTGGCAGCAATTCCTAAGGAACATAAGCATACATGCTAACAATTTGTATTGAACAACAGGCTACGCAAAGATCATCAAAAGCCTACCTCCAAGCAGATTATCTTACTGTAAGAAGTACGTCCATCATGAAATTTGCAGTTTATACATGAGACAAACAAAATTTGTGTGCGTATATGTGTGCATGTTATGCTACCCAGGATTCAGCTTGCCGACATGGCAGTTACCAACAGAATCCTTATAATGCAATATATTGTGGCGTGGACCTCAGTTCACTTTAGCAAGCAACAAGTGTATCGAGAAAAGTTCACTTTATAAACCTTCGTCACATACTTCTACATGCTCTGGATCACATTCATATGCAATTGAATGCATATATAACCCTAGTTTGCAAGTTCTCCTCCCCACCCTTGTACCTGCAAGTGGTTACTCTAATTCCTAACAAACATATACTTAACCTTTGAAGTAAATTAAAAATCTTGAATGTCTGTCAGTCCAGATTTACAGGGCAAAAATGGATTTAAACCCAAAAACAACTAACATTGCAGACTCAAGCTACCGAAATCTAAACAGGAAAAAAAAGGGTTAAGACCAATTTTGCTACAAATGTTCTTTAGCTAAGACCAATGACTAGCATAAGAAGTGTTTTTTTTATAAGACCACTTTCTACTATGCAGTTTGATCATCAGTAGACTAGTGGTGCAAATTCAATGACTGACTGATGGGTACATACTCTAGGACATCCTAGACTTTGATCAACAGAAAGCGATTGTGTAGTGACGATCAAAATTGGGGTTTATAAAGTTGATCCACAAGCATGAACCTCACATAAATGATTAAACATAGTAACCATGCTAAGACCAATGACTAGTATAAGAAGTGTTTTTTTGATAACATAGGGAACCTTTCTAAAGAAGAAGAGCCCTTTGGACTCACCTCTAGCCAGTAAAACCTACGAGCAACTGAACGCACTTGCCAGGATCAATTGCCGGGTAATCCAGGGGCATTTGCCCCTGACGGGCTAAGCAATTTATGCTTAAACCCAGGAGCAACTAGCATAAGAAGTGTTAATATGATTATCGTATGATATGCTCCAATCAATAGAATTAAAGATGGAAATGGGCACCCATACCCTTACGGCTCGCCAATGATCCAAACATTCCCGGTGTACATACTTCGATGTTCCTTTGCACTTGCAAGGAGCTATAAAATCCCTACCTGAGTGGAAAATAAGATAAAATCACAAGCAGATGAGCCTAAATTGTCCCACTCAACAATATATGCAAATGCAATTGTTTAATTGCCTCAATTTACTTGAATATACAGCTTTAAAAGGCAAAATTAACAATAACAAAAGCACACTACAAATTCATGTTAATGTTTCACCAAACTGAGCCTGATGTACTGGAACTAGACCTATATTTCTTGATCAAAATTCTTAACACCAATTGTACAGTACAGAAAGAAACATAGAATCCAAAATTCTTAACACAATTACCATCAGTTTCGAGACAAATTCTGCATTGAATTTGTTCGCCGGGGCCGGCCTCGAGGTCGATCTCGCTGGGGTCGGTGATCGGCGACGGAGCGACGAGAGGCGATGAGTCAGAGTGATCCGACATTGAATTGCGAACCAGAGAGAGAGAGAGAATTTTAAGCAAGATGTTGATGAATTTTGGAGAAATGCGTCTCGAAAAAACTAAGAATTCATCGAGGAAAAACCCTAATTTTCTAATATTCTCTCTCTCTCTGACCCTCTTTCTCTGTGTGAGCGTTGGTCTGAGAGGAAATTCAACGTCAGTGAGGTCCTTGATGACACGTAGGAAATAGTAGAAGAAGGAATAGTAAAGTCTCTGCAATGGTTGATGGTGGTGTTTTGAATTGCGTTTCCCAATTTGGACTACGCCTTTCTCCATTTGACCGCTATGTCCCTTCTTCACCTGTAATTTGTAATTTTCTAATTATTTTTGTGACGAAAATTTTGCTCTCCACTTCCATCCAAATTATTATTTTTTTAATTAAAAGTTTAAAACCAAATTATAATTTTTTTTGTTATAAAAAAAAAAAGATAATTTTTTTTTTCTATAAAAAAAAGAAGTTTTATTTTCAGGACAGATAAATTTGTTATAACAGAATTTTTATATATAAAAGGTAAGAAAAAAGTTATTACAGTATTTGTACATTATTTGAAAATACTAGCTAGTAATTGAAAATTTTTTTAGGTATTAAAAAAGACTAAAATATGTAATTTAGTTTTGCCATAAGAAATAAACAAAGGTGAAAAAAGAGCAATGTGATGGATCTAAATATAAATATATAATACTCTCTTTTAAGATATTTTTCACAATTTGTTAAAGTAATAAGTTATACTAGCCTCATCACAAGCTGCACTTATGATGAGGCTCTTTTTTTTTTTTTTTTTTTTTTTTAGTTCAATATAATTTGTCAATTTGAATTTGTTTATTGTTAATAAGGTTACACGAGAATAAATTTTTAAGAAGTTAAAATTTAGGATTTTAAAAATAAGTAAATTGCTGAATTTAGTGTATGCTAATTTTTAAGGAAAAAAATGTATCAAACATATGTGAAATATATTTAAATAGAGTGTGTGCAAATTTTTAGGAAAAAAATTTATGTGGTAGTTTTTTGTTTTTGAATTTTGTTGAACTATAATTTTAACCCTATTTTTTTAGGAATAAGGATTATCAAATTAGATTAGGGGTATTTTTGACATTTTCTGAAATTATAACTAACTTTTCAAATCTTCTTAATATATAGAGAAAATACATACCTACATACATACATACATATATATATATATATATATATATATATATAGTGCATCAAAATTTTTTTATATGTACTCATAATTGATACCATCCAATTACACAAAAAGCTTTATAATTCAACTCGCAATAGGTACCCTAAGGTACTTCCAACATAAACTTCTTGAATTTAAATTTCACATCCTCAACTATTAAATTAAAAATAATAATAATAAAATATCATCCAATTACAAATTTTACAACAACTCATGCTAATAATTATTAAAAATTCTGTGTGCCTAAACTTATTGAAGAATAAAAAGTGTATGATATGCCTTTCTTTCTAACTACAAAAGGGAATATTTTCCAATCATGTTAGTTTCAATTATATAGGCTCTTTTAGCAAGTTAAGCATCAAATAAATCTTTACCCATCATGTAGTTTATACAAATATATAAAAAAGAACGGAATATATATATATATATATTGTGGTGGTCAAAAACTCTTTGGCCCATCTATAAAGTTGATCTGGAAATTCTAACCGACACAACTAATTTATAAATCAAGAGGGTAATCCAAAATGGGAAGACTAAACAAGTAAAATCAAGAATCTGAATGAACACCTTTGGATTTAAAGACACAAATACACTTCTGCCAAAGTTATAAGCAAGCTTTTATAAGTAAAACATTCTCTTATGACTTACACACTTCCTCTCTTTATTTTTTTTCAGTCCCCTTTTTGTGTAGGGAAATGCCCTATTTATACTCTCAGTTCACTCCCTTCTAATAGTTGATTATCATGCTAGATGTCAGAATGTGCTTGTCCCATCAGACGCCTCCTCCCCCTTTTGATGATGAAAGAGGACTTTTGGGGTGTAAAGCATCGTTTAGGTTGGTCATTCACTATTTCATGTGGCTTGTATTAGGTAGGAACACCTAATTAATGCAGAAATGACTATTACTTGGGTTGCGTGCACTTGTCTCGGATCCTC
Organism: Notholithocarpus densiflorus; assembly: GCA_030021035.2. NCBI lineage: Eukaryota > Viridiplantae > Streptophyta > Magnoliopsida > Fagales > Fagaceae > Notholithocarpus > Notholithocarpus densiflorus. The sequence goes on along the minus strand of JARYZH020000013.1, from coordinate 1,193,493 downwards.
AACTTGTTTTTTGGGTAATACATTCTTCCTCAGCTACCTTATCAATCATCAGTCCTCAGGTGAGGCATTACCTTGGCAATCTGAACCTCTCGGCTTTTCTTGGCAAGAGGATCCTACTATGTTTGGTCTTTTACTATCATTTCCGCTTTAGGCCTTTTTCCACAGAATTTGGGACAAACCAGGGATGGCAATTTTGCCCTGCCTTGCTTGACCCACCCTTCCCCTTTGTCCCACGCAGGTTTTCCCCACCTCGCAAAGGTGATGGGAGCAGGGATGGGGCAAGATTTTAACCCCGCACCATGGGGCGGGGACCCAACCCGCACCGCCACGCCCCGCATTAATAAGGGCTAAATTGTAAATTTTTCATATCCTAAAATCCTAATATTTAAAAAACATACCATCAACTTATTTTATTCTACTTAACATGACTTTCTATCTCTCTTTTTTCTTTAGCAAGGTTGGAAATAAGGTACCAATTTTAGCATTTTCTTTTGTCTTTATTATAAACAAATTTATATATTATTGAATCATTGATTTTGTATTTTGATATTTTTGTTTTTGCTGTGATATTGTCTTGTTAAACATTTTAATAATATTATTCAATTTTTGCTAAAAATTAGTTTATTTGATGGGATAAATTTATTTGTAATTTAAAGTATATTTTTATTAACGAAACAGATTTTATTAAAAACAATTGTAATAGTAGTGGGAAAATTAATAAGAAGTAAAGTTTTATGGGGTAGGGCGGGGCTTCGCGGGTCCCCAAGGGGCGGGGATGGGGTAAGAAAATTTTTCCCGTCTTGCGAAGCGGGGTAGGGATGGGGTAAGACAAAACCATGCGAGGCGGGGGCGAAGACCCCATCCTTCAAACCTGCCCCGCCCCATTGCCACCCCTAGGACAGACATGACTCCTAGGATTTTCGTTCTGACTCAACTCTTTCAGCCAATGAAAAATTTCAAGAAGTATTAAGAGTTTCTTTGACTTTTTCGCCAAAGAGTCTAGGTAAACCATTGATAAACTTCTCTTTCCAAAATGGAGAGTTACAATCGCTTCTGTGCATGATTCTAGTAGTAAAGACATCTTCATACCACCTATAGTCACCAAGGGTTCGACATCTAAGGTTACTCAACTGGTCGTAAATCCTAGATGTGATATTGCTAGGTTTTCCTACGAAGTGTTTCATGATCGTATAGATCAGGGTGTTAACTCCATCAGGAAGGTCTTCTTATGTTTATATATATATATATATATATATATATATATATATATGTTATGTTTCAATTAAGTATAAATTTTAATTGTAGTTCTCGTCCTTCCCTCCAACTAAAATTGTTAATCTTTTAAACAACTCATTAATCTACGTTATTTTTTATCATTGCATGATCCATCTATATTAAACCATCCTAGTTATTTTGTACAATTGTTTTTTCTTTTATTGTAAAATCTATTTAGGTTGAATTATATTTAAATTCTATAAATTAGAGTAATTTCAATTTAAAATTTAAAATTTCCTAAACATTTATCATCTCTAGACTCTCCACTATAAGATAACAGGAAGTGCTAATTGAACTACACAACAGTGGTGGCTCTAGAATTTTTTTCTAGGGGGGTCAATAGTGTCGGAGTTAGGTATAGTCCAGAGAAAAAGTGTATTTATTTATTTTGTTTAACGAAGAAGCAATTTTAACAGTAATGCTACTAATGCAACACTTTCATAATATAATCTAGGTGGCAAGTTGTTAGGGGTATATAAAAAAGCAATGTCAGTTGTGAGTCTAGATAAAAACCAATTACAACATACCACACTAACTTTTATGGTAAAAATATTGTGAAAGTAGCACTAAGATAATTAGATTTCAGCTGGTTTCAAACAAAATTTAAGTTTAGAGTGTTCAAATTTTTTATTTTGGGGTCAAAAAAATTATATATAATGTTTTTTTTTTGGCCAAGTCAGGGGGTTCAAATGAACCCCCTGGGCTGGCTGTGGCGCCGCCCATGCTACACACTCTTAGTGTTTCATAGCGAAGTGATTTAAACTTTTATTGTCTCCAACCCCACATCACCAAGTGCATAAGACTCAAACACCCATCATATTATATAAACCAAAACCTAATTTAAACTTCAAACCATTATAAAATAATTTTTTTTTTAATAGACATTGTAAAACAACTTAAGACACTCAAATACTGAAATACCCACTCCCTCGTCTAGCCAAGGTCACCATAACCACCATCTCCAACTGGCCAACTCAATATATACACACAAGCACTACCGCCATAAGGCCCAACCCATCACATCACCACAAAGTCACCATTTAATCCACTTTGTCTAACCCATCACAACAAATGACTCATTGCATTGTCATCGGCATTAGCATCTAGAATTGCATAATCCCTTCTATTTTACCGTCTAAAAAGCTATTTATCTATAATAAAATACCATTTTACAATACACATCTCGTCTTTTATTTTATCATACAATACATTAAAATAATATAATTATACAATAAAATAATATAAAACTATCTATCTTTCTTCTCTCTAATTTATTCTCTCTCTAATTTTTGTAACTGCCTCTCAAACTCTCTCTCTCATCCACAACACCACCAACGACAGGAGGCACCACCACACAAAAACCCATTGTTGAACCACCACCAACCCAACTAAGAACAAAGCAGCAAACCCACCATTACCACAACCACTATGACACAAGAACAAAATGCAACCACCATGCCAAGAACAAAACCATCGTGGCCCAGCCACAACCACGACCCACGACCCCCCAACTTCTTCTAAAAATGTCACCTTGACCACAACCCACAACCTCCACGGCTCCATCATGAACCACCACACCAAAAACCCATTATTTCCGCCACAACCACCACTAACCCAACCAAGAACAAAGCCCACCAAACCCACTATCACAGCAACCATCGTGACCCACGACCAAAACCACCATTACCCAGACACAGCCATACGACTCCACGATTTCCACGCCTCCACCGCATAAACCGATCTCCATGCCTCCACCATAAACATTGTCTCCATGCCGATTTAAGAGAGAGAGGAAGGAGAGAGAGATCGAGACAAAGAGAGTGGGGAGAGAGAGAGAGAGAGAGGTTGAGATGACAGAGAGAGAGGAAGGGAGTCTGAGCAGAGAGAAGAGAGACTTGGAAGAGTGAGAGAGAGAAGTGAGTCAGGGATAGAGAGAGCAGAGAAGTAATAGAATATAATAAGTAATAACAATGATTTTACAACTTGCTATAGTATCTTTTAAAAGTACCATTTTACTGTAGCTAAGTTGGAAATTTTTTTTAGAAATAACAATTGGTATAATGCTTGTTTTTGTTGGTATGATGGTAAAAAATAGCAACTTGGGGGTTTTCGACCCCCAATGCTAATGCTCTAATAATCGACAATTGGGTTGACCATTTTTACAGTCACAACCTCCTAAAACATCGTAGTGAACAAATTGTCTCACTTTATCAGAATACAAAAGAAAAAAAAAAAAAAAAAAACACAAAATGTCTCACTATCACCTCTAACCATCAAAAGTTACCCATCATTTTTTTTTACTTACGTGTGGGTAAATAGTGCAATGAGCAATATCAACATACAATATTAATTGAAACAATTTAGAAACCTATAAGGTTTTACTATTAAACTTTTTAGAGTTCTTGATTTGTTTTGAAATCACCCTAAACTACAAAGCTATTATTTTGTTATTATCCCTTTGTATTTTATTTATGTCTCAAGTGAATATGAATTTTAGTTGAGGATCTTGAGGTTTCATTTCTTCCCTCCAACTAAATTTTTAATCCTTTAGAGAAACCATTTCCTTGCATTATTTTTTAGCCTTTTGCCATTGCAGGGTTCATCTATATTAACATATCACACATATTTTGTACAATTGCATTTTTATATGTAAAATTTATTTAAGATAAAACTATATCTTATACTTTATAATTTAGAACGGTTTCAAATTAAATTGTAAACTTTAAAACATTTGAATTGAAATGAACTTCTTAAAGTTAAAATACTTTTAATTTCCTCTCTCCATCTATTTTTTTCATCACATTGTTCACCAAACACTTGTGAAACTTACAACAATGTCATTTTAGTATGTAATAAATCAAAGGAAAACACCTCCTAGCCCTTAGCAACCCAAAACCACCAATTATCTCATACCCAGATCAAATCACTATAACCCACAACTCTAACAGCAAACCAACCCCACACCAAATGAGAGAAATGAGAGATTTACATTCAAACTCCGCCTACATTAAAAACCAATTAGCGTCTTCACATGATAATAAAAAACAATAATCTTGAAACAGACATCCAATGAATTCTATCATAACTATAAAAAATTATTAGCCAACTCAAATGTCACCCTACTTTAAATGGAAAGCTAACACAAGCTTATGTAAAAAGAATAGAAAAAAAGAAAAAAAAAAGCACCACATCATGGCCTAAAGGTCCAATAAATCACGTAACCACAAAAACACCAACTAATCCACTAGTTTGACCCATCGCCGCAAAGGACTCAATCCCCAAACCCAACTAGTTCAATTGACATAGACAAGCATATGGTGTTTGAGAATTATGGCTTGAAAGTTGTATATGGAGAACTAGGGGTGTGCATGGGTCGGGTTGAGGGGATTTTTTGACCCAACCCACCATGGTGGGTAAAAAAAAATTCAACCTAACCCAACCCATCACATAAATCCAACTCAACCCAACCCAACCCACATGGGTCGGATTGGGTCGGGTTGAACCCATGGGTTTGACAATTTTTTTTTTAAATTTATTATTAAATTGAGTAGTAAAAATATATAAATATTAATATATTAAAAAAACCTAAAAATTAATATCAATATAATTCCTTAAAAGTAAACAACACAGAAATAGTATCTAGACAACCAGCAGGGACGAGAGCTAAACATCCAGAGCAACTCCCAGGAGGGGCAGGAAATAATATACAGAACATTGGCAAAGAATTCCAAATGGGCTCAACAGATGAGCAGGCCCATCGGTGAACACGGCCACTTACATAAAATTGTTGTCTATGAACAGTGACATGTTTTTCTGAAACAACTATGAACAGTGTGGAGTAAGAGGAGTAGAAGTGGTAAAAAAAATTGTTCCTAGCCTTATGGCCCTTTTAGATTGAGGGGGAAAGAGGGAGAATAAAGTACAATAAAGTAATGCGAAATTGGCTCAAAATTAGCCTATTTTTAGTTAACTCTACTTTACTCTCCCCTCTTTTCCCCTCACCCCTCAATCCAAACAGCCATTACTGTTCAAGAAAACAAGAAATTTAAGAGATAATTGAACTGCATTAATTCTAGTCCACATTTTCACAGCCTGCCAGACTTCAAGTATATAATGAGAGCAATTTATCATCCACATAATAAATTTTACCATCAATTTCACTCCAGCTGGACGGCAACATATATAAGACCTAATATTCATCAATGTATTATAGGGCAAGTGAAAATGAAAACTTGGTTCAACCCTTGAACAAACATTCCAAAACAATTCTAGGGCCATGACATCTAAGAATTCAGAGAACAGTAAAAAGGTAAAATAGCCAACCAACAAGAAAACTTGACCATTCAAAGCACACCCTTATAAGAATTACAGCTCGCCTACAAAATTCCCTTGCCAAAAGATTTTAGTATACGCGCACTGGCCTCCCCATGGTAGTCTTCAGTGACAAGCTCCTCACCTGATTTCCAACAAGAAAATAACAACCCTCAATCAAACACGATACCGAGATAAAAATGAAGAGACAACAAGATCTTCATAAGAATGAAAGCCAAATGCAGGAAGAAAATCCAGAACAAAACAAATTTCTCAATTGCAAGGATAGTGCCCATAACTAACACAGAAAGAGACCTAAGAAAATTCGAAATAGACAGAAAAAAAAAATCAACAATATAGAACAAAAATACTAATAAAAAAAAATTGTGCCTACAAACCATAAAACAATCTTAAACAGGAAGCTGGAATTAGTCTTAAAGTTAACAGCTTACATTTTGCCAGTTCTTCTTCAACAGTGAAACTAGGAAATTAACACTCATTTGAACATTTTGGAAGACCTGCTTCTCTTCCATAGCAACGTTGCCCACTGCAACTCCCATGCAAAGCACCTTTTTCAGTTGGAACTTTACCATAGCCTTTGTCTCATTAACTTTAGAATCGATGGATTCTTGATGTGTGACAAGAGTTGGAAACTTTCCTGCATTATTATAATAAATGGGTATATAAGAAAGAAATATATAATGCATGAAAAACACTTACGCCCAATTAAAAAGGCTCTCTACTAAAGACTAATATTCAATGCTGCATGCATCTTAAAATATAACTTACAACACTGCAAACAAACCACTCAAGAAAAGAGGCATACATTGATATATACTTATTATTGTTAAATCAATATATAACATTAGAATTATTTACAATTGCTCAGCAAAAGGGATTACGCGCTTATTATAGTTTAAGAAGGCTATATCAGATAATCCATTCAAAAAATGCAAATGACAAAAAGAGATAAAAAAAACATGTTCATCACAATAAGTCATGTTTATTCTGATTTCAAATGTACTCCAGAGAAAGCCATGTATCTTGACTAATAAAAACCACAACAGCAGATGCAATACATTTCTAATACACTTGCCTGCCTTGTTGAGACCAGGGCCCAAAAGACGGGGGATCAGCTTAATGACAGATTCTGATGCCAAAAACGCATGGTATTTCTTGGCAAGTTTCTTGACCAATTTCTTGTTTTTGTTAAGCTTCTTCAATGCTTCAACATCCATATAATCTAAACCCATCTTCTCAGCCTGCATTACATATCAACAAACAATGTGAAGTAAACAGGACTATAATCTATAACCAAATAAATAGTAAACAACAAAATTAAACTGCAACAGTCACTGAAAGATTAAAATTTGTAAGCATATGCCTCCACAAATAAAACAGGAATGTAGGGGGGAGAATATTTGACTCATCTTTGCTACTATGCTCGACAAAATATATAAAAACATCTTATCTTAAAGTATTCACAAATTATAATTTTTGTCAGTGCACCAAACCCCATAATCAAGGAAAACCTGGACTACGTAATATTATAAAAGCAATCAATAAATTGATGCTTTTTTCAAGGGTTTTATCCAGTGATGTATTCAATAATGAGAATACACCATGATGTATTACACTCGAACAAATCTGTATGATGAAACATACAGTCTTGAAATATATCTGCCCTTCCAACTTTTAGGTAGTGAGAATTTTCCTTAAATACACCACCAATTCAAAAGAACATATACATTTAAATCTAGAAGGCATTAGGAATCATAAAAGTTCAAATGATACAAATGGATGTAGCCAGACACATATAAGTTTGACTCAATTACAAATTTAGTTTCATTTCTCTGTCTCAGCAAAGTAGCCCATAATTTTTACCTCTTCAACATGCTGAGCATCACCAAGCATGCAAACCTTCATCTTTGGGCGAGGGATGTGTGGCAACTTAACAGAACCACTGAAACGCTTATCCTTTTGGGGATCATAATTTTTCAATCCAATCTGTAGTTCAATGGTCTCAGTGAAATTTCTCTTCTTATCTTTGGATCCAGCAAAAAGAGTGGAGATAGCCTCTCTTAGAGTGTCACTCTGAAGCTTACTGTAAAAACAAGGATGAAAGGAGTCAGCAGAAGAAAAATCAAGAAGCATCACCTGGTGACTCTCATTTATCATGACTAAGGAGGAACAAGTTTCAAATAATTAGGGCACATTAATGGAACACTACAGGACGGAAGGACCCAAAAGGTAAAAAAGGTGCCATTTTTCAAATCATAGACAGCATTTTTTACATCTGCAGCTATCAAATGTGACTACAAGCATCACACCCATTTCAAATGAATGTTCCTATCACTAATCATTGGTACTTTTACTTAACAAATGAAATCATAAAAGCGTAAATTGACTTTGGTAAGGGATGGACAAAACATGAATGGCAGAAAAGAGCCTAAGCATTCAATCAGAACTTGCCCAACAAAGTTTTTTAACACAAAATAAAATGGATTCAACTAGCAATAAAATAGTCTCAATAATCACAATTTCATCCATTTTTTTTCAGAAATAGATTTACAACACATAGAATATAAAACCTTCAATCATACAATTTGCAGCATTAATCATCCTACAATTTCAATGTTGACCATTTCATAAAATTCTAAAATCAAAACCCAGCTTAACATGTTTCAATTCAAGCAAAAACCAAACAACGAAAAAAATGAGAACCCCACAAACTGGCATTTCACATACCTCATCTTTGAAACTCTCTTGTTTCCAAACACCCACTAGCAGATTTTGTACCTGAAAAAAAGAACCCTAAACCATCACACGGAAAGCCCCAAAAAAAAAAAATCCACATATAATCAAACAAAATATTATCTTTCAAATAAAACAAATCAGTACAGGAAATGAAAATCTCAGATTTTACAATTATATTTTCCCGTGTTTTCTCAGGAAACAAACGGGAATTACAGATCGAAGAAGGAGAAAACTTGGTTGCAGAGAGAGAGAGAGAGAGAGTACCAGAAGAAAGAGAAGGGAACCCTAGCTAGGGTTTGTGGCGGCTAAAATGAGAGTATATATAGCAAAGCAATGACTGGTGGCTGTGTGATAAACCCTAAAACGGTATTTACGTAATAAATTGTTTTCGGCTTCGGTGGGCTATACATTTTTGATGGATGGGCTTGGCCTTAAGGTAAGTTAGTCTTTTTGAATTTCTGATCCAAGTTTTGTTAAAGAGTATTAAGCATTTTTTTTCCTGGCCCACACAAAATTAACCCAAATGAATTGGGCTTTTCAGCTCCCCACAATTAGTGCACAAATTATTAGTTGTGATGTGGTGTTTCAACCTAATAAATAGGAGCGAAGAGCCCTCAAAATTCAAACCTCCCTTTTCTCAGTGTAATTATTGAATTAAAAAAAAAAAAACTAATAATAAGATATACCTTATGGCCTTTGTTTCCGATTGGCATTATTGTTTCTAGATGGATCGTAATTTTCTCATCTTCGTTTTCTTTTTCTTTTTCTTTTTTCCATGTACAGATGGTATTTTGCTTTTTTTATTAAAAAAAAAAACTAAATGTACATATAGTCCTCATCTCTAGTCCCACATCAACCTCCAATTTTACTAAATTCATAGATAAAGAAAATCAAAATCCTTCTACATGCCTCGCGAAGACAACATTATCGCTTATTTGCGTGTGTATGTAATGTAACCATGAATGTATTTTTTTTTTTTTTAAGAAAATATTTATTTAGAGCTGTCAAGTACCACAAAAAAAAAAAAGTAAAAATATTCTTATTCAATTTGATCCGTTGGATTTTTAAAGGTGAAGTGAATGTTGGTGAAGGAGACACATTGGTTCTTTGTGCCTTAAATTTCCTAATTGTATCATTGTTTTTGTTCCAACTAGGTAGACTTGTGCTTCAATGGAGCGTGCAGGGTGATTATCAATATTGCCTTACCTAAGAAGTAGATGTGAATCCAATTAAGAGGCTTTCTATAAAGAAGAATACTCCCAAAAAAAAAAAATGATCCATTCTCTCTTCTACTCCCCCTCCCTCCAAACTTGCCATAGATAGAGTCGAATGTTCATTGGGTAGAAAACTGCATGTGTATATGAGAAAGAGAAGAAAAACTCTTTCTATCTCTCTTTCGATATCCACTCTCATTGGAAGGATTCTTAGGCAATGCATTGTGTGTCTTACCCTAGTATAGCTAACACCACCATGAGCAAAGACATAGATGCATTATTGATGGTATGGCATGAGAATTGAATCAAATCCTTCATGCTTGTACACATTTTCAGACACTCAAATCCTTATTTTTGCACATATGTGTGTGCGCGTTGCATAATAGCTCATGGAAATTTACTCTTGCTAGGTCTGATGTGCTTACTCATATTCAATTGTTGTAAATATTGTTGATACCCATTTTTGATAAAAGGGAGCTCAATAGCAGAAAAGCCCAATAACAAGCAAAAAGGAAAGAAAGAAAAAATTAGAAAGTAATGGTAGAAGCAAAGGGCTATAAAAGCCCAAAGGAAAGAAAAGGAAAGAAAGAAGGCCTAACGGGCCAATCTGGCAGAAACTAGCAGCAGGAAAGCCCACAGGCCCAAGAAGAGGCAAAAATGGGGTAAGCCTAATGAGTCCATACCTTTCTCCATAAAGGACAAGTATGGACAAAGGAGATTCAGGAATAGAATGAGACAAAGCCAAGTAGTAGCGGCAGAAACAGTGTAGGAAAGAAAGAAAACAAATGCATGAAGTAATAAGACAACCACGCTATGGTTGGAGCACCACCAACCTATATCTAGCCAATGCAAGGGAGGTGGGCCAACGGTCAAGGGTTTTATTGAGGGGTTGTTTGGTGGAGGGGGGAAAAGGGCCTATTTCTGGTATCCAACCAAGGCCTTTTTTGAGAGGTGCTCTACTAGGAATGCATCTTTGCCCAAAATAGGTAGTAAATGGTTGTGACCACTTGATGCATGGCAGAGAGATAAGTAAAGAAAGACCCAAAGCATTACCCGTCGAGATGAGAGAGAAAGACTCACGGCAGACCCAAATGGATAAGGATTTGTCGTGGGATGAGTAGTGGAAGAGAGAGAAAGCACTGGGCATGCCCAAGTGTAGTGGAGGCTGAACGGCCAACAGATAAGTGAGTAGCCTTGAAGAGATGTTCACAGCAGACAAAAATGATTAGTGAGCAATAGGGGTAAAAGAGAGAAATCCCATAGAATCAACCTAGTATAAATAGGAACAGTAACCATAAATGGAAGGGGAATAATGACCAAGGCAAGGAATAGAGAGAATTGAAAAGGAAATAAGAGGGGAAAAAGAAAGAACAAAGTAAAGGCAAAAAAGAAAAAGTGAATACGACAGAAAATGCATGCATCAATAAGCAATCTTTTCCCTCCCTCTTACCGCAAACTCACCATTTGTAATCCCCAACAAAACAAGAAGTAGCTATCTGTACCCGCTCTCCAAAATGTGCAACTTTAATGGTCTAGCCCAGTAATAAGGTTGTCCAAGTTGGGGTTTGGGCTGTTTTAGTTCACTTTTTGCGGAAAGACCTATTACTTTTACATTCTGCTGTTTAGCTACACTAACTATTTTTTTCTGACTAACCTTTTCTGCCATAACACATCTGCTAATGTATTTAATATTCATGCTTATGTATTTGTCATTATTTGTTGTCTTTCTTTTGGGATGCTTGTCTTCTGCACAGACTAGCCCTTTAGCAAGGTCCTGCTAGGATAGCGGGCCAGACCCAACTCTCCAACCCACAGCAGAAAGGGCCCTAGCCCAATATTAAATATGGGTGGGTCGGGTCGGGTTTGGCGGGTTTATAATTTTTTGACCCAAACCCAACCCGACCCGCTATAAAAAATTTTTTGTAACCCAACCCAACCTACCAAGCCTTAAAAACCGACCCAACCTGACGGGTCGGGTTGGGTCGAGTCGGGTTTAGCGGGTCGGTGGGTTTTCTGCACACCCCTATGGAGAACCTTAAATGCTAGTGAATAAAAGTTGGAAATTAAAGCTAACCGGCTAAATCTAAAGAGATAAAAAACACTAGCAAAGTGTGATTATAGTAATGTCCAAGTTTATAGTTGCTAGTCAAAAGAAGAAAAAAGAAAAAGAAAAAAAGAAATGTCATAATGTCTGAGCCCGGGTTCGAACCGGGGACCTCTAGTGTGTGAGACTAGCGTGATAACCGACTACACCACCCAGACATGTTTGTCATAAAAATTAAAGTTTATATTTTTGTCACTTTAGTTGAAATTACATAACAAGCAAAGTGAAACCCTAAAAGCACGAAATTGCACGATTTCCCTCCAATCCAATCCAAAAGGCTTGCGCAGTCAATTGTGTAACCATAAAAGCTGCTACTCAACAGTCTAAACCCTAACCCTAACCCTAACCGCCATTCACTTCTCACTTCTCTGTGCGTGTCTCTCTCTCTCAAATGGCGAAGACTACCAAAACCAAGAAACGAAAGCTCGTCAAGAAATTCCACAAAGACGAACCACAACAAATCAACAAAAAGCTCAAATCCAAAAAGACCGAAAAGCCCCCGCCACCACAAAGCGATTCCGGCTCCGATTCCGATTCCGATTCCGGTTCGGACTCCTTCACGAAACTCCTCGAACCCTACACCAAAGACCAACTCATCGATCTCATATCCACCATAGCTCTCAAGGTCTCTCCCCTCTCTCAACACATCCGCCACGTGGCGGACCGAGACGTCTCGCACCGAAAAATCTTCATTCACGGCCTCGGCTGGGACACCTCGCGCCAAGCCGTACTCTCCGCCTTCGAATCCTTCGGCGATATAGAGGATTGCAACGTCGTCACCGACAAGGCCACCGGAAAAGCCAAAGGATACGGCTTCGTTTTGTTCACAACTCGAAAATCGGCACTGAAAGCACTCCAAAACCCTAAGAAGAAGATCGGTAACCGCTTCGCTTCTTGCCAGTTAGCCTCCGTGGGCCCGGGGGTCACTCAGGCCCAAACCCAGGCCCAAGAAGCATTGTCGCGTCGGATTTATGTGAGTAATGTACCGTTCGATACCGATTCCGAGAAATTGAGGCAGTTCTTCTCCAAATTCGGCGAGATCGAGACCGGACCGATCGGATTCGACTCCACCACCGGGAGATCCAGAGGATTCGCTCTCTTCGTGTACAAAACTGAGGCCGGTGCGAAGAAAGTTCTAGAAGATCCGCACAAGTCATTCGAAGGACACAGATTGAATTGCTCGAAAGCAACGGAACCGAAGGCCAAGAAAAATCCGGTGCAGCCGGTGGTGCAGACTCAGCCTCCTCCGCCGCAACCGACGCAGCAACAACTACAACTACAACAGCAACAGCAACAACAACAACAACCGCCACCACCGCAGGGTTCAGTTTTAGCGGCGGTTGCTGCAGCGCAAAATATGGCGATGTTTGGACATCATCCGAGTTTGAATCCAATGTATGGCGGGTTCATTGCGAATCCTGGAGCTGCGATTTTGGCCAACCAGGCACAGTCGGTGCTCGGGGCTTATGGCGGAGCAGGTCCGGGTTTACAGGCGATGTACCCGAATACACAGATGGGGCAGCCGAATACCAGTAGAGCCCAGGGGCCTAGTGGGTACCCATCATATATGTGGTATGAAATATCTCCATTAAATTTCTTAATTCTTGATTTTGCATTTTATATATGTTTGGTTTTGATTTTTGCTAATTTTATAGTAATTATAACGAAATTGGTAGTAGTAAACTTTGCGTCTAGTGATGAAAAAGTTGTTCTTTCATTTGGGTTGTCGTACTCACCATGTCATGTTATAAAATTTTCAGAAATTGCTAGTGTCTGCTTTTAATAGTTACTACCTAAGAAAAGTGAAGTTTTAAAAAAACGTACATAAGCTATCAGTGAAAATAAGTTCGTATTTTGAGCTAGAACAAAAATAAGATAGTTATAACTTGTTCTCTTTGCTTTTGATTTAAAGTTGTCATTGTTGATGGTGATAAACTTTGTAGAATGTATAGTATTGGTTTCCCATCATAATTTTCTACACTAGTAGCTGAATTAGAATCTAATTTCCTGTTTAATTATATAACCCTATGAAGAGAATTGGCTTGTGTAACTTGAAGATGTTTATGGCTTGTGTAACTTGAAGATGTTTATTCTGCACTAATGCTTTCTAACCCACTACATGAAGAGAACTGGCATGTTTCTCTTTTTAGTGTTTGTATTTGGATGAGTTTATTTTGTTTAGAAAAGAAGTTTTAAGCTGTAACTATTACCTAAGAGAAGTGAGGTTTTAAAAAACTATATATAAGCTAATGGTGAAAATGAGCTGGTATTTTAAGCTAAAACAAACAATAATATAGTTGTAATTTGTTTCCTCACTGATGATTTAAAGTTGGCAGGTGTGATAATGTGTGAGGTGTTATTATCTGTGAAATTTAAGAAAATATGACTTTTTCGATTACATGAAATCACCCCATCATTTCTCTTCTTGCTTTATTCTTAAGTTTCTAAATAATACAATCATTCTTGTACTTTGCGATGCTCTTTCTCTTTCCTTGTGTCATGTATTTGAATTTTATCTGTTGCTTTTTCTTAGTTCCTTTTTCTCCTTACGTTAATTCCCTTACTGGTGGTGCTATGATATTATATATATTTGAACATTTGATTTATTTTTTGCTTTGTTCGGAATCCTGTATGCTGTCCAAACTCAGACCTATTGCATTTGTTATGAGCCTTCATTAGAAAAAAGCTGGCGTGATTCCAAATGTTAGCTTTTGTTATTGATTAATTTTATTACCTTCATTTTTGTGATGAATAATTTTATTACGTACATTAGTGTAACCAAAAAGCTAACGCTATCTCTACATTTGTGTAACCAAAAAGGTGATGCTGTCTCTACATTAGTGATGCAGAAGATTAATTTGTTCAAAATTTTCTGTTCACAAAACTTCTTTAGTGCTGTGAGGGACACGAGTTTATTTGAATTTATCACCTTCATATATGATTTGAAAATGAAATGGAAATGCTTAAGTTGAGTAGATGATTGGTTTAGGCAGTATCCCTTCTCCCTCCTTTTGTGATTCTTTTGAGATCCTTTAATTTTCATATAATAAGCCCTTTTATATTGTTGTCTACTTATGGTGTTCTCTCCATAAGAGGATAGAAATTGTAGTTAATTTTTTGATAAAACTTTCAAAATGTATTTTTGATGCATAAAAATGTACTACTGATATATGAAATATTTAATATTCAGAGAATTTTCATTTAGTTCTTCCATTTAGATTTTTTATTCACTCATAGTCATAAATGTACTTTGAAGATTTGTATCTAAATTTCAGGGCCTTCTCTAAAATATTTTCATATTTTTTATTCCTTCAAAATAGAGTATACATGTCAATATCAGCAGTTGTACCCATTGATTTTCTGTAATAGAACCTCACTCTTTTATTTTTTCTCTATTGTTTCTAACTTCTAAGATATTTGGTGAATGACCCTGACCAGCAACCAACCTCATTTTCCTTTTGATGGTTTGCTGTAAACCATAAGAAATTTCTACTTATTGTAAATTATCCAGTCAGAGCTAATTCTGGTGGGTAATTGTGAGAGAGTTCTCTTGAATACATGTTTTTAACTTTTCGGCATTATTACCTTTTTCTTGCTCCTTTCTCCTCTATTTTTTGTTTGGTGCGTCCTTAATCTCTCTGCAGGTTCTGATATTTTATTCCATATTTAAAAGCTTTAATGTTTAGAAATTTTACTGAACAATTTAGGGAGGCCATTTATTGTTTTTCATTGTTACTGCCCTCACATGCTTGGGCTCCATATTGCAGATGAAGTGCAGCTGAACTTGAGGATTGATGTTCTAAGAGCTTGTTCTGGGTCCGTCGTCCGTTGTGGAAGTTTTACTTGTAGGGAAAACTTTTGAAGTTTTATTCAACATTTAGTGTTTCATATTAAATATTTATCCAAACTTTACTGGTGATTGGTAGACTTTTTTTTCTTCTTCTTCTTCTCTGTCTTACTTTGTTTTAACCTCCTTGTAATAATCAGCTATTTTTAATGTATTTCTTTCAAGGCATTTTGATTTCTCTATTATTTCTTGCACACGTGTTTGTTTTCTCCCACTTCTTTTCATGATATTTGCTAAAAAGTTTTCTTTTTTGAATTTCTGTCCTAGGCGTCTGGAATATAACATATTGCTTATTGGTTGTGGGTGAAGAATTTGATTTGCAATGTGGTATTTTGTGTCAATTTTTTAAAGATTTTTTTATGTTGCAAGATCTACTAAGGATTATTTTCTCTTTGGACTGGGCTATGGGAGGTTATTTTCAATTTATCAGGCTCCCTTATGCTCCTGTGGTCAGTTTTTATGAGAATTCACTTCTGATAAGTGTCCAAGAAATCTATTTAATTTTTAGGATTCATTATTTTCTTTAGTATTTACTAAAATGATGCTTAAAGCATATTTTTGTTCTCTAACCCCAAAGGCAACGCAGTCAGTTGGGAAGTACGCCTCATGAAGTGGAAATTATTAGTTCAAATCTCCCCTTCCCCTGCTCCTTGGGGCCAAAATTTACTTATATTAAAAAGAAGGATATTTTCCTTTTTATTATACATAGGCTGTTAAATATTTTACACTACACATTTCATCCTATTATTGATTTTAGTTTGTGATACTTAAGTGTTATTGGGTCCATTATCTTGTTATGGATGCCTACTTTTACGAAAGCAAAAGGCTGACTCTGAAGTTCTAATTGTTACTTGGTGAAGGCATAATAGCAGCATCATAATGCCCACTTTTATGCCCACTTTTGGTTTGCTGTTTTTCTGAATCCTTATTATACTCCCTGGGTGCCTTGGTCTCCTGTATTGTTTTCTTTTTTCAATGAAGTTATATCACTTATTCAAAAAAAAGGGGGCATAATGGCAGCATCTTTGTCATATTTACAAGATCTTAATGAGGTTTTATGATACCCATGAGTGAGCTAGGATTTATTAAGCTTTGGGTTTATCCATTTGAAGGTACAATATAGTGTTGCATTATAATGAATTGGTTGTTTGTAACCTGTTCATAAATTCAACATTATCTGGGCTCTTTCAAAGGTACTAAAGATCAGGGGATTGATAAAATTTTGCTGAGGCATTTATATTTAGTAGTAGTTACAGTAATTTTAAGTGGAATTGTTTTGTCTCCTTTTATGCTTTCTAGCTACTTTTCATGAGAAAAAAAATTTAACATTTTGTATAGTGTATACAAAAGTAGAAAATATTGGAGGTAAATCATGGCAACAGAAAGTGAAAACATACATATTCTTTAACAAATCATTGGCATAGGAATGAATGTCAAGGCTCGCAAATATGATTTCTCTTCTGTGTTGCTGTTACTTGTCAACAAATTTGAACTCTTGGTATATTTGTCATTCCATAATAGGTATACTATAAATGTTTGAGGGATCTTGTGATCTTCATTGGATATAATTTGCTAGAATTTTTTTATTTTTTTATAAAAATTTTGAAGCTACTCTTGTATATTGGTCCTCTGCCTAGACACATTGATGATGAATATGATGGATACAATGAGTTCGTTGTGAACTTCATAGGAAGGAAACTATATGAATGGCTTTTTTTTTGGTTGGTGGGTGGCAGGGTTGATGATAATCCCATGTTATGAGTTTTAGTGGCAACAATTGTGATCGTTTATTCTGATTTAACAATTGGCTTCCCTAGATTCCTTATTATATCTGCTAAAGGCTAAAAAGCTTTGTGTTCTAGGGATAAATTAGAGGAGCTTCTTGTTGCTGATCAGAGATCCTTAATAGTGGATGATGTATCATGCAGCTTGTTTCCTTTTTCTCACCTAATCCTTAAAAAAATAAAATGGAAACCTTGAAAATAGCCTCATTTAGGTATCAAGGGGCATACGGAACCTCATTAAATTATAAAGTTGGAGCTTATGAATCATTCATAGAGTTTGGCTTGGAAATTTTGAACTTTACGTAGAAAGTTGGCACTATGTAAGTGTGGCAAGATGTCTGATGTGTAGCGTTTAAAGTCAATAATGCTACTTACACATTTACGATTTTTTTCCTATTTTTTTTTAGCTGAAACGTTTACAATTTTTTTCTTAACTTATTGAGGTGGCAATTAGATAAGTGTAACATTGGGACTCCCATCAACTAAAAAAATATTTGTGAAATTTGTTATGCTATATAAAAGTTAAATTTTAAGGCCCATTGTCCTGGTATCCTCCACCCTCCCAAAAAAAACTTTTTGTACCCAAAAAGATAAGGGAAGGAAAGGTAATTGAGTTAGATGATAAGAGTGAATGTGAGTAATGGGCACATCTTTTAAAGATGGTACGCAATCAACCACGTGTAGTGTTTTTTCCTCCTTTAAATATATTTATATTGTTGTAGAATTAACTTACTAAAATAGAGAGTGCAATAAATTTCTTTATGATGCCCTTGGGGGTGAGCTGGACTGGGATTTAGGATTTGGGTCAGAAGTTGGAATTTATTCAGTTTGGGGGAAAATTACAATTGGACTCTGAAATTTCAAAAATAAAAACAATTACCAATTGGTAATTACGTTCTTGTAAAAGAACAAATACGAATTAAAAAAAAAAAAATAGGCTCATTTTGGTAGAGAAATGTTACCAATTACCTTACTGAAATTTCAAAAAGATAACCCATGAATTAGTTTCAGCGTTCCTTTAATGAACCCAAATCAAACTTTAGATAACCTTTACACATAAATACAGGAAAAAATATTTTTACCTCAAGGAAGATCTTGAACTAGAGGGAATCTCAGATTCCAAATAATTATCACAATTTTTTTAATAATAAATAAAAATAACTGCCAAACAAATGTAGGAAAAAAAAACATAACAAAAATGACAGCTTTAAAATAATTAAAAAAAAAAAACCTAAATGTCTATATATGACGGAGATTAGTGACTTTGAAAACAATATTCTGAATCAATTTTATGTATGATATGCAGATTTATTAGTTTTTATAATTGTGCCAGAAATTTTGTAGCTTCATTGGCTGGCATTTTTGTGTGTTTCCAACGTATAGTTCAAGGTTCAATTCTCTCTTGTAACTATAGAATTTAAAAAAAAAAAAAAAAAAAAAAAAACTATGATCAAATTAGTTGACAATTGATAGGCTATTTAACTCCTAGGTGTAGGAAGTTGCCTGGGGCGGCCAATTCGGTAAAAAATGGACAATGTAGTCGTCGGTTTAGTATTCAATCCCGATGAATAAAATTGGGATCTATTTTTGTTTTACTTAGTTTAGTTAATAAATAAATAAATTAGAAGTGACTCCTAAACGAACTTGCTCGATTGCTTCCTCATTAAGCTGATGATGAACAGGTAAACCCTTTACTATTTCTATAGTACCCTTATTGCTTTTCCCCCCCTTTTTAAGTTGGGTTTTTGATAATGTGAGGAATAAATAAATTTACTTTGTGGCATCTAGATATTTTTACAAGGGATTTACTGACGTGTGCCCTTAGGGCATATATTAGTAAACCATATTAAAAAACTTTTTTATGGAAAAACAAAAATGTAATTCACTGTTTTGACAATTTTTTCAATTTTCCATAAAATTTTCCAAAAATAGATGGTTAATGTGTACTCTAAGGGCATACATTAACCTAACCCTTTTACAATAATCGTTGGACAATTTCTCAATCTTGTCAGTTTAATTGTTGATAGATTTACCATTGTACTTTTCATAGCAATTGTATCAAATAAAATATATTGCCAAAATTGTAGGCAAAAATAGTAAAGTTGCTAAATTAACCTGTATACTTTCACAGGATTTTTTTAGTTATTTGGTTAATTTTTGCTAGCAGTTTCGTTATGTAATCCGAAAGATAAATATATTAGTTAAATAGCATCTCGAGTCTTAAAAACTCGAGTTCACTAATGGAATTTAAGTCTCTAAGACTCGAGTTTTAAGAGATGGTAGAGATGGCAAAACTGATTTGGAAAAAAATCCATGTGGAACTCGAACTTGAGTCTCTAAGACTCAATTTCCTTAAAGAAAACCATAGAGAGATAGGAAAGTTCATGGGCTTTGAGATGGGGTTGTTGGATAGGGAATGAGACTGAGCTTCGGCCTTGGAATCCGGATTTGGGCTTGATCTAGAGAGAAAGCTAGAGAGAAGAAGAGAGGTTCAGGGAGAGAAGAGGAAATTTCGGTAAGGCCCGGGTTAGATTTATTTTTTATTTTTTCTCTGGTTTTCTTTGACACTTGAGTTCCACGTGAATTTTTTATCCACATCAGTCTTGATATCTCTCAAAACTCGAGCCTTAGACACTCAAGTTCCTTCCATGAAAAAATCTTGGGTGAGACGGGTGCATGCGCCCATTGTCTCACTGACATGTGAGTCTCACACAAGATACCTTCTCTCCTTCTATAAACTTGAGTCTAAGACTCAAAATGCTACTTAATTAATATGTTTGCTTTTTGAGTCACACAACAAAATTGTTAGCAAAAATTGCCCAAATAGCAGAAAATCCTACTTTCACTTTTGCCCGGCTAAAACTATTTTGGTTGTCAAATTATGTTGGTAAAAATTTGAGTCTTTATGGTAAAAATATAAATTGAGTTGATGAAAATTTTAATTATCTGTGATGGGTGTTGATGGTGTAGCCGGGTGTGGAGGTTTGATAAGAGACAGCAACGGACAATGGATCTCGGGGTTTGCCAAACCAACTACTGCCTTTTCCAGCTTAGCTGCTGAGTTGTTTGCTCTTAGGGAAGGGCTAGCTCTTTGTGTTGAATTGCAGGCTCAGGCTGTAGAAGTGGAGCTTGATGCATCTGCAGCAATCTCTTTAATTTCTAGCAATATCACTTCTAATGGGGATCTTTCGGTTCTTGTTGATGATTGCAGGGAGTTTCTGCTGCAGCTGCCTCAAGCTAGGTTGATCCACTGCTATAGAGAGCCAAATTGCTGTGCTGATGCCTTAGCAAAGTTGGGAGCTAGTTTATCTTCTGTTTGTAACCATTTTAATTCCCCTCCCCCTGTTGTAACCCCCTTTTTGTTAGCTGATTCACTGGGGACAGCTAAGACCAGGATGGTCCCTTTTGGTTCTTGTAATGTTTCTTCCTAGTTAATATTACTTTCCCGGTTTACCAAAAAAAAAAAAGAAAATTTTAATTATCAATTTTGATGAGCATGTCAGGATGTCCAGACGTATAGTCTAACTCATTTGCAGGGAAAATAAAATAAAATAAAAAATAAAACGCAAAAATAAGCTCATTTGCAGAAATATGATTATTTAAAAGCCAAATAACTAATATGCTCATAACCTCTATAATAAAACCTGAGTGAAAGCAGCTAAACTGAATCCATAACATTTTGTCAAATTTATCATTGCCGCAGCTCAATAGTTATACAGTACTCTAATCGTGCAATAGAAATATAATAACCAATAAAACCATCATCCTAAACAAGCCTCCTCATAAGCTAAATAGGATCATGAAGTTAGATAACAGTCACATAGAGAAAACAGTATTCGTGGGAGGCTCTACAGTTTTCTTGGTTCACTTCTTCCTCTTCTTTGGGGGCTGGAGTGCTTCCTCATCTTCGTCCTCCTCTTCCTCCTCATTCTCTTCTTCCTCTACCCCTTCCTCATCCTCTTCCCCACCATCGTCGTCATCATCATCGTCGTCTTCATCATCATCGTCGTCATCTTGGTCCTCACCATCTTCTTCATCATCATCTTCCTCTTCCCCGTTCTCTTCTGCTCCACCTGCCGCGCCATCTGCACTCTTTTTTGAGTTACTCTTATCGTTGTTGGGGTTGTTAGGGAACTCCCCTCCATCTTCAGATGATAGGTCCTCTTCACCTTCTCCAAATCCGCCATCCGCATCATCATCGTCATCCCCATCATCGTCATTGTCATCGTCTCCCTCAGCATCAACTTGCTTGTCTTGGTATTCAGTGTTTTGATTACCTTTGATACTAGGATCCTGAAGCTGTGTTCCACAGCAGGTCAAGTAGATAGAATATAGAGAAGGTATCATGGAATTGAAGACAAGGACAAAAAGAAAATTAAGCAATTAAGAATTACAGACAATAAATATTCTGGAAAAAAATAAAAGGTATGGCATATGTACCAGTACAAATTCAGGAAACAGGAAAAAGAAGAAAACAAAACAGGACAAAATAAAGATCACATATATAATAAGCTAAAGCATGAAGCATCAATGCTATAGTTATTATGTAACTGTTGGGTCATTCTCGCTCTAAAAGCTGTTGTTTAGGTCAAAAAGGCCATAAATCCCTATAGTTATAGCCTAAGAATCAAGCAGATTGTTGTCTAAAGAATCGTATAGGGTGAGGAGTTGAGAGTAAAGTTGGTTTACACTATTTTTGCATTTTCAAAAGGCAATTATACCAGGACTGTCATGGTAATGGATTATGCTATCATCACAAAGAGAAAATATGATTCCAATAGGCAAGCGGACATCTTCCACCTAAGACAATGCGAATATGATTGGACTCAATGATATGATATGTCTTTATTCACTGTTACAACATTATTTCATTTTCACTTTTCTCTGTTAAGGCAATAGTTTGAGGTTGGTGCATGCTTACTTTAGGCTCACGCCATAAGGCTTTTGTCATTGTAAATTCAAAGTACTAAATACAGGCATGGTGGTACACATTCAAGTCAACTTCCTAGAATACTAAAAGTAAAAGGACCCGTTTGTTTTAGCTTCATGACCTAGTACTATAAGTGTCTCTTCGGAATTGCTTAAATTCATTGAGGCTTGTGCTAAAAAAATAAGCTTAATAAAAAGTCTTGTTCTATCTCAAAAAGATTATATAAATATATATATATATATATAAAATAAAAACTAGCTTAAAATATAAGCAAGCTCATACACTTTATCAAACAGGTCCCTAATGCTGCTTCCTATTTTAGCCTTACAGGTTAAGATATGGTAGATAGGGTTAAGAGTCTAAAATAGGCCAAGGACCATATTACTACTTTTGATAGAAAACTTTTTTTCTGATTACAACTGTTAATTTTACTAAAATAAGCTTTCAACAAGAAGTTAAGCCAAACTTAGAGTGTAATATCATGCTGCAAATCCAACAAATTGTAGAGTGAGACTAAATCAGTTGGATAAGGATATCTTCCAAACTGATTTGGAAGTATCTCTTCTGACCCATTATGTGATAATTTAATAATTTATATAACCACCTATTAAATAACAACTCATAAAATTATTTAAACAAATCACATACTAATCAAACAACTCATCTAACTAAAAATTATATGTAGATGATTTTATAAACCGTCACCATAATATCAAAGAATTTCCCATAAACTAAAAAGTACAACAAAAAAAAAATGTTAAAAACATTACTAATTTTATAACAAAATACACATCATATATTGACAAACTGACAAGAATAATATCCGTTATCAGAAATTCAGGCTGTAAGTATATATAACAAGGGATTTACTAACGTGTGTCCTTAGAGTTTACATTAGTAAACCATTTTTAGGAAATTTTTTTATAGAAAAACGAAAAAATAACTAACTGTTTTGATAGCTTTTTCAATTTTCCATAAAAACTTTTCCAAAATGGATGGTTAATGTGTGCTACCCATATAACAAAGTACTATGTTTCTATACTCAATACACTACGTGTGTTCTGTCTGATCTGATCTGATCTAATCTAAATGACTGTTTTGTTTTGTTTTGGATTTTTTCTTTTTAATTCTTAAAGGGTCCAAAAACTTTTGCACGTGGGAAGGGCACACGATACACATAGAACACACGTGTAAGTTGTGGAGCATATCCAAAAGGAATATTCCTTCTATTACACACACTCACCCCAATAAACAAAAGATACCCCCAACAAGTTACCAATCCGCTCAGCTACTTGGACTTTTTCAATTCTCACTCCTTCATCCACAAAACGACAAAGTAGATTTTTTTTAAAATATTCCAACTGGGTCCCACGTGGTGGAACTCAAACTTAGTTCCCAAAAACCCAGTTCATATTCCTTTTCCAAATCCGAACCCAATTTACAACTTTACCCCCCTAACTAACACCCCCAGTGCGCACGTTAAACCTAATCCCCCTCCCCGGCTCACGTTAGCAAAGAGCCATAAATTACTAAATTACCTCACCGGTCTCGGCCAAAAACGCCTAAAAAAACACCTTATACCGACCGGCGCAGTTTAGACCGTACACGTAAATACACCGGAACAAAAACACAACACAAATTAGGGAATTTTTTTAGATTAAAAAAATTAAAGAGATCGGCGCATGTTAGCATGGACCATAAGAAAAAAACAAGCAAATTTTCAGAGAACAAAAGGAGAGGTAAAGCTTAACTAACTTTACCATTTGAAAACCGGAGTCCAGACAAAACTGGCTGTTAAAAAAAAAAAAACGAAAAAGAAGACGAAAAAATATAACTGAAAAAAATAATAATTACCGCGGTGAAAAGCTGGGTTTTGAGCAGAGTGGAGAAAAGCAAAGTGGCTAAGGCCTCCCCAGCGCACGTTAGCGCACCGTAAGCAAGAGTAACTGCCACTGGACCATGTTTACCCTCCATGGTTTGTTCGCCGCAAACAAAGAAAAATTTAAAATTGAATTTTGCTAAGACCTGCGCAAACAAAAAACAAATAAAAATTATATTAGCTGCTGACCGTCCGTCAGATCCGTTATAACACTCTTATCACAGCCGTTGGATCTTGCACCATTTTACGTCACAGACAAACGCTCTGAGAAAGTGAGAATTCTCTCTTTTTTCTTTTTTCTTTTTAAGGAAGAAACAGAATAATTTTCACCAAAAAAAAAAAAAAAAAAAAACAGAATAATCAAAATATTAGGCAAAAAGTTTTTTTTTTTTTTGGTTAGGAGAAAAGAAACAGTGAAAATAAAAGGTGTTTTGTTTCTAACGGATAGTTTTTGGAAAAAAGACAAAGGAACACTTTCACTGCAGAGAGAAAAATTCTCCGGCGACGAACTTAGCTGTTAATTTGACAGGGAAAAAAAATTAACAGAAACGCAGAAAAAAGCAGGTGATTTTAACAGAAACGTTAACGAAACTCGCCGGAAAACGAAAATTTTGAAACGACCTCGGGCTAAGGTTTGTTTAAACCAAACCTGCAAGCCTCAAAATCGCAGAAACGCGAAAAAAGCAGGTGATTTTGACCGAAAAGTCAGCAAAACTCGCCGGAGACCGAAAAATTGAAAGGACTAGGGTTAAGACTCACCGAAACTGAAGCAGTAAGCCTCAAAATCGTGAAGAAGAAAGAAACGATGAAATTAAGAGCGTAAACAAGGTAATTAGGAGAAATAAAGAAAGTAAAAGCGTGAAAATTCGAGGTGAAATAGAAGAATTGGAGGAAGAGGTAGAGAATCAGAGAGAGAAAGCGTACCAGGAAGAAAGATCAAGAGGCGGTGATGCTGGATCTGAAGGTTTGAAGGTCTAAAACCTCAAGGAACAAGCAGAAGAGGCTCCGTGCATTCTGGACCGTCCGATCGTGATCGTAGAACACACAGAGAAAGCAAGATATAGAAATATCACAAAAGGGCTTAGAGAGACAAGAGAGAGAGAGTACAGGTGAGTGACTGACTGACTGCCCGTAATTTTTCAGTCTGGTTTAGGGCAGCTCGGGCAGCATCCTCATTATGTGTAAAAGATCGCGTTTCGGGCTGCCCAAAAGAGCGAGTCTGGACAAGTGTGGGTTTTATTAACCTTTTTATTATTTTTTTCCCCTTTTCTTTTGGATTTTTTTTTTTTGGGTTCTAGGAATGATTTTCATTAATTACTTTGTCTTTTCTTTTGAGTCTTTTTTTAGTTTTTTATATTTATATTTATATATATATTTCCTACTTTTCTTTTTGTATATTTTCAAGTTTAGTCCTCCTTTTAAATTTTTCACACGATTCACGAGTCTTGTAGTTTGAAATACATAGAAGGCTTTTCTAAACCATGGTTCAGTCAACAAACTTAACTAAAGTTTAATTTTTAAGATCCATTTACTATTTAACAGCTGTAATTTTTATTCATATCTATTTATTTTTTTTGTTCTTAAACTTTATGATCCATTTACTATTTACTAAAATCCGTAAATATTTTTTGCATAATTACATATTTAGTTCTTAACACATATCTTATGTTTCAAAATGTTCCCTATATTCTATAATTTTTCATTTTATTCTCTATAAAGCTTGTGTCAACAAAGTTCCTACCTCCTTGCTGTTAACTCTTACTTTGATTTTTTTTTTTTGATAACTCATGTTTCTCTCCTCTTTATTTCATGAGGTTTTTGCACATGAGTCTAGTAATAATATTAAAAAGAAAAGGATCATTGGAAGTGTCATATTACCTTTTACTCTTACAACAACGTGGGTGATGAATTAGAAATATATATATATATATTTTTTGATGAACATATATATATATATATTACTAATTGTATTCATCATACAATTAGGCTAGCGAATGTTAATATTTGAACTCTATTAGTTGAAGAATCAAATGTTCGTCTCTAATCTTCGAACAAGTTGATATGCATTTTAAGTTCTTCAAACTATGAGTTTTATTCATTTTATTTGTTTAGTGATCAACAAAATCAAAATTTCATGGAAAATAGACCTGATGATATGAGGCATAACAATTTAAATTTAATAGTTTCAAAAGAAACAAATTAAACATTGAGATTTTAGAAAGTAATAAACTAAACTTTATCCCATTCAAATGAGACGAGTTGTGTTTGGGGTGTATTATGGGTTGTTGATTTAATTTGTTACACTTTCAAATCTTATAAAATAATTTATTAATTTTGAAACTATAAATTTTAATATGTTAGGTCTTATAAAATAAGGTTTAAAAATCTCCTTAAATAGAATAATCTATTTTTAGATATTTTATGTATTGCATATAATACTAAAATCTAAGAAACAACAAATACTTTTATCCAAAATAATAACATAACAAAAACACTACACTTCTCAAAAGAATGTTTTACGATAGTTTATTTCACATTTTTCTTTTTCTTTTTGAGCAAAAATGCTACTTTCAATAAATTATGGTGTAGTTGTAAATTTGTAATATTTCTCTAAACTTAAAAATCTTAGTGGTAATAATACTTCTCGACTCTCGCTCCAAGTCCTAAAGATATTTTATCGAATTCAATAGAAAATTCAAATTATACCGCATACAAATTTTTTTAAATATTTTTTTCCATTAAATTTAAGGGAAATTGCAGCAATATAGGAGGGTTTTTTTTTTTTTTTTTTTTTTATAGAAAGTTTTAACCTATGGCGTCCACTCCTGATGATAACTCTTTATTATCAGACCAAGACATCAATCAGTTTTTGGTGTAGGCAGGGATTGAACCCCAGATCTCTTATACAACCATCAGAAACTTTACCAGTTGAGCTAACTGAAACCCACGCAATATAGGAGTTTAAAGGTCAATACAATTAGCAATATGATGATCTAATTATGATGTGATCTTGGAGACTTGGACTATGTTTTATATACGTAGTATAAATTATTATACTGCTTTTAGGCTCTCTCTTTTTTGGGCTAAAAAATACTGTTATTTTAGACTTGCGCTATAAATCAAAAGATTTTTTTTTTTTTTGAGAAATAATTACAACATGTTGCTAATCCCGTAGCTCGAACTATTTTCCCCCTAGACCCCCAAGCACTTTGTACATGGAGAGGTGTCAATTCAGTTACAAGGCCTTTGGCTAAATCAAATGATTTTGATACATGTTATTGATGAACCCCATTGCCTTATAACTTCATGCATCCTTATTATAAAATTATTAAAACAATAACTTTCACCCTTCATCTCTATTTAGAGAGAAAACATAGTTATGTACTAATATAAATTTTGCTTCTAAGTATTATACTACATATAGTACATGTTAGGTTGCGCAAATACCAATATACCATAAAGAATCGATAGCAAATCCTAGTAATTCCTAAGTTGAATGTTAGGTAGTGAGTAATTGAAGGGAGAATTGAGGTTTGACTCCTAAAATTTTCATATTGAATTAAAATAAATAAATAAATTAGTAGGTAATCAATTAGCCAATCAGAGGTGTTTGGTAGACTAATCAAATTCAAACCTTATATTGACCAAAGTATTGACATGATCTCATTGGTTTTCTAGGGTTCTCTAAATTATTATTATTTTTGTGTGTGGGGAAGGGGGGATTGACAACTGTTTATTACAAGAACAATAAGTCTAAACACACTTTCTTTCCCATAATTGTTAGAATACAGTGTAACATGTTGTTAATGGTAAACAATAAAATGATGTTTGTATTGGATCTATGAGTAAATCAATAATAATTTACCTTATCTGCATCTTGTAAAAAAGTATGTCTATAACATGCATAATTTATGTACAATTTGTTAGGTGTTATACCTTAAGTTTCATAGTTAAATCTAACCATATGATTGCATTTGCTTTGACTGCTACAACACAAAAGTTGTTATCTTTCCCAAAGGATAATTAAATTAAACAATGTGCCTTATTAATCAATGTAGTCACATGGTTGAAATTAGGCAAAAATATAATTTACACCCTATAAGTTTAGTGAATTGTCATTTTAGTACAAGATGTTTAAATTTTGTCTTTTAAATATGTTAACTTTAACAACATTG
This sequence comes from Notholithocarpus densiflorus, assembly GCA_030021035.2. Lineage (NCBI taxonomy): Eukaryota > Viridiplantae > Streptophyta > Magnoliopsida > Fagales > Fagaceae > Notholithocarpus > Notholithocarpus densiflorus. Next base: position 1,165,217 of record JARYZH020000013.1, on the reverse strand, counting down.
TCATTTCAGTCTTTTCCTCCATAATTGTTTTTTTTTTTTTTTTTTAAATCATTAACTCTATCACACTATAAAAGAATAGAGTTAACCGCATTTTTCCAATGTAATAGACCAAATCATGACTAAAATGACTATTGTTAAAGTTAAAGAACTTTCCATAAATAACAAAAAGGTTTTTTTTTTTTGAGAAACCAGACTCAAAGTCTGGGCATTTATTGGAAAACAGAAAACCAAAATACACAGCGTTTAGTGAACATCAAAGATAGCCAAGGGAGCAATGTCAGGTGGCAAGTCTTCAATCCATGCCTGAAGAACATCTCCATATTTGGCTTTTTTAGCTAGAGCATCTGCTACCCTATTACAAGACCTTTTAACATGCTTGAATTCAACTTTGGAAAGGCTAGAGGCAAACACTATAATGTCATCAATTAGATTGCCGTATGGGGTCTCACTTGCTCCACCGTTGTTTATGGCTTGGATCACTGTCAACGAGTCTCCTTCAAAAGTGACTTCTTGAATACCGACTTCATATGCAAATTTCACCGCTCTTCTGCACGCCATTGCTTCGACCTCCAGGACTGAGTTAGGGAGAGGGATGCGCTCTGACATGGCTGCTATCACTTCTCCATTTCTGTCACGGATGATCACGCCTACACCAGTTGAGTGGGAATTGTTGAAGACAGCACCATCAAAATTTGCTTTGAAGGGTTAGGAGCTCGGGGGGCACCAGGACTGCGTGGAAGTAGCCGTGGGAGTGCTTGTGGGCTGATCTTCTTGTGCATTGAGATAGTCTTGCAGGAACTTGGCAGCTTGAGGACCGACCAGGTTCAGCGGTGGAAATGAGAGTCCAATCCTTAGTTTGTTCCGCCGCTGCCAAAGACTCCATGCCATACAGATAAATAGTTCAGTTCTGTTGCCCTCTATTACCTGTAAAAATCTAGACAGAAGGTTAGTAAAATCAATCGGTGAGGAGGAGATGGCTTGGCTGAACCAACCATGCTCCCTCCACACTTGTTCCACCTCGGGGTAGTCCAGCAACATGTGCAAAGGGTCTTCAGCCACTGACTTGCAAACTAGGCACATATTCACATCAACAATGTGCCGCCTGGTAAGATTGTCCATTGTGGGCAAAGCTTTGTTGCAAGCTCTCCAAGCAAATACCTTCACCTTGTTTGGAACTTGTAGCTTCCAAAGGCCTCTCCAAAATTGCTTCTAGGGGTTTGGATTAGAGCTACTAGCATTATTGGCCATAGCTAAATTGGCCAACATTTATAAGCACTTCAGGTTGTAAAGACACCCGTTGGCGTATGGGACCATATTAGATGATCCAGAGGGAGTCTAGCACTAAGGGGGATGCTGAAAATCAACTTTGCATCAAGTGGCGTGAACAATTACTGGAATTGATTCACCTTCCAAGTGGCTGACTCGGGATCAATAAGAGTGCAAACTTTAGCATCAGGTGGGAGAGAAGGAAGGGGAATCATCACTGTTTTGCAAACTTGATCAGGCAGCCACTTATCCTCCCTTATACAAACAGATTGGCCATTCCCAACTTGCCAAACCATGCCTTTTCTCACCACATCTCTTGTACAAAGGATGCTCTTCCAAGTGTACGACCCCACCATGCATTCTTTTGCTTCTAGTATAGAACAATTAGGGAAAAATCTCGCCTTAAACACCTTATAGCAAAGGGAATTCAGGTTGTGCATCATGCGCCATACTTGCTTTGCTAATAATGCATCATTAAATTTTTCAATCTCTTTGAACCTTATACCACCATTTTCTTTCGCCTCACACAAACGTTCCCAATTTACCCAATGAATTTTCCTTCCCTTATTGCCGAACCCCCACCAAAATTTTCGAATCATGGTCTCCAACTCATGGATCAGCCCCTTTGGGAGCTTAAAACAGCTCATTGCATAGGTTGGAATGACTTGTATCACAGACTTGATCAACACCTCTTTACCAGCTTGAGATAGGAGCTTTTCTTTCCACCCTTGAAGCTTTTTCCACACACGCTCCTTAATGTAAGAAAAACTTTATTTTTTCCCTCTACCCACAAGGGCCGGAAGGCCTAAATATTTTTCAAAGTTTCTTATGGAAGGCACACCAAGGAGTTGTTGGATACTTTCTTGCACATCTTGGGGAGTATTAATGCTAAAGAAGAGGTTGGTTTTATCCTTGTTTATTTTCTGCCCACTACCTCTTTCATAGCTAGCCAAAATGTTTAAAATGACTTGGCATTCAGCTTGCTTTGCATGGCAGAAGAGAACACTATCATCTGCAAAGAAAAGGTGAGATACGTGTGGCCCATTACGACAAATAGATACCCCCCTTATTTCACCATCGGATTCAGCTTTATGGAGGAGCCCTTGAAGGCCAATTGCACACAACAGGAACATGTAAGGCGACAAATGGTCGCCTTGGCGAAGCCCCTTAGTAGGTTTTATGTGCCCCACGGGTTCCCCATTGTAAAGCACTGCATAGGAAACAGATTTAATGCAAGACATAATAATAGACACAAAGCTATCCGAGAATCCCAAATGAAGCATCATTTTTTCTAAAAAACTCCATTCAACTCTATCGTAGGCCTTGCTCATGTCTAGTTTAAGAGCCATGTAACCTGATTTTCCTTGTGTTTTCCTTTTTAAATAATGTAAGGTTTCAAAAGCAACAAGCACATTATCAGTAATTAATCTGCCTGAAAGGAAAGCACTTTGAGATTCAGAGACAACATGAGGAAGTACTAATTTCAATCGGTTCACCAACACCTTAGCAATAATTTTGTAAAAAACATTGCAAAGGCTAATAGGCCTAAACTCAGAGACTTTTTTTGGGGTTTTTACTTTAGGTATCAAAGAGATGAAAGTATAGTTTATGGATTCGGGAATAATACCTTCATTCAGAATAGCAAGGGCTGCCTTGGTGACATCCTCTCCTACAATGTGCCAGAATGACTTGTAGAAGATGAGTGACATGCCATCGGGACTAGGTGCTAAAAGTGGTGCCATTTGTTGCATGGTTGAATGGACTTCCTCTGCTGTGAAGTTTCGGATAAGGCTCAAGTTTATCTCTTCCGTGACCTTAGGTATAATCCCCTCCAAAATAGCATCAATACCTGTCGGGTTAGAGGTTGTAAACAGATTGGAGAAATAATTCACAAATAAACTACCCATTTGGCCGTCCTCTTCCACCCATACTCCATTGTCATCTTCCAAACCCGAAATGTAGTTGTGTTTATTCCGTTGGGTAGCCCTACTATGAAAAAATTTTGTGTTGCTATTTCCATCCTTCAACCAACTATTACGAGTCCTTTGCTTTCACATCACTTCTTCTTTAGTTTTAAGTGCTTGAATTTCATCCCAAAGCTGTCCAATACAACCAGGATCGGTGTTGTACAGCCCCATCTCTTCAGCCCTATAAAGTTAAAGAAATAAAATGATAAAAATTAAACCTAGTGGACTTAAAAACGATTCATTTAATGTGTAAATTGTATTTTTGCCTTAACTTTAAATGTGGAACCTAACATACAAACTAAGATTATATCTAAATTTTATCAGTCAATAAAATCATTGTTACAAGAAATTTGGCACGTGTCCTGATTATAGAGCCGATCCGGCCCAGTCTTCTTTAAATGCCTGGTTGGGCTTGTAATCTAACCCCACCAACTTGTTAATGGTTAGGTTTCAAAACCTAAAGGTCCCCACCTAATCCCTTTTGGTCCAATCCTTTTGCTAAAAAGACCAGAAAAAGAGCTCCTTTTGCCCATCTTTTTGGAAAAAGTTAATGTACATCTGCGAGTATATTATCTTTCTTACAGCAATTAGGGTTTCAAATGATTGTGGAGTACATACACTATAAAGAAAGAAAATGCATATATTTAATACATGAAATAATTATTAGTTGTGGTATTACAAATTTTGGGAAAGCACATAAATTATGCTTTTCTGAAGCACACCACCAACCACTTTGTCTCTTTAATTATGTGCACGTAGCTGGTGAAGGGTCTCTCATCTGATTGCAAAGCCTAGATTATTGCATTGGAGCTGAAACCCTTTCAAATTGCAATTTTTAATTCCTCACCACCATGTTAGATTCAATAAATGCAATTTCAAGTGCAAAATGAATTATTTATTCATGGAATAGCTCGTCTATGCATATTATCAAAGTAAGAGAGAGTCTAGAAATACAACAAAATGTCACTACATTTTTACAACACTCTCTTTTTAAATTGCGGTGAGTCACGGTTTAAATATTTTATTATTTTATTTAATTTTCTTTTGACCTATTAGAGACTGAAACCTCTTAGCTGTTGTAACAATTTATTGAGTCTAGCTCAATTCTTAGAGTAAATGGGGTGGTAAAACTGTTGTAGGTGAAAGAAAGATTCTTGCAGAATATTTCAGTTTCAACGCCATAAATAGGTTTAACAGCAAGATGTCTAGCTTTTCGAGAGGTTCTAACTTCTAAACTCAGTATATAGCTGTAGGGTAATTGTTTTTATTTGCAATGAAATTAGGAGCTTGGTCAAGACGAAAAAAATTCCTAATTGGCTGGTAAAGATTATATATATATATATATATATAAATATATATATATATATATATATATCTTGTTCTATTACCTTATTTGTGATGCAACCTTCTTCTAGAATCTAGATAAAAAGATAGTGATCGAATCTGCTTCTAGCGTTCTCTAGCATCTGCGGCTTCCAGATATTTTTACGAGTGTTGCTTTGTCATATAACTTAGCTTTAATCTTGCTGTTTTATTTTATTTGTTGCTACTTTGAGGGATTGCTCAATTGGTATAGGACCACGTTATATAAAGTGAAGCTCACATATTCCAATCTCCTCGTTTCCTTTTGTGATTTAAAAAAATAAAATGTTAACTTAATAATTTGTTCATCCAATCATTGAAGTGGGTAAAGTTAATTTGATTTTTCAAACTATAAATTGTGTTCATTTGGATCTCTCCACAATTATTTAATTTCTTAAGTTTTAAAATTAAGCCAATTTCATATTTTGAATCTCTTCTCCGTTTAATTTTTAGTGAAATTAACACTTTGTTTAGATACAGAGAAAGAGGGAAGAAGAGAAGGGATTAGATAGGAAATGTTCGAATTTCCGCTGTTTAGTTACAATGATGGAAGGGAAGAATTGATAAAAATGATGGATTATATTTTTGCTGAGCCCACTCCTTTGTGTCTACCCAAATTGGCCGGATAAGGAAAGAATGATGAAATATAATGGGCTGGTTTTAAACAAATTTACTGAAATACCTTTTATGTCTCTAGAAGCAAATTTCAAAATTCATAATTGAAACATTACTTACTCACAAACAAATAAAGGTAAAAATAAGGGCATAAAGGTAAAAATATACAAAAAGTAATAATATTAAGAGATTATTATATAAAAACAATTCAAAACAAAGTCAATTCTCAACTATTACGTTTGTTAAAATAAAACAAAGCAAATTACACTTTTTGACTTTTTCATCCTGAATTGCAGGTGTCCCTAAATTTTGATTTGTTCAATTAAACCCTTAATACGAGAGACTGCCATAGTCCACCCTTCCGTCCAAATTGGTGTTAATTTTAACAAAAAAGTTAATTTATGCAAAACACGTGACCCATGGATCCACAACCCTAGTTGGAATCCACAAAATAAAACAAAATGTGATACTTTTTTATTTATTTTTTATTGGATAAAGTTTAGCTACAAAATTTGTTGTAGTTTTAGGTTATAATCTTACTCAATAAAATAAATATTACTACATATTTTGAAAATCTAACCGTTAAATTGCATGTTCTTTATACTCTTAATACACATGTCAAAATTTGTGTCAATCGGATATTATTTACTATATAATAAATAAGCTTATTTTTATGCATAATTTTAAACTACAAAAATTTGTAATTTAAACAATTTATTGATGACATAGCTATTGAAATTTAAATTTATAAAAATTTTGCAAGCATGGAGGATATAAGAAGAATGTGTAATCTAATAATAGATTTGTCAAAATTCACCTTTAATAAAAAGATATTAAGTAAGTTTATAGTCTTATATTACAATCAATTTTGTAACTAAATTTTGTTATTTTTTATTTTAGTTTATGAATTTTTACATGTTGTTCGCAAGCTGAGCAAGCTTCATTCATTTAAAAAAGAGTTTGTAATATTGTTGGATTTTCGTATGGATATTGTAAAATTATGTAAAGATTATTAGATTATTTTATTTGAGCTTTTGGGTGTTTGTTTTTAAATATAAAAAAACTTTAGAGAGAAGAAAAATTAGAAAATAAAAAATAACATAATTTTTTTAAAAAAAACGTGTTATTTATTATTATTTTTTCTGTAAACAAAGGGATGTCATTTTTTAAAAGCATTAAAATTACATCGTTTTATAATGAGGTGGCACTTAACGGGCATTTTATTAATGAATATTGATGGATGTGCTCTATTTATTTATTTATTAATTCAAAGATACATAACCAAAGGGGATTGTATAATAGATTTTTATTTTTAGAGGACAAAATAAAAATTACTTCGAACTTTAAGGGTAAAATTTACAATTTAATCTTTTATTTTTACTATACATTTTAAGAGATAAAGTGAGATTCAAGCTCTTGACGTCTCAACTGGGAACATTAAAATTGCTAATTCACCTAATAGTGATTGGATCCATGCATGGAATGGTTTGCCCGCATGATTCGTGCAGATTACGGTCAAGAATGATTTATCATTTCTGACTCAAGCATTATTTACACGAACCAGAAGGAGGAATCCAAAAGAATACCATGCTAATTAAAAGATGGGAGTTGTAAATTTTATTGTTTATCTTTTACTAGATCGATATGATTAACCTTGATAGTTTTGTGAAATTACTGTTCACCAGATAAGAGCAACAAAAAGAGTAGAAAATAAGGTGAATTGAATTTTTTTCACTTCTTGTAATGCCAAGATTTTTGAAGAGGAAGATGGGCATCCTAATCCAATTCCATAGGTTGGACCATTGCAAGCTTTTAGACAAAATTAGGGAACCATGTTTTTTAGGTTTAGGGTATTTTGGAGGTCTTGGGGGTATTTCAGTCATTTTTTACGTTTTAGAGATATTTTGGTCATTTTTAGGCTACGGGGTATTTTGGTAATTTTTTTTTTGGTTTTGGGGGCATTTCGGTCATTTTCAAGTTCTAAGGGTATTTTGTTCATTTTTTAGGTTTTAAGGACATTTCAATAATTTTAGTGGGTTTTGGAGGATATTTTGATCATTTTGAAAATTTAAGAGCATTTTGGTAATTTTTTAGATTTAAGGGTATTTTGAAAATTTTTAGAAGTTGTAGTGGTATTTTTGTTATATATATAAATTCATTAATTATTGGGTAATTGGGTGGGTTGAGTTTTACTAATAATAATTAAGTTGGGTTGGGTTTGAGTTATAATTAACTGGTTAAATGGGTTATAATGAATAAATGGTTAAATGGGTTAAAATTTTATATACCCAACCTATTTATGCTCAACCCAAATCTATCTATTTGATACCCTTAGAGCATCTCCAGCAGAATCAGCAAATTTTTGTACTGTTTAGAGAATGAACAGTGACTTTTACCTTTATCTACCCACTTTTTCAAATACACTTTCCAACAAACTCTCTATCTCATTTAAATATTATTTCTTCATTCGTTATTTATTATTTTTTTAACAACTACACATCTTCTAACATTTTTTTATTCAACACTTAATTATTATAATAGAAAAAAATGATTTGAAGAATGAACAGTAGCTCATCAAACCTGATGAGCTGCTGTTCATTAGCAAAAAAAAATTCAAGGGATAGAGAGGTTGTTGGAGTCCATTTTTTTGGTCTCACTCTCTATTATAGAGAGTATTTTGCTTTTAACTACACCATTGGAGATGCTCTTAATTATAAGGCTATAACCTAATGGCCATGTTGGGCTTAAGGTGTCAAGGAAAGCAAAGCATTAGTTATTGGCTCACATAGTCAGCTCGGGATTTTTTTTTTTCTTTTATTATTTTTTTAAAAGGAAAAATTGCTAGGCCTTTTAGTGCTAATCGGCAGACAAAAGATAGTGCAAGACAATTGAGTGAATGAATAGCTGTGATTACAGTATATTGCTCCTATTACTAAAAAAAAAATGTTATCAGCAACAATACACATTTTAAAAATAAAAAATACAAATTAAATAATTCATTCATCGTGCATGGAAGTATTTGTGCATGGTAATTTACATATTTGTATAGCATTTAAATTTATTTTTTTTAAGACGTAAGGAAATTAAAATAATAGTACGTAATACATTAAATGTATTTGAACTTATAATTAGCACACTAGTTAACAATTTTTATTAGTTTTTGAAAAAGGATTGGTGGCAGTTAGGTGCATTTGATTCTTTTGAAACTTTGAAGCTTGACACTGATTCAAAAGTGATGGGGAGGCCCAATTGGCTTAAAGTCTTTTGATAGTTATGTTTAAACAAATGAAAAAGTATATGCCTTATAATGAACCTTTAATACTTGGATTAATAATAATAAATAATTCCTAACCATGTGAGGATCCGCTTGTGCTACACATTAAATTTTTTCTTTACAGGAAGCATAAATTCTAATATTACCTCTACCAAAAAAAAAAATTTCTAATATTACACACTTTACAGTTATTAAGATCCCATAGAAATGCAAAAAATAAAAAATAAAAAAAATAAAAAATAAAAATAATTACATGCAAGTATGCAACGTTATATATAAAATAAAAGAAGGGTCATGCTAACGGGTGCCCTCAGAACAATTTTTAATAATTCATTTTAGGAAAGTTTTAACATAATTTTTATGGAAAATGAAAAAATCTGTTAAAATATTATTTTTTTTCCATAAAAATTTTCTTTAAATGAATTATTAACCATTGCCCTAAGGGCATCCGTTAGCATTTATCATAAAAGAATATTTTCTCTTCAGTCCAGTGTTAAGGTAATATGTCTTTTTGTTACTGAGATTAAGAAAAAAATTCTTTTCGTTACTGGGTATATATATATATTCGCACCACTGATATTAGGTAATATGTCTTTCATTTTGGTGTTAAGTGTAAATAAGGGTTTCAATCCTCAGATTGGATCTATTCTACGAGAAAAGAGGTCCATGCCACTGGGCCTACATTAAAGCTGAACTAATTTGACATTTCAAAAATTTGATAAAGGGTAATGAAGCCTAAAATTTTTGCAATTAAAGTCAACTATAGGCATGAATTGAATCTGAACAAGCCAGCCCACTAACAGTACCCAGCCCGAGTTGCATACTTTAAAACTTTTAATGCTACAGAGATGTTTGAAATTGAATAGGTTTTCTAAAGAATTTCGTGTTTCAAAAATTCAAACTTTCTTGGTTTTCCTTGGATAACCTATCATTAAAATTAATTTTTTTTCTTCTCATTAATAACTCATAATAACTTGCCACTTATTATTTGTTGTAAAAGTGTGATGAAAATGTTGTGAATATAACTTTTTTTAATTATAAATTCATTTATGGTTTTAAGAAATGACACTCTCCGTTTAAGACATTTATAAATGAACAAAGTTTGGCAACAAACTTGGTTGCAATTTTAGGTTACAACCAGGTTTTTTTTTTTTTTTTTTTTTTTTTACAACTTCACTAAATATCTTTTTATTAGATGTGAATTTTGACAAATCCACCATTAGATTACATTTTTTTCTTATATCTTCCATGTTTGCAAATTTTTCAAAAGATCAAATATCAATAGCTATGTTATCAATTAAAATTTTATAGTTTAAAATTATGTATAGAAAATAAGTTATAGATTGAACAATAAATAACATTTGATTGGCACGAAATTTGACATGTGTGTTAAAAATATAAAGAACATATAATCTAACAGTTAGATTTTCAAAATATGTAGCGATGTTATTTATTTATTTATTTTTTTGTGGGGATCGAGTTGTAGGCTACAACTAGGTTTATAGCAAAATTTTGTCCTTTATAAATATACAAGATAAGTCCGTCTCACACTATTACTTCCCTAATATATATTCAATTTAAGGAAAAAATTCATATTCATAGGAGTATCATTTGTCAACAAGCCTCAAATGGGAGTGTGATTCTATAATAGTTTATGCATAAATCATTTTAATAATGGAATATTTTGTTAGGAAGGTCACATTGTAAAAGAATAAGGACTTATCTATTACATTTACACAAATCTCAAACGGATAGTTTCAATTTCATTTTTTTGTAACATCAAAAGAGATTGGTGTAATTTGACATTTGCCATTTTTCTTTTTCTTTTTCGGTGGTGGTTTGGAGCTTTCTGGATGAACCAAAACTCCACATCGGATTAAGCCCACTTGGCTTAAAGATTGTAGGGTAACCAAGCCCTGGCCCAACAACTTGCCCAGTATTCAAACCAATTCTATAAGTTATGCTCCCAAAAATACTTGAAAATATATCACTGAGTAGTGTGCAATAAGTTTTTCCCTATATCTATTATTATAAATAGACAAATTGTTGCATTACACAGCTGGATCCGACACACCATACTTTAAAAATTGCCTTCTTTCCTTGATTTTATTTAAGAAATACTATGATTCATAACATTTTCACAATAAATTTTATGTTAATAGAAAATTATTGGTGGGTAAAAAAGTAATGTCAACAGTGGGTTCAGATTATAACTAATAACAACTTAACGCTTAAGATTTATTGTGAAAAATATTGTAAACGTAGCATTAATAGTTTTATTTATCTTGCGTGAGCCTGTTTTCCTCTCCGACAAACAGAGGTCGCTTTCAAAGTTGCATACACAATAAATCTTATGTGACCTTCTTGTGTACTTGCCAGCAAACAATGATAGCAACTGCTTATAAAATGTTTTAAGAAAGATTAAAAAGGGCCTCAAAAACCATTTTACATTGTTTAGTGAAGGATTGGAAATCCATTTCAATCATGTATATAAAGTTTACAAAAGCGTGGCCACTTCACACCGAAGTTGATTAGTGATCTTTTTTCTTTTGAGGAACAAGTTGATAAGTGATCTGATTATAAAATAATTACTTTGCCAAACTTTTCTTTCTTAACATATGTAAGAGTGTATTATCTCTAAAGTTTGATCTTAATTTCCAAAAAAATAATAAAGTTTTATTTGTGTTAATGTTTATATTCTCAAAATCCTTACAATTGGATTCTTTCATGAGGCTCTTAACAGAAAGTAACAGAAAATCATGTAAGGTGCATGCATTTGAGATTTATCTAAAAGTCCAAAAAATCTCTTAATCTAAATTGCAGTTGTTACGTTGTCATTAAAAGTAAATTTAATCACATAAGAAAAAAAGCAAAAAAAGAAAAAAGAAAAAGAAAAATGAAATTATTTTGTAAGCCACCTAGTGAATGGTTTGAGCTCAACGCTGATGGATGTTCTCATGGCAATCCAGGGAAGTCAAGTGGAGGGGGTCTTATACTCTTATTAGGGACTGTAACGAAGCCTGGGTGAAGGGTTTTGCTAGAAATTGTGGCCATGATTTTGAAACTCGGACCGTTCAATGAACTATAAAAGGGAGAGGTTCAAAATTTTTGAGGTTGAACTGAGGTCGAACCGGAGTCGAACCGTGATGATGTCATAATTAATTTAATAATTAAATAAAATAAAAAATTATATTAAATTAATATAAATATAAGAAATAACTAAAATAATTAAATAAATATAAAAATCTATCTTTCAAATGTATTTTTTTATATCATAACTTTCACAAGACAAATAAGAAATATCAAATACTATGCAAATGTACATATAGTATTTATTTATATGTTGATTAGTTAAACTTGTGATAGCAATAATAATATACAAATTATAAGGACACTTAAATTATATTAAGTAAAATAAAAATTTTAAAATATTTAATAGTTTTAAATTAAATTAATTATATACTCAATTATATCTGTTGCTTTTAAAAGAAAGTAATTTTAGAATCATACATTTTTATATATTTTTTTGGCACAATTGTGAATTTGAATGCCTATCATTTACATATAAATTTATTATTTTTTCTTTATTAGTTACTTTCTATGGCATCATAATTACAATAAAAAAGTTATGAAATAAATGGTGGTATTAGTTTTTTTATTTTTAAAAAAAATTGTAAATATTAATTGAAACTTGAGAGTACTTTAAGAATTAAGATATTTGTCGCATCACGTTGGCCAAGGTGAAAAAAAGGAATGGCTGAAACTTGTCTACCTTTCCAATGTAATCACGTGGAGGGGCTTTGGAAACACATAAAAAAAAGAATACAAAAACTAAAAGAGAGAGTGGAGACGGACAAATGAAAAGAGAAAGGGGAAAAAGAAGAAAGAAGAAGAAGAAGAAGAAGAAGAAGGAGAAACAGTAGCAGAAGATTTGGCGTGACCGGAAACAGCAGCAGAAGATGAAGGCGTGACTGGCGACTTGTGTAGGCAACCTGTTGCTTTAAGTACTTGGTGCAGCCCCTGCTTAGTCATCTTCTTCTTCTCTGTTTATTATTATTTTTTTCCTACCAATCCTTTGGTGCCAGATCTGAAAAAAAGTTCAAAGTGTATGCTGGTGTTAGCTGAAAAAAAGACCGTGAGAACCGTTCATGGTTCTAAGAATCGTGCGGTTTGACTGCGGTTCACACGGTTCTATGCTTTTTCTTCATAAAGAGGATCTTTAAGGTTAAAAGAACCGAAACAAAGAGAGGTTCGCGGTTAACCCGGTCGGACCGTACGGTTCGGTTCGGGTTTCAAAACCATTTTGTGGGTGGCTTACCAGTCCTATGGCTAAGTTGTGGGCTCTTAGAAACTGCCTTGAACCATAGCCAGAGATCTTAATTCCTAATCTAATTTTGGAATTGGATGTTTTAGCCTTAGTTCACTTTCTTCATAACTCTGCTGAAAATAAAGCCCTGGAACCTTTGCTCTCTAATTGTAGGACTCTATTGACTGAGTTCCAAAACAGGAGAGTCATGCACACCTACCTTGAAGGCAAGAAATGTGTTGATGTTCTTGCCAAACTCGGTTCCTCTTTATCTTGTAACTTAATGGTTTTTTATATCCTACTGTTTGTGGTGGACTGGAGACTATTATCTCTTGCTGCAGAGGGTAACGCCTGTAACAGACTTATTTTTATTTTTGAAAACAAATTGATATTTTATTTAAGAAACAATATGCGCTAAATCAAAGTACAGAGATTCCAAAGCTGGAGGAGGAGGGTCCTCAATCCAAATAACATCATTAGAGATATGCCTAGCAAACCAAGCTAATGAGTCAGCTACAAAATTACCCTCTCTATAAATAAAAGAGACAGAAAACCAAGAAAGGCCAACCGGGGAGGAATGAATGTCAAGGAAAACATGGCCCAAGTGAGAAGAGGAAGTCGCAAAATAAGTAATGTTACGCATAATAGTGGCGTTATCTCCTTCAATAACTAACTCTTTGAACCCCAAGCCAAGGGCAAACTCAACCGCATGACGACAAGCCAAAACCTCTGCCTCTTCAGAACCAGAAGCCGAGTCACCTCTAGCAGAAGAAGCAGCCATCACTTCGCCCTTATCAGTCCTGATAATAACGCCATAACCTGTCGTAAAAGGGTCCATGAATATCACAGTGTCAAAATTCAACTTATAACTGGGAGCAGGAGGAGGCTGCCACCAAGAAGGAGCATGCGTACATGGAGGAACTTCCAACCGAAAAAGAACATTATTTCGTTAATTTATTTTTTATATAATTAAAATATTGTTTTGCATTGGCATACATGAAGGATTTTTTTTCGTAGGAGAGGTCTTAAGGCACAATTTAACTAAATTGCAACGATTTTTTTAATTTTTAATTTTTATATTAGAACCACTTTTGATTTTACAATATTTGTACATTAATTATCAAAACTTCTATTATTCCTCCGATAAGAGTAAATAATTTCTCTCTTAGGATGAGCTTCCTACTTAGATGTTTTCACCAAATTATACTTGTGTCTATCACTCTCATTCTTATTAGGTCATATGTTGCACTACAAAATCTGGAACTCGATTATTTTCTAATAATTTTTGTACTTCACAATAGTAACATTAGTTTGTCGTCATTTATTATAATAAATTATTATTATTATTATTTTTAAAAAAATTAACGATTCATATTTCTAATAATTGTTGTACCTCACATGTCACGTTAGTTTGTTGTCATTTATTATAGTAAATCATTTAAATTTTAAAAAATTGATGACTCACATTCCTCAACTGTTTTGAATGGATGGAGAATTTAAAAGATACATTCTACTTCTCAAAGAGGCTATAATTGGAAATACAAATGTTTCTATTATAGAAGTTCCTATAGAAATTTAGAATGCCCCTACCTTTGAGTGCGGTTCTAGCCATTGTTATAGCTCACCAAATGTATTGGATGCCCCTTTATCCATATCCAATCACTTACAATCCAAATTTCATTGTTCCCACATTTGGATTGCTGGATCTCTTAAAGATTTTAACAGTCTTGATTAATTAGGACAATGAATCTGACCCATGGCAAATATTCCCTATCATAGGTTCGGTACCTCTTTTTCATTCACTTATGTTCTCTTTTTTTTTTTTTTTTTTTTGGTAAACTATTCACTTATGTTCTCTAGTCTCTACAACTAAATGGTGATAAACATGTCACTTTTTATCAAATAGAGACAAACCTATGGAATAAGGATTTCTTTTTGACTGTCCTAGGGAATTCCCAACCCGTGGGAGGTGATTGAATTTGAATTTCTTGGTGGCCATAATGACTCTTGGGGTGATTCTGTGCCAGTTAAAACCATATAAGAGCATCAGCAGTAGGTCTTTCAAATGCCAAATGTAAGATACATTTGGCATTTAGGCCCAAAAACATGCCAGCAACTAGAAGGCTAAAACTGAGAAATGCCAAATTTTTTTGGCGTAGCGCTACAGTGCCATCTTACTTGTAAGATGGCACGTAGCGCTATGCCAAACCGAAATAATATATTTTAATCCTTTTATTTTTTTCTCTCTCCTCTATGTCAAAATTTCTTTCTCATCGTCTCTGAGTATTTCGTCTCCCTCTCTCTCTCTGACTTCTCTCGTCTCTCTCTGTGTGTTGGTGCTTGAGGTAGAAGACCTTGGAGTCACCGGTGGCGGCAAAGGGGATGAGTCTGGTGTCAAGGAGCTTGAGGATTTCGTCGCAGATGTTGGAGAGCTCCGACTTGATCTGGGTCAAAAAGAGCCGCCGAAGTGGGTTGCGATCTGGGTTGAGAGTGGGTTGCGATCTGGGTTGCGCCGCTGAAGTGGGTTGCGATCCGGAGCTGCTTAGGCTGTTTTGCATGGAGTTTATCGTGGGGCATGTGGGTTGTGGCTAGTCGTGCGTGGAGAGGTGGGTTTTGATTTTGGGTGGGTTCAAATGGGGTTTTGATTGGCGGAAGGAGATCGGGTGGGTTCCGATGGAGTTTTGATCGGCATGGGTTCTGTGGAGATCGGAGTTTTGATCGGCGTATATGGAAATCGGGTTTTGATTGCGTGGGTTTCGTTTCGATGGGGTTTTGATAGAGTGGATTTTTCCGGTAGGCGTGTGGCGTGGTGGTGGTGATTGGTGGTTTGTTGGGGTTCGGCGGCAGTGGCGTGGGTCTGGTTTTTTACCGTGGGTTGCTGTGTTTTTTTTTTCTTTTTGTGGTGTTGATGGTCGGAGAGGGTGGTGTTGATGGTCTGGGTTTTTTTTTTTTTTTTTTTGGTGTTTACGGTAGATTATGGGTTGCTGGTGGTGGTGTCAGGTGTGTGTAGTGTAGCGGTGGTGGTGATTGTGGTTCTTGAAAGAAAGAAAGAGAGAAAGAATAAATAATGAGTTGAATTGTAAATTAAAGTGAATGTGAGATATATTATTTTATTGTGTTGAAATATTATTTTAATGAGTAGAATAGGAAAATAAAAGTTGGGATGCTGAGAGTATTGTAAAATTGTATTGTATAATTGATAAAGTAGATTTTTGGAATGGTAAAATAGGATGAGATAGCAAAACCGGTTGGAGATGCTCTAAGATTGGCTTCTCATACTCACTTAAGGTCCACCTTTTTACCCAACCTCTACAAGATCCTAAATATCACAGATCCAAGCACTAGATGTTGATTCTTCATTTGAAAAATATGTAAATCGTGCACAACTATTTGAAGCATAACATTTTGGTTAAAATAATCCTAGTGTTTCATTGGAAAGATCCAATAATCTCAAAGAAATGCTGCATGATGTGATCGGTAATTAAAATATCTGCAGAATCAAGATAAAATAAGGTAGATCTTATTAGCATATGATATGTGTATGAGCCATCAGAGTCGCTTTTCCTTCAAAGGGTCTTCAAAACCTACCCCAAATAATGCCAAAGATTTGTTTATTTTTATTTTTATTTAAAAAAAAAACCTTGAATCAACCAAATTAATGCAAGCACGAAGTGCGTTTACTCGCATGTAAAGAACTTTCCTTTTAGGTAGTGAGCAAAATGGTTCAGACAGAAGCACAACCGATCAGACACAAAGCAAAATGGCATCAAAGTTGGTTGAGAATCTAAAATTTTTCATGATTTTTCTTGAATTTTCAAAATTTGTGACGCTACACAATAGCCATTCTTAGTGGCAACCCACTTTGGAATGCACTTGAGAATAACACCACAAATAGGAAAAAGCAAAGTGTTTGCATGACGTTTCTTTTTCTTTATTCAAACAAATACACAGAGAATATGAAAGGGAAAATCACTAAAAAATCAGCCAACCATTGAAGGGCACCCACCACCATCATTGTAACTTTATACACATCATTAGCACCATGACCTTATTATATAAATATTTAAACTTATCCTATCTTCAAATTTTTAAAGCTTGTCTCTGAGTAGATAGTCCATACCATGTCATTATTGTTAATTGTGACTTGGAAATTGGAATAGATGATGCCACTGAACCATCTAAAACGAAATTTAGTTTATGCATTAAAGTTCAAGAACATAAGGGTTATGGTAGCAACTAGCGAGTTCAACACACACTAATTGGTGACTTAAACTAGATCAATTCCTCCTTTCTATTGACCAAAAAAAAAAAAAGAAACAGAGAAAAAAGAAAAAAAGAATTGATCCCGCCCAAGATATCAGTGGTGGCGCCACCTTATGGCCAGGGTGGGAATTTTTATTTTATTTTATATATATAATAATTTAAAATTTTATAATTATTTACCTTTAAAAATTTTTTTGGGACCATCCTGAATTTTTTTTATGCCAATAAAATTAAATTTTGGTCCATAATTTGAGTAACTTAACAATATATTGGGGTTTTTCAAGCAAAAAGGAAAAACTCAAAAAAAAATATTTGAACTAAAATCTAAAAAAAAAAAAAATTAATAATAAAACTACTAAAGGCGGGGCAGTGGCTTGATTCCTTGACTAAGCATACTGCCCAATACAACACAATTTCTAACATTTTATTATTTATTATTATTATTTTTCCTCACTAGACATATATTATTTCTCATTTTTAATTTTTTTTCTCTTGTTTATTCTTAATCACACACGTCTTCTTTCTCTTCGATTTTTACATTTTGGGTCTGTTTGGATACCGCTTATTTTACTGAAACTGAAAACTTATTGCTGAAAATACTGTAAATAAAGGTAAAAGTTAGTTGAAATAGTACAATAAGGTCCATGAATAGTACCAAAAAGTGCAGTGGAGCCCATAAATAGTAGCAAAAATAAGCTGAATAGTAAAATAATTTTAATTTTTCATTTCAATCCAAATGCATGCTTCGTGTGTGTTTGGATAAATTATTTTTAGCCAGCTTATTTTACTATTTAGCTTATTTTTGCTACTATTCATGGGCCATACTGCACTTTTTAGTACTATTCATGGACCTCACTATACTATTTTAGCTAACTTTTACCTTTATCTATAATATTTTCAGCAAAAAAATTTCAGTTTTAGCAAAATAAACAATTCCTAGACGCTTTTACATTTACGTTTTAAATTTTATTACATCTTCATCTACACTTTTAAATCTACATTTTGCCTTTCTCCTTATTCGTAACTTCTGTGTCTTCTACCAGTTACAGTGCGGCAGTGTCTCTTCTCAAGTTTTGAGTTCCAAATTTCTCAATACGATTTTTTTTTAGTTGTACAGGTACCTTTGTTCATTTTTTTTCTTTTCATTTTTTTTCCTTTTGAGGTTTTTTAGTGTACAGAATGCAAATTTGTTTTGATTTTAAGAACAATTTTTTTTTTTAAGCACAAACTTCATTCCGGCTAAATCTTGAATTTCGGCCGGTATTTACCGAAACGTCCCGAAATAGACTGGAATGACTCGAAATTTTTTCAAACTGGAATAGAGTGGGTTACTGTTCCGGTTTGTTTACTGGCACGGTATTTTCCAGTCGTTCCGGCCGGAACGGAACGAAATTAATAACATTGAATCAAACTTAATTACCTAAAGGCTAAAAGGAAACAAGATTGTGTAATTTATGCTTCTTAAGGAACACTCTGGACAAAATTTCTGGAGCTGCCACCGCAAGATATCTATATAATAATATAAAATGAATATTGTAAATATTTTTTATTGATTTTTTTTCACATATAAAATTTCGAAAATTCAAAAATTTTCACTTTATCATTCAGATTTATATGTATAATATTAAAATTTTAAGTTATATATAGTGCTAAACTGTTTTAATAGTTTAAAATAATTGCTTTCTTTTTTGATAAAACAACCTAATTATACTAAACAAATTTTGATCAAATTAGAGTTGATCTTTTATAAAATAAAATTCTAAACTATGATAGTTTAAAAATAATTAAAGTTTATTGTTTGGATAAAGCAACTCAAAACCAAACAAATTATGATTAAATTAGATTTGATTTTCTCTAAATAAATTCTAACTAATTAGCTAGGTATGCCTTTCTAAAAATTCTCTAATTTACCACCGCACACCCTTGGTGTAGTGGTCACTTTACAAGTATAAGTGCTTGTGGGGTGTGGGGGCAAGGGCTGGAGTTCAAGTCTCCAGGAAGGAGCTTCACACACATATACACTTAGATTAAGCTAGAGTAGAATTCTATCTTGTATAAAAAAAAAAAAAAAAAAAAATCTCTAATTTAATTTTTATTTATTACTTATTAGTTTTTACTAATTAAATATGTATCATATATAAATGTTTTTTTTTTTGTGTTGTTGTTGTTGAAATTTCCTGTACATGCAATTGCATGGTATATACGTAATGCGACAAGTTTCTCCTAATGCTGCAAGCCTGTAACCATCTATGCTGCTATCCAAGTTGGGTGATGGCACTGTTTGCACTTTGCATTGAACTGTGCATGAAATTGTTGTATTTTTGTCTCCAACAACAAAATAAAAAAAGTCCCCAAAAGGAGTGTTACATTAATTCTGTTCCTGAAGTCAAGAAGGCCCATGGGGTACTATCCACTGCCATTGTGTGAGATTTAGGGCCTACTCAGTCTCTCCTGTCTTGGCAGGATATGGATAACAGAAAAAGTGGGTTGCAATGATATTTCTATTCTTAGTAGAGAAATAGATCTGTTCTAAAGTAATACGCAAAGCAACTAACACCAATTATTGATTATAACAAAGTCTATTAAATTGGATTAGTTATCCAAATGTGGTCCATCTAACCCTAATAAAAATTAAAATATTCATCTTCAAACTTCAATTTATAACTTGTCCAATTCAAGTTCTACTTTCTTTTCAAACAAAGTGTGACTATTTTTATATATTTGATAAATCTCATCTAGGACACTAATTTAAGCCATCTAATTCTTTCCTATAGGTGGAATAGTGCTTTCTATAAATTGCTAAATTCAATGAGCCTTCTGTCATTAAATTTTAATTTCACTAAGCAGACTCTTGGATGAGGATGCACAGCCTCATCCGAACATAGTAATGAGACATGAAACTTTTTTATGATCCATCTAGTTATAAAATAAAATATCTTGAATAATCATTGTTTGATACTTCATGATATTTTTAACAGAAACATTCAGTATTTAAATTTTCAACATTTTGTAACTATTGAATTATCAAAACTAAGGATATAATTGAAAATTTATATGTTTATAAAATGGAAATTGCGTTCAGCCTTCAGGAGCCAAGTTTATGTTTATTATTATTATTTTTCTTTGATAGTCCAAGTTTATGTATTGAATTAAAAACGTAAGAGCATTATAACGTCATTAGTGATACCATTTTTTTTGGTGAATAGCTGATCAAAGAGCAGATTTTGGAGAGATTCTTCATCGATCTAGTGGCCGGTGAATCACCGATCAAAGAGCGAGTAGCCTTACGGGGAATTCTAGATCGGGGATGAGTTATATGATTTTAGAAAATGATCAAGTTATTTCTTTATGTCAAAGACCAGAAGCTGGAAACATCGTTTTTTTCATTCTTTTTTTAATGAGGTGGGTGTTAGTTAATTCAATAAAAAAGTTTGAATTGCAACACAGAAGAGAAAATACAAATAGAACTTCTATTAATTCTCCGGTTTGATTATTTTCACAAATAAAGTAAAAACCTATAAATCTTTGTTGTCACATCATATTTATCAATTTTTTTTAAACAGATTTTCATTTTTTTTTTTAATTTTCAAAATTAATGGTAAATAATGTTTGTGAATGGATTGGTGTTGCTTCATATAATGGTGTATATATATATTAAGGCTAAAACTAAAACTACACTTCATATATTTTAAATTTGGGATTGTCGTCATTTTAATCCATCAAACTTAAATGTTTTGAATTTTTTCCTCAAAATTTCCAAACTTTTTCAATGTAGTTCTCCTATCATGCTCTCTATCTACATTGAATAATTGAACATTTGACAAATGAGTGCAGTTGTAAAAATAGGGTAGACAAAGATGCAAGTTCTCTCTCTCTCTCTCTCTCCCTCTCCCCTGTAACGTCCTACCAACCACAGAATTAACACTTGTAGGTAGCTTACCATCTCATGGAAGCTAATAGGTTAACTTTAGCTTACAAACTTAGAATAAATTAATGATGTTACAGTCTTATTAAAACATTCTTGATGCATTTTTTTGAATAATTATTCAATACTTCACGAGTGATGTTCCTTCCTCTTACATAATAGTGATTCTCACTAATTCAATTTATGATAACACCCACCATTTATGTAAGAGAAAAAAACATTGCTATTGGCGTTTTGTTTTGTTTTTTTTTCTCGTCCTTATAAAATGTAAATATCTATGTTAATAAAGCAGTTAGAAGCATTAATTTTCTCCTAAAAAACAAATGGTCCTTGAAATGGATATAAGCAATGATAAAATTCCTAAAAGCATTAGTAATGAGTCCTCTCTCTCTCTCTCAACAAGGATGCCAAAAATCATCGTTGCTAGGTGGTTGAGATTGGGTATACGGTCGCCAAGTTGGTCATAAAGTGGCCGATTTGGCTATGAGATGGTTGATCTTGGCCGTAGGGTGGTCAATCTTTCAAATAGAAGAGTGATTAATATTGGCAGTTCGATTTGTTCATGAAAAAAATAAGAGTTTGATATTGGTGAGGAAAGTGAAAAATGAGTTAATTAAGACAGAGAAAGAAATTTGTCTAATACATTGTGATGAGTAGACTGAATGCTCCGTGCTACAGTGATGACTTGATGACTTGAAGAGAAAGAAAAGACTGTCAAGGGTGACCAGTGTGAACCGACCAAGGATCCTCCAACGATTAAGTCAGTTTTTTCCCTAGAACACAAGGATGGTATTTTTGTGAATAGTAGAAACTTACCTTGGTTGAGTGTAACCTAATCCTTTTATAGAGAGTTAGGAGTGGGTCTCCTTGTTCGGATCCACTATCATCATGGGGGATGTGTGGAGTTAAATGGAGAAAATGGAGAACGTGGAGTGGATTATAGGAAATCCTCCCCACGTTCTTGGAATGACGAATCGTGGTCTGATTATATTGAACTATTAGAAAGTTTTCTTTAAAATTAGCTAAGTGTTGTTTGGTCGTCCATGCCCTTGTGCCATGGATGACTATTCTTTCTTGGATAATTGTGCTCTCACTTGACGGGCTTTACCCATGCTTACGAGGCTTCTCTTCTTTTTTAAAAGGTTGTGAACGTGGTCTAGTCATGGACGACTACCATGGACAATCTGAACTTAATTTAGACCCCATCACATTGCTTTAACAACTTGACTAATTTAAAAGAAGGATATTGGACGTTAAAATATAGTGAAGATATAGGTGGAATTGACATTCTATTTTAGCGATGGAAAGAGATTGTTAATTTGTCAAGAGCTCTATAGCTTAACTATCACATTTTGGTATTTTTAAAAGAGACATTCAGAGTTTAAATAATCTCTCACTCATAATTTTTGAATTATTAAAAAAAAAAAAGATCTAGTTACACGTGACTAAAGAAAAAAAAAATATAAATATATATAGATATATATATATATATATATATATATATTATGAGGAATCTTTCAAAATAATTGTCTGTTGTCTGGCCAAAAAGGGGTGAAACCACAATTGTAATACCTACGCGGAAACTTTGAGGTGTTGAGGTCGCTTCTGGCCCTATAGGATTTGAAAGGCCAATATAAGCTTAGGAATGTAATTGGGTGGGCTCACCAAACTTCCAATTAACTTAAGAAAAAACATAGGAGAGAATTTGTTAAAGTGGAAATGACAAAAACAACTTCAGCAGTGGTTGCCTTGCTGGCTTTGATCAGGTACCAGAAAAAAAAAAAAGGTCGAAAAAGGGGTCCCCAATTGCGCATTGGTGTATGGCATATGCCTTGTAGTCATCATAGATTTAGAATTAGAATGATCGATATCTTACGACTTTTGAATAAATTTCAATTTGAAGAGAGAAGCGATTTTCCAATTTGCATTGACTAAGGACTATTGACACAACCCTTGTTTCCACCAAGCACTATGTTTTCACTGATAAAGGAATATATACTTATTTCCTAGGAAAATCAAAGTTTATGTTATATTTAATATTAGCTTCTAAGTTTTTAATTTTGCCAATTATAGTTTTATACTTATATGTTCTAAAATTATCACCCTAGATCGATAAAAGGTTTATCGAGTCATCGACCCCTTAAAGTTATGATTAGAGGAATTCAATCTTCACGCCAACAAAGTGTAGTGAATTTCAAAGTCATTTTAAAAGATTCAAATGTCATTAATCTCTATTAGAGTCAAGCCCATGATGTATTAAAAAAGATGTGGATGACTAGGATGAGTTTGATATTCAAATCAAAGAACTGATTGATAGAAAATTATATATATATATATATATATATATTTTGTTTGTTGATGAACTGAAAAGAAACTTTTATTTTAAACTCATGGTTCCTTTTTTGGTCTAATTAATTGTACCACTTGTCCACTGGTTAGTGTCTCTTCCTATGTAATTCAATTTATTTAATAAAACTTTACTAATTTTTTGTATCATTATTTTTATTTTACATTCCTAGTCTTATGTACCACAGAAAATGGGGTATACCATTCTCAAAAAAAGAAAAAAGAAAATGGGGTATACAGTATACACTTTTGTAGTCTAGATTTCCTAATCACTTTGTTAGATACCTTTTGACTCTGACAGCATCTAGTACTAATTGCCGAACAAAGTAATATTTCACATCGGCTAAATTCTCAACCCTTTCACCTCAAGATTAAAGATGCATGCATACGCATATATAAAAAGGTTTTAATTGATACCATATTTCCGTGAAACTTACGAAGCATCTTGTTTTCTTTTCTTTTTTATAGCATTGCATGTTAACTTGACGTAAGAATCTAATATTACAGTGTCATGCATGTTGGTGTAGGGTTCAATATAAGATGCGAAAATCAAGGTCTTCATATATAGGACAATACCAAAGACATAAAATTCAAAGACAAACATAAATGGCTTGACATATTTTTTTGGGTGGGTACGAATAGGGATAACTTGAGATTCTTATTCCAAGCTATTTGGTGAATTTTCACTACAAATTGCCAATTAATGCAACTTTATTTATTTATTTTAAAAACAAATTGAACTGACTTACATGCAATTTGAAGTTAATCACTTTTTGCTTTGAAACATATATATGTGTATCAAGTTGAGTTTCACTTCTCATGCATGTGTGATTTAATATGCTTTGGCATTTTATGTTAGTGCTTACCAAAACAAAGTATTTATGCTTGTGCTTATAAGTTATATTTTATGTTGAGGAACTAAGAGAATTTTTGTTTAATTATTTGCTGAATAAGGAACTAAGAGAATTATTTTATGCATCCTTTAGCACATTTTGTAATAGTGTTAACGTGTTAGAGATAATTGACTAATTAGTTACATTTATAGAAATTTAAAGGAGAAGTATCATTTATACAAATGTTTGAAAGAGTGTAATTTCGATAAACCTTAAGGAAAGTTGATGTAGTTCACACTTCTACTCATTTATCTTAACATCTTCATTTCAACTAGACTCGTTTCATGAATGTGTTGCTTCTTAATAGCTCAACATCAGTACTATAGAGCATATGGTCTTATAACAATCTCATAATTTTTTTTCTTTAACTTAATATATATTTTGGTCACACAATGCTCTTGTATTTTAACCTACATTTAATCATATTCTCTTAAAGTTTCAAAGTGTGACTCATACACTTAATTTCATAGTAATTTACATAGTCTTGAATATCTCTTTTATTATTTATTATTTATGTTTGTCAATCATGCTATACCCATGTCCTCCAATCACTTTCAAACTTTAATGAGAATTTCATTAGGTCGCTTGACCTTTTCCCCTTTTCATTCTCAATTTTTTAATTGCTTCAATTATCCTAAATATTCGAGCAAATTTATGCTTTCTATCATTAAGGGGGTTACAAAGTTTGCTTCAATATCTTGTACAACCTCCATTGAAAAAGTTTATCAAAATAACATTTCAATCACTTTTTTTTTTTCTTCTCTTATTTTGCTAACACTATTTTATTTATTTATTAATAATCAACTTGACACATTTTTAATTTACAAACACTTAAAAAACATCTTAATTTTCAAGTAGTTAGCTTAACTAGTAAAATTTTTGATAGTTGAATAAGAGATTTGAAATTCAATCTTTGCCTACACTAAAAATCAATTGATATATTAATTTAATAATAAAAAACATCAACAACAGACATCATAGGCTAAAACTTTCTCTCAACCAAAAAAAAATTCTCAATTTTTCAAGTAGTCCAACTGTGCTTCCAATAGCCGTTACTATTTGTCTATTTCCACATTTGCACTCGCCCATGCAAAAAAAAAAAAAAAAAAAAAATTATAGAATCCAACTCATGCCACGCGCAACATCACGCGTGTTTTCACTCCCTCCCCAGTCCCCAATAGTCAAATATCCCCCGCCACCACTACTATTCCCGCGACCAACACCAACAATCACATTACTCACCCCACTCGCTCACGTAGCACGTGTACCTCACATCTTACCCCGCCAAAAAAAACAAACAATCATAACGTCATCAATTACAGACCCCAGAGGAGTGCGCAGGTTAATCAAGAGCGGCGTGCGTAGTATAAGAGAGGCCCATGCCAGTCGAGTCAGTGAATCAACTTGTCTACCTAGTGCGCACATTAGCTGTAGTGGAACTTTGACTCTCTCGAACACTACTACTACTGCTCTGCTCTGCTCTGCTACTGCATTTACATTATATTATTTTATGCTTATCTCAAAATCCTGTTCCACACTTGTTATTGCACATTTTGTACAAACTAGTTTTGAAATCGTGTCTTCAATTATACACGATTTTAATTAAAATGATGACGATTTCACATTTTAACTGAAATCATATTTTTCAAAAATACTTTTTAATTGGAGCATATATTAAGTATACACTAACGAGAGTGCGTGATAATCATTACAAAGGTTTGTCTTTGACTCCCGGACCTTGCGATCACACTGACTGACACATAATCACATATACAAAATATCTTTTTATATATATAAATAAAAAAAGGAAATATATTTATAATAATAAAGGGATAAAATTTGAAAATGGAAGAGTGTAGGTAGTAGTAGTATATTTAATAAAAATGGTTCTTTTAAATAAGCTGTCGTGTTCTCATTCGATTCTTCTTCTTCTTCTTCGGGATGATGGGACTTATTAGGGTTTTGGGAGAGAGAGAATTAGGGTTTCGATTGGGACCAACCACCACTACCACAAGCTTCTTTCACCTTCGTTTTTGTGCTACTCGCAGAACTCGGATTTGAGCGGGAAAAAATAACTACTACAACAAAAAAGATTTATATACAATATATATTTTGGCCTTTGTGTTAATTTCCCAAAGGTTCGGCTTTGTTTGTTTTCAAATTTTCATCTTTTGATTCTGTTTGGATGCCGGGAAAGCTCAGCAAACGATTTGAAGTTAAAAAAACACTTTTGTTTTTTGGTAAAACGAAAAGTTTTTTTCTTGGCTATAATTTGAGAGTGTTTTTGGTTAATTTTTGAGAATTGAATCATTTGGCAAATATATAAGGTATATATGTTTGAGTTTTTGATTATTACTTTGATTGCTTTCTTTGTTAAAGGAACCTCTCTATTTATTTAGTGATGAAATGGGTTATGGAGTTTTTGAATTTGTGATTGTTTTGTGTGTCTATTTGGGTTTGATGGTGTAGAAACTGACTAAACCATGTATTGAGATTGGGGGGTTACGTTTGGTAGAGACGGTTAATTGGTAATTTTCAGTGTTTTTGCTGTTCATAACTTCATGTATCTTATTTGGTTCTCGTTTAAACTTCAAAATCAACAGTATATTGAAGTGAAAGTTCATAACTTAATATATAATTCTATTTGATTCTCCTTCCAAGGAAATTTTTTGATGTTTCTTTGTGTTTCCAACTATGGTGTAGTAATAGAATTGATCATTTATCAACTATTTGAAATCAATAGCAAGGGTATGAAACGGTTTGATATGGATTTTATTTTTGGCATTTGGGTGTTGAATTTGTTCTGGGATGGGAAAATTGAGAAAAAAACAATTTGAATATGTGTCTGATTCAAAGTCTTTGTGTATACTTCTGTGGGTTGATAGACAAGGCTTTGAGGGGAAGCTTTTGACTTCAACTTCTTCTGATTGATTTCTTTTATGCCTACCTCAATTCTGTCTAATCCGACAAAAAAGGATAGCCCTCACCGTTGTAAAGGAGTATGTTGTGTGATTACTTAGTACTATGCATTTCAGTTACTATGGAGTTCTGAGAATGGTGATATTATAACTGTTCCAACATTGACAATCTGTTGCTTTCATCTGGATGTTGAAAATTTATCGTTATGGAACTTTAAATCCAGTTTAGAAATTTAGGGACATACTTTATGTTGAATTGACAAAGAACATCTTCTTGCTTCTGTATTTCAAATTTCCATCTCCTTTAGTTTAATTGGATGTTATGTTGTGAACCTGGATCTTTTTAACCTTTGTTACTGGATTGTTAATTTTAAGGAGCAATGCTTTGTTCTGTTTTGGACTTCTGGTTGGTTTCATGGTGTTTTAATTCTCTATGTAGATGTCAATCAAATAATTTCAAGTCATTCTAAGATTTTTATCAGACAATAGTAGGGATTTCCTTTAGTAATGTGCTTCAAACATTGTGAAAACAGAGTAACTCATAAAGTTTTCAAAGGGATTACATTTTGTCTGCTACACCCATTTCCAATTCAACTTACAAGCAGACATTTCAGATCCATGTTTATATTCATGGTGTTTATATCAATCTTAGAAGACCTGACATGGTTCTTTTCTTTATTTAATTTCTGCCTTTCTCTGTCTTTCTTAACTATGTGTATTTAGGCCAAACGCTCATTAAGTTACCTTTATGATCAGTCCAAACGATGAACTCTACTTCAGCCCAGTTTGTTACCACAAGAAGGATAGGAGTATATGAGCCTATCCACCAGATTAGCACATGGGGAGAAAATTTCAAAAGCAATGGTAATCTAAATACATCTTCATCCTTGATTCTGGAGGATACAAAACTTGATAATCAGGTGAAAATCTTCGAAGTTTAGGCATCTTGGTGCATTCTTCTGATTGCTAAGCTAATTCATTTTTATTATACGATTTTTCTAGTCTGAGGATGCTTCACATGGAACAATGGCACCTTCTAATCAATATGACCAAGAAGCATCTAAACCTGCTGATAAGGTGAGAGTGATTGTATCAATGAGTGTGATTTGAAATTTACAATATGATTATATGTTCTTGTCCCCATTTTCTGCATTGGATGGCCAAGCTTCTTCTTTTTTTCCCTGGTCAAGTCTCCTGAAACTAGACCAAGGTTTGCTACTATTAGTTCTAGTTCCCCCGTCACCACGTTCTTATTTCTGTTCTCTTACATATGGTTATTGGAATGTAATGATTCTTGTTCATTCAGAGACCCACACATGCTGGAAATTTTGTCCTGTTAGTTTTCTTATCTTCCTGTACTTTTGTTTATTTGAAAATGATTTTTTTGTGCATGAATATCTGGTGGTGTGTATTCTTCATTGAGAATAATGACAGGTTCATTCATTGTTCATCAGTATTTTATTCTATGCAGATAGCACATCATATGATATGGACAATCTAAAAAAATATGTATATGCTCACGATCGAGCAATTTTATCCATAAACTTGTCATATTAGTTTTAATATTTTAATTTTGAGGATGAACTCTAATACAGCACTAATAATCTTTACCTTGGTTTACAACTTTACTCATAAATCTGCAGGTGCTACGGCGGCTTGCACAAAACCGGGAGGCTGCTCGTAAAAGCCGTTTGCGGAAAAAGGTTTGTAGGCATACACATTGAAACAGAAGCCATACACATGCAAGAAGTGGTTAGACATACTAGATTTGGGTTTTGCTTTACAGGCCTATGTTCAGCAGTTGGAAACTAGTCGTTTGAAGCTGATTCAATTAGAGCAAGAGCTTGAGCATGCCCGGCATCAGGTATGAAAAAACATTAGCTTTTATGTGGCATCTTTGAGGCATTAATATATTTTGATTGATCAGTACAACTTTTTCCTCCCCTTTGATAACTGAAGCAGTTGATATTTTTTTGCAGGGCTTGTATATGGCTGGTGGGTTAGATGCTAGTCATCTGGGGTTCTCTGGAACTGTAAACTCAGGTTTGTTTGTCAATATGCTGTCAGAAATTATCTTTGAATCTAATATCCTCGTTCTCAAATGTTACTGAGTCTTGTTAATATTGCATTGCTCTAAGACACAGTGGGTGGCTGGTAGCTGACTCATTTAGCTTACATACTATGAAATGCTGAAGTGCTTTATGATCTTAAGTTCCCAGTGAAAGAGACCAGATAAAAGTTTCAACTTCAAATATTAATATCATGTGCTTCATGCAATAAGCTATCAAGTAAAGTTCAAGGGCAGTGATAGAAGGAGTAGGTGTTTTTCCCATTTATAACTTGTCTGAAGCATTAAGATGTGGCAGTCTTGTGATGGTTGTCAAAAGCACATTATCTTAGTTAAACTTGATTTTTAGCCCCCCCCCCTCTCTCCCCCTCTCTCTTTAGAGTATGTAAATAAGAAATGATCTTATGAAGAAAAGAACTGATTTGGGGGTAGATGAATGCTTCAAAGCAGGAAGTGAATTTACACCAACTAGGCAATCATGATGTTAAAATAGGCAATTATGATGTTAAAATGTACCTGAGCAGTAGAACAACATGCGCTGTCTTCCATGAGTTGTTATTAAAATATATTGATGTTCTTTATTTCTCCAAAATAAGTAGGACTTGCTCTTATTTTTCCTCCTACATCAGGTCTATTGATTCTAGCTAGGGAATAGAGGAATCTTAAGAATAAGGAATGGCTATTTCATTTACAGTTCTGTTTGGTGTAACTTATCAAAAAAGAAAAATGGGGAAAGAAACAAAGATGCTTTGGGGGGATGCAATTTCTGTTTAGGCCCACATTTTTGTATCCAGCCCAAATTTTTCAGAAAATGAGGGAAAGGAAGAAGTTCCTACGTTCCACCATATTTCTTATTTAAGGGCATATAAGCAAAAGATAGATATAGAATATCCTTTCCCTTCTCATCTTTCCACAAACCAAATAAGGTAGAAATGCACCCCTCTCCTTTTTTCCCCTTCTTTCTTGACTATGCCCAACACACACACAAAATCCCTTTGCTCTCCCTGGCCATGCTCTTTTCTTTTCCATTCCAACTCCCTTGGTACCTCCAAACAAGGAGTTCACACTATAAACATGGTCTAAAACAAAATGTCCAAAAAATTATGTGATCATGGAAAAAATATCCAAAGACTTTGATATAGTGCCATGTCAAAATAGTTGTTTCATGTATTTCCAATTATCCTTTATTCCTTTTGGAAACTTGCAAAGATAATAGTGCTGCATTTCACTTTTGTGGGCACAAAAGCAAAATAGTGTACAGTATTAAAGTTTCAGGCAGCAACTATACCTACATCTCTGTCATTTTACTGGTTGTTTCATGGATATACTTGCAGTTTTCTATTTGAATCTTAATCCCTTGAATTCTTCATAAGCTTCTTTGGTACAAGGACAACTATATCAGTTATTCCCAATTACTAAATTCTAAAATTAAAAGTTTATGTTCTTAGAATGTTCTCTCTGCTACAGTATTTCAACAGCCCAAGAAGATTAAATTAGTGATTAGAAATATAAGTTGTTACTAAAAATGCCTATATGTATGCTCAATGCATCTTAATGCACCATCAAAAAGAGATGTCTTCACCCTCAGCATAAACAAAACTTTCAGAAGGTTGAAGTGTTGTAACACCACAATTGAATTTTTTATGAGCTATTTAGCCTCATGTATAATTGTCAGACATGCTGAGTATAACTTGTGGTTTTATTTCCCTTAGGTACATTTTTCTTCTTGTATCATGTCCTTGGCCTCCTTCTTTGTTCTCTTATGATATTGTATTCTAAAATTAGCCCACACTAAGGATTCTACAGGGATTACAGCATTTGAGATGGAGTATGGACACTGGGTGGAAGAACAAAATAAACAGATTGGGGACTTGAGAACTGCTTTGAATGCTCATATAAGTGATGTAGAGCTGCGAATGCTAGTAGACAATGGCTTGGAACATTACACTAAATTTTTCCGTATGAAAGGATCTGCAGCAAGCGCTGACGTCTTCTATGTGATGTCTGGCATGTGGAAGACATCAGCTGAGCGCTTTTTCTCGTGGATTGGAGGGTTTCGCCCGTCAGACCTTCTTAAGGTGATGTGTGGTTCATTTTGAATTAATATGTAGGAATCATACATGTTAACTCTATAATTTGGGTTTTTAGTTAAGGTTGGATGAATTCTAATAATTAGAAGTCTCTCCTGCATAGTTTCCAATCATAGATAAATCAATGAAGTAAAAGGAAATGCTTGACATCTTTATGAACAGCAAAAAGCATATATTTGTATACAACACATGCACACACCCTGCACATGCCAACCCCTAACACACGTACAAACCTAATATTACTATTTGAAAAGATAAAGGAATCTTCTTGACGTAGGACAACCACACTAACAATAAAATAAAAGATAAACCCTAGGAGTCAGCACCTAAGGGCTGCTTGGAGTCAGCACCAAGCAAACTGGAGTCAGCACCAGTGAAAGAAAACAAACGTTTTTAATAATTCTCAAAACTGTGTTACAATAATCCCAAAAAGTTGTTTAAATAGCCAACAATAAAAATGCAGAATTCAAGGTTTTTCTTTTCCCTGTGCTCCCTAAGGTGATTTCAGACTTGAAGCAAGTGTTATTTGTTAGCA